>CAWUFW010005826.1:0-1261558 GCA_963921515.1 Calotriton arnoldi | reverse complement strand
CATTCTATTTGAGATAACTCTCTTGCCGGTTGACGTATCTTCGCGAAATTTTCAAACTTTGTGGCCCGCTCCGGTCCGCTCCTACCCTGAAAGTCTCGGGGGATTCGTCAAGCGGGGGCCGAGAAAAAGGGGGTCCCAAAACGCGTTTTCCCCATGCATTTTTCCATAGGAAACTTTAGACACGGCTACAGCCTCGAACTGCTGAACGGAATTACACCAAATTTGGCAAACAGGTAGTTCTTGGTTCAGAAAGAACCCTTTGTTAAATGGTGTAAATCCGTTCAGTAGTTGCTGAGAAAATGAAAAGTAAAAAGTTAGTGATATCTATGGCCGAGTAGGGTCCGCATACCCTCAGCGCACCCTGCGCGCACCGTCCCGATCACGAGCTGCATGTTAATTGGCTGTCAACATTCCGATTCAGGAAATGTTGGCAGCCATTTTGTCCCTGGTAGAACCGAGGGACAGAAACAAGTGCGCAAAGCGCACAAAGGGAGCAGGGTAGAAACACCCTGACCCCTAGGTTTGCTCAGGGGTCCTACAAGGACCCCTGGGCAAAAAATAAATAATTTTTTTTTAAAAATCGGCAGGATGCGCTCAGGGTGCGCGAATCCTGCCGAAAAATAAAAATCGAAGCGCGGTCTCCCGCGCTTCGATAGCACTGGCCCCCGGGTGGCCCAAGTCCCGGGGGCATGGTGAGGGGGATAATTTAAAGTGTGGGGAGCCTCAAGGGCCCCCAAGCCCCGGGGACCGCCACCCCCGGGGCTTTTTTTAAAAATGGTGCGGGAGGGCTCTGAGCTCTCCCGCAGCCCCGGGGACCACCACCTCCCCGGGGCTTTTTATAATTAATTACAAAGCCTGTGTGGGGGGCTCCAGCCCCCCCACATGCCCCGGGACCGCCACCTCCCCGGGGCACTAAACATTTAAATATGGGGGTCCGTAACGGACCCCAGAGCCCCGGGACCACCACCTCCCCGGGGCTTTGAACTGAATGGGAGGGGGCCGCGCGGCCCCCTCCTGGAGCCCTTGATGGCCCTGGGGACCACCACCCCCAGGGCCGGCTCCTGCAGTGTCCCGGGTGCCTACACCCGGGACACTGTAGTTTGCTATGGCAGGACGGGAGCCTCGCGGCTCCCGTCCTGCCATAGCAACTGCTTTGGATATTGGAAGAGAGAGCAGGGAAACCTGCTCTCTCTTCCAATATCCAAGCACATTGCTTTCCACATGGGAGCTGCATCTTAGCAGCTCCCCATGTGGAAGCAATGCCGGCTCCCAAGGGACGTGGGGAGCCGGCGGGACTGTGGGGGATTGGGGACCCCCACAGTCCCCAACGGAGAGGGCCAGCCCCGGGGATGGGGTCCCCGGGGCAAGTAGTGGCCCGGGAGGGGGCCACGCGGCCCCCTCCCCCAAAAAAAATGTAAAAAAAAAAAAACGGAATGGCCGGCCCCGGGGATGGGGTCCCCGGGCCTTAAATGGCCAGAGGAGGGGGCCACGCAGCCCCCTCCAAAGAATATAAATAAAAACGAGGCCATGCCCCGGGGATGGGGTCCCCGGGGCCAATACAGGCCCAGGGAAGGGGGCCACGCGGCCCTTCCCGTTTTTTTTTTTTTTAAATTAAAAATTAAAAAAAGGGGTAAGGCCCTGGGGGATGGGGTCCCTAGGGCATAAAAACAGGAGAAAGGAAGGGGGCTACACAGCCTCCTTCAGGGACAAAAAACAAAACAAAAAAACGATCGGGCCCGCAGGCCCCGCCCCTTCCTTCACCACTCTGCAAACGCGCCCTGGCGCGTTTGCAGAGGGGAACGATTCCCCTTGAATACTGGGGGTCCTGGGGGCCAACTAGCCCACCAGGAACCTCCAGTATGCGCCAGGGGCTGCGTTGCAGAGAGGTGTAGAGAGGCCACACCCCTTTACACCTCTCTGCAACGCAGCTCTGTGGCGCTTTTTGGAGGTATATGGTGGGCTAGTTGGACTCCGGGGACCCTCAGGATTCAAGGGACTTAATCCCCAACTTAAAACGCGCCACGGGCGCGGTTGCACAGTGGTGAAGGGAGGGCGGGGCTTCAGGTGACATGTGTGCAAACAGGCCCCATGGCGCGTTTTAAGATGGGGAATTAAATCCCCTTCAATGCAGAGGGTCCCTGGGGGCCAACTAGCCCAACAGGTACATCCAGAAAGCGCCACAGAGCTGCGTTGCAGAGAGGTGTAAAAGGGTGTGGCCTCTCTACACGTCTCTGCAACGCAGCCCCTGGCGCATATTGGAGGTTCCTGGTGGGCTAGTTGGCCCCTAGGGACCCTCAGGATTCAAGGGGACTTAATCCCCAACCTAAAACGCGCCACGGGGCGCGTTTGCACAGATGTCACCTCAGGCCCCGCCCCTCCCTTCACCATTGTGCAAATATTCTTCTAAAATCATCCGAAATACGAATTCCGATTTACTCACCTGTTATCAGGAGAGACCTCAGTGCTGTATCTTTCAGCCCAGTACTGGTCCTGAAAAGTAATTTTAACCGTACTTACCAGTAACTTGAATTTCCTTCCATAGGCTAACATTGACTGGTTTCACTTGGAAATTCTTCTAAGTGTGGAGTTTTGGAACTTTAAAATATTCCTCTAAAATCAGCCGAAATACGAATTCCGATTTACTCACCTGTTATCAGGAGAGACCTCAGCGCTGCATCTTTCAGCCCAGTACTGGTCCTGAAAAGTAATTTTAACCGTACTTACCGGTAACTTGAATTTCCTTCATAGGCTAACATTGACTGGTTTCACTTGGAAATTCTTCTAAGTGTGGAGTTTTGGAACTTTAAAATATTCCTCTAAAATCAGCCGAAATACGAATTCCGATTTACTCACCTGTTATCAGGAGAGACCTCAGTGCCGCATCTTTTAGCCCAGTACTAATCCTGAAAAGTAATTTTAACCGTACTTACCCGTAACTTGAATTTCCTTCCATAGGATATCATTGCCTGCTTTTTGTTGAAAAAGTTTCTAAGTGTTGATTTTTGGAACATACAAATATTCCTCTAAAAACAGCCGAAATACGAATTCCGATTTACTCACCTGTTATAAGGAGAGACCTCAGTGCTGTATCTTTCAGCCCAGTACTGGTCCTGAAAAGTAATTTTAACCGTACTTACCAGTAACTTGAATTTCCTTCCATAGGCTAACATTGACTGGTTTCACTTGGAAATTCTTCTAAGTGTGGAGTTTTGGAACTTTAAAATATTCCTCTAAAATCAGCCGAAATACGAATTCCGATTTACTCACCTGTTATCAGGAGAGACCTCAGTGTTGCATCTTTCAGCCCAGTACTGATCCTCTAAAGTAATTTTAACCATACTTACCAGTAACTTGAATTTCCTTCCATAGGATATCATTGCCTGCTTTTTGCAGAAAAAGTTTCTAAGTGTTGATTTTTGAAACATACAAATATTCCTCTAAAATGAGCCGAAATCAGAATTCTGATTTACTCACCTGTTATCAGGAGAGAGCACAGTGCTGCATCTTTCAGCCCAGTACTGGTCCTGAAAAGTAATTTTAACCGTACTTCACCGGTAACTTGAATTTCCTTCATAGGCTAACATTGACTGGTTTCACTTGGAAATTCTTCTAAGTGTGGAGTTTTGGAACTTTAAAATATTCCTCTAAAATCAGCCGAAATACGAATTCCGATTTACTCACCTGTTATCAGGAGAGACCTCAGTGCTGCATCTTTCAGCCCAGTACTGATCCTCTAAAGTAATTTTAACCGTACTTACCAGTAACTTGAATTTCCTTCCATAGGATATCATTGCCTGCTTTTTGCAGAAAAAGTTTCTAAGTGTTGATTTTTGAAACATACAAATATTCCTCTAAAATGAGCCGAAATCAGAATTCTGATTTACTCACCTGTTATCAGGAGAGAGCACAGTGCTGCATCTTTCAGCCCAGTACTGGTCCTGAAAAGTAATTTTAACCGTACTTACCGGTAACTTGAATTTCCTTCATAGGCTAACATTGACTGGTTTCACTTGGAAATTCTTCTAAGTGTGGAGTTTTGGAACTTTATAATATTCCTCTAAAATCAACCAAAGTACGAATTCCAATTTACTCACCTGTTATCAGGAGAGAACCCAGTGCTGCATCTTTTAGCCCAGCACTGACCCTGAAAAGTAATTTTAACTGTACTTACCAGTAACTTATATTTTCTTCCATAGGAATCCATTGTCTACATTTCAGCAGAAAAGTTTCAAAGTGTCGATTTTCACAAACTACAAATATTCCTAAAAAATCGCCTGTATGACTTAAACGCATTCTTTCAACTGTTTACAGGAGATGCACCAGTGCTGGATCCAGGATCCAACACTGAGTAAGAAAAAGTAACGATAACAGTTTTTACCTTCTAAGTGAATTTCCTTCCATAGGATAACATTGGTGATTCTATGAGAAAAGTTTCTAAGTGTCAACTTTTAAAGTACAATAATATTCCTTAAAAATCACGACTGTAACCAAAACGCTTTTACTCAACTGTTTACAGGAGATGTGCCAGGACTGAATCTAGGATCCAGTCCTGTGGTTAGACAAGTAATCCATAAAGTAACTAATTGCATTTAACTAGAAATTCACATTGAGCTGAATGTTGCATTGTGTTTGAAAATGTGTTGCCCATTGCAACAACTGTAACTACTGTACTTAAAAGTCTATTGCCTACGTGCAAAGTATTTAAACTAAAGTAATTCATTCTGAGAAAGTATTTTTTGTAATGTAATGTATAATGTAATTACAATGTAATTTAAAAAATAAAATATGTAAAAAAAAATTGTTTCTAAAAATGTAGTAAATCAGTATTAAAAAAATTTATATAACAATTAATATTTTTAAAAATTGTCATTTACAAAACCTTTGAAATTCACTAAAAAACCGTAGGTTTCAGACATGTTATAGTTACAAATTAGCATTTAAAAAACCTTTGAAATTCAATGAAAAAACCATAGGTTTCAGGGACGTTATAGTTACAAATTAGCATTTAAAAACCTTTGAAATTCACTGAAAAACCATAGGTTTTAGGGACAGTTATAGTTAGTTGGACATTGCACTCGTACAAAACCCATGAAATTACCCCGTTATAGTTAGTCCAGCTAACTATAACTCGCGCCCGCAATGCACTGCTGATGACGTCACTTATTACATCACTCATGACATGGTCAGTGACATCACTGATGACATCACTGATGACATCTCAAATGACATCACTGATGACATCATCCACATGATAATCTGATGCACCTCCTCACACCCTAATATAACCTTTGATACACCCACTCTAAATTACAGACTGCCATTCGCAAAACCATAGACACTCCAACACCAATAACTACATACCCACTCACTGATTCTTAGGTCTACACACACACATACACTCACTCACCCGTACAGTCACTCATACTTACGGTCACTCAGTACAGGACTATCATATGCACTCTTACTCCTATATAGACACTCAAACACCGCCACTCATCCATAGAGGTACTCACACACCTAGTCAGTCATGCAAATAATTAAACACACTGCCATTTACTCACCTATACAGTTATACACACACCAGCTCACTTAATCATACAAATACTAGCACATTGTTACGCTCTTATACAATCACTGATACAAGCACACACTCATCCATACAGCCACTATCACAATCACTCACTCTCGCTATAGCTATTTATATACTCCAACACACATATATACTGCCTTTCACATATGTAGTTACTCACACATGTACCACTGGGACATACATTCACTCACTAACACACTCTTACACACACTTACCCACCCATACAGTCTATCACAGATGCACTCTTGAAACCATCCACCCAGTGAATCACCCACTCACACATCTATGCACAGTCGCACACACCCCATCCACACAAACACTCAGGCACCCATACAGATACTCAGACAAGCATTCAATAACTCATATAGACACTCATGTAGCTATTCACAAACACATGCAGCCACTTACACAGCAACAGACAGACGGATACAGACATTCACCCAGTTTAGTCACTAACCCATGTATTCAGTAAGATACGTTAAATCACTCACTTATACAGTCAGTCACGCACCTACTAAATCATCCATACAGATACTTACACACCCACTCATTCTTCAATACGTCTTTTCCTATATATATTAAAAATATTTAAACTTTACAGAAACACACAGTCACTGGATGATGTCATCAGTGATGTCATTTGAGATGTCATCAGTGATGTCATCAGTGATGTCACTGACCATGTCATGAGTGATGTAATAAGTGATGTCATCAGCAGTGCATTGCGGGGGCGCGAGTTATAGTTAGCTGGACTAACTATAACGGGGTAATTTCATGGGTTTTGTACGAGTGCAATGTCCAACTAACTATAACTGTCCCTAAAACCTATGGTTTTTTCAGTGAATATATATATATATGTATTTCAAAGATGCCCTCTAGTTTCGGAAATGCACTCGATAACAGACAAACTCGAAAAGTTCATTCAGTTGCAAAACACCAGCGTTGAACATTCAAAATGTAATCAACTTTCTCCTCCTTACGCGTTTCGGGCTTCATTGCCCTTGCTCACAGGAATGACGAACAGCGGAGCAAACAGCCTTTCAGTTCTCAGTGCATTTATATAGTATCCTGCCCTTGATTGGGCTGCTCAGATGAGCATTGCATTATGGAACGGGATGTTCCCAGGCTTATCATCATACCCTCCAGTGGGTTTTTGCTGCGCTGTTCAAACTCAAGTCATTGTTACCCTCAGTGGGCTTTGAAACATTGCTGCTGGTGGAAATCATGCAGTCTGTTATCCCGCAATGGAGTTAGGAAAGTTCCAACCTTGCGGTCCAAATTGTCGAGGCGGTGCCACTTCCACGGCAGGACTGCCGTTGTATTTATGTATTTCAAAGATGCCCTCTAGTTTCGGAAATGCACTCGATAACAGACGAACTCGAAAAGTTCATTCAGTTGCAAAACACCAGCGTTGAACATTCAAAATTTAATCAACTTTCTCCTCCTTACGCGTTTCGGGCTTCATTGCCCTTGCTCACAGGAATGACGAACAGCGGAGCAAACAGCCTTTCAGTTCTCAGTGCATTTATATAGTATCCTGCCCTTGATTGGGCTGCTCAGATGAGCATTGCATTATGGAGCGGGATGTTCCCAGGCTTATCATCATCCCCTCCAGTGGGTTTTTGCTGCGCTGTTCAAACTCAAGTCATTGTTACCCTCAGTGGGCTTTGAAACGTTGCTGCTGGTGGAAATCATGCAGTCTGTTATCCCGCAATGGATATATATATATATCAAAAGAAAGTCGCCTTACCCGAGCCTTCTTTGCGACGGCGGTCACACAGTGGGATGGCGGTTCCCGTTAAATCCTTGAACCATGCTGCACATCTTTTCCTTTCAACAGCAAAAAACCGTGGACCAGGAAATATAGCAAAGAATTGTTTTATTCCAGTTGGTGGAAATGAGACTGGCCCAAATGGAAACGTGACAGCGAGGACGAGCCAGAGGAACAACGTGGGGGAGGGGAAGAGGGCAAAACCCACCCCAACCAGACGAAGCAAGAGAAGGAGTAAGGCCCAAAAGAGGAGAAGACAAGAAAAAGCAAAAATAAAAAAGATGGCACACCAAAAAGATCTGGTGATAAACATCTCTAGGATGATTTTAAATGCTGACCATATAAGCCTCCTGAATAAGAGACTCACCTTCTGTCCTAACTCCACCATGGACATTCCAAACTTTTGCATCGATTTGTACAAATTCTGTCGCAAAGCCAAATTAAAGAAATATTTTGAGGAAAAACCAGCCAGAATAGGAGGCACAAATTTAACACCGATGGAAATTTCCCCACTGAACCAAAATGACTTACCAACCTTAAGAGCTTTGTCAAACCTGGGGTCAAATACTTCAGACGCTGACTCATCCTCTACTCCAACACTTGAAAATGATATAGCGGTTTGTCAGAGAGAAGGCATTATCACACACAAAGGTGGAGAAAGTGGACTAAGATCCCAGTCCAAATTCTGCCCACAATTACCTCTAGGCAATAAAATTGACCTGTTTCAAGAAATTGTCGTGGAAGAGACAAGTCAATTATCCATGAAAAAAGAAATAATAAAAGGTCATGGAACTTGACACCGAACGAACAAAAGGCGTTGAAAGATTTAAGGGAAAATCAGGAAATTGTTATAAAAGCCGCTGACAAAGGCGGAAATATTGTTATTCAAGATCGTGAACAATATATCTCTGAGGCATACAGGCAATTGAGGAAACAAGAACACTTTCAAAGACTGGAGATGAATCCAATGGAGCAATGGACTAAAGAATACCATGGACTAAAGAATACCATGGGCATTGTTAACTTGGAAAGAAAGGGGATAAATAGACTTTGAAGAGTACATGTTTCTCAAGGTGGAGAATCCAGTAACATCAACAATATATTTTCTGCCTAAAGTGCACAAGTCACTTATTAATCGCCCGGGCAGGCCCATAGTGAGTTCCATGGGCTCTCTATTGGAGAAGACCTCCCACTACATAGATGTGTTTTTAATGGAATTTGTGACATCCCTTCCCTCGTACCTGAAGGACACAACAGCTTTTTTAAATAGAATACGAGACATCAATTGGAATAACCATCAGACCATGGTAACAATAGATGTAACCTCGTTATATACATCAATTCTCCATAAAGATGGCCTAACAGTGGTCAGAAGGTTCTTGAAGACAAGATCATTGAGTTTCTTAGAACACTCTGAGATGATTATGGAAATGCTGAATCACTGCCTAACGCACAATGTTTTTCTTTTTAATGGGGAGATATTTCTCCAAAGACAAGGCACAGCAATGGGGACATCATTCGCCCCAACTTACGCGAATCTATTTATGGCGGTTTGGGAGGAAGGCATACTACAGAGCAGGCACAAGTTGAATATCAAGGCCTGGATGAGATATATCGACGATTTATTCGTGATATGGGAAGGAGACTCGTCAGGTCTTGATGAATTCATTCAAAGTTTGGACCAAAATGATTATAATCTATCATTTACATCGATGTGCAGCAAAACACAAGTGACATATTTGGATGTGGAAGTATTTGTACAAAAACAGAAGCTCTGTACAAAAATTCATAGGAAACCAACCGCCACTAACAGCATCCTCCACGCGAATAGTGGACATCCTCAACACCTAAAGTGGAGTATTCCATTTGGAGAGATGCTTCGCGTAAAGAGGAATTGCTCTGAAGCCATCGATATCGAGCAACACCTAGATGAAACCAGCACTAGATTCCTGGCTAGGAATTATCCATCGGGTGTTATTGAAAGTGCCAAGATTAAAGCAACAGGAAGAATGAGATCTGAACTATTGGCAAAACATGAGCGACTAGAAGAAGAAGATGTGACTCGCTTAATCCTAGACTTCAATGTGGAAAATAAGAGCTTAAGAAACATCATAAAAAGCATTGGAGTATTTTAATGCTTGATGAATCATTGAAGAAGACACTACCAACAACTCCAAAGATCACGTACAGATAGACAGCCTCATTGGGCGATCTTTTGACACATAGTCACCTGGAAGTATCGAATAAGGAAAAAGGAAAAATAACTTGGCTAACAACACCCGGCTTTTGGAAATGTTCCAAATGCAAGGCCTGTGAACATGGATATAATACACAATCGTATCAACTGCAAAATGGAAAGAGGGAGAGAATCAGTGAACATATCACATGCGAATCCAAGTATGTGGTATACGTTTTAGAATGTCCATGTAAAAAACTCTATGTAGGGAGCACCATTAACAAACTAAAACTACGCATATTACAGCATCTGAGGGCTATAAAAAACAAAGATCTTTCATACCCAATGGCAAAGCACTTCTCAGAAAAACATTTGGGTAACAATCTAGAACTAAAATATTTCAGAGCTAAAATGGTAAAACAAAATGAAAGAGGAGGGGACAGAACCCTGGACCTAAGAAGAGCAGAATCAAGGTTCATTTTAGCACTTGGAACAGAAAATCCATTTGGGCATTATCTGGATGCTGAGTTGCATGTTCACCTGTAAGAATATGAGATCAATCTACAGTATAACCTTTTGATTATGAAAATAAAGAAGGAAGAACATCATGTTAATGGACCCTCGGAGAATCATGGGACAGTGCATTATTCAGTAAAGATATAATAAGAATACGAATAAAGGAGCGAGAATTGTGAGGTGGTGCATTTGGGAGACAGATGGAATTTGGGGATTTCATAAAGAAGCAACAAAAGAGATGGAAAAAGTAATGGGACACATATAGTACATGTGGCAGTATGGAACAGCTATGACTACAACGAGAGGAATAGAAGCACCTTTTTCTAGACCCCCAATGAGATATGAAATCTGCAGTGATAGAATTAATACAATCTATTTTAGAGATACTAAGGCTCATGGAGTAAGATGTTAGGAAAATGACTTTTTGCACAATATATTTGCACAAATGCACTCGTCACTTTATCTCCTTAATCTGAAATCCATCTCATAAGAATTAAGACTCTTGGAGAAAATGGTTTGGAACTTAACTTTGCACTATGAATTTTGCACAATGTATTTTGCACAATGCACATGTCACTTTCCTCTCTCTATTAGAACCATGACTTATAGGGGGTCCCTTATACTAATAAGATGTGTTGAGCTTTTACCCTCTTACTCTCTTACTGTCTTAATGTGCTTCCTCTCCCCCCTTTTTTTTTAAAGCATATTGCACTTAGACCTTCTTGATTATATTTAAAATGTACTTTACAGAAATAGAACGGTCATGTTCCTTTTAATATGTTTTTAATATGTACTTAATGGTGTTCTTACATGTCTTTATACTTCCACTTGATGAATTTCCCCGCCCATCATAGTACTCCCCCGCCACACCCCCTGCTCACCCCTCCATTACCTCCTTTCCCGATGCAGTTGGTTTTTATCAGGTTTTCTTGGTTAGAAACTCTTTTAGGCCAAGGTACTTTACCAGTAATGTTGAAATTTGTAAGAGAGAAAAAATGGCAACAGTTAAAAGCCAATGTGAATACTTACAAATGTGGGTTAACAGTCTAGTCTATTTTTAACAGAAATAAACAAGGGATTCATGCACTGTGTCACTTTAAATAGACAGTTTAGACGGTAGGACTCTATGGTCCAGTTGAAGGCATTCGCCGAAACGCGTTGACCGTCCTTTTCACGTTTGCACTAATGGTGTTGAAAAGAAAAAAATAAAGTACCTCTAAGAAATTTGATCGTGGACTCCCTCTGTGCCTTGGAGACTCTGGTTCATCTGATTGGGACCGCGTTGGGTTTTGCTGTTAATATATATATATATACATATATATATAACAAAAGAAAGTCGCCTTACCCGAGCCTTCTTTGCGACGGCGGTCACACAGTGGGATGGCGGTTCCCAATAAATCCTTGAACCATGTTGCACATCTTTTCCTTTCAACAGCAAAAAAACGCGGACCAGGAAATATAGCGAAGAATTGTTTTATTCCAGTTGGTGGCACAACACTTAACGCGTTTCGGAGCCCACGCTCCTTGCTCACGAGCAAGGAGCGCGGGCTCCGAAACGCGTTGAGTGTTGTGCCACCAACTGGAATAAAACAATTCTTCGCTATATTTCCTGGTTCGCGGTTTTTGCTGTTGAAAGAAAAAGATGTGCAGCATGGTTCAAGGATATATATATATATATATTCACTGAAAAACCATAGGTTTTAGGGACAGTTATAGTTAGTTGGACATTGCACTCGTACAAAACCCGTGAAATTCCCCCGTTATAGTTAGTTCAGCTAACTATAACTCGCGCCCCGCAATGCACTGCTGATGACGTCACATATTACATCACTCATGACATGGTCAGTGACATCACTGATGACATCACTGATGACATCTCAAATGACATCACTGATGACATCATCCAGTGACTGTGTGTTTCTGTAAAGTTTAAATATGTTTAATATATATAGGGAAAGGCGTATTGAAGAATGAGTGGGTGTATAAGTGTCTGAATGGATGATTTAGTACGTGCGTGACTGACTCTACAAGTGAGTGATTAAACGTATCTTACTGAATGCATGGGTTAGTGACTAAACTGTGTGAATGTCTGTATCCGTCTGTTGGTGTGTAAGTGGATGCATGGATTTGCGAATAGCTACATGAGTGTCTATATGGGTTATTGATTGGTTCTATGAGTATCTGTATGGGTGCCTGAGTGTTTGTGTGGATGGGGTGTGTGCGACTGTGCATAGATGTGTGAGTGGGTGATTCACTGGGTGAATGGTTTCAAGAGTGCATCTGTGATAGACTGTATGGGTGGGTAAGTGTGTGTAAGAGTGTGTTAGTGAGTGAATGTATGTCCCAGTGGTACATGTGTGAGTAACTACATATGTGAAAGGCAGTATATATGTGTATTGGAGTATATAAATAGCTATAAGCGAGAGTGAGTGATTGTGATAGTGGCTGTATGGATGAGTGTGTGCTTGTATCAGTGATTGTATAAGAGCGTAACAATGTGCTAGTATTTGTATGATTAAGTGAGCTGGTGTGTGTATAACTGTATAGGTGAGTAAATGGCAGTGTGTTTAATTATTTGCATGACTGACTAGGTGTGTGAGTACCTCTATGGATGAGTGGCGGTGTTTGAGTGTCTATATAGGAGTAAGAGTGCATATGATTTTCCTGTACTGAGTGACCATAAGTATGAGTGACTGTACGGGTGAGTGAGTGGATGTGTGTGTGTAGACCTAAGAATCAGTGAGTGGGTATGTAGTTATTGGTGTTGGAGTGTCTATGGTTTTGCGAATGGCACTCTGTAATTTAGATTGGGTGTATCAAAGGTTATATTAGGGTGTGAGGAGCTGCATCAGATTATCACGTGGATGATGTCATCAGTGATGTCATTTGAGATGTCATCAGTGATGTCATCAGTGATGTCATCAGTGATGTCACTGACCATGTCATGAGTGATGTAATATGTGACGTCATCAGCAGTGCATTGCGGGGCATGAGTTATAGTTAGCTGAACTAACTATAACGGGGAATTTCACGGGTTTTGTACGAGTGCAATGTCCAACTAACTATAACTGTCCCTAAAACCTATGGTTTTTTCAGTGAATTTCAAAGGTTTTTTAAATGCTAATTTCTAACTATAACGTGTTTTCAGTGAATTTCAAAGGTTTTTAAAATGCTAATTTGTAACTATAACGTGCCTGAAACCTACGGTTTTTTCAGTGAATTTCAAAGGTTTTTTAAATGACAATTTTTAAATGTATTAATTTTTATATTAATTTTTTTCACACTGATTTACTACATTTTTAGAAACAATTTCTTTTACATATTTTATTTTTTAAATTACATTGTAATTACATTATACATTAAATTACAAAAAATACTTTCTCAGAATGAATTACTTTAGTTTAAATACTTTGCACATAGGCAATAGACTTTTAAGTACAGTAGTTACAGTTATTGCAATGGGCAACACATTTTCATACACAATGCAACATTCAGCTCAATGTGAATTTCTAGTTAAATGCAATTAGTTACTTTATGGATTACTTTTTCTAACCACAGGACTGGATCCTAGATTCAGTCCTGGTACATCTCCTGTAAACAGTTGAGTAAAAGCGTTTTGGTTACAGTCGTGATTTTTAAGGAATATTATTGTATTTTAAAAGTTGACACTTAGAAACTTTTTCTCATAGAATCACCAATGTTATCCTATGGAAGGAAATTCACTTAGCAGGTAAAAACTGTTATCGTTACTTTTTCTTACTCAGTGTTGGATCCTGGATCCAGCACTGGTGCATCTCCTGTAAACAGTTGAAAGAATGCGTTTAAGTCATATAGGCGATTTTTAAGGAATATTTGTAGTTTGTGAAAATCAACACTTAGAAACTTTTTCAGCAAAAAGCAGGCAATGATATCCTATGGAAGGAAATTCAAGTTACTGGTAAGTACGGTTAAAATTACTTTTGAGGATCAGTACTGGGCTGAAAGATGCAGCACTGAGGTCTCTCCTGATAACAGGTGAGTAAATCGGAATTCCTATTTCGGCTGATTTTAGAGGAATATTTTAAAGTTCCAAAACTCCACACTTAGAAGAATTTCCAAGTGAAACCAGTCAATGTTAGCCTATGAAGGAAATTCAAGTTACCGGTAAGTACGGTTAAAATTACTTTTGAGGATCAGTACTGGGCTGAAAGATGCAGCACTGAGGTCTCTCCTGATAACAGGTGAGTAAATCGGAATTCGTATTTCGGCTGATTTTAGAGGAATATTTTAAAGTTCCAAAACTCCACACTTAGAAGAATTTCCAAGTGAAACCAGTCAATGTTAGCCTATGGAAGGAAATTCAAGTTACCGGTAAGTACGGTTAAAATTACTTTTCAGGACCAGTACTGGGCTGAAAGATACAGCACTGAGGTCTCTCCTGATAACAGGTGAGTAAATCGGAATTCGTATTTCGGCTGATTTTAGAGGAATATTTTTATGTTTCAAAAATCAACACTTAGAAACTTTTTCAGCAAAAAGCAGGCAATGATATCCTATGGAAGGAAATTCAAGTTACTGGTAAGTACGGTTAAAATTACTTTTGAGGATCAGTACTGGGCTGAAAGATGCAGCTCTGAGGTCTCTCCTGATAACAGGTGAGTAAATCGGAATTCGTATTTCGGCTGATTTTAGAGGAATATTTTAAAGTTCCAAAACTCCACACTTAGAAGAATTTCCAAGTGAAACCAGTCAATGTTAGCCTATGAAGGAAATTCAAGTTACCGGTAAGTACGGTTAAAATTACTTTTCAGGACCAGTACTGGGCTGAAAGATGCAGCACTGAGGTCTCTTCTGATAGCAGGTGAGTAAATCGGAATTCGTATTTCGGCTGATTTTAGAGGAATATTTTAAAGTTCCAAAACTCCACACTTAGAAGAATTTCCAAGTGAAACCAGTCAATGTTAGCCTATGGAAGGAAATTCAAGTTACCGGTAAGTACGGTTAAAATTACTTTTCAGGACCAGTACTGGGCTGAAAGATACAGCACTGAGGTCTCTCCTGATAACAGGTGAGTAAATCGGAATTCGTATTTCGGCTGGTTTTAGAGGAATATTTGTATGTTTCAAAAATCAACACTTAGAAACTTTTTCAGCAAAAAGCAGGCAATGATATCCTATGGAAGGAAATTCAAGTTACTGGTAAGTACGGTTAAAATTACTTTTGAGGATCAGTACTGGGCTGAAAGATGCAGCACTGAGGTCTCTCCTGATAACAGGTGAGTAAATCGGAATTCGTATTTCGGCTGATTTTAGAGGAATATTTTAAAGTTCCAAAACTCCACACTTAGAAGAATTTCCAAGTGAAACCAGTCAATGTTAGCCTATGGAAGGAAATTCAAGTTACTGGTAAGTACGGTTAAAATTACTTTTCAGGATTAGTACTGGGCTGAAAGATGCAGCACTGAGGTCTCTCCTGATAACAGGTGAGTAAATCAGAATTCGTATTTCGGCTGATTTTAGAGGAATATTTGCACAATGGTGAAGGGAGGGGGCGGGGCCTGAGGTGACATCTGTGCAAACGCGCCCCGTGGCACGTTTTAAGTTGGGGGATTAAGTCCCCTTGAATCATGAGGGTCCCTACGGGCCAACTAGCCCACCAGGAACCTCCAGTATGCGCCAGGGGCTGCGTTGCAGAGACATGTACAGAGGCCACACCCCTTTTACACCTCTCTGCAACACAGCTCTGTGGCGCTTTCTGGACGTACCTGTTGGGCTAGTTGGCCCCCAGGGACCCTCAGGATTGAAGAGGATTTAATTCCCCATCTTAAAACGCGCCACGGGGCCTGTTTGCACACATGTCACCTGAAGCCCCGCCCTCCCTTCACCACTGTGCAAACGCGCCCCGTGGCGCGTTTTAAGTCGGGGATTAACTCCAGTTGAATCCTGAGGGTCCCTGGGGTGCAACTAGCCCACCATATACCTCCAAAAGCACCATAGAGCTGCGTTGCAGAGAGGTGTAAAAGGGGCGTGGCCTCTGTACACCTCTCTGCAAGGCAGCTCCCTGGCGCATACTGGAGGTTCCTGGTGGGCTGGTTGGCCCCCAGGGACCCCCAGTAGTCAAGGGGAATTCGTTCCCCCTCTGCAAACGCGGCAGGGGGCGCGTTTGCAGAGTGGTGAAGGAAGGGGCTGGGCCTACGGGCCCGATCGTTTTTTTTTGTTTTTTTTTTTCCCCCTGTGTGGCCCCCCTTCCTTTTTCCTATTTTTAGGCCCTGGGGACCCCATCCCCCAGGGCCTTACTCCTTTTTTAAAATTAAAATAAATAAAAAAACGGGAAGGGGGCCGCGTGGCCCCCTTCCCTGGGCCTGTATTGGCCCCGGGGACCCCATCCCCCGGGGCATGGCCTCTTTTTTTTTATTTGGAGGGGGCTGCGTGGCCCCCTCCTCAGGCCATTTAAGGCCCCAAGGACCCCATCCCCGGGCCGGCCTTGCACTTTTTTTTATTTTTTTTCCTTTTTTTACTTTGGGAGGGGGGCTGCGTGGCCCCCTCCATGGCCACTTATGGCCCCGGGGACCCCATCCCCCGGGGCCTGGCCTCTCGTTGGGGACTGTGGGGGTCCCCAAGCCCCCACAGTCCCGCCGGCTCCCCGTGTCCTACGGGAGCCGGCATGCTTTTACACATGGGGAGCAGCTAACATGCTGCTCCCCATGTGGAAAGAAATCGGCTTTGGATATTGGAAGAGAGAGCAGGTTTCCTGCTCTCTCTTCCAATATCCAAAGCAAGTTTGCAATGACAGGACGGGAGCCGCGAGGCTCCCGTCCCTGTCATTGCAAACAGCAGTGTCCCGGGGTAGGCACCTGGGACACTGCAGGAGCCGGCCCTGGGGGTGGCGGTCCCCAGGGCCACCACAGGCTTCCAGGAGGGGGGCCGCGCGGCCCCCTCCCTACATTTTGAAAGCCCCGGGAGGTGGTGGTCCTCGGGGCTTGGGGTCCAAAACGGACCCCCATTTTAATTTTTCTTAGTGCCCCGGGGAGGTGGTGGTCCCCGGGCGTGAGGGGGCTGGAGCCCCCCACACAGGTTTTTAATTTAAAAAAAGAAGCCCCGGGAGGTGGTGGTCCTCGGGGCTGCGGGAGGGCTCAGAGCCCTCCCGCACCATTATACATAAAGCCCCGGGGGTGGTGGTCCCCGGGCTTGGGGGCCCTTAGAGGCCCCCACACATAAAATTAACCCCCCAGCATGCCCCCGGGACTTGGCCCACCCGGGGGCCACTAACATCGAAGCGCGGAGACCGCGCTTCGATTTTTTTCGGCAGGATTCGCGCACCCTGAGCGCATCCTGCCGATTTTAAAAAAAAATCTTTTTTTGCCCAGGGGTCCTTGTGGGACCCCTGAGCAAACCTAGGGGGTCAGGGTGTTTCTACCCTGCCCCCTTTGTGCGCTTTGCGCACTTGTTTCTGTTCCTCGGTTCTACCGAGGACAAAATGGCTGCCAACATTTCCTGAATCGGAATGTTGACAGCCAGCTGACAGCCAATTAACATGCAGCTCGTGATCGGGAGGGTACGCGGACCCTACTCGGCCATAGATATCACTATCTTTTTACTTTTCATTTTCTCAGCAACTACTGAACGGATTTACACCATTTAACAAAAAGGGTTCTTTCTGAACCAAGAACTACCTCTTTGCCAAATTTGGTGTAATTCCGTTCAGCAGTTCAGGCTGTAGCCGTGTCTAAAGTTTCCTATGGGAAAATGCATGGGGAAAACGCGTTTTGGGACCCCCTTTTTCTCGGCCCCGCTGACGAATCCCCCGAGACTTTCAGGGTAGGAGCGGACCACAAAGTTTGAAAATTTCGCGAAGATACGTCAACCGGCAAGAGAGTTATCTCAAATAGAATGTCGCGGATTTCCTATGGATAATAGGTTGTAACTATAACTATCTACTGGCGACCGCCAGTAGATAATATATATATATATATATATATATATATATATATATATATATATATATATATATATATATATATTCACTGAAAAACTCAAAGGTTACAGGGATGATATAGTTAGCAAATAGAAATAAAAAAAAAACTTAGAAATTTACTGAGAAAAAACCAAAGGTCACAAGGACGTTATAGTTAGGAAATAAAATTTAAAAAATCCTTAGAGATTCACTGAAAATACAGAGGTTGCGGGGTTGGTATAGTTAGGCTGACATTTAACTAATACAAAACCAGAGAAATTCAGCAGTTATGGTTAGCTGAACTAACTATAACTCGCTGACCGCGCTATTAGGAATATTATAGGAATATTAAATTTCACCCCTCCAAAATCCAACTCTTTCCTTAATGTTGCAGAAACTGGAGAGGGAATAGTAAATTTCACACCTCCAAAGTCAAACATTTCCCTGGTGTTTCCCTGACTGGAGTGGGAATATTAAATTACACCTCTCCGAAATCCAACAAATTCCTCACATATGACCTCACATATTACATCACTCATGATATGGTCAGAGACATCACTGATTACATCATCCAGTAACTGTGAGTGTGTATAACTCAGTGATAAGGTGTCTCAGTGACTGTATGGGTGAGTGACTATGCTGTGTGAATGTCTATATCAGTCTGTCAGTTGGTGTCTAAGTGGCTGTATGGGTTGGTGAGTGGGTACATGAATGGCAGTATGGGTGATTGATTTGTTGTCTGAGTACCTGTATAGGTGTATGAATGTATGTGAGGATGGGTGAAGGGGTGTGTGACTGCCTGCATGGATGAGTGAGTGGGTGAGTCAGTGGGTGCATGGTTTTGTGAGTGTATCTGTGAGAGGCTGTATGGGTGACTGAGTGTGTGCATGGCTGTGTCGGTAAGTGAATGGATATGCCAGTGGTATATGGGTGAGTAACTGCATATGTGGAAGGCAGCATAGGTTGGAGTATATGAGTGACTGTATGTGTGAGTGAGTGATTTTGAGAGTGGTTGTATGGGTGAGTGTGTGCTTGTGCCACTGATAGTATAGGTGAGTGAGTATGTGTTAGTATCTGTATGAATAAGTGGGTGTGTGTGTGTATAACTGTATAGGTGAGTAAATGGCTGTGGGTGACTCAGTAGGTGTGTGAGTAGCTCTATGGATGACTGACAGTGTGTGAGTGTCTGTATGGGTATATGAGTGGATATATCAATGGCTGTATTAGTGAGTGAGTTGGTGAATGAGTAGCTGTAGGGGTGACTGAGTGTGTGTGTAGACGTATGAATCAGTGAGTGGGTGTGTCAGTACTGGAATGGGTGTGTCAATGGTTTTGAGAATGGTAATGTGGAAGTTGCAGTGGGTGTATGAAAGGTTATATTGGGGTGTGAGTGGATGCATCAGAGATTCTGTGGATGATATCATCAGTGATGTCATTTGAGATGTCATCAGTGATGTCACTGCCCATGTCATGAGTGATGTAATATGTGAGATCACAAGCAGTGCATTGTGGGGGTGTGAGTTAAAGTTAGCTCAGCTAAATATAACTACTGAATTTCTCTGGTTTTGCATGAGTGAAATGTCTGCCTAACTATAACAACCCTGTAACCTTTGTTTTTTTTCAGTGAATTTCTAAGGTTATTTTAATTCTATTTCCTAACTATAACATCCTGTAACCTTTGGTTTTATCAGTGAATTTCTAAGTTTTTTTTAAATTTCTATTTGCTAACTATAATGTCCCTGTAGCTTTTATTTTTTTCCGTGAAATACAACAGTTTTTTAATGAGTAATTATGTTTGCAGAGTGGTGGAGAATGGGGGCTGGGCTTCCGACCAGCTCTTAGGAATCCCGCTGTGTAGGACTTACAGGAGGTAGGTGGAGGGCTTCTTGGGCCCTAAGGTCCCTCAGGAGTAAAGTGGACTTCATCTCCCAACCAGTAGGGCACCACAAGTGGAGCCACATTTATACGGTGGTGGAGAGAGGGGAAGTGGCCTCCAAAGACCTCTTAGCAATCCTGCTGTGTGGGACTTACTGGAGGTAACAGGAGGGGTAGTTGACCCTCAAAGATGTCCTTGAGGGCCAGCTACCCCTCCTGTTACCTTCAGTAAGTCCCACATAGCAGGATTGCTGAGAGGTTTTCAGACGCCAAGCCCTCTTTCTCCACCACTCTGCAAATGCGGCTCCTGGTGCACTACTATTAGGGGGATGAATCCCCCTTGGCTCCTGAGGATCCTTGGGGTGAACTACCCCTCCTGTTAACTCCAGTTAGTCCCACGCAGTGGGTTTGCTGAGAGATGGTCGGTGGCCACGCCCCCTTTCTCCACCACTCTGCAAATGCACCTCCTGAAGCACTACCAGTTGGGGGATGAAGTCATCTTGGCTCTTGAAGGTACTTGGGGGCTAACTGCCCCTCCTGCCACCTCCAGTAACACCCACACAGCTGGATTGCTGAGAGTTTGTCAGAGGCCATGCCCCCTTTCTCCACCACTCTGCAAACATACCTCCTGACACACTACTGGTTGGGGGAAGTAGTCCACTTTAGTCCTGAGGCCCTTTGGAGTAAAGTGGGATTCATTCCCCCAACCAGAAGCATGCCAAGAGGCTTGATTGCAGAGTGGTGAAGAAAGGGGGCGTGACCTTCAAGTCCTCCCAGCAATCCCGCTCTCTGGGACTTACTGGAGGTAACAAGAGGGCTTTTTGATCACCAAAGCCCCTCAGCATTCAAGGGGATTTCATTTCCCAACCACCATTGCACCAGGAGGCATGTTTGGAGAGTGGTGGTGAATGGGGGCGTGGCCTCTGGCCACCTGCTGGAGTTTTATTTCATTGAATTTTGTGTTTTTTAGGGAAGGGGTGCTGCGTAGCCCCTCTTCCTTCTGCCAGTTTTGGCCCCAGGGACCTCATCCCCTGGGGCTTCTTTTTTTTAAAATGGGGAGGGGGGCTGTGTGGCCTCCATCCCATGGCTGATTATGGCCCTGTGGTCCCCATCCCCCAGGGCCTGGCCTTTTCCTTTTTAAAAAACAAATTTTAAATAAAGGAAGGGAGGCTGCATTTTTCTCTTCCTTTGGCAAAATTTTGGCCCCAGGGACCCCATACCACGGGGCCTGCCCTTAATTATTTTTTATGGGAGGGGGCCATGCTGCCCCCCTCTTGAGGCTAATTTTGGCCCCAGAGACCCCATTCCCCAGTGCCAGGGCTTTATTTATGTTTTTTTTAAAAGGGGGAGGTGGGCTTCCCTCCCCGGGCCTATTTCGGCCCCAGGGTACCCATTCACCGGGGCCAGGCCTTCATCTTTTTTTTTTTTAAATGGGGAGGGGGGCCGCGCAGACTGATATTGCCGCCGGGGACCTCATATCCCCCAGGGCATAGCCACCAGGGGAGCCTGAAGTGCCCCGTGGTCCCTGCCTGCTTCCTGCCTCCTGCGGGAGCCAGCATTGCTTTTGGACAGAGAGAGATGCTAACATGGAGCTCCCTCTGTCCAAAAGCAATTCTGCTCTGCTTCTTTTCAATGCTCTCGCTTCCATGAAGCGGAGCAGTGTTTGCTATGGCTTGGCAGGAGGGGTGCTCCCTCCAAGCCATAGCAAACTGCAATGTCCCGGGGGTGGGCACCCTGGGACATTGCTGGAGCCAGCCCAGGGGCCCATCTGTGACTTCACAAGGGGGATCGCGCAGCCGCCCTCACCATTAATTAAACCCCAGGGAGGCGGTGGTCCCCGGGGCTGCTGCAATCACGTGGCCCTCGTATGTTATTGAATATAAAGTTGACCCAGGAAGGTGGCGGTCCCTGGGGCTGCGTGGGGGGGCCAGAGACCCCCACACATTATTTTTTAATATAGCCCTGGGGATGTGGCAGGGGCTGTGTGGCCCCCCACATTTATTTGGGTTAGCCCTGCGGAAGTCCCTGGGGAAGTGGCGGTCGCAGGGGCTGCGTGGGAAGGCTGGAGCCCCCCACACATTATTTTTTAATATAGCCCCAGGGAGGCAGCAGTCCCCTGGGCTGTGGGGGGCCACGTGGCCCCGCATTTCCTTTGTCTTCAGAGGAGGCATTCCCTGGGGCTGCGGTGGGCCCCCATCATTATTTTCCATTGGCCCGGGACCTGGCCCACCCGGGGCCCTAAATTAAACAAAGCACAGAAGCCTGCGCTTTATTTTTTACCATTATCAGCGAGAGTCACAAATCCATTGCGACTCCAGCCAAAGATTTTAAAGACAAATAATGTATTTTTGGCCCTCCCTGACGGACCCCCCAAGAGGCCTAGGGGTCAGGGTATTTCTACCCTTCTCCCCTTTTTTTCTTGTGACTTGGTTCAAGTGTTGGCAGCCAATCAGATCTCAGGCACGAAATCGGGGGGGGGGTGTCATGGATCCACTGCAGCCACAGTTTTATATCTCAGAAATCTTTAAATTTCTCAGAAACTACTGAATGGATTTACACCAATTAACAAAAAGGTTGCTTTCTGGACCAACAGCTACCTTTTTGCAAAATTTGCTGTACTTCCGTTCAACCGTTCGGGCTGTAGTTATGTCTAAAGTTTCCTATGGTAATTAACATGGAGAAATAAGCATTTTGGGACCCCCTATTTCATGGCCCCTGCTTGACGGATCACCCCGAAACTCTTAAGACAGCAGCTGAAGTAACTGACGTATTAGTTTTGAAACGTTTGTGAGGATTCGTCAAAAAACGCCAAAGATATTGGCAAATGAAAAAATGCTCTACCTATGGAAACTACATCCTAACTATAATTATATATTCAATTAAAAAGCCAAAGGTTACAGGGACATTATAGTTAGGAAATAGAATTCTATTTCCTAACTATAACAACCCTGTAACCTTTAGTTTTTTAAGTAAATTTCTAAGGTTTTTCAAATTCTTTTTCCTAGATGTTATCACTGTGACCTTTTGTTTTTTAAGTGAATTTCTAAGGTTTTTTTAACTAGTAGTCGCATTTGATGAGTAGTGGAGAAAGGGCGGGCCTCCAACCAGCTCGCAGGAATCCTGCTGTGTTGGACTTACTGGATTTAGCAGGAGGGGTTCTGGGCCCCCAAGAACCCTCATAATCCAAGAGGATGTCATTTCCTAAACACACCAAAAGGAGTAGGGGGTGATAAAATATCTCTAGATGTGGTGGCACGTGCTGTGTGTCCAAATACTGCCCTCACTCACACAGTTGTGTGACATGCTACATCATAGGGCTGCTTCAAAACACCCCAGCGCACCCAACGCCTGGGGTGGAGCAATAGGGTAGTGGAAGACAAGACACAACACAAAAGAGAAAAATATAAATTGGCTGGGATCACCAGAAGTGAAAGTGCAGTGTGAATTAAAACTAGCTTGGAGGTGTCGCTGTGCGTCAAATTTATTACTGGACCCTCCGGCCAGGGTTAAAAACGTGAAGTTTGGTGGTGATTGGGAGAGGTTATGAGCTCCTTACAGCCCTCCTTACTGCCAATTAGTCGACATGCTTCAGCCGTTATTATGTGCCCCTAGTGCAGGGTCACGCCGGCCTTCATCAGGACTTTACCGGTCCCAGGATCTAGGTCACCTCGTTTTCTGAAGTATGGTAGTGCCAGAACTATTTGTTCCTGCACTGAGGTATCCCCTAAATAGTACTATCCCGTGGTATGAGTTTACCTTAAAACTTTGTTAAAGCTGGCGAGAGACAAGGAGAGACCCCCGTAGTCACACTTACATCAAGGTAGGAGCTCCTCCTGACTACCGCGACAAGCCCACCGCAACACCCACTGCACGCCCCCTTTCAAGCTAAGTTTAGCGTGAAAGGGGCACTATTATCAAGGCAGCGTTAAGCCACTTAATGTGGCTTTAAGCCACATTAAGTGGCTTAACGCTGCCTTGATAATAGGGCGCTGACCGTATCGCCACCACAACGTCACAAAAAGTGACGTTGTGGTGGCGATAGGGGCTTAATAATATGCCCCTGATTTCTGTTAAAAAATGCATTTATTTTAATGTGGTTAAAGTGAAGACTCTGAAACCACACTTTTTTCATATTCACTGGGTTACCACTGAACAGTTTTCATGATGTAAAAAATTGGGAAATGGGTAATTTATGCAGTTGTGAAATTGGGGAAAGTAAGCTTTGACTTATGCATCGATTATGATATCAAGTGTCCTGAAGCCAGTATGTTGTTTGCACAGTGGTGGGCTGTGTATATGGTTAACACCCCACGAGACGTGCTGGTGTAATGATTCTTTGAGATGAAGGCACAAAAATGTGTTTATGCTCCCATAACAACAAAGCCATGTTTAGGTCATTACTCTACAATGCTTCAGTTAAAAAAAAATACATAACTCTGGACTTTCCTTGAAGTAAGACGTCTTTACTGCAATACATTGAATGAAATTTGCCCCGAGAAGTGAATACATATATCTTTAAGGTTCCTGCACTTGTATTATAGTAGTATTTAACTACGTGTGTGAAGTGCAAACTTAAACAGTGTGTCAAGTTGGGGGAAATACACTTTGATTTATATATCAATTATGTTATCAGGTGTCCTGAAGCCAGCATGGTGTTTGCACAATGGTGGTCTGTGCAAAACAATATGGTTCATATCCTACGAAAAGCTCTGGTGTAATGATTCTCAAGAATAAAGGCACAAACATGACAGTTTGTCATACGTGCTTAAGTTCCCATAATAACAAGCCACTGTTTAAGTCATTACCCTATGATGCTTCAATTAAAAAATACATCACTCTGGGCTTTCCTTGAAGTTGGACGTATTTACTGAAATACATTGAATGAAATTTGCTCCGAGAAGTGAATACATGTATCTTCAAGGTTCCTGGACTTGCATTATAGTAGTACTTAACTAGGAGAGGAGGTGCAGACATGGAACCTGTGCTATATTACATATATTCCGCTGCCCTCAGGGCAGCTGTGAACTGGTGTGTGCGCTGCTTGACACTGCCAGTCTAACTTCCCCAGTGCAGATGGTAACATGCCTGCTTTTGAAATGAGAAAAGAGAGCCCCTGCAGGTAGGTGCCTGAGGGACTGCATCCGCAGGCAGGCCCAAGAGGCCCACTTTCTCCCTTGCAGTGGTCACCATTGGGGGATGCATTGATTGTGTGCCACCTTTTTATGATGCACAGTCAGTGTGCCTCCTGTCGGTATCTTTGCCATCCATAATGCAAAGGGAAAGTGTTTATCTCATTTGCATAGGGTTGTGGCATCATGCAAATGAGGGAACGCCCCCCTTAGAATCATGCCAACACTATATGTGCACAAGTAACTGCGCCCCCCTTTGGTAAAATACTAGTGCCCTGGGGGCAAAGAAAGCGGGTGCACTTACCCATAATGCCCCTCGGGAAATTATGTAACACACCCCAGGTGTACATTTGTAAATGAGTTTAATACATTGTTTGTAATACTTTAAAGTACATGCTATCTGATATGAAGTTACAATTTTGAACATCTGGCTGAACAGTAAATTTTTATGTGGTCAAGCCCTTTTTACACATACTTAACAAGTGTTTTTTATGAGCCCAGAGAATCTTTGTATAATGCAAAACACAGGTGAAATATGGCACTCTCTAACTTGATAGGCATGCTTTAATTTCTCTGTGTTGCACCAGGCAACGGTTCGCCATTTTTAGTATTTATGATTAGGTCAGACTCTATTCATAGCTTCATAATACAAATTGGGATCTTTCAATATTAGTATGAGAAGAAAAACATCTGCAGAAAGCAACTTTCTAAAATGCTTGCAGTATCACGTAGTACACACGTTATCGTCAAATAACCAAATACAATGATAATCCTTTCATCTTTTCCTTAAGTATAGCAAAGTAGTTTGGGCCAGTCATTACGAAGTGCAAATGTTTTTGTAAGTTCCTTTGACTTTTAACTGAAAAAGATTCATTAAAATTGGCACGCATCTTCTAAACTACCTGTGTTCTTTTGTAAAATGGCGCTTAGATCCACAAATTGAGATGTAGTCACGGCAAGGTCATGGCCAATTACATTGTAACTTGGCAACAGCCTGGCTTACCTGAAATACATTCACCTAACCCTTGCTGTTTCTTTAAAGAATATAAGAGTCGTTTTGATTGTATGTTAATTACAAAACCCGAAAAGAACTCAGCAGAGACCAGTATAGATTATCTCCAATGAATCTTTAAATGACAATGAGAGCTAAATTAGCTACAGGGTATTGTTCATTTTTCCGCCATTAACCTTAAATTGAATTTGCTCTTGTCAATAATCAGCTGTCACTCACACATTGACATCTGCAGATGCCTACAATCTAGCAATGCCTTAACTTAAGACAATGCTGAAGGCCTTATATAACACTTTTAAAGCAGTACACATATTATATTGTTATAGCACAATTACTGCCGCCCCCAATCAAGCCTCCAGTTCATTTTCATTCATTTATTTCCCCTATCGGTTGTGTGGCATGGAGGTACTGGCCTTTTTGCATGCCTTCATAAATCGGAAAATAATTTCATCGAAAAAGTTGCAGATCGAGAGCGAATATTGTCTAATTAGCATGTATTTGAAAATCCTTGAATTATTAAATAGATGTTATTTTAATTATTGTTCGGCCACCTTCCATTTAACCTCGGTTACATTGCAATATATGTACTTCAATTATTCCAATCTGTTCAACAGCGTTGTTTAATAAATATTTGTTAATGAATGTGCAAGATACAATTAAAATACAATAAATTTTATGGGATGAATTTAGATAAAAAAATGCCTATGTTAGTGAGAGCCTCCAGTAGCAAGAAAGTGAGGAGTGACTTAAATATGTAGTGCACATTTGTGCGCACACAAAGCAGCCAATATATTTGTGCAAGAGAGGGTACCCTTGTTATGGCTGTATTTGTTTAAATGTATGGTGCTTGAAAAGTCCACGGTACAGATCATAAGATCAACAGAACAAGTAGGGCGCCAATGTGACATGTGACAATGGCCTTTGGTCTAAGTGCCTTTATAATTCTGCTATGTAATGCTGCTTAAATAGTTCATGGCAAACATATTGTATTCCACATGTACTTTAAGGTAGGTAAATCTCCCTCAGTCATGAGCTTCTTTGGCTAAGGAACCTTCAGCCGTTGGCTTGAGACATTTGCAATCACATTTTGTATCAACCCACAGGGGAATTTTAGTCTTACTTTCTTTCTGTTGGCTGTTCGGTATAATCTTTTTCCTCAATTGGAACATATGATGTTATGCATGGTGTTAAACTTGCTAGACCATACAGCTGTGGATACTGTCGAAAAATTAGGAGACTCCTCAAGAAAGTAACCATTCAATGTTGCCATTTGGCTAACAGTTCCAACAGGCGGGGCTTTACATCATCAGAGAACTCATATGTGTGCAGGGATGCTTGCCAGGTTCAGCAGTTATACAGCAGGAACACCAAAAGTGTATATCTACCAAGTAATATACTTTTGGTCAATGGCGACTGCTGCCAATATAAAGTGGTGGGGCAGTGGGGGGAATAATAATAAATAAAAAAGAAACGTACCTGACGCCACCGGCCGCCTCGGTGCTCCTCTGCTCCATGGGCCACACAGCATAGACTCCCCACCCAATCCAGATGCTGCTCTCATGCTATTACCAAGCATGAGGGAAGCGCTGGGATTGGCCTGAGCGTGCTGGTTTGATGCTCGCTCAGGCAAAGGGAGCTTGTGTCTTTTCTCCACCAGGCTGTGCAACACAGCTGGGTTGGAGAAATATAAGTGCGCAATAAAAGTCCTAAGATGGCCGACCAAACCGACATGTGCACTTACAGTGCGCACCACTCCTCCTCCCTGCCATGGCCCAGCCCCACCCCGCTCTACACTCGCATGGCTCAATCAGTCACTGAAAAATACAATGATAATAACATTGTTTTATTATTATTTCATTTTTCAACTGCTGGCTCTGAGCAGTGGGGCACTCTCCTTGGGCATTACAGAGGAGCCGCCGCTGAGTTTGGTGTTACGGTCACAAAACTTTTGAATGCAGCAACCACTCCTGCACGTACAGGAATAGGCTAATGACGAAAAGTCCCAACTGTTAGCCAACGGGTCATGAAACATTCCTTACATAAGATGTCTCCTACTTTGTTTATAGTATCAACTGCAGTATTGTCTAGCAAGCTTAACATCCCCTAGGAACCTAGATGTACACAGGTTATCTTCCCCTGTGTTTCAATAACTGAAGGGATAAAGTGACAGTGAATGTTGTGGAGAGTAGGAATTAGGGGTTTATTGGTGTTGTTGGTTTCACATAATTTTTAAAGCACAGGGAGATTAAGGGTCGGATTTTGAGGTTTGCAGACAGGTACTCCATCACCAATGGGACTAATATCCCATCTGCCTTATTACAAGTTCCATGGGATATAATACATTTGTAATAAGGTGGACAGGATATCCGTCACATTTGTGATGGAGTAACCTTCATATGCATGATTGAAGATGTATAGTGTGAATATTTTCTAAGACTGTGTGCTTGAAAATGGTAATAGAGTGGCATAGTCTTGGAAAACAGGGGCAAATGTTTATAAGTCTTATGTTTGTAGCAGATAGCCATTTAGCATGTACCAGAAGGAGAATGGGAGAAACTATGACAAAAAATATATGACTTCAGTTTATGATGAATTCAGCATAAGTGGACAGAGAACAATCCAGTGCCACATGACCAGTCTGGAGTCCAGATTTCAAATTTTGAGTCCGGAGAGAATGGTAGAAAGGAAAGAAGGATTCCCAAGTTGTCCAAATATCAAACTCGACATGACTACCCAGTTCAATGTCATTAGCGCATCGTGCTTCCATACTCTGAAGATGCTGAGGAAGATTTTCAAATAGCTCCCAATCAGCTCCCAGAAACTCATCACACATGCCTTGATCACAAGCAAACTGGACTAAGGGAGCACCCCCTATGCCAAGATCAACAAAAAAATCACCAGACGGCTGCAGACAATTCAGAACTTCCTGGCCAAAACCTCACATGCCGCACTCACATCACACCACACCTGAAGGAGTTCCATTGGCTCTACATTCCCAAACGAGCACAATTCAGACTTCTCACTCACACTATCAAGGCACTACATAACACTGGCCCTGCATACCTCAACAATTGCATCTGCTTTCGCAAACCTTCCAGACACTTCCGCTCATATAGACTCCTTCTTGCACAAATTCCACATATACAGAAAACCAGATCCAGCATGTGAGACATCTCCTACATTGCTCCTAAAGCATGGAATGACCCTCCACTACACATTAGAGCCCCTTCCTCATTTCTTGATTTCCACAAGAAGCTAAAAACCTGGCTTTTTGAGTAGTCCTACTGGGCCCTAGGTGTGGGTAGACTCACACCTGCTCAGTGCCAGAATACCATCCGAGGTGATAGTGCGCTCTTCAAATCTGCATACACATAACCTAACTAATAAAGGTGCATGTAAATGACAGTAGGGAAGAAGAAGCTAATTTTAGGGCCCAATACTGCATTTTGGGAGCACCCTGTACTGAGTTCAAAGTTGCCTGCCTTACTTAAAAAAACACTTGGTCCTGGCTACTTATTTCCGAAGAAATGGCCCTGTGTACCACTCTGCTATTTACATAGCAATGAGAAAGCTCTGCATATGGTATTATAGTTCAATGTCCAACGCTCGACGTGGCCGCTACTTCTCAGAACAGGGCCCTGTGCCTGACAGTTGCTACCACAGGAGACTAAGCTTTTCCTATCACTTACCATCTTCAAGAAAGAGTTTAAGAAGAGTTTCTTTGAGCAGGCAATATTTTAAAACCAGTGCCAAAAGACCCAATCCTTAATTACGACCTTGCATAAACACTACATTAGTAATCCCGCACCTGTAATTATAGATACCACTTAGTTATTTCCTAAATGCAGAATTACCAGCCCGTTGCCAGCTGCACATGACGAAATAGCAAATAACCACATGAATCAGTATTTGCACAGTTTCTTACAGTCCTGGCCTGTTTCTCTGTATATATTTCTCCAGGCTTTCATAGCAAAATCTGAATGGGGGAGAGTCATCGGGTATTATGTCCCCATTCAGTTTGTAATTCTCATTCAGGTGAAAACCTCCAATTCCCTCTGAATCAGAATCACGGTACCACTCATCTAAGGCCCCACTTTGGTAGCGTGTGTTATAGTAATGCATTAAGTAACTCCGTAAGAGACAAATTGCTGTTATATCTTTCATATCTGATCCATTTAATGTCTAATAATTGGACAGCATTTAAATGCACATTTATGCTACATTTATCTAACCGATTCATAAATAACACATATGTATCTATAGGATACTACATATAGATTCAATTTACCAAGCAATGATAAGGATACTAAATTAGATTTGTGTCTTCTGGCCATTAATTGATAGTACACAACGGGCAATCACTCAAACTTTTCTTTAACTGCTACAAAATGAATAAGTGCTTAAAATGCACATTTTGCCATAACTTTCTACCAATGCCACTTAGGGATAATATGCATTGTATGCTTTAAAACCTCAAAACCCTACAGCCCCCCAAATATCAGGAGAGAATCCACTCTCATTGTCTCCCATTTGCTAATTTCTGGGGGCCCCCGAAACATATGCTCCTAGATATGGCCCCAAGAGAGCCTTAGGATGCACAGACTGGGTGGGATTAGAGCTCGGCCTAATTTAAATCTAATACATATGTGGATCCCATTGCTAGGAAACCCTACTTGGCAGGGAGAAAATGGGGTGAAGGAGACACAAATGGGTATCAAATGCTTTGAAATGTATTTTAAACAGAATGCTATCTAATATATTAAATGTTTCTTTTCTGAGGATCAACAGGCAAAGTCTGTAAATCAGTCCTCTACAGCATGACACCATTCCAAAATGGGGCCTGCAAGGATGACAATTTGGAGTTGCTTGTGACTGTGGAAGCATGAGAGACGTTCCTTGTGATTAGATGTCCTAACTCCAATGACAATCCCTAGGAGCAGGGTTCAAGTGACATCATTGGTTTGACATCACAGTAAGTGACAAAACTGCGTGTTACTGAGTGTAAACAAAACAATTAGGAAATTGGTTACAAACGTGGACCTATATTTTTACATAAACAATTTATAGCCACCCATGTTTTGGATATCAAAAATATATTTTATTTATATAGACAATTTTATCTTATTTATAAATAAAAGAGAGAAAACAAAGGAGACGTTTTCTCCTTAAGTACAATTTCACAATGTGCACAATGGTAATGGATTTAATACATTCGACTACTTTGAATCTCCATGTTTCCTAGGGTAAATATTCAGACATGCTGATACATTCACACAGTGCCCATTAGTACACAATATTGTATGTGAAAATATCATACAAAATTTATATATTTTTTGGGGGAAAAAAAGAAGAAACATGGATTATGCAAAACAAATCACTTCATTTCATTAGAGGACAGTCATATTTGGCATGGCTCTTGAAAATCTGTGTCCTACGCGCGTTTCGGCGATGTGCCTTCATCAGGAAGCCATGTACTTGTTAATTATGAAACCTTAATAGAAACAGGGGTCATCCGACCAATAGCCTTGAATGGTCGAAAATGATGATGATTATGGATGTTTAAAGGACCTTTAGTAGTGGTAGCCAATAGCACATATCAGATCAGAAGCCATTGAATCGAATACCATGTTAGAATATTCAGTAGGTGGCCGTAACCGAAATTACGAATGAACAAAGGTAAAGATACGTGCCACACTACGCTTTAAATCTTTATTGTAAAGAAAATTGCCGCCTCTCATTAAGGCACAGAAAGGATACCAATATCCTACACAAAAACGACTTCATCTGTGCACTCCACAACGTGGATGAGGTGCAGAGCAGATCGTTGGGCTCCAGTTTTATCGTCAATCTGACCTGCAGGTCGGGACCCATTCCTTCAGGAAGAATAAGTCCGTGCGGAGCTCCGGTTACATTAATACAGCTTTCGTTTTCGTGTAGGATATTGGTATCCTTTCTGTGCCTTAATGAGGGAGGCAATTTTCTTTTTACAATAAAGATTTAAAGCGTAGTGTGGGCACGTATCTTTACCTTTGTTCATTCGTAATTTCGGTTACTGCCACCTACTGAATATTCTAACATGGTATTCGATTCAATGGCTTCCTGATCTGATATGTGCTATTGGCTACCACTACTAAAGGTCCTTTAAACATCCATAATCATCATCATTTTCGACCATTCAAGGCTATTAGTCGGATTCCCCTGTTTCTATTAAGGTTTCATAATTAACAAGTACATGGCTTCCTGATGAAGGCACATCGCCGAAACGCGCAGTAGGACTACAGATTTTCAAGAGCCATGCCAAATATGACTGTCCTCTAATGAAATGAAGTGATTTGTTTTGCATAATCCATGTTTCTTCTTTTTTTCCCCAAAAAATATATAAATTTTGTATGATATTTTCACATACAATATTGTGTACTAGTGGGCACTGTGTGAATGTATCAGCATGTCTGAATATTTACCCTAGGAAACATGGAGATTCAAAGTAGTCAAATGTATTAAATCCATTACCATTGTGCACATTGTGAAATTGTACTTAAGGAGAAAACGTCTCCTTTGTTTTCTCTCTTTTTATTTATAAATAAGATAAAATTGTCTATATAAATAAAATATATTTTTTGATATCCAAAACATGGGTGGCTATAAATTGTTTATGTAAAAATATAGGTCCACGTTTGTAACCAATTTCCTAATTGTTTTGTTTACACTCGATATTTATACCCTGATTTAGGAAATGTTTTCAGGGGTACCCCTATTCTTACACACAAAACTGCGTGTTACATCAGAGGAAGTGACATCGCAGGAAGTGACATCACGGCACTTGACATCACATGTGGCATCACAGGAAGTGGCATCTCAACCCATGACCTCACAGGAAGTGACATCAGATCTTAAGATCGCACATATGTTTAGTAGGTCTATCATGAGTACATTTGAGACAGTACATTTTTTAACAAATTAGATATTGTGCATTGGGGTTGTGCTAAAATACTGACGCAACCCAGAAGCAAAATCTGGGCCTTAACTTATACATTTATTTGTTTTTAAACTATGCCAAAAAAGAAATTGGCAACAAGGAGAAATGTGGCAGTAAATCTGTTCTGCTTCAATGGTTGCAATGTCTGTATTTTAAAATATCTTATGGGGTTAAGGCACCTACTGCAGATATATTTGTATGCCAGCTAAATTTCAGGGAAAAATAATAATGGTAAGATAACTCTGGAGGATAATGTATTTGCTGGAGAGATCTGTGCTTTGTCTAGTCCTTGTTTTGAATTAAAGTAGCATAGAGGGTAAATATGTCTCTTGCAAAGCACATTATGTAACACGCAGATGACAGATTTTTATTTTACGTAAATGGGTAAGTGGGTTACTGCTTTTGCGACAGAGATCCTTTTGTCACTTGCAGCTCAAAAGTTGCAGTCATTGTAATATAACATAGTGATGTATGAAGGACATGTGACTCCCACACCTTGTAACCATCACTGTCTTATGTAACACATACTTTATATTGATGTACACGCATGTGATTTATTGTCAATGTATAACCTATACATGTGATGTAAAGCGCTCTAACACCCTACATTGGAATGAGTAGTGGCACACTCATCCCAATGAAGTGTGTCAGAGGGCTTTACATCCCACGTACACAAATAACAATTTAATTACCACTATTTTGTTTTATTTCTTTTATAGCACTTTAGCGCTACTAGTGCTAAAGTGCTATAAAAGAAATAAAACAAAATAGCGGTATTTAAATTGTTATATGTGTAAATACTGGAGCGGCCAACCCATCTGACATTCTTACAGTGCATGCATATATATCTCTTATATACAGGGACTGAACAAAGTCAAAAGCATTTCTCTCTTAGGTACCTCTGAAGTGATAAAATGTGAGCCTTTGTTTCTCCTTCATTGCGTCTAGGTGTGAGGGTCCTGATAGTTCCCAAGCGAAATACTCCAACAAAATGAAGTCTAATGTCCCCTTAACTTCAGCCTTTGTTATGGGCTCAGCTTGCATCTGATACGCCCCTTCCCCGTCTGCACATTGCTGCTCTGAACAAAAGCAGACAACGTGCAGGTGCTGCTGAAAGTGTCCCAGTGTCAGAAAATGACACCGGACGAGTTCAGCATATTTCTGTGAATTCCGGGAGAAGGTGACTCTCTGCTAAAAACGGCCAGCTTTGCAGCAGGGTTGACGGCGTCTACCCTCTGAAAATAGTGGGTAGACCGCGTCTACCCGCATCTACCCTCACCTCGAGCCCTGCCTAGGAGTCCCGACTGGGCAGCTTAAAGCTAGGCGCAGTTCATAAACAATACACGTTTATCATAGTAGTGCCCGAATGCTAGGAAAAGGAAACACTACTTGACTTGGAGAGGGCAGGGAGAAAAAGGGGTGAAGTTCATCCAAATGTAAACAAAATGCTCAGAAGTACATTTTAAACACAATAGAATCAGATATAAACTTTCTTTTGTTCGAAATAAAGTACAAGGGGGCATATTATCAAGTCCATTACCGCCGCTTTTGCGGCCGTTTTTGGCTGAAAAGCGGCGATAATGGCATCGCAGTATTAGCAAGCACACGCTAGCGCGTGTTTCCTTGTCCTAGCACAGCTTTTGCTAACGCCCTGCATCGCATCTCTAATGAGATGCAAAGTAGGCGTTCCTGTGGAATACAACATGGAAAAAGTCGCTAACCGCACATCGCGGTATTTACAAGCCTGTGCCCTGACACCTATGGCGATATTAAAACCCGCGCTAACCGCGGTTATCGCCGTAAGCTTACGTCTGCTTAAATTGAGACTTAGCTATATTTGTAATGGGGGGTGGATGGACGGGCTAAAACCACCAGGGGCAATCATCAAGCTTTCCCCTATCGCTGCGGGAATATCGCTGGATTTCCAGCGATATTCCCGCTTTTGCTGGATTTTTTATCGCCCTGGAGCAACGCGTTGTTGATAACGCGTTATCCGGGCGATAACATCCAGCGATAGCCGGCGATAACTGAAGTAGCGCTAAACGCGCTTAGCGATATTTATCGCCGTTTCTTGTTGATATGCCCCAAAGTGATTAACTCAGAATCCCTAGGCAATGCTATGTATCACAAACTACGACCGTGAGTCACATGTGTTCTTCCATTCATTCAATACGCATGGTACACAACTCACTATAGGTGTATGAGGAGGGAAATAGCAAAACAGATAACGGAATCCTGCAGTTGAAAAAAAACTAAAAACACTTATACAAGTCCTCCGTTTTTTATTGAAAAAAAAAACCAAGCAATCCAATCAACCCATCGTCATGATGAGTGCGAAGTAATAACTAATAAAATAATAATGAAAATAGAATAAACTAATTAGAACATACAGTGGATAGGGTGAGAGATAGAAATCCCTCCAGACGCTGGTGTCAAGGTAGCAGTGCCCTGGTTTCCATGGCAAAGTAGCATGGCATTCGGGGGGCGCCCAAGCACGTCCCCCCCCCCAGCAGTACTAAATGCGAAGTGGCATTTCAGATGAGCTCCACTGCTGTTCCTGCCCCCCAGGGAAGAAAATGTACTTAGATATGTGTACACATTTCTATAAATGTCATAGCCGAAAATACACCTTAATTTAAAAGTTTCGTTTTGATTAATTATTCTACTTTTACACATCCTCGGTATATGGCACGAATCATTCTCTTTCTCTCACCCTATATAACAAACCGTCCGTCTGGTCTTTCAGAAAGGCCTGGCAGCTGAAATTATCTCTTGCCGAGAAGTGGCACCACGAGGAAGATGAGAAATGGTTCTGAAGTGAAATGTACTGATAAGCGAGCCTTTTGGAATTATCTTGTCTGCATGTCAACATTACAAAGCCTTTAAAAGGTTCGAAATGACATTTACAGATTAAAGGTAACGCCCTGGTCCCCTTTACGGAGCTTTATTTTACTGGAGTTACTGAGAGGGAGGATAATGTGGTGTGTTTTTAAGGCATGTGAGGGTGGGTGGGTTATTTTAGTTATTGGATTTCCTGAATGTTATTAGCAAAATAAAACATAAACAGTGTTCTTGGAATAATATTGTGTCTACAAGTGATAGCAATATTTCTGCCTTTGACCCATGTATAAGACTGCCAATTGGAATGATGTTAATTGTTGATTGTAGCGGTAGTTGGTGTGTTTCTGTCGCATTTTTATTTAAAGACAACAGAATTGACATAATGAACAGAAAATCATTTTGGTGGCATCGTCAGTAAAACCAGTATGAGAGAGATCAAAGGAAATATTAATCTTTTCTTCGTGGTATTTTCATATATGAGATGTTAGCTTCACTCCTTTGTGTCAAGTGTTCCTCTGCTTAATATGATATATTTGCTATTTATCAATAATTTGGCATCTGACAAAGGCAAAGCAAACTGTACGTGCCGAACTATTTCAGAATAGTTCAAGAGCACAAAAGGAGAGACATGCACAAAATAAAGCGTTTCTACATTAAAATTACCACCAGTAGTAAAGTAGTGCTCAGCTGATGTTAAATTCCATACTGCGAATAGCGGATCGTGATATTGAAATTATACACTACTGTTGGACTTGGCCCTTTTTGGCAAGTTCACCCCTAAATGTTTTGCCTTAAGTTCTGACATGGTGTTGGTGGTTTTAGGCCTCTGGGCACTTTAGCACTGTGGTCCAGTGTAAAGTGCGTGCACTCTCTGTGTACATTTGGTGAAGTTGGCCTGCCCTCCCATAGGAATGCATTGGGGATAAGTGTGTCCGTGGTAATTCCTGATATGAGAGGAGCAGCAGGGTCGAGTTTAGTATGTATGAACTCGTGAGAATAAATGCTGCGCAATGGTGTGCGCAGATTTATGATGACTGGTGGAGAAATGCCACTTTTAGAAGTTGGCATTTCTGTGTGCTGTGTGTCTGCCTGCCTGATGTGAATTGCATGTCTGGCTTGTGAGGGACAGGGGCTGTGAGGTGTGTGTGGCTCCAGGAGGGGCAGGGTGAGTCAGCGCTGGGCTGAATAGGACACCTGGGCTGGGAGTAGTGGGAGGAGTAATACCCTGACTCTGAATAGGAGTGTGCCTGCCCTGTACAATGCTGGCTCCGCTCCCTGTGGTGTGTCTGATCACCTAGCCCCCTTCTGACAAAGGGGAAGAGGAGCTTGCAAAACAAAGTGCTCCAAATCCCCCCTGAACAAGTTGCATCTGGTTCCCCAAGCCCTGCACTAAGACAAAAGGATTATGTGATATAAATATATAGGGGCTGTGACCCCATGATGTTGTTCAGTCTTGGTTTCTGAATCCTGCCGGGGCATGCTGCTGCTGGGGCCCATGGGGGGCTGCCATGAGGGCTTGCCTCCCTGGGCCCTGCATTGCCCCTTCATCTCTGAGGACTTTTTGGGACCCTTCTGCTTTTCTTTGTGTCTTCATGACTTTGTGCAGCATCCTGCGCCCTGTGCGCGCTTTATTTTGCATTTTCCCCAATGGAGAGGGAGAGCGTGGGCTTCGCAGCGCGGAGCTGTTGTTCGAGGGAATCCTGGCAAGGGGATTCCCCCGCTTCATGATTATTTAAAATAGCAGGAGCCTACCCCGCTTTATGGTGCTTTTGTTGGCGGGTGCCCACCCCGCTTATTTTCAGGTCCGACTCGCGGGTGCCCACCCCGCTTGTTTCTATGTTCATTGCGGGTTCCCACCCCGTGTTTGCCATGAAGAAATCACCGCCGCGGTCTGATCGGCGGCGCAGGAAGTCAGGCAGCATGAGGCCTGACGTGGGGCGGGACTTCCGCCTCACCAAGGGAAGCCCGCACCCACGGAGTCGCCGGAGGAGAGATGGTGTGCTGAGGCCGGCCAGCGGGGCTCCCATGACGAAGGGAGAGCCCCGCGTGTAGGAGAAGCCAGGCGGGAGCCCACCCCGCACTGGCAAACCGAAGAGGAGGTGGACGGCAGCGAAGAGGCTGCCTGCACCAGAGCGGGACCTCCCCGTGTGGAGGAGGAGAGGTCCCGTGCACCGGCCCTGACCGAGACAAAGTCAGGAGGGGCCAAAGGAGAAGTGCTTCAGCTGGTCGGTGGGGCTCCTGTGGCAAGGAGGGAGCCCTGCGTGTGGCTGCACGAAGAGAGGAGACAGAGTCCCCAGCTGCATGGAGAGCCCGGTGAGTAGGGGCTTCTCCGTTGTGTGTGCTGGTCAAGGCACAGAGTCTGAGCGGTCCCGCAAGAGAGCGGGCCGCTCCAACGAGGGGGACACATTGTTGTAGAGGGCCCAGAGGGGCCCGTGATCTCCCCAGTTGGCATATCTCCAGCTGCCCCGATTGCCAGAGGGCAGCTGCAACGTGGGGCAAGTGTGGTTTCAAGAGCCCGTGTGGCTACAACGTTGGGCATATTTATTTCCAGAGCCCCAATGAGGCCCAGAGGGCACAGTTGTGCCAGGGCCTATTTGCTTATTCACAGCTGCCCCGCCAGACAGAGGGCAGCTGCAACGTTCTGGACATTTGTTCAGAGGGCACAGTGAGTGCCAGGCCTTATTTGATTTACAGCTGCACGGCAATTAGCGTCAGCTGCTACGTTTAGGCCACAGTTCTTTGGGGGCATCTTTGAAAGAGATAGGAGTGAGATGCACTCCTACGCCCCAGCGCAATGGCGCACTTGTGAATTCCGCTGCCTTGGCAGCAGCCCTGACATTTTGGACGTAGGGCATTTGAGCCCCTTTGAGAAGGCCAGTTGGCCAGGGGGACTGTTGGGTTTGTAGGGCGCCAGGCCCTAAGGTGATTTATGTGGTGCTAGGAAATGTGATTCGTGTACTATGATTTACGCACCCTGTGTTATGCCTCTAACTGTGGTTTATGTATGAGTTTATTTGCATACTGTGGTTTATGCTAGTGAGATTATTCTCTACTGTGAGTTATGCCCCTAATGTGAGTTATGCTTAGGAGGTTAGGGTCTAATGCGTTTAGACTTATGAGATGATTGCATAATGTGTTTATGCTGGTGAGGTTGGCACAGAATGTAATTCACGCCTAAATGTGATACTGTGCATAATGTGGTTTATGTTACAGAATGATGCTGAGTACAGTGGTTACCAGTGATTACTGGTTGTACGTTTATGATATGTCCTACATTTACTAAGTTCACTTTGTGATGGTTCTGACAGCGGTCCAGTTGGCCCTGTCAGGTGTACATAATCCCTTGTAGATATTACCTAGTGCCAGGTGGCACAATGTATATTATGTGATTACTATTCTAATGTGTTATGAGAATACAAAGGCTATTTTTGATATAACCTTGTGTGGAGTTCCTTTTGTGGTGTGCCTGGTATGTTGTTGCTGTGTGCATGCGCAAACGCTTTACACATGGCCTCAGGGATAAGCCTGACTGCTCGTGCCAAGCTATCAAGGGGGTGAGCAGGGGTTATCTTTGGCGTGTAACTCCCTCGCCCTGACTAGAGTGGTGGTCTCTGCCTGGCTTTGGCGCAAGCCTTAGTCAACCAGAGATCCCATTTCTAACAACTACCAACAGCCATATGAAAATACTGCTATGGGAAATAGCGCCGGGGTAATTACCACTGGTGAGCAAAAATCCATGCTGGAAGAACACATATTTCCAAGTGTGTAGTGGATACCCTAATACTCCTGGCCCATATTAAAAAACTGTTTAAGCAACACAACACAGCACAGCGCAGCACGTTGCTGTGCTGCGTTGCCTAAGGGGGTGTTGTGTAGTTCCTACCAATCCATAGGATCTGCACGTTTGTTGGACAACATAAACTAGGGGCTTGGTGCCTAGACTATTTCTGGACACCCCCGCAGGATATGTTGACCCAGAGACCAGCTAGCTTCAAGTGCCACTGTATGCCCCTCAAACCTTATCAGGGAGTGAATGGATTCTGGCAACCACTGAACATGACAACCCTGACTCCTCAGGGATTGTGGTAACAGTACAGAGCCTTTCGCTCAGTCACTCATGCTCACTTATTCTCAGAGAAGTATACAGAGAATACACAGTGGGACGTTTTCAATAAGTTTATTGAACCAACGTTATTCTTGTATAAACTACATGTGCTGAAAGGATTAATAGAAGCGGATAAAAGAGATTACAAGCTCCAAAAGCGTAAATAATAGATATAGTTAATGTTAATGTTAACTGGGACTTCTAGAGCGCATAATCACCGACAGGTCTCTTAGCTCTATGAGAGAGAGCCTAACCTCACCACATCCGCATGTACATGCACCGAACTTGGCCTAGGTTGTGCCCCAGGCTTCAGTAAAAAGAAGCGTTTTAAGTTTTTTCCTAAATGGAAGGAGGGTGGGTTCCCTGCGAAGGCTTTCCAGCAGCCTGTTCCAGAGTTGAGGGATCATTGTGGAAAAGGCTCTGCCCCCTTTGGAGGATGTATTGAAGCGGGGGCAGGCCAAAAGGCCAGCATCAGACGATCGAAGGGTAAGCCCTGGCACATAGTTTATGAGGTGCTCCTTAATGTAGGCTGGGGCCAGGCCGTGGATGTCTTTATGGGCTACCAAGGTGCTAAAACAGTGTATATATGCAGGCATATAAAACAAGGCAGTAATCGAGCATACTCGTACTATGTGAACACTACTCTAAGTGTACCTAGAGTGTGTGTAGATGTAGAGCCAAGAATCCCCCCAAGGGATGATCCAACCCCATTACCTGATGGGAGAGAATGAAGAACCTTGTCTTGGTCACAAACTGGACACCCCTCAGGAAATGTCAGTTCACTGTGTGGTGAAGTTTCAGCATGCAGGGACCCTCAGTGTCAGCGGAAGTGCCTCCTCTACTAATTTATCGGGATGCTCATCTTTTACAATAGAAAGCAGGATGTAGATAGAGATGACATGTGTACATAGTGCGAAAAGAGACCTTGTACATGATGTTCAGGGCATTGTGATAATGTTGTGCTAAGCTCGATGTGTAAACAAGTTTAGTTTCAGGGAAACTAGTCCAACATTGTCATGCATGCAAATATGTGCAAATGGTCACATCTGAAATGTTATTGTGAGGACAATGTAAGAGATAAGCTGCTTCGCTACATGGGCCTAACCCGGGAATATAACAGAGGAGAGAGTTGAACAGTGCTATATTAGAAAATATATGGCACTATCCAGCTCTTTTCCTGGAATGGCGCACTTGTGGTGGCCTAGCGCCAACGCAGCCACCTTTGAACAAAGTTGCAAGTGTGCCTGAGTTGATGACAGCATTGTTTTTGTGCAGGAAGGGATATCTTCCAGCACATAAACAATCCTTAGAGGCGTTTTTCTCTTTCCATGCGTGCTGCAGAATGTAGCATACATGCAAAGAGGAAGTGATGAGGAGAAATAAAGATATTTCTCCTCGTTTTGCCAAGGTCGGGTAGGTGCACCTTTTTGGGGCAAACTAAGGTTTAGTCACCTTAATAAATCTGGGTTTGATTCAAAATACATGGGTGGATGTACGGAAATACCAATGCTCAAACCAGGTAACGCCTCCCAGACGCAGGGTAAAGCAAGGCACTGCATTGTTGTCACTTTGCAGGGTAAAAATAATGCAAGACCATGTAAATATAATTTTGCATGGTTTTGTAAATCTCACTTAAGCACTTCCATTGCCTTAGGTTGACTTGTGTGACGCAAGGACAGCGCAAGTACTCAGTAAATGTGGGCTCTGGGGTACAATTTACCTTGGGGCACTAACTGCACAAAAATAAAATACATTTTAATTACAGTAATAGGACCCCTACAAGACAAAGGACTCATGCATCATTGCTTGACTGTTTATTGACAATATAAGCAAAGATAGATGCTGTAAAATATGGTATTGTCTTTTTCCATTTTTAGATCAGGTTAAAGTTGATATTAATTTTGGGTGGAGTTCTGTACAGTATTTTTTGTTTAATTTAAATTGTTTTCTGTAATACGTTTACCCATAGCAACAAAGTCACGTTCGGCTGTCATTTCTTCTAAAGAGGTGGAATATTAAAGGGGCATATTTACAAGAATTTAACGCAGCTGTAGCGTACATTTTTTTACGTTACTGCAGCTTTGTTTTAGTGGCACTTTTCCAGCATAAACGTTAATTTTCAAGATTGCCACTACTGTTAGCGGGACTTAACAAAAATGAGATGCAAGTTGGGCGTTCCCGTGCAAAAACTGCCGCTAACCCCACTTTGCGATATTTACAATGAAATTTCCGTCCGGCGATAACCCCTCAAAACTGCTGCTAAGTCCAATTAGAGGCAGTTTTTTAAGACCAGAAAATAGCTGGTCTTAAAATTGGTGCAAACACTTGGGGCCTCATTTCAGAGGTTTTGGTGCTGGACAGCGCTGCAAGGAATGTTGCTGCACTGCCCTGCGACAAAACAAAAGGGGAGAAATGCACACTATCTATAAGATAGGGCGCGTTCCTGGGCCTCATTCATTAAAAGTGTTGCATCGCTGCGACAAAACAGCGTTGCGACACTTTTCACTGCGCGTTTCTTGCAACAACATGGATGCGCTGTATTTACTGTACCGCGCTCCATGGCGCAATTAATGACATATACGTCTGGAATCCTGACGTATCTGTCAGTGCTAAAGTCATGCATTTCTTGAGTTTTGTCACAAGCATGATGCAACTCCAGCAATGCATGGGGCCAGCCTATCCTTATGGCACTGCTTCACCGTTACGCCTGCCATTAGGCAGGGGTGAGGTTCTGCTGCAGTGGCTCCTAGAATTGTTGCAGTGAAATCTGATGGATTACACTGCGCCACTCCTATGAGGCTTTGTTGCGTGGGAACGCTCACCCTGCATACATCATACCTGACGCAGGTATAATGTGGCACAGGGCTTCACAAGGTCACGCATATGCCTAGATGCATCACTTTGTAAATATGGCACAACATGGTGCAAAATTAACGCTGCAAGTACGTCAAGAAAATGACGCACCTGCAGCTTTAAACTGTCGGAAGGGGCTCCCCCTGTATTTTTTCCCTACATTGACGTACAATGGCTGCCATGCGCCACTGCAGGCACCCTTGCGCCATGTTATTGCAGAGTTGATTGATCTTGTGCAGGAAGGGACACCTACCTGCACAAAACCTATCAATCCAGGGTATTTCCTTTTCCTCTGTGTGGTGTGCGTTGACGGCAGATTTGAAGGTTGTGTGAGTTTCAGGGGTATTGTTGTGCTCCATCTCTTCTCGAGACGTCTGCAGGTGCGTCTGGACTAGTGGAGGGTAGGAGTGAACCAGTTGGCCTTCTTGGAGTGCTGTTTGCCTGGTCTTTTCTTAAGGGGTGCCAGGGTGTCAGCGCAGTTGGAGATTGCACGTGGCGGTGTTGGAGTCTATAAGCGTTGGCGGAGTGGTGGTGCTGAGGGAGTTGACGAAAAATTCTTCAGTGGCCTTGATCCAGCTGCAACGGGAGGGCGATGATGGTGGTGGTGTACAGTGGGCGTGGTGAAGGCGTGATGTATACAATGTTGGTTGATCCAAGAGAGTTCTGTGGTGTGGCTGTAGTTGAAGTTCCCGCTGGTGGAGAAGACGGGTTCAAGCTTGTCTCCGGCTATGTGGGTTGGTGCAGTGGCTAGCTGCTTTAGTCCAATGTTGGCGAGGTTCCCCAGGAGGGGGGTAGTGTTCTGGTCACTGGGGTTGTCCAGGTGGAACTTGAGGTCCCTGAGTAGATTGTAGTCAGTGGATGGGAGAGCCTGGGGTGCAATGAGGTCTACAATGGCATCGGTGAATGGGGTTTCATGGCCGCGGGGGCATATAGATGAGGGTGCCGTGGAGGGAGGTGTTGGGGTTGGTACGGATATGGACGTGGAGGTGTTCCATGTTCGCCGTTAGGTCATTAGAGTGCGCGGTCAGTTGGAGTGTGCTTTTGTAGACAATGGCAATGCCTCCTCCTAGATGGTCGGGGTGGTCCTTGCGGGTGATTTTGTAGCCATTGAGGATGGTGATGGCAATGTCCGGTCTGGAGCAGAGGTTGGTCCAGGTTTCCGTGAAGAAGGCGATGTCCATAGAGGTGGTGTCAAGGAGGTCCCAGATTTCTGTGGCATATTTGTGGAGGGACCGCACATTGAGGAGGATGCAGTTAAGCAGTTCGGGTGCGCTGTTGGTCGGCTGGGCAGCAAGAGGTGCTAGTGTGCTGATGTGGCAGGAGGTGCATTTGCAGTTTTGGCAGGCGCAGGGTGCAAGGGTATTCTTCGGTGATGCTAGATGGTAGGCGGCATGGCGTACAGGGTTGAGAGCGGGGAGGGTGCTGGCGTCGTTGCGGTGGAGTGTCCGAAGGGACTGGGCATGGTACAGGGGCGGACGGACGCAGACGGGCTTGCCTTTGGCTTGTCTTCAGCGCACCAGTGGCACGCCCACTGTGCATGGGTGCACAGCGTCCGCCCTTAAGTAGTGATGGGAGGTGGGAAACGTGGGAAAGGACACTGGAGGGGGAGGGACGCAGGGGTTTGCAGTGGCAACAAGGGAGAGGATAGGGAAAAAGGAACTGCAAAAAAACACAGGAAGAACAAAGCCAAACAAAGCAAAGATTATAAAAAGAGGCAAAGGTAGAAAAGCAACAGAGAAGAGCAGAAAGATGAACAGGAACAGCAGAAAAGAGGGACAGGAGGGCAGTCAAGCTGCAGAGCAGTGATGCTCTACCACTGGACCACCAGGGATGAGGCGCAGGCAGGATCCTGCGGGTGGAGGAAGGACTGTAACACCTGATCTCCAGGTCAGAGGAACCAGCAGCAGCAGATGGGGACAGCAGCAGCAACAAGACGGTGCAGCGCTGTGGGAAGAGGAAGTCCACTAAGGGTTAGTCCCCCGTACACCCAAAAGCAAACTAACAGGAGGCAAGGAAAGGCAGCACCACCCGGTTGCCTCTTCCGATCTAACAGTGGCAACCAGATTCTGTGTTCCCCAGCGAGTAACGGCGGATCAAGCTGCATACCCAAGGGCCTGGGCCTTAACCGGCCCCCATGCCCCTGGCACCCACTGTCACCAATGGCTGATCTCAGCGACTTGAGCCAGTTAGTGGAGTCCCCCACCAGTCTTGTGCGGTGCCCTCGGTGATGTAGGTCAGCTGCAGCACAGGGATTGCTCAGGGCATGGTGTGCGTCACCCACAGGCGCTAGGCCTTGGCCCAAATCGTCCCCAGTCCTCCTCCGCTATGCGTCCTACCTTCCCCTCACCTAGACATTGACACCGGGGCTCAGTGCGCTGCACTCTGTCCAAATCTGTGACTCAGCAAGCAGGAGCCTCAGCCAGGCGGTTTTTCACAAGCCTGGGTACAGCAGTCACCGCCAAGTCTGCTAGGGAACCTCCTGATGCAGGTGATGCAACAGGGCCACCTTAGGCGTGAAGTTGCAGTGCTCCCACCACACAAGTTTGGCGCAGCTCAGGGGCCTCCCCTCCACAGCGTCCGGCCAGTGCAACATCCTCCAACCTGTGATGCAGAGAAGCGGGGCCCACCAGTGGTAATCTACTCCGTGCACCCTGGTGTAATGGTGGCACCTGTTATGCAATGCAGACCTCCCTACGTTGGTGCGCAGGAGCGCCTCCACCATTCACAGCTCCAAGGGGCACCAGGTGGTCTTCTCACACAGGTCAGCAACGTATCTCCATGCGATCTGCCAGACTTCACCACCAGGTAAGGGCGATCGCTGATGCCTCAATGTCTACCGCCATGGCCCAGCAACTCCACAGCACCTCTGCCTTCCACTCTGGGTCACAGACGCAGCCCAGCGAGGCCTCCGGGCCCCGGGGATGGTCCCCACTTTTAAGGTTTTGGCTGCCATGGTATTGCAAGGAGGGCGCTATGAAAAGTGATGCATCACTGTTTTTTCCCAGCGATGCGCCTCGTTTCATAACTTTAGCCCTGAATCTGCATTTCCTCTTCCCCTGGGACTCTGGCTGGTCATCCTGGCTGTTGGGGGGTTGTTGATCTGTGCTGCACTTGGCCCTGGCTTCTCCATTCTGCATTCCATTGGTTTTATTTCCTATTTTTCATTGGAGGTGGAGTTATACGCTATTTTTGCCTCTACAGGCAAAAAAAGTCACATTGGGCTGACTAACGTGAGATTTTTTCTTGTTAATGGGCCTTTCGTCACTTTTCTCTCACTAACTTCCAATTTTTATCGCCTTGACGCTAGTGTTAGCGGTAGTTTCACCGCCGCTAGCTGTTACTATCGCCTTGTAGCGACGTATTGTTAATAGGGCGATAGTTTTTGGTGATAGGCCGCATTAAGAAAACTGCCGCTAACTAACGCTAATGCTAGTTAGCGGCAGTTCTTGTAAATATACCCCAAAATGTTTACATTTTAGACTCAGTGACATCAAGGTGTTCTGCGTGTTACAGGGCTGTTCACAATACATATTTATTGCTCTTCGGTTGAAGAGTTCTCTAAATATGCTGAAAATAGGCATTGTTTTTGGCTCCTCAAGGCTGTCCTTGTGAAGTAGGTCTTTTTTGCTCTCCATAAGCCTTTAAGGTGTCTCTTTATATGTCTCTAGAAATAAGTTATATTCCTCTAGATAAGTATTTTTGAAACTAATTTTACAGTGACTGACTCATTTTTCATAGTTTACATGTTCGCTGTTGAGCCCGTTATTGCCTAATTTGGCCCCAGCTTCATTTTGTCTCTCTGTATGTCTTTATGATACCCCCTCTTAAGTCACTTGCAGTGAGCTTCATCCGCTAAGTAAAGGTTTTGTGAAACTGATGTAATCAATGTGACTCATTCTTTGTTGTTCGACGTATCCTGTGTTGAACCACATATTGCCTCGGCCTTGGTTTTACTTTATCTACCGGGGCAGCTGACCCAGTGAGTTTTTATTTAAAGAAAAGTGACTTGACATACTGAACAGCAAATTATGTTGGTGTTTTCGTCAGTAAAACCAGTATGCGAGAGATCAAAGAAAATATTTATCTTTTCTTCGTGCTATTTTCATACATGAGATGTTAGCCTCACTCCTTTGTGTCGAGTGTTCCTCTGCTTAATATGATATGTTTGCTATTTATTCATAGATTGGTATCTGACCAAGGGAAAGCAAACTTCTTGTATGTGTCGAACTAAGTCAGTATAGTTCAAGAGCACCAAAAGTGGAACATGCACAAAATATCGCGTTTCTACATTAAAATTTTCACCAGTAGTAAAGTAGCGCTCATCTGATATTAAATTCCATGCTGAGAGTAGCGGATAGTGATATTGTAATTATACACTACCAACAATCATATTAAAATACTGCTATGGGAAATACTGCCGGGGTAATTACTACTGGTGACCAGAAATTCAAGCTTGAAGAACACGTATTCCCAAGTGTGTAGTGGCTAATCTAATACTCGTGGGCCCAGGTGTACTAACAGTTCAAGCAACACAGCACAGCAAGGTGAGGTGATGTGCTGCATTGCATGAAGGGGAGAGAGCGGAACTGTGCCATATTTACGAATATATGGGGCTGTTCAGCTCTCTTACTGCACTGGCACACTTGTGGCTGCCCAGTGCCCACATTGCAGGCACCCTTGTGCCATGGTGCAAGTGTGTCTGCACTGTGGGCGACATTGTTTTTGTGCAGGAAGAGATATCTTTTTGCTCAAAAATAACCTTTGGAGGTGTATTCCTCTTTGCATGTGTGCAGCAGAATGCAGCAAACACGCAAAGAGGAAGTAATGAGGAGAAATCTAAATATTTCTCCTCCTTACTCCAAGGTTGGATAGGCACACCTTTTTGGGACAAACCCAGGTTTACCAACTTTAGTAAATCTGGGTTTGCATCAAAATACGTGGGTGGATGCTTGTGAACACCCATGATAAACCCCTGAAATGCCTCCCATACGCAGTGTAACACAAGGAAGTGCATGATGCTGCATTGCGTTACTTTGCAGGGTAAAAAAGATTCAGTACCATCCAAGTATCGATTTGTGTGTCTGTGTAAATGGCACTTAAGCTCTTGCGTTGCCTTGCTACGACTTGTGCAAGTGCTTAGTAAATCTGGGCCCTGAGTTACAGGGGCCACTAGCTCAGCAAAAATAAATCTCAATTGCAGTAATAACTTATAACACCCTTACAAGATATAGCACACCCAAGCAAAGATTGGCACTGTGGAATCTGGCATGTCGTTTACCATTTTCGGATCAGCTTTTTTTTTTTTTTTTAAAAGCTTAAAGCTGATCTTAATTTTAGGGGTAATTTGCATGAGTTTTATAAAGTATTTTCTTTGTTTAATTCTGATTGTTGTCTGTAATGCATTTAACCATGGCAACAAAGTCCCCTGCAGCTGTCATTTCTTCAGTAATGACTGGAAAGTTAAAAGGTTTAAATTTAAGACTCAGTGACATCGGAATGTCCTGTCAGTAGGGTTAGTGCACAGAACATATTTATCGCTCCTGATTTGGACAGTTCTTTAAATATGTCTTGTTTTTGTGTCCTCAATGTTGTCCTTGCGATGTAGGTCTTTTTTGCTCTCCATAAGCCTTTAAGATGTCACTAAATATGTCTCTTGAGGTGAATTTTATGTCTTAAAATAAGTATTTTGTGAAACTGCTTTTACCGTGGTTGACTCATTTGTCATAGTTCACATGTTCTCTGCTGAACCCGTTATAGCCTAATTTGGCACCAGCTTCATTTTGGCTCTCTATATGTCTATATGATACCCCCTCTTAAGTCTCTTGCAGTCAGCTTCATCTGCTAGGTAAATGTTTTGTGAAACTGATGTAATTCTTTGTAGCTCGGTGTGTTCTCTGTTGAACCATTGCCTTGCCTTAGCCTTGATTTTCTCATTCTACTGGTGGCAGCTGATCCAGTGACGTCAATGGACTCTAATAAAGTGCTCTTAGCCGTGCATTTGAAGTAGACGTGCTTGAATGCTATGCTGAGCAATTTGGATCTTATCATGTTTGTGATTTGTTTGATCAAAATGGGCTGAGCACTATATTTTGTATTAGTCTGTATTTCATACACTGACACGCTTGCTTTTGCGGTTTTAAATTATAATGCACTGTAACATTTGTGGTTGAAAAACACACTTATGATATCTGAACACTGCCAGTGCCTCTTTGCACACTTGACAGGATTTTACCGACTACCCCCTGTTTAAATTTTGAAATGTCTTACCACTTACATTGTCCAATCATTTATCTGTAATGTTTGATATCACACGAACGGAGAAAGCGCCTCTCCCAACACAATCTCAAAAACCAAAAGAATACGTTCATGCCAAAAATTAGACTATGAAAATTTTAAATTTGTCCTTACTAAAACAAAATCCACCCTTGCTAAAAATCCAGACCAAACAGTCGCCAAATATCACTCTTGGCTAGACAATGCAGTCAGTCAATTAGTCCCCAAGAAAAACATCAACAAACCACAGACTGACACCCACTGAATCTTGGTAATGGGACAGGCTCAAAACACCAAAACAATCGTGCCATAGATGATGGAGACAGCACTGTAACACTGAAGATAAATTCCTATACAAAAAATCCATAAAAGAATATAAAATCATGATTTTTGTAGAAAAATTATCTTTCTTTACCCCAAAAATCGAAACTGTGAAAGATTTGCTAAAATAGCTTTTCAAAACGGTGAAACCGCTCTCTAACATCTCTGAGAGTAGAAACACCAACTCCAGTCAGTCTTTTTGTAATACACTTGCCTCCTTCTTCCAAGCCATAGCTGAAGATGTTTATTCAGCACTTACAGCAAAGCACATAGTGACACCTAGTTCATCGGAAGATACATCCTCTACAGCCAACTCAGAATTTTTAACCTTTTCCCTTCTCACAACAGATTAGGTACTCAGACTGACTAAATCCATGAAATCTGGGTCCCCGAGGATCCTTGCCCTCCTAAAATTCTCCAATAAGTACCTGAAATAATCTCAGATCACTCAACAAATATCTTCAATGATAGGTTTAATGCAGGGTGCTTCCCAAAAGTCTGGAAAAGAGCATTCATTTGACCCCTACGAAAAAAAAACAATCTTCCGCCCACTGGCCCAAGTAATTATCAGCCTATATCCTGCATGTCGCTTCCAGCAAAGATCATAGACAAGGCTGTGAACCAACAGCTGACAACCTTCATTGATGCAAATTGCCTTCTAGATGCTAATCAATTTGGCTTTAGAAGCCAACACAGCACAGAGGCTGCACTCATGTTTGCCTCTGAGAACATAAGAGCCTCCATTGATAAAGAGAAAATGCTGCCCTAATCTTGTTAGACCTCGAGGCAGCATTTGACACGATCAATCATAACATCTTGATTGACCACCTTCATTCATTGGGAATCAGAGGAACAGCTCTCGCCCTCTTAACATCTTTATTGTCAGAATGAGAGTGATGTGTAGCAATGGATGATCTTATATCAAACTTTTTTACCCTTTCACGCAGTGCTCCACAGAGTGCCTCTGTAAGCCCCACTCTTTTTAACCTATATATTACACCACTGACCAAACTCATAAAATCATTTGGGTTCTCAGTTATTTACTACGCTGATGATACCCAAATTTGGTCTCGGTCTCAGGCAACCCAGATCACACAGCCACCAATCTCTATAACTGCATGAAAAACATTGGAGACTGGATGAACAACATTGGAGACTGGATGAACAACAATTGTTTGAAACAATTCAGAAAAGACCAACATTTTCCTTTTTGGAAATAACACATCCTTTTGGTCCCCTAGCAGGTGGCCCCATGATATGGGCACCCTGACAAAGCGGGTTGAAAGAATAAGGAACTTGGGCATCATCTTTGACAATAGACTGACTTTTAACAGCAAGGTCAATCAAATTGCCTCTTCTGTTTTTGTACATACTAAAAATAATCACGAAAATTCTCCCTTTCATACCTACCAACCTTCAAAAGACAGTTGTTACAGAATTAGTCCTGCCTAAACTGGAATACTGCAACACTCTGTAGATTAATATGTAACAAAATACTGAAGCATGTCTCTTGTTTGGACTACATAAACATCATTCAACAATTTTTGCACTTAGACAACTACACTGGTTACCTATAAAAAAAGAATTGCCTTTAAGGCTCTGTGTATTGCCTTTAAGGCACTGCAGAACACTGGACCAGAATTCTTAATTCAAAACATTTCTTGGTATATCAACACTAGAGCACTACACTCCATGGCTGCAAAAAATGTTGTAGTTCCCAAATTTAGGAAATCCCATTGGGGAAGCAAAAGTGTTTTTGTTAGTACAGCCAAGCTGTGGAACTCTCTTCCTCTCAAGCTGAAATAACGGCCAATCTTCTACATTTTAGGAAAGCCCTTAAAACATGACTTTTTAAACAATAATTCATTTTTGTTCAGTTATGTTTTATTAGCAAACAATCACAGTTCTAAATTGTAGAAAAGTGCCTCTTTTTGCATGGTTAGCCCACACTTTTCCCTGATGGGATTTCGAACTGTAAGTGCACTGGGTCTCTGCTAACCAGGTTCCCAATGTCAGATCTCTTTCACAAACACTGTACCATAATTGGCACAACTTCAGCTACCCCTGTAAGTCCCTAGTAAATGGTACACCTGGGACCTAGGACATGAGTACTAATGAGGGTCCTCTTGGCCTGCAGCACTGTCAATGCCCCCCCAGGGACACCTTAACAAGGCTATGCTCTCTGCCATTGTAGGCTGCGTGTCTTGGTGCACAGAAAACCGAAGAGTCAACATGGCACTCAGTCCTGTGTCCCAGGACTCCCATACACTGCATAAGGTATAGGTAAGTCACCCCTACTGCATCTTGTCATAATAAATCCTCACTGATGCCACTGGTGGATTTATTAATAAATTCACAAAGGTGGCCCTTTTAGAGGGTCCCCTGAAAATCTACCAAGCACTGGTGTGGTTTCTGACTTGTTTTTGTCAGCCTGCCACTACCAGACATGTTTCTGACCTCATGGGGTGAGAACCGGTGCTCTCAAAGGACAGAAAGAAAGCCTGCTCCAGGACAGGATGGCCTTCCTGGGCGGGAAGCTTCAAAGGCGATGCCGTCTTTGAAATTGATCCCTGGAACCTCCACAAAGTGGAGGAAGCCAAACCCGCTTTCCTGCTCCACTTTTGGTGGGAGGAAAGGTGGGAAAATGTGTTAGATTGGGAGGAGGGTCCCCACTTAGCCTACACCACCCATAGGGCGGGTGCAGGTGATGTGAATCCCTATCCTAAAATTCCACCATCTTAAGATGGTGGAAAAATAACCTACCAGGGCAAGGGTAATGCCTCTTCCCACAGGAAGTGCTCACTAGAGGGTGTAGACACTGTAAAGGTAGGTAGTCCATTGGCCACTACCTGTCTCCCCTTGAAACACCCCTAAATTAAGCATTTAGGTGACACCCTAAGAACTGAACATCAGATTCACTGGACAAGAGAAGATCAGGACAAAGAAAACCCGCTGCTCGAGAACTGAAGCCGTGCTGCAGACAAAAAAGGTGCCAAACCATGCCTGCTGCTCCCAAGACTCAACAATTGCTGCTGCTGTGTTGTCCTGAAACCTGAGAGGATGCCAAGAACCCCAGAGTACCTCCAGCCTTCAAGAAACTGCCAAGAATCTCTCTTGGAGTGAGCTATCACTCCCCTGCACACTTCAGGCACCAATCCGTGAAGTCTGGTTTGTCGACTTGCTGCTCCTTGATGACCTCAATGCAGCACCAAAGCAAGAAGTGGTACAACAGCTCTGGAGGGTCAGATCTGTCTCCTCACCAAGCTTGGAGACACCAGGACCTACCGCAGTCACGGTGTACCAATACCCGGGGTACTGGACCCCCAACGGCAACACCAAGAAGAAGAGTCCACTCTGGACTACAAAAGCACCAGAAGCAAGCACCCACTGAGTGATGTCGAGACACCCAAGGCCCACTTCCTGAGTGGCCCAGTTATTCAGAGATCGCCTCTTAACGTTGCCTGCTCCTGATCGCGAGGACCTTAAGATGCACGATGCCCGGCTCACATGTTCGCTCTGCACCCGGCCCCACCGGCCCTGGCATTGACTAACCTGCTGTGCTCTCATGGTCCCCAGGCCCTTGCAACCTCCTACCTCAAAGGAACCCCAGGGACTGAACTGTAAGTCCACCTAGGAAGTGCGTTTTTAAGTGGCCCCCTTTGTCTTTGTGCACACGTTTCCAAGACCCTCAGCACTCTGCTCCTGCCCGATCTGGGATGCCCCTGAACTTCTCCTGCTGGAACATTGGACCTGGTCCCAACATCGACCAAAAATGAGATGATGAACTTTGCGAAAGCATTGCAATTCAATATTTTATTAAAGATTTAGAACTCGTATGAGGTCCACATAAAAGTACATACAAATTATTGCATAAGAAAATTAAACATAGCAAAACTCATTCCACGAACCATCATACATTGTCAGAGGCCTGCATTAGTATGTCTAAAAATTCCTTTGGATAACATTAATCAATATTGTCAATTATCCTTATAGGCAAAAAGTTAAGATTTTCACCAATAGTATCTTTTTAGCTCTTGGACGAAAACAGAGGCACACTGACCTCAAGCATTTGGGCAACAACAAAAGAGACCGTATCCTGAAAAGTGCAAAAAATGTATAAAGGGCAATAAGTAGCAGCTAGTTCAAATACAAAATAAAGTCCATAATTCATCCTCAACAGAACATTCAATTTGCAATGAGCTGTAAGAAAAAGAAATAACAGGGCATGTCCCATCCTGTGCAAAGAACAATTCAATAGCAGCCAGTACATGTGCAAAAATGCAATCCAGAGTCCCACTTCGGTTGAGTTTAAAACTTAACAACAGAACAAAAATGGGAAATGAACTGATCATCTCCCTATTGTGCAAACCACAATAAAAGCAGCAATCCATGAGCAAAATACAATCTGACAAAGGACACATTGCCTGATTTTCAATGCATGTTTCTGCTTTTTCCCAATTGTTTCCTATGGTGTGTAATTGCTCATAAAAGTGATATAGTTTCCGATCTTTGAAAACTTGTTTCTCCGAAAGTACTTACCTTAGAACTGTGTTTGTGGTCTTAAAAATTCTATAAAAATCAATATTATTTTTTATAAATTGGTCTCGGAATTATTCTTGAATGGGTGTCCGTTTATTGCCTCTGTGGAGTACAGCAAATGCTTAACACTACCCTCTGATAAGCCTAACTGCTTGCCCACACTACCACAAATAGAGCATTAGAATTATCTGCTTTTACTTCCGTGTACCATTTGTGGATTCTCTGGACTCTCTGTACAGTGCACTTCTTTTGAGTACACTATATAGAGAGCCAACTTCCTACATAAATGGTTACCTTAAACAAGGCAGCGCCAACACACTTTCGGGTACACAAGCGCTTTATAAAAATAAATAACATAACCTATATATTATACCAGAAACCCATCAACTAAAAAAATGGCAAACAGAAAACACAGGGTACAAAATAGGGCATCAACAACATTGCTTACGATATGTCACACCAAAACTAAACAACACAACCCCTCAAATGTTTGGTCACTGGAAAATAAACCTGATGATCTACTTCAAGTCTCAAATTCATAAATAATATCATGAGCACTGGCAGCAGTCATGGTAAGTTAATCCCAGCAGTGCATTGTTCCCTGTTATGGAAGGAAAACACATCTACACACCACAAATAACCAAAGCAGCAATAAATTTGATTCAAAGCAGGTGATGGTGTTTATATCCAGCAGTAAAGGCTTCACTGAGATTTCACTCAATCAATACAAAATATCCCTAGAAAATTTTCGTAACTAACATCAAATCTAAGCAGTCCCCAGAGCCCAGGCACTTAACTCAGGAGAAATTGTGAGAGAATGGCAAAGGAAAAAAGGAGTGGTATTCCAGGACCTGATATAGCATACAAGGTTGGAAAAGGGATCCACATGGTAAAGCTGACAGCAATTTGTGACCAATGTGTGAGATCACAGACGACATCAAAGGGTGTATTAACTCTGCTCATAACAAAGTTGACAACATCCCTGATTATTTTGATAATGATACTGCTTAATACCTGGTTATGTCTAGGCCAAGTTGAACAGTCACATTTCGTAAAGAAGTGAAGGTCAAAACGCAGTAGAGAAAGCACACAACAAGTGAAACATCACAAGTAAAATGGGTTTTGTGGAATATACAGCCAACATAAGTGAAGCACAAATAGAAGTGCACCCACAAATTCTTCCAATATGAGGAACATTTATATTTCAACCTGAACAACAGATATATTTTACTACATGGTTTATCTACAATACTGGAACATCCCAGTTTATGAACTTGTCACTGGATGAGGGAAATAGAGAGATACCTATCTGCTTGTTAAATAAAAAAACAGAAGCACCACACAGATCCCCATTCAGATGGGGAGGAAGCCAATAATTCAAGGGGAAACTCAATAAACCTCAAATATCTATGATACTCTAGCTCCATTGTGAATGCTAGTAGCACTTGACTTCTTTCAAACCTCTATAACGTAAAAAGAAGAATTAAAGCTTTGTTCTGTAGAGTGCTAAATGGTAAGTTTGAACTCTCATTTTCAAAAAGGCAATTGACTATATCATTGAAAATGGTTTTACACCAACATATTGTAATCATTGCTTCTTCTTGAGAGATTCTCTTAAATATTAGGAACATTGACCAATCGAGCATTTATAACCTTTTTATTATTGACTATTTGCATATCAAACAACTTAGCATTGGAATTAACTCATGATATTTTCAATCTTATCTAGGACTAAAAACAACCGTTATCCTAATCCCTTTGACACCATCTGCTAACAGTCAGAAACATAGTCGAGATGTACAACTTTTGTTTGATCCATTAATTAAAGATGTAGTGGTTTTGTGTCAGGCAGAACCTTTAAACAAGGCAGAGAGCAAATCATTGTTAAGTAGATTTGAGGAGCATTAACACTTGCCTTTCTCTGTTTGTAATTATAAAAAACTAGGCATGTAGTTTAATAATTGTAGCAAGAGTGCCAAACACAGAGGGCCTGAGTATGATGTCGGTGGCTGTCCCACCGACAGACAGGCCTTCGGTCTGACTGCTGCATTAGGATGCAGGCGGTCGGACCGCAGTTGTCGGGGAAAGGCCGCCGCCTCCGACAGGATCTAGGATCCCATCAGGGGGGCCGCCGGCATTGTTTCCCTAGCCTGGTGATGGTGTCTGTGCAGGCATCGCCGTAGGGATTATGACGTCCCTCTCCCATAGCCTTTTCATGGTGGTCCTACTGCCATGAAAAGGCTGTCAGAAACTGACTTTGGGGGCCCCAAGCAGGGACCTTGTTCCTCATGGACCACTATAGAGTGGCCCCGGGGGCACATGTAGTGCCCCCACGCACATTCATGCACCATGTGCCGGGCACCACATGATGCAGTGTAAAAGAGCACTTTTCCGCCTGCCAGGATGGAGTGCGCATCAGAATTGAGTGGTCGGACCGCCGCCTGCCTGTCGGCCAGTCTGCTGACTGATGTGATTGCAGACGGCAGTCTGACAACCCTTTATCATAATCAGCCCCAGATTTGCCAAATCCATTTGTTTTTTAACACAGTGCCTGCTTCTCACCCCAATGAAAGTGGTCTCATTTTAGACCATCATTTTTAATGTCCAAACTTGTCAAGAGTAAAGCAACTATTAAACCAATGACATCAGGAGGTTCTCTGCCTCACTGTAACATTTATAAAGAGTTTAAGGTATTCACATATGCAAATAATGTAAATATTTTTGAATTTAGGTAATGCATGATCATTTTAATGTATCCAATCTATGTTAGATGAGATATTACGTCTTTTATGAGTGAGATTACATGTTAGTTAGTTTCGGTATTGTTAGACCTGACATCCATTGTATGATTTCCCCCAACGTTTTGCCTTCCACCCTCATGTTTTTGTTGAATTCATTTTTGCTGGCTTTAGGATTCGGCACACTTTACCACTGCTAACCAGTGCTAAACTTGTGCTCTCTCCTTTAAACATGGTACAATTGGCTTACACCAAATTGGCATATTTAGTTTACATGTAAGTCCTTAGTAAACTGGTACTATGTGTATCAGGAATCTGTAGAATAAATGCTACTAGTGGGCCTGGAGCACTCATTGCGCTACCCAATTAAATAGCCCTTTAAACATGACTCAGGCGAGCCATAGCAGCCTCTGTGTGCAGTTTTAAACTTTCATTTTGACCTGGCAAGATAAACCTCTTGCCAGACCCAAACATTCCTTTCTTATATATAAGTCACTCCTAGGGTAGGCTCTAAACAGCCCATAGGGCAGGGAGCAGTGTATTTAAAAAGGTGGACATGCACTTTTAAGTTTTAATTGTTCTGGTAGTGGAAAACATCCAGAGGATATCATCAGGTTAACTTATTATATTTAATAATTGATAACTTTCAATTGGGAGCAGATAGGAATCTCATGTTTAGTGTCAGGAAAATTGGAATTAAAAATTATATTTGATGGTAAAGTTGGATTTTAAGTTACAATTTTGAATATGCCACTTTCAGAAAGTTGGCCTTTTTCTGCACCCAAGTGTTTGGTGCCCGCACTCTGTTCCTGGGTCACAGACTGGGTGAGGTTGAGAGACAATAGAGGGACTAGGTGTGCCTGGGTCGGCCATCAACTGGCAGGATTGGGGGTAGAGCTGGGCACAGCCTCACATGCAACTGAACAGGCTGTGCCCTGCCTTCACACAAAGGACTTGTCACCACTGCATTATTCATGTAGCCAGCTTGGAGCCAGGACAGGAGAGGCATAGAACTTCAAGAACTTCAAGGGGAATTCTCTAGAACCTTGTCCTAATTCAAAGTAGGCACTAGATATAAATATTGAACCATCAGACCCAACTCTTTGGTACACCTCTTACACTTTTGCCCTGCTGCCCTGCTGCCTTGGTGCCTGAATGAAGGACTGGACCTGCATCTTAAACTCAGTACCACAAGAGGGCTAGTTGACTGGCCTCCTGATCAGAGTCTCAGGAACAGAAAAGGCTCCAACCACCTTGGGCTCGGCACCTGGGCTCTGTCTGCTGTTAGTCCTACCCACCAGGTGGTGCCACCCCAGTCCTGGACTCTTGAAATTGGGCCTTAATGGACTCTGCCAGCCCAGCCCGGCTGTGGTCTCAGCAGAACCAACAAAGTGTGGCGCATCGAAAGACTGTTCATCAGAACCACTGTGTGACACATGCCCAATGCAGGACTTGGCATTGCAGCCCCACAGCTCATCGGAACCACCACTGCATGACTCATCTCCACACAGGACCTTGCATTGCCTCCTGGAGCCATTCAGAACCACCACTGAGTGATGCATCTCCGACACAAGGCTTCGCATCACCACTGCTGCATGATGCATCCTTGACAAGGGACTTTGCATCACTCCTCAACCAGAATTTAAGGTACTCTGTACAAGCGAGCCTATCTTGGCCGTTGTAACCGAGCCTCGCTCCATCGCAGGCAGCCTTAATTTGTGACTTTGCCCCGATCCGGAGAGATCAGATAAGCACAGTTAGAGCTTTGTGCTTTAAGTCCTATCTCTCGTTCTACTGATTGGATTATTGTTGTTTTGATGTCTAATAATTTATTACATTTTACTCTCTAATTTTAAATTGTCCTGTGATTTTTTTTGTGTTGTGTTTTCACTTTATTACTGTTTGAAGTGCTGCATAAATACTTCAAACATTGCCTCTAAGTTAAGCCTGACTGCCTTGTGCCAAGGTACCAAAGGCTTAAGCACAAGTTAATTTGGGGTTTGCTTGTGTTTCACCCTGACATTGGAGTGTGGTTGCTGCATGAGTAGGGTTTCACCCCCATCAACAAGTAACCCAAATTCCTACAGGTAGCATGTAGAGATTGCTAGAGTGGTAGCATGGCTGTAAATCAGCAGAACTGCTGCTCCACCAAACCCACACTTTCCTGATCTATTTAGAGTCAATGGAAGCACTGGATTAGCAGTGATGGATCCTCAGCTGGCCCTGCAGGTATAATCCTTAGACCTGACTGCGGCTCCTGAAATTAATTGAACGTGGTCCCTAATTAAATGTACAAAATATTATTTAAAGATAATATTGCTAGGTAGAGTGGTTTTATTTTATTTTTTGGGAAGTTAACAGTTATAAAATACATTAATCAATTTATATTATGTAATTATATTGTATTATGTGTGTAATAACATTAAGTCAACTAAAAATGGATTGCTTCTTTTTTAAAAAAATTCTATGATGGTTTGATTATGAATTTGGTCTTTTTAGTGGGTTTTTTTGTCATGCTTTTATGATTATAATTTATGATTGAAAGTTCTTGAAAGATTGCAATGTTAATTCATATTATCAATATATTATGTAAGATATTTAATGTTCTATTGAGTCGATTTTTCTCTTTTACCTTGCTGTGTGATAGTTGCATTATTTGCATGACTGACTGAGTTGTTTTGCAATATGGTATAACCTTATGATCTTTTTGTAACCAATTGATTGTATTTTTTTGTTGTACTTTTATGGTTTTTAATGAAACTGAATAAAGTTTCCATGATGTCGATAAATTATTTAGTAAACATTTATTTTGAATGGGTAATTTATTTCATTAGCTGCAGAGAAAAATATTTATTCAAATTTATTTTACATTTATATTTTTCAAAGAAGTAAAAAAATATATATATATATATACATACATATTAAATGATTAAACTTGAATAATTTCCCTTTTCTTTCCAATAGGGAGATACCCACCACAGTGGTTGAGAGCCCCATCCAGGTGGCAGAGATCTCCACCTATATGTGAAAAGCTCCATTAAATAACTGTACAGCTGTGAATTTGATTCCACCACCTGATTTCAGGGGGTGGAGACATGTAAGTCTACACATTGAAGTAAATTTACACTCAGCATTTGGTGATTAGCAAAAAGTAGAAAATTCACTCCAGATTGTAAGAATACATTTACATGTGCAAATTTATTCATGTGTAAATTTACCTTTGTGAAATGGCCCAATGAGTGTACTGTAAATGACACTTAGGCCCTCATTTTGATGTCGGGCTGACCACCACCCTCAGGCTGTCGGTGGTGGTCCACCCGACATTCAGGATTATAATACCAGCGTTTGAAAAGTGCCTTTTTCTACTGCGGCTTGTGCTGCTGCTGTTTTCCTGGCCGCAGCAGAAGCCGCAGTAGAAAAAGGCATTTTATGACCACCTGCACAACAGTCATATCATAATAGGGCGAGCGGGACCGCCAACGTCTTGTTGGGTGGTCCCCTGCCTGTGGAGATGATGGTTGGACGCGCATCCTAATATTACAAAGCTGGTTTTGTCTAAATAGAAAGAGTCTGCCTAAAGAACAGATTACCAAAACTAGTCATGGTGTTGTTCAGTATATATTTGCAGTGGCCCACGCTGCAAAAACCAGATCCTTGAATACATTAATAGGATATTTTTTCATGCTATCAGTGTCTTACGTCAAAATAAAGATATTACCTAGCTAAACGTAAGTGACAAGAACGATATAAAATTTACATTGAGAGTTTCTGTTGGAAGGACAGGCAATATCTGTATTAACACTTGCACAAAATAAATGGCCTACCCATTCTTAGCCCCCTTAAAATCACCATTATTTACATTCATCTTTATTTGACCCAAGTGTCTTTCATAGTCAAAGTCAAAGGAAGTCAAAGTCAAAGGAACTTATTAAGCGCACATATCACCAGAAGGTCTCATGCTAGGAAATAGCTGAGATGTTAGGCAAAGCATCACATGAGGAGCCAGCACAGGCCTGAGAGGACACGATTTATATTGATGTTGGGTTTTTGTCTGTGAGGAGAATGTCAGTACAAATAGCCAAGTGGTCATATAGGTTAGGGTGAAAACATGAATAGGAGAAAGACCCAGAATGCATGTTAAAAGGAATACATGTATATGTTTTGTGTTTTTTTTTGTACAGCTTGGAATTTGCCAATGATTTGGCCTGTTGTTTTTGATGGTGGTCATGGTTAAAACTGGCATAATCTGCAAACTGTTAGTCTAACCATATTAATGAACTTGATGCGAGCCACCTTATATCTTACTAACTTTGCCATCTTTGTGTATTGGGTTATTTTGTATGTTGTGGGTTATCCACTTGACCTTGCAGCAGAAGATGGAAAGGTTGGATCTTGCGACTCTTACTTTTTACCTCCTCAATACCATATTAACACTAAGGCAATCCCATGTGTAACAGTGGAACTGTCTTTCTGCTAGAGTCAGAGCCAGCACAAGTCGTGCAAGCCTGCCATGTCGGCAGCTTTCCTTGCCGCCACTGTCCCGAGGAAGCCCTAAGTTTAGGACATTTAAGCTCTAGGTACTTATTAACCTATGACTCAAACATATGAGTTCAGAATCACTCATTGGGACTGGGACACCACTCAGTTCCGCCAATACTTACTCTAGGTCCTGAAGAAGGCCCCCCGACCCACCTGGGCACTGTATGGGGCTGAAACATGTTGACCATTTATCTGGACGAATAAGTGCGCTGGACTGGTAACGTGTCTAACTGCGCACAACACTGCTTTTATTTCTTCCCATGCTCCAAACTGAATAAAGTTGCAGTTCAGGTAGCATGAGGATTTTTTAAATTCACCTCACTTGAGCACCCTCACCTTTTTTTGTCACTGATCACTACTGTAATAACCAGTGGTTTCCCTCCAGGTGGAGGAAGCATACAAAAGAAACCCGATGATGATGCTGTCACGTTTTTAAATAAGGGGGAGAACCAAGATATACCGCCTCACGACCTGTTTACGTGAATGAGGGTTTTTTAGCCAAAACCCTGGTTACAGGTACAAGTGATCCATTCCCCATTGATATCTATTTCTGCTAACGTCTCAATAATGAGCGACGTATTACAATTGAGGAAACGAATGAAACCCTACCAGCTCAAGCAATACACTTGCCTCCTCTTTATTTATCCGCAACTAACAGGGTAACACACTGCACCAGGCCTTTAATGCAATGCAAAGAAATATTGCAGCGCCATTATGATTTATTTGTGTTTGCCAGTAAAATGGACCATTCCACTACGTGTTATAACTAAATATCTAGCCTTATCTTAGTTCCTACAACTGGTATTGAAGCCAGTTTAAATTGGACTTGATTCCCATCTGTATAAATATCTAAAGTCAGTGCAAAAACCTGTGAAAAATAATTACTTGAGTATTGATGAGCTTACATTTCTCATTTAAAAGTAACAAATGTCTTTCTAGTGACGTGCTGCATCATCCTCTAATTAGGAGAAATAAAACTATTCACTTTCTCTCCTTTTATCTGCTCTTTTAAACGAGTTTCTCATTCTTTTAATCAGTATCACCGTTCTAAAGTCAGCCGCACATATATAAAAAATGTATTACCTGTGAATCAGCACCTTTATTATTTGTTTGCCTTTTTATGTGTCACTTGTTTATTGTGACATTTACTTAAAAGCAGAAAAACCTTATCAGTAAATTGCACGCGGAGGAAACACAGTTTATATAGAACCAGCACAGAAATAAAGAACCCATAAAAATGATTTTATGGGCATCGAGTTTGCACCAGCAACCGATCAATAGCCTATCAAGGCCCTCTGTTTTGACTTTGCTGAGGCATTCCCATGAAAATGTTGTTAAAAGGTACTACCAGCATGTCCCAGGAGTCGAATAAAAAAGAAACAAGTCGCCAAGCAGAGAACACACAGAGAAATGAATGTCAAAATAAAAACAAACAAAATATCTGGAATACATCTTTCATTTGAGATGGCAATTTCGTAAAGTGTTAACCTTTGAAGAAAATCTCCTATGACATTTGGAATCCTTAAAATCTGTTCCTTTCCCGCCTTTAAAGTGTTCCCAATCATTACTTAGTAAGCACATGCTAAAATAAAAACAATTTGAAGCTTTATGGGCAACTGTTTGCTTTTTGGAAGTCTTTTCACTCAATTCTTCTGAAATGCTTTTCAGTTCTGGAGGACAATCAAAATGCATGTCCGCTCATTGTGTGTCTGTGTTTAATGTAATTAGCCGAATTGCTATTATTTGCCAACTGTACATTAAACAGTTTGAATTTAACAAATAAATAGGCATGTCTGATGCAGTTCATTACCGCGACCGATAAGTATCTGTCACAGAAATCAATCCTCATTTATCTCTTTTCCAATCTGATGAGTTCAGGGTCCAATAAGCATCCCTTAAAACCAACCTCAGACTAGCAAACAAATAATCCTTTGCAAAGTGCTTCAAATTGATCTCTGCCTGCTAGAGGTGAAGGGACTGACTGCAGCGTTCGAGGATGAAGGCAGAATTCTGGAGTCAGTTATAATAAATAACATTGTCACAAGGTCTGCTCCCCAGACTGTATACTGATCGACTTTTACATATTTTCCAAGTTCGGAAATAAAACACTTATAGAATTACAGGCTCCAGTAAGAGCTATCAGAAGGTGTGTGCCTATATGGGCATTCTGAACTAGGATAAAAGACTGAGAGGTACATTTACTAATGGATGTATAGGGAGACACATGGCACAATGCAGTTTGGTGCTGCATTCACATGCCTCTGTATTGCATGGTAAATAGGTGCTATGTTTCCCATCGCATGCGCCACACAAGCACCCTGGCAAAACTTTAATACATCTACATTGGTGCGTATTGTTCTAGTTGGGCAATATAATAAGCTAATCAAACAAACAATGGTGGCTAGGGGACCCGTTTGTCGCACAATCACATGTTGCTAGGAATGTCAGAGACTATAACAAATTCACAGTTGCTCACCTCAAGAAATGGTTCGCCACCTGTTAGAACCACAAATAATTCAGCACAAGACACAAAGATCTGAGAGGCAACAAGAACAACTGTTGGACTTGGCCCTTTTTGCAGGGTCATCCCAGAACTTTTTGCCTTCCTCCTGTATTTTTTCTGACCTGTTGTTGGTGGCTTTATGACTCTGGGCACTTTACCACTGCTGATCAGTGCTAAAGTGCATATGCTCTCTTTTGTAAATTGTGTTATGGATTAGTGTTTCCATGATTGGCTATTTGATTTACTTGTCAGACCCTAGTCCAGTGCACTATGTGTGCCTAGGGCCTGTAAATCAAATGCTGCTAGTGGGCTGCAGCACTGATTGTGCCACCCACAGAAGCAGCCTGTAAAATGTAACTCTGGCCTGCCATTGCAGAGCCTGTGTGCAGTCTGGGACTGCCATGTCGACTTGGCAAGTGCACACACTTGCCAGGCACTAAACCTTCCCTTTTCTACATATTAGTCACCCCTAAGGTAGGCCCAAGGTACCCCTGTGAGCAGGGTGCATTGTATGTGAAAGGTAGGACATGCCCTGATGTGTGTGGCATGTCCTGATAGTGAAATACTGCCAATTTCGTTTTTCACTATTGCAAGGCTACCTGTTCCCTTAGGACAGAATGTGGAGTTTGTTTATAACATCTTATAAACATAACTGGCCCTGGGAACAAGATAGAAAAGTAAAGTTTAGAATGCCTGAACTCAGAATGTTAAAATACATCTTTTAGTGAGGGTGATTTTTACATTCTGTCTTTGAAAATACCACTTTTAGAAAGTAGGTATTTTCTTGCCTAACCATCCAGTGTGCCTCTGCTAGGCTTGTGTATTGCATGTCTGGCTTTTGGATGACAGGGGCTGGAGCGGGGCAGTGGCTCCAGAAGTCTGATGAGTCAGGGCTGGGCTGAATAGGCCTGGTCTGCATTTGGAGTGGTGGGAGGACTAGCACCTGCACCTGAATGGGGCTGTGCCTGCCTTCCACAATGACGGCTCCGCCCCCCTGTGGAGTGTCTGGAGCCAGGGCTCACACTGACAATAGAGGTTGTTGTGCACTTTCAAAGTGCCCCACAGAACTGGTTTTGGCTGGGTACAGACACGCTCTGCCTTCAGAGAACAAAGGATATTGGTGTATAAAAAGAGGGGCCCAGACCCCAGACTTTTAGATCGCTTCTGGGAAATCAAGAGGAACCTTTGCCAAGGAGAAGAGCTGGATAAGCTGAAGAGGAATGCTGCCCCTGTGCTGTTTGCTGTCTGGGGTTGGCCTGCAGTGGCTACTTGCTGCCAAGGAAAGGAGAAAAGGACTTTGCTGTTTGCTTTGTCACCTGCTTGAGTAAAAGATCTCCAAGGTTTTGAAATTGAGCTTGCCTACTGTTAAGAAGTCTCAAGGACACAAAAGACTTCCTGCAACTCTGCTGGTGCTGCTGGACTCTGCCATCTGTGAGTCCTACCCTTGGCTGAGGTGCCTCCTGCAGTCAAAAGGCCTCAGAGGTGGGTTTTGCAGCTGATCTCTGCAAGAATCGGCGCGAAGCATCACAAAACTGTGCAAAGCCTCTAGGAACCCGCGCAGGGCGACGCAAAGCCGCGCCGAGTCCCGCCGGGTGACGCGAAGCCTCGCCGCGCAGCTCCCAGCACCGTCGCCTGACAGCACGAAGCCTCGTTAAGCGGCGCAACACATCACATTTGGGCGCCAAAGAACACCAGGGCCGCAGTAAGAAACCTACGCATCACCTCCCCACACAGTAAGAAACTGACGCATCACCTCCCCTTCAGTAAGGAACCGACGCATCACCTCCCCTGCGTGGCAGTAAGGAACCGACGCATCACCTCCCCTGAAGTAAGGAACTGACGCATCACCTTCCCTGAGCGTAAGGAACCGACGCATCACCTTCTCTGTGGCTGTTTTTGTTTGTGACTGTAACGCATCCAAGCTACTTTGTGTTGAAAGTGTTGCATCCATAGTTTGCTATGGACAGAATTGTTTCTACCTTTTGAAAGTCATATTTTGATTACTGTATTGTGGATTTTTGTCGTTTGGTCTTGTGTGGTTTAGATAAAGTTTTCTTATTTTTCTAAACTGGTGTGGTGTCCATTTGCAGTGTTTTCACTGTGTTACTGTATGTGCTCACAAATGCTTTACACACTGCCTCTGAGATAAGCCTGTCTGCTTGTGCCAAGCTACCAAGGGGGTGAGCAGGGGTTATTTTAGGAGTGTATCCCCCTTACCCTGACTAGAAGCAAGGGTCCCTATTTGGACAAAGGTGCCTACCTCTGCCAACTAGAGACCCCCATTTCTAACAACAACTTATAGGAAAATAACGGCAAAATTGCCAAGCATAAACAGATGAAGCGAGAGTTCTGATTAAAGCTGTGACCACTGCCCTAAAATTATATTAATTTAGTTTTTCCACTGCGGCACTGTACCAATCAGTATGAGAGTGCTTTACATAGAACTAGTAATAGACACATGCAAAATACATTTACAAAAGCAGCAAACTGGGTGAGTAAAACCTTAAAAGGAACAGGGGTGTTGAGGTACATGGAAGTGGCTGTAGGAAACCAAGTAAGGCATCAATGTTTACAAAGCAGATGCGAAGAAATTTAGAGGGTGAATTGGGGAGCTGTATTAAAGGATGGAGACAGAAGGACCAAGAAGGCTAGAGGGAGAGAAAGGGTCTATTCTGTATTCACTTATCAAACAGCTCTATCTTTGATATTGATAGGGAGCCAGTGGAAGGTGAGCCTGCTCAGTCGGTCGGTCCATGGTGTCGATCCAGAAACTGTTTGCCTTTGAGCTAATACCTCAAAACCTGTCCCAGGATGCTTGTTCGGTCCAGGGAGGACCCGGCTTGGCAGTCCGGGCTGGACTGTTCCTCTTAGGACCAGGGACAAGACTGATTTGCATATGGCTGGGTCCAAACTGGGGTGGCGTAGTGAGCAAAAGAATGATGGATTTAACCCAGATCTGTTAACTGGGGGTGAATGTGTGATTGGTCTGCATTCCATTCAACGTGATGAAAGTTGTATCAAATTCAATAGCATTAGTACATTTTATAACTTCTGAAATAATTTTGATTTTGCAGTACTCATTCTGTGTTAAAGTCGCTCATATAGATGTTGTGAATTATAACATTTGGTTGAGGGAGATATATTATGATATTTCTAGATGAAGTCTTTAGAGGGTTTTGGAGGTCTGTAAATTATGTGTATGTCAAGGGTGTGAGAGAGATTGGTTGTGATGGCTACTTTCAGGCATTCCACGGAAGAGAAGCTAGGAGTAGGTATACAGTTACAGGGGATAGACACTTTAATGATTAAGGCAACCTTGCCACCTATTTTAGACTGTCTGACAGCTCTGAATATTCTCTAACTAGGGGGGACCAGAAAGTCCTTGATGTTTTGAGAGAAGTCATGCAGCCTTCATTCTGCTAAGAATATTAGGTTGGTCTTGTGCGATTCTAGATGCCCTAGTTGTGGGTGGTATGCGTTGGCAGACCAAATATTGTGACCATTCAATAGATGAGTGTATGACAAGTGCAATTTTCAAGGGTGCTGGGATATTTGGACATTTTATACATTTTTAAAATATTGCCCATATTAGCTTCCTTCATCAGGGAATGATATGGAATAGGGCCCTCATGGAGAAAAGGTATAGACTTCAGGTCCCCAAGTGTGCTCATTCTTGCATACTATCTAGTAATGAGGTGTTCATATCCTTATCTGTTGAGTTTCTACGATAGGCTAGATTTCTTGAACAAAGCGACACAATCTAGAACACAATATGTTTAAGAGACAAACTTAGGGCCTCTTCTATTTAATGCAATTATTAGTTAAAAGGTTAGTGTTCATATGTCAAGTACACTAAAAACCAATTTGTTTGGTTGTAGGATATATCTTTAGTTTTGAATTGAATTAGCAGGAGGTAGGATTGATCAACCTAGTCAAATCAGTGCTCCCTTTTGTCCAGAGGGGGTGGGCCAAAGCTGTATTTTTAACCTGGTAGAGCAATTGAAATTGCAGGAGGTAGGTAGATCAATCTAGACATAGCCACTGTTGCTGCTCAGCATTGGCCGGCAGGGGGTGAGCAGATGAGCTTAGTGGGCAGATGCAGAAGTATGGTGGACTGAGGATGTCTAATAATCTCCTGGTTTCTTGTTACAGCTCAGTTCCTGAAAGGAGTGTATCAAAACACCTACCAAATTTAGGAGTAACTAGACTCACAAGCATTGTACAGTTATGACCTTTCAGGTTGTTAGTGCAAGCGAGCAATACCTTTCAAATGGGTCTCAGGAAGGAGGCGCTTCCAAAACAAAAAGTGGACACATACAGTTGATCAGTTTAGTGCCTGTTTGCCCAAACTTTCTTTACGTCCGACCTCTCAGCCAATGTGCATGATATTATTCTTGTCGAGATTTAATGTCAAACACTTCCCTGGATCAACTCTTTGAAAGGCCTGAGAATTAGAGAACAGTGTTTGATGTAACAAGACATAGATTGTCATTATTATATTTCTGACAAACTAATTCATGCCCCTGGTTGATTATACCTAGATTCATTAAGTGTATGTTGAGAAGTAGAAATAAATATATTGTCTCATTATGAATGTGATATGGGGTTATAGGTCATAAAATCACATTCAACCATATTGACTTGCACAAATATTGATTCCACTTTATTGACATCCACTATATCGGCAAGGTACGTATACATAGTTAAGTATACATTTCCTTGTCTTCACTCTACATCTACTTATATTGACGATATAGTGATAGTCGATGTTGTGGATTTAATATTATTGTAGGCTAGTTTTATAGCCATGATATTGAGACCCCCTCCCCCAGCCCATATGACTAGTCAAAAGGGATATGCACTATCACACATCCACCACTTGTTGGGTCTTTCAGGCAACGATGCAGCAATATAGGGTAGTGGGGAGAATTCTTTCCAAACAAGTTCTATAAATGCTGTAGTAAATCGTGTTAACAATTGATGGAAATGGCCCTTTTTGCAGGGTTATCCCCAAATCTTTTGCTTCTTCCTCCTATTTTTTCCTGACCTGTGTTTGTTGGCTATAGGACTCTGGGCACTTTACCACTGCTGATCAGTGCTAAAGTGCATATGCTCTCTGTGTAAATTGTTATTGGGTTTGGTTCTCCCTGATTGGCATATTTGTTTTACCAGTAGGTCCCTAGTAAAGTGCACTAAGTGTGCCAGGGCGGGTAAATCAAATGCTACTATTGGGCTTGCAGCACTGATTGTGCCACCCACATGAGTAGCCCTGAAAAGAGGTCTCAGGTCTGCCACAGCAGTGCCGGTGCGCAGTTTGTTAACTGCCATGTCGACTTGGCAAGTGCACCCACTTGCCAGGCCTTACCCTTCCCTTTTCTTACACATAGGACACACCTATGGTAGGCCCAAGGTACCCCCCTGGGCAGAGTGCAGTGTACATGAAAGGTGGGACACTGGTGTGTGTAACATGTCCTGATAGTGAAATACTGCCAATTTCGTTTTTCACTATTGAAAGGCTATCTTGCCCATAGGACAGAATGGGGAGTGCTTTGTAACATTTTACAAGCATATCTCCCCATAGGGATAAGATAGAAAAATGGAGTTTGGTACCCCTGAACTCAGAATTAAATAACACATCTTTTAGTAAAGATGGTTTTTAAATTGTGTGTTTGAAAATACCACTTTTAGAAAGTGGCTATTTTCTTGTTCAACCGTCCTGTGTGCCTCTGCCTGTTTGTGGATTGACTGTCTGGCTTTGGAGTGACAGGGGCTGGGGAGTTGCAGTGGCTCCAGGAGTCTGGATGAGTCAGCACTAGGCTGAATAGGCCTGATCTGCATTTGGAGTGGTGGGAAGAGTAAAACCTGTACCTGAATAGGGCTGTGCCTGCCTTCCACAATGCTGGCTCCGCCCCCCTGTGGTGTGTCTGGGACCAAGGCCCACACTAACAAAGGAAGTTGTAGTGCACTGGCAGAGTGCCCCCAGAACTGGTTGGAACTGGGCTCAGAGCCCCTTGCACAAAGAGAACAAAGACATGTTGGGGTATAAGTATCAGACCCAAAACCCCAGACTTTAGATCATTCCTGGAATTCAAGAGGAACATTTGCCAAGGAGAACAGCTGGAGAGACTGAGGAGAAGTACTGCCCTTGCTGTGTGTCTGGGGTTGGCCTGCAGTTGCCTTTTCTGCCAAGGAAAGGAGAAGGACTTTGCTGTGTGCTGTGTCCCCTGCTTGAAGGAGATCTCCAAGGGCCTGAAGTGAGCTGGCCTCCTGTTCAGAAGTCTCAGGGACACAAATACTTCACCCCCAGCTCCCCTGAACTCTGCTGTTGTGAGTTCTGACCTGCCTTGAGGTGCCTGGGCCAGTTTTGGGCCTCTGGAGGTTGTTGCTGCTGTTTGGGAGCTGGAAGAGAGAAGAAACTCAAAGAACTATAGAAATCGACACATCGCTCTTCTTGCGGCTGTTTTTCCAACGCATCTTCATGGCGCGAGAAGAATTTCCACGCATCGCCGTGCCGCTGCGAAAACCATTGCAACGCCTGTCGTCATGGCATTAATCGACGCATCGAGGGAACGCGGCTGAAGAGGACCGACGCAGTGCCACGCAACGCCGCCACATCGATCGCTGATGCATCCCGAAGATACACGCATCGTACCTGATTGGCACGCTTCCCCGGCGCATCACCTGCAGACCGGAACTGGCACGAAGAATCGATGCATCACTCCCCATACAGACCGGAATCTACGCAACCCTTCCTCTGCGTGCAGCGGGGCTGTCACATCGCCTCCTCAGGGTCTCAGGAGTGTCGCATCTCTTTGTTTTCCGACGCTGTGGCTATTTGGCTTGGTGAACTTTGACGCAACTACAGGTACTTCGGTGAAAAGTCACGCATCCATAGTTTTCTATGGTACAAGTTCTGGAAACCTTTTGAAAGTAATATTTTTAACTGTGTATGTTGGATTTTTGTCGTTTTGGTCTTGTTTAGTTTAGATAAAGATATATTATTTTTCTAAACTGGTGGGATGTCCTTTTGTGGTGTTTTCACTGTGTTACTGTGAGTGTTGGTACAAATACTTTACACATTGCCTTTGGGATAAGCCTGTCTGCTCGTGCCAAGCTACCAAGGGGGTGAGCAGGGGTTATCTAAAGTGTGTATCCCCCTTACCCTGACTAGAAGCAAGGGTCCCTATTTGGACAAAGGTCCCTACCTCTGCCAACTAGAGACCCCCATTTCTAACATCAATTATATCATACATGTACTTATTTCCAGAATTACTATAACAGGTAATTTACATCCGACCATGGCCAAAGATAATGTTTTATAGAGATTGTGACATGTTTAGTTTCACAATTGGATTCTGTAGCATCTTAGAAATTGCCATTTTAAGACAGGACCAATAACGAATGTAAATTGCTATCCACCCAATGGTACTTATTATATTGGCCAAAGAAAAATTAAATACTGTGTTGATCTGCTAGTATTCGTTCTGTTCATTAAGGAGAAGTCTTTGTTGCAACCAGCAAGTATTTGTAGTGCAATTGCATCAGAGTTTTTTCAGCAAAAATGGAATACTGCACAAATCATGTCCTTCTTGGACTTCCATTCTTCACACTCATGCCAGAACATCTTTGCAGAGTTTGGTGAATGTAGCACCACAATATGACCCTCATGAGTTGTGTTCTCTTGGTTACTTCACCCTTACAGGCACTACGTATTCAGGGAGAGATGTGGCGCTGCTCGACTGATGTGAAATCATGTAATTCCAGAACAATTCCCTTCTAGCATGTGCTCTTCAACCCAGAGGAACCCGAGGTTGGGTTTTTAATCACTTCCCTCGTTTATGGAAGGGACTTTTCCTATCAATCCAAGACGCAGATTTACAAAGATGTCTCACAATGCAGCAGCCAGCCAGACCTGCTGCTCTGTGTTGCATGCGAAGGAGAGAGCAGGAAAGCACCATATATTCTAAGATATGGTTCCACCCTACTCTCTCCCTAGCACTGGCACACAATAGGCTGTCTAGGCCACGCACCCTCCTTTGCAGTATAGTTCATGGGTGTGTGATGTCTAGTATAGGTTTTGTACTGGAAGAAAACCCTTGTAGTACAAAATACTATGCTTAGACTAACTTTAAAACTTTTGCCACTTTGGAAGTGTGCTGCATAATAATAAAGTGGGATAACTTAAGAGAAATAAAAGCATTTCCCCTTTTTAACACCAGCTTCAAAGAGGGGTCATTTTTTGTGCAAAACTCTGTCTGCTATTGTTAGTAGATAGGGCTTTGTGTAAAAAAAAACATTGGTGGTTGCATCGGAATGTCCCAATACTACCAATGGAACACTCTCCTGAGGCAAAGTAATGCAAAGCAGTGCAAATCATAGCTATGCATTACTTTCAGGCACCTTTGCAGTGCAGAACAATTTTTGCTCTGGAAAGTAAATGCAAAACAAAAATTTGACACAGGTTTGTGCCACCAGTGCAAAATGTTTCAGTGTGTCCTCAAATTATCACAAGGCAATAGGGAAGGCTTTAGGAAACAAACAAATACCATTAACATTTCTTTCAGAAGGAAAATTATCACCAAACTTGGAGCCCAAAATATCATTCCCACAAAGAAATTGCAACTGTTTTTTTTTTGCACAGCAACTGACTTGTGAGAATAGTTTTGCATCGGAGGAATATACTAATCTGTCACATGAAAGTTTAGTTTGATATCCAGAATTCTGCCCCATTAATATTAATTAGACAGGAATTCGTTATTAAACCCAAACAAAAGGACTGGGGAATAACTGGATGGACTTCTCTAAAAGACAGCAGACCTCCACCAAAGCATTCACATTTGCAAACTTAAATGGTGCGAGGGGCATTTAGAGATCATGCAATGGTCTCTGGATTTCTGTAAGCTCCTACAATGTCTAAGTACACAGTTGTCACTGTATGAGTATGCCATGCCACCCCTTTGATGAGTCAATTCGTCATCAATGGTTTGTAATTGCAGTCGCATGGCATCCTTTATGTTCCTCAGACCACAGAAATCCAGATGTTCTGCTCCTTCAAAAGGGCTTAATTTCTTTGGTACAAAGGGAAAGCAGTTCAATTCTTAGTCCTCTCCAGAAGTAGAGTAGTTATTCTGGTTCATGTTTACAAATCCCAGGTGTGTTTTGAGGTTCTGGCCATAGGAATCCCTCCTTATACTGGCCAAAAGCCAGTGATTGGTTGGAGGTCCTATTCTTATCTCCAGAAGGTTTTTCATGCTCACCTTAGCCTTTCTTTCACAACTTCTTGTCATTTTGATGTCGACTCTACTCAATTCTTTAAAGCACGAGGATCCTGAAGCCTGTGTGTGGAACTGTTTGTCTTCAACCAGAGGTTGTTCTAGTAAAATCAATAAGCTCCCTTGGAGAATCAACACAGTCTGGTTTTGAGTCCAGATCACACAGGAGGAAACCTGGCTGGGTCATGGTCACCAAGACGAGCCTCAGAGAAGAACCTCATTTACTATAGACATGTTATTTTTGGTGCTCCTGTCTGCCTTTTTGTGTTCTTTATCTGTTGCCCCTGATTTTCCCTTTGCATGCCCTATAATTACATCCCACTGCCTTCCTATCAGAGATCTGCTGGCAGCCAAAGGCCCTTTGTTCTTCAGAGAAAGGTATTTCACATGTAATCAACAGACTGGGAGAGTAAATACTACAGGAAAGGGAACCTGGGTTATCCAGAGAAGAATCCCTTTTGTTAAAATCATTCCTGGGCCATAAGTATCATTGAACAAGACTTAATATATATTACCATCGAAAACAGATGTTTTCTGAGTCCTTCTTAAAGTCAACATATGGAAAGGTAAAGAGTCAGAATATCGAGTAGGAAATGTCGACTTGCACTAATATTGAGTGCAAAATATCGAGATACATAAATATCGACTGGAAGAATATCGTGGTCAAGAATATTGAGTTTCAGGTAAGAAATATCGTTTTCTAAAATATCGAAGTCATTAATATCGTTTGCAAAAATATAGTTGTAAAAATATCGTTTTTTAGTTAGTGTTATGTATTTTAGTATGTATTTTAAATGTATGTGCTCTATTTTTTTGTCTAAGTATTGCATTTGTTTTTTTAATATATATGTTAAATTTTTAGATGTTATTAATTTTATTTTAATTAAATTTTACGTTTTAGTTCTGTAGCGGGTTGTGGGTTTATAGGGGAATAGGGTGGGAAGTAATTTAATTATAATAAATTGAATATTAGTTTTTTTTAATTAGTATTTATTTATTTTTGATTTTATAGTGTTAATTGTGGAATTAATTTATAATTAATTAATTAATTATTGGGTGTTAATTTTTATTAATTAATTAATTGTTAAATATATTAATTGTGTCATTTTTTTAGGAACGGGTTGTGTGTTTATAGGGGAATAGGGTGGGAAGTAATTTAATTATAATTAGTTTATTAATACTTTTATTAATCAATATGTATTTATTTTATATTTTATAGTGTTAATTGGGGGAATTAATTTATTATTTATTATTTATTAATTGGTTGTTAATTATTATTAATTAATTGGTAATTATGTTGATTGTGTTATTTTTTTAGGAGCAAGTTGTGGGTTGATAGGGGAGTAGGGTGGGAAGTAATTTAATTTTAATACATTTATTAATATTTTTTATATAATATTTAATACATTTTATTTAATAGTTTTAATTGTGTGAATTAATTTATTGATAATTATTTATATTTTGCTTGCTAATTGTTATTAATTAATTAATTAATGTTAATTCATTATGTTAATTGTGTCATGTTTTACTGAAATTGGTAGTGGCATTTATAAGGGAATATGGTGGGAGGTAATTTATTTATAATTAATTAATTATCTGCTAATTAATGCTAATTAATTACTTAAAATTTAAATATGCCAATTGTGTAATAATTTTGATGTGTGAGTTGGGGGTTTATAGTGGTAAATGGTGGGAAGTATTTTTTTTTAAAATTAATAAATGATTTGTTGTTAATTGATATTAATTTATTAATGTAAAATTAGTTATGGAAATTATGTAAATATTTTTAGGTGTGTGTTTTGGTGTTTATTCGGGCAGAGGGTGGAAAGTAATTTAGTTTAAATTAATTAATCATTACTTGATCATTAATATTCAATTATTATTTGATAAATATTTTTGGGAATTGTTTAGTTTTTATTTTGTTTGGGGTTTTAGGTTCAGTAGCTGTAACGTTTGGTTTGTACATTAATTTTTACATTTTTAAATGTGTTTTATAATTATTAATATTTGTTTAATTGATAATTGATTGTGTTAATTATAGAGGTACACTTTTTTGTTTAATTTAGATGTGTGTTGTAAATTGTGTGGTGTTATAGGGTAGGAAAATAAATATTACATTTATGTAATTTTTAATTTTTTGATTAAGATAAATTTCTATTACAAAATCTTTATTTGTTTGTAAATTGTTTGTTAAATTAAAAAAATTCATATTTGTATGTGAAATTTAGATTTTTGCTACATTCAAATGTTTTTATATGTTTTGTTAATTTTTATATTTTTATATATGTTTTGTTTTTGGGTTTTTTATTATATTTTGTATTGTAGTTGATATTTTGTTTGTTTTTAAATTTGAATTTTGTTCTGTGGGAATAGTAATTTTTACCCCTCTGCAATCCAACACTTTCCCTACTGTTGCATTCTCAGGAGTGGGAATAGTAATTTATACCCCTACGCTATCCAACACTTTCCCTACTGTTGCACTTGCTGGAGTGGGAATAGTAATTTTTACCCCTCCGCTAGCCAACACTTTCCCTACTGTTGCACTTGCAGGAGCGGGAATAGTATTTTTCTCCCCTCCGCTATCCAACACTTTCCCTACTGTTGCACTCAGTGAAGTGGGAATAGTAAATTAATACCCTCCACTATCCAACAGTTTCCCTACTGTTGCACTCATTGGGGTGGGAATAGTAATTTGTACCCCTCCGCTATCCAACACTTTCCCTACTGTTGCACTCCCTGGAGTGGGAATAGTAATTTTATCCCCTTTGCTATCCAACACTTTCCCTACTGTTGCACTCACTGGAGTAGGAATAGTACATTATTCCCCTCCACTATCCCACACTTTCCCTACTGTTGCACTGATTGGAGTGGGATTAGTAAATTATTCCCCTCCACTATCCAACACTTTCCCTACTGTTGCACTCGCTGAAGTGGGAATAGTAATTTTTACCCCTCCGCTATCCAACACTTTCCCTACTGTTGCACTCGCTGGAGTGGGAATCGTAATTTTTATCCCTCCGCTATCAACACTTTCCCTACTGTTGTCCTTGCTGGAGTGGGAATAGCAATTTTTATCCCTCCGCTATCCAACACTTTCCCTACTGTTGCTCTTGCTGGAGTGGGAATAGTAATTTTTTCCCCTAAGCTATCCAACACTTTCCCTACTGTTGCACTCGCTGGAGTGGGAATAGTAAATTATTCCCCTCCGCTAACCGACACTTTCCCTACTGTTGCACTCACTGGAGTGGGAATAGTAAATTATTCCCCTCCGCTATCCAACACTTTCCCTACTGTTACACTCGCTGGAGTGGGAATAGTAATTTTTACCCTCCGCTATCCAACACTTTCCCTACTGTTGCACTCAGTAGAGTGCGAATAGTAAATTATTCTCCTCCGCTATCCAACACTTTCCCTACTGTTGCACTTGCTGGAGTGGGAATAGTAATTTTACCCCTTCGCTATCCAACACTTTCCCTACTGTTGCACTTGCAGGAGTGGGAATAGTATTTTTCTCCCCTCCGCTATCCAACACTTTCCCTACTGTTGCACTCATTGAAGTGGGAATAGTAAATTAATACCCTCCGCTATCCAACAGTTTCCCTACTGTTGCACTCATTGGGGTGGGAATAGTAATTTGTACCCCTCCGCTATCCAACACTTTCCCTACTGTTGCACTCATTGGAGTGGGAAAAGTAAATTATTCCCCTCCACTATCCAACACTTTCCCTACTGTTGCACTCATTGGAGTGGGAATAGTAAATTATTCCCCTCCACTATCCAACATTTAACCTACTGTTGCACTCGCTGGAGTGGGAATAGTAATTTTTACCCCTCCGCTATCCAACACTTTCCCTACTGTTGCACTCGCTGGAGTGGGAATCGTAATTTTTATCCCTCCGCTATCAACACTTTCCCTACTGTTGTACTTGCTGGAGTGGGAATAGCAATTTTTATCCCTCCGCTATCCAACACTTTCCCTACTGTTGCACTTGCTGGAGTGGAAATAGTAATTTTTTCCCCTAAGGTATCCAACACTTTCCCTACTGTTGCACTCATTGGAGTGGGAATAGTAAATTATTCCCCTCCGCTATCCAACACTTTCCCTACTGTTGCACTCGCTGGAGTGGGAATAGTAAATTATTCCCCTCCACTATCCAACACTTTCCCTACTGTTGCACTCGCTGGAGTGGGAATAGTAAATTATTCCCCTCCACTATCCAACACTTTCCCTACTGTTGCACTCGCTGGAGTGGGAATAGTAAATTATTCCCCTCCGCTATCCAACACTTTCCCTACTGTTACACTCGCTGGAGTGGGAATAGTAATTTTTCACCCTCCGCTATCCAACACTTTCCCTACTGTTGCACTCAGTAAAGTGGGAATAGTAAATTATTCTCCTCCGCTATCCAACACTTTCCCTACTGTTGCAATCGCTGGAGTGGGAATAGTAAATTATTCCCTTCGGCTATCTAACACTTTCCATACTGTTGCACTCGCTGGAGTGGGAATAGTAATTTTTTACCCTCTGCTATCCAACACTTTCCCTACTGTTGCACTAAATGTAGTTTAAAATGTAGGTTTAAAAAATATTACATATTTTAATATTTTAATTTATATTATAATTTTGTTTTAATTTTTATGTTACAGGTGTATGTATATATATATTTATCTTTATTTTTTAATATATTTTTAACATTTTATAATTAATTACAATTATTATTTATTAATTATTTTTAAGTAAATATATATATATTACATTTTATATATATGTATGTTTAATTTATTTTTAAATTACATTTATTATTTATAATTGGTAAAATTTACAAATAAATCTAAATATTTTTTAAAGTAAAATGTATTTAATTTATTTTACATTATTTATAATACATATAAAAAACCGATATTTTGTACTTCGATATTTTTAACAACGATATTTTTTTTCCATATTTTTGTACTTACCATTATGAAGATAGGAAGTCGATATTTTTGACAATGATATTTATGTCCCGATATTTCTGTAGGTCGATATTAGTGTTGTCGATATTCTGTCAGTGATCCATATGGAAAATATATCTGTTATTTGTAAATAGGCCTTTACAATACAGAAAGGCTTCCGTCGCGCACAGTGAAATATCAATTTTAATTCTGTTAGCAATTGACATGCCAATCCACATATTTATTGTGTCTTCCCTTTTTTACATTATGCACTCATGCCTTGTGGCCCCAAGCAACTATCAAGGGATGATTCACATAATGTGAAAAGTGAGCTTTTACACATGCCAAAACCAATTTACTTTGACATGTGCTTGTTGCATCTTTTGGCTGCAGTCATTCAGGCTTCTAATGAAAGTCCTGAAGCCATGGTTTAAAAGACAAATACGTAAGTCCATATAGCAGGCTGCCTCTGCCATACAATCCTTCTGCTACTGGGTACTTTTTAGTGCTGTTGACAGATATGACAGTGTGAATTAACGCTTGTTGCAATATTTATGGGGCAGAGCACATGCACCGGGGTGGGGGGATGCTCAGCCTCATTGCTGTGAGTCCAATATATCTGCACATCCTGTCAGGAAAAAATTTGTCCTTTCGTACACAAGGGAGATTGCAATAGAAACAGGAATTCTGGCACAATTCCAGCAATCTGTACTGTATCACTTCCTGGCTAGCTCGGCCCGAAATCCTGCCTAGATCCCATTCGACTACTTCCATAGACTCTCATTGGTACTTAGTGCTAACCTTTAAAAATTCATATGTCTGGTTCCCCTTAATGGTTTTTCATTTTGGTGTCATTGTTTTTATTGCAATTTACCCTATTTTTCTAAATCAGTATGAGAGTTTTATTGCTTGGTGTTTTGAATGTATTACTGTTTTGGAACTGCATATATACTTTACACAATGCCCTGCTTTCAGTCTGTCTGCTCTGTGCCACAGCTACCAGGGGTTGAGCTCAGTTTATTTTTGGTGACTTTTGGGGTTCACCCTGACAAGATAATTTTATTATTACTAATGGTATTATTCCTTAAGGTGGGTGACTGCCAACCTCAATTAATAATAATCCACTTTCTTGCAGTTAAATTAATATTTACATCATTTTTGTTCAGTTGGGCGTTGAATGCACTTGTCTTAATATCTATGCACACTTTGGATGCTGCGATTCAGCGTCCTTTGTTTCCCATTCACTAGAGATTCTTAAATCTATTTTATGAGCATCACTCTGATACCCAAGCCCAAGTCACAGAACAACCTCTACTCTATGTACTAGGCCATTCATTTGATCAGTCTTGCAGACATACATTGGGTAATGTGTTGAAGGGTGGGTCAGAGAATGAGTTGACACTGAGTAATCTGTTGTCTTCCTTCTAGAAGGCTTTCGGGTTTGAGTGTATGGGCTGCTGCATCATGTCTGTGTCTCTGGGGCATGATTGACTTGGGCCATTTCCTGGAGCTCTGTGAGGGGACTGCCAATCTCCCTTTACTGCTGACATCTAGGGAGACAAAGTGGGGAGAGCCATTGCAGTCGGCTGCCGCTTGGGACCACGAGTCCCAAAATCCCCACTGGAGCCTTCGCCTGCAATCACTTGCAATCATTCAAGCGCTACAAAAGCACGCTGCTGTCTCGCACTGTGGGGGCTGCTGCATCGTTTCTGTGTCACTGGGGCACAATTGACTTGGGCCATTTCCTGGAGCTCTGCGAGGGGACTTTCAATCTCCCTTTACAGCTAACATCCAGAAAGACAAAGGGGTATATTCACAAGAACGTGTGCTAAACATCTCCAAAAAATGTTAACGCAACTTTACACATCGCAGCCTATCGCGGGAAAACACCCCTGTGTTAACATGGAATTCACAACACAGCGGTACCATGCGATAGTCTCCCGAAACCGCGGCCAATGTCCTCGATACAACCACCTCGACGGAGATAAAACCCAAACCCCAACACCAAAAAACATGCGACAAGCCCATTCGCGAGGAGGAAAGCAGCGATAAGCAGCGCAAGGCCCGCGACACATTTACGGCATGCGGGAATAAGCACAACAAAAGCAGGGAAGAGAAAGACAAACCAAACAGAAAACAGCAAAGCACAATGGAGGCAGTCGGAGCTAGCACACACCCCCACAAGCACCATTGGCAACAAAACATTAGACATGGCAGGCCATCGTGGACAAGATGAATGCAGCCGGAGAGCGGAGGAGGACAATGGCAGAAAACCAGAACAGCTGGAATGATGCGAAACGCACAAACAAGCACAAACACGCCAACAACCACAAGGCAGCAATGCACACCGGAGGTGGGAGTCCAACGCCACACCAGGAGCTGGATGACATGGAGGAAATGGTGCCCACCACATCAGTCTGGAGATGGTGGCAGGAGTCGGGGACCGGAAACTGCACAAAATCAACAGACACAACAGCAACAGGGAGAGGAACGACCAGGGACTGGGGGGATGGGGGGAGATGGGCACAATGGCACACATGCACAAGTAAGCACAGCACAACTGCAGACAAACCATGCCCAAGAGGAACAACACCAACCAAGAGCACAAGTCACACAACTCGGCAATATCACACCACTGAACAAGCATTGAAGTGAAAACCACACTGCCTGAAAGGGAGAAGGGTGAGCCAAATCAGAGCCGAAGGGACATCCCACACACAATGCAGCACACACACATAGGAAGCAGAGCACCCCAACATCCAACACAATGTGGTACAAACACCAAAATCAGCACAACCGAACACAGGACACAAGTGCACCCTCTTGTGGCCGGGAAATGGCCATACGCATCTGGCAAAGCACGAAACAGGGACATGATAATGCACAAGTACCAACCCACAGCCCTGATGGGGCAGCAATGCATGTAAGGCAGGGACCCAGATAGGCCGTGACACACACATTGGCATACAAATAAACACTCAACAAAGTTGGAGACAAGTGAACGTGCGGAAACTTTATCAACAATTGCGTGTCAGTACGGCCAAGGGAAGTGCCACGACATGCAGACGAATGCAGCAGCATGTCTGAATGAGGAACGTTGGAAAGCGCCCTCGTCCACCCCGGGGGAGTCCATCACCAACACAAGTCATTGCCAACCTGCGTATGTTGTCCGCGCATGGACCAGGAGTCCAGGCCAATGCAGCCATGTCCACTGTCTCCCAGGGACATGTGACCAGATCCCCAACATGCAACCAGGCGTCGGGACACGTGCAATGGGTCACATGCAGTCCTGGCTGCAGTTACCTTGTCACTCGTCCATGAACGCGAGTGCAGCAGCGTAGGCCAACATTTCCAATACGAGATCGTTGTCCACCACATCTGACATGTCTGCAACGTAACCCATCAGCTGTCCCGGACAGATGTGCTCACTCCAACCCCTGGCCCCAATATGCACGAAAGCCCAATCAGGGAGCGGCTCAATGTGGTCACTGCACACGACGACTCCTGCAATCTCCCAGGTCCAGTCCCCAGCGTGCATGCCAAACATCCAAGCATGCCATAAACGGGCATCACGGTGACACTCCTGGTCGTGGTCTAACAGGGGGCGCACACACACGTCGAAATCCAGGTCAGCTACAGTCACGTTGGAGAGGCAGACATCCATGGACCACTCGAATATGCACGAGCGTCAGTGCAACACAGGCTGAACGCAGGTGACGTTGGCAAGGCGGAAGCTCAGCCTGTAACTGATCCGCAGCACTGCCAATGGCAGTGCCCCCAGTACATGCAGCAGACGTGCACGGTACAGGTCCACGTGACTGGAGTAGAGCATGTGTCCGGGATGGTCTGCCATTGTTTCGGTGGCTCTGCTTGAAGCGGCACTGTGAGGACCTGCGCCAGTCCTGTGGATGAAACGCCACAGCTCGGAGCAATGAGCAGTGTCTGTGTGCAAGGGGTGCAGGCCTGGGGTGTGGTGGGAGTACTAGTGAAGGCCATTTCACGCACGCAAACCACGACCAAGGACTTCTGCGTGTGGGATGTGTACACTGTGGCCTCACGTCTGGCAGTGTGTAGTGTGGGAGTCGCCTGGAAATGTTATCCTATCTGTCAGGGGGTGCTGGGCACATGCAAGTCACATCCAGGAGCTGCAGATATGCTACCGCCAGATATTGCAGACAAAGGACCATTCATCCCTACAGTAACTACGCCATCTGCATGCATCCAGGAGACGCACAGAGGCCGGCCGTGGGTGTGGTGGGATGTCTGCGATCCTGGGAATCATGGATGATATGCCCAGCACGTGGCACATGTGCGGCCTCACTGTGTGTTACGTTGCCTCACAGCTGCTCCACCCTCCCACGATCCCCCACATTTGTGTGCCCTGCGTGGTTGTATCACGTGCACTCCTGCGGCACACCATTGGGATGCCTGTCCGCGCATGTCCAGTGGCATGCCACCAACACCGTGACGCTGGCCTTTGAAGGTGTGCGGCCAAGTGAGTGTAGGCCAATGGTCCGGACAGGGCAGACACAAGTGTACAGTCCATGGCTGGCTGTGATCACGCAGCGAATGAGGCTAGGCAACTGACTCATGCAGCCGCAGGACCGATACACATAACACTTGGCATGCATGTGCCGAGACCCCGAGCGGTCTTGCGCTCCTACATTTCCCCGTCCGTGCGGGCCCGCCCTCCTGGTGCCTGCTACATTGCAAGATCGTCTACTGTGGCCCTGGTGGCGACAACACCCCAACACAGAGACACACTTACCGCACATCCTGCCCAAGGCCAGGTCCGAGCCACGCCCTGCTCCCCCTGCCGATGCAGCACACCCCTGCGCTATACTGACATACGCCAGACTACACATGCCGCTTGTGCATGCAGGGGGGGCCGGGCGAAGCTACATGTCCAAGGTCACTGCCAATGCTGAGGTGACATGGTATCGCCCGCTGAGGATAGCACACTGTGATGTTGCAGTGCCGTGCCCATCATGCTGACACAATGACCACACGGACACACTTCTCAGATGGTGTGAATGGCTACGGGCACGTCCGCCCGGCCACATTTATTAGCAGGCACACATATCGAGTGACACCTGTGTTGGATGTGTGTGGGGTGTGTGCACACCAGCCGGCAAGGGCTGCCTGATGCAGTCAGAAATCGACAACAGTGTACATCGTAAAGGACACAACCATTCAACCGTAAAGGACCCATGACCTGAGCTGCACAGAGTTAGTGGCCCCGGATGCACAGCGTCCTGCACGGGCCTACCGCCACAGGCCGCTGACTTTCGGTGCACTGGGGCAGGGTCACGAGGGCATAGCAGGTTCCCGCAGATGACTAGGGGGGTTGTTGCGAAGTGTCTCGGTGGACAGTGGAAGGTGTGCCCCCAGTGCATGATGCTGAGGGCAGAACCACGCAGAAACAGTCACCATGGTGGAGATGAGTGGAGCAAACACATGCCGGACACCAAGTCTGTCCCAGCCAGATGATGATGCAGACAACTCCCAGTCCATGGACTCAGACGACACCAAAGTTCAACCAGAGAGTGCCCATGAGTCATTGCGCACAGAGTTAGTGGCACCTGTGCTGATAGGGGATGCCGCCTGCGATGAGGCGTGTCCAATGGTGTGGACTCCTCCATATCTTACCCAGGACACAGTTAAACATGTGTGGCCTACTGGACTGCAGTGTAGGCCTGAGGCAGCGGCCAGCAGGGGCCATTCACCGAGTGTCGCCGGGTTAGGTTGGATGGTCCCACCTGCCTGCGTAGTTCAGGTTCAGTGGCACCACGGGACGCGGACTTGCGTTGCACAGGGTTAGTGGCACCAGGTCAGTTGTTGCTAGTGTTCGGTCACCTCCGTAACGAGGATCCGGCTTTCATCCGGACTGAACAGCATCTTCCTCTTACTCCTCTCCGTGTGGTCACTGGTATGGACTCTGCCATCCATGAATCACGACTGGGTGCTGGATGTGGGGCCTACTGGACCGAAGTGTAGGCCGGGGGCAGCGGTCAGCACGGGCCCACAGACACGTGTCGTGTGCTTGTGATGCATTTGTTTGCTTCTCTGATAGCAGGGAGTTTAGTGATATCACCCCTGCAGTAGACATCTGGTCACTGCCATTCATGACTCAGGACACAGTTCCACATGTGGGACCCACTGGGCCGCTGTGTAGGCCTGTGCCCTCATCCACGTGTCGCCAGCTTGCGTTGAACAGGGTTAGTGGCACCCCATGTCGCAGGCTTGCGTTGAACAGGGTTAGTGGCACCACGTGTCGCCGGCTTGCGTTGCACAGGGATAGTGGCAACACGTGTCGCCGGCCTGCGATATGGAATTATGCCTCACTGATCGAAGGGAGTCTGGTGCTGTGGCCGCTGCCACGGACTTGGGGTCACTGCCATTCATGACTCAGGACACAGTTCGACATGTGGGACCCGCTGGGCCGAGGAGGACGCCGGTGGAGTAAGTAAATGTAAAAGGAGTACTGTGGGCCTGCGCCGTGGAGGCCAGGGAGGTGCTGCGGAGGCTGCAAAGGTCGCGGGCCTGGGGCTGGAGCTTGCACCGGCATGTGGTGGGCCCTCTTTGACACACGCCGGTGTCCGCAGGTGAGCGGAGCCTCGTTGGTGCGCTGGTGCAGGCATGACGGGTCAGGGGCCCAGCGGCCTGGGGTGCAGCAGGCGCACAGGGACGCAGGCCCCGCCGTGCTCGGCGCCGGACTCGTGGTGGGCTGAGAGGCGCCGCCATGGCAGACGCGTTGTCCATTCCAAAAGAGAACCACGCCCAGTGCGACGGGGTTTTTATTCACACCCCTACGCAGGCCTGGCGTACGCAGGGCCAACCCACTCCGCCCACGCATGCAGGGGGGGACGTAACGTGAGACATTTCCGGGTTCTGCCCCACAGCCTGTGGGGACATGGTAGCGTCCACTGGCCACTACACTCCATGCTCCAGGAGTTGATCTCCACATGGCCATTTCCGTGGTTTGCGCGCTGTGGTCTGTCCGGCATCTCCACGCCACATCTGACATTGGGTAGGTTCACATTCCTTAGTCACTTGCCGCTCTCACACATGCCTGCTCCATGCCTCTCCTCACATCCTGCTATTGTGTGTCTGTGGTGCCATGCCGTGGCTGGGTTGTGGGCATGGCAAGGCCAAGTTCCTAATGGAGTCGTGTTGTCGTGTCTGGTAGGTTGGCATGTTGTGTGGCATGTTGAGTGTAGTTGTGCTGCGTGCCCATTGCCAGTGTCGTGAGTTGCATGACTGTGGGCTGGAGGTGTGTGGTGTGTTCATTTGGTACTTACCAACGAGCACTGCATTGCCATGGGTGCCATCCTGGGTGCGCTGGGTGATGATGGACTGTCGGGAGATGTGTGAATCAGGCACTCTGCTTGGGGAGTTGGCCACGACATTGTTGAGGGGTCCAGGGCGGTCCACTATTGACTGCACATTCATGGGATGCGTGTGCTTTCAGTTGTGGTAGTTGTGTGCAGTGTCGGCAGGGGGCACTAGGGGTACATGTGTGCAGTTGGCCCTGACACGTGAGAGAATCCAGCTATGGCGTAGGGGCCTTGCTTGGCCTCCAGCAACTCCTGCGCAGTGTGGGTGAAGTGGAGGGGCTCGGGTACCAGGCTGATGTTGGCATCCAGGACAGGTGTGATGCCCTTGTATGGGGCTGGCTGTGTGACTCCTCCGACTCTGGCAGTTGTGGGTTGGATGGTACAAGAGGTGGACATGTGCTGCGCAGCCGGCAGCTTTGTCTGCGGAGGGATGTTGGTTGTCCGCTGGGTTGGTACCGTCAGCAGGTGGGGAATGTGGGTCAGGATGCGGGGGTTGGTTGTCCTTTTGGGCCTGTAGTGGGCAATGTCCTCCTCTGGCGTTGGGTCTGGGCGACAGGTGCGTTTCAGGTGGGTCCGCTGTCTTTGTGTACGCTGCCTCTGTGGTGTTCCCGGGGGGGGGAGGGACGGGTCCTGGTGGTGGTGGCGGGCCTGGGGGTGGTGGAGGTGGGTGTTGTGGCCCTCATGGGTATCGGAGCTGCATGATGATTGTCTCCATGGCATCTGTGGGTCTTCAGGTGTGGCTCTTGGCTAGGCTCCCTTTCATGCTGCGGGTAGTTGTCCTGCTTAGCACCAGCAAAAGGCAGGTGTTAAATCCCTGGTGCTACCGCGGCTTATCGCCTGTTTTTGGTTCGCATCGCGGATCTGGCAGTTCGTTGTGAAAGTGGTGTTGTGGTTTTTTCGTATGTTTTTGCACGGGAACGCCTACTCTGCATCTCATTAGGGTTAGTTGGTGGTGTCCACCGTGGAGATAAATTTTGGGGCAGTTGTCTCGGGAATACTGGCGATGTCTGCAGTTTGCACCCGCTTGTGAATGGGGTGTTAAATCTATCTCCACTTTTGTTGAGTTAAGGTGGCGATAAATCGGAGATAAGTCCTTGTGAATATGCCCCAAAGTTGGGAGAGCTGCTGCAGTCGGCAGCCACTGGGACCACGAGTCCCAAATTCCACACTGGAGCTACATCTGCAATCACTTGCAAGCAATCAAGCACTACAAAAGTGTGCTGCTGTCCTGTGGAGCGTTCTGCAGTGCGGGACATACCTGGGCGAAGGCTGGGTCAAGGGCGGGCTAATTTGCACCCGTCTGAGGCCGTACAAGGCTGGGTAGGGCCCCCCTCTTGGTTCCTCAACCTACCTGCTGCCTCACCGAGGTAGGCTCAAATTTTGCATTTTCCTGGCACCATTAATCCATTTTGCCAGGGAAGACACTTCCCCCCACGTCTGAAACCTAAGGGAGTTGCCTCTTCCTCCCTCATCACTTCTTACCTTTCTAGTGCACTGGGATTTATCAATGTTTCTTCAAAGTCTGCTTCTCGGCACATAATTTAGGGAAGCACTACCCCCGTAGGTACAACCACGACAGTTCATCAACATCTCACAATTGTGCAAATTGTCCCCAAAGCAAATCCTTGTGTTGTGCAAGCTGACGCAAGTGGCTTATCTGTCCCATGAGTCCCTCTCCAAATGCATCTAAATCTCCTCCCCTAAAGTGCAAATGAAATGCAGGAAAGTTCAGAAAGGGTGAGGTAATGAACAACAAGTTAATTTCAATGGTTACTCTGCCATCTACTGGGCTGTCTCCCACTACGCATCCTGACCATGGATATATCTCAGTCATCCACAGTACGTGCCAATCTTATCTGGACAGGATGGAAACACTGTTTAAAGATCTGCATTCCTCCATTTTGCAATATTTGAAGTCACTAAGGGCCATATGTATCAAACACCCCTTTTGCGAATCTCTAATAGCGAATCTTAGCGAATCGCTATTAGAGATTCGCAAAACGGTATGTAAACAAAAATTTGCAAAAACATAGCGAATCGTTAATAATTGCAAAATGATTAGCGAGTAGCTAAATAGCGATTCCTTATTAGCGAAAGCTATATTTTGCGAATTAGCAAAATAGCGAATTCGCAAAATAGCGAATTTGCTAAGTGCGAATCGGGGAATCAGGTGCAGGTGGATGACATCACAACCAGGAAGTGTGACTACCCATGCTGCACCTGAGTCCCAGGAGCAGAGTGAGAGAGTAGGAGTTGAGGCTGAGGCATCACTGCAGTGCTACACACATTGGAGAGAGTGGAGACATGGCCAGCAAGGACAAGCAGCAGGGGGAGACCCCCAGAATGAGGAAACAGAAGTTCACAGAAAGTGAGCAGGAGGCCCTGATACAGGAGATGGTTGTGAGCCATGAGCTCCTGTTTGGCAAGAAGACCCTGCGTGTGCCAGAGACACGCAAGAGAAGGATATGGGCAGACATCCAGCGCAAAGTCAATGCAATTGGCGTCACACATCGTAGCGTCAAAGACCTACAGAAGCGCTGGTATGACATGCGCGCGCGCTCAAAGGAGAAGGTCGCTGCCAGGTTGGAGGAGGTCAACAAGACCGGTGGTGGGACCTCCACTGCCACCGCTTCAACACCACTCGAGGAAATGGTTGAGGGGACCCTGCTTCCGGAGAGTGTAATGGGCGTGTCAGACCTGGACAGCTCCGACCACCCACAACCAGGACAAGGTAAGAAGCATGCCATCACACCCCTGATACCTCCCTACATCCCCACACACCCAGGAGAGACCCAGGGGCACAACCAAAGTATAATTCCAGTGCAGGTGCACAAGCACACACAGCAATGCATTATGGGAGATGTAGTCACATGCACCTAACAGTGGAGCAATGACACCCAGCCAGGCTCAGACAGTATGTGTGCATCATGAAAGTCAAAATACAGACAGATAGGGCCCATGTAACTCCAAACAGTGAAATTTAATGCATGTCAAATGCAAGGCAAGACAGTCAATTAATGTCTGCATTTATGTCCACAGCACCAACAGAAACACAGGGAACAATCAGTGGAGGGGAGGATGAATCCCCCAGCCCAGCGGCAACAGGGCAAGAGGAGGAGGAGGAAGAGGAAGACGAGGGCAGCCCAGTTATCCCGCCAACACGCCGCAGGCGGATTGCAGTGCCACCATTGCCCCCACTGGAGGAGGAATCCCAGGACACCGATTCCAATGTCCAAACAGTCCAGGGACAGCCAGAGCCACAACCCCGTGCCCGAGCACGTGCAGCACCAATACCACCAATCCCATCCAGGCGCAGGGCACCACGGGCATCCACCAGTGCAGCAGTCACAGGAGACGACATAGTCTTCCAAGGGCTGGAGGGCCACATGTTAGAGGTCCAGCGCCTGAAGGCGAAAAACATACGGTCAATACAGAGGCAAATCAGGGTTGGCTTCATGGGCCTGAGTGGTGCCCTGGAGGCACTCTGTGCTGAACTAAGGGCGGACCGTGCTGCTAGGTGCAGGGAGAGGCAGCGCCTGCACACCCGCCTAGACCTCTACACCAGGGCGGTCAACCGCCTTTCCTCAGCGACCTCTGTGCTGTCAAGGCGCAGCATCAGTATGCAGCACGAGGTGGCACACTGCAGCCAGGAAGTGGCCAGAGGTCTGGTACAGGTGAAATGTGCTGTGGATCAGCTGCGTGCAGCTGCCACTGCTGGCCCAGGAGTCCTCACTCCAACAGATGAGGATGCCCAATCCAGCAGGAGCAGCATTACCCCACAGCCCCCACCGGACAGGCGCCGTAGTGTGCGTCACGGCAGGCCTGCTGAGACAGGTGAAGAGGGCACTGTGCAGCCACAGCAAGGGGCTACAGGCCGGCAGCGCCGCAGTTGAGGCGCCCAGACATAGACATGGATGTGGGTGCACCAACCCAGTGCACACAGACACTTGCTCAGGATAGTCAATTTGCACTGTGAATCACACATGTGCGGGACTCTTGACAATACATTGTGTGCCACACAGGCTGTGTGCCAATATATATCCTGTACTAAAGGAAATTAAACACAGTCTCGTATTAGATCTTTGGAATTGTGTCATCTTTTCTTACCTAGAAATAGTTGCGTGTGATCTCATCTCGCCTCTGGCGGCCAGCAGCTGCACCAATTACACCGGCTGGCATGCGTCCAGGAGCTGGCCCCTCCTCATCCGATGATTCCGATTCAGTGAGCTCCACTGGTGTGCCCTTCCTGGTGGCGATGTTGTGCAGCATGGCACACACTACCACTATCTTGCAACAGGTCTGGGGGCTGTATTGAAGTGCCCCTCCACTCTTGTGTAAGCATCGGAACCGGCTCTTGAGTATCCCTAAGGTCCTCTCGATGGTACACCTGGTCGCTATGTGGGCACTGTTGTACCTCCGCTCTCCAGCATTGGCAGGATTAAGGTGAGGAGTGAGTAGGTAGTCCCGGACCGCATACGCACTGTCACCTGTGGTGCAAGAAAAATATGGTTGAACACTGTCCTGCCACTGCTGTGCATTACTAGTGTGTCCTTCTTTCACATGCAATTACCTAGTAGGTATCCCTCACCAAACTCCCCACTTGTGAGTCGGCGGTGTATCCCACTGTGGCGGAAGATGGATGAGTCGTGGGTGCTGCCTGGGTATTTGGCGACGATGTCGGTGATGATGTGCCTGGCATCACACACCACCTGTATGTTCAGGGAATGGTAGGACTTGCGATTCCTGTACACATACTCGTTCTGGGAGGGAGGGGATATGGCGACATGGGTCCCATCTATGCATCCAATGACGTGGGCGATTGTGCAATTTGGTAGAACTCCTGCTTGGTCTGGGCTAGTGCCTGTGGTGTGCTGGGGAAGTATATGTGGTTATGCAGCCTCTGTACCATGGCATCAAGGAACGCGTGGAAGAAGCGCGACAATGCACTCTGTGAGACCCCTCCTGCTGTGGCTATCACCCCCTGAAAGCTCCCTGACGCCAAGAGGTGAAGTGAGCACAGGACCTGTATGTGGGTGTTCAAGTATGGGTTGGAGCTCTGCTATTAATTCCAGGATGCTCTTTTCATCCAGCCTGTAGTTGGTATGGATCTCCTCCTCAGTCCGCTGGAACAGGGTTATGCGCGCTCTGAAGATTCTTTCCTGGCGTCTTCTCCTCTGTGCAGCAGCTCTGAGTCGCAGCCTCCTGGCTATCACGTACAGCCCAGACATTGTGGCAAACGTCAGTTGCATTGTGGGTTTCTTTAAATAGGTTGCACCTGGTTACCACCTGCTCAGACTTGGTGCTAATTGCGATTCTCTAAATTGCGAATTTCGTGTATTCGCAATTAGCAAATTTTTCATGCATCCCGTTTAGCGAATTCGCAAATTGCGAGTTCGCCTATTGCGATTTTCGCTGAATTCCGGTCTCTATTTGCGAATTCGCAAATAATTCGCTATTTGGGGATATTCGCTAATTTGCTAATCGCTAATTTAGCGATTCGCAATTTTGAGATGGGTGTGTGGCTCATACATAGCGGGGCTCTGTTTTGCGATCACAAACACCGTTTTTTTGCGATTCGCAGTGTTTGCGATCGCAAAACAGCTTCATACATATGGCCCTAAATGATAAACTCCAAGCTTTGCACTACCTTTATGGAAAACATTCACCGCCACCTACCTCCCAGCCAGCAGCAAGTGGAACCAGTCATTAGTCCGATGTTAAGGCCCCCAGCATCCCCACATCAGCCAGCTCCTCAGCCCCATTGGCAGAAGCTCAACAAACATCACCGGCAGTAATCTCACCCCAAACTTCTGATTTGCAGGGCTCTACCACTAAAGAAGCTTCACATAAAAAAAACAGTGGTCCTATGCCTGCTGATTTCTGTAACACGGATTGCCTTCAACTACCACCTGATTATACCCCTTACTTTATTGTTTTAATGGGTGTGCCTCCTGTTTCTAACAACAACCCAGAAGACTGGTTTTCCCTCAATTCTAGACCTGCTCATTAGATTGAGTTTAAATCAGGGTGGGCTACATCATCAAGGTCTGCCGGGTTAGTTGGGTTGGCCATGTTCCCAAACTATTTCAAGGAGACTGTTTAGTTATTAACTTCAGGCACCCATGGCTGGTAGGCTCCCTCTTGCAACACTTGAAATCTGCACCCGCTGACCATGCCAAAATCCATGCCCTACCCCTTGGTTATTTTTATCATTCACCTTCTTCGTTAGCGCAACCAAGAATGCTGATGGGAAATGTTGCTGAGCCATCAGCAATGCCACTGTTTCTTTTTTACATGCAAATCGGTCTGCCCCATTGCCGAGCCTTTCAGACAATGATTGAGTTTGCGATAGTACTTGTGACTGTCTTCTTCTGCTGACCCCCAAGCAAACTCATGTGTTAGATCTACCCAATCAAGCCTTCCCAACAGAGCCTATCTGGCGCGCTATAAATGTCCCCATGACCAATAGGTCTGGTGGGCTACGACTATTATCGTTGAATGTTGCTAACAAACTGGACAGTGAGGAATGGTTGGAAATTATGACAATGAGGAATGGTTGGAAATTATGACAATGAGGAATGGTTGGAAATTATAAATCAGTATGACATAGTGAGTTGCCAAGATACATGGTCTACCAACAGTTTCTTTATTAATGGTTTCCAGTCTTTTTGTGTCCCCACCATACCATCAACATCAGGTCTTTCTAAGGGTGGGTTGGGTGTGTGCATTTCTTTGGAACTGAAAATTTAAAAACTGGATGTTTGAAGTAGGATCTTGGTTTTGTGTCTGCCTGGTTCTTTCACATTGCTTTTAATTAATTTCTATTTCAATTTGTTTGTAAATCACCCGGTGAACTTGCTCTGGGAACTGGAATGTTTTATAGCTAATTTTACTGAGCACCATCCGGAGAGGGTATCCATTATGTGGACAGGAGATTTTACCATTTCAAAATGACCCCTTCTAGGGGACAGTGTTTGTGGTTTTAAAAATTGGCAGGGGGTCGACTAATCTCACTTTCTCCATACTCGCTACTGGCAAATCTTGAATTATATTATACTCAAAAACAATTTATTATTTAATGTGGATTTCGTTATGAAAGTTTCAGACTCTATTCCAACCTTTATAGGCAGAGATGGCGGTTCAACCATCAATTTATTTTGTTCCCGTCATTATTAGCCTAGTTGGTGATGGACTCTATGATCATGCCCTCCAAATTGAGCGATCATCATCATCAAAGAACTTTATTATGATCACTTAGGATCATAAAAGTACGACACAAAACACATCAATACACAAAAAGGAAATAACCCTTATAAATTACACAGAATATACATGAACTTACAACAATCAATTTTATATTTCCTATTAAAAAAGTTCAGATTGAATAACATAGCAAGGTATAAAACAATCAAATTCCTCTATAAGAATTAAAAATTCCATTTTGTTAGAAAAAAATTAAAATACCATCATGTGTGATAAAACAATTATTCCACAAGTGACTACAAAGAATCGCTCAACAGTGCAACAAAAGAATAAGTAAAATCCATAGCATAGCAAATATAAAGCAGATTTCTACATGTTTTACACGCATGATCCACATTGCCATTAGAAATTTAGCCAGGCAAAAGACAATAATCTTTCTTGTGTCGGTTTGTAATATTCTAAACACCTCATGGCACTTCCATGTACCTAGGTTTCTACAAAGGGAAACAATCCACTTTGTACGAAAATGTTTGTAGGACGGTCAAAAAAATAATTTGAGCATAGGCGTTTCTGGCCCCAAACCACAACCCATACAGAGGTCATCAGCCGTGGTGGTTTCTTTTTGCCTATGCTTAGTAAACTGTTTTAAAGGTAAGGATCCAAACCTAAATTGAAGGTATAGTTCCTTGCTAATGGGGGGAAAATGTATTTGATAGTATTCTCACACAGAGCCCTGGGTTTACAGTCGACGAAGGCAGCAGATAACTGTTAAACCTGGCATCCTTGGTGTGCGTTTCCCCTGTATTTTTGCCTTTGCCTCCTGTGTTTTCACTCACTGTGTTTTTGCTAGTCTAGATGCTTTGGGCACTTTGTCACTGCTGTTCAGTGCCAGGGTGCAAGTGCTCCCCCAGTAAATTGTTGTCATGGATTAGTGTTTCCATAATTGGCTTATTTGTTTTACGGTTAAGTCCCTAGAACAGAGCACTATGTGTGCCCAGGGCCTGTAAACCAAATGCTGCTAGTGGGCCTGCAGCACTGATTGTGCCACACACACAAGCAGCCTTGCAAAAGGGTCTCAGGCCTGGCATTGTAGTGTCTGTGTGCAGTCTAGTACTGCCATGTCGACCTGGTAAGTGCACCCACTTGCCAGACCCTAACCTTCCCTTTTCTTACATGTGAGTCACCCCTAAAGTAGGCCCAAGGTACCCCTGTGGGCAGGGCGCCATGTATGTGAAAGGTAGGACATGCCCTGAAGTGTGTGGCATGTCCTGATAGTGAAATACTGCCAATTTCATTTTTCACTATTGAAAGGGTATCTGTCCCATTTGATAGAATGGGAGTTTATTTATAACATCCTATAAATATAACTTCTCAAGGGGACAAGATGGGAGGTTAAAGTTTAGTATGCCTGAACTCAGAATATAAAGATGCATCTTTTAGTAAGGATGATTTTTACATTCTGTGTTTGAAAATACCACTTTTAGAAAGGTGTTTTTTTGCTTAGCCATCCTGTGTGCCTCTGCTAGGTTTGTGTATTGACCGTCTGGCTTTGGGGTGACAGGGGTGGGGATGAGCAGTCTGTTCAGACAGCCACTTGGGGGGTGAGGTGTGTCCTGCCTTTCCTGGGTGAGTCAGGGCTGGGCTGAATAGACCTGGGCTGCATTCAGAGTAGGGGGAGGAGATTTCTTTCACATCTGAATGGGCCTGATTTGCCTTGGACAATGCTGTCTCCACCTACTGCTGGGCAGCTACACCAGAGAGGACAGAACTGGTTTTGGCTGGGCCACCAGAGAACAAAGGATTTTGTACTATAAAAAGTGGGGCCCAGACCCTTGAACTTTAGATCACTTCTGGAATTCAAGAGTGTTAGACTTGGCACCATTGGCGTGGGTCTCCCTTCCATTTTTTTGCTGTTGCCTCCTGTGTTTTGCTGGTCTAGATGCTTTGGGCACTTTGCCACTGCTGTTCAGTGCCAAAGTGCAAGTGCTCCCTTTGTAAAGTATTGTTGTGGATTAGTGATTCCATGATTGGCTGTTTGATTTACTTGTCAGATCCTAGTACAGTGCACAATGTGTGCCCAGGGCCTGTAAATCAAATACTGCTGGTGGGCTTGCAGCACTGGTTGTGCCGCCCACAGAAGCAGCTTGTAAAATGTGACTCAGGCCTGCCATTGCAGAGCTTGTGTGCAATCTGGGACTGCCATGTCGACTTGGCAAGTGCACACTACATGTTAGTCACCCCTAAGGTAGGCCCAATGTACCCCTGTGGGCAGGGTGCATTGTATGTGAAAGGTAGGACATGCCCTGAAGTGTGTGGCATGTCCTGATAGTGAAATACTGCCAATTTCATTTTTCACTATTGAAAGGGTATCTGTCCCATTTGATAGAATGGGAGTTTATTTATAACATCCTATAAATATAACTTCTCAAGGGGACAAGATGGGAGGTTAAAGTTTAGTATGCCTGAACTCAGAATATAAAGATGCATCTTTTAGTAAGGATGATTTTTACATTCTGTGTTTGAAAATACCACTTTTAGAAAGGTGTTTTTTTGCTTAGCCATCCTGTGTGCCTCTGCTAGGTTTGTGTATTGACCGTCTGGCTTTGGGGTGACAGGGGTGGGGATGAGCAGTCTGTTCAGACAGCCACTTGGGGGGTGAGGTGTGTCCTGCCTTTCCTGGGTGAGTCAGGGCTGGGCTGAATAGACCTGGGCTGCATTCAGAGTAGGGGGAGGAGATTTCTTTCACATCTGAATGGGCCTGATTTGCCTTGGACAATGCTGTCTCCACCTACTGCTGGGCAGCTACACCAGAGAGGACAGAACTGGTTTTGGCTGGGCCACCAGAGAACAAAGGATTTTGTACTATAAAAAGTGGGGCCCAGACCCTTGAACTTTAGATCACTTCTGGAATTCAAGAGTGTTAGACTTGGCACCATTGGCGTGGGTCTCCCTTCCATTTTTTTGCTGTTGCCTCCTGTGTTTTGCTGGTCTAGATGCTTTGGGCACTTTGCCACTGCTGTTCAGTGCCAAAGTGCAAGTGCTCCCTTTGTAAAGTATTGTTGTGGATTAGTGATTCCATGATTGGCTGTTTGATTTACTTGTCAGATCCTAGTACAGTGCACAATGTGTGCCCAGGGCCTGTAAATCAAATACTGCTGGTGGGCTTGCAGCACTGGTTGTGCCGCCCACAGAAGCAGCTTGTAAAATGTGACTCAGGCCTGCCATTGCAGAGCTTGTGTGCAATCTGGGACTGCCATGTCGACTTGGCAAGTGCACACTACATGTTAGTCACCCCTAAGGTAGGCCCAATGTACCCCTGTGGGCAGGGTGCATTGTATGTGAAAGGTAGGACATGCCCTGATGTGTGTGGCATGTCCTGATAGTGGAATACTGCCAATTTCGTTTTTCACTATTGCAAGGCTATCTGTTCCCATGGGCCAGAATGGGAAGTTAGTTTATAACATGTTATAAACCTAACTGACCCTAGGAACAAGATGGGAAAATAAAGTTTAATATGCCTGAACTCAGAATGTTAAAGTGCATCTTTTAGTGAGGGTGATTTTTACATTCTTTGTTTGAAAATACCACTTTTAGAAAGTGGGTATTTTCTTGCCTAACCATCCAGTGTGCCTCTGCTAGGTTTGTGTATTGCATGTCTGGCTTTTGGATGACAGGGGGCTGGAGAGGGCTGTGGCTCCAGAAGTCTTATGAGTCAGGGCTGGGCTGAATAGACCTGGGTTGAATTTAGAGTAGGGGAGGAGATTTGCTTTCACCTGCCTGGTCCGCCTTCAACAATGCTGTCTCCACCTCCTGCCGGGAAGCTACACCAGTGAGGACAGAACTGGTTTTGGCTGGGTACAGACACTCTCTGCCTTCAGAGAACAAAGGATTTTTGTGTATAAAAAGTGGGACCCAAACTTTTAGATCACTTCTGGGAAATCAAGAGGAAACCTTTGCCAAGGAGAAGAGCTGGAGAAGCTGAGGAGGAATACTGCCCCTGTGCTGTTTGCTGTCTGGGGTTGGCCTGCAGTGGCTGCTTGCTGCCAAGGAAAGGAGAAGAAGGACTTTGCTGTTTTGCTTTGTCACCTGCTTGAAGAAAAGATCTCCAAGGGTTTGAAACTGAGCTTGCCTCCTGTTCTGAAGTCTCAGGAACACAAAGACTTCAACCCTTCTGTCGTCCTGCATCTAGAACTGCTGTTTGAGCTGCTACAGAAGGAAATTTCAACACCAACGCCGGCGAGCGATGCCGTAACCTGCCCGAAGCCCTGAGCGCTGCTCCGACTTGCGACGTAGGCTCACCGCCAGCTGCCGTGCCACATCGACGCCAGCGAGCGACGCCGTAACCTGCCCGAAGCCATGAGCGCTGCTCCGACTTGCGACGTGGGCCCGACGCCTGCTGCTGTGCCGCATCGACTCTGAAACCGACTTCATCAACGCGGAGCCGATCCTCGACGTGGGTAACCCCCAAATCCATCGACATCGTGCCATCGAAGGAACTGAGGCTTCGGCGCCATCGTGACGTCACCTCCCCGACACAGTAAGGAACAGTCGTCTTGCCTCTCCTGCGCTGCAGTAAGGAACAGAGGCTTCACCTCCCCTGGGGTCGTAAGGAATCGACGCTGCGCGGTGCCATCGAAGCATCCCCTCCCCGACGCCGTGAACAGTCTGTGTTTTCATCATCTCCAAGGTACTGTTCTTTGTGTGTCTGCTTGACTCCGGGCCCGACGCCGCTCACCTGGCGGTCAGCGCTGTACTTTGGGATTTCCACCGGTCACGACGTCGTTATAACTCCAAGTGGAGTTATTTGTTGCTACAAGCTTTATTTGATTGAATAACCTATTTTTAAGGATATCTTGATAACTGTATTGTCGATTTTTGTTGTTTGGTCTTGTTTTGGTTTAGATAAAGATTATTTATTTTTCTAAACTGGTGTGGTGCCCATTTGTAGTGTTTTCACTGTATTACTACTGTATGTGTTCACAAATGCTTTACACACTGCCTCTGAGATAAGCCTGTCTGCTCGTGCCAAGCTACCAAGGGGGTGAGCAGGGGTTATTTTAGGAGTGTATCCCCCTTACCCTGACTAGAAGCAAGGGTACCTATTTGGACAAAGGTTCCTACCTCTGCCAACTAGAGACCCCCATTTCTAACAAAGAGGAACCTCTGCCAAGGAGAAGAGTTAGGAAAACTGAAGGAGAAGTACTGCCCCTTTGCTGTGTGCTGTATGGGGTTGGCCTGCAGTGGCTGTTTCTGCCAAGGAGAGGATAAAGACTCTGAACGGCACTACACGTCACTCCAGAGGGCGCTGCTTCTTTCTGCCGCTTGAGTAGATATTCTACTTGAGCTGCAGCTTCCTCAACGCGAACCTCAGATTTCACAATGCGAGCGGTCGCGGGAAGAGGTCTAGCATGCAATTTTTCTCGCTCGCGCTCACCACGAGCCACGCAAGAGAAAAAACTCTTCGCCCACCCCTAAAACTGACAACCAATTCCTCTGTATGAGACACAGAGTAAATTTGACTAGCCAGAAGAACCTACAAAACAACATTGGAAACAAGAAGGACAGAAATTAGAGCGAAAGCATAGGAATACCTACTCAAAGCTTCTGATTTAAGGGATGCAAAGGCTTTCTGGAGGTGATTAACCACCCCTTCTTTACAGATAATAATGTTCCAAATATTGCTTACCATGTCCCCCCCGAAAATTGGCTGATCCATTTCTCACGTACCTTTGATGACCCGATCATGAACTTCTTGATACAAGCTCCGTTGATATTCTGTTTTCCTCTCTGAATCGTTTTGTCCATTCTGTATCGGTTGCTAATTCACCTTCTTTCACTACTGATGTCAGTGACATCGTGTCTGCAATCAAAAAGAGCACCCTGGGCAAAGCTGCTGGGCCAGATGGGGTTCCAATTGATGTCTTTTGCCAAAACATCTCTTATTGGGCCCCATTGATAGCAAATGTGTTTCGTGCCCTATCACAAACCAAAATCCTTAGCTCATGGAAAAAATCAATTATTGTCCCATTTTCCACAAAGGGCAACAGATGAGACCCAAAATGCTATCAACCCATCTCACTGTTGGACTCCTCTGTCAAAATATTAGGTAGGGTAATCCTTCAGATATTAGTGGCCTGGGCGGAAGATAGGGGTTTTCTTACCGAGGTCCAATTTGGCTTCCGACCAAACATAGGTATGGTCGAACAGTTCCTCTACTTGCTCCTGTTCTTGGGGAAATAAGTAAAGGCTAAGAAAGGTGCAATACACCTTGCCTTTATGGATTTGTCCAGTGCGTTTGATTTAGTGGACAGGGGTCGGCTGTCGGAACTTATGAGTCAGGCTGGGGTGAAGGCAAGTCTGGTTGAACTGCTTAAACGTTTGCACTGGGACACCATAGCCCAGGTAACTTTTGGCCCTGTCGGGGAATGTAATCCCACTTTCAAAGTTGCCATGGGTGTTAGGCAGGGGTGCATTTTAGCCTCTTTTCTTTTTTACATTAATTCATTTGATCCAATCTTACAAAGCAAGGGAAAGAGCCTGCCAAGGATAGAGGATCGTCCGTATTAATGTGTGCCAACGACGCTGTGCTGTTGTTGCGCACAGAAAACGGGCTCCAGCACTTGCTGGATACATTTAATGATTTCATGCACGATCTAAAACTAAGAGTCAACCATAAAAAATTATTTATGACACTTGGCCATAGAAACATGTGCACCCATAGACTTAGCATGGATGACGCGGTCATCACGAAAGTGTAAAATTTTAATTACTTAGGTATTCTGCTGGATGCAAAATTTAACTGGGTAAAACTCGTTGAAAAGAGAGGGCACAAAATGAACTGTGCTAGGAGAAGAAACCAGTGATCTCCTATCTCTTTACAAAGCTAAATGCATCACAGTGGGTACCTACGTGGCAGGGGTATGGGGATATGCAAACTGCAACCATTTACAAGCGGCTGGAAATACATTTCTTACCAGCACTGGCGTAACGAAACTTGAGGGGGCCTCCCTGCAAGGAACGTGAAGGGGCCCCCTCCACGCTCAATCAGGAGCTCTCCGGCCATAGTGCTGTGCTGAGGGGGCCCCCTGGAGCTTGGAGCCGCCCGCACCGCGGAGGCTGCAGGGGCCTGTGTTACGCCCCTGCTTACCAGACTGCTGGCAGTCCCAACTAGAACTGCCTCCCTAATCACCCTTACCGAGGTTGGTCTTCCGTTTATCGAAGAAACAACCAGATTAGCCCCTCCTTTATTATGAGCTAAAATTTAGAGTTCCCCACTTACCACGTTTTCCCACTGTGTACTTGCCAACTGCATTAATTTGGATCATAGCAACAATATCACTTGGCTGGCCTAAGTCAGGAAATATTTCACAGACCTGGTAGTCCCACATTTGTTTCATTCCCCCAGTGAGATTATAGGGAATGCAAAGCCTCAAATGTGTTCCCTCTTTCAGTCACATTACAGCCTGGAAAGGCGGAACAGAGCACAAGCTATGGACACTGTCCGCTACCATATCAACCTTATCTAGTATGGATCCCAATCAAGAACATAGATTCTATCTTATACGTTTCAGGCTGTATACTGTCCCCTTCTTGGCGGCTATCCCGCAGCAGAGCAGCTGGTTTTCGTCTTTACCCTGCTGCCCTTGCGATCACGTTAGTAAACAATCTACAATGCATTTTATGATTTTTTAGCAGTTTTTTTGCATCACCCAAAGTTAAATTCTTGCGACCAATTTTACGTTCTTTTAACTGCAGATCGACCCGTTACAGCCATAAGATGCTTCAGTGTCTGAATCTGAGTTTATTTGTCATTCAATTACCGGTTTTATTTGTCACGCTTTAAGGATTAGTAGGGACCTTAGGGCTCCCATAAACAATGAAGCTTGAAATTGCAAGTAATTGCACATTTTTATGTCTGTTTTAGTGTGTACCCAACGTAAAGTGTGATTGTCATTCTAACATCATCTGTGCTGCACTTTTTATTGTTAAAAGTACCTTAATAGTCCTAAATTGTACGTGTTACATCACTGATTGCATTTTAATCTTGTTTTTAATCAATTGTGTGATTATTTTGCATTCTTTTATGATCAACTTTGGTTGAATAACGTTTTACCGACTAACTGACTAGGTGAAATCCCTTATGACTTATCAGTGACTGAAAGTGCAATGGGTCTGTAGCAGAATCTGCTGCAAGTTAGGCTCACCTCTAACCCTCAAATGTCAGGAGCATTTGTGACTTGCATGTAGGCAAAAATAACTGGAAGAACAGTAGTACCAATGTTCAGTCAGTCAAATGATGCCTGATATCTCCTAAAAGCATATAGGTGTAGATAGATTCAACACCAGTTGAGATGGTTGGCACAAATAGTGCACATTTACATGAGGTATGTGCTACTTGGAAGTGAGTTGGTGACTCTGCACCAAGGCATTTGTTTACATACATTATAGTGAATTTGTGCAATTTTAATCGCACTGGGCCAGTAACACAGGTAAAAGCATAGCCAATGCCGCAATATCTTTCTTAACCTTGATAGGAGTGAGAAACACCCTTAAATCAGTGCGTTCCAAAGGTGTCTCTGGCCCAAATGGCTCACCTGCACCTATGTTCAAACAGCAAAATTGGAAATAGGCCCAAACTTTATACTCACGCTACAGAAATTGCCTGGATGCAAAGACCATTCTAGAAAGTTGAGAGTGCACCCTTCTGTGCCAATTCATAAAAAGGTGACTGCTAATTCCCAAGGAAACAATTGTCTAATAGCCCTCCTGGACACCAAGGGAAATTGTTTTGCTAAACTGGTAATGAATTGGAGAACTGGGTGATGGAGAGTCATCTTAATCCTTTCTTTCAAAGTATTCCAAAAAGGCTGCAGTGTAGAAGATGACCTGGTAATTTTATCAACAGAAGTAGATCAAGCAAAGTCAGAGAAGAGTTGTTTACTAAATTCTGACTTTATAAATTCGGCTACACCATTCGATAATATCATTCAACCACAATTATGGGCCAAAATTGTCAAAATGGATAATGCAACCATCTGCATGTAGCTTTCAGTGCATTGTTATCATCTTCTACAAGAGTGGGGCTAGGATGCATCCATGTCTTAAGCCCTTATTTGTATATATTTTTTCTAACACGACCTATTGTGTTGTGAATTTGATTTTTACCCAGGTGTCCATATACATATACCTACAATGGCTCTTAAGAAAGATGGTTGTATTTTAGATTTTTTTCCTCTTCAGAAGTGAACGTACGACACTCCTCTTAAAATAATGTTGCTAATTTGCTGTTCTATCACACTTAACACAGTACAAAATGAAATAGATGAATAGACATATCTAATAGAAGTGAAAGATATTTTTTTGCAAATGCCTACTCTCTCACTTTAAACTTCCTCGTTATTATTTGTTTAGCTTAAACATAAACATTTTTTATTTGTTCCATGATATTACAGTAGCATAAATGAGGAAGCTGTATCCTACTATATTTTTATGCTGTTTTGTGTTGCATGGTGTGTGTGTGTATGTATGTATGTGCGTGTGTGTGTGTGTGTGTGTGCATGCAAGAGGGGGATCCATGTCAAAGCTTTTACATTCTGCCTTAGACTTTTTTCCAAAATACAGAATCCTCCAGCAGGGTAATAACTAAGGATAAAGTTGGATAGGGTCCTTCAAAGTTAAGTTGTATACATCATCATTGAACTCCTTCTGAAACTATTGGCTGTGGTGCTAAAAGCTCCAAATGGGACAAAGCTCAAATTTGTGACCACTGTAGCCGCTTCATTGCTGGGATGGATTTGTCGCCTTCCCCTGATCCGAGGATTTATCTTTGACTTAGTCTCTTTTTTGTTTCACAGAAAACACCAGTAGGGCAAGACTAGATTTTGTCGCCTGTCCTATGAAATAGTTAATTATTGGAGAATTGTTTGTACCGGGTAGTGGCTACTTTCTCACTCTTTGCCAATCCCCTTTTGGAGCACTTCCTCTTCACTTTAATGTAAAAGTTACCATAACTCCTCAATCTGAGATGGCTGAATGCTTCTGCAACTAGGAGTGCTTCTGCCTCTCTCACAATGCTCCTTCTTTAGATGAGGCATCCTCCACTCTGACAGGATCCAAACAGGTTTCTGCCCCCTGATGGGGTTGGTCCGAAGGTGTCTAGAAGACCTCTGAGAATGATTAGGAGCGGCCCCAGTTGGCATCTGCAAATTAAAAGAGATACTGTCAAGGCTGTCCTATGTCTACTGGTCCTGCCCCTCCCAGATAGCTAATCCCTCCTGTTGCAAACTGTCCCTCTCTGAAGGGTCACCGCAAACTTTATGCCTTCCTCCACCTCTTTTTCTGACCTTGTTTTTGTTAGCTTTAGTACTCTGAGCACTTTACCACTGTGAACCAGTGCTAAAGTACATGTGCTCTCTCTTCTAAACATAGTAACATTGGCTCATACCCAATTGCCATATTTAGTTGACTTATAAGTCCCTAGTAAAGTGCACTTCATGTGCCCAGGGACTGAAAATTAAATTGTACTAGTGTGCCTGCAGCACTGATTGTGCCACTAACTTAAGTAACCCCATAACCATGTCTCAGGCCTGTCACTTCAGAGCATGTGTGTGTGGTTTACACTGCCATGTCGATGTGGCATTTAAAACTCCTTGCCAAGCCTTAAACTGTCCTTTTATTACATATAGGTCACCCCTAAGCTAGCCCCTAGGTAGCCCATAGGGCAGGGTGTGGTGTAATTAAAAAGTATGACGTGCACTTTTAAGTTTTGCATGTCAAAACACCCAGATTCATTTTTCACTACTGTGAGGCTTACCCCTCTCATAGGTTACATTGGGAATTGCTTAGTACTCTTATAAGCCATATTTTCTGCTTGAGAAGCAGTAGCTCTGTCATGTTTCACATCATTGGAATGGTGATTATAAATTCTGTTCACTGGTAAAGTTGAATTTATCATTACCCTCTTAAAAATGCCACTTTTAGAAAGGAGGCATTTTTATGCTCTTACCCCTGCGTGCCTGCAACCTGCCTCCAATACAAATCAGGGGTGGGCTACAGCTGGACTTTGTGCATTCCCTCTAGACAGCCACACACAAAGGGAGCTTTGGTGTGACTTAGTAGCCATCCGCAACCTTATGGGCCATCCTGTGCAGGATGGGAGGGAGGAGCTGACAATTACATCTGAATAGTCAATGTACTGTGCCCACACAAAGGGCTTAATACCCAACTGTAGTGAGTCTGGAGCCAGAGCTGGGATGGAGAACCCTTGTGCACTTCAAAGCCCCTCTTTGAAGTCACCTCCACTTCAAAGACACAACTCGGTATAAGTACTGGATCTCTGACCCCACAAAATCAGACACTACTGGACCTCTGAAAAGCCAGGAGGAAGGACTGCTGTGCTGCTGCAAGGACTGCCACTCTGCTGACCTGCTGCTCTGAAAGTACTGCTTTTCTGCTGTGCTAACCTGCTGCTTGTTACCCTCTGTCCTGCTGAGGAATGACTGGACCCATCTCACTTGAACCCAGAGTGGCTCCAAGGGCATGCTGGCTTACCCCCTTTTCTAAGTCTCAGGGACATCAAAGACTTCTCATCCTTCTGTAAAAGCACCTTGACTTTGCTTGCCGCAAGTCTTGCCTACCAAGTGGTGCCAATCTAGTCCTAGGTCCATGGAAGTGGGTATAAAGTGCTGCAACTGTTGAAAATCCATGCATTAATGGTGTTGTGCAGATCCTAAACGGCTCATTTCCCTCAATGCTGATGCATCGCCACTACTGCACGAACTGCAGACCTTGCACCGCTGACTGCGCGGTGCATCGCCTCCATTTCCTGACACATTGCCTACATCCTGTGGCTTAACAACGGAGCATCTCCGATTTGCACGGCTCAACCATGACATATCGCCTTCTATCCTTCTGATTGACTCTGATGTATCGCCCCTTTGCTTCATGCATCTTGACTCCTTTGATGACGCATCTCAAGTACTTTTCAGTGGGCCAAGTCTGGTCCCTTTATCTGACCCACATTCCATCACGGTCGACCTGAACTTTTCGATTTACCCAGGTCAAGCGCGACCAGATGTCCCTGGTTGGTGCTTTACACACTATATTTTCATTTATTCTTTAAAAATTCATATCTCTGATTGTACTTATTGGTCTTTTGTTGTTTTGTTCTTTTTTTGTTAATACAAATATACTCTATTCCCTAACATGGCGTGGAGTCTTTTTGTGGTGTTTTCACTGTGCTACAGTTTGACGTGTTTTACAAATACTTTACACTTTGTCTCTTGAGTTAAGCCAGTCTGCTCTGTGCCAAACTACCAGAGGGTGAGCACAGGTTAATTTGTGGTGTTTCCGACTTACACTGACTAGGATTGTGGTTCCTGCTTGGGCAGGGTGCATATCACTGCCAACTAGCAACCCAATTTCTAACATCTCCTAAGAGGTACTTTGCTGTCAACTCCTCTGCCTTCCTGACTTGAGATGCTAGGCTGGCAAGCAGGTTATTAACTCTAGTCAGGAATTTGTATTGGCCTCTTGAGGTATGAGGGCCGACGGAACTGGTTTTTAAACAGGTTCTGGCTCAGGCAGCCCAAAACAGATTTGTATAATTTTATTTTTCCTCTAAAGTTAGCAAGTCACCATTAAAATTTAAATTTGAAAACTGAGTCAAAAATAACTTTTATTCATTTTTCTGAAATTTTCAATGTGGAGATATGGAATAATAATTACATTATAGCCAGGCTTACCCCTAGAGAATACAGCCCCAACTTGCACTGTGAAAACAACTTTTTGGGCCTCAGTAGCGCCTTTGATCGCATAAACAGGTCTAAGTTCTGGGATATCCTTGGGGTATTGGGACTGTCGGCTCAGCTGATTGATTTTCTTAGAGCCCTCCATACGGGCCTAAACGCTTGTGTCAGATACGGTATGGAGGGGGAGACAACCGAATCATATAGCCTCCCACGGGGGGTCAGGCAGGGTTGTGTGATGGCACCAATTTTGTTTTTGTTATATATAAATATCCTGAACACCTGACTGATTGAAAATGGGGTTGATCGGCCTAAGGGAAAGTCAGTCAGTGTGCCTGCCTTGCTTTATGCTGACAATGCCGTATTGATGGCCAGAACGGCAAATGGGTTAAAGCTTTTGACTGATAGGTTTGTTAATTTTATGGATGGTCTGGATCTAGATAGAAATATTTTAAAGACTCATTATATGGTCTGTGGGAGGACGGCTGCAAAAACCAGACCCATTGATATTAAGGGGCAAAATATTACTAAGGTTCCCACCTTGCCTTATTTGGGTGTTTTATTTGATCAACAGAACTGGCTTTCCTGTATTTCCAACCGTTGCTCTAAATTTACCCAAGCCTGTTGTGCCCTGTTTAGATTTTCTCTGTCGGTGGGTAACAAGCCTATTTTGCCCCTGTTGCAAATCTACGGAATAAAATGTCTCCCAGTCTTGACATACGGTGCAGCCATTTGGGGGTACCGTAAGTGCAGAGTGATCCAGCAAGAAGAGGACTGATTCTGTGGAAAACTACTAGGGCTGGGTCCAAATAGTGCCTCTTTTTTATCCACGAGGAACTGGGCTTAGATTACTTGGAGGATCAGGTTAAACTGGCCCCACTGTCACTTTGGATTTCAGTTTGGATTGATGAGAGACTGTGGTTCAACAGGAGCGTGATTGAGGACTGTTTGGAGTGCACCTATGGCCAAAAGATACCATGGATAAATTATATTAAAACCACTGCCCGTTCACTAGACTGTATAGATATTTTTAACAGGCCACATATTCTTAAGAAAGGTGACTGGGGCCTTTTTAAGGAGCGGATTTCAAACATATTTAAAGATGAGAGGGAAACTAGGGCGTTAGAGAAACACTCCTACAGATCCTATCTGTACCTGAAATCCGTCGCTGGCACAGTCTAGAGACAGATCATTGCTCACAAAATTCTGTTCGGGTTCTATCCGGACAATGATCTGTTTCCTTCCGGGTCAGTTTGATCCCCACGCACTTTTAACTTGTCCCTGTGATGGTTGTTCCCCCAAACCTTAAAACACCTGTTTTTATTCTGTAAATTTTATGAATTTTTGCGTAAAAGATATCTATTACCACTTTTAAAAGAAAGGGGCTTTATGGAATTTCAACCTGCCTTTCTACATTTACAGCTTTTACCGGAAAAGGTGGTGATGCTGGCGGTCACCGGGTTTTTAAATGGAGCTGTACGTTGGAATAAAATAATGGGTGCCTAAGATATGATGTTGTGTATGATAGGCTGGTTCGCTACTTTGGAATTGTATCTAAATGTTTATAGATTGTGTAACCTGAATGAAATGTATTGGATTGTGTAGAATAGGGTTTTTAATGATTTTATGTGTTTTTTATGTTTTTTATTTTTTATGATTATGATGTATAATCGAATAAAGATTAATAAAAGAAAACAACTTTTAGGCTTTGAGTCAATATGAAGGCCCTTTTTCAAATATTTATTCTGCCAATTGTTTACTTATGCACCCTGCCTTATGGAATTGCAAGTCATATTTTAGGGTTGAATTATCAATATATTCAAAAGGATGTTTTACATGAAAAATGAACTCTTCTCCCATGTATCACTGCAGTGCATTTAAAGTGCAGCCCAGCTTGCCCAGCATGGTGCACTTGAAGTAATATATATGTGGTTGGTGTAAATACACCTGCAGGCCACATATGACATTCATCTTTATTACACTTGAACATTTTCTGTGCCATTTCCTATGGCCTTATAGAAAAGTTAAATAGATCAATTGGGTGAAACCAAGTACCATTTTAGTGCCAGAGCACACGCACTTTGGCACAAAGTAGTAGTGTCAAAGTGTAAACATTTATCGTCTTTTTGACTGCCTCAAGGAGGTGCAGGATTTTGCCTGTGTCTACAATTCTTAGTAGATAGGTTTTTACGTGAAAAACAATGGGTGGTTGGATGGGAGTGCCCATGCACCACCCATGGACCGCCTCCTTGATGGAAAGTAATGCAAGGCACTGCATTGCGCAGCTTTGGCCTACTTTTGGTTCCAATCCAACACAAATCGTGATTTGCATTGAATTGTAAATACCACCACTACACTTTGTGTTGGGTTTGCGTTAATACAGTAGCACAAATCCAATGTAAAGTGTTTGTAAATCTGAGCCTGAGTTTTCAGACAAATGCAATAGAACTTCCATGTTCAACGCCATAATATCTGTTTTGTGTGCTAAAACGTTTGCATACATTTCATAATACTTCTAGTCTGTCATGTTTTTTGGATAGAACCAAAAAAAATCCCTCAGTTAGGTGCTCTAAAGCCAATATGATTTTGTTGATTTCATATATTTTTGTTTTGTATGTTATTAATATTGCTAGAATTTAATTGCATACATAAAATGTTGATGCCTTCAGTACAATAAGCAGCTACTAGAGACTATTGCTGCCAGCATGTCTAGCAAAGAGTAGGATGCACCATTTTCCAAATAAAGTCATTTAATTGATTACCACTTAGTGCACCATTATTATTTTGATGTTAAAATAGGGTGGTAGAATGAGGCCTGGTATTACCATTAATGGGTAGTATTACCTGCCATTATGTATGAGCACACAGCTATCTGTAGGCTGTTTGCCTCCTGTTTTTCCTGAATTTCTGCCACCTTTTATCTCACAAATAACACTTCCTCTAATTAGATGAAATTTGTGACTGGAAAAGAAAGCGCAGTAGCACCCAGTAATAACACATAGTTACACTTGTAATCATGCCGAATGATATCTCCCTGAAAATCTAACAGTCATACCACTCCACACTATTTGGAACCAAAGCCTAAAAGGTGCAGAAATATGTGTTGTTTCTCGTAAAATGTGTAAATCATATTGAGCCGTCAACCTCTGTTATTTATTTTACTGTCGAATATGTAAACTACTAAGGAGGCTGCATTACAACTGACCAGTAAAATGTGGTGGTAATATCAGGCATAGTATTATCATTACTGAGCAACATAATTTATCAGCCATAGCAAGTATGAGGCCCAAAACACACAGGGACCGATTCACAAAGGAATAGTTAGGCGAAACTCTAACTTTACGACTTTCGGCATTCACAAAGGGCATTTACTACCCGTAAATGCCCTTTGTGAATACCGAAAGTCTACCTTTACATTTGTGAATACCGGAAGTCTAACTTTACATTGTGAATACCGAAAGTCGTAAAGTTAGACTTTCGTCTCACTTTACCATTGCCAATCGGGCCCGCTGACTTTAGGAACAGAGGACTGTTTACCACAGATTTTTCTGAATTCCGAGGTCTTTTTCACACACATTTTTTACCTGGTCTGAGCATGTGGCATTTGTAATAAAACATCTGGTCATACTTGTGATCGCCAAGTGTGGTATTACCACTGAAAACCATAGAGTAATACCACTCTACTCTACTTCCATTTCCTCTTCTCAATAATACATAGCATTTGGAAAGCAATACCACTATACACTACTTCTATTTATTCTTCTCGATAATAAATAGCACATGGTAAAGCTATATTCACATGATGCGCCATTCAGGATAAAATGATGGGCCTTTTATAGAGGAACACATTCAGAAGACCGCCTTAGCGCAATCCATTTAGGGGTTTTATACGGTGGTATTTTTATATTGTGATTTTTGAAAGATAATTCCATCCTCTTTGAAGATTCAATTGACAAAATTATTCACTGAGCATTTTACTGAGCTCTCTTATTTCAGCCTCTGACAGCCTACTATCAGAGGCTTGTTGGTGCAGCTGTAACAAACAGCACAGAGGGACCTAGTTAGTATTCCACAGCGCTGTTTGAAACGCAGACCTGAAACAGGATAGCAGACATTTCAGAAAATACTGTCTTTTTCTACTTTAGTTTCAGGAATTGCATGTGAGTGCCTCCCATTTATTTTCAAATGTGTGCAACACTCAGCTAACATCGTTTTAAAAACATAAGACAATATGTCCCTTGAACCATGATCATTTTCTTTTTGAAATTGCTGTGATCGAAATTGTAAGGCTTTAGTTAAATGTGATATGCATCATTGCCCTGGAGATTGATGCACGTATTGTCCTCAGGCAGCCTAGAGGTGACATACTGCATGGAAGCTTGGAAAGAGATTTTAAAAAGACAGCTGCTGTGTGATGTCATCACCATGATACTTAGTGGCTTTTTTATGAGAGCCCAGGGTCATTTTTGCACCACGTAAAGTGGCACATGAGTGAAGCAGGGCATTCGATTTATGAAGCCACGCAAAGCCAACCTGCATGGCTTTGAATGGCCTCATAAATCACGAGTTAGGCAACGCAGAGCAAATCGCTGAGTCGCCTTACTCTGTTCCCGGGATGCGATCCATGGGCATTGTGGTGGGTTTTCCCACACAACACCAATGGAATTTGACACTGCCCCTTATTTACAAAGTCATGTAAGCCTAGGGAAGCGCAAAATGAGTACACCTCCCGAGGTGAGGTGAAACGAGGAGAAATATGTTTATTTCTCCAAATTTTTTCCTCTTTCTATGTATGATGCATTCTGCAGCACAGATAGAAAGAGGAAAATGCCTCAATGGGTTGTTTTTATGCAGGAAGGTGTCCCTTCCTGCACAAAAACAATCCTGTATGCACCATGGTGCAAGGCTGCCTACATTGGTTCTAGGCAGCCGAAATGCAGGGAGAAAGGACAGCAATGCACTTTATTGCATAAGTTGAGTGCATTCCAGCCCTTCCCCTTTGGAGTAGGGCAGTGCAGCAAGGTGCCTTGCTGGGCTGCCCTATGCCAAAATCTCATAGATGAGGCCCTAAACTCCTGCTTCATTTTTATTCCATAAAGCTTACTTTCAAGTAGTAAATAGAGCAATAAATTCATCTGACAACCCAAACATGCACAAACTAATATAGATGTGCAGCCAAAGATGCATTAATAACTGCCGATAATGTAGCATTTAAAAAAATATATAACATCCAAAATGAAACTATAATTGTTAAATTACAATTCTCTATCTTGAAAGTTTTCTTCCAGATCATAAGTGATGATTCTACTTGACAGGTGTACATAGCAGGCAACTGTTCAAAAGCATCACAAACCAGACTTACGAAAATAGAGCTGGTGGGTTTCTGTTATTTTGTTTCCTTTATAAGGTTTTGTAAATGATCAACTATTGTAATGCATGGAGTTTCAAAATTTGTGCTTAGACTTACGACCTGCGAAAGCAGAGTAGTGATAAATTGGGTCCTTAGCTCATGTTTGGTGGCCTAGCCTGAGAGATATGGGGCATACCACTTTATCTCATCAAGAGACTGCAAATGGTACAAAACCAGGCTGCCAAATTAATATCCCAACAACCAAGATGGGAACACATCACTCCCACCATGAAAGAACTACATTGGCTTCCTATACCACAAAGATGTGCGTTTAAGGTTGGTTGCCTTATCTTTAAAACTCTGTATGGTGCCAGCCCAAAATGTATATCTAGACTGGTTCAGAAATACGTACCTGCACGTAGCCTACGCTCTGCACATAAGAACCTTTTAGTCATTCCTCCCTATAAACGGAAACGAATGGGAGGCTGCAGGTTTGCAGTATTAGCTCCCAGTTTCTGGAACACCCTTCCTCTGGACATAAGAACTTGTACTGAATTCACAAGGTTCCGTAGACTTCTTAAGACTTGGCTATTCACCCAAGCTTATAACTAGTTCAGACAACTGAATTCAGGAGGCCTCAACAGTTCCTTAAGTTAGCGCCAAGAAACCAACTGGTGTACGAGCGCTCTATAAGAATTTTTAACATAACATAACATAACATAACATAGTTACAAGCCCAGAGCGCCACCAGATCGTCGCTTTTTTGGATGCTCCAGTGGCGCTGTGTGCTGGCCCATATTTACAAGGACACTCAAAGCCAATTTGAGTGGCTTTACACGGCCTTGTAAATATGGCCCTCTTTCATGCAGTACTCCGCATCAAAGGGGCGTGTTATGGGTGTTGCTGTGGGTGTTCCCACGCAGCACCCATGGCTTTTTGACTCTGCCCCAGATTTGCAAGGATTCCTAAATCTGAGACAGCATCAAAAACTAATGCCTTTCAAGGGGAGGCGTTAAAGTGGTGCAATGAGGAGAAATATTTTAATTTCTCCTCGTTTTTTGCGCTTTCTATGTGTGCTGCATTTTGCACCTCACATAGCAGGAGCGAAACACTATTATTGATTGTTTTTGTGTAGGAAGGTGTCCCTTCCTGCACAAACATAATCATCCCTTCAAAGCAGGCACCCTTGCACCATAGTGCAAGGGTGCCTGCATTGGCACACTGCTGCTGTTTGTGCAGCGGCGCAGGGGAGAGTGCAGGGGTCCACTGAATTCTTGTAAATACAGCGCATCCCTGCGTTTTTGAAATGACACAGCGCAGCAAAATTGCTTACGGCACCATGCTGCCCCATTTCATTGTAAATATGCCCCATGGTGGCACTCAGAGAAGCTGCCTTAGGTTTGTGTGTAACCAATGATTCAACTACAGGTTAAGAACTAAAAAAATATTGCAGGATGGAGGACGAGATGGATGGACGGACATTTTTTATGCATTAGGGAGAAACACACAACCTGCACACCATGCAACATTATGTAGTATGTAGCAACCATTTTCATATTGCAATGTCACACATGTCCGTCTATCCCAATTATTGCCTATTTACCATTTACCACAGATGAATCTATTCTATACTACTAATGTACAAAACGACAATCCAAACAATTATTTTGAAATGTTTTTGTATTTACGTTTTTTGCTAGACCCCAGCTCTTGCAACTTATTACATAAATTACCAGAGGAGGGCAAAAAGTGTTGACGCCAGTTCAAATTTCTATAACGGAAGGTCCACAAATGTTTGCACAACTCCTTCTGCAATACAGATTTTGAAAACACAAAGCAATGGAATAGTCCCACAAAAATAACAAAAAAAGCTTTTCTTTGTACGGTTGATCTGTATGGCTGATCTGCAGTACAGCAGCAGGTATGTGGGCAAAATGTTAACATGTTAACTGCATGCCACAAAAATTTGATTAATAGGGGCAATTGTGGATTGCACCCATGCTTCCACATCCAGAGATACGTCATGCACTGAGAGTACATCAGGGGACCAACTCTTTCGGTCGTCACATGGCATACGACACTGTGAACACTGAGGAGGGCTTTGAATGAACCCACAAGGATGGGTGAAATCTGCGGTACCTCCCAGACTCATTGGGAATCTCAGAGCCCACTTCAAGCATCTCTAGGACACCCGAACAAAAATACTTAGCTGCAAGAGAACCACCACTGATTGAAAGTTAGGCATTGTTAGGAGTAGATATACAGGGTGGCTGTAAAACAGTTGGGTAAACTTGGGGTAAACACTTGAAGTCAATTGGAGCACCATGAAAGCACTGGGCAGTATCATAAGTGCCCTTTTGGCTTTTTAACAAGTTTATGTTAAACTTGTTGTTTTAAATGCAGTTTTTGAACCCATGTTTTTCAAACTTTTCTAGGGGTAGAACTCCCCACCAAACCCTTCTAGATGATGCAAGGCTCACTTTGCTTGCTCACTGGAATTTGGGGATCACAAGCCGCAACTGTTTTCTGATTTAATATATGTATACGTAGTAAATAATTTGTATCCAGAGTTCAATTGACATGAAAGACATTATCTTAGAAACTGTCGGAATTAGCACTATTCAAATCTAATGATAAACTCGTTCAATGAGTTGGAAATTGGAATTACATTCAGTGTGCAGTGCTTTAAAATAATATGCAGCCGCAAAAAACGAAAGCAAGTTTTCTGGTTTGGGAACCAATATCTGTTTTCTGTAATCAATAGCTCTTTTCAGCAATCAATCATATTGACTTTTTTGTGTATAGGAATAACAGATACCCCCTCCTATTGAGAGTGACCTCACTATGCATGCCTGAATCCATGCACCAGAATTTTGTACTAGACTTCATGACTTATGTTCATACCCCCACCAGTACCCGCTCCCTTCCCACTCAACACCTCAGATGCTATCATTATCACCATCCTCTAAAATTCCATCAGGTGTCTGACCATAATTGATGTTTATGTTATGCCTCTGACGTCATTGTGAGTACATCTCCTGCTCTTAAAGTTGAACAGGAGTTTGTAGTCAGCAAGTCCTTAGGAGGTTTGTGCCCAATGACAATCCTTCATGGTGGTACAAATTCGCAAACTCCTCTCTGAGCCCTTTCTGCCCTGGAAACAGTCAAAGATTTACTCCTTTGAAGGGCAGGATGTGAAGGGGAAGAAAACACACCAACATGGGTGTGTCAGCTAAGGGAATTACCCAACGTAAAAATGTTAGGAGCCAGGCTTTATTCATTTTTAAATAATGAACACAACCTCACCTGGGCATCTTTCTTCTCTCTCAACAGCTCACAATCTGGTAGTTTATAACAACAAAAAATAAGTGCTTGATACTGCCTTCTAAAGAGTATAATTAGTTACTTCCGTTACTCCTTTCAGTACACCAAATAGTCATAAATGGTGGCACTCACAAACTGATAAACATTGTTAAATCAAAATTCATCTTACCACTGTTCCCTTCAAAGTCACTCTCCTATAGCAACTCAAGCTGCCCACTTGATCACAAATGTAACAATGCAGCACCACTGTTGGACCTGGCCCTCTCTGTAGGGTCACCCCCAAACATTTTGCCTTCACCTCTCTTGTTTTGCTGAATTCATTTTTTGATGTCTTTAGTGCATGTTACCACTGCTAGCCAATGCTAAAGTGCCTGTGCTCTCTCCCTAAAACATGGTAAATTGTCCTACACCTAATTGTCACATTTAAGTTACTTGTACATGCCTGGAAAATGGTACTACATATACCCAGAGCCTGTAAATTAAATGCTACTCGTGGACCTATAACACTCATTGTGCCTCCCATTAAAGTAGCACTTTATGTCTCAGGCCTGCCACTGCAGCCTGTAGTGGAGTTTAAACTGCCATTTCACCTGGCAACTTAAACCTTTTACACTCAAGTAGTGACCCGCAAAGTAGCAGGTCAAAACAGGTTGCACAGCCGTGTACACCTTGGTATCTCGAAATAATACACATCCACCTGAGTAATCAATTTTTGTCCAATTTATTTTCTTCACTTTTCATCATTATTAATCCATTTATTTTTTCGTCACGTCAAAAGCTGTGAAATTCGTTGATAAAATTTTTAGCATGTAACTTGTTCTATGTATTGCCCATCCAGGCCTATGCATGAACGTGTTCCGAATTTCCTCCATAACATTTAGATTCACATCCCACTCAATGCATTTCGGTTAGAAAAACCTTCATCAGGAGTATCTACAAATTGTAAAAATATGTATGTCAGTCACATTGCTTTTCCGTCCCACATGATATGAAATAATTATCCCCATGATTTCCCATTCTTCTTTGATACCAACCAATTTATACAAAAGTACCTATATCCCCATCCCATCCCCCGTGACGTGACTCCCACCCCACTCACCACATACAAACCATTCCGTGTGACCCACGAATCTAACCCCTAACGTAAACATTCATCCTAATTTTAAAAAACACATCCTTAATCTGTGTGCCTTAACGCAACTAACCCCCTGATATCCTGACATCGAACCCCTATGAACCTCAAACCACCTCTACTCAACTTAAACAACCCCCCAAAAATACTACATTGTTACCCTATGTTAGGTTTGTCACCATATCGAACCCCCGTGCATACCTGATGTAAAACTCACAGCGCTTCAACCTCCTCTTACGCGCTCGTTGTTTGTTTGTGGCGACCATGCTAATCATCCCAAATTTAAATAGATGTTACCCACCCCGCATCTACGATCATTGGTGCAAACCATCACGTGTATCCCTACCAACTCCCACTCTCAAATCCTATCAACGTTTTGTGTACTTACTACATTAACCACAATCCTCTGCAAAATCAAACCTCAAACCTCATTTTTGGGGGGTTGTTTAAGTTGAGTAGAGGTGGTTTGAGGTTCATAGGGGTTCGATGTCAGGATATCAGGGGGTTAGTTGCGTTAAGGCACACAGATTAAGGATGTGTTTTTTAAAATTAGGATGAATGTTTACGTTAGGGGTTAGATTCGTGGGTCACACGGAATGGTTTGTATGTGGTGAGTGGGGTGGGAGTCACGTCACGGGGATGGGATGGGGATATAGGTACTTTTGTATAAATTGGTTGGTATCAAAGAAGAATGGGAAATCATGGGGATAATTATTTCATATCATGTGGGACGGAAATGCAATGTGACTGACATACATATTTTTACAATTTGTAGATACTCCTGATGAAGGTTTTTCTAACCGAAATGCATTGAGTGGGATGTGAATCTAAATGTTATGGAGGAAATTGGAACACGTTCATGCATAGGCCTGGATGAGCAATACATAGAACAAGTTACATGCTAAAAATTTTATCAACGAATTTCACAGCTTTTGACGTGATGAAAAAATAAATGGATTAATAATGATGAAAAGTGAAGAAAATGAATTGGACAAAAATTGATTACTCAGGTGGATGTGTATTATTTCGAGATACCAAGGTGTACACGGCTGTGCAACCTGTGTTGACCTGCTACTTTGCGGGTCACTACTTGAGTGTATTATGTTCAGGCGCGGAAGGAACGGCGCACTAATACGGGTGCTGCACGCCAAACGATAAAAAAGGAAGGCAATATGAATCATAATGAAGAATAATAAGGGTGTGCTTCGGGACATTTCTTGTCTTGTCGTCATATATACCGTTTCACCACCCGGTAGCACCCCAACACAAGGGAAAACAACAAACTGAGATCAAAAGATAACAGCGTGCTTCACGTCAAAAGCAGTTCACAACGTTTAGATCACGGATAAGTCATAATACATGGACTGCTCATATTACAGAATGTTTATTTTGCACATTAATAGTTGTTTATGTTTTTAATACACGCACTGATATAATAGAGGGGGATTGGGTTTGAGGTTTGATTTTGCAGAGGATTGTGGTTAATGTAGTAAGTACACAAAACGTTGATAGGATTTGAGAGTGGGAGTTGTTAGGGATACACGTGTTGTTTGCACCAATGATCGTAGAGGCGGGGTGGGTAACATCTATTTAAATTTGGGATGATTAGCATGGTCGCCACAAAGAAACAACGAGCGTAAGAGGAGGTTGAAGCGCTGTGAGTTTTACATCAGGTATGCACGGGGGTTCGATAAGGTGACAAACCTAACATAGGGTAACAATGTAGTATTTTTGGGGGGTTGTTTAAGTTGAGTAGAGGTGGTTTGAGGTTCATAGGGGTTCGATGTCAGGATATCAGGGGGTTAGTTGCGTTAAGGCACACAGATTTAGGATGTGTTTTTTAAAATTAGGATGAATGTTTACGTTAGGGGTTAGATTCGTGGGTCACACGGAATGGTTTGTATGTGGTGAGTGGGGTGGGAGTCACGTCACGGGGGATGGGATGGGGATATAGGTACTTTTGTATAAATTGGTTGGTATCAAAGAAGAATGGGAAATCATGGGGATAATTATTTCATATCATGTGGGACGGAAATGTAATGTGACTGACATACATATTTTTACAATTTGTAGATACTCCTGATGAAGGTTTTTCTAACCGAAATGCATTGAGTGGGATGTGAATCTAAATGTTATGGAGGAAATTCGGAACACGTTCATGCATAGGCCTGGATGGGCAATACATAGAACAAGTTACATGCTAAAAATGTTATCAACGAATTTCACAGCTTTTGACGTGACGAAAAAATAAATGGATTAATAATGATGAAAAGTGAAGAAAATAAATTGGACAAAAATTGATTACTCAGGTGGATGTGTATTATTTCGAGATACCAAGGTGTACACGGCTGTGCAACCTGTTTTGACCTGCTACTTTGCGGGTCACTACTTGAGTGTATTATGTTCAGGTGCGGAAGGAACGGCGCACTAATACGGGTGCTGCACGCCAAACGATAAAAAGGAAGGCAATATGAATCATAATGAAGAATAATAAGGGTGTGCTTCGGGACATTTCTTGTCTTGTCGTCATATATACCGTTTCACCACCCGGTAGCACCCCAACACAAGGGAAAACAACAAACTGAGATCAAAAGATAACAGCGTGCTTCACGTCAAAAGCAGTTCACTACGTTTGGATCACGGATAAGTCATAATACATGGACTGCTCATATTACAGAATGTTTATTTTGCACATTGATAGTTGTTTATGTTTTTAATACACGCACTGATATAATAGAGGGGGATTGGGTTTGAGGTTTGATTTTGCAGAGGATTGTGGTTAATGTAGTAAGTACACAAAACGTTGATAGGATTTGAGAGTGGGAGTTGGTAGGGATACACGTGATGGTTTGCACCAATGATCGTAGAGGCGGGGGGGGTAACATCTATTTAAATTTGCGATGATTAGCATGGTCGCCACAAAGAAACAACGAGCGTGTAAGAGGAGGTTGAAGCGCTGTGAGTTTTACATCAGGTATGCACGGGGGTTCGATAAGGTGACAAACCTCACATAGGGTAACAATGTAGTATTTTTGGGGGGTTGTTTAAGTTGAGTAGAGGTGGTTTGAGGTTCATAGGGGTTCGATGTCAGGATATCAGGGGGTTAGTTGCGTTAAGGCACACAGATTAAGGATGTGTTTTTTAAAATTAGGATGAATGTTTACGTTAGGGGTTAGATTCGTGGGTCACACGGAATGGTTTGTATGTGGTGAGTGGGGTGGGAGTCACGTCACGGGGGATGGGATGGGGATATAGGTACTTTTGTATAAATTGGTTGGTATCAAAGAAGAATGGGAAATCATGGGGATAATTATTTCATATCATGTGGGACGGAAATGCAATGTGACTGACATACATATTTTTACAATTTGTAGATACTCCTGATGAAGGTTTTTCTAACCGAAATGCATTGAGTGGGATGTGAATCTAAATGTTATGGAGGAAATTCGGAACACGTTCATGCATAGGCCTGGATGGGCAATACATAGAACAAGTTACATGCTCAAAATTTTATCAACGAATTTCACAGCTTTTGACGTGACGAAAAAATAAATGGATTAATAATGATGAAAAGTGAAGAAAATAAATTGGACAAAAATTGATTACTCAGGTGGATGTGTATTATTTCGAGATACCAAGGTGTACACGGCTGTGCAACCTGTTTTGACCTGCTACTTTGCGGGTCACTACTTGAGTGTATTATGTTCAGGTGCGGAAGGAACGGCGCACTAATACGGGTGCTGCACGCCAAACGATAAAAAAGGAAGGCAATATGAATCATAATGAAGAATAATAAGGGTGTGCTTTGGGACATTTCTTGTCTTGTCGTCATATATACCGTTTCACCACCCGGTAGCACCCCAACACAAGGGAAAACAACAAACTGAGATCAAAAGATAACAGCGTGCTTCACGTCAAAAGCAGTTCACTACGTTTGGATCACGGATAAGTCATAATACATGGACTGCTCATATTACAGAATGTTTATTTTGCACATTGATAGTTGTTTATGTTTTTAATACACGCACTGATATAATAGAGGGGGATTGGGTTTGAGGTTTGATTTTGCAGAGGATTGTGGTTAATGTAGTAAATACACAAAACGTTGATAGGATTTGAGAGTGGGAGTTGGTAGGGATACACGTGATGGTTTGCACCAATGATCGAAGAGGCGGGGTGGGTAACATCTATTTAAATTTGGGATGATTAGCATGGTCGCCACAAAGAAACAACGAGCGCGTAAGAGGAGGTTGAAGCGCTGTGAGTTTTACATCAGGTATGCACGGGGGTTCGATAAGGTGACAAACCTAACATAGGGTAACAATGTAGTATTTTTGGGGTGTTGTTTAAGTTGAGTAGAGGTGGTTTGAGGTTCATAGGGGTTCGATGTCAGGATATCAGGGGGTTAGTTGCGTTAAGGCACACAGATTAAGGATGTGTTTTTTAAAATTAGGATGAATGTTTACGTTAGGGGTTAGATTCGTGGGTCACACGGAATGGTTTGTATGTGGTGAGTGGGGTGGGAGTCACGTCAAGGGGGATGGGATGGGGATATAGGTACTTTTGTATAAATTGGTTGGCATCAAAGAAGAATGGGAAATCATGGGGATAATTATTTCATATCATGTGGGACGGAAATGCAATGTGACTGACATACATATTTTTACAATTTGTAGATACTCCTGATGAAGTTTTTCTAACCGAAATGCATTGAGTGGGATGTGAATCTAAATGTTATGGAGGAAATTCGGAACACGTTCATGCATAGGCCTGGATGGGCAATACATAGAACAAGTTACATGCTAAAAATGTTATCAACGAATTTCACAGCTTTTGACGTGACGAAAAAATAAATGGATTAATAATGATGAAAAGTGAAGAAAATAAATTGGACAAAAATTGATTACTCTGGTGGATGTGTATTATTTCGAGATACCAAGGTGTACACGGCTGTGCAACCTGTTTTGACCTGCTACTTTGCGGGTCACTACTTGAGTGTATTATGTTCAGGTGCGGAAGGAACGGTGCACTAATACGGGTGCTGCACGCCAAACGATAAAAAAGGAAGGCAATATGAATCATTATGAAGAATAATAAGGGTGTGCTTCGGGACATTTCTTGTCTTGTCGTCATATATACCGTTTCACCACCCGGTAGCACCCCAACACAAGGGAAAACAACAAACTGAGATCAAAAGATAACAGCGTGCTTCACGTCAAAAGCAGTTCACTACGTTTGGATCACGGATAAGTCATAATACATGGACTGCTCATATTACAGAATGTTTATTTTGCACATAGATAGTTGTTTATGTTTTTAATACACGCACTGATATAATAGAGGGGGATTGGGTTTGAGGTTTGATTTTGCAGAGGATTGTGGTTAATGTAGTAAGTACACAAAACGTTGATAGGATTTGAGAGTGGGAGTTGGTAGGGATGCACGTGATGGTTTGCACCAATGATCGTAGAGGCGGGGTGGGTAACATCTATTTAAATTTGGGATGATTAGCATGGTCGCCACAAAGAAACGACGAGCGCGTAAGAGGAGGTTGAAGCGCTGTGAGTTTTACATCAGGTATGCACGGGGGTTCGATAAGGTGACAAACCTAACATAGGGTAACAATGTAGTATTTTTGGGGTGTTGTTTAAGTTGAGTAGAGGTGGTTTGAGGTTCATAGTGGTTCGATGTCAGGATATCAGGGGGTTAGTTGCGTTAAGGCACACAGATTAAGGATGTGTTTTTTTAAAATTAGGATGAATGTTTACGTTAGGGGTTAGATTCGTGGGTCACACGGAATGGTTTGTATGTGGTGAGTGGTGTGGGAGTCACGTCACGGGGGATGGGATGGGGATATAGGTACTTTTGTATAAATTGGTTGGTATCAAAGAAGAATGGGAAATCATGGGGATAATTATTTCATATCATGTGGGACGGAAATGCAATGTGACTGACATACATATTTTTACAATTTGTAGATACTCCTGATGAAGGTTATTCTAACCGAAATGCATTGAGTGGTATGTGAATCTAAATGTTATGGAGGAAATTCGGAACACGTTCATGCATAGGCCTGGATGGGCAATATATAGAACAAGTTACATGCTAAAAAATTTATCAACGAATTTCACAGCTTTTGACGTGACGAAAAAATAAATGGATTAATAAAGATGAAAAGTGAAGAAAATAAATTGGACAAAAATTGATTACTCAGGTGGATGTGTATTATTTCGAGATACCAAGGTGTACACGGCTGTGCAACCTGTTTTGACCTGCTACTTTGCGGGTCACTACTTGAGTGTATTATGTTCAGGTGCGGAAGGAACGGCGCACTAATACGGGTGCTGCACGCCAAACGATAAAAAAGGAAGGCAATATGAATCATAATGAAGAATAATAAGGGTGTGCTTCGGGACATTTCTTGTCTTGTCGTCATATATACCGTTTCACCACCCAGTAGCACCCCAACACAAGGGAAAACAACAAACTGAGATCAAAAGATAACAGCGTGCTTCACGTCAAAAGCAGTTCACTACGTTTGGATCACGGATAAGTCATAATACATGGACTGCTCATATTACAGAATGTTTATTTTGCACATTGATAGTTGTTTATGTTTTTAATACACGCACTGATATAATACAGGGGGATTGGGTTTGATGTTTGATTTTGCAGAGGATTATGGTTAATGTAGTAAGTACACAAAACGTTGGTAGGATTTGAGAGTGGGAGCTGGTAGGGATACACGTGATGGTTTGCACCAATGATCGTAGAGGCGGGGTGGGTAACATCTATTTAAATTTGGGATGATTAGCATGGTCGCCACAAAGAAACAACGAGCGCGTAAGAGGAGGTTGAAGCGCTGTGAGTTTTACATCAGGTATGCACGGGGGTTCGATAAGGTGACAAACCTAACATAGGGTAACAATGTAGTATTTTTGGGGGGTTGTTTAAGTTGAGTAGAGGTGGTTTGAGGTTCATAGGGGTTCGATGTCAGGATATCAGGGGGTTAGTTGCGTTAAGGCACACAGATTAAGGATGTGTTTTTTAAAATTAGGATGAATGTTTACGTTAGGGGTTAGATTCGTGGGTCACACGGAATGGTTTGTATGTGGTGAGTGGGGTGGGAGTCACGTCACGGGGGATGGGATGGGGATATAGGTACTTTTGTATAAATTGGTTGGCATCAAAGAAGAATGGGAAATCATGGGGATAATTATTTCATATCATGTGGGACGGAAATGCAATGTGACTGACATACATATTTTTACAATTTGTAGATACTCCTGATGAAGGTTTTTCTAACCGAAATGCATTGAGTGGGATGTGAATCTAAATGTTATGGAGGAAATTCGGAACACGTTCATGCATAGGCCTGGATGGGCAATACATAGAACAAGTTACATGCTAAAAATTTTATCAACGAATTTCACAGCTTTTGACGTGATGAAAAAATAAATGGATTAATAATGATGAAAAGTGAAGAAAATAAATTGGACAAAAATTGATTACTCAGGTGTATTATGTTCAGGTGCGGAAGGAACAGCGCACTAATACGGGTGCTGCACGCCAAACGATAAAAAAGGAAGGCAATATGAATCATAATGAAGAATAATAAGGGTGTGCTTCGGGACATTTCTTGTCTTGTCAACTTAAACCTTTTGCCAGGCCAAAACCTTCCCTTTTAATACTTATAAGCCCCCATAAGGTAGGGCAAGGTGCATGGTAAGTAAGTAGTAGGGCATGGTTATTTAAGTTTTACTTGTCCTGGCAGTGAATAACTCCTAAAGTCTTTTTTCACTGTGACAAAACCTGTCTTCTCCATCGACTAACACTGGGTTAACTTATTACATTTAATAAGTGCTAACTTTGAACTGGAAGCAGATAGAGATATGCTGTTTAGACTCAGATATATTGAAATTTTGAATCATTTTTAATGGTAAAGTTTGATTATAAGTCACAATTCTGAAAATTCCCCTTTTAGAAAGTTGGTATTTTCGTGTCCTAACCATTTGTGCCTAGGTTAAATGATTGTGAATGGCTCTGCTGTTGGACTTGGTGTATTCCTCTCAGACTGTGATGCAAAGGGGACTAGTTGAGGGCAGGATGGGCCTTCCTGCCTGAATGGCTGGTGGCGGAGCTGTGCCCTGCCCCCTTGCACGGCAAAGTGCTTACCTCTAGCACAGAGGAACCTGACACCAGCCTATTGTCACCCCAGACAGTGTGGAGCCATGGCAGAGGAAGGGAAGAACTTTCTAGAACCAGATGTGGGGGTAGGACAGGGCTTCCACCTACCCACAAAGCCTGGCCCCAGGTATAAATATTGGACCACTCTAAAAAACACTCTGGAAATGTGGCCATTAAGGAAGAAGGACTGCCTTGCTACTGAGGACTGCCTTGATGTCTGAGAAGGAGGACTGAACCTGCTTTATCCCAGGACAACCTGAGTGACTCCAAGTGTCACTTGGCTGGCCTCCTGTGTGAGCTACAGGGACATAACAAGCGTCAGAGGCCTCTTTGCAAGTGGCCAGCTGACCTGCTACACTGAGTCTGCCTGGACCTGCAATTAGACCTGCCTAAGCCCTTTTGGCTTCTAGCTGGAGTGAGTTCCGGATCCCTAAGAGGCGCCTCCAGGTCCTGGACCTTTGGCTGGCATTAATTTGAGCTCCACCAAAGAAGAAGAGGTGAATTTATGCAGTATGAGCTCTTCCTAGCCGCCAATAGGCATTTTTGTGCTGAGGCTCTGCTGGTCGAGACAACTGCCAACACAAAGCTCCAGTGAGACCTGCTCTTCGTGCTACAGTGTCCACCTGAGACAGCTGGCAACGTGAGTTCTGGACACCGGGCTACTGCAACGATAGCCTGCAGTGACTGCAATGCTAAGCTTGAGCAATGACCATCCGCAAGGCCCGACTGGCTCTTTGTGCTGCTGCAATGACCCATGAAACCAGGACTGCTCTTGGCGCTACAGAAACAACAATCTGCAACCCTCTCCCTGCTCCTCACGGCCTTCTCCAACAAGAACAGAACTGTTTGCACCGGACTTCGAGAAGGTAACTTTTTCATTGCGACTAACCTGATCTCTGTATCTGGCCTACGCTCCATCGCAGTCACCCTGAAATTGTGACTTTCACCCAGTCTAGTACAGCCAGATGACCGTGTGTCACACTTTGTTCTTTTAGGCGCTATTTTTACTTCAAACTTTTAAATTGAACAGCTCCGGTTCTACTGACTGGAATTCTGTCATTCTGGTATCATTTTATTTATTAACAATCATTCGAGTTTTCAAAATTGATTTGGGATTCTTCTTGTGTTTTATTTTCATTTTATTACTGCCTGTGTACTGCATAAATACTTTACACATTGCCTCCAAGGTAAGCCTGACTGTTTTGTGCCAAGCTACCAGAGGGCAAGCACAGCATAATTTAGTGACTTTTGTGGTTCATCCTGACAAGGATTGTTGTTTTTGCCTGAGGGGGGCTTCCATACCCCTAATCCAGTAATCCATTCTCTTACAACCACCCTCTAGAACTTTGTAAGAGTCAAGAGCCCTGTTATGAGGTGTGTGTTTTTGCAGGGCTCAGCTGCGCATCTGTTTTGTATAACAGCATTTTTGTTAATGTATACACTGCTGGCAGCTCAACTCCAAAACAGTGAGCAGGGATTGCATGTCTCTATGACCAAGCTGTACTTTATTTAGCACATACATTAAATGGACAAATTCATAGTTATATGAAGGCACTTTAGAAAATGAAACCACTTAAAAATAAGCACACAGTTGTGCCCTGTGCTAAAACACATCTTTATGCTACAGCCTCATATCTTTTTGCATCCGTACACCCCTCTAAATAAATGCCTTCACCCTAGAAGCTGTAACATTACATAGGCTCTCATTACAAGTGTCCCATTACTTAGGGTGATATTTATCGCACCTGATAAAATTCAGCTCTACCGAGTCAGAATTTATCGCGAACAATGAATATCACCAAATTACGAGTTTTGGGGGAATATCTTGCGGATTTGATACTTGCCGCTGCAAAGTCTGCATGCTTTGGCAAACACCAGCCAAAAATATTAGCTGGATCGATCTGCTGATTTTTTTTCCAAAACTCATAATTGCGATATGTGCGGAGATACCAGTTATAGCACGCATCGCAATTAACTGGGCTACTTGTAAAAGGAGCAAAGGTGTCTTTATAAGCTCTTCATACAACACATCCTACAACTTGAAGAGTTTTCTCATATCCCTAGTCTCTCATATGACGACTCTGTAATCATCTGGTAGGATCTTATTCCGAGCCTTCTCTCCCAAGTAATGGGTTTCTGTTGCTATCATCCGCAAAGTTAAGCATTTCAGTATGAGATGCTCTGGTAACAGGTATAGATATTCAGAAAGAAGCGCAGTACATTTAAATTAAAATGAATAAGCAGCTCCGTTGCATATGACTGGGTCACAGATCACTGGAGGCTGTGATATCCCCTGGGTTCATATCATTGCTTATAATTTGTTGCACACACATAAGAGGATAATGTAATGCACCCAAGTACAACCTCCCAGCATTCATCTCTTCAGGCAAAACATGTTTATAAAGTTCCCCTAAGGCTGAATAGTCAGTGTAGCAGGCTTTACATGGCAGGGCTGGCTGCCTTTCACAACCTGTGGGACCTTAAAAGAATCGTATTATATATTAATGCAGGTTGTCAAATCGCACACCTATGAGGCCAAAGGATTTACAGTATTATTTTCCATGTTGATATATTTTGGATTTCAGCCATAGGGCACGCTGTGAGCAGTATAATATGGATTTTCAGCTAATATTTTTTTTTACTTCACCACATGTTCTTAAATGGCGAATTCTATATGACTCTGTCCATACACGATCAGTGTTCTTTGTATAGCACACCATTAGTTGCTTGGGAGTATGTTCACTGTTTAGCTATTCTTCCAAAAATGTGACCAAATAAGATTGAAGGAGAAATAAGTGTACCTACCTTCATTTAAGCAGAAGAACCAAAAATAAAAGTATGAATGCACTGGCTTGCAGAGACGATGTCACAAATCTTCTTCTTGTGTGTTTGGAAAAACATGGCAACCAAATGGAAATGCAATTGCTAACATAGCGGCACATTGTTATAATGACTCTTTGCATCAGCGGTCATTAATAATAAATGTATATGCAAGAACTAATGCTAAAATATTTGCTGACATGCAAAGTTGTCTCAAAAGGTATCTTTGAAAACGTTCATTATAAATAAAAAAAAATCTCACGTCACCTAATAGTAGTATTGCAGGGTTTGTAAGATTGAAATTTACCCTGGGATAGTCTTTCTCCTTTTACAGTGGTGAGCCAAAACACACTTTCCAGGAAAGGCCACTGGGGTTGGTGTAATTTTGTCCAATACAAAGAGTGGTATGGAGCGTCAAGCTGTAGTATGAAGAGAGGCTCGGCAGACAAAGTGGGGCCAGTGGAGGGGTCAAACACGTGTCCAGAAAATACAAATGGGAGGGATACCAGAGAAAGGACAGGGACATTTGCGATTCCCTGTCCAAAACAGCGGTGATGTGTTGAAGATTAGGGATAACAAAGAACGAAAATCTCCAAATTGCTTGCAGTATATGCTCATTTTGTGTTATAATAACAGTATGTATATACCCATTAATTTATCAGAGTGGCGTTTTTCAAGGCAATCTATTACATCTATGTCTTAAAATTGATGAATTTCCCTCTGCGTTGCCACCTGAAACTATACATGGTAGTTTATAGCAATGACAGAGATAGAGATTGGGATGTAAAGAAAATTAGTTTTGTGTCCAAATCAATAAAAAGGTATTCAATCTAAAATGCATGGCGGTTGCGATGAGCTAAACACATTAAGAAAAGATTGCGGGGCGTAGTCTGGCCACGTAACAAGATGGCCACTTAGTCCCGGAGCTCCGCGATAAGGGGAGCCCCGGATGGCGTTGAGAGAGCTTTCCTGTAACCAAATGTTGATACGGACCCTGGCTTCGGATGGTATAGAAGTCAAGGGTTGTTTGGCGATGTCTTTTTGCCAAAATTGATGTTCCCAGGCGGTTTTTCTCAAAGGGAGCTGATCGCGGCATAAACGTATGGAAGCCTGCGACCTGCGTCATGCGTACAGAGCTGAGGAGGCGCACCTGCGATTGGTGACTTTGGGCCTTCTGGAGATTCAACCGCGCATCTTGCGGAGTGTGGCCTTCCGGTCCAGACCCTTTTTGATGTGAGCGGACTGTTTTTTCTGCCTGTCATGAGGAACCCTTCTAGCCTACTTGGGCTCCCAGTTGAACCTCGTCCACTGCCGACACCAAGGTCAGAATAGCGCAGCGTGGTGTCGCACTTCAGAGGAGATGGTTCAAGCTCACACACCCGAATGGGAGTTGCGGCTGGCGGGCGTTATGAATATGTAAATGAGCTGTGGCTCTCACAGCTTTCTGCCGCAGAGGAATTGCGCACTACTTCACACAGACCTACGCCACTATATGAGTGATATATCTGACAACCGTTTAGCTTGACTTGAGGACTACAGCTCGCCCGAATCTCCCATCTTAGAGGAATCCCACATCAGTTGATTCCTTGAGCGATTACTTGAGTTGTTAAGAGCAAGTTGTTCTCCTGAGTGGGCTCCAATATCCTCTCTCCTCTCTTCATCCCTGAAGACAAGACTTTATGGATGTTGCACTCTACAGTAACGAATGTAGATATGGACCATCACATCAACATCAACTCACCGAAGGAAGATCTGAGGGAAACCGCCCTTCCCCATTGCACTTAATTACGACCTATGCTATTAAAAACCTTTCATCAGTTGCAAGATATATCAGATGTGAGCCTCATCATTACAGACTCAGCCTTGTCTTTCCCTCCTTTGGTGCCACTTTCAATAAAGTGCTCGTGTGCATTGGTCATCAGCCCCTCTACAAGAGGTCCCTGAATTGATCCATCTGTGGAGGTCAACCCTGGGTTAAATTAATCTGCCTACCTCGTACTTTTGGAGACCCGCTGGCACCACTATTGAGCACCACTCTTGAGTCCCTCTATTGAGCCCCACAACGGCCAATTCTGACTGTCTCTACAAATGAATTGACCCTCAATAACAAGTATCTATAGGGAAGGAGATTGCCTCATAAGAGAACTATATATGTGGAAAATGACCACTGCATTATTAACAATAGAGGAACAACACAGAAAAGTTGGGGATGCCTTCTGGCAAGTCTTCTGGAAAGCCCGCTAAACAACTTATTTTCTCTGAAGCTCTGGGCCAGGGTTGATCCACCCCAGATATACATAGCACCACTCCCTTAATGCAGAAATCACCTAATCCTATGATGGAGACTTCATCGGATTCCACCATGGTGCGGATATTTCAGGAAATTTCTGCTGTGGGTCGACGGTTGGAGGGCATGGAGTCCTCCATTTCTGCTCTCACAACTGAGACCAAATCTATTCGTACAGACATAGCTATATTTCAGCCTCTGATGGATGGCCTCACTACCCGAGTGGCTGCAGTAGAAAACCGCCTTGATTCAATACCGGACCTGGACCAGGAACTCCTCTTCCTAAGGAGTAAAGTGATTGACCTGGAAGACAGGAGTCGACGGGATAATGTTCGCCTCTTTGGTTTTCCCAAAAAAATAGAAGGATCAGATGCCAAATCCTTTCTCAGAACAGTCCTTACAAAAATTACAGGTCTTGCCTTTGATTCACCATTAGAGATGCAGAAAGCTCATCGCATTGGACCACTCAACAAAGGGAAAAATGCCCGGCCGGGTCCACTTATTGTTTGCTTCCGACGACATGAACAGGCTCGTCAATTGATCAATGCGGCTCGTATCCATGGCCCGTACACATTTGAAGGTAATAAGATTAGGATGATGGCGGACTTTTCAAGGGAAACAAACGAACTCCGCAAAGCCTTTCTATCTCTTCGAACCCGCCTGAGGCAACTAAACATCAAGTATGGACTCTTTGAGCCTGCACGTCTACGGATTACCAAAGAGGGAATCTCCAAGGAATTCTTTAATCCAGAAGAACTCAGACAATTCTTGGACAATCTTGCTCCTCAAAATTTAGACTGTGCCGTGTTTCAACCAGAGATTGAATCCCAACATACATCATTGAACTCTGCAAATTCATCTACCGGACCCCGACGTAACCCTGGCCGATCCCAGAGCAGGGGACGAGATACAGATCGACCTGTTTGTTCCCTCGGTGATCGATCACAAGTACTCCAAGCAGTGGCTGCCCTTACACAGGAAAGAGTCAGAGACAAATCACGCTCTCCTATAAAGCCCTCTTCATCTGAGGAGGGTGTGGCTTAAACTCTGGCTGAGTGATTTACCTACCTACATTGATGAGTTGCTGGAAGTATTTTGCCTTCTTGTCTGCCGAAGAAGATAATTTCATGAGTACGTGAATACTTGCTCGTTTTATTATGCTTTACTTGCTTAGTTTTTATTTGTATTTATTTACTTGAGTTTTATATAGCGCTGGCTAGACACGGAGGTATCAGTGCGCTTTACATGAGGAGAGTTACATAGGTTACAAGTTACACATTGATTACAGAAGGTACATCAGTTACAAGTTACATCCGTTGGTTCATGGCGTGTAGAAGGGTAAGGGGTTAATGTAAAAGGGTAACGGGGAGAGAGAATTAAGCAGAGCATAGGCATAAGGATAAACAAAGCAGGCAGGGGAGAGAAATTCAGGGGAGAGAGGAAAGGAATAGGGGGGTAAACAAAGAATGAAGGAGGGAAGCGGTGGGGGAGGGGGTAGGAGACACAGCGTGGAGACAAGGAAGTAACTGTGTCTGACGTCCGGCTGGGTGGGAGACGGCTCCCCACGGTAAAGGGATCATTCCCAGTCCTCCGTTATGTGTGATTCCCTTGTCGCGGTGGACTCTCTCAGCGGGGTCGCTGAGACTCCAGGGCATAGATGCTGGATCCCTCCCCAACAAGGGGAGAGGAGTGCTTTGGCCACGGGCACACTCTGAAGAATGAAGGAGGGAAGAGGTGGGGGAGGGGGTAGGAAACCTAGCGGGAACCCAGTGTCCGACGTCCGGCAGGGTAGGAGACGGTTCCGAGCAGTAAGGGGATCTATCCCAGTCCTCCACTATGTGTGACTCCCTTGTCGCGGTGGACTCTCTCAGAGGGGTCTCAGAGACTCCAGGGCATAAATGCTGGATCCATCCCCAACAAGGGGAGTAGGAGTGTTTAGGACAAGGGCATACTTATGGGGGCCATTTTAGGGAGTCAGGCTGGTAGAGAAAGGCACTCACTGTAGAAGGGGAAATGCGATGCGCAGATTATAGGAATCTGTAGATCCCGGTGACTTGCCACTGTGATTACTGTTTCTCTGTTAAGTCTCTTTCCAGATGGTAAGGCAGAACCCGGATGCGGGGTCATCCTCTCTCTGCGGTGATATGTCCCTGGCGGGCGCCATTTTGAGGTCAGGCGAGGCGTATCCCGTTCGAAAATGTTATCAAAGTTTTCCATGTGGGCCCAACTTGGGTACCCTCCGGTCCTGCGAACTCTCACCAAAGATTACCAGAGGTTAGCTCCGCTCCCCCACTCACCGCATCACAGTCCCAGCTGCGCATCGTCTCCTAAGTGCGGGACTCTCTCGTCATCGGGGCCGCCACCCGCGATCACCCGGCGTGTTCACCATGCGGAGCTGAGTCTGAGGAGAGCAGTTGCGGCCACTCCACAGGTCCCGGGGGATCGTTGGGTGGACTCATAGGTTATAGGCAGAGAGGGCCGCTTGCAGCTGGCCAAGCGCCCCTGGCCGGGTACGCCTACAGCAGAGGACCGATGGGGGAGGGGCGCAGCCCGGAGCCTGAGTCTTCGCTGCTCCACACACATCCCCGTAGTTGCGGCTGTCTCTGATTGTCCGCAGTACACCCCAGTGGGGTCCAGCAATGATTTTGTTTCCCGCTGGCAGATTTTCGGCATCCAGATGCAGGATAGTTGGCGGTCGTGGAGGAGCGCTCTGGAGAAGCGTCCGCTCACGCCACCATCTTATTGGAAGCTTAGTAATATTCTTATTCTACCCTACCATCCCCTCCCTTATTTCTTTCTTTCCCCTATTTCTTTTCTTTTTCTTTCTTTCCTTCCCCTTTTTTAACATGTGCTTATGATAACGTCTATTTATTCTTACAATGTTTTTCGAGGCATTTTTACGTATACTCTCCATATTGTAAATTTCATATGATATGAATTAGGTCGGTTGGCTATATATTTGAGTTCCTGCCCACGTCTTAAACATTATATGCTCCATAATGTTCTTCTTCTCTTGTTTTCTTCTTGCACATTTCTCCTTTCCTTTCTTTCCTTCCCTTTTTTAACATGTACTTATGATAACGTCTATTTATTCTTACAGTGTTTTTCGAAGCATTTTTACTTATACTCTCCATATTGTAAATTTCATATGATATGAATTAGGTTGGTTGGCTATATATTTGAGTTCCTGCCCACTTCTTAAACATTATATGCTCCATAATGTTCTTCTTCTCTTGTTTTCTTCTTGCACATTTCTCCTTTCCTTTCTTTCCTTCCCTTTTTTAACATGTACTTACGATATCGTTTATTTATCCTTACAGTGTTTTTCAAAGCATGTTTGCTTATGCTCTCCATATTGTAAATTTCATATGATATGAATTAGATCGGTTGGCTATATATTTGAGCTCCTGCTCACTTGTTATACATTATATACTACATAATGTTTTTCTTCTTTGGTTCTCTTCTTGCACATTTCTTCCTCCTCTTTTTCGTTCTATCTCTCTTTTTAACAAATATTTATGATAATATTTAACTAGTACAACATTTAACTATGATAATATTTAACTAAAATAATATTTAGCTATAATGTTTAATTGTTATTACAATGTTTTACAAAGCTTGTTTTATTGTGCTCTGCATATGATTAATTTATATTACACAGACCTTCCCTTTCTTCCCCGCCCCTCTTCCTCTCCCCTGTTTCCCCTTTTCTCCTCTCATACTACACTACTGCGATGCTCATCTCTTTCCCTTATTCCTTTCACTTTTTAATCTGACCTTTATATTATGGGTTGAATACTTAAACACTTAAATACTTGAGTACTCTTACACTCTCAACCTTAATACTGTTAACACTGTTGCATAGTTGCATTTTCCTATCGACTTTGTCGCCAGATGGGGCTCCCGACGCGAATAGCCCGAAAGCTTAGACCCGCAGAAAGCAGTCCTATACCCCTAATGTTGCACCTTCCCTACGCAGCACATTTGCCCTTCTCTCTCTTCCTCATCTTCTCTCCAGTTTCTTTAGAACCTCGCTTTTCCTCCTTATCATTTACCCTTCTGTGTATATACAAGCGACTTCCTTACTTTTCTTACACAATCCTCTAATCTCTTAGGAATTATTTAAGAGGGTTGCTACCCTTATCCTTGATCCTTTCTCCTTGCGCGGAGCTTGATTTCTTTCTTTCTATCCTCTATTCCCCTCTCCTTTTGTTCCTCTTTCTGCTCTCCTTCCCTTATACAGACTTTCTCCTTGACCCTACCCACATTTCTCCCTACACCCCCCTCCTCTCCTTTTTCTCCTGCGCACCTCTTACCTGTCTATTCTACTTCCTTCCTTACTTTTATCCCCATAATCCAACATCTCTCATTTCTTTTTTCTGCTTTTCCCTCAAAACTAATCTCTTTCGACTCTTAACTCACACATGACAGTGAACAATCCCTCTTTCCCTCATCCACTACGCATTATCTCGTGGAATGTCAATGGTCTTACGCACTACATTAACCGTAAGCAAGTACTCTCTTATTTGCAAACAAAAAGAGCCGATATTGCTCTTCTACAAGAGACTCACTTGGATGCTTTGGAATCATCCAAATTAAAACGAGAATGGGTGGGAAAAGTCATTCATTGTGGATTGACGACACAATCTCTCTCTAAGGAGAATGCACCACGGAAATGTGGCGTGGCTATCCTCTTGCACAAATCCTTACCTGTCACAACTGTCAAGACCTGGCAGAGATGGTATTTGTGCCCTCTAGAAAGTTCTTACCTAATTACTTACAAAGAAGTGTTAAAAAGTGAAAAACAATGCAACAGGCCCTTTTCATGTATGCATCCAGGATCTGAAACAACATTCCAATATTTATCAGGACAACCACAACCCCGCTTCAATTCAATAAAGAGATGAGGATGCACCTCTTAAAAATACTATGTCCGGATGCAAAAACATTCCACAAACCAGCTTTCAACACAAGCAATTGTATCCTTGCAGTTGATGATGTGCAGTGCTTCACTGCCTTTGGCTAGAGTCATGCTGTACAAATACCCCTACAAACACACACACGCACACATACACACACAGACACACACACATAAAAGCAGGAAATGTGATTGAAAATAGCAATGAAATTCTGGCAGTCTTTTATTTTGATTAAAAGTGTCAATCAATCAATCAGGGGTTTGTTAAAGCGCGACTACTCACCCGTAAGGGTCTCAAGGAGCTGGGGGGGGGGGAGGGGGTGCAGGTTCCATCCATCAAGGAGGGGGTCTGTCGAAGAGCCAGGTTTTGAGGTTTCTTGCGAAGATGGGGAGCGATGTTGTCTGTCTGAGGTGGAGCGGAAGGGCGTTCCATGCTTTGGCCGCGAGGAAGGAGAAGGAGCAACCTCCCGATCTGGTCTTTCTGGTGCGGGGACCACGGCGTAGGAGAGCTGGGCTGATCGTAGGGTCCTTTGGGGTGCGTGGAATTTGAGTCGGCTGTTCAGGTATGCTGGTCCGGTGCCGTGGAGGGCCTTGTGTGCGTGGGTGAGCATCTTGAAGGTGATTCTCGCCTCGACAGGGAGCCAGTGGAGTGTGCGCAGGTGCTGGGAGATGTGGCAGTGTTTTGGCAGGTTGAGGACCAGTCTTGCGGCGGCGTTCTGTAGCTTGCGGGTAAGGTTTTTGTTTATTCCGGCGTAGAGTGCGTTGCCGTAGTCGAGTCTGCTGGTGACCAGGGCGTGAGTGATGGTCTTTCGGTGTTCGAGGGGGATCCATTTGAAGGTCTTACGAAGGAGGCGGAGGGTGTGGAAGCAGGAAGACGAGACAGAGTTGATCTGGCGGTCCATTTTGAGCTCGGAGTCCAGGATGATTCCCAGGTTGCGTGCGTGGTCCGTGGGGGTTGGCGGGTTTCCGAGGGCGGGGGGCCACCAGGTGTCGCTCCAGGCATCGGGGTTTGGGCCCATGATGAGTACTTCTGTTTTGTTGGTGTTTAGTTGTAGGCAGCTGTTTTTCATCCATTTGGCGACGGCTTCCATGCCTTCTCGAAAGTTGCGTCTGGCGGTGTTGGGCTCGTTGGATAGGGAGAGGATGAGCTGGGTGTCGTCTGCGTATGACACGATGTTGAGTCCGTAGGTTCTGACGATGGGGGCGAGTGGAGCCATGTAGACGTTGAAGAGCGTCGGGCTGAGGGAGGAGCCCTGGGGGACTCCGCAGGTGGTAGGTGTGGGGTCCGAGAGGAAAGGGGGAGTCTGACCCGCTGCGTCCTGCCGGAGAGGAAGGAGCGGATCCAGTCGAGGGCCTTGTCCTGGATTCCTGCATCGTAGAGTCTGCGTATTAGGGTGCGGTGGGAGACTGTGTCGAACGCCGCTGATAGGTCAAGGAGGATGAGGGCTACTGTTTCTCCTTTGTCCAGTAGGGTGCGGATGTCATCTGTTGCGGCGAGGAGGGCGGTTTCCGTACTGTGATTTTTTCTGAAGCCGGATTGGGAGGAGTCGAGAATGTTGTGTTCTTCAATGAATGTGGCGAGTGTGGAGGGGAGGGGAGAACAGTACTGCCATAATCAGTGGTGGTAAGAGGCTTCTAAATGTGGGGGGGAACAAGCGAGCAAGCATGTCTGAACTGAAGAAGGGTGTTTCAGGGTTTTTCTTTTTGCTAGCTGTCCATTAAATGCTGTGTCTTTATTGAAAAATAGTGCAGTAAATCAAATAGTGCTGTCCCAAAGCATCGTATCATTGCAATCTTTAAACAAAAATTTTAACATAGTCAGCATTTGGCGACATGGAAATCAACAGCCCAGCAATTTAAACCTGCGTTTCGGGGAACGGATATCAACATGTATTGTCCATGACACCACTAGTTGTCTTTTATACATTGATCTTTGTAGAAAAAATATAAAGTTCCACTCGCCAAGCATCTGTGAACTGCTGAAAGCTTTTAAATCTTGCAGTGAAGGGAGGCCTGGGCAGGGCCGGACTGGGAATCAAAACTGGCCCTGGCAAAGTTCTCGGCCGGCCCCCCGGGGGGTTGCGGGTGCGGTCGAGCTGTTTGCCAGTGCTGATTTTGGCCGATTTTGTTACAGGGGGCGATATTGCAGCTATGCTGCAAAAACGGCCCTGTAATAAAAACGGCCCCCCAGGGTCCCAAAACCGGCCCCTCCCTGGTGGCCCATCAGGGAAATGCCCGGTGCCTGCTACGGCCAGTCCAGCCCTGAGCCTTGGCCCTGCTGCTGTGCTAATGGTGACTCCACCCCAGTCCCCTGGCACCACCAGAGGCAGTCACAGGGAGGTGAGGTGAGGGGCTGCAAAGCTGCTGCTGTTGCATAAGTCCTGCATTTCAACCCAACGGTCCATCAAGGGAAACTCAAACTTTAGGGTTCCAAGCAGAAAAGAGGGGCACTCCCTTAGCAACACAAGTGAGAAGAACAGCTCTTTTTTAGTATAATGCTGCAGGCTACATGTGTTCCGCGCTGATTGAGGCCAGACTTTGAGGGCCGGAACTAGCTGCCAGATTCCTCCGCCAACACACTTCACATTCACACTGTAAACTGGTGTGGCCTCCTACATTTCACTCGCATGAAGCTCTCCTGGCTCCACCCTGGGCCACAACAACAGCGCCTCATGGCAGACTTAGACAGAGCTGCTAAAACAGGCCATGCCCACTGGTCCTGAGATCACTGCACTGGTTTGAACCTTAAGGTCGAGTAAAACCTTGACCGGCACATGTGCAGAATTAACCCACCCCATCATCCCTCCCTCCCTCTAAACAAACAGTCTCAGCTAACTTACTGTGAGCAGTCTGCCACCCTTAGCCTTGATGTGCTCAGAGTGCTCCTTCTTTCTATGAATGGTAGGGCATCATCCCCTACGCTCCATAACAATATCCGATAGTTGTCTTAATGCAACTAATTCACAGTATCTACAGGATGTTTTACTAGGACTTTTTGAGAACTTCCTAATGGCGAACTTCGAGTAATTTATGAAGTACTTATATCATATGGTTCCCCAGAGCAGAATGTGAGGGCTGAGGGAATATTTACAAGGGCTTATCGCCACCAGAACGTCACTTTTTGTGACGTTCTGGTGGCGATAACCCCTTTGTCTTATTTACAAGGTGACGTTAAGCCACTTAACGTGGCTTACCGCTGCCTTGTAAATAATGCCCCTTTCATGCAACACTTAGCGTGAAAGGGGCGTGCAATGGGTGTTGCAGTGAGTGTTCCGCCGCAACACCCATTGCTTTTTGACGCTGCCCCTTATTTACAAGGGTGGTGTAAATATGGGACAGCGCCAAAAATAAGACCAGGGAAAATCTGGTCTTAACCTGGCACAACGAGGAAAAATTATTAATTTCTCCTGGTTTTTGCTGTTTCTATGTGTGCTGCATTCTGCAGCACACATAGAAAGAGCAAATCGCCAGTTGTGATTTTTCATGTGCAGGAAGGTGTCCCTTCCTGCATGAAGGTGTCCCTTCCTGCATGTAAACAATCATTAGAAAATGACGAGTTGCATCTTCCATATGTGCTGCATTCCGCAGCACACTTAGAAGTTACAAATCGCCATTAGTGACTTTTTATGTGCCGGAATGGACACCTTCCTGCACATGAACAATCATTCCCTGCAATGCAGGCCCCCTTACACTATGGTGCATGGGTGCCTTCGTTGGTGCAAAACAGCTAGTGCTTGGGAAAATGCAGGGGGCGCCGCATTCTTGTAAATACGGCGTATCCCTGCGTTTTGAAAATGTCGGAGCGCTGCATTAGCAATTTTGGCTTAACACAGAACTCGGACAGTTTCTTGTTAATATCCCCCAGCATTTGCAAAACATATTGTTGGTAAAATCTTTAACATAGGTATCTAACCTACATTTAGAGTGTACTGCCTAATTTTTTATCCCGTGTGTCTGTTTAATGAAACTTTTACTTTGGTTCCAATTTCCTGAACCTGCAGTGTTGGAATAAGCAAGCAGTTAATTGATAAAATTCAGAAACACACTCTACTGTTTCATCTTCCTCACAGTGACATGGCTTTCTTTAATGCCAAACCCTGAATTACATGTCGTGTAAATATCTTTTTAATGTTATCACCATGGTTAAAGTGTATTTTTTAACTCTTCGTGCCTCACACAAGTTCAAGGTAAAACGAAGCTGCTGTGCTTGCCTGTGCGACTCGCGAATATAATGGCGTTTTTTACACTGCATTATATATTGTGAATTGCCGGTGCACACAATTATACGAGGTTATTGTTCGAAGTGAATGCCACTGAACATCTGTCATGTTCACTCATCGAGACAATCCATCTCAGTGGAAATGGCACGTGCTGATGACAGTGGTCACAGAGATTTGCCAAGCACATGACGGGCTAAAGGCGTATTACAGAATAAACGTTAACTTTAGAGAAATCAGCTTCACGGGGCATTTCCCAGAAGAAAAACCTGTCAAGGTGAAAAGGTGATCGATTATGAACACGTCTCTCTAATCAATAGAGGGAACCGAGAGTACAATGCAGGGACGGATTGAGGTTTGGAGAAACGTTGGTTTTATTACTGTCCATAAAATGGAGTCTGTCGCCCACCCCCATGCTCTTTCAACATACCCTAGCTGCTTAATATCATAGTAGTACTTAATTGATGTCCATTTGATCCTATAGGGCGCATCACTAAACATATCTCTCAGAGATACTTTGCTTTAGAATACTGTTTCACAGACCCTTCGTTGCCTTAAAGAAACTCTCTGTGGGGCGCCATGTCTGCAAAAATGTGTACATAGGTGCGGCGAGCTGCACAGATGTATAACTGCAATGAGGGCACCGCTGGGTAGCTTTAAATGCGGCATTCTCCGATTCTTCGCATGCAAATGAACCTTTCTGATGAAAAATGGCCTTGATTTGAAAGGGGACTCTTGAACATAGGAGGGACTCAATTAACCTTTTCTCTCTACCCACCATCCTTTGTACTTCCGTCTCTCTCTCCATTTTACACCCTAATCCTCTAACCCTTTTTACGTCACCTCTCATTCAATCTCTAGCTCAATCTCAATTACTCAGTCCTATTTCCTCTGTCTACTTCCACCTCTCTCTAACTCACACAAACCCTACACCTTCCATCTTTATCTTATCTCCCCTTTTCTATTGAGTATGTTTTTTCTAAACCGCGCCCTTTCTTACTTCACGATTAGTTAATACTTCCTCTCCAACTCCCATCATGCCTTTCTCACTTTTCTCTCAGCCTCGCATTTTTCTACTTTATTGTTCACATCTTCACTGCTCTCTTCCTCTCACCTCTATCTACCTTAACTCTCACTTTCTCACCTCTCTTCTTCTCTAACTCACCGCGTTCTCTTTCTCTTCGCTTTCCCTGCCCAACTTGTTTCTACACCTCTCTTTACCTCCACATTAAACAACAATTACTTCGTTCTACCTCACCTCCCTTTATCTGGCTCAGAACACTCACTGCATCCTGTTTATGTTACTACTAATGTATTTCCCCTCCCCACCCATCACTGTATGCCTCTCTTTGCCCCACCTCTTTATCTTCGCTCATCTTACATCTCTTTTACACTCTCTGATCCTCAACTTCTCCCTCCATCGCTACATCATTAATACTCTACCATTCTCTTCCTAAGATGATGACATTGAGCAGATAGAAACACTTGCAATTACTAAGGTGATCCAATTAATCTAAGAATTGAAAAACACTATAAGGGTAGTAGGAAATATGACATGTACAGCTATTTTTTTGCTCTGATTTTCTACACTCATATAAGTGTAACAATAAGTTACAAACTAGCAGGAACGTCATATGAACACCCTCTGTGAAACAAACAAAACAACAATGCACTCCAAATGTAGGCCACACTGCATTCACACACTTTCTCTCCATCCATGGACTAGCTTTTTAGAAACCTAAGCATCCTATTGGTCACTCATTTCTGTGCAAGACTAGAATATGACAAGAGAACAAATCTAGCCATCTTGTGAAACAGTTAAAGACTACTCACATTTGCCACATGACAGACACACACTCGTCCTTCCAAACACGTCAATGAAGTAGCAAGATCCATGCATGCATGTGCTCTGGTCTCTCATCATGGTTAAGAAGCAATACATAAATGTAACTACAGTACAATACAAATGCAACTTGTACCTCTCCTCTCTATATAGCTCTACCTCTCTCCACCATTAACTCACTCTGTCTCACCTCTTTCACTCCTTCACCTCACATTCTATCTCTCTCCTTTTTCTATTACTTCGCTACTTCACCTCACCCTTTTTACCTCGCATCCTGTCTAGCTTACATCTCTCATTTACTCCCATATGTCTAAACCTCTATTCCCATTACATCACCTTTCTCTCTAATTCACACTCCTCCCTGTACACTTGCTCTCCCTATGTACCTCACATCTCTCCATTTCACTAAATCACTTCTCTCACAACTTCATTTGCCTCTGTACTTGAAATCAGCCTGTATACCCTGCCTTTTTATAACTTATCTATAACGTATCGACCCTTATGTCTTTCTTTCTACTTTGCCCTTCTTTCTTTATACCTCTTCCTTTATCCCAGCTTCCTCTTCTACCTTGCTTCTCTGTTTGTATCACAAACTATCATTTACATTACATTCTTTTACTCACCTTTATCCAACTCCCTCAGACACCCCACCTCTCTATATCCCCTCTATCACAAATATTGCTCTACCTCAGCTCTATATTATCTCTTTCTCCACCCTGCCTCTCTGCCTCTCTTACACCCAACTCTATCAACAATTTTTTATATCTCCAATCATCCTCGCTCAACCCCACCTCTATATACCTTACTTTTTTCCCTAATCATCTCTCTCTAACACATTCTCTCTCTGCCTCACACATTTAGCTCCCACTCTCTGCTACTTTGTCTCATGTTTTACTCTTTACCTCAACTCCCTCCCCCACATCCTCTACATCTCTCCCCCACATATATCACTTATAGCTCTGCACCTCAACTCTCCCTTCACCTCACTTTTTCTCTGTATCTTGCTTCTCTCTGTTCCTCACCCTTCCATCTCCAAACCTCACATTCACTACTACAAACTCTGTTTGCAACCTTTTCGTACCTGACTTTCAGCCTCATTATTTAGTTGTACCTTAGATCTCTCTCACTTTTTCATGGGCCCTCCTTTCTAACTCAAACCTTTTAATCAATCATTGCTGTCTCCATCCCTCCTCCGTCTCTCTACCTCATACTGTCTGCACATATGACCTTTCTAAAGCCAACCTAGTCCCTGTACTCTATGCAACCTCTCTACCTTTCCTCTTTCTGGCTTACGTTTTCTCCGCATTACCTCTTTCATCCGATCTCAATTCTCACAGTTTCTACTTAAATTTTAATTCTATACCTCACATCACTATCAACTTCATCTCTGTCTACATTTATCTCTTTCCCCATTGATGTCTGTCAAATCTATTCTATATGATATCTCTCACTCTCTTTACCTCCCCTCCTCCAGCTCGACCCTCTATCCAGTACTTATCTTCCTCTCTATGTTCATTACCTCTGTTTCTTCTTCAGCCTTCCACAGTTCAGTTATCTCACTCTACCTCTTGCTCTCATCCTTCTCTTCTTCGCCATTCCTCCCTCTCTCCCTCTTTTCTGACTTTCTCTCTTTTCCACCTCTCAATATCATTCTTTCTCTCTACTTCTCTTTCTTGTTATCCCTGTAACGTTTTGCCTCATTGGCTCTTTAAGCCCTCTCCCTCTATATTCCTCTACTCCTCTCTCTGCACCATCTATCCCTCTCCCTCCAATACATCTATTGTTGTCTGTCACACGGTTTTCAAACTTCTCACCTACTTCTATCTCTAGCCCACTTCTCTGAATTGTTCACCATTCTCTACTTCATCTCTATCTCTACCTCAAATGTCTAGTTCCCCCAACTCTGTACATCCTCCTTCTCTATCCATTTCACCACTTTGACTGTGCCTTTGGTTCTCTGTTGTACTTCTCAGTCTACCACTACTTCTTCAGCACAGTTGGAGGTTACACTCAGGCCAGAGAAATATACCTCTGCAGAGGGGAAAGTAGGGGAAACAAAATGGAATTGGGGAGAATACTGTTATAGTTCCACAAATGTAATGGTGAAAATCCTATATTAATTTTGTGACTTTGAATGTTGCAGTGAGTGTGTCATTGGTGATGGGTTATTTATTTGAGAGTATGGAAATCCAGCAATGCTAACCAAAATTTCAACCCCTGTGTCCATGAGTCATTTTGTGAAATTCTTTATATTCCCACCACAGCTCCACCAAGTCATTTTTACTGTGTCTTTCTTCATATGGAAGGAATAGGACAGTTAAGTAATAGAATGCATGTACATCTTTATTGTCACAACACATATACACGCTTTTAGATCCACAGCCCGAAACAAACTTCTTTGCCAGTGCTGATTTGATGTGTAACAGCCTCCTTTTGTGAAATACTAAGAAGGAGTGAAAGAGGAGTCTGTTGAGTGGCTGTCTTACCCAAGTTTCTGAAAATACCAGAAACATATTTTTGAAAGAATTAGTTTGTGTCTAAGTATGTGTTGCTCACACACACACACTGTGTGGTATTTTTGCTTTGAGAAGGGAATATACAATTCTGATTTTCTTGTTTGCCCTCAAGTTGTAATAATGTAAACTGCCCATTGTAATTTGCTGAAAATAGATCATTCTTTCAAACTATTCTCTTGATTTAGAAAAACACTATAAACAGTACTGTTTTAGATTTGCTTTTAGCCTTTTTGAACTGACTGTGCGCCAAGATACCCAAGTTGGGATGGTTTGTGTGAGGTATCAAATTAATTAATTAATTCATTCATTAGGTGATTTATGGATGAGGAGAGTGGCAAGAACACCACTATCTTAAAGTAAACCAGACCCAAGAAATCCGAGTGTGCATAGGGGAAACAGCCTTTACAACAAAAGTGTTACAACGCATGCCATTACAACGCATGTTGTTACAACGCGAAAGCCTTGTTGTAGGGGGTAGAAGGTGTTGGAGTTAACTCCAACACCTTCCCTACTGTTGCACACACTGCAGTTGGAATAGCAAATTATACTATTCCAACTTCCAGCGCACCCCCGACAGCAAGTCGGGGTAAAGGCATGCGTTGTAATGGCATGCGTTGTAATGGCATGCGCTGTAACATCATACAACCGTGCATAGTTGATTTTCCTCTTAGAATATTGACAAAACTGCAAACCCTCCTCCATTAGCGAAAACTGGGGGTTTGTGCTGTTGCATTTTTTTCTCAGTGAGTTCGACATGAAAAAGTTTCTCTCCCAAATAATGATGACGCTTAATGATTGCCTCACTAACTTGAGCCTCTCCAAGCCTCATATAACTAACTACCCATGGTACACCCCTCTTTGACGCAAAGTAGCGCAAAATAGCTCATACTGATACTTTGTGTGACTTTAGACAAATTTCCAGCACTAATCGTGATTTGTGTTGGAAAATAAATTTCTCCACAACAATCAGCGGGGAAGCTTTGTGCCATGTTTGTATTGAAAACCAGTAGCAAAGTGTGAGTACATCTGGGCCTTAGTGTATAATCTTCTGTGGCCGAGGATGAGGTAGTTAATATGTTACGGTAGAAGTACTGGGTCAGAAGTAATCGTCTGGGCCTCATGATCCTCTGATGGAGCAAAGGGTAGTTCAGCACTCAAACACACCTCACCCTTAGGCCCCCTACAATAGAAGAGGGAGTGCCTGTATCTAGGCCAAGGTACACGGGTAATAGAAGACTGGTGTACCACCGCCAGATGAATTATTCTGCATAGTGTGGTGTTCTGTTGTCATGGTGGTTGACTATGACAACAGAGGACTGCGCTGGATATTCTATGTGGAATGTTGGTTGCGGCAGTTGTAGATTGCGGTCCTCTGCGTAGGACCTATGCCTGTGCTCTCCCATTCCGCCTTCTGAAATAATCCACAACTTACCTGAATTTGTCTGCCGACCCTTCTTTACACATAGATAGTGTTAATGGATGGGATGGAGAGACATGTGAATGACTGTTGCCATCTGAGCACAAGTATTTTTTAGCTGCAACAATTGTTGATAAACTTGCCACAGAAATGTTATTCAAACATCTTTTATCTAAAAAATAATAATTTTGTTCCTTGTAAAAACATAAGGACCAATGAATCAATCACGGAACAATGAATATTCAAACACGGGTATATATAGAAAACAAATTTTTATCTTTTGAAATTTATCAAGGGTACTACACAGTTATATAAACAATGTAACACGAGGAAAATAGATACAATTGTATGATCCTTCAATGCCACTATTGTAAACACTTCTTCTCATTGTACATTATTTTCCAGAAGAGAGTGTGAGTGTCGACGTTTCGGTCTCTATGCATTTGTCCATGAGACCATCTTCAGGACTACCATAAATATAACAAATGACCCCTGAATGATGTTTCCAAAGATTCAAGAATTACAATTGACACACATATGTCAAATCAATCGTCGTTCTGTAACTTTTGTTTAAGGTGAATAATCATCAAGAGATACAGGTAAATGATATAGGTAAATGAACTCTGGTGCTTTATTGGACGGTGTAAATACATTTCCAGTCCTCAGCCACTTCTCAGTTGAAAGAGTTTATTCTGTTAGATTTTGTAGCGCAGCCAAAGTTCAGCAGTCAGCAGTTGGATTAATTAATTAATCATTAATAATTGGCATTGAAGGATCATACAATTGTATCTATTTTCCTCGTGTTACATTGTTTATATAACTGTGTAGTACCCTTGATAAATTTCAAAAGATAAAAATTTGTTTTCTATATATACCCGTGTTTTGAATATTCATTGTTCCGTGATTGATTCATTGGTCCTTATGTTTTTACAAGGAACAAAAGTATTATTTTTTAGATAAAAGATGTTTGAATAACATTTCTGTGGCAAGTTTATCAACAATTCTTGCAGCTAAAAAATATTTATCAAAAGCAATAGAACAGAGTATTTCAAACAAATCCCTTGAAGGCGTTGTTTACCCGTTTATTTGAATTGCCCAAGCCCTCAAGGGTAGATTGGGTTTCCCATTATATTGAATACATTTTTTATCTGAGCACAAGGGCAAACATTTGCGTGCAGTGCTGCTACCAAGAAAAAAGAGAATCTGGTTAAGCAGAGTGAAATGGGGAAGGACTGAGAAGGCGTAAGACTGCAGGAGTTGCCAACACAACATTAAAGAGAGCTTGTACATCTGCGCTGACCATAGTGTGCCTCCATAAAACGCAAAGGGAATTCTATTAAGCACACTAGTTTTCTTTTCCTTTTGTCTCCTGAATATTAAAAACTATATCTCACAACACAATTAAACAAGATATTTCAATTATTCTAAAGCTTAGCAAGCCAGGATAGGTCACACTAGCGTTGTTGTCATTTGAAAAAAGGGAAGGGGCCTAAAAAATGAATTGCTGTTTTGTCCTCAAACAACGTCAACATGGCTAAATAAACTTCATGGGGCTGGTAGTCAAGTTGAAATGTTTCATGTAGTGCTCTCCTGTTTTTCTCTAAATACATTCAACATATTTTCTAGGCTTTGGCCGAATGTTGTAAAATTGACACAATGTCATCAATAAAGAAAATACTGTTCATAAGCAAAATCAATATTGAAATATATGAACACAGAAGCTAGATTTCAAGATAAGTGTTAATAATATTCTACCCCGCCTTTGATCGTTTTCTTTTGTTTATTTCCAAATTCCCATCCCTTTCATCCAACTCCCTTTTTGGCTAGATCTTTGCCTTGAATTTTTCTAATTGAACCTCATAGTACTCCGAATTTTGTGTGAAATAAATAGCTAAAGTAATGCTCATCTGCTAATTGTCTAAGCGCATGCAAGCTGGAAGCGAGAAAAAGGGTGTTAAACAAAGCAAAGACTAGGGGACAGATTTACAAGCCCCCTGCGCCACCAGTACGTCACTTTTCGTGACGTACTGGTGGCGCAGGGGGCTCCTCTATATTTACAAGGAGAGGAAAAGCCACCCTGCGTGACTTTTCCTCTCCTTGTAAATACGGTCCCTTCACACGCAGCACTTTGTGGTGAAGGGGCGTTCCATGGGTGTTGCTGTGGGTGTTCCCACGCAACACTCATGGAACAGGACTCAACTCCAGAATTACGTGAAATCGTAACTCTGGAGATGCGTCAGTATGCTACGCCACCCTAGAGGTGGCGTAGCGAGCGCAACGAGGAGAAATGTTTTCATTTCTCCTCGTTTTTCCTCTTTCAATGCGTGCTGCATTCTACAGCACGCATTGGAAGAGGAAAATGCCTGTAGTGATTGTTTTTGTGCAGGAAGGTGCCCCTTCCTGCACAAAAACAATCTCCCCATGACGCAGGCATCCTTGCACCATGGTGCAAGGGTGCCTGCGCCGGCGCATGGCAGCAGTTTGTGCGCCAGCGCAGGGGGAAGCACAGAGATGCAATATATTCTTGTAAATATGTCGAATCCCTGTGCTTTCCAGACTAACGCAGCACGGCGCAGCAAAATGACTTGCTGCACCGTGCTGCGTTAGTTTAACGTAAATCTGCCCCACGGTATCTAGGGGCATATTAGCAAGACCCACGTTAAAATTATCGCCGTTTTAGCGGCAGGAAACTGCCGCTAAAACGGCGATAATGGGCTTGCTGATATGCGTTATGGAATTCAATAGAAGCCCAGGTTAGATGTCCTGCACATCTAACCTGGGCTTCTATTGAATTCTATAACGCATATTAGCAAGCCCATTATCGCCGTTTTAGCGGCAGTTTCCTGCCGCTAAAACGGCGATAATTTTAACGTGGGTCTTCCTAATATGCCCCCTTGTTTTTAAATCTGGTTCACAGCTGTATCTAAAACAGACCACTTTCTATCACAAGCCTGCGTACATTAAGTTCTTCTTTAACTAATTAAGCAATCAAATGTGTTTACTCTTCACTATTGACAGACTTTGAAGGCATGGAAAATGCTGGAAAAACTCCAAAACGCTTAATGGGCTCAATTAAGCACCTGCTGAAGGTTAATTTATTGAAACCTCTTACGGATAAAAATAGAATTCGAAAAATAATTGGGAAACTAGTGCTTTCATTTGCGCTTCTCCTATTCTAAAGTCAGAACTTTGTTTACTTTGCACTCTCTTCGACTCAACAAAACGTGCAGAGGGAATGCACTTTAATTAAATGTTGGCATATCGCCACTTCATCTAATTATTTGCGGTTAAATATAGCGCTCCGTGTCACTTAGTCCACTTCAGAGAGCAGGGGAAAGAAGAAAATGAAACAAACAACGAGTTCTAAATACCGGAAGTTAGATCTCAGCTAAGTGGGTAAGATGAGCCTCTCTATAAGGCCTTCTTCGGTTACTTGGATGTTGGAGTTGGAATCAGTGCGGTGCCTGCTTGAAAGTTTGGTTTTCAGGAGTTTCCTGAATTTTAGGTAAGCAACTATTGTTCAGGCTCAAAATCTAAGTGTTCCATTGCTTCGGTGGTGGTACCAGTGTACTTACTTTTTGATCTATACATGATCAAGTGATCAATAATTTTTATGGGAACTGTGCGCAGTTAATCGAATACATGCTTGTAAGACATGTCTGAAATCTCAGCGGTTGCACTACATGGCAGTTATGTTATGTTATAGAAACTTGTATAGCGCATATACCCGTAGGTTTCTTGGCGCTTTCAGGAACATGAGCCTACTGTGTCACGGTATAGTTAATTGCTAAACAGCCAAGTCTAAAGTTCCTTTCTGAAGGCAAGGAGGGTGGGTTTGGTCCTGAGATTCAACGGAAGGGGGTTACACAGCCTAGCTGTGCTGTTAATGAAACTCCTTCCTCCCCAGCTCGCTTTCCTGACTCTTATAGTGGTAATCAATCTAGCCTTAGCCAATCGAAGAAGTCTACTTGGAATGTGCCAGCTAAAAACCTTCCATAGAAATTTCGGTCCTTCTCTGCAAGGCCTTATGAGCCACACAGAGCGCCTTAAATTGGATTCGCTGTCGCACCGGGAGCCAATGAAGTTCCTGAATGCCTGCGGATATCGGCTGATATTTGGGAGTATCCAGAATCAATCTGGCGGCTGCATTTTGCACCGCCTTGAGCTTTCCAAGTAATTTAACCTGGAGATTCATGTATAAGCCGTTACAATAATCCAGCTTTGACATGATTAGCGAGGAAACAACAGTCTTCCTGGTATTTCTGGGGATAAAAGGGAGGATTGTCCTCAAAGTTCTAATGGTATAAAAAGAGAAGGACACTACCTTAGACACCTGGGCCTCATATCTGAGCTTATCATCCATGATAAAGCCAAGAATTTTGGCTTTGATCACCGGAAGGGGAGGTGAGCCTAGGCTGTCAGGCCACCAGGCAGCAGATGATGCTGGAGAGAGATTACCAAATAATAGAACTTCTGTTTTACTTGAGTTCAGTTTTAGATGTCTGCTCATCCAGCTATTCAGAGCAGTCATGCAGTCATGTAATCTTAAAGAGTAGTTGACATCATTGTCCACAGCTGATACAACCAGTTGGGTGTCATCAGCATAGGACGTTGGATTTAGATTGAAACTTTTGATTAAAGGGGCAAGTTCTGAGACATAAATATTAAAAAGCGTCTGGCTCAATGAGGAGCCCTGAGGAACCCCGCATGGCAGAGTAAAGGGTGAGGATTTAAACTGACCGAGATTCAAAGTTTGAGATCTCTCTGATAGAAAGGATGTTAACAAAGTAAGAGCTTTACCTTTAACTCCTATAGCGTTCAGACGGTGGACGAATAAACCATGGTTCACCGTGTCAAACGCTGCGGATAGGTCCAATAAAATAAGAGCTGCTGACCCTCAACCATTCAATGCCATGGATGGCAGTCCATCGCATGAAGTCATTCAGGTGGATTTGTTGTTATTCTGTTTTGTACAGTTTAGTGTGAGACTTCAGAGAACTCAGTCGTAGAAAGTTGAGCTGTGCCAGCATCAAATATTTCAATAGTAAATGATATACAGGTGGTCAACTGTTTCACTTAGTAAAAGGCAGTGCCATTTTGGAACTGCTCTTGGTACTGCCTTGCAATTTCTAGACAGTGTTTTAAGTGTTTCTCTAGAATGAATATAATATTTAGCAGAGAAAATACCATTAATTCTCCTCTGTGTTTTTCACCTTTCAACAATGTTTTTATTTGATTTAGGTAGGCACAACAATCATCAACAAAAGTACAGTGCACCACCTGTAAGGTATACACAGGCTTTCCTGGCACCATGTAATGTTGTCCCATTTTCCTAGCAGGAGATTTGATCAATTACAAATTCCAGGCAACATTAAAACAGACTCAGGTGCACACTCTTTTTTGTGTCAACAAGGTTCCAGGCTCAAACATAAGCTTAAAAGATTGTCAGCAACCTTTTGAGTTTTACAAAAACACTGTATAATACATTATTACTTCATATTATCACAATTTTTTTCTGTGTGTCATTTCTCTATAGTTTATTTGTAGTTGTAGGAGTGTCGCTGTTCGGACGGAAATGTCTCCTGCATGGTGACAGAAGAGCATCCATATCCTGAGTGCTCCAGCGGTATGGATATCTTGATCCCTTGTACTGATTTTTGAGCATGGGTGAACACGGATGAAGCGTTTGCTCCATAGACTAGGCCTGTCTCACTCTAATGTGGTCTACTTAGACTGGGGCTGGCGCACCAAGCGCTAAACTCATGAAGCTATAGGGCTACTGCCCATTCCTGGCACAATAGTGGCAGAGCACTGTTTTTGTGTTCAGTAGAATCAGCAATGTCTTCAGGCATTTTTACATGTGTCACTGGAGTGAGGTCTACTAGCCCACTTGTGAAAAGTTCCTCAGTTGTGTACTTAATTCACCCTTGGCCTGCATGGAAGGTGTGCAGTGCAGGATAGCACATGATACTTGTATGTGCATGTTAAGACAGTGTGCGATACTTGCATGTGCGTGCTGGGTTGCATGTGTGTGCCTGTGGATGGCAATGTTTACATAAAAGGATGCTTTGATTCCAGGAAGAGTGGGGCCTCGGCTCATTGTCAGGGAGATGGTGGGACGGATATGGTTGGCATTACCAGTAAAGTGCAGGCTAACAGCCAGGTGTGAGCCCTAGTTACTCCCTTGGTTTGTGCTGTGGGTCACTCATAATTGGAGACACTCCTGCGGTGGCAGACTGTCCCTTTGACAAAGTGTAATGCAGAGGAGAGAGCTATTCAAAGGAGCAGACACCCCCAACACGAATTTCAAAGTCCAGACACTAAATCATAGATGTGTTTGTATTTGAAGTTTAATCGTGGGAGTCTGTCTGACTGCCAAGACTAGAGAGCCCTGTGAGGAGGAGAGTGCCTGGAGGGAGCAAGGCCTAGCAAGTATCCTGTCAAGTGGGATCCCAGTGAGAGAAGTGTGAGTTGCCCGACCCTGTGGGGGGCCTTGTAAGAGTGTGAGCCACTTCAAGATCTTGCAAAAGCTAAGGTCATTGCTCTTGATTGTGAGTGCTGTAGTCGGTGATTCTGTGTGCCAGGAAGGGGCCACCGTGAAGTACGGGCTGTTGCCCATGGCATCGCTTCAGTTGGTGCCCTGTGTGGCTGGAGGGGGGCCACAGTGGAAACAGGGCTGTTACCATGGTTCATAGTGCCAAGGATACTGCAGAGAATCTTACTGTTTGCTGCTGGAGCCCGGACAGGACGTCCAACACCAATAGTGGCTGGTCGGGACTAAGGAGGCCTAGCAGCATGTTGAGAAAAGACCAAAAAAGATTGCGGACCTTCAAAGGGGGTAGATCAAAGCTCATGAAGGGGTGCCTTGGTCCTTCCAGGATTGCTGACTGCCAGCAGATCAAGAAAGGGTGTTCTGAGCCATTTGGGCACTGAAGACTTACATGAACTTAGCGTTGTGGTGCTGGTGAAATTTTCAGGCAAAGTGGAGACTTTGGGGTGTATGAGACTAGCGTGGGCTCCATCTGGGAGTCACATCTATTATTCAAATGGGGAATAACCACCTCTACAAGAAGAGACAGGGTGACTTAAGGATCCTGCATCAGATTGCGCTGACCTTCACAGGGTTGTGCGGGGTATTTAGTTTCTCGAATATGCTTTGTGTTTACTTAAATACTCCTTTTTTCATAAAAGCTAGTATTGGACTGTACAAATATCTTATTGCTGCTACTCTGCATTTTTTGAGTTATGAGGCTGTATGTGAGGAGCACTTACCTCCGCCTTAAGAGCCTTTGACTGCTCGACCTGCCTATCACTGAGAGTCAAGTGCTGGACAGGGTAGTGCATGGCCCAGATACTCAGGACCCATAGTAGATTGGGTCCTGAGACATCAGGAGCAAAAGGCCTCAACCTCATTGATTGGACCCAGTAGCTCCTGTTTTGTCCATGGACCTCTAGAAGGTGTTCTGAGAGTTGCTAAGTGGACCCGTTCCCTCAGGCGATTGCTATTGTTCTCCTATGAATATTAATATCTCTGTACTATGTAGGACTAATCTACTGCAGACAAAGTCCAACTCCTGACACAAAACACATTTCTTTCAGGAGTAAAAGCAATTAAAGGAACATAGGATGTGGCCCTACCAAAGACGTGGATCTGTACACAGTGGCATAGTGAGCAAAAAATGATAGACTGGAATGCAGCCCAAGTAATTATTAGTGGATAATATTATTTCAATCATTCGACCAATAACTTTTCTGTTTTCCTCTCTGAATCTCATGTCCACCCGAATAAATTCAAGATTACTACTTCAAGAAATATGTAAGCATAAATGATAATATTAGCTGATGTTAGATGGTATTTCACCAAAGTTATTGTGAAACAATCCCTATTCCATATTAAGCAATCAAGTAATATTGCCAAAAAAGAAATGCATCAAAATTGTGCTGAAGTGCATTGAAAACTCTCAAGTGCAAAATTGGGGGATAATCCTAGGCAAATGCTAATCCTAAATGTCTTAGCTCATCCTAGGGGCACATCCTGTAGGTTAAATACACCACTTAAATGGTCTGACGGATGTCAGCACTGTTCCCCCCAAAACGAAACACTGATAATTGTGGGCCACTCTTAGGAATGGTTGTGCATACTCAATCTTTGAACCTGAATAATTGTAAAAGGAGAAAGAATACACTCTCACCCTTTGTTAAAGCATTTATCTCCCCACTATTTGTGTTTCCAACTTTGAGATGATGAATGCAGATTATGTGAAAATGAAATATAACTAAATGGCTATAATTATTCAAATCACTCTGCACTAAACTGTAGATTCTTAGAACATTAAGTGCTATAGGGTGGTTCAGTGTCACATAAAGCTATAGTATGCAGAGAGATGCTTTATGCATGCATCGAAATGTCATTTGACTTTTCATATTCTTTTAATGTACTTGTACAGGAGTATATTATTTTAGATAATATCTAAATTTACCACAAACAATTAATAGTTTTTATTTATGATTATCTAAAAGACTATTGTAGCTCAATGGATTTAAGCAGAATGTGTCAGGTGTAGCACCAGTTCAAATTATTAAAGTTTAAGAATCACTCTGACCATTCAACTCTTATTTCGTTTTTTATTCTAAAAAACAACAACAGTTTGTTTATGTTATAACAAAATAATCAATGGCGTTTTATGAAAAGCAAATTTAGGCTAGCACTTCCATGCCAGAGACCACTATTTATATTTATTGCATGTTCAATGCCACATGTCTGATGTAGGAAAAAAAAGTCATAAGTGAGAAGACTTATGCCTTCCTCATCACAAAATTCAAACCGATTTAGCATTTAATGCTATTAACTTCTTCTCCTGGAAATCATTACTGGCATACATTTCACAGAGAATGTCTGATAACCCTACATGTAAACTAGTGCATACGTGAGGGACATGAGTAATTCTGTGGCACTGATGATGAGCTGAATGGAAAGTTTCTGAGTGTCTGCTGTAGAACAGATGTGGAAGGGAGCCATCACTTCAAATACTGCTGCCGTATTTTGAATTAATACTTCATGGCTTATTAATTGCTCATCAGCAAGTTGTAGCATCAAACTACACAATAACAAGCATGCTACCTCTTGTTGATTGTACGAACAATATCTAATATTTGATGTAATAGTTCAAACTTCCAAAGAAATATTGCTCTGTCAGGACACTGAAATAGTATAAACAAAGTAAATTGGCTGTGATTGTTTTTTGTAAATTGACTGCAACTATTGGTAACTGTTAGATCTGTCTGGCCCATTCCAGAGGCATTTAGGAGTAGGTAAAATAGTACTCTTGTTGTACACTTTTAAATACTCTTACACACCTTTGTGAATTGGCTGCAAAATGTCTGCAATGAGACTAAAATGGATATATTCATGGAATATTCTTAGATAATTAGTTTAAAATAGAAAAGTCTATGCCCATTTTGCTTGTTTCCTAATAAAGAGCTGAATGTTATGGGACGATTCACAAAGGTAAGCAAGAGTACCTGAAAGAGTATTCCTGTAGTACAACTTTCCATACCTATAAATGTTTTTGTGGATCAGATCCTGTGCGTGTATGATATCAATTATCTAGTGTGTTAAATCGTTTTTAAATATTAGCTGTTAATAATGGAAGATTTTGCCTAATAAAGGGCCCGATTCACAAAGGTAAAGTGAGACGAAAGTCTAACTTTACGACTTTCGGTATTCACAAAGGGCATTTACTACTCTTAAATACCCTTTGTGAATACTGAAAGTCATTAAGTTTGACTTTCCGTATTCACAAAGGGCATTTACACGTAGGAAATGCACTTTCTGAATACTGAAAGTCATAAAGTTCGACTTTCCGTATTCACAAAGGGCATTTACGAGTAGTAAATGCCCTATGTGAATACCGAAAGTCATAAAGTTAGACTTTCCTCTAACTTTACCTTTGTGAATCGGGCCCTTAGTATGTTTACCTGTACATGGTTAGGAAATCAAGTTAAATCCCCAAAAATGGAAAAAAACAGTTTACAGCATAATTTATGTACTGTTAGGTTTTATTTGGCTCCAGTATGTTACTCTCTAAATTTGAAGTACTGGCCCATTTCCATGATTTCCCTGTACAAACGTGTGTGAGGTGTTAATGTGAGCAGGGCTTGCAATGAAAACTTCATCAAGAATCCTCGCTTTCTGCCAAGGTTATTAAAATCTATGTAATACTCTTTTGAAGTTATGTTTTCTAAGAATATTCATGAATAGGTGTATCACATCTTACAGTGTTCAGTTCAATTTCAATGAGTGTTAGAAATAGGGTTTCTGGTTGGCTAGGGTATGCACCTAGGCCAGGCAGAACCCACCACTGTAGTCAGGGTAAGGGAGCTACACACCAAAGATAACCCCTGCTCACCCCTTGGTAGCTTTGAAGAGCAGTCAGACTTATCCCAGAGGCAATGTGTAAAGCGTTTGTGCAACACACTCACACAACAGTGACACACTAGGCACACCACAAAAGAAACTCCAAACAATGTTATATAAAAATATCCTTTGTATTATCCATAAAAACACATTAGAACATAATCACATAAATCAGTGTGCCAATAGGCACCTGTCATGACGGCACACAGATTCCTAAAATCACTTTGCCATAGGGCAATTGTCATAACAACCTAGACAGTGCAATAGGGAATCCTACATTACACATGTTATAAAAACCACCATCCCAACACTGTACCTGGGGTGCAAATCCTGGCAATGTAAAACATACATCATAATGTCAGGGCACGAACTGTAGCAGCTGGATAAAACACCCAAGAGACATGAATCCCCAATCACTGTACATACTCAGCAGTTCCTGTTACCATAGTACTGGTTATTCCAACAGAGGGTATTAAATGACCCCTAGCACTACATCAGGGCATAACAGGCAGGTTAGGTCATACATCAATCCTGGCTGCAAGCGGATATACCATAACCAACACAGGGGTCATCAATGCAGTGCCAACAGAGGCATATCACCATAAACAACATAAAGGGCGGCACCTGCGCTGCTATTATGTGGTATCTGGTGCCCCTGTTCCCTCCACGTAGGCTCCTGGGCCGCCTGCCCACCTACAACAGGGAATACAGTAATTCTCATCTAACACGGGCACTCGAGTGCCAGTAAATGGCAGCCCCTCTGGACCAACACAAGCAGGGAGGCCGACGTGAATCAAAACGGTAAGTCAGCCCTGGCCCCTTAGGACCAGAAAGGCAGTTATGGCTCCTCAGCTCCCCCCCCCGGTATGTCGCAAGGGTAGGGGGGAGCGCCTCTACTGCAGGAAGTATGGAAGACCTCACTTGGTACCCCCGGGAGCGCGCGAGGCAGCTGCTGCCAGTCCCCCAGTGATGCCAAACTGTGGTGAAGAGGAATGGAGCACGGGGTCCCAGCGAGAACACCACTGCCCCGCTGGGTGCCCTCCTTCAGGTCTCCGAGGGGGGAGATGCAAGGCGCCGGCTCCTTTCAGCAGAGCGCATCCTGGCAGTCCTGTGCAGCTGGTGTGGCGGGCAAGGCTCCTGCTTCTGACCCTTGGGGAGCGACCTGCGCCGGTTCTTTTTGGGTGAAGCTCCCACCTCACTGGGCCAGCCACTGATGTAGCCGCCCCTCCTCTCAGTTTCTTAGGCGGTTGCCGGGCAACAGCTTTGTTGGCAGGCACTCTCTGCTCCCAGCTTTGCTCCGCAGCGGGGGGGGGCTCAGTTTAGAGCGGGGGCAGTGCAGGGTGTGACAAAAAAGACAGTGCCCGAGGCTTCCAGCGCATAAGAGGCCCAAAACAAAGCTTCCAGACCATAACTGCAGTGGGGAATCTTCCTCCACTGTAAAGCACACAAAAGGTCTTAGTTGCTCCAAAGATGAAGAGGCTCACCAAGGGCTAGTTTGCAAGGGGGCATAACAGCACTCCTTGGAGAGCACAATGGGCACAGCAGCAGGGTGCAGGAAGGCAGGCCAGCACAAGGGTCCTCAGAGTAAAGTGGTAGTCCTTATTTCAGCCCAACAGGCAGCAGGTCATCACTCCTGAGTAATCAAGTCCCAAGGCGTTTACTTCTGGCAGTCCAGCAGTCCTCTGGTAGCACGTAGAGCCAGCAGCATCTGGTTACAAGTCCCAAGCAGTGTCTAGTTTTGTGGGGTCACATCCCCTATACTTATAGTCCAAATGTCTTTGTTCTGGGTGCACTTTGAAATGCATTTACGAGTGCACAACACCCCCCATTCACAGTGAAAGCCTTGGCTCCAGATCCACCACAGAGGGGCTGGGCCAGCATTGTAGAAGGTAGGCAAAGCCCTATTCAGGTGCAGGTGCAACTCCTCCCACCACTCCAAATGCAGACCAGGCCTATTCAGGTGCAAGGGAAAACTCCTCCCACTACTCTAAATTCAGCCAAGGTCTATTCAGCCTAGCACTGAGTCACCCAGGAAAAGCAAGACACACCTCAACCCCCCAGGGACTGGCTGGAGTGAATGCACATCCCCTCTCCCCTGTCAATCAGAACCAGATGGTCAATACACATCCAGGCAGGGCGCAAAGACAAATCAGCACACAGAAATGCCCACTTCTAAAAGTGATATTTCTAAAATATTAACGATAAATCTGCTTTCACCATTAAGCAGGATTTATCTCTACTGTTCCAAACATACCAAACATGGTCACACTACCCCTTTCATGTCAGGAATTACCACTGAAGCACATATCAGGGAATCCCCAATACATCCCTATGAGAGGGAAGCCTCACAGCTGTGAGAAACCAAATAGGCTGTTTGTCACTACCAGGACATGTCACTCAGTTAAGGCACTTGTCCTACCTTTTACCTACACCGCACCCTGCCCATAGGGCTAGCTAGGGCCTACCTTAGTGGTGATTGATATGTAGTAAAAGGGGAGTTGCAGACTTGGTAACCACTTTATATGCCAAGTCACAGCGGCAGTAAACTGCGCACGCAGGCCATGCAGTGGCAGTGGTCTGAGACAGGTTTGAAAGACTACTTCAGTGGGTGGCACAAGCAGCGCTGCAAGCTCACCAGTAGCATTTAATTTACTGGCCCTGGGTAGATGGGAAACCACTGTAAAAGGGACCTATAGGTAAACTAAATATGCCAAGCAGGTGTAGACCAATCTTACCAGGTTTACCAGAGAGAGCACATGCACTTTAGCACTGATCAGCAGTGATAAAGTGCCCAGAGTCATAAAACCACCAACAACAGGTCAGAAAAATACAGGAAGAAGGCAAAATGTTCTGGGATGACCCTGCCAAAGATCCAAGTCCAACAGAGAGCTATAAATTCGAATAAAGAAAGCATATGATTAAAACTATTTTACTCCAAATTATACTATTTTAGGACAAAGACAAGTTTCAAGACTTGTCTCTCAATGTTGTCGCCAAAGCACAGACATTGGAGGGGATTTTTGCTATGCATTAAAGTAAATGGAAATTTAAACTAACAATGATAGCTTGTGTTGAGCTGTGCCACAGCAATATTTTTGTCTGTCGCACTATCCTTAATCAAAAAAATTATTTAAAAAGTAGATACATATATACATACAAACTGTTGTTCACATTTTGCTTTCATCCCCTACAGTATAAAGCATGGCTCAGTGGGTCAGACCATTTCAGCCGTTGGCTCTCCTGCACTGTGAGTGACAGCATTTTTCCTTGATCCCATGAGCATATCATCCGTAAAAGAAGAGCATCTCAGTGACAGGGATGCTGGGCCAGTATTTTTTCTTTCCGTTCTTTATCCTTTTTTTTATAGTCTTTCTTATGTGCTTAAACTATGTTTTCTTGTTACAGTTCATTGAAGCCAACAGTAACTTTTCATTGCACCAACAAGAGACATATTTTTGTTTACTGTCCATTAAGGATTGAAGCGGGGTTTCATACCTGTTTTAGCTACACCTTCCTACTCGGAATTGTATTTAAATTATATGTAGTGGCTAATTCCTGTTTCATTGTTGTGACTCAGCGGTTACTCACGCTTCCGATTTCTGCTGTACGATGTACGTGTGACAGTCAGAGCCTTCGCAGCCATCAGCACTAAGCCGAGGTGCAAAGGACTGAGGACCAGAAGTGCCGGAGACGTAGCGGGGCAGCGGCAAGGGCCAACATGGCTGGTGTGCTCGTGTGCTCGTGCCCTCCCGCGGGCAGCCAAGCTGTAGTAATCAATGCTGGATTGGTACTGGAGTACAGTCGCCCCCATATGGCAGCATGGCCCATGGAAGAAGGCGGCACCACTGTGGCCCATGGGCTGTGTAACAGTCACCGCTGCTTGATTTCTGCATTTGCCATCCCTAGCCATCTGAGCCCCTACGAGCCTGAAGTATTAATCCCTCCAGGACCAAACAGCACTACACTGCACCATATGGCACTTAAACAGTACTCCAAAGCTTGCCAATGTGCCTTGAGCGGACCCAGCCCCCGGAGAGCCTCACCACCAGCCCTGTTGCAGAACATGGTGTCCAGTAGCAAGGAAACCGACAAAGAATGCAATAAGGAAGGTGAATCGGCCAGTGTGCAGGATAACAATAGCATACCTGCATAACTGCAACAGCAGCCCTGCATAGCTGCAATTGCAACCTGGGAACAGTGGCAAAAAGTTTTGAAATCCTTAAAAGATGTGGTTTTAGGTGCACAGTAGCCAGGAGCTCGGCAAAGGGGTGCAAGCACTAGACTGCCGGCACTGTGCAATGCACAGAGGCGGTTGGCGTTAGGCTGGTGCAGCTTGTGCATGTCATGGTGTCTGCCCCTCACCCGCCCGCTAACCACAACTGTAAATCCTTGTGCCTTATAAGTCGGCTTTCTAACCACAAGAACAATTCCCAGCATCCCGTACACTTGGCCAGAAGAGAGGCATCGGCGGACAATCACTTGAATATTCCTTTCTGCATTTACAGAGCCTTAGGAGTAAAGGTGTGAAGGACCAATCAGCAATCATCTCCAGGTGAGCTACACCCCAGGGCTAAACCCCCAGTTGTGTTTCAACTCCTTTCAACAAATGGCGGTCTTGGAAAATCTCCCACAAAGGCCTGAAAGCTGTGAAGGGACCACAGCCCGGCAGGCCGTAAAAGGGTGCCACAACCTCCGATAAGGGGAAAGAAAAAACTCCAAACTCTGTTGACAACAAAAAGTGTAAAGCCAAATCCTGTCTGGCAGAACCAGTCGTTAATGTCACACGTGGGTCGTATGCTTGAAAAATTTACAAAATACCACACAAATCTGACTTTTTAATGGACCCAGATGGGGTCATTTTCTCCACACCAGGTGACATAAAATTCCACCAAGTACCAATCTACCCAACCAAAGTAATAACAGTGTCTTCCATGAGCCAATCCAAAAGTTTGAGCCCACTAAGGGGACCACGGACTTTGCACTAAAGCCCAAGCAGGAAGAGAACAAATAGAATGTCTGTAGCTCGATAGCTGACCCGGAGCTAGTCTCAGTGAGGTCGTGATCATCACAAACTTCCCCGGTCTATCTCCACCGCAAACACCCACCAGACCACTATTAATAAACGGTGCTCCACTACCAATTGAGGTTAGAGTAAATATCAACAAAGGGCAAAACAACCTGGAAACCCAGTTGCACCCAGAAGCATAAACCCCACTGTACCACATAGCATATGGGCCACTGGAGCGTCTACAGCTGAGCCCTAGATCCACCCTGGGCTCACCCCAAACACAGCTGAATCCTCCCAAACTCAAGGCCCCCCAGCAACAATAGGACCCGGGGCCATATGAGATATTCTGTTCAGAACGGCACAGCTGACATTAGATGCGCTAACATACCAGTCAAACAAAATGGATGTCAAAGTGAATCTGCTTACCATCATGGATGAATCAGTTACAGGAATTGTTCAGAAGCTAGATAATCCAAAACAAATTGATAATCTGGGCACAAAATTAGGCTGCATCAACCAATATAGACTGCGCTTGCGCCCTGGTGGTCAGCAAGCTCACAATAATCCCAGACGTCCTGAGCACCCAAATAGAAGACCTAAAACTGAATCTTGACATCCCTCATCACAAAAAGTACTCACACACACAAGCGCAACTGACTCAGGAATGTGGCCGAAATGGTGACTTCATTAATATGAACATGGGCCCATCACGGGATGAAAATGTCTGCCAACTCGCAACTCCAACGGAGGAGGCAGGTGAACTTGCCAAAGTCGAGGTTACCCAATGGGAGGGCTCTCACTGCAACTTCCAACTACTCCTTCAAGCTCCACCAGTGAAAATAATATTTTAAAAAACTGAGGAAAAAACAACACAAGGCCAAGAACAAAAAGAGAATTAGTCTAGTAATTGTCCCCTGCACTATGCAAGGAAACCAGCTGAAAATACAGTTGAGCTCAATGAAGAGTCTACACAAACACGAATCCACCATAGCACAGAGCCATTAAGGAAAAACAAGCCTTATCCCTTATTTGCTGAAACAAATCAGGAAAAACTACCCAAAGTAGCCTCACCCTTGAAGCTGTGAGGTGGGTACTCCAGCTCGAATTCCAGCTTACAAGGAATCCAGCACCCCAATGGAACAAATACAGCTGGATATAGTCATAGGGAGGAGGCTCAGCTCTGTCAAGAATACATGGCTAACTATAGGGAAGCCCAGAAGCTTCTACAGCCAACATAGACCAGGATCACATGTTATCCCCAAAAATAGTGAGTAACTGCATGGACAACAAAAACCATGCAGCTCAGTGGCACTAACTAGCTGCTACCATCCTTCAGACTAGAACAACTGATCCTCTGCAGGTCAGAGAACAAAGCAGCAATGGTCTGGCAAAACTTGGTCTTGACAACACTGTCCAAATACCTGGAATCCAAACCAACAGTAATCAAATAGTTTTCACCCCAGAATACCAGTCCGGGGAAGGCACAATTTTCAGAACTGTAGTAACATCTTAAAGTTGCTACCGGCAGTCCCAACCCTTGAGAAGACGACCACAGTAGACATTGAATCTTTCAAATTCCTGGCACATACATAAGACAAGACACAAGAGTCTACCCTTGTGACCTGTGCCTAAAATTGGCTTGCAAGGAAAGTCTACCAGGAAAAAGAGTGCTTTCTCGGCTGGGGAATCAATATTAGCATGAATCGTTCTGTAGCCTACCCAGCTCTGCTTGCCTTCCAGAGGAGGGCACTCTGTAGCATAGTCTAAACGACAACAAGCAAGCATACTCGATCCTTAGGAACCCCATTGGCAAAATGGCACCATCCGCTTTTCTGACACATAACAGACACTCCCCAACAGACAAATACACCTCTGAACGACTAAATCTAGGCTGGCTATCAGCAGCCCTGTATGGCAGAAGACGATCATGACAAGATAAAGTACAAAAACTCCAGTTACCTCCAGCATCTAATCTAACAAAACCCATGAAACTGTGCTCATGGAATATAAACAGCTTGCATACTAAAAGCCACAACAAGAACTTGATAACACTCTCGAGGGAACATCTGATGATATTCTTACAAGAAACATGGGTAACACAGCCGTTCCCAATTGACGGATTTGCAGGCTACTTTAGCCCAGCGCTCAAACCAAAGTAAGTTTGGTCACCCAAAGGGGGCTTGGCCAACTTTGTAGCTGCAGCACTTAAGATAGAAAACAAACTGGTGGACTCAGGTGATAATAACATCCTAATAGTCTAACTGCAGAAGTGGCATAAAGACACTGAGAGATCTCTTTTACAAATTAACTCATACATTCACCCAGATCCAGGATCCAGCAAATTGATATCATCCAAATTGTTAAATATTTTATTAGGAAGCCTACAAGACCCAACGTTCCCAGGAACCTTAGTGACAAGGGACTTCAACATGAACCTGCTGTGACCCTTCACCCAAGACGAACAAATTATACAACAGGATCATCTCTGGGCTGTTCCCAACCAGTCTGCCGAAACCTCAAGCAATAGACTCAGGGATGCTAAGGCTATGGCACTGGTAAAATACCTTGAATCCCTCAGGTTAGGAGGACTGAACAGCAGATAACACAAGATAAACTACCAGTGTGGTCAAATTTTTCAGTTGGCTTGCACTTAACAATTGATTTTATGGTAGTAACTCTGCCCCTAATTTGTTTAATCTCATCATACCAGATTAAAAAAACAGAAGAAAGTGACCATGGGCAACAAACTATAGGGATAAACTCCCAATGCCTCGTCCATTAGCAAGCAAACTCTCTGCCTGGGGTGCTCGAAACAGTAAATTATAGGAAGCTACGCTGGTCCGAAGACACTATAGGTTCAATTGGGGAAGCTGTTTCATCCCTTATCAGGAACTACTTTAGTAATGACCTCCTCACCTAGATATCAAAGTGACCACTCTTTACAGACAACCTACTGAGAGTATACTAGTCAAAAAGCTGCTCAAGTACACGCTAAGTCTCAAGAATACTCACAAGACTTAAAAAGGATTAAAACATCTGCCTCTTGTCGTGCTGTAAGGAAAAAACACAACCCGACCCTGAGACTGGCCAAGGGGCAGCCAGGGAATCCTGAGATCCAAGCTAATTTGAGGGGCCTAAATAAAACTTACCTGAGGATGATTTGGAAGGAGAAAACAACAACAAAACAAAATCTCTGAGTAAAGCAATGTACCTCAGCAAAAAGAAAAATCGAGAGAATTTTGGAGGCTGGTCAATAACTTGAATAAGGCCCCTACTGCTGCCTCGAGTTCAAATTTAACAGAAATACTGTGTTAATTTTTTAACTGAACATTTTAAACAATCCCAAGAGGTCACTCTATCTCTTACTCAGGAGTTGGGAAATGTAAGCCTAATAAGTCTTGCAAGCTCAGATGACGCTGTGCATAGCTTTTATGAAGATTAAATACGTAAATCAATCCAAAAGTGCAGGCAAGACAAGGGCACCAGGCACAAACTGAATTCCACAAGCACTGTATAAGACAAATTCCACCTTTTGGGCGGCTAGTTTGACAGGAATTTTTAACAGTGCCCTGAAACAAGAAATTATTAAGGACTCATGGAAAGGCTCCATAATAACCCACTTTTTAAAGGTGGTGGTCGCCGCCGGCCAGAAAATTGCCGCCTCATCACCCTATTAGACACGGAGGCCAAGCACTTGGCAGGTCTTCTATTGCTGGAATTATTGTTCTGGGCAGAAGGAAAACAGATTATCTCTTCTAACCAATCTGGGTTTACACAAGGGGCTGGCACCTCTTTTTGGCAGACCTGACCCCTGCCCTGGATGCAGTAAGCGCTCACGCCCCTAAACTAGGAGATATGCACATCTTGAACCTACTGTATGCAGGCGATGTAATTCTCAGCCAAACAAAAATCGGTTTGCAATGTCTTATTGACACACTTACTCACTAACTAACGACGTGTTAATAAATCAGAAGAAAACCCAGGTCATAGAGGTGAGTAATAGGATTCAGAAAAGGCACAAATGGCACCTACAAGGGCAACAACTGGAGCTGGTGAAAACTTACATATAGCGTTTAGTATTATTCGATGACAAGGGCTCCTTCCACCAGCACAAGCTAGATTTGCAGAAGAAGGGTAACACCTTGCTTCCTGCTTCTGCACTTTACAGGGAATATTAGTTGGCCCAAGCTACTTGCCACTGCTAAAGGTAAAAGCATCAAAAGAAATACCGAGCATCTCTTATGGAAGAGAAGCGCTTTGAGGTAGAGACGCAATAATTTTAAATTTGATCTCTATGAAAATATTCAGGCCGCTTTTTTGTCTCTCCCCCAATGCTTTGCCAGTCCAGATAAGGTTTGAGTTTTGTATAACAAATCAAATACTAGCAAGAAAAGGGGCTTATATCAAAGTATGGAAGAGAATAAAGTCCCTGTCAGTAAACCAACTGTGCCAAGCTCTCTGGCGAAAGCTCAAACAAGTAAAAACGTGCACTCTTCCTGGTACCTAGCACTGGCCGTTGACGATCTGGGCGTCAGACCATTATGGGAAAGGTCCCTGCCTCTAGAGTCATTTAAACTGACTGAGGAAAAAAATCTCTGCGACTAAAGACAAATAGGGGCAGATTTACAAGCCCCTTGCGCCACTTTAGCGCCGCCGTTGCGTCACTTCTGTGACGCAACGGCGGCGTAAAGCCAGCGCCATGCTGTGGGGTATTTACAACATGATGCATCTAGGGAGATGCGTCACGTTGTAAAGCCCTGCGCAACATGAAACCTGTGTCAGGTTTCATGTGGGCGTTCCGGAGCAGGGGGGGGGGGGCGTTCCGGCGCAGGGACGCCTCGCAAAAGTGGCTGAGTGAAATCTACTAGATTTCACTCAGTCACTTTTCCGACCCCAGTGCGCCTAAACCTTGCGCCTGCATGAAGCAGGCGTAAGGTGTGACACGCCATGTGCAAGATAGGCCGGGTCGGCACAGTGCTGGAGTTGCGTCGCGCCCGCGACACAACTCCAGCACTGCGCCAACGTTACGACGGCAGATGCGACATGCATCTGCATTTCCTTGCGCCACGATGCGCCGCATTGTAAATGCGGCGCATCAGTGGTGGCGCAAGGATGGTGATGCGTGTCGTAAGTTTCCTGGCGCATCCCTGCTGATTTGCAGGGATGCGCCAGGAATTGTAAATCTGCCCCATAGTCTCTATCAAACCGATCTCACACCTGGATGAGTTTAAATGACTATAAAACGCATTAACCCATAGCCTTTATTTGGAGGCTGGGTGGTCCAGGCATCTAAAAGTGCACTTTATGAGATATCACTTTGGTCTCCTTCCAGGCCAGTCCTACAGTGTTCCCTGGATTCAGGACATCAAAAAGGCTTCCTGCAGACTGTTTGAATCAGAGTACGAAAACATTGTTAACATAACTTGTGTGTGCACTGGTCTACTGAATGAAAGGAGGGCGTTGTTAAGAGCCCTTTTTTACCAACGTGGCATTCGCTCCTGCATGCAGGCTGTGATTGCATGCTTTAAGGCAACAGACACTACCTTGATCTGCCGTTTTACAACATTTTTAAAGCTTGCAGCAAAAAACTGGAAAACTGTGAGGTTATGTTCTTTTAAGCTTATTGTTGTGTTATGGAACTTCCCTTCTATCCAAAGACTGCGATGGTTATAACCGTAACTCTTCGAATTTGATCACTTATGTATGCTTAGGCACGTTTACGGGCTACCGCTGTGGCGGTTTTTAAAGTGAGCTAATGTATGCAACGGTTTTTAATAACTATGTACAATAAAATCTTGTCTAAATTGTTTTTAATTTAAATGTGTTACTTCAAGCATGTGGCTGCCACATTTAGGCAAAGACATAGAGGGGCATATTTACAAGCCCCTTGCGCCACTTTTGCGCCACTTTTCCCATTAGTGAGCTAATGTATGCAACGGTTTTTAATAACTATGTACAATAAAATCTTGTCTAAATTGTTTTTCATTTAAATGTGTTACTTCAAGCATGTGGCTGCCACATTTAGGCAAAGACATAGAGGGGCATATTTACAAGCCCCCTGCGCCACTTTTGCGTCACTTTTCCCATGTTAAAAGTGGCACAAAAGTGGCGCAAGGGGCTTGTAAATCTGCCCCAGAGGGGCATATTTACAAGCCCCTTGCGCCACTTTTGCGTCACTTTTCCCATGTTAAAAGTGACGCAAAAGTGGCGCAAGGGGCTTGTAAATCTGCCCCAGAATGTTTTCCCTTTTTTTCCCGCATCACTTTTGTAATAAAAAAGTAAAATTAGCTTTGCACCAGCTTGTCAAGGCCTGGTCTATTTGTTTCCCAATCCTTATTTTATACAGCAACAAATATAACATTCCTTCCATTTCCAAGCTGCTACTGTTACCCAATTAATGTTACTAAATTAGCCTACCTCGAAAAGATGGATGGCTGAGCCTGCCTTAAAGGAATCCAAACTGCACAACTCCCTTTATTGGCAGCAAACGTTCAGATCACTGAGCCATGCTCCCAGCATAAAATACAATTGTTGCCTGGTAGGTGGCAACTGGGACTAAATAAATCCAGTATTTGTAAAGCGCAAACTACTCACCCCCGAGGGTCTCAAGGCGCTGGGGCGAGATTAATACTTTTATATTCTTTCAGTGGTGTGCTATTTTGCTTCATTTTCTTGCGTTGCAGATTTGCATATTTGGGTCCACAATGTACAACGTTTCCAAATCCTAGCAGTAACGCTGAAGGAGACCTTCTCTTGTTGTGTAGGCTTTTTACTTCCCTGCCGGCGCTGGTGAACTCCTTACTTGTCTCCATGATTCACCCTTTTCATCAAATGAGTACTCGCCATCATATCCGCTGTTTTGGGCTACGGAATCCACCTGGAGGCCGATTCAGACCATTTTATGTAAACATGGAGCATTGCGAAGATTTCAGTGAATGATGAAATGCGTGAATCAATGGTAATCAATCTGATCCACATTCCTGCCCATCTTTTTTTAGCTCGTCTGTGCTATTATAAACAGGACTGCCTTTATGCAAATCAACCTGGCCCTGCCCCAACAGGGAAGGGTGGACACAATGCCAGATACAACTCAAGACAATTTTATTCTGTGTCAGATGGCGTCTTCTCTTACTTAAGCCTAACAATATGCTTGGAGCACATTTCGAAGAAAATACTATGGGGCAGATTTACAAGCCCCTTGCGCCGCCGGTGCCTCACGTTGCGTGACGCACCGGTGGCGCAGCCTGCTAAGTGATATTTACAAGAACAGGTAAAGTCACCCTGCATGTTAGGGGCGTGACATGGGTGTTGCTGTGGGTGTTCCCAAGCAACAGCCATGTCCACTGATGCATTTCCAGATTTACGAGAAATCCTAAATCTGGAAATGCGTCAGAATGCTACGTAGCGAGGTGCAACGAGGAGAAATGTTTTAATTTCTCCTCGTTTTTTTCCTCTTTCAATGCGTGCTGCATTCTACAGCACACATTGGAAGAGGAAATCACCTCAATTGATTGTTTTTGTGCAGGAAGGTGCCCCTTCCTGCACAAAAACAATCTGCCCACGATGCAGGCATCCTTGCACCATGGTGCAAGGGTGCCTGCGCCAGCGCATGGCAGCAGTTTGTGCGCCAGCGCAGGGGGAAGCACAGAGATGCGACATATTGTTGTAAATATGTTGCATCCCTGTGCTTCGAAACTAACGCAGCGCGGCGCAGCAAAATGACTTGCGGCACCGCGCTGCGTTAGTTTCTTGTAGATCTGCCCCTATAATTTTATTCATGTAAGAGAGTTCCAGCGAAGACAATGACTTATCCCATTTATTTATTTTTCATATTCATTGTTTGTTAAAGTTAAGCACCGTACTGATTTTTATCAAACATCCAATGCAAAAAATCAGAAAGAAGGTCCGAATTTTGTGGATGAAACGTCAAGCACGAAATAATAAAAATAAAGTCAGCTACGTGGAAGTCACCTTGAAATATGAGATTGCATTTAATTTATTGGCCAATATTATCAACATTGAGTCCACACATATTTGATAGTTTATACTCATCTTCTGTATATACTTTTTTCACTTTCCTTGTGTAGAAACAGCCATGAGGCTTGCATGAGATCATCATCGTTGTACCTTTGAAGGTCATAGTTTATCCTCTTCTGCTTGTGTGTTTGGTTCCATTGCTGCTTCCGCACACCTATCATTGTCAGAGAGCTGGAAGACGGGCCTTTGTAAAGCTGTCACGGGACATGACAGCATTTTAACGTCATAGTCATAATTATTGATGCGTGGACCACTTTAAGCTATGATTACAGTGCCAGAACGAAAGGCATGGTGATTTGGGAAAGATAAATAGTTAAGTGATGCTTTAGCAAAGCTGTGCTGCATGCAATTTAGTAACAATCGTTATGGAAGAACTAGTGTGGTCAGAGACCGTCGTTGAATGCAGTGATATGAGGCAGAAAAAGCTAGCGTCAATAATATATATATTTTTCATGTATTTTGATTTTTAAAAAATATACAAAGACTGGTAGATGAAATGTCATTTTCAATGTATGTACATTGGCTGCCCAAAGAGACTACTAGGCCTTAGTGATGAAGTAAAAGTGAGCTGAATGAAAGCCATGCTTTTGCAGAAAGCCCTTAACCTCAGCCCGAGAGACTTTTGATCTCCAGGTTGCAAGGTCCTCAGCTGAGATACAGGCACTGGTACGAACAAATTGCCCATCCATTTAAGAGAAGTGGTACAACGTATCTTCAACATGTCTGCTACAAAGGATATAGTACACCTATTTAAGACCATAGGTCCTGCACTGTTATGCGCCATTCAGACAGTCTTCGGAGTGATTCCAGCATTCATACACTACGTATTCGGAAGCATTTTTGGAGGGCTTCCGCTAATCCTACTACTCGGAATCTTGATTTTAATTTTTCTGCTACGCAATGGACGTCCCAGTCAGCAAGGAAATAGAAAAAACGCTTTTGGAGCAACGTTACAGTGATCGCATGGTACTCCATCTTGGGACACCTCGACTTTGGGAGCTAAGCAAGTCTTGGTTCCTATCATTTCGACCAGCCTGGATTGACTGTGTTCTGCCTGTTCTCCGCTGCCTGTTCTGCGGACAAGAATGCATGTTGGACCTTTGTCTAACACTTCCATCGGTTGCGCCACCGGACGTAGATGTATTACTGGACCCGCTAATGGCCCACGTACTGCAGTGTCCCCAGCGTATTCCCATGTAGATGTCAGCATTCTTAGAGCCACCATGGGATGCTTCAGCTCCTGTTGGACTGGATACCGGCTCTACTACAGGCACACAGGCTTTGGATGTTTCAACTGCCCCCTCAGCATCGGCTGTGGGAACTGAAGAAGATCACCTTTGCCCGGTTGACCTGATCTGTGAGGTGTTACAGGGACCGTCATCTGCGAAGACAAGCAGCAGTGATGTTGCGTCTCCCACACAGGACACATAAACATTTGGCTCTCCGTGTGCTGGGAAGAATTCGTCCTTTTTCCAAAACATCCAAAATTGGAATTTTAAACAAACATTTTTTCCTCTCTTATTTACTCTTGCTGAACACCATGGCTTTCAGATGTACTCAGTTACTCAGACTATAAATAAATTAGCATATTTTAGGGGATTTTTTAAAGTTTATTTTAAGAGAATTTAGGGACTTTTGGACAATTTTTAAAAGCTTTTTTAACAATGTGTAATGCTTGACTAGAAGGACATTTCCTTTGTAATATGTCGTCCTGTCAGATGAGGAGTGGGTGTACTGTTTCGTAGGGTACCCCAATATAGGCTTGAGTTGTCACCTGACCCTTCACCTACATTTACTGTATCATTGTACTACATAACGGGTTTTGGTATTGACCTTTTACCTAGTTGAGCACTGCATAAATTTCGTGTGGTTTTCCCCGAAAACTAGCCTCATTAATTATGCATAAGTATTCTCAGAATCACAGCAGGATTACCATCTTCTGCATAATAACTATGTATAAGGATCATCCCTTTCGTCATCCTCGGCCGACATGACACAGCAAGGTAGAGCCCCTGAGGGTACCTTTTGGGTATATATACACCATATCTTTGCTGAGGCAAGCAGAGGAGAAAGACTTCCATGCAGACACACTGATGTGAGAGATGCTGAGGTTCCTGCAAGCAGACACTCCAGCTCGCAGTGGTCTGAGATCCCTTGTGGGGTGTCCAACTCGAGACCAAGACGGGTTTCCACAGTCTCTCACTCAGGTAATGGGGTCGGCTTCATCCTAGGGGGATTCTTGGCTCTACACCTACATACATGTTAGGTACACTTAGGTACATCTAGTTAGGGTTGCATCGTAGGAGTACGAATTATTACTGTCATCTATCTTTATACCTGCCTGTATTCATTGTTTTAGCACTGTGGTAGGAATGTACCATCCATTTACTCTATTGGTGCTTATAATCATTTATATCTGTTTCTGTCTTATGGTTGTTTCAGCACACATTTTTTACACTAGAATGACGCTGGTTCAATAAATGCTTATTGAAAACGTCCCCACCGTTTATTATGTGTATCTCGCTGAGACAAAGTGAGCACGAGTGACTGAACGAAAAGTACTGCACTGTTTCCAAGATCCCTGATGGGACAGAGTTGTCATGTTCAATAGTTGCCAAGAACTATTCTCTCCTTGGTAAGAGGAGTTTACAGTGGCACTGTAAGCTAGCTAGGTATACAGGTGAACATACTCGATGGGGGTGTTTGGAATCAGTCTAGAGACCAATCCCACAGACAATGGTGTCTAAACGCGCAGATCCTATATAGGTTTATAGGAACTAAACGGCAATGCACATAAAACAGAAGCTCAGAAAGTGTATGCTAAAAGTCTATTCATTAGAGGCGATACTGATGTACCAAAGGATTTTACTCATTCTGTGTTTATGAGGAAATGATTTGATACTTAAGGGCCAAACTTATTAAAGGAAAGGCGCTATTGTTAGCACTTGATCAGTACATTACTGTGGTACTTTCTCCTATATGTTCCTGCTCTCAATTTTGATATTTTCTGACAAAATGTCATCATGGATTCGTGTTGAAAATGTCCGTCTATTGTGCAGCATTCCGTTTTTGTTGGCCCTAAGACTCTGTGCACTTTATTCCTGCTAACAAGTGAGAAAGTGCTTGTGCTCTCCCTTTTAAAGAAGATAACATTGACATATTCCTAATTGGAATATTTATTTTACTTATAAGTTCCTAGTACATGGTAGCATGTACACAGGGCCTGTAAATTAAATGCTCCTAGTGGTCAGCAGCACTCATTGTACGACCCACTAAAGTAGCACTATAAAACATATCTTCAGGCCTGCCCCTGCAGCCTGGATATGCAGTTTTAAACTGTCATTTCAACCTTGGAAAAGGTTTTGTCAGCAGCTGCGGTCCGTGCAGGTAACAGCGGTGGGGCGGTAGGGCCGGGTTAGGGGGGATTTCAAAGGACGATGCTGAGGAAAAATTAATTATTTATTTAATTTTCCCTCTGCATCGTCCCTCGAAATCCCCCCAACCCGGCCCCACCGCCTCACCATTGTTACCTGCACGGACCATGGCTGTTTGTCAGTACTATACTTTCATTGGTAATACTTACAAGTCAGTCCTGAGGAAAGCCCTAAATGCCCATAGTGCAGGGTCCATGATATTTAAAAAGTAGTACATGATTAGTTATGTTTTACGTGTCCTGGCAGTGAAAAATCTCCAAAGATGTTTTTGATTGTGGTAAGGCTAGCATGCCTTTTGGAAAACACTGGGTTACATTGTCACACCTTATAATGCTTAACTTCAGTTTGAAAATAGCTAGAAAATTATTCAAGAGTAAACGTTATTAGAACTTTAAAATCTAGCTTAATGAATAAGTTGGATTTTAGATTAGTATTTTGAAAAACATAGTTTTAGAACATTGTCATTTTCCTGCCTAAGCCAAGTGTACCTTTCTGCCAGAGTTCAGTGTCTCCTGACTGTTAATGGATCCCTGTAGTGAGATGAGTACTGTTCCCAGACAGTATACAAAGGCCTTGGGTGAGGGGAGATGCCTTTCCTCCCTGAGCAGGCTGGCCTGAGGCTGTGCCACACCCCTTGCTTATCTTCAAAGGGAGCCTACCCCGTCACTGGCACATATAACTCACACCTAGGACTGCCTCCCTTATGTCTTGCTAGTCATCTTGGCTCTGAGCCCAGTGGGAGGGGTAGCTGCCCCACAACTGTCTTGGAGTGAACACAAGGGAAGGTTTGCCCATTGCCATAGCCACACTCTTGGGTGGGTACTGGGAGCTCTGACCGGGGAAGGAAGGTTCTGTCATGTTGAATTTAGGTAGAGAGGGACACTGTAGGATAGTTTATAGTAAAACACACATGAAGTGCTGCAAAAATGGGCAGGTTCACCCCTAGGAACTTTTATCCCATTGGCTAGGGAATGGCCAGGATGATTTTCCCCCACCCACAGGCTGGCACTGGGCATAAATGTGGCATCCCCAATAGCTTCCTCAGAACACTCCCTGACCTGTGAGGATCAGAAGAAGGATTGCTCTGATGTCTGAAATCCGAAGGAAGAATAGACCTGCTTGTCTTGAACCCAGGACCCCAGAAGTGACCCAAGTGGGCAGTTGGCTGACCTCCTTTTTGAGTTACAGGGTAACAACAAGCTTCGAGATGCCTTTTCCTGCAACTGTCCAGCTGACCAGTACCAATGGAACCTGCCTTGGACACTGCTGCTGGCCTCTGTTGAAGTGAATCCTAATCCCCAAGGGATGCCCCCAGTTCCTCAACCCTTAGCAGATGTTAGAGTGTACTCCTTCTGTCCCCATACTGCAAAGCTGGAAACTTGGAAACTTTTTGCCAACTTTCTGCCTGAAGAACCATCAGAGACTGGAACCCCCATCAGAGCCACAGATGTTCGCCTCAACTTGCTAGGTTGTCCCGCTAGAGATTTGACTTCCAGAAAAGTTTCTAAGTCTGAATTTCGGAGGCTTCACCAAGACTAATTAAAGTCAACGTGGATCGATGCCGAGTCCTCCCCAGGCACAGACATTACACTTCACCTGATTGGTGCTTTCCCACCTTCGTTGACTACTGTATTGGGACCTTGCTCTTCCGCAACTGCCCATCATCAAGCCTAAATAATAGTAAGGATTTCTGGCACTTAATTAACGCCCCTTTTCTGAGAGAAGAGTCTGATCCATCGTTAGACCAGCATGTGAAGGAGGATGATTGGGTAAGCTATTTCTCGGGGGTCTTTGGCATTGAAAAGAAAGCCTTAATAGAGGAATCTCCTTGTCAATCTCGACGGGATGGACCTCATTTACTTTTTACTTTAGACAAATTGAAAGTGGCACTGAATTAATATAATATTTTGAGGGCAGCAGGCCCCGAAGGGGTTCCCATTGACCTCTTTTTAAACAACTAGGAGCTCTGGGCCCCGTTACTCACTAACGCTCTTAATGCAGTGTCCAAAATTAATCCCCTTGATTCTTGGAAAAAGTCCGTGATTATACCGATGTTTAAACAGGGGGACAAGTAACTAACGAAAAATTATTGCCCTATTTCGCTGTTGGACAGCACAGCAAAATTGATGGCCCAACTATTGCTACAGTGGCTAGAGTCATGGGCGGAAGAGAGCAATATACTAATACAAACGCACTACGGGTTTAGGAAGACAAAAGGAACAGTGGATCAGTGCCTCAACTTAAACCTCTTGATCGCTAAATATACGTCGGCTAAAAAGGGTCAGCTTTACATGGTCTTTATGGACCTGTCAGCTGGTTTCGACCAAGTGGCCCATTCGAAGCTCTGGTCCATAATGACCGAAATGTAGATAGATAGAACAATAATTAATTTTATTTGTGAATTGTATTCCTCAGCAGAGGCTTGTGTACGCATGGGGAGAGAGGGGGAGCGCTCCTGTTCCTTTCCTTTAGCTCGTGGCATCACTCCCTTTCTATTCTCTCTTTACACAAATGGTGTAGAGGCAATATTGTTGGGGACCATGAGCGATGTTCCTATTATTAAGTCAGCTCCAGTACCTATACTTCTTTATGCAGATGATGCGGTTCTGCTGGCTCTAACTGGGAACGCATTGCAGAGGCTAATAGACACCTTCCTAAGCTTCATGAGCAAGTTAGATCTGAAAGTTAATGAAACCAAATCATTTGTACTTGTGGCGGGAGCCAGATCGAGATTGTAAGCGAGGTGGTATGTTGAAGGGAGGAATTCGGAAGTAGTCGATTCGTTCTCCTATTTGGGGGTATTGTTCGACTACAAAGATTTGTGGCACAATATGGTAGAAAACCAAGCTCTTATGATGAAAGAAGCTTGGGGGGCATTTTCAGTTTCATTAAGAAATTAGGGACCAAGCCGATAGAAACCATAAAAACACATATCAAGCGAAAACAATCTCAGTCGCAACTTATGGTGCAGCAGTGTGGGGAGTTGCCTCTGTCTGCAGACTCTAACAAATAGAGAACAAATTTTGGAAACGTCTTTTAGGCGTCCCCAATCTTGTCCTTCTATTACTTGCCACACTGAATTAGATCTTCCCAGTGTTTCTGACCAAATCTTTACCGCCCCCTCTCTTCTCTGGCACTCGTTATGGAGGAGGAACACCCTAAAGCTGACATAAGATGTTGTTTTAGATTGTCTAAAACTAGATGGGTGCAGCAAAATAAAATGGTTGCAATTTGTCAAGACTAGCTTATACACTATTGGATATCCAAAGTTATTTGACAATCCAACGATCTGTTCTTCCGTCTCTAGGTCTGAGTTGAAAAAAATTCTTATTTGAAAAATAGGATAAGGAGAGGTGGGAAATCAATCTACCCAAACCTAGGGTACGACAATATTAGTCAGACCCTAAAACACTGACCTAAAACAAATTCACTTGATCTTAACTACTTATCGTTTGTGACCAATCATTACCATAGATTTTTGTTGATAAGATTTCGTATGAATTATATTCCACTGATGCTTGGCTATCCTGCTAATATGCACTCACTGAAAGCTTTGACTTCTTGCCCGTGTGACTCTATATCTATTCAATGTGATCTCCACTTGCTATTTTTTTGCACACTATATAGAGAGGAGAGAAAGAGATTCTTATGCCCTATGTTGCGCACACTCGGGTTGAGGCAATGTCCATCAGCTCTCTATCTCTTAAAGCAGTTGCCTGATCAGTATACCTGTTATTGCTTGGCTCTGTTTCTTCAAAGCACTATAAAGACCCTTAAATGCCAATCATGAGGATAATTTTATGGAATTTATATGTTTATAGCATGTTTTATTCATTTTATAGAATTGACTCGAATTTTTAAGCATCCTTATAATGTATCTCTTGATTTTATTTGTTGATGAAATACTTTTTATTATGTTTTTTCTACAACTAGCGAAATAAAGTACTTTGATTGATTGATTGATTGATTTAACTCAGACTTTAAAAATTCATATCGCCCATTCTATTTATTGGATTTTTGTTGTTTTGGTGACAAATTATTTAATAAAATATTCGTTATTTTTCTAAAATGATTTGGGATTTTTTTCCGTTGTGTTGTCACTTTATTACTGTTTGAGTACTGCATAAATACTTTACACATTGTCTCTCAGGTAGGATGAATTCTTTCATGCCAAGCTACCGGAGGGTTAAGCACAGGTTTATTATGTGACTGTTGTGGCTCACCCTGACAAGGACTGGGATTATTATTTGGCGCACATTCTCACCATCCACAACTAATACTCATTCTAGTCATAGAGTAAGGAAACTCAAGGAACGTTGAAAATGAAAATATTAAATGCTATTTATGTGCATTACTTTCCAACCTCTACATATGATCCCATTTCTCGTGACAAATTAAAAAACTTACCTCATATCAACGAGTAATTTGAAAAGGCAACTCACATGATATACCATACACACTGTAGTGGACTTTCTGTTTACTGTTAGAAACGCTCCTAAATTGCTCTTAATGCATAACCCGGCCCGCCACTCAAGGCTATTTCATGAGAGGTCTAGGAAAGCCTCCTGTGGCAGTATGGGGTCCCTTTAAACACATGCATCTTTGACTTGAGAGGCCATTGCTGGGATTGAGCTACAACACTTCACTTTTCATAACTACACTGTCAGGTCACGTCTTTTACCTGCTGGAGAGTCCAGGTCTCACCAGTAAAATCTGCTATCGTGAAGGTGGGGGTTGAATGACTAACACTTTAGACGTTGAACTAAAAGGGTCATGTACCTTACAATTATTTTATTGCAAACTATACAAAAATAGAATAAAACAAAGTCTAAATTCAAACTTTCAATTATTAAAGGGCCCTGTGATGTGGTTTGAATTAATTAAAAAAGTGTATTTTCCTTTAAATGTGGGAAAATTAATTTAAATATTTGGTGGTGGAATTACTAAAGATTTGCATGGGCACTCGCATGGCACAACATTATGCAAAATGTAGCGCCTATTTACTATACATTCAAAAGGCCCATGAGAGCAGCACAAAAGTGTGCTGTGCTGAATACTCACCTGCACAAACGTTAGCAAATCTACCTCTGAGTGGACAATGTTACAGGAAAGACAAAGTTCTGGTGAAGAACATTTTAAGTCTTGGGAGAAATGAAAATGGCCTTACGTTTCCAATATAAAGCAGGGATTGAAATTAAGTGAATTGGCTTTTTATCTTGTTAAGTCATGGATTCTATTATCTTATTAGAATAACTCAGTGAGACTTATTCCTAAAGTTTGGGTTCCTACTATGCTATGTTTTTTTCTCTTCTGGACAAGTTTTCATTGAACTGTGCTCTAACATCACATTCAGTTAGTAACACAGGACCCATAGTAGTCATTGATTTGTGAGCTGCAATAGTCAGCTAGAACATGATTAAAGTCCTTTCTGGTGAACACTGAACATTGTGATGTGTGTATGTCAAGTCAGATAAGACATCGGCAAGTGGTGGAGTTTCTCTTCCTTAAGCAATAACTTCTTCGTCAGGAAAATTATGTGTGGGTTTTGTTCTTGAAATAAAATAAATACATCGGTAGCCATAGGTTTAGCATCCCGCATAGTTACATATGTATGACTTTCAGAATACAAAAACTTTCCCAAAGTGGCATGGATAGCTGCTAAAGTGCAGGTTTAGAAGAGTACCTCTACTAAACCTTTGTGACTTCCTATTTTTGAAAATGAGGAGGCATTTCCACTAGAGTGATTGTACATATACAATTGCACATCATGAAATGCTGAAGCATTTGAGAAATTAATTCGTTTTCCCTTTTTACCTGTGGTTAAACTCTTTTGCTATACCCTAACCAGTTTTGAGGGTATTCCATTCCCCTTGCCACATTGAACAGGGATTTACTCATATGCTTATAGGGGTATATGTAGGACCATTTCCAATGGAGTAGTATGACAAGAGCTTGAGACTGACACCCTTAATAGCCACTCCACACCTTTCGGTGTGATTTAGTCATGCATCTTATTACACAAGCAGATAAGTAAAGTGATTTACGAGTGCAATGTCAGCTTTTCTGAATACATGAAGCTTGGCTCTGGGAATAAGGACAAAAAATACACATATTTAAAACTGAAACATGAGAATTCACAATTATAGAAATGATAAAAATAAGATACTGTTCAATATCAACATATTTTAAAAGAGCTTGATGTCCTGAGAATGAAACATAAGCGGAAGCAAAGCCAGACACCAGTGTCCTCCGTGGGAATACATTAAATTATCGATTAATGATATGCATGTGGATTTTTTGGTTTATACTTTATTTGACTACAATTCTGCCTACATTATTTTCACTTTCTTTGTACGGATGCAGCCATGAGGCCAATGAGTCAGTGCTTAGCGGTTTTCCTTGTGAAGGTCATTGTCTGTCCTCTTTGGTTTGTGTTTAGGTTCCACACACCTGTCACTGACAGAGTCCTGACAAACTGGGCCTTTGTAGAGCTGTCATAGAACATCACAGTAGTTTGACGTTATAATTATTGATGCTTATAGCACTTTACAATAGTGATGCGACTGCAAAACTATGCTCGCATATGATCCACTAACAGTTACTTCAGGAGACATTGCTTTCTCCCAGCTTTTGATGTGACCATTCACTGCAGTGAGAGGAGGCGGGAGAATACCGTTTTGCTTCTATAGCATTACTGTTGCATATTGCTTCCAGAAAAATATTTAAAGAAACATATGCATTGAAGGAAATATAAATGTCTATGTTTGTTGTTTGACTGCCACTGGTGACCATTTATTTATGCAAACAAAAATAAAAACAAAATCCAATGAAACAGATGAAAAAAAGTATGTTCTCAATATCTTGCTATTAAAATAAATTTGATTTCTTGACAACATTTTTTTAAAGAGACAGAGACCTTTCTGGAGGATATAGAAGTCTCTGTAAAGGTCTATCTAATCATTTTGATTGCATGCTGCATTTGCTGTGTCTTAAGCAAAAGAATTCCTAGTGAAATTCCAGTGAAATTAGAATGAGGCCTCTCAGTGCAACCAAAGTGAGTTAATGTTCTTTTTCAGTAAATGTCAGTAGCGGCCCGTGGAGGGAGTGCCGCTGGGTGGTGGGGCGGGGCGGGGGAGGGGTAGGGTAGGGGGTAGTAAACTCCGGTCACGGCGACCAGAGTAATGTAAACAAATAAATAAATAAAACGAATTTCGTTGCGCGCGCTGAAACGCATTTGGCGTTACAGCGCGCGTAACAAGATTCCATGCACCATATGCCATGCACCATATCGTGCATGACTCACAAAGCATAGAGGTGAGTGGGGGCACTATATGTGCCTTAGAGCTACGTTACAGTGGCCCACAATGGACGAAGGCTCTGTTTGGGGCCCACAAATTCCGTTTCCGACAGCCTTTTCATGGCAGTCTTCCCGACATGAAAAGGCTGTCGGAAAGGGATATCGTAATCCCGGCGGCGGTGCCTGCCTCGGCACCGCCTCCATTCAGGACTATGATTCCGACGAGCGCTCCCGTCAGGATTACTGATTCTGTCAGATGTGGCGGTATTCCCCCCGACCACTGTGGGTCGGACCGCCTAGATTGTAATCCATTTGTTTACATAAAGATACCTACAAGGGATTTTGTTTACTTAAACTTAGTTCAATTTCTTATAGACTTCTTATCTATTAGTCAAGCCCCAATTGGTAGCTTAACTTTGCAAAAGTCAACACATCAATGCTAGTGTACTTAAAATTAATATCAACAAATAAAATTAAAAGACAATTTTAGAAAAGCAATTCATCAAACAATTCAAAAAACAATTCAAGAAACAATTCGAAAAACACGGGTATATCTTTCTTTCAAAAATATACAATTTTAATGTAAAACAAGAATGCAAGGGGTACATTAAAAAACTATGCAACACTATGATAGAGGATACAAAAAAGGGGGCCTACAAATCATAAGTGTGATCATCTATTCCGAAAAAATATATAAATAGAGGAAAAAGAAACTAAATTAGAAAGCAATTCCTCAGACGCCTTAGTTATTGGGGAAATAGATGCAAGAGTCGACGTTTCGGTCTGTCGTGGCAATAATGTCCATCAGACCATCTTCAGGACATATACAAGTTTATAAAACAAGTCCCCTCTCTTAATCGGAAATGCAAATAATTTATGGCGAATTTAAACCATAGGGAACCAGGTGTAGTTTCTCCACTCTGACAAGGGAGACAACAGTGTAATGGACACGTCTTCCCCGGGTTCACGTAATTTATAACGAGACTCCACACTAATTTGACAATGATTCGTCTCCTCACGGGACTGCCGCATACAAAGTTAGCAAATTGTAATCCGGCAGTTGGACCGAAGGGCTGTTGGTGGGTGTACGGCCACCGACTGCCTATCAGTGTGCGATCCAACTGCCATCGTAATAAGGCCCTTAATCATTATGCAGCTGCTCTGGAACACTATCCAGAATCATTGATTATGGATGAATTCAGTAATTTTCTAATTATCTTCACAGTCAAAATTAAGGTTAAGCCACACTTAAAATGTTGAAAATCTGCTTCTTATGATCAATGGTGGGAAAGCTTTTGTTAGAAATTGGGTCGCTTTTTGGCAGAGATATGCACCCTGTGCAAGTAGGGACCAAAGTCCTAGTCAGGGTAAGTCACTACACAATCCTAAATTATCCTGTGCTCACCCTCTGGTAGCTTGGCACAGATCAGGCAGGCTAACTTAGAAGGCAATGCATAAACTATTTGTGCAACAACTCATACATCAACACAGTGAAAATAGCACAACATACTCTATAACAGTTTAGAAAACAGTGACTATTTAGCTGAGTAAAATAATAGCAAAATGAAAAAAATCAAATTGGTAGAAGTTGAGACATTGAATTTTGAAGAAAAAAATGCAGTAAATTGCTTAGAAGCAAGCAGCGCTAAAAAGGTTACTTTAGGTCGTGCTGGACCACGGCAAAGTCAAACTTTGGGCCGATTGCGATGGAGTGCAGGCCAGCTACAGGACCCATGCAGGCCCTGGTGAACAAAGTTCCTTTCCTGGTCACAAGCAACTAAATGCTTTGATCTTCTCCAGACAGTGGTAGCAATGCGTCGGTCCACATTCACGCAGTCCGATCGATGCATTGAAATCGAGCCTAGTGGTCTCGATCTCGGATCGGTGCTGCGTCATAGTTAAACCTCACTGTCAGGTCCCATATCATCTTCGAGCCGCACAGGGCTGTCTCCACATTGGCACTGCGTTGGCGTTAAAGGGCACTGCATTGGTTCCGATTGGCGCAGTGGTGACAATGCATCAATTTTGTAGCAAAACAGCTGCAGAACCCACTTCTGAAGCCCAGAACTTGGAGAGGGCACCTCGGGCAAGGGTAGAACTCACAGAAAGCAGAGTCCAGCAACACCAGCAGAATTGCAGGAAGTCTTTTGTGTCCCTGAGACTTCAGAAAACAGGAGGCAAGGAAGCAAGCCCTTGGAGAGCCCTTGGAGGGAAGACAAAGTCTAACTCTCCTTCAGCAGAGTCAGGGAGCAGCAGGCAGCAGGCAGCAGGGCAACAAGCAGAAAAGCAGTCCTTCCAGCAAAGCAGTCCTGTTGAGTCCTTAAAGCAGCACAGCAGTCCTTCTGACAGAGGTTCAGTTCAAGATCCAGAAGTGTCTGAGACCCAGTACTTATACCCAAAAGCATCTTTGATGTAGGGGTGACTTCGAAGCAGAGCAGCTCTCTGAAGTGCCAAGGATCCCTTTAAACCCAGTCCTGTCTGCCAGGCTATTTGTGGGGGGTAAATCAGTGTTTTGTGTGTGGACAGGACACTACCTATTGAAGTGTAAGTGTAAGCCCCTCCCATTTCTCCCTTGGCGATCCACTGTCTTCCATTTAATCAGAAGATACTGGAAGACTTGATCGACTGTACTTACACCTTCTCTAAACCCTGCTTGAAATTGGCTAACAATGTTTTTTTTTTGCTAGCCAAAGTGGTAGTTTATCTAGCACCTTTCTGCAGAAAATCTTTTGGAGACTGTCTATTAGACTTACGGGACGATAGTTCCCAAGCTTAGAATGCGACCCCATTTTATGGATTGGATCAATCAGTGTTCCTTTCCATGTTTCAGGAATTGGAGCACCAACAACTATGATGACACATTCATATAAGGAGCCCATGTATCTTATATTTATATATTTTATTTATAATTATATTCACATGATCCAACACTCTTACATACAGTACGTATTTCATGAAACATATCTTTGTGTCCCAGCAAAGTGGGCATTGGCAGATTTATAAGTGCTTGTCATCACATATTACACAATAGGTCCGTGAAAAAGAGTATGACAGTGTGAACGTTGTGTTAAATGAACAGGGTATGTGCAGATAGCTGTTCGTGCTATTTTTAGTGATTACTAAGAACAGGCTCCTAAGCGCAGCTGTTGACATCCATTCTAATGTTTTTGGAACAACAAGCTGTTTTACTGCTCCAAAGGCTGTAATTCCATTAGCAGGTTAATCTGAGTTTTACACCAGACAAAGCTTTGACAGGAGCCAAGTAGATAATGAGTCTTAAAGGAGCATCTTGGAACGTCTTACATGGCATGATTAATACCATGCCAGGAAATGCTTTACTACCTCATCACCTAGGTCACTTCCGTAGGAAACATTATTTAAATCAGACCTTCTATTATGTCCATGCATACCGAAATTGATTATCAGGTTGAAAACTTGTGTTGCCTTTGGTGTCTTGTTTCGGTGAAACACTACGGGGCAGATTTACAAGCTCCCTGCGCCACCAGTACGTCACTTTTTGTGACGTACTGGTGGCGCAGGGGCTGCTCCATATTTACAAGGAGAGGAAAAGCCACCCTGCGTGACTTTTCCTCTCCTTGTAAATACGGCCCCTTCACACGCAGCACTTTGCGGTGAAGGGGCGTTCCATGGGTGTTGCTGTGGGTGTTCCCACACAACACCCATGGAACAAGACACATCTCCAGAATTACGAGAATTCGTAACTCTGGAGATGCGTTTGAAAGCTACGCCACCCTAGAGGTGGCGTAGCAAGGCGCACCGAGGAGAAATGTTTTCATTTCTCCTCGTTTTTTCCTCTTTCAATGCGTGCTGCATTCTGCAGCACGCATTGAAAGAGGAAAATGGTTGTAGTGATTGTTTTTGTGCAGGAAGGTTCCCCTTCCTGCACAAAAACAATCTCCCCACGACGCAGGCATCCTTGCACCATTGTGCAAGGGTGCCTGCGCCGGCGCATGGCTGCAGTTTGTGCGCCAGCGCAGGGGAAGCACAAGGATGCGACATATTCTTGTAAATATGTCGCATCCCTGTGCTTTCCAAACTAACGCAGCATGGCGCAGCAAAATGACTTGCTGCGCCGTGCTGCGTTAGTTAATTGTAAATCTGCCCCTTTATGCATAAGAAATCAATTATCTTCAGAAAAAAAGGTATTATCCTATTGCTATCATCTCTTAGAAACAGAAGATAAATAATGGTAAGAAAAACGAGCTCCTCAAATGGAATGCATGTGTTTTCTACTCTGTTCATAGAAACGCGTTAAATGAAAAGCAATTCATCACTAATGCGATTTGACTCTAAAAATTAACCATTGTACTTTGTGGACCCTTTCCCATGATGTCATTTAATATGCCTAAGAAACTATCTTCAAATGTAAAACTATTGCTTTGATTAAATATCAGTTACACTTACAGCAGTCACCGGCATACAAACATACATGCGGGCACGTGGCAAACAGACACACACACACACACACACACGCGCGCGCGCGCACGCACACACTCGCTCTCTCGCTCTCTCATTCTCTTCAAACTTAATTTGGCAACATTATTGTATGGGCTAAAATACGAGTGTGACAAATAAATCCAACAGAGAAAGTAATGCTGTTTTTAACATTCCTATGCAAATAGAATTGTGTGTTGTTTTCTTTTTTCTTTTAAATTAAATATTGGAGCTGGGTGTCATTTTTCAGTGTCCTTATCCAGGAATAGCATATGCCGTTTTCCAGGTTGTATGTGATTAGCTTGCAAAATGCATAATTAGACTGATTGGCTCAACAAAGTATGGCTTGGAGGTACAGAAATAAATAGACAGATGGGGCATATTATCAAGAACGGCGTTAAAATTATCGCCGCTTTAGCGGCAGAAAACTGCCGCTAAAGCGGCGATAATGGGCTTGATAATATGCCCTGGAGAATTCCAATAGAAGCCCATGTTCTGGTGTCAACATGGGCTTCTATTGGAATTCTCAAGTGCATATTATCAAGCCCATTATCGCCGCTTTAGCGGCAGTTTTCTGCCGCTAAACCGGCGATAATTTTTAACGCCGTTCTTGATAATATGCCCCAGATGTGTTTAAAGAAAACCAGCACGCAGGTATATTTCCTATTTTTCGTGTGTCTTATTACATTTCTAGTATCTACACAGTGTATGATAGAAGCATTTGTTTGCCATTGTACCAAATATAAGTTGTCAGATGAACATTAAATGCCCACCCCTCTTTGATTTCGCTAATGTGCCAAGCACAACTCTCTTGCACATTTTTAAGTTCTTGCCCTGCTTCACCACTTCCCTACTTATGCTTCTCCCTCACACCATCATCACTAACCAAACTTGGTGTACATCTACAACGTTTCCATTTTTGTTCGCAAAAGGTCAATTGTTGACTGAATCCAATAAATAAAATTGACTTCAAAAACTGTAGCACAGAAAAATCAGTCACCTAAAGTATTTTTGAAGATGTGTTTATAAAAAAAATACCTTGCAGACTGTAGGAACTCCACAAAACTGAGAAAGTGAAAAATATACAAAAAATGTATTATAGAGCTACTAAACTCAATCATTTGAAATAGACTGGAATCGACAGATTCCATATTTGAAATTATAGAATGCATCATGAGCCATACTTCCTGATATCCAAAGGGAAAAGACTAAGAATTATACTTTGCAATTATCATTGGTTTATGATTCCAGGAAATATGTTTGCACAGGTTCATAAATCAATATCTATACACTCACACATACAGATGCAAAAAATTAAGTTGTCCTTTAAAGTTGTAGTTTATGTTAAAAAAATCATGGTGCAAAGTGTAAGTTCATTTATTCATCCATGCACTACTAAGCTGGGAAAAAACAGCATTATTTGAGCTAAAATTCTAGATACTCAGAATATATAGAATTTTACCCTTGAAAAGTGCATTATATATGTGCAAAATCTTCCAGGATAGTGGACTTCCTGCAATGGAAAATGCAAAACAACGGGCAGCATTGTGGTTATTCATAACAGCGGAAGTCTACAGTAACAACTCGACATCAACAAACTGATTGGGAAAGTTACAAAATTCACACCCATAAATGTACACCTTTGCTTTGGTGTAAATGTCCGACTTTTGGCAATACTCATACATTCCTAGTAGTATGACAGGAAATCTTAACTAAAAAAATCTGTCTACATATATTACTGGTAATTTACCAATTGCAGAGCTATACGCATGCATAATTCTGTGTTGGTGAAATGTAGCCCGCTGTGCAAAAGAAAGTATTTTTTCTCTTCTTTGATTTCATAACATGGAAAGAATTTCTCAAATTGGAAGCATCTTTCTCTGCACCCAAAAAATTGGAATTTGTCCCTTTGCCCTCCCCACCCTGTAAGGCAGTGGTCTTCAAACTTTTTGATGTCGAGACGACCTTGTCAAACCTTTTTAGGCATAAGGACCCCTTCTGACAAAATTTTTTAGAAACTGGTTCTCCTCATCATCAACATCTATCGACAACCATAAATGCCCCTGTTAGACCTGGCATCTTTTGGCATGTTTCCCCTGTTTTTTTCCTTTCTGACCTCCTAGTTTTGGCTCTGTTTTTGCTGGTTCAGTGTCTCTGCACACTTTCTCACTGCTTTTCAGTGTTAAAGTGTAAGTGCTCCTATTGTAAATTGTATTATGGATTGGTGTTTCCATGATTGGCATGTTTGACTTACTAGTAAGTCCCTACTAAAGTGCACTGAGGGTGCCAGGGCCTGTAAATCAAATGCTGCTGGTGGGATTGCAGTACTGATTGTGCCACTCACCCATGCAGCCCTGAAAAGGGTTATCAGACCTGCCACTGCAGTGTCTGCGTGGTTTATAACTGCCATGTCGACCTGGCAAGTGCACACTTGCCAAGCCCTAATCTTCACTTTTCTTACATGTAAGTCACTCCTAAGTTAGGCCCAAGGTACCCCTGAGGGCAGGGTGCCGTGTATATTAAAGGTAGGACATGTACTGGTGTGTGTGAGACATGTCCTGGTAGTGAATTACAGTGTGTTTCGTTTTTCACTATGGAAAGGCTATCTGTCCCATAGGATAGAATGGGAGTTTACTTATAACATCTTATAAGCATATCTTCCCATTGGGACAAGATAGAGAAATGGGGTTTAGCATGCCTGAACTCAGAATATAAAAATGCATCTTTTAGTAAAGATGATTTTTATGTTCTGTGTTTGAAAATACCACTTTTAGAAAGTAGGTATTTTCTTGCTTAGCCATCCTGTGTGCCTCTGCTGGGTTTGTGGATTGACTGTCTGGCTTTGGAGTGACAGGGGCTGGGGATGTGCATTCTCATCAGACAGCCACTGGGGGGGTCAAGGTGTGTCCTGCCTTTCCTGGATGAGTCAGGGCTGGGCTGAATAGACCTGGGCTGTATTTATAGTAGTGGGAGGAGATTTCCTTGCACCTGAATGGGCCTGGTCTGCCTTGGACAATGCTGGCTCCACCTCCTGCCAGGAAGCTGGGCCAGAAAAGATGGAACTGGTTTGGGCTGGGCACAGGCACTCTCTGCCCAAAAGTACAAAGAGAAACTGAGTATAAATATTGGGGTCCAGACCCTAGAACTTTAGAACTCGCTGGAATCAAGGAACCTGCCAAGAAGAAGAGCTGGAAGAACTGCCAAGAGGAGTACTGCATCTTTGCTGTGTTGTTGCTTTGTTGGTTTGGCCTGCAGTTGCTGCTTCTGCCTTGGGCAGTGAAAGGACTGGACTGAACTTTCTTTACTTGTTGCCTCCTGTTCTGAAGTCTCAGGGACCGCTAAGACTTCACTGACCTCTGAGTACCGCCTCTGGAACCGTGGTTTCAGTTGCCACAGAGGGGGAAAGCAACCGACTCCGTCCCTGTCTCTGCTGCTGGCTCCGTGCCCAGAAGGCACCGCAGAGGGCACCGCTGCATCTCGAACCGCAACCCTTGTCTCACTGATGACAGCCGCCAAGCTGCTGCTTGCACCGTAACCTGTGGGCACCGCACTCCGCACCGCCTCGCTTCACTTCGCCGCCCTGGTCTCACCGATGCCGTCACTGACTTCGACAACCGTGACCGCACCGTGGGTTGGGGGCACTGCTCATAAGTCTTGCGACACACTGCCCCGTCCCACACCGCAGTCCGGACCGACCGACGCCAGCTCCCCGCAAAGTACATATTTTTAAGTACTGTATGTTGGATTTTTATCGTTTTAGTCTTGTTTTGAATATATAAAGTATTGGATATTTTTCTAAACTGGTGTGGTGTCCTTTTGTAGTGTCTTCAGTGTATTGCTGTTAGTTATGTGCAAATCCTTTACACACTGCCTCTGAAATAAGCCTGACTATTCGTGCCAAGCTACCAAGGGGGTGAGCAGGGGTTATTTAAGTTGTGTATCCCTCTTACCCTGACTAGAAGGAAGGGTCCCTACTTGGACAAAGGTGAAAACCATTGCCAACTAGAGACCCCCATTTCTAACAGCCCCCAATTACCACAGCAAATAATTTTTACGGTGGGGAAATGATATTAAATTAGCAAACCAAAGGTCATTGAGCGTAGGGGTGTAGCCAAAGGTGTAGCTAAAAACAAAGGGCCTCATTTATGAGGAATTGGTGTAGGGCAGCGCTGCAAGTCTTCTTGCGGCGCTGCCCTATGCCAATGTGAAAGGGCAGGAATGCACTGTAATTATGAAATACAGTGCATTCCAGTCCTTTCCCTTCACAAATTGCTACCTAGCACCAACGTAGGCAGAATTGTTTTTGTACGGGAAGAGGCACCTTCCTTCACCAAAACAATCCTGAGGGGCGTTTTCCTATTTCTATGAGAGCTGCAGAATGCAGCACACATGGAAAGAGGAAAAAACGAGGAGAAATGTTTTAATTTCTCCTGGAGAGGCGTCAGTTTTGGAGCTGCCCCAGGTTTACGTGATTTTGTAAATATGGGGCAGCATCAAATCCATGGGCTTTGCATGGGAACCCCACGCAAAGCCCATGGAACACCTCCTTGACGCAGAGTAAGGCAACGCAGTGACTTGCGCTGCTATGTCTTACTCCATATCTATTAGGCAATGCAAAGCCATGCAGGGTGACTTTGCACTGCCTCATAGGTATGGTTGAGATGCTTGCGCCACCGGAGCATCAAAAAAAGTGATGCTTTGGCGATGCACGCCTCTCATAAATAAGCCCAAAATATTCTGTACGTTTTTTTAGGTCTTTCACCTTCAGGTATCTACATATAAAATAATGGGCAGCGTAAATGAAAAATAAATTTAAAAAAGTTATTGCTCAGTGGGAAATGCACTGTAGTACATTATGAAACCTCTATTAGTTAATGCACTGCAGAGGTCTGTGTGTAACCAGAGAACCACAGAATTAAAACTTGATTGGTGCAGTGGAGAATAGTGATGTGTATTTTTAGTGCTACGAAGTCACAGCCTGTGACGGAAAGCACTGTGAATATGTAAGTCAATTTTTTATACTTGCATTACACACACAGTAAGATAGAATGCTGCAAAACATGCGCATAGTTTTACAATAGAATGGTGCTTTCAAAATGTAGGTTTTAATAATACCAGAGCGTATGTAATGCAGTTTTCTTTTTACGTAACTGTCCCTTCAACACCTCTTTAGGGGCACTAAGGGCTGTGTAAATGCAGTTAAAATTAAAAGCAAGAACTTCCCAGCCCAGTAGTTAACTCTTTGCACTTCCACTAAAAAAAACACGCATCTTTGCCTTCACAAAGAGCCAGAACTGCCCCCAAGAATCCTTTACACTTTCAGATTACCAGATAAGGCGCATTTGCCTTTCATTCAGGCAAGCAGCTGATAACGATCTCAATTAGCCGTCCCAGGTCGGCTGTATTTTTACAGGGACAAGTGAAGCTGGGGAATCTGCGACCCCCTTCCTAGTACTCCACGACCCCCCTGGGGGTCGCGCTCCACAGTTTGAAGACATCTGCTGTAAGGGGAGTTACACCAGCCCTTTGCTGCAGCATACTTAACACCATTTAGAGGGCTGGAATCGGTGAGAGGTGAGTCTGTGGTTTCTAATTATTTGGGTTTTATGAGAGGAGTGACCAGATTATTTTGTAAATATTTAGAAATTGAAAAGACCATGGTTATTGAAACCACATTAAGAAAATGGTTGATAACTGGAAGCAGTCATAAGAGAGCACTTTGCAACTGGGGCTGTGCATGGACAAAGAACAGAATATGAGGCACACTGCTCTAAAATTTTGTAAGAATGTACATCTTTGTAAATATTTTTGTTGAGTATGTTATTCATGTATTGGAAAGCCAATTAGTTCCACCAACAGCTGAGCTATGATTGTCAAAGCAATTAAAGGTCAATCGGTCTGACTTTTTAAGGAAATACTGGAAAATAAAATTAGGTTTGTGAATTATACACAATTCAATGTTTCGAATATTGAGAAGAAAGTAATGTAGCTCTATTCTGGCAATTAAAACTAAAAGTATGACATAAAATTCAACATTTGCAACAAGAAGATGAGTTAAGCTCTTCCATCAAGCAATACTAGATCAGAAAACCCACCATTCAAGCAAGAATTACGTTTTATTCACTCTAATTATGAAAATATCGACTGCTCCTAGAAAAAGGTTATCTTACTGATGACTGTTAGTATTGATAGACACAATGGGCCTTTTATTAATGTTGGCAAACTGGGAACTGTGAGAAAAAACCTCTTTCTACATGTTCACCCCATTTATTGTGGATTGATGGTGCTGGGTTTTGAACTCTGCACACTGGGTCACTGCTGTCGAGACCCCAGTGTATGTGCTCAGACCCACTAAAGCATGAAACAATTGGTTACCTCCTAATACACACATTTAAATTACCATTAAGGCCATTGTGTAAAATGAAGGAAAATACACCAGTTGCATGGGAAGTTTAATGTCAACTGTGGACTGCAGCATGTTGCGCCATCCACTAGGGTAACAAAGAAAACATGGCCTTAGGCCTATGACACTGCTTCCGTTTCATGAGGTGTGAAAACTACTTCTAGAACTGAAAAAGTGGTTTGGGCCTTTTGGAAGGAAGAACTGGGTGTGAGGTATGTGACTCCTCTCAGCTCAGAAAGAGCATCTGGAGAAGGTAAAGGAACTTCAATAACATGAAAGGGACCAGGATGAGGCCTGCCTATTTACAGTTAAGTCTAAAGGGAGACCTGGAGATGAGAAGACTTTTGTCCTTCGGCCCTCTGTAGCCAGCTTGACACTAGCCCAGTGAGAGGGAAGCTGGCCCCAAAACCAGTTTGATATACCTGAGGAGGATAGGACTGCTCAATTCCCTAAATACACCCCTGGCAAGCACACCAGAAACCTCCAAGGGTAAAAGGATGGTCCCTTATTGGATTTGCCTCAGAATAGTCTACTATGGGATAGTTTGAAATAAGGCAAAGAGGATGTGCTACAAACATGGTTAAGGAGTGTTGAGGAGTCACCCCCTTCTACTGGGTATTGAATTCCACAAACCTGGTAGCTCATCCACACCTCATCAGAATACATCTTGAAATGACGAAGAACACAAGAGGGCTGGATGTGCTGCCTCTGACCTCTGCGGTGACCTGAGGGCCTGGACGTGCTCCCACTTGTACCCAGGGCTCAAAGTGGGAATTTGCTGACCTCCACTGTGGCTACATGGACACAACAAGTTACATGAGTCTTTTTTCCAGGCGTGCCTAGCATACCAGTAGCAACTGGACCTGGACTGGACCCTGCTAGTGGTCTCTGTTGGAGTGATACCTGGCCCTTAAATGTTGTCCCTGAGGTCCAGGACAGAATATTCTATGGCAAATGCAATGCAGTAACCTATCAGCCAAACTATTGGTCCACATGCATCATTTAGAGACGGACAGACCTTAGGTTTTCTGTCCTCGTTGGCTCCCTTGTCAGAAAACTTCCTCTGATGGCTCAAAGCAGCAGTTTCAGGTAGATCATTACACCACCCACCGTATTTAGAGTGGAAGGTCTAATGCCTTTTTTTCTGTCAGACACCACAAAGAAAAACCTGTCGGTAAAGGACAGAAAAAAAAATGATTGACCCCCACAACCTGGAAGAAAACTCCCAGGGTGTGGGAATCATAGTTTTTTTTTGTTTCTAGAATTAAAAACGTTGGATATGTTTCGTAAATATCCATCAAACCTCAAAGAAGACCATAGGTTTTAAGGGAGGAATCATGACTGGTCAAAGACACAAGAAGTATCCGACCAACAACTTGACTTCAGTGGGCAGGAAACCTGAATTTCCTTCTTGGAGCTTTTCCCGTCAAAGCCAATAGCTTCAGCTAGACTTCATACAGTACCTACCTGACTTCAGGAGAACTTTGGTGGGTACAGCCTACCTGTAGCTTAGTCCCGGTGAAGGATTTTGGCTTACATTTCAGAGACTAAATCAGAAGGGAAAAGAAGTTACTGGGATGATCTCTTGATGTATCCGATGTAAACTAATAACCCATTTTCGTACAAGGAGAGTATGCAAAGTTTTTCTCTTATACATTTACTGTAGTTATTGTGAGTATTTGATTACTACCTATAACTTTTAAATACATATTTTCATGTAACAATTCATGTGTCATACCTCATTTTAGTTGCCATGCCAACATCTATCAAGCTTAAAGTTCTAACTAAGCGCTGCCTCATGAGAAAATGATAAAAAAATTTTAGTGTCCACTAACACACATGAAGAAATATTGCCAGTATGCAAAAAAATTGCACGCAAGTGTGTAAATATGGGCAAAGCAGGAATCTCTGTGAACTAGGGTCATACCAAAAGCAGGAATCTACCTGAGACTTTGCTTGCAAAATAAAATATGTAAATACCCCTGCAAATGGGCCAGGCAAGTGCATGCCTAATTTAACAGCAGAAAGCCAGCAAATATGTATTTGAATAAACAACACTCATTGCTAACACATTTTCATTTACATGCAATAGCACCGCTACTTCAGATCAATTCACTCACTATTTTTAAAGGATATGTTAGAATAACTTTGATTCATTAGTTGGATCTTAGCAGACACAATTTTGTAAATGTAAGATACAAATATAATATGCAGTGGAATCAATGTATTATATGATAATCCATGTCTAAATTATTGATGCATGGATATAAAATAAAATAGGAACTCAAAAGAGCAGCCCCATATATTCACTAATTTTTACATCAGTTATTGATCCTTCAATTCCAAAAATGATGACAAGGAATAAAAATGCCCCTGTTTAGCTATAATCGGAGATCAACTAAGGTCCAAGTATATGGTGATGATGTTCTGTTTTATAGAGCAGAAAATATGCTGTGATAAAAAGAACAGAATTTACTATTGATAGAAAGTTGCTCAAAGTGGTTAAAAGATCAATGTGATTTTATGCAATTGAACTCTACGGGAAATATGCATAATGGAAAATCAGATTAAGACATCCAGCATAATATACTAGACTGTTCCTGTAATAAAGATAACAGGAGCTAGACATTCTTCATCTAGAATGTATTAATGCTGGTGGGTTGGGCATATTAAGTTTCCCTTCTGGTAAAATAGTGAAAGGTTGCAAGCCTTCGCAAAGTACAAACATCCCCGGCTTCAACAGACTTTGTGGACAAAGGCTCAACTTTTCCCTCCGCTTGAAAAAATAAATAACTATTATAAAGCCAAATTTGGAAAATCCCACAGCATAGCGTGTTTGAAACTGTGATCAATATTTGCATCATGGAAATAATACCAATAATATTTATAATAAAAATGACTCCTTCACTATTATTTTACCATTGATCCTGTGCCATATAATGTTCTACTATCTGTAAATTTAAGTTCCAGCCATTGCCCATTTAGTCTCATTTGTCAACTGTGTGCACATTGTAATAATATTAACAATGCTGAAAATGAATGAGGATCAGATTAAAATCATGAGATGACTATAAAGTGTTGCCAACAAATTAAATTGTTTCTAGGGGCATATTCAATGATGGAACGCGGGAGTGGGCTTTGTGAGAGTAGTAATGTCCTAGAATGCATGAAGTACAAGATAAAAAAAGCATTGGTTTCAAGTAATCTTAACAACTGTAAATGCGCAGGTGCTGGTCCCTCCTTGAAATGCCCCCCTCTGCTATCACTTTTTTTCTCCCAGCTTCATTCCCTGAGCTCACTGTTTTCCCTGCACTATCTTGCAATTTGCTGCCACTGTGTTCCCTATGGTTGCTATGACTACTGCTTCAATTGTATTTCTCTTGCACAGCATTCAATTGTAAGTAGTTACGTTAGTGATTAATATGCCTCTTGCATACATTTTTACACACATGCAAAAACTACTTAAACAAATTAGGTTAAGAAAGGTTTTAGTAATAGTAACTATTCATTTCAGAGCTGATGACCTCCATCAAATTTCTGAACAAAGGATAGGTGAAGGTTGATAAGGGCTTACTTTCTTCTATGATACATATTATGCAAATTACATGGAGGTATTATGTAGGCAGGAGATCACCATACTTAAAATCCTTATAATCAAAATACCATATCTAACTTCCCTAGATGAGCGTTCTACCATGAAAACCACCTATCTCTAGCCTCTCTATCAAAGTCATCAGTATTTTCTATGAAGCAGGATCCAAGACATTGCTAGGTAACCATAGGCTGTGGAACAGCAGTGGTCCAGGATCTCTTCTCGTTCAGCCCGGACACTGACAAAATAGCAAAATCCAAAGTGGATATTCCCCATCCTAAAACAGGTGATATTAGACTTAATAAAGCATACTGAAGACATCATTATCAAACATCCCCAAAATCACAGTCTGCAAAAGGTGAATCCTTACACAATAAATATCTGTCCGGCTGTTGGGCAACCTGGGTCTATGAATGAATTAAGTTTATAGCACAAAATCAGTCCTTACGTCATTTTTCTTGATTGGAAAAACAGTGTAATACTTCGAAGTATTCTCTTCTCATCCACTCCCCTTCATAGCTCAACTTCGCCTCCTAATGATAATCCCTCATCTTTGCATCCTTGCTATGTGGGTTGTTTTCCTATTTTCCATATCATATTCATTCCGTTGTTCCATACTGTTTGTACATGGGCATAACCGCTTTCCGAGTCCAATGATCAATATATGTTTTTTCTGTTGCACCAAAGGCCAGAAGATCAAAAAAGTGTGTGTGACATACTTGGCTTTTAGTTGGAGGTGCCCCTTTTACAAACAGAGTAAATTACTTGACAAATTCATTGTCCATTTAACTGAAATAGTGCCATTTGTTTTTAAAATAATTCTTAGCTACTGGGTGAGGTATCATTCTAAAATAAACTTGAAAACTGTGCAGGTGTGCCTTATGAGAATTCATGTCTAAAAACGTATACTAGCTGATATTGGTAGTAAACGAATTTCTCTGTAATATGAGTGTTAGACCTAGGATCCTTGGCGTGGTTCCCCTAATTGCCTTTTTTTATTTATCAAATTTTTTCATAGCGCAATCTTGACCCAAAGGTATCAGAGTGCTTCACAGCGTTTACATATCGGCAATTACAGGAGTTACACTTGGTGCAACTATAAATACATGGTGACAAAATGCAAACGAGTTATACGGAAGACATCGGGATAAGTTGGTGAAACTATTTTGAGGAGGATACAGCATCAATGTATATATCGCTTTACAGAATTAGCACGGCAGCAAGCGCACGAGTTATATGTGGAGTAAATAATAATAATAATATGCAAGGGCAAATATACAATGGACAGTAATATAGGTGGACGATATTTGAGGTAGATACAGTTTATATATAAGATGGAATTTGAGGTAGATACAGAATATATATATATATATTCACTAAAAAAACCATAGGTTTCAGGGGCGTTATAGTTAGTTGGACATTTCACTCGTACAAAACCATAGAAATTCCCCGTTATAGTTAGTTCAGCTAACTATAACTCGCGCATCACCAATGCACTGCTGTTGACGTCACATATTACATCACTCATGACATGGTCAGTGACATCACTCATGACATCACTGATGACATCTCAAATGACATCACTGATGACATCATCCTTGTGATAGAGTGGCAGACCTCCTCTCACCCTAATATAACCTTTGATACACACACTGAAAAATACAAACTAACATTTTCAAAACAATGGACATACCAATACCAGTTACAACACACCTATTCAGTAATTCCAAGATCTACACACACATCCACTCATTCACCAACAGTCCCTATACAGTCACTCATACATGTACTCACTCATCATATGTACTCATACACCTATACATCCTGTTACACACCGCCACTCATCCATAGAGTTACTCACACACATGGTCACACATGCAAAAAAGTATCAAACATCCATTTACTTGCATATACAGTTATACACACACTACCACACTTACTTCTACAGAAACTTACACATACTTACTCTCTTAAACAATCACTTATAGAAACACCTACTTATTTGTACAGGAACTCTTCCAATCTCTCACTCTCACATATACTCACTTATATACACCAATACTCACATATACTAGTTTAAAACATATGTAGTTACTCATAAAGACACGATTGAGACAGTCATTCACTCACTAACACACCCATACACATACTCATCCACCTATACAGTCCTGCACACATGCTGTCTTCAACACATACAAACAGTGAGTCACTCATTCATGCATCTATGCACTAAGTAATACCCCCCACCGAAACATACAGACACTCAGACACTCATACTGATACTCAAAAAACCAACTAATAACCCATATAGACACTCATGTAGCTACTCACCAACCCATGCAGCCACTTATACACAAGGTGAGAGACTGATACAGATATTTTCATATTTAAACATTACTCACTAACCCATGTATTCACTAAGATACACTTAGTCAGTTATACAATCAATTTTACAAAAAGAAATCATCCATTTAGACACTTATATACCCATTTATTCTTCCATCGACCTTGAGATATACATATATAAAACATATTTAATTTTCAGAAAAGCACACATTCACTGGATGATGTCATCAGTGATGTCATTTGAGATGTCATCAGTGATGTCATGAGTGATGTCACTGACCATGTCATCAGTGATGTAATATGTGACGTCATCAGCAGCGGGCGCGCAAGTTATAGTTAGCTGAACTAACTATAACGGGGGAATTTCTATGGTTTTGTACGAGTGAAATGTCCAACTAACTATAACGCCCCTGAAACCTATGGTTTTTTCAGTGAATTTCTAAGGTTTTTTAAATGCTAATTTCTAACTATAACGTGCCTGAAACATATGGTTTTTTCAGTGAATTTCTAAGGTTTTTTAAATGCTAATTTCTAACTATAACGTGCCTGAAACCTATGGTTTTTTCAGTGAATATATATATATATTTATTATACTATGTATACATGTGAAAATGTCTCGGTCCCCTGTTTGCCTCGGTGGCACGGAAAAAATGGGTGGAACTGACGTCAGCACGCCGACGAGGTCCTCTTATGGCTCCGATGACGTCATACGGTGTCGCGAGCGGAGCCGTGCTCGTTGACGTGGGAGAGCTAGGAAAGAATTTCCGTGGAATGCTGGTGCAGGGGATATTCACCTAAGTGTTCAGGCTAGTCCTTTGGGAGCAACTGTTTAAGTTGCCACTCCAGAAACCGAAACCAGTGATCCGAGGGCAGAGGCCCTGCAGATGGCACACGAGGTGGGGTGCCCAGTCATGTGCACCGGCGGGGCAGCGAAGTAACAAGCACCACAAAAAAGGTAACAAGGGCACTGAATAACACAGGATCTTCTCTTTGTATCTGGCAGGAACAACGAAGTTAAAATGCCCTAGTACCAAAATGTAGAATTAGTGCTACAACGGTCTTCAAGAGGACCTGCGATGCCGCTTCTGCCTCCTGTACCCTGGAGATGGCACATGGGTCACGCGGTACGGTCATACTGCGGTGGGACGCACACTCGTTGACCTCTCATGGCACTGCTCCACACTTCAGGGAGGACGCTTTCCATTAGCTATGTTTTCTGATGACATGTCGCGCCGGCCCCGTCCAACAACAGAGCTCCTTTAGATCCAAACAGACTCTTCCACTCTCTCACCGGAAGTGAAACAAGGCCACGCGGACACTTTCACAATACAACAGCCGGGAATGCACTTTTCGGTAAAAAAACCACATTCCTTCCTCCTAATTAATCAAATAAACGTCTCACTGAAGAACAGGGGCCAGCTTCGATCGGTAAACAGCCGTTACAACGACTTTTTTACTTTGTGATACCATTACAACGCATGCATTACCACGCATGCATTGTACATCACAAAGTCATTACTACGCATTTTTTTAGAACGCATGGTCATTTACCACGCATGCCTTTACAACAAATTTTGTTGTAAAGGTATGTATGGTAAATAACCATGCGTTCTAAAAAACATGTAGACGATCCATGTCGTTGTAAGGAAACAGAGGCTGTTCTGTTTCCTCACAACGACGTGCACCACCCCTCAGAGATGACGTGAAGCAGGAACCACGAGGAGAGAGGAACCATGAGGAGTGAGAGGTAAGGGGGATTGGGCATGGGGTGGGGGTTTCTTTTCTAGGGTTTAGGGTAGTGCAGTGGTGTTTGGGTGGTGTAGTGGGTCGTGCTGGGGGTAGTGTTTTAGGGTTTAGGGTAGTGCAGTGGTGTTTGGGTAGTATAGGGGGTCGTGCTGGGGGTAGTGTTTTAGGGTTTAGGGTAGTGTAGTAGTGTAGGGGGTCGTGCTGGGGGTACTGTTTTAGGGTTTAGGGTAGTGCAGTGGTGTATGGGTAGTGTAGGGGGTCGTGCTGGGGTAGTGTTTTAGGGTTTAGGGTAGTGCAGTGGTGTTTGAGTAGTGTAGGGGGTCATGCTGGTCTTAGTGTTTTAGGGTTTAGGGTAGTGCAGTGGTGTTTGTGTAGTGTAGGGGGTCATGCTGGGGGTAGTGTTTTATGGTATAGGGTAGTGCAGTGGTGTTTGGGTAGTGTAGGGGGTCGTGCTGGGGGTAGATTTAGGGTTTAGGGTAGTGCAGTGGTGTTTGGGTAGTGTAGGGAGTCGTGCTGGGGGTAGTGTTTTAGGGTTTAGGGTAGTGCAGTGGTGTTTGTGTAGTGTAGGGGTTGTGCTGGGGGTAGTGTTTTAGGGTTTATGTTAGTGCAGTGGTGTTTGGGTAGTGTAGGGGTAGTGCTGGGGTAGTGTTTTAGGGTTTAGGGCAGTGCAGTGGTGTTTGTGTAGTGTAGGGGGTTGTGCTGTGGGTAGATTTAGGGTTTGGGTTAGTGCAGTGGTGTTTGGGTAGTGTAGGGAGTCGTGCTGGTGGTAGTGTTTTAGGGTTTAGGGTAGTGCAGTTATGTTTGGGTAGTGTAGGGTGTCGTGCTGGGGGTAGTGTTTTAGGGTTTAGGGTAGTGCAGTGGTGTTTGGGTAGTGGAGGGGGTAGTGTTTTAGGGTTTAGGGAGTGCACCCAACCAGCCACAATATCCATGGACAAAGGGGATCCTGACTCTTTGGAACGCTCCGTCAATTGAATAATTTGGGTCAAGGGCCCTACCACGTCCAAGACCTATCAATTCCTTTCTTGGGATCCCTCATATACTTGGAGAAAAAGGTACATAGTTTCTCATCAATTTCAGGCGTGTGTGCCACCTTCCCCTTCAGTGAGGGCCTGGGGCATTCTCCCCTCATCCTATTCCTGACCTCCCTTTCAACGGGTTGATGGATTTTCCCCACCACATACTCTGCCACTTTGGCGTCAGGTGTCCACTCTGCCGACCTAGGATGGTAAATTTGGGTAGGCTCGAACATGTCCGAGTGGACCCCGTCCCCAACCGGGGACTGAGAGGAGTGGGACTCTGGACGCCAGGGACGCCCGAGTCCTTATCCTCATCGGAGGAGAAATCGTCCTCCGATACACCCTCTCCCTCTAAGGGAAACCCGCCTTCGGGGTCTACAATAGTGGTGACAGTGTCGCAATTTTCTCTGGGCCCCTCCTCCTCCCGGCAGGGTGCATGTTTTAGCGTTTGCGCACTCTTGAGGAAGGTCTCCGTAAGTTTATCAAATCCTTCCAAGTGCCCCGCGTTATGCTTAACGGCCCTTTTATTCCCCATCTGGGAGCTACTTGGACCCGCCACCACCAGATCTGGGTCACTGAACACCCCAGGGATGCTTTTCGCCAGCTTATCAACCTGATCCCTAAGAGGAGCCAGCGCCCTAGAAATAGCCAGAGAGAGGGCTTGGTCCACTGCTGGAGGGAGAAGTTGGGGAGCCATTCCTCCTCCACTTCCTGGTAGGAGGAGTAAAAATAGTCTTCTGGAGAAGACATGATAGCAGAGGGTGTGAGCACAGAACAAATGCCCTTAAAATCCTTAAGACAGCCCCCTCGCCGGTGCTCCAACAGCTGGGCTTTCCCAGAAGCTGTTATAAGAATAGACTGAGGCGCAATACCAATTACCACCACCAGGTGGCGCTGGTCACTAACGTGGCCGTGTGGGGAAATCACTGCGTAGCGGTGTCAAAATTAGGCGAGGTTGGTCGGGAATCAAGCGGACACTAAAGGAGTGACCGGATTCCCAAACGTGCGTAAAGACCAGCGGGAGCGCTCGACGGAGCTGCCTCGCTCGGACCAGACGCGCCTGACAGGAACTCACCGCGCGCAGAGCACACAGCGGGAGAAACTGCGAGGGGGAGAACGCGCTCGGGCAAGAGCCTGCTGCGCAGGGAATATGAAACAATACCAAGGCAATAATGCTAATAACGTGCACAAGAAACCGCTATACAAACAGCAACAACGTCAGATTAAGCCAAGAATGTAAGGAATGCACTTAACTGACAAGCAGTGAAGAAAGAGGAAGCGGAAGGGACGTCACAATATTATATACGATGGACTGTGATATGATTGGACTATAGTTGCCTTGGAGACTACACCCCTAATGGTTCATGGGTTGTGTAGTCTTTTGTTTAATGATTGTTGTGTTACGTTTTCTTTGAACTGCTATGCAAATAAAGTGAGGAAAGATATGCATAATCCTCGCCTCCGTCCTGCCATAGAATTCATTAAACTTTATTTGATCTGATTTAGAAACATAGATCATAAAAGTGTACATAAAAACAGTAAAACCTCTTTCCTAATACAATACAGTGAGAATTAATTAAAACCAGTAGGTAAAAACGGGTGTTACAAAGCCCAGTTCAGAGCAACTTCAGGTTAACAGAATCGTAAAGTTCAATGTTTCGCAAGATCAATCTCATGTACTTCGTGCAAAATACGCAATAAGGATCCAAGTAAGATGTAACGCTCCAATACCTGACCAGTTTGCACTATATAAAACTGCAGAAAAACTAAAAATAAAAAGTGTTTTCCACTCTTCTGTCATTGGGCTACATGTAGCACAAATATCACCCAGATGTAGCTCACGTATAGCCCAATGACAGAAGTGTGGAAAACACTTTTTATCCTTTGTTTTTTTGCAGTTTTATATAGTGCAGGCTGGTCAGATATTGGAGTGCTTTACTTGAGCTTTGGTTACATCATACAAGGACAAACTCATTTTGGTTGTAGGCATGGGGAGATTAAGTGATTTGACCAGAATCACAGAATGACGAGCTGAAGCAGAAACTCCAACTTGGTAACACCACATTTTCTCCCTAAGCGTAACATTTAATCAAGTGGTCAACTGGATAAAAAAACATAGAGATAACAAATAAATCAAAAGTTCTTTGTCGCTATTTGAGAACTGCTTGGCTCAGAAAGCGACCTTTTAAAAATGGTGTAAATCCGTTCGGTAGTTGCTGAGAAATTGTAAAAATAAATATCGATATCTAGAGGCGCGGTGGATCCGCGAACCCTCCCGACCACGAGCTTCATTTTAATTGGCTGCCAACACTCCAAACCAGGAAGTGTTGGCAGCCATCTTGTGACTCGATAGAACCGAGTCACAAGAAAACAGGGAAACAAAGGTGACAAAGAAGAAAAGGGGGCAGGGTAGAAACACCCTGACCCCCTAGGCCTGCTCAGGGGTCCCACAAGGACCCCCAGGGCCAAAAATGCATTTTTTTAAAAAATTGGCGAAATTCGCGCTGGGGTCGCGAATCCCGCCGAAATGTAAAAAAAATGAAGCATGGGATACCGCGCTTCATTTAATTGAGACCCCCGGGTGGGCCAGGTCCCGGGGGCATTGCCAACAAATATATGCAGGGCCCGCGGGGGCCCCCGCAGCCCCGGGGACCGCCACCTCCCGGGCTTGTTTTTTCAATGTTTGGGGGCTTTTATCAAATAGGGGCCCTCAGGATTCAAGGGGAATTAATCCTCCAACTTACCCTGAGCACTACTGATGCAGTCCAGCCATCGCCCTGTCACTACCCATGCACTCCTCCAATCAACCAGCGAGCACCATGTACTTATCCAATCACTCCGCCAAAACACAAGCACTTATAAATTCACCATCCACTCTCCTTGCAGTAGTCTAATCATCCAGTCAGTACCCATGTACTCATCCAATGACCCAGGCACTAACTCATGGCAAATACAGAGGAGGTCATGCTAATCACAGGGGTACCCCAACGCATAGTGTTCCCTAGTGTATGTAGGTGTTTTCACTGTATTCTAAGTGTATTTTACCACCAGAGACAGAGTCAGTTACCACCAGTACCCATCAGCAAAAGTTGGGGGCACAGGAGTACTTTCTACTCCTCTGTTGGTTCTTTCTGCACATCTCTTCCTTCTTCTTGCACTTTTCTTCGTCTTTCTGGACTTCTGTTGCCTCTTTCTGCATTTGTCTTCCTTCTTTCTGAGCTTTTCTTCTTCTTTCTTCACATGTCCTACCTCTGTAGGCATAGCTAGAAACTAGCATTTAAAAACCTTTGAAATTCACTTAAAAACCATAGGTTTCAGGCATGTTATAGTTAGAAATTAGCATTTAAAAAACCTTTGAAATTCACTGAAAAAACCATAGGTTTCAGGCACGTTTTAGTTAGAAATTAGCATTTAAAAACCTTAGAAATTCACTGAAAAACCATAGGTTTTAGGGAAAGTTATAGTTAGTTGGATATTTCACTCGTACAAAACCAGAGAAATTCCCCCGTTATATTTAGTTCAGCTAACTATAACTCGCGCCCCCGCAATGCATTGCTGATGACGTCACATATGACATCACTCATGACATGGTCAGTGACATCACTGATGACATCACTGATGACATCTCAAATGACATCACTGATGACATCACTGATGACATCATCCATGTGATAATTTGATGCATCTTCTCACACCCTAATGTAACCTTTGATATACCAACTCTAAATAACAGACTGCCAATCTCAAAACCATAGACACTCCAGCAGCAATAACTACATACCCACTCACTGATTCTTAGGTCTAAACACATATCCACTCACTCACCCGTACAGTCACTCATACTTACAATCACTCAGTACAGGACTATCATATGCACCCATACGCCTATATAGACACTCACACACCACCACTCATCCATAGAGGTACTCACACACCTAGTCAGTCATGCAAATAATTAATCACACTCCCATTTACTCACCTATACAGTTATACACACACCAGCTCACTTACTCATACAAATACTAGGACATTCTTACGCTCTTATACAATCACTGATACAAGCACACACTCATCCATACAGTCACTCTCATAATCACACACTCTCACTTATAGCTATTTATATATTCCAACACACATATATACTGCCTTCCACATATGTAGTTACTCACACATGTACCACTGAGATATACATTCACTCACTAACACACCCATACACACACTCACACACCCATACAGTCCATCACAGATGCACTCTTGAAACCATGCACCCAGTGAATCACCCACTCACACATCTGCACAGAGTCACACACACCCCACCCATACAAACACTCAGGCATCCATACAGATACTCAGACAACCAATCAATAACCCATATAGACACTCATGTAGCTATTCACAAACCCATGCAGCCGCTTACACACCAACAGACAGACAGATACAGACATTCACACAGTTTAGTCACTAACCCGTGCATTCAGTAAGATACATTTAATCACTCACTTATAGAGTCAGTCACACACCTACTAAATCATCCATTCAGACACTTATACACCCACTCATTCTTCAATACGCCTTTCCCTATATATATTAAACATATTTAAACTTTACAGAAACACACAGTCACTAGATGATGTCATCAGTGATGTCATTTGAGATGTCATCAGTGATGTCATCAGTGATGTCACTGACCATGTCATGAGTGATGTCATATGTGACGTCATCAGCAGTGCATTGTGAGCGCGAGTTATAGTTAGCTGAACTAACTATAACGGGGGAATTTCTCTGGTTTTGTACGAGTGAAATGTCCAACTAACTATAACTTTCCCTAAAACCTATGGTTTTTTCAGTGAATATATATATATATTTATGTAATGCATTACAGCAAGTACACAAATTACATGTAACGTGAATAAAATATTTAAAAAAATATATAAAGGAGAAATTTTAGATGGACAATAGAATAGATGGACGATATCCATTTTGAGGTAGCTAAGGTAGGGTGTTGTGAAGGTGGGGAGAGTAGAGGCACAGTTTCCCTGTGGTAGTGATGCTCAAGTTTATTTAGAAGGTACAGGATGGGAGCCAACAGACCAATTGGATGGATTAAGGGTGAGGGTTTAGATATTTATTGAAGAGAAAGAATTTCAGTTTCTTCTTGAAGTGAGGGAATGATTGATTGTCATGTAAATCCTGAGGCAACGAGCTCCAGATTCTAGGAGCATTCCCGGAGAGGAAACGGGGGCAAGATTTCTCTTTCCTAAATTTTGGCGGAATCAAGTGTAGACTGTCAGAGCTTCAAAGTGTTCTCTTTTGACCAGCTTTTGATAATGTATTAGCAAAGTAGGCTGTTTCTCCCCTATAGAGAGCTTTGTGGGTTACACAAGACGTTTTAGGTATAGCTCTTGCCTCGATTGCTAGTTAAGTTTCTTGAGACTGGGAGTGATGTGGTTGAAGTGGTTCTCACCCAACAGTAGTCTAGCCACTGCGTGGAGTGTGAACTTCAAAGGGGCTAGGTGTGTTTTTGGGGTACCCATAATCATTGCATTACCGTAGCCCATCTTGGGGAGGACTAAGGATTATCTCACGGTCTTTAGGTCTTCAGTGGGGATGAAAGGCTTGACTTTTTGAAGGTGTTTCAACGTATGCTAGGCGCGTTTTGCAGTGGCATTAATATGCTCTTTCATGCTCAGATGTCTTTCAAGTGTAATCCCCTGGGATTTAATTGAGTTGGATATGGATAGCTAGCAGTTTAATGCAGTGAGGTTGCCAAGCCAGGTATCTATGGTAAAGGTTTTTTCTGTGGGTTTGGTTATGTTGGGATTGAGCTTAAGATGGTTTGTGGACAGCCAGGACTGAACCATGGCGAGAGTGCTATATGCTTGCTGGATGTCATTGATTGATGAGATTTTCATATAGAGTTGAGTGTCATCTGCGTGAGACTTACATTGACATGAGTTGTTTACTTTGATTAGCTGAGAGTGCTTGTTCAGGGAAGATGCGAACCACTGAAGGACTGTACCTTTGAAGCCTGCACGCTGTGAGAGGGTGTTTGGGAGGATTTAATGGTTGAAAGTATCAAAGGCAGCCGAGAGGTCCAGGAGGACTAGAAGGCAGGCCTGCCCACCAACCCAGGATCTGCGCAGGGCATCTATGATGTTCAAAATGTAAGTCTCTGTGCTGCAGCCTTTCCTGAATCCAGATTGGAATGTATTGTGCAAGTTGTATTTTTCAATGTGGTTGCTGAGTTGTGCAAGCACACATTTTTCAAGGAGTGGGAGATTAGTTATTGGTCTGTAGTTGTTAAGGTCGCTCAGGTCGATGTTTGTTTTTTGATGAGGGGGGAGCCGCACGATATGGAGGAGTTAATGACTTTGGTCCATAAAGGAGTGATGATGTGACTGAGAATTTTTACAAGCACTGCAGGGAGGGGGTCAGAGATGTGAGATGTTGCCTTCATGCTAGTGAGTAGTTTGCGGATCTTTTCAGGGATGTGGCTGAATTCAGTCCAGGTTTCGTCGCTTTTCAATTGCAGGGTATTTGGGTTGGTGAGCTGTGTTGCTGGGAAGTGTAGACAGCCATATTTTGGGGTAGTTATCTTTTAGAGGTAGGTCATCGAGTAGACCCTTTATGCAAGGGGTGGGCATTTCTGTTGTATGGCGCGGGGTTGGTTGTTTGAGAGAGATTGGTTAATGAGAGCTGCTGTCTTCACTTTCTTTCAGCTTGTTGGGGTTGACAGCTCTCATTGTTATGGTCTTTATTGAACCAGGATCTGTAGGGGTGCTTCTTGATTTCTTGAGTTTCAGAGGGCCAACTGACTTAACTAGTTCTATCATTTTTGTGTAGTAGTGGTCAGTAAGGTTATCAGCGGAGAAGAGGTCAGGTGGGGGTAAGATTTGAGAGCTGACTAGAGCTTCTAGCTCTATTGAGGGAATACGATGTATGTTCCTCATCCAGTGTTTGCGACGGCTAGTTTGGGGGAAAGCCTTCGTTCTTAGGTAGTGCGGTATTTTGCTCGAAAATGATTAGACAGTGATCAGTCCAGTCAGATGGTAGGATAGATTGGAGGGATATGGAGTTTTGTTTAGAGATGATTGATTCAAGGGTCGAGCCCTTATTGTGAGCTTGTTTATTGCAGTGTCAGGTAAGATCGATCATTTCCAAGAGGGTGGATAGGGCTTGTTCTGTAGGATCCTCAGTATTAATCAGGTGCAGGATTAGGTCTCCTAGTATAATGTCTGTGCTTCCTTTTATGGAGATTTGCGATATTAGGTCTGTTAAGTCGAGGAATTGAGGGTTGTTGCCTGGAGAGTGGTAGATGACATGAAGTTTGATGGGGTTGGGGTCTTTAGGGGAGAGCTGAACTCCTAAATATTCAAAGGTGGGGTAATTAGTAGTGCAGAAGGGAGTTAGGCAAAGATCGTTTTTGTGTATGAATGCTGCTCCCCTGCCCCTGCAACCGTTTTGGTCACACTGAATGATTGAGAGGCCCGGTGGGGTGAAAAGGTCAATATAGGGGATGACCGGTCTTTTAGCCAGGTTTCAGTTAGAAAGCAAATGTCAATATTGTGTTTTAAGTATACTTTCAGCTATATCAGTGGCATGCTTGACTGCTGATCGACAGTTTAGCAGCATGCAGTAAAGCGTAGGTAAAAATGTTGTATCAGCCTGACTGAGTTGGATGGTAGTTAGTTGGATGGGAATCCTGGGAGGGGACATAGTGTTCTGGGTTCTATTCGTGCCAAGGACGACCAGGACTGGTGGTAGTGTTGGCTGGAGGTGTCGTAATAGGTCTTGCTCTGCATTACAGCTTCCCACTTCGATATTCCAGTCACGTCAAAGGGAGTGTTTGTGGCAGGGACAGTGTTCAGCATAGATGCATGGGGTTGGGGCAGTATGTGGCCACTCTTTGCATCCTTACGTAGTGAGTGATGACATTTGTTCCAGAATAGAGTTTATTTAGTGTTCTATCTGGGCTATTATAGGGATCAGTTGAGATATGGTTGGGTCTTTGGTGGGGAGGGGAGTGTGAGGCAGAGGCTAAGGGAGAATCCAGTCTGCTGAGGTTGATGGACTGAGAGCTTATAATGGAGGATATGGTCAAATCCACCCTGTTGAGGTTGATGGACTGAGAGTTTGGGATGGAGGCTATGGTCGAATCCAGCCTGTTGAGGTTGATGGGCTTAGAGGATATGGGCGCGATAGATAGCTTGAGCTGGGTTGTCGAGGTGTGCCAAGGAGAGGGGGAAAGTAATTCGGTATCGAAGCCGAGGTGTCAGTGCATCCGGTAGTGGAGCTGTAGGGGGGGAGGTGGAGACACTGCAAAGGATATTGGGGGCACAGGGAGGTGTGCATACATGGGTTAGTTCAATGGGAGAGGGTGGAAGAGATGGTTCTCCATGAGAAGGAGGACGGATGGAAGTGGAATGGAGGTGCAGAGTGCAGGGAAGTGGTGATAGAAGATGGTTAGGTTTTGTTCGGAAGCATGGATTAGGATATTCCCATTTCTGTATATGGTTATGAACACTGTGATGGGGATATGGTAAGCTTAGTTACATAGGGGACTTTGGTAGCCTTAGTTACGTGAAGATGTAGGAAGTTCACCTTGAAGCATGACCATCTATACGTCGCCTTCGTAGATCTGAGGGTGGCATTGAACCTGGTCCCAAGGGAGACTTTATGGGAGGTATTGGATGGATATGGTATCCCTCCAGACCTATTAAGGACACTGAGAGTCTTACATACTAGCACCTATGCTAAGGTCAGGTGGAACAACATAGGTTATCTGTCAAACATGATCGAACTTAATCAAGGGGTAAGACAAGGGTGTGTCTTCGCCCAACTCTATTCAGTCTTTACATTAATGGAGCTGTAGGCAGACTGATGGATTGCAAGCATTACACCCCTAAATTAGCAGGTGTGCCTACACCTATTTTGATGTTTGCGGATGACACCTTGCTAATTTCATGCACACCAATGTGGCTGCAAGCAGAATTAAACGCCTTTGTCTCATTCTGTGAGGAAAGAGGACTCAAACTAAATTCCTCAAAGTCAAAGGTCATGACCATTCATCCTCACAGAACCTATAGAGGAAATGTGTACATAGAGGGGTTACGCCTTGAAAAGGTCCCTTATTTTGATTATCTGGGAGTAAAATTGAGTGACAACCAGACACGGGGTCCCCAATTGGAGAAAAGCAAAGCCATTCTCCAAATGAAAACCTCCGCCATAGGTAGAAAATACAGGGCTGCCTCGGGAGGCGCTCTGTTGCCGGTTATTTCCGTGCACAGAGCAATAGCAGTAGCATCAGCGACTTTTGGAGCTGAAATTTGGGGCCATGTCCAAGCAGAGGTGTTGACAAGAGTTGAAAATAGGTTTATAAGGGGCTTCTTTAATCTCCCTTCAAGTTCCCCTATTACCCCATTAAGACTCGATCTAACCCTCAAAGCCATATATCTAGTGGCTCAACTCAAACCACTATTATTTTGGATTGGATTGTGGTCTACTAGGGTACTGGCAACCTTTAGGGATGGTGTGAAAGAGCTAGTGTCCCTTGACAGGGACTTAAGTACACCTTGGCTGAGATCGATAAAAGTCATATCCCATAGAATAGGCATGGCTAAATTATGGAACACCCCGGAGCAGATCTCCAAAAGTGACGCCCTTGGAGTGAAAACTCGATTCTGGGAGGAAACTTTATTGCAAACCTGGAAAGTATACCAGGAAAATACCATAACCGGTCAGTTCGTTCTTCATAAATGTACTTCCAGCTTAGAGCCCTACATAGACCGCATGTATCCATGCCGTTCTAAATGTCTAAATGTCCAATTCAGGTGTGGAATACTCCCCCTGAGAATTTTTACAACAAAATGGGACAAGTTGCACTCAGATTCAATGTCTTGCCCAAATTGCCCTACCATCACAGAAACCGTAGAACACTTTATGTTCTTCTGCCCTCAATATAGAAATCCGCGAAAGAGATGGCTGATAGCGGCATTAAATTCTATGGGTGTGGGACATTGCAGGGAAGCACTAAGGTTCCTTAAGAGCGACACTAGGGAATGACTTGCACTGGCAGTATCCCGTTACTTGCTCTGTGCCTGGAACCAGAGGAAGAAGGCCATAGACAATTTGCCTCCCAGGATATCTAGCCCGTAGGAAAAAGGCACAGAAGGCTAACGCATTGTTTTATCACTGTATATGTCGTTCTCTACTACTGTTGGTATCATAGACATTACTATGTACATGACCCGTTTGTTAACTTGTTTTAACTATATATGAACTTATACCCCCATGAAGAATACCTGTCCATGAGGTCAATCTTTTTAGCGTTGGGATTAGTAGTACTGTTTTAATCTAACATTCATCAATTTGAACCATTGTTGATTTTAACCTAATATAAATAGGATGTTTGTATGATGTGCTTTTTATTGAAAGTGATAATGAATTACATATTTCTGTGATTGTAACTTTTTATGGCCCTAAGCCGAAATAAAAGGTTTAATAATAATAAAGTAGGAAGTTCTCTATTCATTTGACAGGTTTCTTGGTGTAGTCAGTTTTAAGGCCTATGTGTGCTTGCCTGTAGTAGATATCAGCTAATAGTTTCACTGGATGATCTTAGAGGAGTCTATGCTTGACATTTTTTACAGCCTGTTTGAGAGGTTTAGTGGAAATTTAATGCAGTATGAGTTGGGGCCGTAACTTTCTATGATAGTAATGCGGTGGGACATTGGTGTGAGGTCCTACTGCAGTATCGGCTATCCAGGGCCTTCCTGTGGGATAGGATCTTCCGGGATGATTTCCTGTTGTAGTAGTGCCATTCATTGGAAGAGTGGAGGTCACTACTTTGGAGGAGAAGGGCACCAGCTATGGGTGCGTGGGGAGGGCAGTCGTCAAGAAGATTTGGTGGGATGCCTGTGAAGTAAGTGGTGCCTTTTAACACAGAGGAGTACCAGTGAGCCTGCTCAATTTGTCAAGTTCTAAGTGCTCATGCTGTATATGAGCTAGTGGTTGTGGTAGGATTTGTAGTCCAGTTTCCCTGAAAAGCCCTCACAATTCAGGAACGTACCTGTACTATATGTATACCATAACATGGGTATGATATCAGGGTAAACATGGACTCAAAAACATCATGCAAGCAGGGTCATTACTGCTGGTGTGGGGCAGAATTGGTAGAAACACAGTCTAGGCAATAGATGAACAGCATCAACATGAAAACACAGTGCATGTATAAGGAATCAATATTGGCATAAGGTAGACAAAAGTCTTTTACGCATATATAATAGCATGTGCAAAGAGACACAATAAACATGCACAATAATGATGTAGGTGTACACTACCAAGTTCTGATGTAAATATGTTCAATCATCAAACCAGTATTGGCATAGGATAGGTAGAACCACAATGTAGGCAACAGCTAACAGCATCGTAAAAGTATACATTCGTTTACATATGTAATGCTATGCACAAAGAGACACAGTAAACGCGCAGAGTGGTGATACAGGAGTACAATACCACGCTCTGACAGAAGTATGTTCAAGCATCAAACTAGTATTGGCATAAGGCAGGCAGAACCACAGAGTAGGCAATATCTAACAGCATCGACTTGAAACCACAGTGCATGCATAGGGAACCATTATTGGCGTACTGTAGGTAGAACCAACAACAACAACAACAATACTTTTTTCAGCTTTTGCAAAAAACAATAAAAGTCAAGTTTACAAAGTATCTACCAAAGCGCCATGCCTATAAAACATCTGCCATAAATTCCACAGCTTCAGTGAAAACACTCGAGATTAAAAATGAAAATAAATATGAAGTAAAAAGGAAAACCGAAAATCACATCATGTCCAGCCATGATACACCCTCAGCTATTAATCACAGCTGGATCTGAGCCTAACAGCAGACTTTATAAACTAAGAACATGAAATACAGAGTTCCCTGAAAGCATTAATAAAGAAATAAAAGCAGGACGCACCTGGCTAAAATTTGCCTCGGTAGCTCATAGTAAATACAAAACATTAAAAAACGGAGCCTATCCTGTGGAGACTTGCCATCGCAGCCACAGGGCAACAGGCTCTGACCCTTGTTCCGCCCACGTGGATGGGCAAGAAGGAGATGAAAGAGGTCACAATGGAACCTGGTCAGTAAAAAATGATCGTAAGAGCTAGAGAGCCCTTAAAAATAGGGGGGCATATTAGCAAGACCCACGTTAAAATTATCGCCGTTTAGCGGCAGGAAACTGCCGCTAAACGGCGATAATGGGCTTGCTAATATGCGTTATAGAATTCAATAGAAGCCCAGGTTAGATGTCCTGCACATCTAACCTGGGCTTCTATTGAATTCTATAACGCATATTAGCAAGCCCATTATCGCCGTTTTAGCGGCAGTTTCCTGCCGCTAAAACGGCGATAATTTTAACGTGGGTCTTGCTAATATGCCCCGGGTTCCGTGAATTGCACTGTTTTCAAATAATAAATCTACATACACTGGGCATCCTTAGCTCATGATCTTCCCTGTCTGACACCCGCTGTCTAAAAGATAAATGGAAAAGGAGCCAGTATACAGCCCTGCCGGACCTCTCTCTGAATTGGAAACTGCAGAGTGACCATGAGATTTTTGATGTAACGTACCTCTGCCTTTATGTCCCTAAGGAGATCACGTAAAAAGAGGACGATATCTCTATCCACCCTCATGGCTGAAAAAGTCTGCCAAAGCTTACTTCTGTTCACATAATCGAACATGGAGGACAGGTCCATGAAGGCCAGGTAGATGGTACCGGGGCAGGTGACTGCATACTTGTTAAGGATCATAAACAGGTTCTGACATTGGTCCACTGTTGACTTTCCAGGGCGGAAACCATATTGAACCTCTACTTGGATGTTATTTTCATCTGCCCAGCTGGTGAACCTCCAATAAAATGCATCCAACCACCTTGACCACTGAGTCCAGCAGAGAGATTGGCCTATAACAGTGGGTGCTATCCTTGTTACCTTTTTTAAAAACTGGTACATTAGTTGATGTAGCCCAAGTAACTGGAGGGTCTGCTCTGACAGCTGCGTTAATAATTGAGGTGAGGCCGGCACCCACAGCTGCAGGTTGGAAATATAGGGGCAGATTTACAAGCCCCTTGCGCCACTTTTGCGTCACTTTTAACATGGGAAAAGTGACGCAAAAGTGGCGCAAGGGGCTTGTAAATCTGCCCCATAAAGTTCAGGGGGGATCCGGTCGGGTCCTGGTGCCTTATTTCTGGACAAACCACAATGTCCTTCCTTTCTTCCTTGTCTGTAATTACTAAAGCTCATTTCCCTCTTCCTACTCCAGAGGATGCACTCACATCTGGTGGGCATTGAAACATTTCCTTGAAGTGATTAACCCTTCATCTTCTGTAATAGCAGCATCGAGAGCCTTTGTAGCATCTGCTGCCAAAAATGAGCTGTTAACGATGCTCCAAAACTTGGAGCTGTTCTTTAGGGTACTTACCTCGGTGAGCTCACTCCAGGCCTCCTCCCTCAACTCGGCCTTGCGTCTTGCTAATTCGGCTTTATACAGCCTTCTACAGGTCTTTACCAAACCCGGGTCTCTTGGTTTGTTACCTAGTGCTACCCTCAATTTCCTTGCTGCACGAGAGCAATCGGAATCAAACCATCTTGAGGCCCGGTCCAGGTGCCGCAGGGGCTGGGCCTTAAGTAAATCTACTATAGAACGGGAAATAACTGTAAAAGCCTCAAGGACCTCCCCTCAGGATTGTGCAGGTCGCTAACTCCTCATGGTACATAGCTGATAAAATAAGTCAGGGATTATCTGTGCCCACCTGAGCCTTTTGCCCCCATCCATACCTTTCAATATACCCTACATCCTGCCACTCTGGTTTTAGCTAATGGAGGCCAGCTAGTCTTAATACACAAGGGGTTGTGGTCACTATAGATACTTTTTTCTATGGAGAGGCCCAAGATAAAATAGAAAAAGAGGGGTTAAAACAAAAATAAAGTCAATAAATGAGTCACATCCCCTCTCTGTAAAGGTGGGGATGATAGGCTTCCTGCCTTGATCTTGTTTGCACATGGCCAATGTTAGATCAAACTCATTCACTAGGATATTGAGGGTCTCTCCCTGTTTGGTATGTTCTAAATGCACTCCCATCAAACAAGGGCAACCCATATCTCTGGGACCCGTCCCACTCGAGTCCCCACATCAATGGAGGTTGAAGTCTCCTACAAGCATAAAGTTACTGTAGCGTGGGGTAATGATATTCAGGTTTCTTAAGAAGGAGCCCAACGCAGAGATGTTACAAACATCAGGAAGGGAAGAAGTAGCATTATAGAAATTCAGAAGCAACAGATTATCTGGCCCACGAGAGAATGACAAGGCTAGCAAACATGAATTATCAGTAGGCAACACAACCAATCTACATTGTACTGCTAAGGAGACATAGACTACCAAACCGCCCTTGGGTCTCCCCGCCCTTGAGGGGGTAGCAGGCACAAAATAAGACTTGTATCCCTCTATAAAAAAACTGTTCTCGATAGCCCACGTTTCCTGTAGGCATATCATTTTCTAATTGTTTTATAATCAGGGTCCAGCTAGAGACAGGGAACTTGCTTGTCAACCCTGCTATGTTCCATGATATAAATTTACAGGCCTTGGTAGGTAGGATCATCATATGGGCTAATAAGCATCAGACAGGCAGGGTCACTACTGCTGGTATGAGGTGGAATAGGTGAGAATAACAGAATAGGCAATAGATAACAGCATCCATATGAAGTCACAGTGTATGCACAAGGAACCAGTGATGGGATAAGGTAAGGCAAGATCATCTAATAGGCATATGTAACAGTGTGACCAGAGAAACACGATAAACGCACATTATAATTGTGAAGGCAAACAATACAAAATTCTGACGTAAATATGCTCTAGCATCAACCCCTATTGGCATAAGGTAGGCAAAACCAAAATTTGATGTAAATATGTTCCAGCATTGAACCACTATTGGTAAAAGGCAGGCAAAAAATCTTATAAGCATGTGTGACTGCGTGAGCGTAGAAATACAAAAGCGCACAAGGTGATAATTTAGGTGCATAATACTAAGTTCTGGCATAAATATGATCAAGTATCAAATTATTCTAGCTTGGCATAAAAAAGGCAACATTTACCGCCAACCCATGGTGAAGTAGTGAGATCATAGAATTGGTGATGGGTAAGAAAATCCTACTGCAGAATTATCCCAAGTATATTTCAACTTAGGAAGTAGCCCAAATAATAAACAGATGATAGTGATTTGCTGAAATCCTACTGAGGAAGTAGCCTAAATGCCTTTCCACCGAAGAGGTAGCCCAAACAATAGGCTGGAACTAGTGAATGGTAGAAATTCTACTGGCAAAGTAGCCCAAAACACCTTCAGCTAATGGAGTAGACCAAAAACAGCTTCCAGCTGAGGTAGTAGCCCAAATTAGATATTTGTTGATGAGGTAGCCCAATCTTTCCTACTGAAAAGTAGCCCACCAACGAAAGCGTGAAATCAGGCCAAAGAATCTTAATTTAGGGCACCAGTGAAGGGGGCAAAGGGTGTCACTAACCACTCCAAACCATTCCTCATTCCTGTGGAGTGTTCTACAAGCTGTGGCAGGTAATTATGGACTGGATCAATTCATGTTAGGGTAGACAAGATGTCTGCTAGCTCATAATTTATTTGTTAAAAGCTAATGTCTTTTCAAAAAATCATGCCACGGGGCCTCAGTGTGCCCACAGGGGTTGATGCGATCTGTGGGATCAGGGGCAATGGGACTGCCATACAGGGCACTGGGTCGGTTTCTGTTTTTACAGACAGACTATCTCAGTTCTGGGTGGGGTGGCAGCCAAGCGTCTACCGGTCCAGGCAGTAGCGGGCACCGTCTTACTTCATCATGTCCACAGAAAGGAGTATTCCCAAAGCATGATGACAGTCTCCAGGCTGTCTGGTCTGCTGATTGAAAGGCCCTGGTCAGCGCAGAGGGGGCCGGAGCATCAGCGAGACCCAGCAGCTGAGATAAGGGGGGATGGGGGTGATCTCTGTGGAGGGACCCCTGTGACATCTGAAGTGTACCCGTGGGTCTGGGAACCTTTGTTGTTCTCTCAGTGGAGGGACCGCTTCAGCCTCCACAGTACTGAGTTACTCTGTCACACGGTGATGGGACTTTATGAAGGGGCTGGAGCTTCCCCACAGGGTCTTTGATCCTGATCTCTGCAGGAGGACTATTACAGCTCTGGAGCTTCCCTATGGGTTTCAGGACCACTGTCAAAAACTCCAAGTAGGGGCCACTCCCCAAGGTATTGTGCGATGCTGTTACCCTCTCTCTCGGAGTCTGGAATGGGCCACTTTTGTCCTCCAGGTCCTGGGCAGAGAGCGACAGGTATGACTGGAGCAGCAGATATGGAAGAGCTTCTGGGGCCATCTGGGATCCTCCGTCGTGGGGCCCGGTCCAATTATTTGCTTCCAGTGTTCAGCAGGGTATCCACCCAAAAAACAGGATCAGAGAGTGTGCGATGGGCCAGGGCTACACAGGGATTTATGCTTTAAGCAATCCCTTGCCTTGGGAGCCTCTGCAGGGAGCTGCAAATATTAATCCATGGTTTGGTTTCGGCTTTCTGACCTTTTGTTTTTGACTGTTTTGCTGAACTTCATTTTTGCTGGTTGTAGAAATCTGTGCACTTTTTCACTGCTGACCAGTGCTAAAGTGCATGTGCTCTGTATCTAAAATGTGATAACAATTGGTTTATCCCTGATACACATGCAGGGATGGAGTCCTGCAACAGAGCTCTATCTCCTCCATTAAAGAAAGAGGTGCTGCTCTAAAAAATGCTTCTAGCAGGGGCACACATAACCCACATGGCTGCTGAAATTCTTACCAAAAGAGAATCTATCAACATGAACAGCTTCCCCTTAGGGAATAAGTTACCTTCTCAAGTCAGAGGTCAGTAACTGATCAATGCTTTGTGACTACTCTCACAAATAAATGATGCATTAGATTGCAAATGCAAAATAGGAGGTGGATGACTTTTCCCCATCCACTCCTACTTGTAATTGGTAAGGGATCGTACAAAACCTTTTATGAGTTGGAATGACTTTTGTGACTCTTAAAGGAGATTTGACACACTTTAAAAGGGTGTTTTGGGGGGCATGGCTAGTGGCACCACAAGATACCCACTTGACTCTGAGGCTCTTCGACCAGCAGGAGATGCAGCAGATAATGCAGAGGCGCCCGACATCCTTCCTCATACAGAACCAGCAGCCCAGTTGCAGAGGCGTTGAAGAGTGGCATGGTGAGCTTAATAGACTGTTTCTGGTCTATTTTCTACTATTATTTATCTATTCATGCCGCACTTCGTGCTGTCGAATTCAGTCAGCCATTTAGTTTTTTCTCACAAGGATGGGGCACTGTCAGCTGGATTCTGGTCACACATTTGCAGAGCATATCTACTGAGCATAGAGCTTTTATCTGGCACCCTGATGTATACCTTTCTTTAAATATGAAGGTATTTTAACCTTTTGTTCCCTTGTTACACAACTATTTCTGCCACTTGGGGGCTTTCTGCCTTGAGCATACTTGCTTTACTGGCCATATTTTCTGCTCTACTTTATGGGAAGGACTAAATCTACTCGCAGACTTAACAAGCCTACTGATTCCTCTCATTCTTTGCATTCTCAATGGTTTTCACCTCAGAAAGAGTGCCACATGACGGAATTCATATCACCAAAGGGGGATAGTCAGCTCTCTGCTGTCCCTAAACCTGCATATACTAATGGCTCGTCTACAACTCTTCAAAAAGAGTCTGCGAGTGGGGGAAGCATAAGACTCAAGAAAGATCCGATCTCTTCCAAAAGTCTCCTTCTATACTAACTCTAGAGGATCTTATGGAAGAAGTGAAAACCAGTAATACCTTCATGATTATTGAGACTAACACTACTCTTCAAAGAAGTGAAGACAAATGGACCAACTAGGACTCACGAATTTCAGTAGCTTAACAACGTGTAAGTGATATTCAAGATGTTGTGCCTCAAGTTGAGTCCATGACAAAGGAGATCAGCCTCCTAAGGCAGCAAACTGAGGATTTGAAAACCATAACAGGTAAAATAGCTTATGAATTAATGGTATTCCAGAAGGTGAAGAAGGCTTAGACATTATCTTTAGGCCTAGACAGTAAAATCCGCTCCGTTGTAATTCACAGAGTTTTGCCACTCTGCACTCTGCTTAGAGCGTGGAGTTCAGCAAAAAAAACTCCGCCACCCACTGGCAGAAGGTAGTTTACCGGTGCCCTATCCATGTGTGACTTCATCAATTCTAGGCAAAACAGCCCTTGCTCTAGATGCGGGGCTCAGTGAGTGTGGTCGACTTCCTTCACAAAGGCCAGATTTATTTAATGGGGGCTGCATTCCATGTTCCTATTTCATGCTTATTGAGGAGATACAAGTGGAGTGAAGCAGATTACAATTTTCTCTCAGAAAATTCCCGCCATACAGCATGGCTAGTGTTCAGATGCTTTACTCTATAAAATGGGGATTACGTACAGAACAGTGGAAACATCAATCAATCAATCAGGGGTTTATATAGCGCAACTACTCATCCGTGAGGGTCTCAAGGCACTGGAGGTGGGCTGCTGATCCGTCTAGGCGCAGGGGTTTAGTCGAAGAGCCAGGTCTTGAGATCCTTCCTGAATTGGGTAAGCGACAGGGATTGCCTGAGGTGGAGAGGCAGGGTACTACACATTCCAGGGCACAGAAGAGTAGGACACATTTCAAAAATACACAGAGACAATAATCTGCCTACTTGTGTTCCTTAGAGCAGATGGGGGTGTTTTTTTCCCACTAAGCATATCCCAACTCCCAGCTGACACCAAACTCATCAGGAAGAGAAGTAGAGGCCATGTGTCCCAAGGGGACACCAAAGAAGAGCATTCTTAAGAATGATGTGGCTTCACAGCTTTTATTTTAGAATGGACCACAAATACTGCCATCTTTTCCAGTCTACAAACTTCTCACTTTGATAAGGGCTTCTACAGCCTATGATAGTCTGCCTCTTCCTGCAGCCCATCAACACATACTTCTGCTGTAGCGAGTTCTTCCTAACACTTGATCATGCAGTGGCTCTAAGCAAAGGAACTTGAGGTGAGAGGTGTTATCACTGGCTGCTTTATGCTCCTTTCATTTCACAATACTGTTTACCTCATTTTACTAGAAAACCCATTTTCTCTATTATCATAGGCGCGTGATTCCTGTTTCCACTAGGGAACAATGCCTTTCCTGTGCTACTCGGAAAGACTGCTTTCTCTTTATCTCACAACCAGCACTAGCTTTTTCTCTCCTTGGACTATCAAACAATTCAGCCCTTTTTACCAGACGCCTCTTTACTTGCGCTACTGGCAAGTGATTCATTTTTTTCCCCGCATTAGTCAACGATGTCTCTCCCAGCACTAACAGGCAATGGTGTCATTCACTCTTTAAGCTAGTCGACATGAATTTCAATTCTTCGAAAAAGGTAACTATGTTTTCCCCATTCCACCAGCCACCAAGGGTTCTCCGGATCAGCTAGCCAGCACATTTCTTACCTCAATGTTTCGGCCAACATTGTTTTTGCCCCATCTATAAGACAATAGGATTTGGATTTCCTAGCCTGTTTTTATGGTCTCTCCCTTTTGGAAAATAATGCTTTCTTGCTTTCTGTTAAGTTTTTTTGATTGTTGGCTTTTGTGAACAAGTAGAACATGTGTTTTCGGCCCAAAAGCTCTCTGTGAAGCTTGAGGTGTGCATGGTGGATATAGGGGAACACAAGAGAGGTCCCGGGCCCCTGGCCAGAGAGGAGGTAAAGTTCATCAGGAGGAGCTTGGGCAGGAGGGGTGCAGGCAGGGATGTTGGGGGGGGCGACGGGATGCATATGTCAGTGTTCAGTGCAAATAAGTAATAACCCTGATGGCGCCTTTCATTGCCAGGTCCGCGCAGCTGGGAAAGCAGCCGGACTTCTGGCACAGTGGGGGGCACTCCAGCTGCACCCCCGTGCAATCTACAAATATGTCAATGTTCGAGAGGGAGCTTACAAAATATGCCATTCATAACAAACAGAAAATGTAGATATAATAATGTCTTGCAATAATAGAAGTTCTCTCTGCACTATTGAATTACAAAATCCTAGTATATTTTAGGAAAATGGTTTCCGCACACACACCCTCAGAGTGAAACTCGCATGTCACACTTTCTGAAATTATACTGGATATATTGTCCATATAAACATACAAAGCTCGATAATTAGCTTTTAAGCATATGCACCCAAGCAGATGTATACTAGATTACGGGTGGGTGGCGAAACTCCATAGAATTTCACTGAGTTTTTGTGCAACTCTGCGGAATTCCACGTACTACTACTCTGCAAGTTTTGCCCACCCCAATTATATAATTTCTTCACACTAATCTTCCTAAACTCACTGGTCTACATGACTCGCCTTCTCTTAATATTCAAACAGCTCATTGTCTTTGGGGTAAAGTTTCAAAGTCAAATTAACTGTGAGCAATTATTTCTTCTTTCTACAATATACTGATCTTATAAACCTTCTTCGTGCTGCAAAATAACAACGGCAACTCATCTGATCTGGCCACAAGATATATTTTTCACAATACATCTTAAAAGCTACTGCTGCACAGAAGAAGGAATTTCTAGCTATTCAACCACAACTGAAACTTATGATCGCTTGCTATGGTTTATTTCATCCTTGTCTTTTTAATGTTGCCTACAGGGAGAAAACCTTCACCTTTGAACACCCAGAAAAGCTACTTGACTTCTGAAAGAGGTGAACAAAGGTTTTTTATTCTTCACGCTTTCAACCAAGTCTTCGTATTATGTACAACACATCTACGAAACGGCAGCTGACACGTTTCGTCTACAAGACTTTTTCAGGGCTGTGAGTTGATGTGAAATCCTATGTCTGTGTGGTACTATGTACTCAAAAGAAAGTCAAAAGACTGCGCCACTCCAAGTGTGAGTCCTGATGTGCATCTTAATTAAAATAAATCATGTAAAGTGTACTCACTGCCACCCCAGTATCCAGTGGACATGTATAAGTTCCCATGACTGTCACTTGGAACCCGCAGAAAATATGTTAAGTCTATAACAATTGTGATAATAGGCCAATCCCGAATTGGAAATGAAGGCCAGGATGTGCCTCCTACATATGGTTAGTCTCCAAATAAAGTAACGAGTGAGCACCGAGTCCAGCAAGATAACAATGTCACAATAGAGGCAGTGATAAGCTTTGAGTATGAAGTTCGTCTCCATAAACAGTGCTCCTTGACTTCATCAAGTCGCACAGTTTAATTGTTCTGTTCATGTGTTGGTTCATGCTCTTGTTTCTCATATGAATGCTTCATTGATACATTTTATTTTAGCTATAGTTTCCTTCCTTCATTAATATCTTGTCCATCTCTTTTAGGTTATCTGGTTTCTATGTCATATTGGAATTGTTCGTTCCTATATGTTCCCTGCCCTGTCTGTGTAATGATTGTTTCTTGGAATTCTGCTTTTGCCTTCTACCTTGTCAAGGTAAGGGTGTCATAAGCTCGCCCAGTGTCTTTAGCCGATGTTATTGAACAATATCTGCATTTTATTTTACTGGCTTCTCCTTGCTTATGATATCCAATTTCCTTTAGATAGTTCTCCTTCCCGTTGTACGCTTCTCTTTGCGTCTATGAGTGGCCATCACCCTTTTGTGGTCTACTACTCTCTATCTTTCAATACTATCTTTTCTTTTTGATACTTGTGATCTTTATAGGCCCTACGACATCTCTTTCACTTCTTTGTGGGGTCATTCTTGCATCCCCTTTTTGTACCTTTCCTCACCTTCCTCGCTTTCCTCACTTCTTTGCAGGATCTTATTGGGAAGTCCCCTCTTGTATTGCTTTTTCTGTTATTCGTATGCACCATAATACTGAAATGTATTTAAAAATGTCTGCTTTACGTGTCATTTCATGAAATGTGAAGGGTCTTTGTAACCCTTTATGTGTTTTCTTTTCTTTTCTTCAGATTTTAGACAACCCGTGACTGGTTTTCTCCTTAGGTGCTTATATTTTTATATTTTTCGTTGCAGTCCACACATTGCAAGTTTTTACACTTGCCTACCACATGCCAGGCTTGTTTCTAAAGGTGCAACACATGCACACAATTCCTTTCTAGATGATGGCCACTGAAATGTCTGCACCTCTCCGGATGAAAAAGTAGCACAGGCTGCCTATGTGAACAGTAGTGGGTACACAATTTTGAATCACCCGATTATGCACAGCAAGCGAGAGAAGTAAATGTCAGCTGCAAGTTCAAAGTAAGATCAAAAGAAGAGGAAGTGAACAGGTGCTGTTTTGAATGATTGGAACACATTAATGTATACGAAAAAGTGACGGATGGAATGCTTGAATTAATATCAGCCACCACTGTCAGACTGGGACAGAAATCAGCCCTGGCAGTTCACCTCAACCAGCCCGTCAAGCACTGCTGCTGCATTTGTTGCAGGGGGGCCGATATTGCAGCACTGCTGCAAAACAGGACCCTGTAACAAAAGCGGCCCCCACTGGTCAAAAACCAGCCCCACCCTTCCCGATCATGGGGAAAATGCTTGGTGCCCACTACGGCCAGTTCGGCCCTGTCAGCCAATGGTAATAACTCTGGGTCGCATCCCAGTCCATGGTTATTTTGCCCACCAGCCACCTCAGTTTGGACCCAGCCATATGCAAATCAGTCTTGACCCTGCTCCAATAGGAACAGTCCAGCCCCAACTGCCAGGCCAGGTCCTCCCTGAACCGGAAGACAAGTAACACAGGACCGGTTTCACCTTGATGAGGGCTCATCAGCTGAGTATAGCTTTGTTCCGGTGGCTGATGAGCTCTAGCATTAGCAAAACCGTTCCTGGGCTGCTTGTGTTCCGGTTCAGGTATACTTTAACAAGTCACCCTAAGCGGGAAGGGTATGTCCGGACGTGGGTCCTGTGCACACTATGTCGCAGAGATTAATTCAAGCATTCCATCCATCACTGTTTTGTATACTTTAAATGTTTGGAAGGCATGATCGTGTTTACACCTTTACAGCTAAGTGGAAGTGAATAGGTATTTGAATTTTCTTTGAAATGTAGCCCTGCTTTCAGCGGGGAACCCTTCAGTAAGTTTTCACTAGTCTATTTACACAAGAGCTTGTGCCAACCGACATTTAAGGTGGCCTTCTCTTTTAAGATAATAATATTGCAAATTTAATTTGATTTTCTTGCTTTGAGTGGACGAGGAAGTCTCTCTCCCTTGAGAGCTAGGCCTGGCTAACTTGGATGTACTTCTTGGTTTGCATCTCTGAACTTTGCAGCTCGTGCAACGCATTTTAAAAGAGGAATTGCAGCCTCTGGCCACAGATGGCCACTTTTTGAACTTTTCAATGTTCAGTCTCAGGATAGGGACAGCAGGGGGGGAAACACAAATATTAAAATGTTAAGCAGCTCCCAGGAATTCTTACCCCAGAGACTAACTTTCATCTTCAGTCGAAAAATGAGGGCTTTGTGTACGGCAGAGAAAGAGAGCGGCGAGAGAGATTGCAGAGCTTTGAGTGAGAGGAAAAAGGAGTGTATGTAAATAGCAAAACAAGCATAACGAGAAATCCTTTACAAAGGACATTACCCATGTAATGGGCGTGGCCTAAAACTGTGCTTGCGTCCCATCTGTTTTCTATTACTACGTGCAGACACAACAATGACTACATGCCCCTTTAACAAGCCAGACCTTTTAGTTGTACCAATTCAGATATCTAAGTAACAACTCCCATTCTTCCCTTCATATCACTTTCCTCAGCTAAATCTCTGTGCATTAGTCACTTACACCCCATCTCTCTGCACATCTGTCTGAAGCTGAAGAACCTGCATGTCTCAGAGGTCATCTACTTCCTCTCCATTGCTGTCTTTTCACTCCCTTCTTTACTTCCTTTCATCTCCACGTCACTATTCCCCTCTCACACACACCAACACGCTGCATTTTCTTTTCCTTTAGTGCTACCCATATCTCCATAGCTATGTTCCTCCTTCATACATAATTGGTGCATACGTGACAGTCACTCTGTGTGCTCTGCAGAGAGGCCAAGAATTGAATGAGCAGTGACAGCTGCTGTTAGATACTTACTCTGCCTTCAGCCTCCTCTCCAGCTCTCAATCGTACCCTATCATAAACACCCAGGCACATCCTGATCTCCCCCTTACTACTAGAGACTACTCAGTTTGCACTATACATGACAGACACACATCTGGAAACAGTGAGACATGTACAATGCAGCAATAAGTAAAACAGGTGAAATGCAACAGGGACTGCATAACTGACCTGGATTACTCCTAAGGTTTCTCGCACACACTGTCGAGTTAAAGTTTGAGCTATTGGTGTTGCATTATTTAGCAATGCCAATAGCTCAAACTTTAATAATGCGAGACCTATTGGCTATGCCAATGCTTGTTTCAAACCTATTATCATACTCCTTTATGGTGACTATTTATGGGCGCACTGAGTTTTCAAACATTTTGCTAATATATTATGACATAGTCATATAACTTATAATGAGTATTTTTTGTATGCAATTTGTTTTGTAACACTCTTGTTTGGTTCCTTGTATTATCTTCTGTGCTTTAATAAAGCATATTTCAAACAGAAAAGGGTGTTTTATGGTCACAAGCTCAGTGTTTGTGCAAACTACAGTCTTTATAAATGGAAAACAACTTTGTGCATGAGGCCACAAATGCCTTAGTGCCCGATTCACAAAGGCAAACATACACTTTTGTGTAAGCATGCAATTGCTTCATATTCACAAAGCTAATTTACTATTAGTATTTTTATGACTGCAGAGTCTCTGTACATACACATAGAGAATGATAACATCTTTTTATGAGTGGAGACTCCGCAGTGGCAAAGATACTACTAGTAAAATACCTTTATGAATAGCAAACAATTGTAAACTTACACAAAAGCATAAGTTTACCTTTGTGAATCAGGCCCTTAATGTTCAGAATGTGTTCTGTCCAACAATGTTCTTCTAGCGTTGCAGAAATAAACATTCCTTTTAAATGGTGAAGCATATAATTAGCATCAAAATAAAATCAATTTTACCTGCATTGTCCAAACCTGGGTAATCAAGCTTACATGAATTACAGAGGAGGTTCTTGTTGTGAGCATGGCACCAAACTCAGGCCAGTATGCCTTAAGACATTGGCAACTCCAAAATATGTGCAACAGATGAGCTTTCTTCAGCCTGAATTTTGGGCAAGTACTTCCAACTTTACAAACCTGGTCACTTCTCAGAGTAAACATGAAGACCATTATTGACAAGGACTTGAGCGGACTCACTGTCATGATTTTTTAAGTGGGAGCTCCAGGCTGTCACCTTCCATGAGAATAGACTCAGCTGATGACCTGCTGATGTCTTGCAGGTGCTGCTAACCTTGCCCATATAGCAGCCCTCACATAAAGCCCAAGGAAACAAAAGCTAACACAGAGAGCTTCAAGAAGCCCTCACAATACCTCATTGGGTATTAGACTAGGGGCACCCTAGAACCATCTGTCTACTGGTGCAGTGAGATGGTTGGTTACCCTGCTTGGTGATTTCTCTATGCCAACGTTTTTTGTTGAGATATGCAACTCTTATAGAGCCCACCTGGCATATCCTGGTACAAGTTAGCATTCCCATGGTGTCTCATGAGCATAGTGCCATCAAATGTCCAACCTGAGTTCTGGAAGAAGTACACTGAATCACACTGCCTAACTGAACCATGATCCACCACCTGGCTGGCATGAAAACTGGTCCTATACAGAAAACTCATAAAGGTTCTGTGTGGTTCTTTTATGTTTCTTTGTAGTTGTGGGCTTTAATCTCTGTTTCTTCAAGAGTGAGACCACAGTTTGACATCCTTTAGTCCATTAGTAAATCTATTCCCAACCGCTGTGGGTATCCATTGACCCAAAAGTGCTAGAAATGCTTGAATTCCTAGCTCATGAGATAGCCAGCTATCAATGTTGCAGCAAACACTGAGATACATAATTTTTCTGTGCAAGATCACATCATTTATATTCAGTGCTGTTGTTATTTTCCTAGTGATCCTCTACAGCAGAATAAAGATTACTGTTTTGAAGGAAAGTTCACCATCCTCTGTGATCTCAATTGTATTACAAGTAGGGTAGCCCTTGTGATCAGTAAATGAGACAAAAATATATATAGTGTGTAAATTAGATATCCTGTGTTGCCATTATATTTCCACTGTTATTTTATTGCTTTAATTGATTTTTGTCTGTTACATAGTTTGCATGCAATCATCACTTTATATTAAGCTCCTTGCAGTAGCTTACCTATCAAGCGAGCACTCCAATTATGACTGTCTGTTGTTACCCTAGTAGTGGGCTAGGCGGACGATTTTCCTTGCTTACATTAAGGTCCAAGTCACTGACTCATGCATCAAATAAGTGCTTCATACATTTATTGTCATGACACAAGGTCTGATTGTGTGGCATCTTATGTCTAATTCAAAAACATGCAGCATAAATGGAGCTACAGCATGTGGTATAAGACCCTCCCAAGGCTTTTAGATTGCCATTTACATATAGATAGAGCTACTGCATGCCACAAATTCACTGCCAAAATTATTGGTGCTACTTGACTTTGATTGCAGGGTCATCTGAGCTAAATTGAGAGCTAGCACCGCCATGCTGGTATTTCTAGTCCAACTAGCAGCTCTGTGAAACTGATTGATGGAGAAACACATAATGGAAACCACCATTTCCACATCTCAAGCTCGAAGATTTGGAACTAACTCCCAAAGACCCTAAGACTGATACTCAATCTGCCTTCATAAGGCAAGGCATTAAATCCCTCCTTTTCAAATTACACCTAGCTATGCAGACACTGACATATGCCGATTCATTATTACTGTTCCTCTTCATAATCAAGAACCAAGGTTACAGCTTGTTGTTATCTGTTACGTCTAAAATGCTATTTGGCCGAAGCAGCTTGGTTCCCACTATATAAACGCAGTCAATTAATACATAATGCATAGATTAACGTCTTTAGGGTACCCTTAGGTTCCTCCTATGTTTTTTGTAAAGATTGGAACAACACTTAAGTTTGGAAGACGCAGCTCAATAAACTTTGAATTTTGAATATCTCCATCAGAAAAAAGAAGTGCCCAGGAGATATTTCCAAGAAAAGAGTACCAGCTGCCAGAGAAGTGTGTTTATTACTAAAATCTGTAGAACAGAACTTTGCATCGAATTTTAATGTTGGTACTGACTGTAGTGTTGAAACAGATTGTGAACAGATATCATTAGGAGTCCTAGAATGACACAGAGAGTGCCAGAAACGTAGCATGTAGGTGATTGCATGTGAATCAAATCACCTTTATGTTATTGTAGGCATGGTAAATTAGTCTTTCTACATACATTTACAAGTCTCATGGTTTCAATTCAGATAGTTTGCAGGAGTCTTAAATTAGGATCCTTCTGGACAGCTCCCCACCATTTAAGAAGACAAAAGCATTGCTGCTGTCAGCGTCTGCAGGCAACTTGTGGGCACACTTGATCTGTTGCTCCCACCTCATATATCAAATACAGAGTTCTATGAACCTTAACAAGTGTAATATTATGTGCTAGTTTTGGCTCCTCTCTAATTTCTAGACTGTAACGTTTGTGCGAGAAGCTGAAGACCTGGCTCTTGCAGTAGCGCTCCCAAAGTCAGCCTCACACACCAGCTAGGGCACCAGGATACCCTCACGGATGATAGCACGCTACAAAACTACAGGTAACATAGCATAACATAACATAACACACCAATTGACCACACCCCTCATTGTATTATGAGCTCACATTTTGACCCCGGAAATGCATCTCTACACCTTAGTGCATATCTTCTAGTACCTTCAGCCTTAGACATTTTGGTCCTGTGATAGTCAGTAGGATCAGCATTGCACTTCTGCCTTGTAGACTTATCTAAACACTAAGAGCCAGATTCACAATGAAAACTTGCAAATCTATACCCATACACATATGGCTAAGCACTGGTATTGATCTACCATCTTTAGCAAGTCACCAAACATAAAAGCAGGATTTTACATCCTCCTTTCGACCCTTGAAAAGAACTAACCCCAAGCCTGTGACTAGTGTAAACCGCTGAACATACCCAGAGAGAGGTTTCTTAATGCTTAAGATCTGATATGCTTGCAGATTTGCACAAACACACAAGGCAAAACCACACCTCGATTTGCATACTTCCCACCCCCTGCATGAGATTTAGTACAACGTAATATAGAGTGACGATGGAGCAGAATTATGAGGGAGTAAATTGAGCCATGTCTGTATGGTCACTAAATCATGATTTAGAGCTCTGTGACGGTGGTCTGTTGGTCATGCCTATTCTTGTATTAGTTTTAAAGGATGCTTACTGCTGCCTCTAATGTTGAAGCATAATGAGTAACAGGTCTAAACACTAGTACAAACTCCTTAGCAGCAAAGTGCTAAATCTTGAAAGCTCTTGTTAAAGTCTGTAATGGGTGGAACTAACCTCTGACCTTTCAGGTTTTCCAGGTCTCACAATGACAAGCAGAACTAGCTAACAAATCATAAACGTTTTGCAGGCAGTTGAAGAAACAGCCACTGCGTATCATTTTCTCTATTCAGGTTATAAAGGAACAGGGTGTGGGACTGTATTAGATTAATAGTATATCAATGGCACTCTCTTCATCAAGTAGCCATGTTCCAATTCTAAACGACCTATTCTAAAATCTGTCCTCTCATGGGTGCAGTGTGGTTTTACCACATCGCTACTGAGGTGGAAGCTCCTTAGAAATATACTTTGTATCCGTGATGTTTCTTTGTGGCCGTAGGTCTCACATTGGAGAACACCACTAATGTTTCTGTCCTACCTCAAGGGCTCTAGGGGAATTACTGGAGTGAAGCATCTGGCACCTTATATCTTGTGTATTTCTACTTGAATAATGAAAAGTTTGGAATGGGCAGCAAGCAAACAGAAGCCAACTGGCTGTAGGAAAAACATATTTTTGAACAGTGATGTTGGCTACGGGTCTGCTTTCAATACTTCAAATAAATTCAGATAATTATTATATTTAGTATATGTAGTGTACAATGACATGTAGGCTTCTTGATGCTAAGACACCATCTTTGAAATATTGACCCTTTGGGAGCATCATGTACTCAGGCCCTTCTCCTCACTGCCATTTTTCAAACTCCTTCTTCCTTGCAAATGTTATCTTTGTTGCACAGTTGCACATAATATGACTGTTCAGGCAGCTCTAGAGGGGCATAGGCTTTGTAGCCAAGCTGTATGTGTGTGGCCTTTGCCTCACAACAGATACATAAACCAAAATACATGCCTCAGATAAACTGCACAAAGGGAAATTCTGTGGGAAAACTGGGGATGATTATCTGTATAGTGTTGGTAAATAAGTATGTGGATAGTTATCAGCTTGACATGAAGGAAGAATTTTGAGACTAGCATGTAATTGTTCAGAGCAGTTATATTGGTTAAATGGTCTCTCAACTTTGAGTGAAAAACACTTACTTTTTTAAATGTTTAACACTTGGGAAAATCAATAAATTTAAAGTACAGAGATGATTGGAATACACTTGCCTTTTAAATTATGTATAGATAACCACATACTGAATGTTCCTTCATGTCACAACTGAAGAGAGAATCTGCGTTAACACATAATTCAGAAATCTGGCACTGCCTGCACATCAGACACATTGACTGAGCACAGTGACAATTGTGATCATGCAACCATGCCTCAAATTTGGCTTTGTCTTAGAGACAAGATTTTGATGCAAAGTTAAGCTTTTCAATTCAGCGGAAAAGCACAACACAAATGGGAGTGCATAGGAATAGGGAAGAAGAGATATGAAAGGACACAATAGGTAGAAAACTACTCTGAGAAAAGACACAGGAATTGAACAGCTGAAGGTAAGCCCCTTTGTTTTGTTTTTATCAAAATGTGAACTGAGACTAAACTTGATGTTTCTTTAACGGTTCTTTGAAGAAGGCTTCCATTTGTCACTACCAATTTTGTATTATAGAAACTGAGACTCAATTTTTTAGTTGTATGGCAAGTTAAAAATAAACTGGTCTATCTGCAGACTTATATAGCAGTCCTAATTGGGGAGCTAACTGACACTACAATAATGGACATTGATATTTTAATACATAATGTGCGTTTGTCATTGTGCGAGTGGAAGGAGGTGCATCCACCCTTTAAGAGTAAGAAATGGATTTGATCTTATGAAAATTGAATATCTGAATACTTGAAAGAATAAGTTGAAATATATTGTGTGATATAAAATGTACTAAATATATTAAAACCATTTTACCGACAAATTGGATTTGGTTGTGATAAATGATAACTTGATGTATGATGAAATGTCTGCCACCAATGAAATGAAAGAGAATGCTATATGGTTCTTTCTGGTATTCTGGCTGTGTTTGAACTCAAGATTATTATGAAACCACTAAGCTGATTAATAGATGGTTACTGAATAAGTCAATTGACTTTTATTTTTATTTCGTAACTGTGATATATGTAGTTCTCAAAACTTATGTCACCCATCTTCCAGACAAACTGGATTTGTACAGGGAACTTCCATGGATCTAATACATTTTCTTAATTATGACATTAAGAATTTTATTAACAAAACAACAGTATTCCATAAAAGAGACAAAAGGCAATCAAATAATACCAAATGGTCTTCTGAGGGAATCTTGCTGCTAATCTGTTACCTTAGTTGTAAAAAGCATTGATATTTTTATTTCATGTTCTAAAGTTGTGTAGCTTATTCATTTATTCTACAAACAAGTTTGTAAGGTTTACCTATTCATACATTGGTGACTGGTTGTAAAGAGTTAAGGGCAACAAGGTTGTCTGGCCTCACTTGGGGGAGCATAATCAGACCCTCCTTTGGTGCTTGAGTGGGCCTTCAGGGATGGGCAGCTCCTGATGGAGCTACGCTCGGTTGATAACTCATTGCTGTTCAGGAAGAGACTTAAGACTTAGCTCTTTGTGCAAATCTAACGCCACCCGCCCGACCTCTCTGTGTTTAAACCGGGACACTCTTGGGAATAGCTGCGTACATTATAAATTACCTATCATATCATATCATATAATGTACCTGCAGCCTTTTCCATCTTCATCTGCAGTTTTGCCAGTTGTGGATCTGCATGCTGTAAAAGTGGAACTGGTGATTCCAGACCTGGTAATTCCATATCCAGAAACACCAGCTATGTTTTAATGAGGGCCTTAGAAGTGAGTATTATTCATTATGCGTGCAACCACTGTTAAATTGAATCATTCTAAAATAGAAAATATTTAAACCACTCATAATGGTTATAGAACAAGTTTTGTTTTTGGGTAACATTCAGGGGTATGGTTCAAAATTTGAGGAATTAATTCAGATAGAGCTTTAGATGTTCAACTTAATTTGCCTAAACATTTAAGAACAACACAATGTGATCCACATATAGTTTAATTTTAAATCCCACTTAGAAACAAGGTCTTCTTGCATAGAATGATGATAAATTGAAACCGCAAGGGAGAATATGAATTGGCAAACAATTGATTGATAGATGACTATGTAAATCTCAAATTAACTTAGTTAACTGGGAGTGAAATAGACAACAAGAGCTCTGAGTTTTACCAATTCAAAAGCTTTCATAGTATTAAGGAAAACTATGACAGTTGGTATCCACTCTGTGTCAGTTAATTCTTAGTATCCCAATTAAATAATATGCATTTGTACAAAAATGCCTCTCTCATAGGAAATCAACCTCTTCTAGACCTAATGATTTATGCCAAGCCATGGACAAGTGTTCTTACACAATATTTACATTGACCTTGCTGTCTACAATTTTTATTGACCTTGAAAATGTATTCTACCTTGTGGGTTTATTGAGATTCAGCAGATTTTTTGACATTGCTCAACAGGACAAAGACCGACCCACGCTAGTTGTCGGTGTGTGCCCCACGGTGATCGCTTTTTTTTATGGGGGTGCTACCCCATGCCACCGCTGCCCTTCCCACTTTTGCTATCTACAACTGCAGCATTGTTTAATTAGGCATTGCAGTGCAGGCGGTGAAATGTCTGTCACATAATTAACACAATACAAAGTCTGCATACCTACTTAGCATACTAATTAGGGTGTACATATGAAATGTCTCAGAGTATTTACTATTCATACCACCTATATGATAAATTATCTTCAACCTCAGAACAAGGGGATGGGTGAAGCAGCTACCCTGTCTTATTGCTTGGAGGTCTTTGATGTCATAAAAGGTCTCTCACATTTGGTAGAGTGAGAGAAGAACTGCTGTTTTAATTCCACATGGAGATATCCAAATTCAGTTAGCATGATAAAACATCATTGCATCTAAGCATGTGGGATTCTCAATAAAGTATAATATAAAACAAAAACACCTCTCAATAGCAAGAGAATTTGTAATGAAGATTTTAGGTGTCGGACTGTAATGTATTGCACCATTTTTTAAAATTACCATTATGATTTGTTTTCTGGACTATTGTTCAATGAAGTGCTGTAACAAAAAGAATGTTATGATATCATGCCTTTTTCATTGTATATCCAAAGCGTTTCATAATCAGAAAATGGATATAGTCTATATCACTCACAGTTCAATGCTAGTAGATTTTTAGCATTCAGGATCCAACATTGTTATCCAACCATTCAAAAATTCTGAAAAATACGTTGCATCATCAGCTAACAAAGGTTTTCTTCATTATGCAGAAATATGGCTAGCAGTCGTAACCTCCTAACATTGCCCTACCAGTGCAACAACTTACAACTGCAAAGGATCAACAACCATTGGAATGATAAGAGGTTGCCCATGTGCTGAGCAAAACCATTATGATTTAAGTAAGACTCATCAAGCAAAACAAGACATTGTCCACTCTTTTGGGGAAGGGACTTCATTCAACCCAATAGCCCTCATTACAAGTGCCCCGTAGCACACCAGGCTGCTGGTAACTGGAATTACAGGTAGCATCTGAGATTAAAAATTAAATAGGAAAACACACTATCAATACTTTACCCTATACATTTTCACAGGTAAATGTTGCCAAAATCTGCATGGATCAAATGAGTAGAAAGGGTGAGGGAAACTCACAGGAATCAGTTTTTAAATATCAATGTTTGCAATTATTCCTCATTATAGCCTTTACAGGTTTTAAACAGGTGAAATCCTTGCACATCAGAATCAGTGATCCCTCTGGTATTGAAAATTCATGTGCGGAGATATTTTGTCCTGGTTACTGAGCCTCTTTTAAGTGTTTTTAATAACTAAACAGTAGAAACTCAATATAAGGCATCAGACATTACCTGGGTTGTGATTTCTCTTGATTACTAACTGGAGACTGACATGGAAAAAATCAATGCATTGAACTGAAAACGTTAAGCCCCATTTCTAAAGATTACTGGCATTTATATGTTTAAGAGATAAGCATCTTCCACTCATTGTTATCACTTGAAATATATGTAATAATTAGGTGCAAAACGCATATCTGTATTTGGAAAATCCATGCTCTAAATAATACTTTATTTTTAGGTTGTTTTGGCTTTATATACATCAGTGCACAGTGTCCTATGATATATATATCCCTTTAGGATGAAAAAGTATAGTACTGTTATATATATGTATGAGGAGCACACTTACAGGAACACTGAGTTCAGGTATGCTGGCACTGTAGGTAAGAGGTCGACAGTCGCGAGTGTTATTCACAAGCACACAAGGTAGGAACATTGGCCCAAGATCATCTCCATCAAGCACATCAACTGTGAGAGTGGCTGTACTTGTTCTTCTTTCATTTGGATTCTGTGCACGATCCTGGGAAAAGACAATTCATAAAATTATTCTTCATAGAAATGTTTTAATTAACTCCAAAACTATGTTACAATACATTAGTAAAGATTTTATTTGAAATTAGAAGTTTTAAAGGAAGTTAAAATTGTTACTTTGGGAATTTGACTTTTCTTCATTGTGTAGTACCTATAATCTTCACAAAAATATCGGTTTTACTTATGTTACACTAGTATTATTTCTGTACAACTATTCAAGCTTTTGTGATGCTTTTGATCACAAGATTCCAATTTCCACCATCTGTTCGTGCGTTTAAATAATCTCACATAGCTTTTCCTCATTACTTTTGACTGCCAATTATTGACAAGAATGTAGTGTCTGTGTGAATGTGCACAATGATTATGGCAAAATGGTACACCCATCCAGTTTCTGTATACCACACAGTGAATGCTCCTAACATAGGGCATCCTGCACACATGCATTTTCACAGTTTATATATTAATTATCTGCTCAAACCAAGACTGCTACACTGTTGGTGTAAGTCTAAGGAAAACAGCTAATTATGCAAGATATATGTGGCCCAATAATCAAAGCCTACCTAAGATTATGGATAATAAAATATATACATGGCCAGTTGGAATGTTATCGATACAACCTCTTTTCCTCCATGTAACTGCTGGCAGTGAGTACAGAAAGAGGGCCCTACAGGGCCCCCTCATGCCCCTGTGCATGAGGGGTCGTGTAGTGGGGCACATGTTTTGTCCCCCCTATAGATTTGCACCCCCAGTTCCTGCACAGGAAGGAACGCATGACATGGTGCATTCCTTTCCGTGGAGGAACGTGCAGTGGTGGTCCTGCGCCAGTGCTGTTTAAGGCTCACAATCAGCCTTTAAACAGCACCGTATGGGACCGCCACGCCACCCACCCACCAGACCATAAAATTACTTGTAATCTGGCAGGTGGGCAGCGGTGAGTTTCGGCGGTCCTGGAGTGGAGTGGAGCGGTGTTGTGCCGCCTGCTCCAGGACTGCCGAAACTTATAATCAGGACCTTATTTAGATGAAGTTGAGAAAGTTACTAAGGTTTGGTGGATATATCATAGAAACAGTCCCAGAACTTCATCAACTCCCATCACCACAAAGCGGGCACGGACTCCAAGATGTTGAGGTGCAAAATATATTATTTATTCTCTAATGTGCATGACACGTTTCGGCCACTGTAAGTATATATATTTATAATATGCAGTGAAATTATTAATTTCATAATATTTTTAAATTAGATATATGTAAATAAACATATATACTTATTTATATATATGTGCGTGGGTTTTATTTTTGGAAATAATTATATTTATAAATATTTTTGAATTAATTATATTTAATGTTTATTATATTACTGTTACTTATTTTTGACAACGATATTAGTGACAACGATATTTTTTCACTATATTTTTAGCATTACATTATAAGTATATGATAACAATATTTTTGGGTTTGATATTTTTGACACAATATTTGTGTTCCACGATATTTCTGGTTTTGATATTTTATCAGTGAACCTTGCCACTTCAAAGAGCTAAAAGGAAATATTATTTTATGAAACGCAATGCACAGCAGTACTTTATGATTGGTTACTGTGAATATTATTGAGCATGAGAAGGCTGCTATAACTAAACTGCATTACATAGGTATTACTTTTGTGAGGAGCAATGCTGCTAGAATGTCTGGTGTACAATCATTCATACTGTCATTTAGGCACTGATTATGAGTCACACTCACAGGGCGCTGTGGTGGCGGTCCAGCTACTGCTGCACTGGTGGTCCGACCGCCCTAATAGGACTTTGGCAGTCGGACCGCCATTACACTGCCGCAACTGGCAGGAACCACATTCCCTGACGGTCCCTTGGCAGTCTGAGGGCTGCAATATACTTACCCTGAGGCACCGCCAAGCATATTATGACTATACATATATATATATATATATATATATATATATATATATATATATATATATATATATATTATCTACTGGCGGTCGCCAGTAGATAGTTATAGTTAGGACCTATTTTCCATAGGAAATCCGCAACATTCTATTTGAAATAACTTTGGCGCCGGTTGACGAATCTTCGCGAAGTTTTCAAAACTCGTGGGGCTCTCCGGTCCGCTCCTATCCTGAAAGTCTCGGGGTGATTTGTCAAGTGGGGCCGAGAAAAAGGGGGGTCCCAAAACGTGTTTTCCCCATGCAATTTTCCATAGGAACCTTTCATCGCAGCTACAGCCCGAACTGCTCAACGGAATTACACCAAATTTGGCAAAAAGGTAGCCCGTGGTTCAGAGTCGTGCCTTTTGGTTACATGGTGTAAATCCGTTCAGTAGTTCCTGAGAAATTTGAAAAAGAAAACACATATATATCTGGGCGGAGCCTAACCACACATGTGACCAATATAAATGATAGTACCCCATTGAAATGCATTGTAGTGAATCGAAGATTTTGAGGGTTAGCAGTAGGAGAACTATAAAGGGTGATAACAGACTTTAGTTACATTAGAAGTCGTTTGCTGATGGTACCATACTAATTTCAGGAATTGTGGTGTGTTCTAAGGTGATTTTACCCTGTGAAAACCCTTCTGCTGGGATATCATGAATCATGTTTGAGAGAAAACTATTTTCACATGCTTGTCCCATAGAGTTTTGGAAGGTGCTCCAGAAGCTAAAATGTGAGCATATTTTCTGTAAATTCACATTATCTTTCTCAGTCATGTGAGAATAAAGTCTGACATTCTCAGTAAAACATGTACATCCAACAAGGGCAGAGACTGTCAGATGATTCCTTTGTGTTCTACTGCAGCTTCCCAGAGTGTTCTAAAGAACAACTAGAGTGCTAACAGCCTTACTTATGACAAAAGTATGGCACACCTGAAGCCATCTTGATTGGAATAAACTGGTAACACTTAAAACATTTATTTTAAAAAGGAACAAAATGATGGGGTTCATTTTGTCATAGAAATTATGGTTAGTGCTGTAGAAAGAAAAATTAGGACATGTTTCAAGTGTGATCTCAAATATCTTCCTGTTATATTTCAACAGGAGCAGCCTGTCAGTTGATGCCTTTGTGTTCTACTGCAGCTTCCCAGAGTGTTCCAAAGAACAACTAGAGCGCTAACAGTCTTACTTATGACAACATTATGGCACACCTGAAGCCATCTTCATTGGAATAAACTGGTAACTCTTAAAACATTTAATTTAAAAAGGAACAAAATGAGGGGGTTCATTTTGTCATAGAAATGATGGTTAGGTCTGTAGAAATAAAAATTAGGACATGTTTTAAGTGAGATCTCAAATATCTTCCTGTTATATTTCAACAGGAGCAGCCTGTCAGTTGATGCCTTTGTGTTCTACTGCAGCTTCCCAGAGTGTTCTAAAGAACAACTAGAGAGCTAACAGTCTTACTTATGACAAAAGTATGGCACACCTGAAGCCATCTTGATTGGAATAAACTGGTAACACTTAAAACATTTAATTTAAAAAGGAACAAAATGAGGGGGTTCATTTTGTCATAGAAATTATGGTTAGTGCTGTAGAAAGAAAAATTAGGACATGTTTCAAGTGTGATCTCAAATATCTTCCTGTTATATTTCAACAGGAGCAGCCTGTCAGTTGATGCCTTTGTGTTCTACTGCAGCTTCCCAGAGTGTTCTAAAGAACAACTAGAGCGCTAACAGTCTTACTTATGACAAAATTATGGCACACCTGAAGCCATCTTCATTGGAATAAACTGGTAACACTTAAAACATTTAATTTAAAAAGGAACAAAATGATGGGGTTCATTTTGTCATACAAATTATGGTTAGTGCTGTAGAAAGAAAAATTAGGACATGTTTCAAGTGTGATCTCAAATATCTTCCTGTTATATTTCAACAGGAGCAGCCTGTCAGTTGATGCCTTTGTGTTCTACTGCAGCTTCCCAGAGTGTTCTAAAGAACAACTAGAGCGTTAACAGTCTTACTTATGACAAAATTATGGCACACCTGAAGCCATCTTGATTGGAATAAACTGGTAACTCTTAAAACATTTAATTTAAAAAGGAATAAAATGAGGGGGTTCATTTTGTCATAGAAATTATGGTTAGTGCTGTAGAAAGAAAAATTAGGACATGTTTTAAGTGAGATCTCAAATATCTTCCTGTTATATTTCAACAGGAGCAGCCTGTCAGTTGATGCCTTTGTGTTCTACTGCAGCTTCCCAGAGTGTTCTAAAGAACAACTAGAACGCTAACAGTCTTACTTATGACTAAAGTATGGCACACCTGAAGCCATCTTGATTGAAATAAACTGGTAACACTTAAAACATTTAATTTAAAAAGGAACAAAATGAGGGGTTCATTTTGCCATAGAAATTATGGTTAGTGCTGCAGAAAGAAAATTTAGGGCATGTTTTAAGTGAGATCTCAAATCCTCTTCTATTTTATTAGAAAATTCTGACATGCAGACTGAAACAATCACTTTCAATACCAGCAGTAGACTTCCAGTTAACTCCCTGGTGAGCAGTAGCTTTACTACAGTGATCTAATAAACAACTAGAGTGCTAACATTCTGAATTTATGGCAAATGTGTGACACATCTGAATGCCTTCTTGATGGAATCAAAGTAAAAAACTGAAAGCATTTCCTACTGAGAAGACTGCAGTAAATGACGAAATTAGGAAACTTCATAACAAATAAGTCTCCCAAGATGGCCACCAGAGAAAAAAGAGCCCAAATGTAGCACAAATATCACCCAGATGTAGGCCACATATAGCCCAATGACAGAAGTGTGCAAAACACTTTTTATTTTTTGTTTTCTGCAGTTTTATATAGTGCAAACTGGTCAGGTATTGGAGCGTTACATCTTACTTGGACCCCTTATTGCGTATTTTGCACGAAGTACATGAGATTGATCTTGCGAAACATTGAACTTTACGATTCAGTTAACCTGAAGTTGCTCTGAACCGGGCTTTGTAACACCCGTTTTTACCTACTGGTTTTAATTAATTCTCACTGTATTGTATTAGGAAAGAGGATTTACTGTTTTTATGTACACTTTTATGATCTATGTTTCTAAATCAGATCAAATAAAGTTTAATGAATTCTATGGCAGGCCTGAGGCGAGGATTATGCATATCTTTCCTCACTTTATTTGCATAGCAGTTCAAAGAAAACGTAACACAACAATCATTAAACAAAAGACTACACAACCCATGAACCATTAGGGGGGTAGTCTCCAAGGCAACTATAGTCCAATCATATCACAATCCATCGTATATAATATCCTGACGTCCCTTCTGCTTCCTCTTTCTTCACTGCTCGTCAGTTAAGTGCATTCCTTACATTCTTGGCTTAATCTGACCTTGTTGCTGTTTGTATAGCGGTTTCTTGTGCACGTTATTAGCATTATTGCCTTGGTATTGTTTCATATTCCCTGCGCAGCAGGCTCTTGCCCGAGCGCGTTCTCCCTCTCGCAGTTTCTCCCGCTGTGTGCTCTGCGCGCGGTGAGATCCTGTCAGGCGCGTCTGGTCCGAGCGAGGCAGCTCCGTAGAGCGCTCCCGCTGGTCTTTACGCGCGTTTGGGAATCCGGTCACTCCTTTAGTGTCCGCTTGATTCCCGACCAACCCTCGCCTAATTTTGACACCACTACGCAGTGATTTCCCCACATGGCCACGTTAATTGGTATTGCGCCTCAGTCTATTCTTATAACAGCTTCGGGGAAAGCCCAGCTGTTGGAGCACCGGCGAGGGGGCTGTCTTAAGGATTTTAAGGGCATTTGTTCTGTGCTCACACCCTCTGCTATCATGTCTTCTCCAGAAGACCATTTTTACTCCTCCTACCAGGAAGTGGAGGAGGAGGAATGGCCCCCCAACTTCTCCCTCCAGCAGTGGACCAAGCCCTCTCTCTGGCTATTTCTAGGGCGCTGGCTCCTCTTAGGGATCAGGTTGATAAGCTGGCGAAAAGCATCCCTGGGGTGTTCAGTGACCCAGATCTGGTGGTGGCGGGTCCAAGTAGCTCCCAGATAGGGAATAAAAGGGCCGTTAAGCATAACGCGGGGCACTTGGAAGGATTTGATAAACTTACGGAGACCTTCCTCAAGAGTGCGTGAACGCTAAAACATGCACCCTGCCGGGAGGAGGCGGGGCCCGGAGAAAATTGCGACACTGTCACCACTATTGTAGACCCCGACGGCGGGTTTCCCTTAGAGGGAGAGGGTGTATCGGAGGACGATTTCTCCTCTGATGAGGATAAGGACTCGGGGCGTCCCTGGCGTCCAGAGACCCACTCCTCTCAGTCCCCAGTTGGGGACGGGGTCCACTCGGACATGTTCGAGCCTACCCAAATTTACCATCCTAGGTCGGCAGAGTGGACACCTGACGCCAAAGTGGCAGAGTATGTGGTGGGGAAAATCCATCAACCCCTTGAAAGGGAGGTCAGGAATAGGATGAGGGGAGAATGCCCCAGGCCCTCACTGAAGGGGAAGGTGGCACACACACCTGAAATTGATGAGAAACTATGTACCTTTTTCTCCAAGTATATGAGGGATCCCATAAAGGAATTGATAGGTCTTGGACGTGGTAGGGCCCTTGACCCAAATTATTCAATTGACAGAGCGTTCCAAAGAGTCAGGATCCCCTTTGTCCACGGATATTGTGGCTGGTTGGGCGCACTATCCTAAACCCTAAAACACTACCCCTCCACTACCCAAACACCACTGCACTACCCTAAACCCTAAAACACTACCCCCAGCACGACACCCTACACTACCCAAACATAACTGCACTACCCTAAACCCTAAAACACTACCACCAGCACGACTCCCTACACTACCCAAACACCACTGCACTACCCTAAACCCTAAAACACTACCCCCAGCACGACTCCCTACACTACCCAAACACCACTGCACTACACTAAACCCTAAATATACCCCCAGCATGACCTCCCACACTACACAAACACCACTGCACTACCCTAAACCCTAAAACAATACTCCCAGCACGACCCCCTACACTACCCAAACATCACTGCACTACCCTAAACCCTAAAACACTAACCCCAGCATGACCCCCTACACTACCCAAACACCACTGCACTACCCTTTATCCTAAAACATGACCCCCTACACTACACAAACACAACTGCACTACCCTAAACCCTAAAACACTACCCACAGCATGACCCCCTTCACTACCCAAACACCACTGCACTGCCCTAAACCCTAAAACACTACCCCAGCACTACCCCCTACACTACCCAAACACCACTGCACTAACATAAACCCTAAAACACTACCCCCAGCACAACCCCCTACACTACACAAACACCACTGCACTACCCTAAACCCTAAAACACTACCCCCAGCACGACTCCCTACACTACCCAAACACCACTGCACTACCCTAAACCCTAAATCTACCCCCAGCACGACCCCCTACACTACACAAACACCACTTCACTACCCTAAACCCTAAAACACTACCACCAGCATGACCCCATACACTACTCAAACACCACTGCACTACCCTAAACCCTAAAACACTACCCCAGCACGACCCCCTACACTACCCATACACCACTGCACTACCCTAAAACACTACCCCCAGCACGACCCCCTACACTACTGCACTACCCTAAACCCTAAAACACTACCCCCAGCACGACCCCCTACACTACCCAAACACCACTGCACTACCCTAAACCCTAAAACACTACCCCCAGCACGACCCCCTACACCACCCAAACACCACTGCACTACCCTAAACCCTAGAAAAGAAACCCCCACCCCATGCCCAATCCCCCTTACCTCTCACTCCTCATGGTTCCTCTCTCCTAGTGGTTCCTGCTTCACGTCATCTCTGAGGGGCGGTGCACGTCGTTGTGAGGAAACGGAACAGCCTCTGTTTCCTTACAACGACATGGATCATCTACATGTTTTTAGAACGCATGGTCATTTACCATACATACCTTTAAAACAAAATTTGTTGTAAAGGCATGCGTGGTAAATGACCATGCGTTCTAAAAAAATGCGTAGTAATGACTCCGTGATGTACAACGCATGCGTGGTAATGCATCCGTTGTAATGGTATCGCAAAGTAAAAAAGTCGTTGTAACGGCTGTTTACCGATCGAAGCTGGCCCCTGTTCTTCAGTGAGACGTTTATTTGATTAATTAGGAGGAAGGAATGTGGTTTTTTACCGAAAAGTGCATTCCCGGCTGTTGTATTGTGAAAGTGTCCGCGTGGCCTGGTTTCACTTCCGGTGAGAGAGTGGAAGAGTCTGTTTGGATCTAAAGGAGTTCTGTTGTTGGACGGGGCCGGCGCGACATGTCATCAGAAAACATAGCTAATGGAAAGCGTCCTCCCTGAAGTGTGGAGCAGTGCCATGAGAGGTCAACAAGTGTGCGTCCCCACCGCAGTATGACCGTACCGCGTGACCCATGTGCCGCCTCCAGGGTACGGGAGGCAGAAGCGGCATCGCAGGTCCTCTTGAAGACCGTTGTAGCACTAATTCTACATTTTGGTACTAGGGCATTTTAACTTCGTTGTTCCTGCCAGATACAAAGAGAAGATCCTGTGTTATTCAGTGTCCTCGTTACCTTTTTTGTGGTGCTTGTCACTTCGCTGCCCCGCCGGTGCACACGACTGGGCACCCCACCTCGTGTGCCATCTGCAGGGCCTCTGCCCTCGGATCACTGGTTTCGGTTTCTGGAGTGGCAACATAAACAGTTGCTCCCAAAGGACTAGCCTGAACACTTAGGTGAATATCCCCTGCACCAGCATTCCACGGAAATTCTTTCCTAGCTCTCCCACGTCAACGAGCACGGCTCCGCTCGCGACACCGTATGACGTCATCGGAGCCATAAGATGACCTCGTCGGCGTGCTGACGTCAGTTCCACCCATTTTTTCCGTGCCACCGAGGCAAACAGGGGACCGAGACATTTTCACCTGTATACATAGTATAATAAATATATATATATTCACTGAAAAAACCATAGGTTTCAGGCACGTTATAGTTAGAAATTAGCATTTAAAAAACCTTAGAAATTCACTGAAAAAACCATAGGTTTCAGGCACGTTATAGTTAGAAATTAGCATTTAAAAACCTTAGAAATTCACTGAAAAAACCATAGGTTTCAGGGGCGTTATAGTTAGTTGGACATTTCACTCGTACAAAACCATAGAAATTCCCCGTTATAGTTAGTTCAGCTAACTATAACTAGCGCGCCCGCAATGCACTGCTGATGACGTCACATATTACATCACTCATGACATGGTCAGTGACATCACTCATGACATCACTGATGACATCTCAAATGACATCACTGATGACATCACTGATGACATCATCCACGTGATAATCTGATGCACCTCCTCACACCCTAATATAACCTTTGATACACCCACTCTAAATTACAGACTGCCATTCGCAAAACCATAGACACTCCAACACCAATAACTACATACCCACTCACTGATTCTTAGGTCTACACACACATCCACTCACTCACCCGTACAGTCACTCATACTTACGGTCACTCAGTACAGGACTATCATATGCACTCATACTCCTATATAGACACTCAAACACCGCCACTCATCCATAGAGGTACTCACACACCTAGTCAGTCATGCAAATAATTAATCACACTGCCATTTACTCACCTATACAGTTATACACACACCAGCTCACTTACTCATACAAATACTAGCACATTCTTACGCTCTTATACAATCACTGATACAAGTACACACTCATCCATACAGCCACTCTCACAATCACACACTCTCACTTATAGCCATTTATATACTCCAACACACATATATACTGCCTTTCACATATGTAGTTACTCACACATGTACCACTGATATATACATTCACTCACTAACACACCCATACACACACTCACCCACCCATACAGTCCATCACAGATGCACTCTTGAAACCATGCACCAAGTGAATCACCCACTCACACATCTATGCACAGAGTCACACACACCCCACCCACACAAACACTCAGGCACCCATACAGATACTCAGACAACCAATCAATAACTCATATAGACACTCATGTAGCTATTCACAAACCCATGCAGCCGCTTACACAGCAACAGACAGACGGATACAGACATTCACACAGTTTAGTCACTAACCCATGCATTCAGTAAGATACGTTTAATCCGTCACTTATAGAGTTAGTCACGCACCTACTAAATCATCCATTCAGACACTTATACACCCACTCATTCTTCAATACGCCTTTCCCTATATATATTAAACATATTTAAACTTTACAGAAACACACAGTCACTGGATGATGTCATCAGTGATGTCATCAGTGATGTCACTGACCATGTCAGGAGTGATGTAATATGTGACGTCATCAGCAGTGCATTGCGGGGGCGCGAGTTATAGTTAGCTGAACTAACTATAACGGGGGAATTTCACGAGTTTTGTACGAGTGCAATGTCCAACTAACTATAACTGTCCCTAAAACCTATGGTTTTTTCAGTGAATATATATATATAGATAGATAGATAGATAGATAGATAGATAGATAGATATAGCTATATATAGATATATATATCTGTATATATAATATAGAGAGAGATATGTAGATATGTACATACCACCAAAGTCCCCAGGGAACATGGAGCACTATCGGGTGCACACAAATCCAATTTATTTATCAAATTTCACAGGCAGACGCGTATCAACATCAACATGTCTTTCACAATGCCATTACAGGTGAGTGGTTTACAATTGTTAGTTTTTATATCCATCGATCACTCCCATTGGTAAACTGTCCTTCAATAGGTATATTACAGTCGCATTGTGCACAAGTCCCACAATACACTTCACTGGGTAAAGTACATCCAGATTTTAATCAGTACTTAATAAAACTGCCTGTGAAATTTGATCAATGAATTGAATTTATGTGAACCAGAGAGTGCTCCATGTTCCCTGGGGACTTTGATGGTATTTCGTGCTAAGTCTTTTAAGTTAGGAAATTCCACATTGACGCATTTGTTTTGCAGTTTGTGTTCAGTTATTACTTTGGTCTCACTTTGGATGTCTTGAGGGAGGTGACTTTTGGTATGAGCTGTAAGTTTTGTTTAAGGGCCTGATTTAGATATGGTCTGACAGGTTACTCCATCACAACAATGACGGATATCCCATCTGCTAAAATCTAAATCCCAGAGGATATTATGGGATTTATGCTTTGGAAGACAGGATCTCCGTCCCCGTTGTGACGGAGTAACCCATCCTCCAATATCCTCCAATATCTAAATCAGGCCTTATTTAATTAACAATTGATTTATTCCTCTAGAGGGATCAGCAATGGAATAATAAATAACAATCAATATAAAATGTACTTAGAAATCTCTGTGGTATGTGTATTTACAGTTAAACTATTTTCCCCAAAAATATTTGAAAGACATTTCAAATGGACTATAACATAATTGCGCTTTTCGAGGTGACTTTATACAATTAATACATTCATTAGCCATTTCTATGTTATACTTAAGATTCATTGGTTTTAAATACCATCCCCATGGAATAATTAGTACTAGACAGTTAATTAGTACATGATACAGATCTTGTTTTCCTCCTGAACAGAGGAAGCAACTATATGGACCATGAGTTTGTTCTGTCCATTTGGGTGTTAGTGCTTTATGCGCCAAATTACCTAGTCTCAATGCTACTGTCAGTCTTCTAACACTGATCAAGGAAGTAAAGAGAGCTATGAATGGGCCTGGTTGAAAAATACTTTATCAGGATATGTTAGATGTGTTTTTAGATTTGCACAATGCACACCATCAACTGATAAAAATAACCGTAGCTGATCTGAAGACCAGAGTTGAAGGAGTTCAATTGTATAGCCAAACTTATTAAGGGCATATTGAAGGCTAGATGAAAAGAAATCTTTGCTATTAGTGACTCTAAACAGTTCTTGATTTAGAAATGTTCTCAAGGTTCCCTTTGGGGCATGAATTATACAATAGCCTGATCAGACTATTACCTGTACCTAAGTACTAGAGTCTTCAAGGCTTAGTTCATCCATCAGTTCCATTCTGACTTTAAATTGGTTGTTTCAATGTATGATTTGACTTTGTACATATCGAGCCTGATTAGGATTGCAAGTCCTTTGCTTTTTTAAACCCCTGTTTACGCAATATCAGAATTATGAGTTAAATGTTATTTAATGCATCCGATAATCGAATGCTTTAAATAACTCAAACTTTAAATACATTTCCACAGGTCAAACCTGCTGAAATTTAACAGGGGAAAATCATATTATAATTGCCGTATCATACAGAATTTGGTTCAGTACACACCAAAATCCACGTTATTCTCCAGAAACTTGTTATAGGTTCTATTTATCAGACCAGATAAATTGCAAACACTGTAGTATCGTTATTTTCCAGGTGCAATAAATAGCACCTATGCTTATAAACAGGCCCATAGGGTCTACTTAACTTAAGGAACAGTAAGGGGCTCATTACAATGTCGGTGGGAGTGCCACTGACAAGCCGTCGGTGGCAGTCCCACCGACATCTATGCCATCGGTCGCACTGCCAGATCACGATTCTGGCCGTCGGAGCGAGTTCGGCGGGGAAAAAGACTGCTGCCTCTGACAGGCTCAAGGAGCCCGTTGGGATGGCAGTTAGATTCCTAATCCCTACAATGGGGAGGTGCCTGCGCAGGCAACGCCGTAGTGATTAGGATATCCCTTTCCAACTGCCTCTTGATGACGGACCCACCACCATGAACAGGCAGCTGTAAAGGGACTTTGGGGTCCCTAGCAGGGCCCCTGTCCCCCATGGGCCTCAGCTATGGGGCCAGGGGGTCTCATGTGGTGCCCCTCAAACATCCATGCACAGTGTGCCAGGCACCACATGGTGTCTGGTATACAGTGCATGGATGCTTGCAAACATGCCCTTTTCAATTGTGGCTTGTGCTGCGGCCCTTTCACAGGCCACAGCACAAACTGCAATAGAAAAGGGCATGTTTCCGACCACTCACAGGGCGGTAGCATCGGAATATGTCGGGTGGAACTGCTGACTACTAGTCGGGCGGTTATCATCCCACAATGATGGTGGTCTGATGCTTGTCTGACTGCCATCGTAATAAGGCCCAAAAAGTTCCAGATACACCCAGAATTTTTTACATTTGGTAGGAGAGGAGAGATCGGTGATTGATGTTACCAGAGTTGTGGTGTGCTTTAATATATAATGTTTCAATGCTATGGGTAAATATTACCTTAAAAGCTTGCCCATCTGTCTTATTTGGAACACTTGCCATGATGAAAACACAAAGTACTGATATTTTCCATTAGCTATGCAACTGATTTAGAAATCCAACTTCATCATGGAATTGGATTTTTAAAACCTTTTAAAAATAGTTGTTTATTTATTTTCCTATCCAGTCCCATTTCAGAGATACAATATTAGGACCTATTTACAAATTGTACTTATTTTAGTACATTTTGTAGTATTCCAAAATGTACTACAAAGTGTTAGTCTTGCCTATATGAATATGTGCGGATTTCCGTACATATAAGTATGGATTTTAGCACTAAATATGGGCGGGACACAGGGGAGTGAGCTGGAAAAGGGACAGACATACTGCTAAATAGGATGGGATTATGGAGTAGGAAGAGAGGTTTAGGGAAGGTGAGGAAGGGGTTTAGGGAGGGACATCCCTCATCCTCACAAAAGTAAGCCCAGTACGTTAATCTGGGGGTAGAGACATGTAACTTTCATTTTTGTAGCATGCTTGCACTCGGAGCTTGTTCATATGGAAAGTAGTAAGTTTACTACAAAGAGTAAAGTTACTCAAAAGTTTAACCAGCCTTTGGGACTCAGGCCCAACGTATTTAATTTTGCATCCCTGTGTTTTCCTGTGGAGCAGCCAGCCTTGCTAGTGTGTAAAAATGGCTTCCAGTGCTAGTCATTGTAAGAATATTTTAAACATTAAGCTTTTACATGTCTTACTTTTAAATACCATGCACCCTGCCTATTAGCAATAAGGTCTACTTAGATGTGATGTAAATATTTAAAATGAAGGTTTTGGACTCTCAAAAGGGATTATTTTGACAAGTTGAATTTGCAGTTTAAAACTGAACCGCAAGGTTACAAATGGTATGCCTGCAGTCATGTTTGCACTGCCACTGTAGTGAATGGAACAATGGGTGCTGCAGTCCACTATTGACATTAAACGTACTGGCCCTGATATACTTTACACCATAAACTAGGGACTTATAGGTAAGTTAAATTTGAGAATTAAGAGTTTCTTAATTTTAACAAGCTGAAAGAAGGAGCTAATGCACTTTTTCCCTGGTTAGCATAGGTAAAGTTCTACAGTCAGCAAAACAGTGTAGGGTGCAGCAAAATATGATCAATCAGGGATGACCACACAGAAAAGGCAGATTTCCTACTCCCTTACATTGGGAACTCTAAATTCAGTACATCCATGTGACCTAACCAAACTATTTATATCAATGAAATATACAGCGGCTACCGATTTATGGTCAGAAAGAGGTTGTTTGACATTGAATGGAATATTTTAAGATGTAGGACAAAACAAAATCAAATTTTTTTTTTTTCCGATTGGTGGTTAGTGGACATATAAAGTGTCTGTTTACTTTTGTCAAAGCGTTTTCCACTTTATTTGCAATAAGACAAGAATATTTTACGTGAGATGATCTTGAAGGAAAACGGGCTTATTAAACAGCAGAGCTTTTCAGAGCCCATGAAACTACAATTAACGTGCCCATTTAATAATTTGTCTTGCTATAAATTTTAAAACAGGTATATATAGGCGCGCACATTTCACAAAAAAGTGCATAATACATGGGTATTTTCTTGAGCCTAATGTGTTTTTTTCTTTTCTCACAATAGAAATGTGCTCCTGCCAGCTGGTAATTACATGTCAAAATGTGTTAAAGGTAAGAAAGGAATGAACCTATATCGGGTAATAATTTGACAGTGTTGAATTATATAAAAGAATACTCTAGTTCTAGAAAACCATACTTCTTAAATATATGTCAAGAGGGAACAGACTACAGAGGAAACAGAGTGGAATTTAACACTTACATTAGCCTGGACTATGACCAAGTAGCGAGTTTTTTCTTCATAATTCAGCCTCCGCCTCAGCACCACTGCTCCAGACAATGTGAGAGGAATGTCAAAAGTCAGATTGGATGCCTGTGGAGGGTAAAATAAAATACACAAAATAGTTCAGAGAATTTCTGATTAGCTCTGTGTGATGTTTATGTGCAATTATGTGTATATGCATATATGTATAATAGTATTCAAACCTCCAGTAATACTAAAATATGAAACAAATGATTGCAGTCAATGTGGATAGGGAATGACATGAAAGCATGTACTAAATGCTATTAGGGGCATGGTGGAGTGAAAGATGGAAGCTTTCTTTTTATTCTTACCATGGGTAGGAATGAGCTGGGAATTTTCTTACCCATCATCACATTAGATTTATTGTGACTGACCAATTCCTTGAGGGTGAGGGTATGCAAGTGATCTCTAGATATGATCTGTCTTCTGAATGCTCATCTCTTTTGGTTTATCTCTGCCTTGTGTTTGTCTCCATGTTTCCCTGCACACTTGCCTTTTTCTCTCTCTGAGTCTCTTTGTGCATAAGTCATCTTTTACCTACATCTCCTAGTCTATGAATCTTCAGTTCTCCTACATTTGCTACCAATAATTATCTATACTCCCAATCCTGCATGTTTCTTATTATTCCTTTTACTTAAAAACTAGACAACTTCACACTTGCTCAATAGGTAATGCAAAGCCCTTTATAAAGTAGAGCATGAAGACCAGTAAACATTAATACCAGAAAATTTGAACTACTGTTTTGAGTTGTTGTTCTAGGGAAGAAGTCTCAGTCCATGGCCATACCTAGAGGGGTGTTTCTTTTTGTTGTATGTCAAGATTTTGGTAACAAAAATATTGTCTGACATAACTATCCTTTACAAAAATATTTCCCATTTGGTATAGATTTATTACCACCAGCTGGGTGATATTTTGTTAGGATACACTATATTTGTGCTAGACAATATGTTGGCTACAATATTCTGGTACCATACCATCTTCAGAACAGTGGTGCATGGTATGTCAACTCACCCACCCCACAGAAAATGTATATTATATGGCCTTTAGTTAGGTCCAGAGGCAATCAGTCTATTTTGCCAATGTATTTGTTGGGTCTCAACAGTGATCAGCAGCATTTCAGTTAGGCAAGAGACATGCATGTACCTCTGATCATTTGAAGCATTGACTTAGAGCAACCCTTCAGCCTTCCTCCCAGAGATGGAGCAGTGGTCATAAATCTGTGTGGCTTATTGATTCTGTGATTATCATCTTAAGAAATAACATTCACATTGTAAAGCAACATGTACTTCCTTTTCTGGCCTATAAGGTATTTTGACTTGCCTATTTAGATCGCCAGCTCATAGATTTGGGGACTGATTTATAGTTTGGCTGGCAGACGTAAGTTCGTCAGGGCAACGGACTAAATTATTCTGTCACCCTGACAGAGTCCCTGCTTGTCAAATTTAGAAATGACTGCCATGTTGGTTCCTATAAATGCTTTTTGAGTTTGCTGCACAGCTCCATCAACATGACTGAGGCATCCATTTAATTTTCAATAAGAAAATTCCAAAGCAGGATTTTCATTTTGAAAATAAAAAAGCAATGCCCCCTCACCTTATCTCCCATGGCGAGGAGGCATTAGCCAGTTTTCACTGTCATGCAAACACTGTTGGTGATGAGCAGGGAAAACTGACCTGTGTGTCCACCCATCTAAATTTAGGTGGGTAGACATAGAGATCAACCTCCGACGGCCCTTACTTTGTTGGGCCGTGGGAGGGGTGTAACCATGACGGAGACAGAGTACACTTTGCTGTGGTCATAACAAAGGTCCGGATTTAGGCGAACGGACCATTAAGTTGGTGGTAAGGATACTCTGTCACCATTGTGACAGAGTATTCTTAACGCCAACATATAAATCAGGCACATAATCTCTGTGTTGGGAACAGAAGAACTTATTTCCCTGTTCAATAATGTGGCTGCTCTTTATGCGACGTGGAGGAGGGAAGTAGGGAGTTTGCATGGGAAAGTTAGACAAAAGTGGATAAGCCTCAATGAGACCATTTTTAATAATAAGAACATAATGCTTATTCTAGGTGTATTTAAGTCAGCCTGGCTCAGCCTTAACCAACTTGCATTTACATCTTTTTTCACGAACAGAAGAGGCCAATGGAGGAAAACCCTCATATCCTTATTTCAGGTCAAACAGATAAAGAAAACACCTCATGGTTACCGCCTTTCCGTTACTTCCTCTCCAATCCTCAAAGCCGATCTCACCATTACCATTTACAACAACGGGATTGTTCTCACTCAATCATCGGATCAAAATCTAGAGCAGTTTGACAAACTCTTTATGAAGATCAAAAACTCATTAGCTAACAATACAACCCCTTTGCGACAAGATCTAACGCTAGCAACCACAAAGGTACCCCAAAGCGTTGTTCCCAGTTCCTCTTCAGATACACCCCCCTCCTCGCCCTCCTATCGACCTTCGTCCCTGCAGGGTGGCGGGTTGAATGCTCCACCCATTGCTCTGCCAGTAACTCTCTCACCATTACCAACCTCTCTATGAAGGCATCCTGGAACACTGCGAATCCTCTGTGACCAACTCCCCCCTCTGGAACCTCTCAATACCGCCACTGACCCATCTGGCACTCAACGAGACCCTTCCTCCTCGCCAGTTCTCCCCACACAACCTCTACCCCTTCCCCAGCACCCAGACTTGATGGCACGCCTGGACGATATATCCCTCCAGCTGCACCTTCTTACCCTCGAACTTCATGATCTGAAAGCCCTCTCATTGGAACATCTCCCCCGGATAAGCTCCCTCCTCTCTTGTACGAATCTGCCCAGAGCCCCTGCTAGCGCTAGCGTTAGAGCTCGCCTTGACCAAATCTCTCCCCTCTCTATCTCTAAAACTGTACCCCTACCTAACGCACCTTCCCGCCCCAGAAGATCGTTGGCCTATCTCGCGCTCAACGATATCGACGACTTACTCAACTCTTACTCGCTTATCCTAGACACCAACAAGATTCCTACGGGGCAAATCCAAGCCATTCACGCAAACCCGAACAGAGAACCCTCCCACAACCTTAGAGTCATAAACAATGACAACCACATGAGAGTGAACATCATACAGACACCTCACCCCCTTACACCGGTACAACTTAAATGCCTACTACTCAACTGCAGGTCAGCCAGCAAACACGCCTCTGATATCTTCGACCTCATCCAACACAATGAGATAGACATCATCATCCTCACTGAAACTTGGCTCAATTCCTCTTCCACTCCTATCCTAGACCTCCTAGTGCCCCCTAGCCATAACATAATTCGTCTAGACAGAGCTATGAAGCTGGGAGGTGGCCTAGCCTGTATACATCGGAGCACACTCGCGGTCTCCCTCTCGGAGTCTTCGCCATCTTCATGCGAATACCTTTGTCTCAACATCTCCAGTAACAATCACCCGGTGTGCAAACTACACACATTCTATCACCCCCCTGGGGACAACCTCCCCTTCATGGAACAATTAATGGAAATCATCTCTGGCAATGTTGATTCCGTTCTGTCCCACATCTACCTCGGTGATTTTAACCTCCACTGGTCTAACCCTAATGACCAAGCTGTAACATGCCTCAAATCTTTCTTGAGTGATCACGAGCTGATTCAACATTGTGACCGGCCAACCCATAATAAAGGAGAAACTCTGGACCTCATCATCACCAAAGGACACACCATCACAATGGATACCATCACCCCTTGTGATTGGTCCGACCACCACAGCATCTTCTTCCATATTAACATGGAGGTGTCTCTGAGGAAGGGTCAACCAATGAAATCGAAGATTTGGAAAAGGGACCTCAGAGATATCAACACAGCTGATCTAGCAACCCTCTGTAAATTTGCCCTCTCTTCCCAAGTCGACATGTCTGAGGTTCATGTACTCACCGACTTCTACAGCTCTACTATCTCTAGCATAATGGATTCCGTTGCTCCACTCCCACAACAAAATGCCTCAACAAAAATATCCAAACCATGGTTCAACTGCAACTTAAACTTGGAACGTCGCAACCTTAGGGCTATCGAACGATCCTGGAGATCCAAACCATCCGCGGACCAGCTTAAAATCCTTAGATCGGTTAGGAGCTCCTATAACAAGCAAATCAAGAGAGCTAAGGCGGACTATTTCAGATCCCAACTTAATCAAGCCGCAAATCGCCCCAAGAAACTTTTTGAACTGGTTAAACAACAATCGGTGGAAGCACCAAACCGCCCTGACTCTGAAGTCAGCCCTCCCTCATGCGATGATCTGGCTGCTTTCTTTACTGAGAAATCAAGACTCATCAATATTGAACTGGATACCAAGCGTGCTCTACTGCTATCCAATGGGTCTGCACCCCGCCCGGCCCTAACGGACATGATCGAACCGATGAGCCTGGGCATCAAGAACAACGCCTCCTGGAACACCTTTACCCCCCTCAGTGAAAGAGACGTTAAAAAGGTTCTCCAGAGTATCAACCCTTCTAATCACTTCAGTGACCCGTTGCCACCTTCCATCTTCAAAGAAATCAAGGATGTCGTCTCTCCCATCTGGACAAAGATTGTCAACGCGTCTTTGTCTCAAGGCACGATCCCGGAGTGCCTAAAAGCAGCTCAGGTAACACCTATTTTAAAAAACCTTACAGCAGACAGCGCTGACCTTAACAACTTCCGCCCTATCTCTAACATCCCCACCCTTGCCAAACTCCTAGAAAAATGCATCCAATCGCAACTCTGTGCTCACATCGAAAATTTCCAACTCCTGGACCAACATCAATCTGGGTTTCGAAGTGGGCATAGCACCGAATCGGCTCTCACTCACGTTATGGATGACATTTTAAAAATGCTTGATCAAAATGAATCATGCCTCCTTATCCTCCTTGACCTTTCCTCTGCGTTTGACACTGTTAATCACGACAACCTCCTATCCATTCTAGAGGACAGGATGGGCCTGTCTGGTCTGGTGTTGCAATGGTTCTCGTCCTTCCTCCATCACAGATCCCAAAGAGTGAAGGCAAATCACTCTCTCTCCCAGCCATCTCCAGTATCCATGGGTGTCCCCCAAGGGTCTGCCATATCTCCCATACTCTTCAACTTGTTCTTGGAACCATTAGCTAATGCACTAAACTCCATGGACATTCTCTTCCATATGTATGCGGATGACACCCAACTTTATCTGAAAATCTCCTCCCTGGATAACATCACCTCACTCAACACTACCCTACTGACTACTCAAAACTGGTTAACTGTGAACCACCTCCTTCTCAACACCTCCAAAACAGAATTCCTTCTCATCTCTCCTCCAAATCACACTCCTAAGCTAGACCTCTGGATGAATCACCTCACCGCCTTCAACTGCTCCCCCCTCATTATTGACTCAGCTAAATCCCTCGGAATCACACTGGACAAGCACTTGAACATGAAGACTCATATTAGCAATGTGTGCAAGGGAGCTAACCCCCTGTTGAGGATACGCAGGAATCTCAAACCTTTCCTCCCACAAGCTGACTTCAAACAAGTGGTCCAAGCGCTTGTTTTGCCAAGACTAGACTATGGCAGTGCTACGCTCTGTGGTCTCCCCAAATATACCTTGGCTCCACTAAGGGCCTCATTGAATGCGGCGACCAGACTGGTTACGGGTACCAAAAGAAATGCACACATCTCCCCAGTCTTAAAATCCCTAAATTGGCTGCCCTACGAAGCAAGAATACTGCTAAAGATTGCTTGCCTATCTCACAAAGCCCTCCATTTCAAAACCCCCAGTTATCTAGCGCAAAAGCTGAAACTATCCGGAGGGGGTAGACCTTCTAGGAGTGCCAACTCTCTCCTCCTGAAACCTCAGATCTTTCGCAAAAAGAGAACATGTCACCGAGCTTTCTCCGGCTCAGCACCGAAGATCTGGAACTCTCCCACCAGAAAAACGTAGAATCTCCTCCAAGGTTTCCTTCAAATTGGAAGTTAAAAGATTCCTTATGAACAAGTTCTTACCTTAATAGGTTGATGGATCATCTGCTCTAATGCATTGGACTTACACCTTTAAGCCCTGCGCTGGATGCTATTTCTTTTTTTTCCTCTCTCTCGATGCACTTGCTCCCCCTCATCTCGCTATGTACCAGTTATTTTCTTATTATTTTGCTGACCCCTTGTACTTGTAACCGTTCTTGTCCTGTGAGTTCTATTTTGATATGTGACTCTGTCTGTATTCCTATTTGACACATGTACTGCAACTGTTACCTTCCTTTCCCCACAATTGTAAAGCGCTCTGATATCCCTCGGGATCATGTTCGCGCTATATAAAACTTTATAAGTAAATAAATAAATAAATAAATACATCATATACCATCAAAGAAAGCACACTTTTTTTTAATGTGAACAAACATTTACCACATGCATGAGTTTCTTTGTCTACTTTTCCATTTCAGAAAATCAGCCAAATAGAAGCTAAGGGGCCTATTAGGATGGCGGGCGGAGACATGACCGCGGTGCCGGCGGTGGCGTTAACACCCATTTACCGCACGCCGCCAGCGGTCTTCACGCCTGCCATATTAGGATGGCCACACATTGCCCATTTCCCGCCCGCTGCGGTGCGACACCGACCGCCATCAAAGTGCGCCCGCCACCACGGCGGAGTGAGCCAATCACCACACACCGCCGTGCGGAATGACGTCCCGTACGCCGAAGATATCACGATGCCGGAAACAGGGCAGCGCACCATGATGGAGAAACCGCACAGCGAAAGACGGCGGAGACATCACAGCGGAGACAGAAAAGAAACACCCGGTACACACCGCGATGAATCCTGCCCTCCACGCCTTCCCGGTGCTGTACATGATACACCACCTGCAAGTTATCCACCGCCGCGGACGCCTCCGCAGGTACGTACAGACACAACAGTGCAAGTAACACAATACACAGCTCCAGGGTGGAAAAACATCGCATGGGAACACCACACACCCCTGTGGGGACAGGCACACAGCCATCACTGCACACACACATGTCCCACCTGTGACAAAAACATCTCGCCACATACTGCCCACCCATGTACCGCATACATGAACAAATGTCCCAGTCACGTCACCGCCGCGGTCAGTGTGCATGAAACCATGCACACAACGCAGAGCACAGGGCCAGCGCATGCCAAGGGCACCGTACAAATCGCACAGAGCCACAACTCCATCCACAACACACCAGCTACCTCCCTGAAGGGACACAACATGTGCCTCCCAAGTGCCACTCCTGCACAACAACCACACAACTACAGCCACACCATGCCCCATGTCCCAGCAACTGCATATACAGCCACAGCAGGACCCTTTGCAAAGGAACACATAGCACAGAAGCCCAGGCCCCAGCCAACACACACACCACAACAACATCACACACAAGCCAAGAACACTGAGGCCAGGCACAAAATGTACACACACACAGATGAGGACCAAACACTTCACTGCACACACTACCTGACAAGTCACACACACACACACCACCCTGACTCACAGCTACATACACACACCACATGCCAGCAGTAATGGAGGACAACATATAGGAAAGCCAAAGTGAGGTGCCCACAAATGGAAGGGCAGTGACACAACCATCAAGCATGTGTGATGCACATGCAAGACAAGACACATGTGAGAACACACACAGCCCATCACAGCACACATGGCTGACACAGTCAGTCAACACAAACCACGGTCACCCCAATGCAACAACTCCTGGAGACAGCAAGGACACCTATGTATAGGCACAGGGAAGTAAGGAAGGCCCTGAACTCAAACACTGACCAGCCACACATAGGCATCCAAATACTGGACAAGACAATGTCTGCTGCACAACACACAGTGACACACTACATGACAGCCAAGCACAAGTAGAATATGTCACACATACCTCCTCCCACAACAGCAACACACAATACTGCCATGTGCACAAAACACAACCACAGGGGTAAACAAGTACACATACAGGCACACCACTCCAGGGTCACACATGGCAGTAGTTGACAATGCAGGTGCACACACATCCACAGTCACAACCAAGTCACCCCCTTCACACCATACACTACTCCACCACCCAAGTGCACACATTGGAAGTAAGCCATGGGACCTGGATAACTCATCACCACAAGATGTTCATACACCGACACTGATTGGCACACAGAAAGGAAGCTCACACAGACCCCATGACCCTGGCCTGTAAGCCTGTGCCCAAACTCCCACCCTCTGCTGCCATTGCCCACAAACCTGACATGTGTCCACCATAGATAACATGAGCAAAGAAGGAAGATGACAATAAGAATTCATTGCCAACCACCTGCACTGCACCCATAAGTATCACAGTCAGGTAGAAATGAAGTGCCTCCCACCCCTGCAAAAGAAATGAAATGTGAGACAACCCATTGGCAATGTTGAAGTGTCATACAGAGCATGTGACACAGTAAACCATGCACACACAGAAACAACTTTATTCAGGAAGGACACTGACACAACTCACAGCAGGACCAACTGTGTTTATTCACAATTTGCATATTGAGACAACAAATTTGGGCAACAGCAAAGCCAGTGGGCATTTCAATATGCACAGTATTTACATGAGAAGCTGCACAGGCTGGGGGCAAACAGCAGTGAACCACAAGGCAAGTACAATGTGCAGAGTAGTTACATCAGAAGCTGCACAGGCAAGGGGCAAACAGCAGTGAACAACAAGGCCAGTGGCCAGGACACAGTGCAGGTGAGGTACATGAGAAGCAGCACAGGCAAGCGGCAAACAGCAGTGAACAACAAGGCCATTGTCCAGTACAATGTGCAGATGAAGTCCATGAGAAGCTGCACAGGCAGGGGGCAAATAGCAGTGAACAACAAGGCCAGTGGCCAGTACAATGTGCAGATGAAGTCCATGAGAAGCTGCACAGGCAGGGGGCAAATAGCAGTGAACAACAAGGCCAGTGGCCAGTACAATGTGCAGAGTAGGGACACCAGAAGCTGCACAGGCAGGGGGCAAATAGCAGTGAACAACAAGGCCAGTGGCCAGGACACAGTGCAGGTGAGGTACATGAGAAGCTGCACAGGCAAGGGGCAACCAGCAGTGAACAGCAAGGCCAGTGGCCAGGACACAGTGCAGGTGAGGTACATGAGATCCTGCACAGGCAAGGGGCAACTAGCAGTGAACAGCAAGGCCAGTGGCCAGTCCAAAGTGCAGGTGAGGTACATGAGATCCTGCACAGGCAAGGGGCAAACAGCAGTGAACAGCAAGGCCAGTGGCCAGTCCAAAGTGCAGGTGAGGTACATGAGATCCTGCACAGGCAAGGGGCACACAGCAGTGAACAAGGCCAGTGGCCAGTACAATGTGCAGGTGAGGTACATGAGATCCTGCACAGGCAAGGGGCACACAGCAGTGAACAACAAGGCCAGTGGCCAGTACAATGTGCAGATGAAGTCCATGAGAAGCTGCACAGGCAGGGGGCAAATAGCAGTGAACAACAAGGCCAGTGGCCAGTACAATGTGCAGAGTAGGGACACCAGAAGCTGCACAGGCAGGGGGCAAATAGCAGTGAACAACGAGGCCAGTGGCCAGGACACAGTGCAGGTGAGGTACATGAGAAGCTGCACAGGCAAGGGGCAACCAGCAGTGAACGACAAGGCCAGTGGGCAGGACAAAGTGCAGAGTGAGTCCATGAGAAGCTGCACAGGCAAGGGACAAACAGCAGTGAACAGCAAGGCCAGTGTCCAGGACACAGTGCAGGTGAGGTACATGAGATCCTGCACAGGCAAGGGGCAAACAGCAGTGAACAGCAAGGCCAGTGGCCAGTCCAAAGTGCAGGTGAGGTACATGAGATCCTGCACAGGCAAGGGGCACACAGCAGTGAACAACAAGGCCATTGGCCAGTACAATGTGCAGATGAAGTCCATGAGAAGCTGCACAGGCAGGGGGCAAATAGCAGTGAACAACAAGGCCAGTGGCCAGGACACAGTGCAGGTGAGGTACATGAGAAGCTGCACAGGCAGGGGGCACACAGCAGTGAACAGCAAGGCCAGTGGCCAGGACACAGTGCAGGTGAGGTACATGAGATCCTGCACAGGCAAGGGGCAAACAGCAGTGAACGAAAAGGCCAGTGGGCAGGACACAGTGCAGAGTGAGTCCATGAGAAGCTGCACAGGCAGGGGGCACACAGCAGTGAACGACAAGGCCAGTGGGCAGGACAAAGTGCAGAGTCAGTCCATGAAAAGCTGCACAGGCAAGGGGCAAACAGCAGTGAAACACAAGGCAAGTACAATGTGCAGAGTAGTGACATCAGAAGCTACAAAGGGAATGTATGCAACTCTACCATGCCATGCCCAGCAACAGAGTAATGGGCCTGACAATGGGCATCACACGCACCCCTGTGGACAGACAGGTGTGTGAGGGTGACCACCACTCAGATGGGGCTGTCTGTCGGACTTGGAGCTGACTGTGTGTTGGGGTCAGTTGGAGGACTGCCCTGGGCAGTGGGAGTAACAACTGTGGAAGAGCCAACTGCGCATGTGGTAGCTGGGGGCTGCTTGGACCAGGTGGGGTGGTGGCCCGGGGAGGTGGACTCATGCCCTGGTGAGACACAGTGTGTGCCGGAGATTGTGGAGGGGTGCCTCTCCACTTCTTGGGGATCCTGAAAGGCTTCCCTGTCTGTGGATTGAGGGGAACTGGGGCAGACACAACAGGTGACCCCAACACCAAAGCTGATTCTGGTGTGGATGGTGACCCCCTCTGGGGACATGCTGGATCCCGCTGTGCGCTTGCCTGGTGTTTGCCGCCGCCCTGCCTCCCTCTGTCCACCAGCTTTGCCCCCTACAGTGTCCTCCCGTGCTGGCTTCACAGGGCTTGGGATGGGAGTGGAGGTCAAGGATGGATTATCCATGGGGCCCTCATCCTGTGTAATATTTGCAGGCAACACCTTCTCAGTGGGTGTGGAAACTGTCTTTTTGCCTCTGCGAGACGTCTTTGGGACAGGGGAGTCTTTGGCAGGGGAGGAAGGTGAGGCCTGTGACCCTGATGCTTTTTTCTTTGCTTTGTGGCCCTTGCTGTCGCCTGATGGGCTTTTCTCTCTGAACTCTGGGGTGGCCTTACTCTTATGTGGGGATGGTGTCTGCGCCCTAGTACGCTTGGGTTGCTGCTGCTCCTGTGTGCTGCGGGTTCTGTATCGGGACTTTGGGGTCCGTTGAGCATTGTCACTGTCGTCAGAGGTGCACAGTGACACGGGGCCGGACCGAGTGCTGGGAGCCGCTCCCTGACTATGTGCATGTTGCAGGGCTGCTGTCACAGTTGATGACAAGGACTGCACAGTCCGGTGTAGCCCACCTACGTCGGAATGTAAGCCCTCCATGAAAGCTATAACCTGCCCCAACTTTTTGTCGTGCTCTTGGAAGGCATTGAGAAGTGCTGTCTGCCCCACACACAGCAGGCGCAATAGCTCGACTGCTTCTGCACTGAGGGCAGCAGGGCTGACATGGGCTGGGGCAGCTGTGCCTGGGGTGAAGGTGACTCTTCCCTTCCTACTCGTGCGGACACAGGCAGCACCAGTGGAGGTTGAAGGGAGGCTGGGCACTGGACGCTGTGTGGCAGAAGAGGAGGCCGAGTCCCCGTTCCCTGTACCCCCCAACATGGATGTGTCACCGCTGGCGTCAGATGAGGTAGAGCTTTGTGTCTCCAGCTGTGAATCCTCTAGCAGACTCCTGTCCCCCTCCTCGGCGCTGGTCACATCTGTGTCAGTCAGCTCCGGTGCGGCTGTTGCACTGGAAGCCTCACCACTGGTGTCCGTCCCCTCTCCCTCTGCACATACGGGAGCTGCTGCATAGGAGAGAGAAGTACTGTGAGATGAGTGGCATCAACAGAACAAACACGTGCCAATACATCTGCATCCTAGAAAGAGGTGTGCAGCACATTGCATGCCACCCTGTGCACACATATATCTTGCCACCCAAAATTTCAACACAATGGTGCATGTCCGCCACACATCCTGCCATAAGTGCCCCAGGTGACTCACACAGCACACCATCCTGCAGTTGGCTCACATCAGACACAGCCCCAAAATGGCCTGTGCACACACACTGTCCCAATGTTGGCAAGTATGAACACCACGACATGGTGCACATCACCTACATGTGTGGAGCAGTAGGGGACCACACAGACTACAACATACCAGCCCACAATGACCCTGCACACATGCCATCCACCATATCGAGTCCATGGGCACATCTACTGTTGCACATTGGCCTCAGATGTCTGACTGGCAGTCATCTGAGGTCTGGAATTGCACGCATTAATTGAAACGCATTCACAGTTGGCACACTGGCATTCCCATCCATCTGAATTCACACACTACCCCACAGCAGAAGGTACCTGAAGGCCACAACTCCAAATGTAAGAGAGATGCACAGTGCTAAAACTCACTTCATGAAGCACCGTTTGGGAAAAAGCATGGCACATACACCCAGCACAGAGGCCACTCCAAAAACATTGCACCACACAACCAACGTCACACAGCTGACAATTTGCACACTCTGTAGACACATGCACCCACTCCCAGCCAAAGGCAGCTTGCAACACATACTCACCCCTGGCTCGCTGCTGATGCTCCTTCAGTCGTCTGTCCAGCTCAGGTTGTGTGACAGCCAGGATGCGGGCCATTAGTGGTGTCATGCTGCGCCTAGCCAACCTGCCAGTCCGAGGGAGCAGCCCCAGCGTCATCTCGGCCACGTTCTTGCTCAGCCGGCAGATGTCGTCCCACCTTTTATGACAGTGGGTGCGCCTTCGGTTTGACACACCCAGATCCCGGACTCTGGAGGCAATGGCCCTCCACACGGCTTTACGCTGGTGGACCTTCAGCTGCAGGCATGGGAGACAAGAGGGGTGAGGTTCCAGTGACACAGTGCACAATGACAACACAACGAAAATGCAGTAGCACGACAGTGACTCATCCAAAACTCCAGCTACAACTGTCACATAGCCAACAATTGCTCTGAACATGGTGCAATGTCATTGGTCAATCAGACGTACAGGCATGCATGTTCGATGGTGGACACAGTACCTCCACATCCCATTCACATGCAGGATACCAACACAGCAAGCAACGTGTAGTCTGCCTGCAGCTACTGTCTGCAGTTACCTACAACTACACATAGAGAAGATAGCAAAACATGTGTCTTGTTGTTGGACTCACTGTGTCCAACACTGCGCATTCCTAAGTGTCCTAGCCCTGTGAAAGCCTCACTGTGTCCTGGAACTCACATAGAGTGACAACAACTGTCATACACACACCCTTCTCCCACGCCTGCTCCTGTGCAATCTACATGGCAGAGATGGGACTTAGATGAAGAGGCGTGACCCAAACACACATGGAACACACTGTACATGCAGTGATGTGGACATGTGGCATTCGGTGGGGACTGTGCAGGGCAGGTCGACTGACACTGAGTGGGTCAATTGGGAGCAACACAGCCATTCACACAAACGCCAACTGGCCAGACTCCTGCATCACCAAAATGCAGCTGCACTGTATGGCTGACACTACAGGGCATGTCCCTCTACTCAGGATAGGCATGCAGGGTAACGTGTGAAAGAGCCCACCAAGCCCTTCCCGCTGTAGTAAACATGATAGGCAGTGCATGTCAGAGCCCCACAACCACTGACACATACCGAAGCACCTCCACCCCACGTGTGCACACCCTGCACTCTCACTCACAGTCTGGGAGACTTACCACGATATTAGGGCCGCCATAAAGCCTTGGGTACTGTGCAAGCACCCCGTCTACCAGGACCCCAAGCTCCTCACTGGTGAATGGACTGGCACGGATCTTCTGAGTCCTCAACATCACAATGGACATGTGGCAGCAGCAGCACGTTGAGGGTGGCAGCCAGCAGTCCCTTGAGGCAGTAGCAGCAGGTGGAGGGTGGCAGCCAGCAGTCCCTGGAGGCAGCAGCAGCAGGTGGAGGGTGGCAGCCAGCAGTCCCTGGAGGCAGCAGCAGCAGGTGGAGGGTGGCAGCCAGCAGTCCCTGGAGGCAGCAGCAGCAGGTGGAGGGTGGCAGCCAGCAGTCCCTTGAGGCAGCAGCAGCAGGTGAGGGTTGTCAGTCAGCAGTCCCTGGTAGCTGTGGGAATGTGGGGCACCCTCCCACACATATATAGGCCCCTGGGGCTGTGTCAGCAGTCCCAGGGTGCTGCAATTGGTGTACCAGGTCTGCCTCATTCAAAAACATCCAATGTCCGCCTCCGCGGTGGCGGTGCACGCCTACCGCGATTTTCAAATCCGCATCAGGCTACCGTGAGGCTGCTTCCCATTGGCTGCAAGGGCATGGTCCATGCCGGTGACACACCGTAGGGTGCATGTGCGCGCTACCGTGGTGGTGCATCTTTTGAATGCCTCCAGTGACCGCCTCCGCAGGAGTGGTGCACGCCTACCGCGATTTTCAAACTCGCATCAGGCTACCGCGAGGCTGCTTCCCATTGGCTGCAAGGGCATGGTCCATGCCGGTGACACACCGTAGGGTGCATGTGCGCGCTACCGCGGTGGTGCATCTTTTGAATGCCTCCAGTGACCGCCTCCGCGGGGGTGGTGCACGCCTACCGCGATTTTCAAACTCGCATCAGGCTACTGCGAGGCTGCTTCCCATTGGCTGCAAGGGCATGGTCCATGCCGGTGCCACACCACAGGGGCCAGGCGGTAGGCACCGCCATATGTCTGCCAGACAGTGCCTGGAGTAACCGTGATTTGGGTAGCGGTGCATGGTGACCGACATTGTCACATACATATCTGGCGGTGTCACCCGCGATCGTGCCTGGGTTATGGGCAGTGCCACACCACAGGGGCCAGGTGGTAGGCACCGCCATATGTCTGCCAGACAGTGCCTGGAGTAACCGTGATTTGGGTAGCGGTGCATGGTGACCGCCATTGTCACATACATATCTGGCGGTGTCACCCGCGATCGTGCCTGGGTTATGGGCGGTGCCACACCACAGGGGCCAGGCGGTAGGCACAGCCATATGTCTGCCAGACAGTGCCTGGAGTGACCGTGATTTGGGTAGCGGTGCATGGTGACCGCCATTGTCACATACATATCTGGCGGTGTCACCCGCGATCATGCATGGGTTATGGGCGGTGCCACACCACAGGGGCCAGGCGGTAGGCACCGCCATATATCTGCCAGACAGTGCCTGAAGTGAGCGTTAATGGAGTTGTGGAGTAGCTGTGCTGCACCTAACGTGTCCTCCAGCTCTCTGCATAGGCCAACATGTACAGTGCCCAGTGTCTCAACAATTGAAGGGTCCTCATGAGGGCAAATGCACAAAAGAGACATGTCACTCCACGTCACCAACACATACCATATATGGGTCGCCAGTACATTGCATGGTCACATACACTCGCACATGTCACATGTGCTGTGTAATGAAATGTAGACTGTCCAGTTAATGTGTTGCATAGCATATATAATGGTCAATGTATGTGTGTGCAATGTAACGCACACTGTCGTCTCATTTACTGAACTAGGGGCATCAGCAACTGGCACATTGTCCAATGCACATGCACACACGTGTCCACCATGCTCAGCTGGTGGTCAGTGTGTAGTTGAAGTGTGCCATGTGCAACCTGTTTTGGTAGGTGTATCAGGGCCAGCAACATGGTGTGTTCATGTAGTATTGCAATTAGTGACATATGCTGGGGGTCATACTCACAGGTATGCACACATATCTGTTAGTACATCACACTGTGCATGCGAATGAGCCGGAGGGGTGCACAGATAATTGCTGCTGGTAAGGGGGCAGGTGTACGAGTAGTGTGCCTGATGTGTACCTACTTGTGAAGTGCCCTGTCGGTTAATGGTGCATGTTGTAAAACTTGGGAATGTGTCTGTTGAAAAATTGATCTGATGCACATTTCATGGTCTTCTGCATTGACATCTGTGCACTTTGATCTGTCCTAGGAGGAGGAGGCCCAATATCCATCGTCCGTTCACAGTCCTGGCAGACATGGAGAATGAGGATATAATCCGCAAATTCAGGCTGGACCGACAAACCCTGCAGAACCTATGTGCCATGTTGGAGCCGCACCTGCAGCCACGTCGGACATATCCAACAGCTTTCACCGCAACATCTAAGGTGATGGCATGCCTGCATTTCTTTGCAACAGGCTCATTCCAGCACACGGTCGCAAGTGCAGGCGGGATGTCACAGCCGATGTTCAGCATGGTGCTGAGGGATGTCCTGTCGGCCATGATGCTGTACAAAGACAGATATATCCATTTTCCCAGGGGGCCTGAGTTGGTGGCTGTGAAGGGCGATTTTTATACCCTTGGACATATCCCCCATGTCATTGGTGCAATTGATTGCACACATGTTGGGCTTGTGCCACCACAGGCACGTGAACAGGTTTACCGCAATAGGAAGCATTCACACTCGGTAAATGTTCAAGTGGTGTGCCTGGCGGACATGATCATCTCCCACGTGTGTGCCAAGTTTCCCGGCTCAGCCCATGATGCCCACATCTTGCGCAGCAGCATCGTTCCTCAGTTGATGGCCAATCTACTTCCTGAGCGTGCATGGCTTGTGGGTGAGTATGCATAGTGGATTAGAGTGGTGTGTGTGTGACATGCTGTTGTGTAGCATTTTGGGACTGCAAGGTTAATCTGTGTCTCTCACACCCAGGTGACTCGGCATATCCGAACCGCCCGTGGTTGCTGAGCCCATTGCGGAACCCCGTCACGCCAGCTGATGTGCGATACAATGATGCCCATGGGAGGACACAGCGTGTGATAGAACGGACATTTGGTCTCCTAAAATCAAGATTTCGGTGCCTGGACCGTACTGGAGGTGCCCTTATGTACTCGCCAGGGAAGGTGTGTCAGATAGTGGTGGCATGCTGCATGCTCCACAACCTGGCCATTCGCAAGGCAATACCCCTGATCCTGGATGACGATGATGAGCAGCCAAGGCCGCCGCCTGCAGTGACGAGGGCAGTAGAGAGGAGGAAGGGGTCGACATGCGTCGACAGCTCATCACCCGCTACTTCACTTGAAGGTGAGTGACGATGTAGAAGGGACAAAATGGTCTGATGGTGTTGCTGTTGCTGTGTGGGTGTATGTGAGCTTGCTGACTGCAGCTTGGTGTTGACTCATTGCTGCCTGCCAATGTATGTGTGATTGGTTAGTGTGATACAGAATGTCTCTATGGTGACTGTTGCTCTGTGTAAAGTTTGTAGATCTGAGTACCTTGTTGACAAGTGTTGTGTGATGTGTGCAATGCCACACCCATACAAGTGACTCTTGTTCTGCGGTTTTCCCTAGGTCCCTTCAGCATCTCACTTGTTACCTACATTCCATTCCCCTGGACCATGTCCTACACGGTGAAGGTTGCACATCCTGTATTAAAGACGGAGCAGACACAACAACATGTGTGTAAGGTGTATTTATTTACAACTGTGACATGCGAGGGTGGAGAAAATGTGAAGGGGGAATTGAAGAAGTGAGTTGACAGTCATGGTAGATGAGATACTTGAGTAGTCCCCACAATGATGTGGAGACCCAGTCCAACAGATAGATGCCATTCACATGGCAGCGTGGTGAAGGATAGTCCAAAAGGTCAATGCAGTGGTGCAGTGGTCTGCCATCATGGCTGGCTCGGGGACTAGCGTTTGGCAGGTGCTTTGGCACGTGAGTCCCCCTGGCCTTTCCTTGGACGGCCCCTCTTGCGCTTGACTGGAGGGGCCACTGCTGCAGGGGCAGTGGTGTCTGAGGACTCACCCCCCTCTGTGGACGCAGGGGAGGATGATGAAGTATCATCCTGCTGCCCAACAGGGGGAGGCGGAGGGGTAGAATGTTGTGCTTGCCTGTCCCTCAGAACCACCACTAGCTGCCCCAAGAGGTCCACAATCTGTCCCATGCGTGTGTCCATGGACCTCAGCAGCAGGAGGTGCTCCTGAGATTCTTCCTCTAACCGGCCCAATCGTCCCTGGGCCTGTTGGTATGCCCCAAGGACTCTGTCGATGTGGCCAAGGGATTCCGTCCCAGGATCAGTCCCCCTCTGCATGACCCTGTTCCGACCAGCTGCACTGCTGCCACGGTCCTGTCCGGTCCTCACATTGGCCCGCTGCATCCTCTCCCTGGCCTCCGCAGTCGATGTGGTGGGCTGCTCAACCCCTGGGGCAGGGAGGGTGTTGTGGACAGCTGTGGTGGTGGTGGTGGTGGTGGTAGTGGTTGACACACAGGCCGTGACAGGAGCTGTCAGAGGATGGTCAGGGGCTGCAGCTGATGTGGTTGGGGGGACAATGGGTGCCTGGGACTGGTTGCGGCCTGCCACACCAGATGGGCCAGCGTGGAGCTCCTCATCCAAGGAATCCAGGGAGTCCTCATCCAGTTGTCTCTGTTCTGGGGGGACTGGCTCTGCAGGGTGGTGTCATCCTCTGCAGTGAGTTCTTGGTCACCTGTGGGTCAGATGAGAAATGGTCATTGTGTTGCACCCATCAAAGTTTGTGTTAGCAGTGTTACATCAACTGTTTGCACATCCAGCAGTTGTTCACTGTACAAATTTGCATTGACCGACAACCAGTGATGCATTACAAGCTGTTGTGGTACATGCATTACTTGTCCATATTGGGAGTTGTCAAGACATGACATGCACAATATAATTTTTTGACATTGACAGTCTCATGTTGGCATCCTGTTATTGATCAATCATATGTCATCCATTTACGCGTATGTGTCACTTGTAGAGCCCTTGCAGCGGTTTACTCTGCACATTGAGTGAGCATTGTAGTTTCATGCATACCTTTTCAATGTGGTGTAGATATCTGTATTTGCAATTCCAGACATGCTTAAGTTTGCTTTAATTAGATCCTAGGTGGTCTGGACCACTGCTACTGTCAGATGGCATGTAGTGGTGTGCATGGTTGTGCTCGGAGTTCCATCTACATGTGTTTCAGTCATTCACACTTTGGTTGCTGTCACAGTTTCATTTTCTTAGGTGTGTGCACACTATAGTTGCCAATGCTATCTGGGTGTGCAGTTGTGCATTGAGAGGCCTGGTGTCCTATGCCAACATGTTTTTTTAAATGCATATCTGGCTGCATGTTGTGGCTGTTGATATGTTGTGTTTGCTGAGTTTTCCTTGTATTTGAGAGACCTCTCTGTGTGTGTATGATGAGGGCTTCCATCTTGGTCCAGTGTGGGACAAGTCAGCATGATATGTCCACATGCCAGTTATTTTGAAGTGTACATTGCAATGACTGACACATGCATGTTGGTGCCAGGAAGTAATGGGTCTTGTGTGCTGGCGGTCAGGTGGGCCCGTGTGAGTTGTTGTGCAAGCTTCCCAGCCCCACACACCCCGACCTGTGAGATGCGGTTACCTACCTGTGAGTTGGGTGGGTAGCATACATTGCCTGCCACATGCTTCTTATTGGGGGTGTAGTGTCCCATCCTCCATAGTGGTGGAACAGCATGCATGTTGCATTTTGTGGGACGGATAGCCAAACACACTACACCGTCTCACTGTAAAGATGGCTACCTACCTGTTAGGTGAGGGTGAAGCACACAATGGCTGAGGCATGCTTCTGGGTGGGGGGAGGGCTCCATCCTGCTCAGCTGTGGGACAAGGGTGCCAGGTGGGAGTTGTAGTGCAGGCCTCCCTATTCCACAGACACCTCCCTGTAAAGATGGCTACCTACCTGTTAGGTGAGGGTGAAGCACACAATGGCTGAGGCATGCTTCTGGGTAGGGGCAGTGCTCCATCCTGCTCAGCTGTGGGACAAGGGGGCCTGGTGGGAGTTGTAGTGCAGGCCTCCCAAACACCCACCCACCTCCCTGTAAAGATGGCTACCTACCTGTTAGGTGAGGGTGAAGCACACAATGGCTGAGGCATGCTTCTGGGTGGGGGCAGTGCTCCATCCTGCTCAGCTGTGGGACAAGGGGGCCTGGTGGGAGTTGTAGTGCAGGCCTCCCAAACACCCACCCACCTCCCTGTAAAGATGGCTACCTACCTGTTAGGTGAGAGTGACGCACACAATGGCTGAGGCATGCTTCTGGGTGGGGGGAGTGCTCCATCCTGCTCAGCTGTGGGGCAAGGGGGCCTGGTGGGAGTTGTAGTGCAGGCAGCATGTACACATGTACCCATGGTGATGTTGCTAACTACCTTTGGGGGGCTTCAGGGGAGTGTCTGTTGTATCTGTGAGAGATGTGTTGGGGGAGTGTTGTGCACATGAATGAATTTGAACCTAGGAGGTATTATTTTGTAATGGTGCAAGACAGTATATTTGTGTGATGTTAGGCATTTGTTTGTACTTACCAGCCTCCACTCCCCGGGTATTCCTGAGAGACTCTCTGGATGTAGAATGCCAAGCACCTTCTCCTCTCATTCAGTGAATGTTTTGAGTGGAACGGGAGGGCCACTGCCTGTCCTGTGAGCCAGCTCATGGTTCTTGGCTCTCTTCTTTTTGACCACTGCCTTCAGATCGTGCCACCTCTTCACGATTTCATCTCTATTGCGTGGCACGGTCCCTACTGCATTGACCTTCTCTACTATCCTTCTCCACATTTGCGTCCTTGTTGCTAGTGGTGTCTGTTGGACCTGGTTACCAAACAATTGTGGTTCTACCCTGATTATCTCATCGACCATGACCCTCAACTCACTCTCAGTGAATTTGGGCATTCTCTGTGGTGACATGGTGTGTGATGTTTCAAGGTGTTTAGGGTGCAGGTTTGGAAGTGTTAGTGGTGGTTGTGATGTGTATGGTTTGTGCTGTGCAAAGGTGTTAGAGGTTCAGGTGTGGAAGTGGTGGTGGTGGTGGTGATGTGTGTGTGTTGTGCAGATTTGCCTCTCCTGTCATCTGTGGTGGATGTCCCCTCAGTTGTGGAGTTTTGCAAAGGATTGTGGTATGTTGGGGGTTGGATTTATACTGGTGTCTGTGGGTGTGTCAGGATGGGGTATTGGTAGCAGGTGTGGTGTGTGTGTGAACCTGGGATTTGTAGTTTTGGAGTTTACCATATGGGTGTGTCTTTGGGCTGTGTTAGCTATTTTTGGGTGCATGCCTTGTTTGGTTGGTGCACTTTGTGGCCATGTTGTGTGTTTTTCTAGCGACCGCCATTTTTTTAACGGAGCGTCCGCAGTGGTGGCTCGGCTACGGCGCTTCCGCCGTCTCACTGATTTTTCAATGTTGTCGACCGCGGCAGTCGGAAACAGCGCACTGCACCGCGGGGATGTCGGGAATATCATAATTTTGATGGCGGTGTCTCCGCTGTGGTTGCGGTCGTTTGGGCTGTTTCCGCTGCGAAACCGACCGCCGCGGACGGGTTTGGGCCTTCTACGCAGGCGTACGGTGGATTCTTGGGTCTCCTTTCCGCCGCGGTCGGATTTTTACCGCCAAGGATCCTAATCTAGCCGTTGGTTTTCCCGCGGTAGCGGCGGGCGGTGTTTTCCCGCTACCATGGCGGTCGGTTGTTTTTCCGTCCGCCATCGTAATGACCTCCTTAGTTTGTTCTGTTGTTTACTGAGCAAAATAATTGCATCAATGTGCCTTCCTTACAAAGAAGCCATGCTTAGGATGTTCCTGTATTTGTAACATTTAAGGTCCTTAATTCAAGTTATTTTCTAGGGATTGTTCATTAACTGAACTGCCTATTGTATTTCTGTATTAGATAAATGTCAAGTCATCTCCTTAATTTCCTATCTACACCTCTTTATTAATATATAGCAAAGTACATGTTTTCTAGATGTATCTGGTTTGATGTATCTTGTAAATTTGAAAAGTGATTGGTTTTTGTGAATCTATCTTTGTTAATGCAGCCCTATTACCTCATGTCTCACCAGACTAAGGGCCTGGTTACGAGTTTGGCAGTGCAGGAGTGGGGAGGCACACCACTGCCAGCTCCCACACCACCAAACTTTACCACCGCCCGCCCGATAGATAACGAGTTTTCTCATTGTCTGGCGGGCGGTCCTTTGGGTTTCCCACAGCAGGGTCTTTGAAAAAGGCCCCGTAATGGAAATGCCAAAGCAAGTTCATGCACGGCATGGACTATTAAGTCCAGCCATGCAGAAACTGGGTGTGCATGCAGACATGGGGGCACACCATGTGCCCCCCTTCATGCATCCCTATGGCCTGAGGCACCATGGGGCCCTGTAGGACCCCACAGTTTCCTCACCACCAGCAGTTTAATGGCGTGAACACCACCATGAGACTGCTGGCTGTGAGGAAACTTGTAAAATGCTTGGCGGGGCCGCAGCGGCCCCACCAGGTATATTGTGGCCTCACACTGCAGTTCCACAACCAGGGATTGTGGATCCCTGGCGGTTGCGGCGTTCCCATGGCGGTCCAACCGCCGAAGTTGTAATGCAGCGGTCGAACCTCCGGTGCGCAGTGACCGCTGCGCCAAACTCGGAATCTAGCTCTAAGTGTTTGGCTTTTTGTCTAAAGTGATGTCATAGAGAGATGTGCTAGAGCTTTTTGCACTTGCTTAGAGAGCAGACTCTATGTCAGTTTGTCTTTTGATTTATACTTTGACTTTCTCTGCCTTTTAAATTGAGCAGAATCTGCATTAGTTTGTTTACTTACTTTATACTTAGGGGCACATTTATGAGAGCTTTGCGTCATGCTTGTGTCACTCAATGTGGTACATGCATGATGCAAACCTTTAAGTCATATTTATGAAGCCACGCAAAGCCACTTTTTGTGTCTTTGAATGGCTTCAAAAATATGGAGTAATGCAACGCAGTGCAGATCGCTGCTTTGCATTACTCTGTGCATGGGAGGCATTCCACGGGTGTTGCAGTGGGTGTTCCCATGCACCTCCCATGGTTTTTGACACAGTCCCAGATTTACCAAACCTTGTAAAACCTGGGCATGTGGCAAAAAGATATGCCTCCCCAGGAGAGGCGTAACAAGGAGAAATACCTTTATTTTTCCTCGTTACATCTAATTTCTATGTGTGCTGCATTCTGCAGCACACATAGAAAAAGGAAAAAGCCTCTTAGGATTATTTTTGTGTGACATTCTCATATTTCTACCTAGAAATCTGCTCCTGGCGCATCTTTTCTGACATACTTATAGAAATGTTTGTAATTAGGAGGAAAATGCAAAAGTACATTGAGGAGGAAATGTGAATGTCTGCACTTAATTTTATTATTTAATTTCCTGAATAAGGCCCTTAGCGAACTTGTGGATACAGTAGATTATGTTGCTACTTTCAGGTAGTCATGCCAAATGAAGTTTTCCATGAAATTTTTCAACTACTCCTCAAGTAAACCTGTGTTACCTTCATATGCTTCGATCCATTCACTAATAAACATTCAGAAATTGTCTAGTTAAAGGAAAGCTTATGTGCATTAAGATTTACTACTTCTGTATATCTGGTTTTCTGCCCCCATGCAACTGAAGAGCGCAGCTTTTATTCTCATTATGAACAAGAATCCAAATGGTTTCTATTATTCCAAAAATACATGCACTATTCACTTTGACAAATGGAAGTGGGAACAGTCTGAACTGCAATTTTCTCGGCACAGTACACAATTCTACCATTTAGCACATCATTTGTAGTTGAAATTTAGCACTACATAAATTTTACATTCTAAAAAAAAGCGTGTTATCCTACCAGCTACTCCATTACAAGAATGTAAACAGTTATTGTGGCATTCTGTTTTTTGGGATTTCGAAATTTGCTTCACTATATTTAATAAATGAGATCTTACATTTAATAAGCAAAAATATTAGATCAAACTATTAACTAAGATTTTAAGCATTCGGGGGCTTCATCTTCTATCTATACCATTGACATGTCCTCCAGCGGCGTCACTAGGGTTGGTGTCACCCAGTGCGGTAACTTACCCCATGACACCATCACATGGGTTGACACCTTTCCCAAATGAGACTATTTAGTAAATAGTCTCATTTGGGAAAGGTGTCACCCCATGTGATGGTGTCACCCGGTGCGGTCCGCACCCCCCGCACCCTCCTAGTGACGCCACTGATGTCCTCTTTACCCTCCCTGGCCATAGTTTCAATGACATTGACGCAATTAAGACAACGACCCCTAATTGTTCTAAATGAAACATGATTCTAATGAAAGATCGGCCCTGCATTAGACAGGAGTCAAATGCAGGTAGTGCAGATTGCCTGATGGAATACACGCAAGATATCCACTATATCTGGGCGAAATTTCAATTATTCTGACACATTTTGCAAAATTCCAGGAATATTGTGTTACACTTACCATGCAAAATCCCCCAAATTGTGCCATTATGCCACTTTGCGTATTAATTTGCATTCACAGTAAAAATTTACCATAAACACGACAAACTGCAAACATACGGGAACAGCAGAATGCGAGCAGCTGTTTGCGCTCCCTCTGTTTTCTTGTGCTATTTTGTTTGCGCAAAATGTGTCTTTGAGTCAAAGACTGATGTGAGGACTATCTCGCACTAAAAAATATAGTGCAAAATTATGGGTTTCAACTTAGTGTAATTATGCTTAATTTCACATAGTTTTGGCAACATTTGGCATAATTAGTGAAAGCAAACTACCCAAATTTCACATATGCCGATATTCGCCATGATTAAAAGTAAATAAATCTTGTTTTTTTCTCAAAACTAAAGGAACTGACTCTGCTATTCAACAAGATGCACATTTATCAGGTGAGTGTCATCATAGGTTCAAATGGAAGGGGGATGGATCTGAGGTGCATGCATGAGCCGTAGAGATTTGAAGTGTGTGTTCTCGTTTACAAGGACCACAATGAAGGACTCATTTATACTACTTTAGGGGCCAGATGTACGACTATGACAATTTGCGACTCGCAAATTGCGCTCAATTGCGAGTCGCAATTTGCGAGTCGCAAAATGCCATGTACAACAGTGTGTTTAACACTGTTTGCGATTCCCAATGGGGTCGCAAATTGCGAGGCTCATGAATATTAATGAGCCACTCGCAATTTGCGAGTCCCTTGGGAATGGCTGGCTCTCCCAGGGATGGTGGCCTGCTGGGCTCAGCAGACCTCCATGCCTGGGACTGCTTTTAAATAAAGCAGTATTTTTTTAAAAATGCAGCCTGTTTTCCTTAAAGGAAAACGGGATGCATTTAAAAAAATGAAAATGAATTTTTTCGTTTCGATTTTTAAGGGCAGGCAGTGGTCCCTTGGACCACTGCCTGCCCTTAAAAATATTTTACCCTGCATTTGCAAAGGGGAAGTGGTCCCCTGGGGACCACTTCCCTTTTGCGAGTGCATTACCACCCTCTTGTAGAGGGTGGTAATTTGTGAGTGTTTTGCGACCGCAATTGCGGTTGCAAAACATTCATACATGGGCTTGCGCTCGCTATTAGGAAGGGAACGCCCCTTCCTAATAGCAACTCGCAATTCCTAAATAGTGAGTCGCAAATAAATTGCGACTCGCTATTTAAGAATTGTACATAGTCCTTTCACATTTTGCATGCACAAACAGGTCACAAACCCGTTTGCACATGCAAAATAGGGTCATACATCTGGCCCTAGATGAAGTATGATTCTCTAGGAAAACGTACTGTGTCCAGGACCGACTTGAATGGTCATAAGCTTCTTCTATGTAATTTTAATCTTTCTCATAGTAAACCTTAATCTCACAAGAGATCATGGGCGCTCAAGGTTCGAATCTGCATATAGGTAGATATATTACCATCTCCACTGGTCCATTATTTGACATGAGTGATACAACATTGTGCATTACTGATAACAGAAATAGAGCAGAACTAGAGCAACCGACAGAGGAATTAAAGTTAACGGATAACTAAAGACTTTCAAATCAATGGGAATAGGATGGATGATATGGTACTTCTCATATATTTATTTTTCCAGGATAGAAGATTTTTTAGAAGGCGATGAGTTAGTAGTTAAAACAGTGGGGATGAAGACTGACAACAAAATCCAGCTTAGCTCATTTTGGAAGTCAGTTTGCTCCATGTCCCTTTTATTCTGAAATATTCAACAACTGTAAAGATTTTGAGGATGCAAATTGCTAATTTACGGGGTGAAAGTATTGAGTAAGATATAAAAATGGCCTAGGAAGCTTTATAAGCTTAGGGGAGTGTGACAGGCTACCAAAATAAGTCAGCCATTGTTTGTTGGCTTTAGGGAACGACCGGGAAGACAGACATAAATACATGTCTAGTTAATGTGGTGGTGCAGAGGCAGTGTGGGGGATCATACAGGCAATTAATGAAAGGCAAGATGGCAGCTAATCCATCTACTAGTATGGAAAATAGTCAAGTGTTTATCTGGCCTATGGTTTACAATTATCAACTGTTTATTCATATTGCCAATCCTGAAAATGTCTCAAGACCATACGCAAGTGTAGTGGTTGCACAGACAATAGACACGTTTGCAGAGTGGTTGCAATGTCATTTTGCCTCACTGGCAGAGTTATTTGTTATTCATAAAGAACTTATGGAAGTGAGGTGTTATTTCGGAAAAGCAAAAATTAAATGGACCTGACACATTGGTAGAATTGTTTTTGCACCTGGTCATTTGTATGATCTCACTTTGGGACCTTCAGGCTTTCCATGGTGTTCCAGCCAACAACCAATGTATGTCGGTGGACCGCCCCAAATAGATTGGTCTGTCACACAGGCTGCAGTAGAGATATATATGTGCCTGCAATTAAAATTCATTTTTGACACATGCCAGAATGTTAGCATTACCCTTAACAAATACGCTCTGAACATGTCTTTAACATTGCTTACTTTAGGGAAACGGACCTTTTTAAGTGTACAAACCAAGCCAACCTACATTTTAAAAAGGAAAAACATCCATTGTAGTCACTTTGCACCAATTTAAAGCTGATATGAGGATGAGTGTCCTGGAGACCAACATGGCAGACTCTCTCTTCTAGAGTTCTGCGCAGGATCCCCAGAAATCCTACAAAATCCTTCTAAACTCAGCTTTATCAGCTAGTTAGGAACCCCCCCCCCCCCCTTTGGAACACAGTTATGGATGCAGTGGGTAGGGAGTCCAAAACGTAACCTCCACTGGATGGATGGTGCCCTGAACACAGCAGATCGGGCATATGGAGGCTGCACACTGAGGAGGGTTCCTCAACTGCTGTGACCCTCTCAATGGATGGCCCAGAATTGCTTTTTTTCGAAGATCGCCCTCATGCTTGGGGGGAGGGATCTCAGCTTCTGCATTGGCAGAAGCCTCTGGGCACGGTCTCTGGAGAGTAGTCCAGAGAGCTATTCCTCAACAGTGTGGGACAATTGAGCGGAGTCGACCCTTCCTCATTTATGCCCCCCTTGGGCTTTTCAATTAATCTTGAGGGAAGGAGAAAATGACAGACACCCCCCCCTAGAGTATAGGGTGCATAAGACAGCTGGTTATGCCTCGAAGGCTTTGGGTGCTAGTTACCTCATTGTATGTCATGTGTTTCCTGCATGGCCCATTGTAATTTTCCCTATGTTAGCCTAATTGTGCACATTGTAGGCCACATTTTCTTTTGCACACATTACATATAAACGTGCTTGCTTTTGTGCCCCATTGTACGTTCACATGGAACCTGCATATGTTTTAAATTCTGTTCTTTTCCTAGGATTTAGTCTGAACACCATAGACAAGGTCAAACAACAAGGCTACTTGTAATTCTCTCTGTTCAGGCACTAGCACTTACACACAACACGAGAATGCTGCTGCTGTTTATGAGCACACATGTCTTGTCATATAACCGAGCACAGGAGTTCAAGAACACACACTGAGCGAGGGGTTCTGGAACAAGATTGCTATGAAAGCTGAGATGTAGAATGTCCATTGTATATGCTAAGGTATGGGGTCTGCCACTAATCCCAGAGATCTTTCATGTATATAATACTCTCGCTTCAGTAGAAGGGAGGGGTTTAGGATATTCTGACAGGGATTTTTATGATATATGGTTTATTGATCATTCTAACGTTATTTTTGGTATGCATTTGTTTTCTAATTGTGGCACGAATACTGCATTTTAGGACACAATAGTTTGAATAAATATTCTAAACTTCCTTTGTGTCTCTTGTTTACTTTATTGTGGATGAGTAAGAGTGAGAGAGCGAAAGGGTGTGTCTTGTTACCGCAATCCCTCAGAGGATCAAGAGTGTTGTGTTCTGGGGTGCCAATTCACTTGTTTCTCTGGTAAGTTTAGGAGGGCGAGTTAGGCACTATAGCTAGTCGGACTCTGTCTCATAGGTATTGAGCTGGTATGGTGACTCAGTCCCTACACACCGATGTTCTGTGACTTCACGCATAGTTCTGTTCCTGAGCAGAATCCCTGTAACAGGTATTTTGGCTGATCGCAGTCCCAGGACAGTTTGGATTATCTCCCTGTATTGGACTTGGTGAGTGACTGCTTGTATCACCCCAACCCTTGTGAGACACCAATTGATTTGGGGGAGGTTGGGTCGTGATTGAGGGCACCAACTATTGGGGCCCTTTGCCTGCATGACTGAAAGAATCAGTGACATACTACTCTCATCGCATATTGATCTTCTCTGACTACACTAGATCAGTTCAGTCGCTTCACAAATAAGTTTAAGAAGTCAAGAGGAAGTTATAAGCAATGAACTTAGGGTATATGCTGCTTTATTCCACAAAACTGAAGGTACTTTTTCAAAATCGCTCCTTCTTCTTCAACACTCCACAGGTAGCATGGGAGAGAGCAGAGGAGAGAACACAACTGAAGGCTCCAGTTTCAAAACTATAGGCAAGGACACATAAGCATGGGGAAGAAGCGAGGGACCGAAGGAGGATCAGTGAACCCGGATAGGAAGACGCCGGACACAAAACAACAAAACAGATGACACAAAATTATCGGGATCAGAGACTGATATCACTAACGAAAGAGAAGGCTCTCGCAAACGGCATGGAGACTCACACAATGAAGAAGTGAAAACCCAGAACCCCTCCCTGCCTGACAATGATGTCTCTCACGGCATGGAATATGTAGGATGGGTCTTAATTTCACAAACCCCCTCAAAGAGGTAACAGAGGAAAGCTAACTGGGGAGGAGCGGAGAAGGAACTGAGTAAATTACCTCTTGATGTCACAAAACCCATGATACACTCTGTCTAAAAGAACAATAGGATATGGGAGATCCCAAGCAGAACTGGCCACGTACATCATTTGGGGAAATTCATTAATCTGGGGGAAATAAGATGCTGGCCCCAACGGGTGCTCTTCCTTCCCCATATTAGGCACAGTTGTCAATTTTATATGGCAGATTCTTCACGTTATGAATTATGGGTGAATTTGGTAGGGAGTTATGCAGTTTACCTAGTTACAAGGCAGAGCTGTCAGACCCCCAGGCACATAAATTCATCCACATTTACACAAACATAAATTATTTAGGATGCTGCCATCCTGTTCCAACGCACTCAAACTCTAGTACGCTGGATATACTGGAACGTAAATGGATTGCTGAACAAAATAAAGCAAGCAGCAGTTCTTAAAGTTAAAAAAGATTACAGGGTAAATATGCTAATGTGCAGGAACCCACCGGAGGGGTGATCATTGCAGATGTCTCAACAGGTATGGTTTTCACCTCTGTCCCATTCAGGCTTTGAACAGGGTCACGGGAGGAGCAATCATGATACAAAACACTTCCCACTAATTATAACAAACTCATGGATGGATCACTATGATCGAAACCTCCTGATTTCTTGTTCACTTTATGATTTGCCAATTACAATGTGATGCATGTATGTACCACCACCATTATCAAAGAGCTTCCTATCAAAAATTAGCTCTGTCCTCTTGATGCACCACAGGAAATGGCAATCATGAGGGCAACTTTAATGGCCAGCATAGACTACAGGAGAGACAGGTTGGAGCCACCACTAGCAACAATGCCCCAGACAAAGGCCATAGCTGATTTTGTACACATTGTTGGACTTAGTGGTATTTGGCATCACTACTGCCCTCAGGAAGGGGGTTATACCTATTTCTCAAGAACACATAGATCCTTTTCACACATCGACAACTTCTTGGTACCCACTGCGGACCTAGCTCATGTTAGGGGCATACACTTACATGTTTGAGGCCTCTCTGATCATGCTCCATTGAACTGCATTTTTCCGGAAGAACCAATACCTAACATATGTGGTTGGCGAGTGAGCCCCTTGTACTCAAGAAGTAGGAAGTCAGGTATGCCCATCTGGAAGCCATGACACAAAACATTAACATAGGACAAGTTGAATCACCACAACACTCAGGGGAGCATATAATGCTGTCATACAAAGGCATATGATTAGTATGGTAGCTAAGCAAAAACAGGAGCACCTCCGTACTTTCACAAATCTGGAGGAGGCAGAGGGGAATTATTGTGCAGACGCTTCATATTCTAACTTACACTCCCTTGCCTAAGCACAACTACAGCAATTAGCAGATTAGATTGGACTCAGCTCTTGAAAACATGGCTTCCAGCTAAGCAACGATTCTACAACCAGAGTGATAAAAACAATAAATTGACTCACTGGTTGGCAAACAGAGACAATGGGGCAGGGCACATAACACAAATAAGTAAGGAACAGGGGAATATTTAGACACACCCATTCAACATAGTTAATGCTTGCACACAATACTACCCCACCCTCTACAACTCATGTAACTTGAGGCCACCTTAAAACCTGCCCACCTACCTGCTCTTCATGCTGAAGCTCTTGGAAGTGCAGAGGAATCCTTTGGAGAACCCCATAAACACAGATGAGATCATGGAGGTGGTCCAGCAAATGACTCGCGGCAAAACGCTTGGCCATATAACTTTCCATCTGAATTTTATAATTGCTTTAATGCAACTATTGGACCTGACAGCCTTAGGGTGGTATTCCCCAAAGTTTTTGCCTGCTTACCTCCACTTTTAGCTGTATTCTTTTTGTTCATCTTAGGACTCTGAGCACTTTACCACTGCTAACCAGTTCTAAAGTACATTTGCTTCTCCCCTAAACATAGTTTCATTGACTTATCCACAATTGGTATATTTAACTTAGCTGTAAATCTCTAGTAGAGTGCACTACCTGTGCCAAGGACCTGTATATTAAATGCTTCTGATGGGCCAACAGCACTGACTGTGCCACCCACACAAGTTGCCCTTAAAACACGCCTCAGGCCTGCCACTGCAGAAGTGTGTGCAGTTGACACTGCCTTGTCGACTTCTCATATAAAACTTCTTGCCAAGCTTTAAACTCCCCTTTTATTACATATAAGTCACCTCTAAGGTAGGCCCGAGGTAGCACATGCTGTATTACTAAAAGGTACCTTGCTCACTTTTCCACTGGATTCAAGCTAGCCTGGCTGATGAGGGGTGCTACACTGAAACTGTTCCCAGGGTGCTTGTTTCCGGTTCAGGGAAGACCTGGCTTGGCAGGTCGGGCTGGACTGTTCTCATGAGGCACATGGTCAAGACTGATTGGCATATACCTGGGTCTGTGCTGAGGTGGCAAAGTGAGCTAAAGAATGATGATGGATTCAACCCAGATCTGTGACTGGTGTGAGTGTCTGAAAAGTTTCAGCGCCCCAACCATCATCTCCTTGTGTTTCCTTTGTTCGCTCTAAGTTGGTAGGGTATGCCCAGACATGGGTCCCTTGCTCACTTTGCCACTGGATTCAAGCTAGCCTGGCTGATAAGGGGTGTTACCCCGAAACTGGTCCCAGGATGCTTGCTTCCGGCTCAGGGAAGACCTGGCTCGGCAGTTCGGGCTGGACTGTTCCCATGAGGCACAGGGTCAAGACTGATTTGCATATAGCTGGGTCTGAACTGAGGTGGTGAAGTGAGCTATGATCCTCCTTGATGCCGAAAAAGCATTTGATCGGGTGGCATGGGAGTATTTATGGGGAGCCCTGGCTGCTAAAGGGTTTTGCCCCAGGGCGATAACGGCTGTCAAGGCAATGTATGCAGATCCTTACGCCAGACTTCAGTTAATGGGCAAAGAATCAGACACTATAATAGTGGCTAGAGAAACAAGGCAAGGGTGCCCATGCTCCCCCATATTATTTGCTCTTTACATTGATCCCTTTATCAAGGAGATATTACATAATCAAGTAATCACTCCAGCTATCACCAGCGGCTATGAAACCAAAGTATTAGCATACGCTGATGATATTGCCATAATAACATCTGACCCCGAGAAGGCTATAAAAATGTAAAATTATGACTAAAATATATGGCTGTGAGTCAGGATACTTAATGAATAAAATGAATACACAGATAATATGTACAGACAATATTTTCTTTCAGGACATTCTGCGAGAGGCCACTGCCACATATTTGGGGGTAATGATAAACCCAAAGGTAAAGACGATCACCCAGATTGATTTTAACCCATTGATTAGCAAAATGGCATCTGATCTGAGGTGTATGAAGGCACTACATCTGACTATCATTGGCAGGATTAATGTCCTTAAGATGGTAATGCTGCCTAAGGTACTATATTTGTTTAGGTTCCTGCCCATGGAAAGTGAAGGATCTGAAGACATTGGACTCTATTGTTAGTAATTTTATCCGGCAGTACGGCAAGATCAGAAGATCTCTCAAATATCTGGGTCTCTCTCAAATGCGAGGTGGATGGGCTGCCCCTAACCTTACGTTGTACTGTTGGGCCGCATTACTACAACAAATGAATATACTTTTTTTTAAAGGGGCTCCAGCGAGCGCTTTGGAGGGACCCAGGATCTCCCAGCTATTTATGACCTTGCAGTTGGAGAGGTGGCAGGGGCACTGCTACTTCGCCAACTAGAACCCAGTTACTTCAAGAAGGTGTGATTCAAAATTATCATCAATGCCTGGAAAACCTCGGAGAGAATCCGAAAGTTCATGAAGATTGAAAAATATTCCAGGTACACACCACTCTGGCGCTCAGCACTTTCCCCCCCTGCTTTCTATGATATGATGGGGAAACAATGGGAGCAGCTTGGCCTTATAACAATTGGGGACATTTATCCAATAGACCAACTGTTCACCTCTTCTGAACTGCAGAGGGACTATGACATTCCCGACAGGTCTTATTTTAAATATCTTCGAAATAAAAGGGTTTTTACTAAAAGCAGACTGGTGGTATCTCTTGCTAAGATCTTCTGCTCGAAGCACTTTGTAAATTGGACTGTAAGATAAAACATCCATATGGTATATTGCTGGATCAACTGCCAGAAGATATAGTGAAAACTGAAGTAAAGTGGGCTAGCAGACTGGAGAATGCTGATACTAACTTAGATATGTCACTAGAATTGGCAAAAAAACCCTTTTCTCAGCTAATCTGAAGGCACAACACTTTAAGACGATTTTTAATCTATATTTCATTTTGGCTAAACTATTTATTTGGAAAAAAGGGAGAATGATACGTGTCCCAGATGTGGGTTTGGTCCGGCTGAGATGGTACATATGTTTTATGGTTGTAATAAACTATTATCGCTAAAAAGGGACCTGGAGAAGTTCTGGGAGAAGGTATTGGGCAGGAGGGTTGGTCTGACCCCTTCTTTAATGTTACTAGGATATGATAACAGCTTAGGGCTAGATTTTAGGCAGAGCTGTTTCGTATTTATTTCAGTTACAGTTGCAAGGTTGCTTGTAGCATCTAGATGGAAAGATTCTGATCCCCCAACATTTCAAGCATGGCTGGCTCATTTAATTGCCATCTATAACCTTATATGCTTGTAAGGGACGACAAGCTAGGAAGTGGGGAAAAAAGATTTGGCTCCCAATATTGAATTGGTTAAACAGGGAAGAAAACATAGGAGTCTGACTGCAATTTTAGCTTTGTAGAAGGCCCTACCCACTGGCAGAAAGGATGACCATTGTAATTAATTGTAGTAACAATTTATCTGTACATATTAAAGGCATAAGCTCTCGCTCCATATTTTAACATATGAAATTTCTAATTGTTTAACATAATAATCATGGTACTACCTATATTTTGTATATTATATATGGTATTTATTTGTACAGTTCCTCTCTGAGCCATAAAAATAAAAAATAAGCTGTAATTCCTGATTGAGAAGGAGTAGCTCTGTCATGTTTAATATCATTGGAAAAGTAATGATAAATCCTCTTTGCTGGAAAAGTTGGATTTACCATTAGAATTGTAGAAATGCCATATTTAGAAAAATGGCATTTCTCTGCTCTTAAAACTCTGCGTGCCTGCAGCCTGTCTCAAATACATGTCAGGGGTGGGTGACAGTCAGACTTTGTGCATTCCCTCTAGACAACCACACACAAAGGAAGGTGAGGTGTGACAGAGTGACCATCTGCCTTCTGATGGGTCATCCTGGGCAGTATGAAAGGGAGGAGTTGACACTTACTCCTTAATGGGCCGTGTCCTGTCTCCACACAAAGGGTTGCATGCAGCCCTGTAGTGAGTCTGGAGCTAGGGCTGGGAAGGGAGGATCTCCGTTCACTTCAAAGCCCCTCTTTGAAGTCACCTACACTTCAAAGGCACAACTGGGTATCAGTACTGTGTCTCTGACTCTACCAAATCAGACACTTCTGGACCTGCAAACAAACCAGGAAGAAGTTCTGCTGTGCTGCTCCAAGGCCCACCACTCTGCTGCTCTGGAAGAACTGTTTTTCTTCTGTGCTGACCTGCTGACTGCTACTCACTGCCCCTGATGAGGAAGAACTGGACTATTGCCTGAACCCAGATTGATCTCCAAGCGCATGCTGGCTTGCCTCCTGTTTTGAGACTCAGGGATTTCAAACTCTTCCCTCTTGCCCCTGTGCCTGGTTCATTGGAAGTGGATCCAGGTGCGTGCTCCAGTGGCACCCTCGAATCCTCTGCTGTGTGAAGCAGAATCAACCCGTCACCGCAGTTGCAGATCCAGAACCAGCGCATCGTACTCGGAACCAGCGCATTGCCTCCAGAACCAACGTATCAGAACCGCTGCTGTGCCACTGCTGTAGTGAGAGACGATCCACACATCCCCGCGACTGCGTGGAGTAACCCAGAGCATTGGCTTTAGGACCAATGCATCTCGGCTTTGGCGTTTCGTCTTCGAAACTGGCTCAACGCCATTGCTCTGTGGGGAAAATTGATGCATCACCTCAACTGTGGGATCAACACCGGCGTATAGCTCAGCTGCACCCCTCATCTTACTCTTGCGATACTCCGTTCACAGGGCCTTACGTGGCTCCTGTATTAGGCCCACGCTCCATAGCGGTCAGCCTTAACTCTTGACTTTGCCCCGGTCGAGGCAAAGTCGAGATAACCCCCTTAGGCTCTCACTGCTTCTAATTGCTATTTTTACATTTAATCTTCATGAATTCATATCTTGACTTCTACTTTTTGTATTTTTATCACTTTGGTCTTGGTTTATTTATAAAATCATAGTCTATTTTTCTAAATTGTTGTGGATACTTTTTGTGGTGTTTTCACTGTGTTACTGAATGAAGTGTTGCACAAATACTTTACACATCACCTCTTAAGTTAACCTTGCCTGCTCTGTGCCAACCTACCAGAGGGTGAGCACAGGTTAATTTATACTGTGCATCTGACTTACCCTGACTAGGGTTGTGGTTCCTGCTTAGACAGGGTGCATACCTCTGTCAACCAGAAACCTAATTTCTAACAGCAACATTGGTGGAAACAATCCAAGACTTATATGAAGCAGCTAAAAGGATTTTCCTAAGATATGTGTGAGGCCCAACTAGTAACCACACCTAAACCACATAAAGCTCTGGATGCATGTAGATCATATCTTTCCATTACACTGCTCAACTCCGACTACAAAATCCTGCAAAAAGTACTAGTGACTCGCCTCACTCAAGTAGTCACATTTCTAATACAGTCTGACAGAAGTCAATTTATGCCACATAGGGCCACTCGACACAATATCAGACATGCCTTGAAAGCTATAGCAATGGGGCCCAGATTTAAGGAACCACTGCGATTGCTTTTAATGAATTTCAAAATGGTTTTCAATAGCATCTCTTGTGATTATCTATTTGACCTATGTTAGAGGGTCATCCTTTTGCCTTGTTTACCCACATTTTCCTAAATGATACTGGTATTAATTGATTCTGACTGTACCCTGTGTTTTGCTAACCAGGACCAGGGTCAGCGCTATGTGTAAAAAGGTACATGTAAAGGGGTACACTTACAATTGACAGTGACAGACCCCATAAGTCCCTAGTAGATAAGAGGCCAAGGGGTGCAAGCTACCTATAAGTCCCTAGTATTTAATGGGGCATGGACGTTTAGAGGCCACTTCCATGCCTGCTGTCTCTTTAAAGGCAGTCCTGCCTTGCAACCTGCCTTTAAAACAAAATTCTCACAATTGGAATTGACAAAACCTATAAGTCCCTAACATGCAATAGGGCATGAACGTTTAGAGGCCCAGCAGATTCCCTGCACTTGCATGTGTGCAATGCTGTGTGCCTGCTGTCATTTTAAAGGCAGCCTGGCTTTGCAGGCTGTCTATAAATGTAAATTGTGTTCAAACTAGACTTTGGTGGTATGGACACTTTAAAAGTGATAATCTACCCTATAGTTACATATTAGGTACCCCCCAGGGACTCCCCTAGGTGTCCCAGGGGTGGGGGTCCTGTAACTATAAGCATGGGCTAAACAATATGTTTTATATGCCCTGGTGAAGGAAAAATTTTCCATGTCATTTTCCCTCATTGTAAATATCAAGCTCCATAGGCTAACATTGCAATATTTAATTTAGTTGTAAATATTGCTAAAAAAGGAGTAAATATCATTTAAGGACTCAAAAGATTGGTACTGATAAATCCAGCAACTGGTCACGCTTGAATTTATCATAACTAGTACAGAAGAGACGTTCTGTAAGCCAAAATCAAGCCTTCTAGTGGTCTCTGCTGATTGGTCAGCCTTAACAGGCTTAGCCAGGCTGCTTTGATTAGGTTATAAGTGGCTTGGGAGGAGCAGAGGTTATCTGATGGAGAGTGCTCTGCAGCTGGGGAGGATGGGTCCTACAGATGGGGCTGGATAAATCAAACTGAGCTCAAAGAGAGGGTAGATCAGTAGGGAATGCCAGGTGTACCTATCCCACATATCCTGGGTCCCAGCCTGATGGCAGGTTTAGGAGAGGAATTTGCAGAGGTCAGAGGGAGAAGAGCTAATAGAAATGAGCCACACGGTCGGTTGGTTTAGCTAGCTCTTACTCCTCTGGAGAGAAATCAGCCATGCTCGATTTTGGAAGTGCAGTGCTTTGTGGCACAAGAAGACACCACAGTTTGGAAGAAGTTGTCATGCTTTTGGGAGGCACCTACCATCTCATTGGATAGATGTGCCCCCTGATTGTCGCCAGAGAACACTTCATAAAAGTCTGGGAGCTGCATAGTCTATCAGAGCTGCTGCCTGAAACTACAAGGAAAAGACGGACTGCCCTGATGGAATCTGGACCCAAAGGCCCGCACTCTAAATCACTGCACCTGCTGCACAATCTGGTACTACAGCCATGGGGACTGTGCCGTGCTTCTAGAAGGAATAAAGAGTGGACTCCCTGCAAGCTACAGGTTAACATAGCCCACCTGCCTCATCTCCACCATGAGTCCCCATCCTGGATTGAATCCATTGGACCTTTAAGGATTTGGTCAAGTGCATTGTGGGAACTGTGGTCCAGACATCCCAGAGACCATCTAGGAGATTCCAGACCTTTGGAGGCGTGATTTAGACACTTTGCACCTACATGGATACCTTCAGGAAGCATCTCCTGAGGTTTGGAGAACCTTGAAGAACTTTTGGGAAAAAGCTCCACAAGGTGAATGACCCAACTGCGAAAGTCAAGCTGGCCACCTTCAACAGGGACTTGGCCAGGATTTCCAGATCATCCCTCTGAAAGCTCCAGAGCTCTGGACCTCCTGGATTTGACCGATGCCTTGTGGAAAGTCAAGCCAGCGAACCCTCTCCGAATCCGGCCTGCTGTGGAAGGTCGAGCGGCGTCAGAAGAAAAAGCTCCAGGAAAATTGTGAAGGTGAAATTTTGACTGGGGCCTCCCACTTAGTGTACGACCAGGACTCCATCATGGTCAGCCTCAAACTTTGACTTTGTCCCGGTCAAGCGCGACCAAATGTCCCAGAGTGGTGCTATATGGGCCCGATTCACAAAGGTAAACTGAGACAAAAGTCTAAACTTTACGACTGTTGGCATTCACAAAGGGCATTTAGGAGTAGTAAAGTTAGTCTTTCATATCAGTTTAACTTAAGTTTTTGTCTTAAGTTTAACTGAGACCAAACGTCTAGTCTCAGTTAAACTTAAGACCAAAACCTAAGTTAATCTGAGACAAAAGTCTAACTTTGCTACTCCTAAATGCCCTTTGTGCATACCGAAATTCATAAAGCTAGACTTTCGTCTCAGTTCATCTTTGTGAATCAGGCCCTATGTTTTTAAACACTATAAAGTGGTTAATCTTTAAAAATTCATATCTCTGGTTCCCTACATTGGATTTTTGTCATTTTGGTTTCTATTTGTTCATAAAATATTTCCTATTTTTATAAATTGGTGTTGAATTTGTATTGTGTGTTGTGTCTTACTTATTTGATGTATTGGTGTTTTTAAATGCTTTACACTCCTGTCTACTAAGTTAGGCTTAGCTGCTTGCTGTCAGCTACCAAGGATTGAGCAAGGGACGAATTTGCAAAGACCTTTACTGAACCCTATACCGTGTTTGTTGTCCTATTACTAGTGGTAGGTGCATACTTACCCCTACCACTAACCCACTTTCTAAGAATCCCATGCGCTATACGCATTTTGGACCACAGTTTCTTACTTGCTTACTTTCACCCTATTGCTATATCATAACCTCACAGTCAGGGTTCAGAGAGGAGGAGAGCTATCCAAGTCCTTCACACTTGATAGAGGCATGATAAAAGGATATCCACCTTCTCCACTATTGTTTGCCATCACTATAGAGCCCCCCGCAAGAGCCAGTAGACAAAACAAACAGATAACTGGATTTAAATGGGCCACAGGGTTCGAGGACAATGTTCTGCTTTATGCAGATTTTGTATGCATATATCTAAGCAACTCATTGAGCACATGCCCAGTGATAAATCAGACACTGGCAGAATTTGGCACATACTTCGACCTTAAGACTAAATGGTCTAAAACCAAACAGTTTCCCCTGTGCCCTGAGAGGAATTACAAACAGTAGATGGAAATGTCTGACATTATTGTCCGCAAGCCTAGTATTAAATATTTGGGAGTTTTCCTTACACATGCAGAAGAGGTAGGAAGAGCGAATAATATCCCACACTTTTAGATAATATAAATAAAGACACTGTGAGAAAGTGTATTAAATATTTGGGGTAGGTGTTAGTCCGCTACAAGGCATGATGTCACTATTCCTGTTAGGTCCAGTGAAGGTTTCAGTAATTTAAACTTGAACTCAACCCTTGGTAGCAATGGCACATAGCAGACAGGCTCAACGCAAAAAATGCATAAAACATTTAAAAGTACCAAAACAGTTAGAAAAGTCAAAAACACAACACAATAAAAATCCCACTACAATTTAGAAAAATAGAAAATATTTTAATGAACAAAATGACACCAATTTTAAAAGTTTTAAATAAGCTGCTCGGTATTGGTTCCAGTGAAGATTTGCACTCTTGGACTCAGTCTCTTTTTTTGGAAGTCGAATTCTAGCCGGATAGGATTTGACCTCATCAGATGCCTGCTACGTCGGGCCTGCTGATTTGGATGTGCTTCAGCAGAGAAGAACATAGTGGGAGCTAGGACAAAAGCAATGCACCTCGACGGATTGGCTTGGCAGGTTGGTCCTGGTCTTCTGTCAGCTGTCCAGCAAATATCCTTAAAAAAGTTTCTAAGTCACAGGTTTTAGGGTGAGGCAGGTGGAGTACACTCCAACAATTATCTAAGGGCCCTAGGATCTTAGGGACCCCACTTATAGGTCAAGACTTTCTCCAGTGGAAGCCATCAGCAAGGTCCAGTGCAGTTCCCGTTGGAGCAGGTCAGCTGGGCTCTCTCAGGAAAGTGGGATTCTTGAAACGTTTGTGTCCCTGGAGCTTAACAGGAGGTCGGCCAACTGACCCTTGGATTCCACTTCTCAGTCCCAAGTACAAGTGGAAACAAGTATAGCCCTTACAGTTCTCCTTGCAGGTCACAATAGCAGGTGCAGTCCTGATTCTGTTGTCCACAGGTCCAGAGGAGTTCTGAAGATGGTTTGCAGGGTAGCCACATTGATGCCTGGTGCTCACCTGTGGGTGGGAGAGCCTACTGGCTTCTCCCCAACCAATTGGGAAAAGGTTCCCAGGGATAACCCTACCCACTTTTGCTACAGTTCCTGTATGCCACACCGCAAATAATTTTGCAGTGCCCGTGTCTACCTAAATCTAAGATGACAGAATCTTTCTTACCCTGTGCTGAGCTTCTGTGCCCACCCTGGCCATGTAGCCAGGGAAATTAGCAAACTCTCCCCTGTGGGCCCTCAGAACCGGTACTGGAGGCATCTTCTCTCTCACTGGGCTTGGTGCATTGAGGGCTAACAGGACAATAGAGGGGGCAGACCAGAGAAAAGAATTTTTAAAGTTTAAATTAAAAAGAGGACCAAAAAGCATAAATCGATAACCGTGGGTATCTGGTTACACTAGACCCGGTCAAAGTCAAAAGTGCAGGCCAACCATGATGGAACATGAATTAGGTACAGGGACTAGGTTTGCCCGGCTGCAAGGTTTGCCTTCAGACTTGGAAGAGTTTCAGAAGAAAAAGTTGTTGTACCCGAGTCATGAGTGGGGTAAGCTGTAAGCTAGATCCGAAGCAGGGCTCAGCGACAGTCGGTTGCTAAAGAGCCAGGCCCAGTGTTTATGTAGGTGGGAAAGCTCAGAGTGGGTGATGTACAAAGCCTGTACCCGGAAAGACCTCAATGTTGATGGGATGCTGCTCAGCGTTAGCCCAGATGAAGCTCTCTATGTTTGGACTTAGAAACTTTTCTGGAAGTCATATCTCCTTCCTTGGGGCAAAACAGAAAACTGAGGCTGACCGGTGATTCAACATCCACAGCTGTGGCTTCAATAGTGATTTCAGTCTCCATCAGTTCTCATGGCAGAAAGTTGACAAAAAGTTTCTAAGTCCCACTTCCTGCAGTTATAGGACTGGAGGAGTGCCCTCTAACACCAGTCAAGTGCCCAGGACCTGGGGGCAACACAGTTAGGCTAGTTTGATAAACCTTAGCTCAACCGTGGTAAGCTGTGGCTTCGAGCACTCAGGCTTAAACAAAGTAACAAGTATAAAGCATTTAGTAGTTCCAAAACAACTAAATAGGAAAGTCACGCAACATAAAAGAAGTTCGACAACTAATTATTAAAAAAATTACGTTTTATGATTTTGTAGACACCAAAGCAAACAAAATCCACCAGAGTGTTCTGGAAATACAGATTTTTTTGTAAAATGTAAATCCCAGCTTTTCACCTGAACAAGCATTGGTAACTGGAGGTTTGGAAACGTAAAACTTTTAAAGAGTTGTGTTCAGCTACTCCAGCTCACTTTGGGTGACTAAGTCTGTCAGGGGGAAAGTCAAGGGCACCAATGAGGAGTAGTAGCACAGTTACCTTAGCACCAAAGCAGTCTCAAGTCCAGTTCCAGGCACTATGGGCGAACAACCATACACTTCAATTGAGTGGTCCTGGTGCAAGGCATACAGGATGCTGAAAATGCTGTGAGATCCTGAAGATGCTGTAAGATGATGAAGGTGCTGTGCAGTCCATGGCAGTCTTTCACTGGCTCCTCCTTGCTCCACAGTTCAGGTGGGGTGACCTTGACCACATGGGTCTGCACTAAGATGACTTTCCCTGGTCCGACAGACTCTGGCGCCACTTTATAGTATCAGCACTGAGTTGTCTGGGCTGTACAGCAGCAGTCAGTGGAGATCAGTAGATTGTGGCTACTAACAGGCAAAATCAGGCACCTTCAGCTATTGTGGCCTTGGTGCTGTAACAGGAAGTCAGCTAACTGACTCTTACAGTTCACCTCTTCTGTCTTGGGCTCAGGAGCTACTTTCCCATGAGCCCAGTCCTCTCTTTCCTAGTTCAAAGATCAGCAGGTGCAGTCCAATCTTTAGTGCAGCCTCTTTTTGCCAGGCCCAGGGATCAGCAGAGCAGTCCTGCTTTGGTCTTCTCTCCAGTCGAAAGGTGTGGCTACCTGAGGGCTACAGGCCCACAGAAAATACAGCTTGAGAACTGGTTTCTCCTCAGACGCCAACCAGTCTACCTCAACAAAAGAGAAGACCCTCTTGTGTGTGTAAACAATTTGCCACTTCAATGGTGACTTCTCCTTTGAAGCCTGCCTTTTGGGCTCACACCCTCTGTGGCTTCCTGCCAGGGAGAGGTGACACCTCTTCCAAATGTAGGCCTCCATTGTTCTGACTCCTGGGAGTCGTACACACTTTTCCCCAGGAGGGCAGAAGGCTGTCTTGTAGCCAACATTTGTGAGTGGCCACAGGAAGACTTGAGAAACAGAATGGCAATTTTCTAAAAGTTGCATTTCTTAAAAAGTTACATTAAATATGACTTGGACATTAAGTCAGGTTTAGGCAACGATCATTTTGAAACATTGAAATATCAACTTTAGTAGTCCCTTTCAGAACTTAGCCCAGCTGAGTTGTCAGTATGTAAACCTGTATTTGTCAATGGGGCTAATAACGTTAACAAAAATTGGAGGTTTTACTGGTAGGACATGTAAAAATACATGTCCTACTCTTTAATATACTGCACCCTGTCTTAGGACTAACTAGGCCTGCTCTAGGGGTGGCTTATATTTATTAAAGAGGGAGGTCTGGGCTACACCATTAGTTTAAATGGCATAATTGAATTATCAGTTTAAAATGGCTGTACCAGTCTGCAGTGGCAGACTAGAAGATATGTTTTCACATAGTCACATCTAGGATAGCACAATAGGTGCTGCAGCCTTGGTGGGATACTTTATCTTACAGGCCCTGGGTACTACTACTACCATAGAATAGGAACTTATAAGTAAGGGAATTCATACCAATTGGGTGTGAGCCAATGAAACATATACTTTGTGGGGTCAGAACACTGGCATTGAGGTCTGGTTAGCAGGCCTCAGTGCAATCTCAAAGTCGTAAAACCAGCAGCATCAGTTCAAAACATTAGGGGTGATCATTCTAAAAGGGGCATTTCCTTACAGTAGGCCTTCTTTCAAGATCAGGGAGGGGCTAGGCTCGTCCCCAATGCCATAACGTCAAAGTAGGATACCCCCTCACGACTCCTAGGGTCTTTGTCCCCTGTGTGGGAGTAATACACATATCACACAGAAGAGTTATCAGGGGTCAGGTGACAGCTGGACACTGGCATGAAATGTTTTTAGGCAGGAAAATGACAACTTTCATAAAGTGTCATTTCCAAAATAGAATATAAAATCCAATTTGACCATTAAGTTGGATTTTAAAATACTATTAAAATGAGTCCTTGAACCATTTTTCTAGCTGCACCTAAACTGATTCGAGCACCTATTTAAGGTAATGGTGTAAACCAGTGTTATACCCAGCCTTGCCATAGTGAAAAATGACTTTGTAGGTTTTTCACATTCAGGGCATGTACAATTGTAAAATATAAATGATACATGTTCTACCTTTTAATTACTATGCACCCTAACCTTTGGGCAATTGGGTCCTACCAATCGTGCAACTTATAAGTAGTAAAAAGGAAGATTTAGGCCTGGCAAAAGGTTTGTTTTGCCAGGTTAAAATTAGAGTTTTAAAACTGCACACTGAAGCTGCATTGGCAGGCTGGGAGCAGTAGCGGCCCGTGGTGGGAATGCTGCCGGGCGGTGACGTGGGGCGGGGAGGGCAGGGTAGGAGGTAGTAAACTACGAATTCGGCCGAATAGAGGTAAGTAAACATATAAATAAATAAAACGAATTTCGTTAGCGCGCTGCATCGCATTTGGCGATGCAGCGCGCTAACGAAATTCGTTTTATTTATTTATATGTTTACTTACCTCTATTCGTCCGAGTCCGTAGTTTACTACCCCCCACCCTGCCCCTCCCCCGCCCCATGTCACCGCCCGGCAGCACTCCCACCACGGGCCGCTACTGGCTGGGAGATATAGTTAAAGTGGTACTTTATTGGTTGGCCGAACGAGTGCTGCAGTGATGGGTTTATCTGATTTTGCATGCATTCTACTGCTCTTTGGGGGCCACAGTGCGGGGGAGGGGCTGGGACTACAGAAACCAGCAGCATTAGCAACAGAAGAGGCGCCAACACAAATTTGCCCTGCCTGCCCTGTGCACAGCGCATTAAAGCACCTCAGTCCTCCTGTGGCACAGAACTTGTTTTCCTGATTTTGCACCATTCTACTGCAATTTGGTAGCCATAGTGTGGGGGACTACAGAAAACAGCAGCATTAGCGCCAGAAGAGACACCAGTGAATATCTGCCCTGCCCACCCACCCCACCGCACAGCACAATAAAGTGTCTCAGTCCTCTCACGGCACGGGACGTGCTTTCCTGATTTTGCCTGTATTCCACTAGTCTTTGGGGGCCATATTGGGGGAGACTACAGAAACAAGCAGCATTAGTGCCAGAAGAGGGACCAATGCAAATCTGCCCTGCCTGCACTGCCACAGAGTGCATTAAAGCACCTCAATCTTCCCGCCGTGCATGACACTCGTGAGCCACGCCCGGGAGAAGTCCGAGCCCAAGGGTGGGCCCGTCCTGCACCTGTCAGCCCCAGGAAGAACTAGGGCAGGGCCACCCCCCTTTCTCTGTGACCGGGCAGCATCTGTATTTTTCGTTAAGATCGACAAGACTGCTTCATATTATCCAGGTACTGTAGCTAATTTTTACTGGGGAGGATGCTCTGGTATCCTGTTCCTTGACCACACTGATTTTCTTGTGTGTTTGTACATTTGTTGGGGTGGGACTTCGTCCCCCAGCACTCATCAAGCCTGCTCCTTGTCCAAACTGATTTTCTGGGAGTTTGCACATTTGCTGGGGTGATACTTCATCCCACAGCATTGGCTCATGCGTGTTTGCGCATTTGTTAGTGGGACTTTGTCCGCCCGCATTGACTCCTTGTGTGTTTGCTCATTTGTTGGGGTGGGATGCAGTTCTACTTGTGGTGGGGGTTTAGCTGTTCCAGCAGTATCCACGCCTTGAGGTGCGCCAACTCTGCAGCAAAGTTGGGTGGAGCTTTGTCCCTTAGCGCCCATAGCGCCATCGTTAGCCTGGAGGAGGCATGGCTGGGCCATCCCTCTTGGTTTACGCTTGGAGGAATCCCCTTCTTTTACATTGTCACTGAACATTAAACTTTAAACGGTGTCAACTGGGTATAGAAGAGGTAGGTCTAAGCCAGGGGAGAAATCTTGCCAGAAGGAGGTTTAGAGCCCGATTTTTCTCGCTCACACTCGCCAACTTAACGTTGGCGAGCCACACAAGAGAAAAACATCCACTCCACGTCACTTCGCGGAGTTTTGCAGAATTCCATGCGGAGTGGGCAAAACTCCATGAACACAACCAGCAGAGCGTAATTCTTCCCCCACCTCTACATTTTAGGAGGTGGTCCGTGTCCTCCTGTGATTGTTACTTGATTGCACTTGTGTTCAGCCTGAGTTGAGTTACTGCACTCAGTGCACCATAGGATTGCGCTGTGTCTTCAAGTGCTTCTCCAATGAAGTGATAGAGCCACTGAGGGCTCCCCCCGTAATCCATGCTAATAAAGTTTGGAGGTTCTCTCTTGCCTGTCTCAGTAAGAAGTGTGGACACCTCTCTTATCCCAATAAAAGTCATCTCCCTCCATGTCTCTACTACATCGCTAGCCAAAGATCATAGTACCAATGGACTCACTAATGCTAGATCTGCTGCAAAACCGGCCTTAAATATATACAACCTTGTCATTCAGCATGCATTTTGCTTCCTTACCATTACAGAAACTAGGCTAAAAGTCTACTCCTTCTCTGACCTTGACAACCTTCTTCAACCAAACTACAGCATTCTATTATGAAAAAGAGCCCAATGTCAAGCATGAGGGGCAGCCCTGATACATCATGATTCTATCCCCTTCATGATTATCAGTGGCCCATCTTTAACCTTGTTTGGGTAGTTCCTAGCCAAGGCACTCTTCTCCTCCATCTCATCCTTGATATATGCAGTTGTCTACCACCAACTTAAAAAGTTCCTTCCCTCCTTTCAATTTCTCCTAGTAAATTTTGCCCAGCATGCCCTTTTGCCCATATTGTCATCATTGGAAATATGGATGTCTGGTCTGATGATCCTGCAAAACCCTTTGTCAGAACGTTATTGAAGAACATGGATGCCACTGACTTTACACAGTTGATCAGGGAACCCATTCATGAAGGTGTACATAGTTTGACCTCTTGTTGTTAATTATCTCATAAATCAATTTCCTCAGGACTGAACTCCTGTCATTGACAGATCACTTCCTAATCAAATTCACCATAGATACATTGCCAGTCAAAGTCTGCAAGCCCGAACATAGCACTAGTCGGGCAAACTTATCGTGCAAGCTCAGTAACATACAACCGGAAGTCGTCATTCAGTTGCTTGATGAAATCCCTGACTTTCTGCTCATTCACCCAGATGATGGTCTGAACCAGCTAACCACAAAGGTTACAAAGGCTCTCACCACATACATAATTAGTAAGCATTAGCCACAAAATGAAGTAATTGGTGGACAACCTTGGTTTACTGAAAAGGCAAAGGAGAGCTTAGGAAAGACACTAACATATATCAAAACTTCAATTCAACTTTTTAGTCTGCAGAACATTCACTAAAGGGTACAAAACTATATGCACCAAGGCAAAAGCAGACCATTAACAGACCCATATCACTACATCCTCCTTTTCCAACATAGATCTTTATTGAATCTTCAAGGCAGTGATTCCAGCTACTGCCCCAAAAAACGTCCTTGTTCCTTCTTCAGAATTTCGTGATAACCTCCAGTACTTGTTCATCAATTAAACTGACTCCCTCAAGACTCACATCACTGACTCCATTGTGACATACTCAGCCTAAGAATTTCAAGTTTCCATTGACATAGCAACAGCACATGAGACAAATCCATCCCTTGCACCCAGGGACATTATATTATAGGTGTTTGCACCAGTGTTTGAGCCAAAAGTTAGACAAATTCTGTCCTCCTTCAAGAAGTCATCTCAGAGTTGGAATACAACCACTACCAAAGTCCTCAACCTGGGCATACCTACACTCAAGCTGATCATTGCCAACCTTGTAAACAGCTCCCTAGCCAGTAGGAAAAGATTCCAGTCCCTCAAACATACAATTATTACTCCATTCAAGATAAACTGACCACTGATCACAGCAACTTGGCAAACTGTAATCTAATCTAGGTCATTCCTTGTGTTGCTAAATGTATTGAAACAATTGTCTCCAGTTAACTCTCCTACCATCTTGAGATCAACGACCTCCTGAATGAAGTACAATCAGGCTTTAGGTCAAGAAGAAACATCAAAAATACTCTACTAATCATAAAAGTGGAACTCTGCATGGCCTCCTACCTAAGCCATTCCTGTTTCCATGTCCTCCTAGTTCTCTGTGCTGCATTTGACATCATAGACCATGAGGTGCTCATTCAAAGGCTGTCAACTACTATGGGAATTAATAGCAAGGAACGAAAATGGTTGACTGTACATTCATTTACAATTGTACCCTTCAAGTAAAAAGATGTTTCTTTCGAAAACTGCCAATATCCGCTTTGATGGACCTCTGAGCTCTGCACTGTTTCCTATACTATTCCACGTCTAAATGACACTATTAAAAAACCATCCATGCTTTCTACAAAGTTGGGTACCACTCATATGCGGATGACACCCCGCTCCATCTGAGGATTGTTGACCATCAGGGCTGCCTCATTAGGCTTTCTGACTGCTTGTCTCACCTACATTGCTGGATACAGCACAACTATCTTTACCTCAACTGTGATAATATGAAAATCATATTTTTCAGGATAGAAAATCCATTCTTCTTCTCCCTTTCATGTTCTAGGGACCTAAGCCCTATCCCAGCTCCTGTGACTCCATCCCGTAATCTGGGAGTGATATTTTACCGTGATCTCTTATTGTCATCAAAAATGAACTCGTTCGGAACAACAGAATTTTTCTATTTTCAACAACTGAAAGGGATATTGTCACTCCTTCAATTTCTCCAGAAAATCGTTCTGGTACTATCAGTAGTTCAGTCCAGACTGGACTACTATTACATCCTCTATATCAACCTCCAAAACATAGTCCTTGCCATGCTTCAAGAGAACAGACCCTGACAACTTCCATGTTTCTAGGTCTGAGACGCCATGCTGACTCCCATCGAGCCTAATGCAAAAGACTTGGTAGCCAAATCGTTTACCCCAGTCATCTGAGACTTAAAAGTGACTACTACAAATTCAGAACATTATTGAAAACTCACCCCTTTACCGTGGCATTTGGATAGACAACCTGTTTCAATATTGGTGCCTCAATGACTTTCTCTAGTCCCTTCAGTCAAACACCTATGGCCTGTTCAGACTTCTTCTTACCAAAGGATTTGTCAAGTCTTCCTCCTATTGCCAGTGGGTTCTGACCAAAGTGTACAATGATCTCTCTGATTTCCATGCTTGCCGCCTCCCATTTCCCTCACTGCATCACTACTCAGCACTCTAGGCACTTATTGGGGTGGGTTGTGAATTCCAGCAGGAACAAATGCTGACCACTTGGTTTGGTAATAGGTGATTGCTGGTGTTAGAAATAAATATTAAAATAAGTTAGAATGACAAATTTGCCTAGGCCTTAAGATATGACCCACAGACATTTGGTGCTGAAAACGAAAACACAAGGCTTTGATATTTAACCAGACACTTTCCCTTTAATAAATCATGTTGTTTAAAAAAGTTAAAACGTGCAAATACAATTTATACTTAATGTGACTAGTTTAGATTATGTCTCAACTATAGAATGTGTTATTTTTTAACTTACAATAATTATTAAACAAGTATGCAGCAGTAATGTGTAGTTTGTATTAAATTCACATGACATTTAAAAGTACAGAAAGCAGAGACAGCTAACTAGAATTAATGGTTTGCAGCTTGCACAGAAAAGCTTACTTTATCTTTGACCTTCCAGATAATAGATCCTGCCTTTATTTGTGAAATAAAGATGCCTTGCATAAGTTACAAAAAGAACAATTGATGGACAGAATGCAGAACAATGTCATACATTCACCCCAGTACAGAGATCTGGGCCTAAATTCACCGTTTTTTTGCTCACCATGTCATTCCAGTTTGGACCCAGCCATATGCAAATCAGTCTTTACCCTGCGCCCAATGGGAACAATGCAGCCCGAACTGCCAGGCCAGGTCTTCCCTGGACTGGAATCAAGCATCCTAGGACCGGTTTTGGGCTTTCAGCCCTCATCAGCCAGGATAGCTTGACTCCAGTGGCATGGAGAGCACGGGACCCACGTCTGTGCATACCCGTCCCACTCGGGGTGACAAATGCAAAAAGAACAATTGATGGACAGAATGCAGAACAATGTCATACATTCACCCCAGTACAGAGATCTGGGCCTAAATCCATCGTTTTTTTGCTCACCATGCCATTCCAGTTTGGACCCAGCCATATGCAAATCAGTCTTGACCCTGCGCCCAATGGGAACAGTCCAGCCCGAACTGCCAGGCCAGGTCTTCCCTGGACTGGAATCAAACATCCTAGGACCGGTTTCGGGCTTTCAGCCCTCATCAGCCAGGATAGCTTGACTCCAGTGGCATGGAGAGCACGGGACCCACATCTGGGCATACCCGTCCCACTCGGGGTGACACATGCAAAAAGAACAATTGATGGACAGAATGCAGAACAATGTCATACATTCACCCCAGTACAGAGATCTGGGCCTACATCCATCGTTTTTTTGCTCACCATGCCATTCCAGTTTGGACCCAGCCATATGCAAATCAGTCTTGACCCTGCGCCCAATGGGAACAGTCCAGCCCGAACTGCCAGGCCAGGTCTTCCCTGGACTGGAATCAAGCATCCTAGGACCAGTTTCGGGCTTTCAACCCTCATCAGCCAGGATAGCTTGACTCCAGTGGCATGGAGAGCACGGGACCCACGTCTGGGCATACCCGTCCCACTCGGGGTGACAAATGCAAAAAGAACAATTGATGGACAGAATGCAGAACAATGTCATACATTCACCCCAGTACAGAGATCTGGGCCTAAATCCATCGTTTTTTTGCTCACCATGCCATTCCAGTTTGGACCCAGCCAAATGCAAATCAGTCTTGACCCTGCGCCCAATGGGAACAGTCCAGCCCGAACTGCCAGGCCAGGTCTTCCCTGGACTGGAATCAAGCATCCTAGGACCGGTTTCGGGCTTTCAGTTACAGCATGTGACTTTGGAACCTTATTATATAATTTGCTGGTAAAATGTTTTATTTAAACAGATCCCGAATCATAACTGATTCAAAGGTTCATATATTTGCAATGGAGAACAGAAAGCGCACATATTTCAAAATGCATTATTATATTTTGTTTCTAATGATTTCCTGCTCAAATAATAGGTTTTCTAACATTGAGCTAAAATAACAGTTGCTTAATAAGAAGGTTAGGAAATGAAGTCATTTTGAATAGGATCCGAACTGTGAAAAGAATGTGCCATGGGGAGGATTCATTTTCTCATGATGGATGGAGTGGAGAGTTGCTGGATAGCCATTGGAAGAAGACAACAACAGACCACTTGTTTAAGTTATAGTTTATAAATGCGTTCCTAGTTTAGGAGACTCAGATCTGCAGGAGACGTGGAAAAAGATTCCTTTAGACAGAGAGCAGAGAGGATCTGGAGCGAGGAGAAGATTGGGAGACTTGGACGGAGAGTTCAGATTCCTTTAGCACAGCAGAGATTCAGCTGGAGAGATTTAGTACAAAGGAGAGGGGAGGCAGAGCAGAAACGTGAGGCGGTGTGTTCGTTTGACATTTATTAAAACTCAAGCTTTATGCTTTGACTAATTGGCTTTGCCAAGGCTTATTTTCTCTATGCTTTATTTTCTCTTTCTGGGAAACTGAAATTATTAATTATTGATTTTTATCTTCATGCTAATTTCACTCTTGCCTTTATTTTTTAGCTGTTCATGAGTTCTGACTGACATCATTTTCATCCTATTTCTTAGAATAGGGATTCTTTCCTTTATGGAACACGCTGTATACACATGTATAATATGATCTGTACTTACTTTATTTTTCTTTTATCAATTCTGTAATCTGATTGATATTTGACTAAACTTTAATTAGAAAATAAAACCCTTAAGAACTCTCATTATTGACTAAAATATTTATTTGCATTTGATTACTTGCTTATGTTTAGCAAGGAGCTCTTTTAGTCAAAATACGGTGGCCAAGATTTGTCACCTCGAGGCTAAATATTGCGCCACATTTACAAAATTTTCCAAAGAGAGATTTCCACGCTGACACTGGCTAACGTGTTAACGCAACTACAAATTGTGAGAAGGAATTTTGCCTGCTTCTGAATTTGAGAGTAAAGTACGAGGACAAACGGAACTAAAATGGAACGAATATTAGAATTGAATTTACAAATATTCGTTGAACGACTGCATGCTTGTGTTTTACAGGCAAACCCTGTAGGTGTCTATGCTTTTGGCACAGAAAATAAGGAGAAATTGAAAATAAACACTCCACTTTGGGGGTTAGTGAAAACAAGAGTTTGCAGGAGACTGACAAAGCAAGTGTTCGTTTGCCAGGATACAAAAGAACCTGCTGAAAACGTGATCCTCAGTGGGAAGGGACATTCTATTTCCTGTTTTTGATTTTGGCATCAGACAAAAAAAAGCAACGGAGACCTTTAAACACTGGATAAAATCCTTGGGGCAGATTTACAAGCCCCTTGCGCCACATTTGCGCCGCCGTTGCGTCACTTTTGTGATGCAGCGGCGGCGTAAAGCTAGCGCCATGCTGCGACGGATTTACAACGTGACGCATCTAGGGAGATGCGTCAAGTTGTAAAGCTCTGCGCCACATGAAACCTGCGTCAGGTTTCATGTGGGCGTTCCGGCGCAGGGTGTGCGTTCCGGCACAGGAACGCCTCGGAAAAGTGCCTGAGTGAAATCTACAAGATTTCACTCAGTCACTTTTCCGACGCCGCTGCGTCAAAGCAGGCGCAAGGCGTGACGCACCATGTTGCAGATAGGCCGGGTTGGCACAGTGTTGGAGTTGCGTCGCGCCCGCGACACGACTTCAGCACTGCGCCAACCTTACGCCGGCAGATGCGACACGCATCTGCCTATCCATGGCGCGCCGCATTGTAAATGCGGCGCATCCGTGGTGGCGCAAGGATAGCATTGCGTGTCGCACGTTTCCTGGCGCATCCCTGCTGATTTGCAGGGATGCGCCAGGACTCGTAAATCTGCCCCCAAGTTTCCAACTTTTCAGATGTTCTGCTTACTGCGAGTGACATGTTTCTGTTTGTTTATCGCCCTTGAGACGTCTTTGAGCTCCTCTTGCTTTTGTAAAGACATGAGCTAATACCTGCCTTCCACAGCAGCATTAAAGAGTAAAAATCCTGCCTATAGAAAAACTTCTGTGGCTAGTAAAACGGAACACTTGGTTTGAAACTCCACATAGGTAAGACCATGCATGTTTATCATGCGGTTTTTGACTGCTGAGTACTAGGGAAGAATGGCACCAGCTGAAATCAAAACAAGAGATCCGTGACAATGTGGCCAGTGCGGTACTATGTTTTTGGGAGTTATAGGTGAAATAATGTGCCTGTGTGTTTAAATGGAACGTCGAAGTCCTCAAACTGCGAATAATTATAGAAACCTTTTTTTAAAGTGCTTTACACCTCATTGCAGCCGTTTCGAAGAGCTTGAAATCATAGAAGTATTTTTTGCATAATTTAGTGCTTCTCAATTTCCCAACCTCAGCAGGATGGAAGGTTAAAATAAATCCCTTTGGGAGATTCAAACTCGGGCCCTTTATAGCACCACAGACCATTATTGTATTCAGTCATCTTTTGTTTTGTGGATTATAATGTACTCTCAGTAAAAAATGAGAAACAAAACCGAGGACAAGAAATATGTTGAACGCTCTATGAATATGTTTATGTGTAGCAAAATCGAAGACTGCCAAAGATGGGAGCAGAACAGATTTGCTTGCTGTGCATTTTTAAAAATGCAGCTGTCATCTGCCAAGGTGTAAAACCCGTCACTGTATTTAAATTCAACAGGAATCTGATGTAAAAGACTTTGGGGCATATTAGCAAGAACGGCGATAAAATTATCGCCGTTTTAGCGGCAGGAAACTGCCGCTAAAACGGCGATAATGGGCTTGCTAATATGCGTTATAGAATTCCAATAGAAGCCCAGGTTAGATGTCCTGCACATCTAACCTGAGCTTCTATTGAATTCTATAACGCATATTAGCAAGCCCATTATCGCCGTTTTAGCGGCAGTTTCCTGCCGCTAAAACGGCGATAATTTTATCGCCGGTCTTGCTAATATGCCCCTTTGTTTGGTTATCAATTACACCCCATCCTTTCCCTCCTCCCAAATCGTTTTTTTTGTTGTTGCTTAGTTCTCGCGCAGGACAGTTTTCTCATCAACTCCCCAGATTGAAATGTTGCGTCTGATTTCTATGATTGGATTCACATGAAGGGGCACGCGTGGAAGTCTTCTGTGCTTAATTTACTGTTTGATCTGATGATAATGGGCATCGGCGGGATCATGGAATCACAATTACTGACTGATACTTTACAGGCCATTCACTCATTATATCACAGTGGTCATAGAGGAAGTGTAAATCAAGTTACGGTGTGAAAAGACGGTACATCACACAAAAAGCCAATACCACACACATGTCTACAGGCCTCGTCCCCTCAAAATGCCTTTACAGCCAATAAAATTAGAAGGGTACCCCTAGATTGGAACTTACCGCATCCCTTAGGCAATCATTGTCAGCTCTTCCTATGTGAGTCAATTTTATGTGGAGTTCCATTTACAAACGAAGTGCCTGATAAATGGCTAGTGTCTATAGAAGTGCATGGAAAGCTGGCGAAATGTACTTTAACATGTTTTGTGCATTCAAGTTGCCTGTTGTGTACATTATCGCCATTTATTTTTTCACACACTAGACTTTACCTGCTGTCTGACTTTTGTAAAAGGTTTACAGTGAATATTAGGCTCTACCTATAGTTCAGCACTCTATTACTTTCCTGCTTGGTTTGCCCTATACAAGTTAAGCTACATACCTAAATATATAGATACTTTGTGGCATATTTACTAGCATTTAATGCAACACAACAATTGATGTTCCTGCACTGCGTTGTGTGAAAGAGAGAGAGAGAAGACAGCGCCATATTGTCAAAGATATGGTACAGTTCAGTTCTCTCCTAGTGCTGTCACACTTATGGCTGCCTAGCACCAATGCATGCATTGTTGCATCATGGTGCCCGGGTGTCTGCGTTGTAGCCAGGATAGCTTATGTGCAGGAAGAGATATGTTTGTGCATAAAAACTATTCTTAGAGGTGCATTCCTTTTGAATGCGTGCTGCAGAATGCAAAGAGAAAATAATGAGGAAAAGTAAGTATATGTCTCCTCATTGTGCCAGCCTCAGGTAGGCGTACCATTTTGGAGCAAACCCATGTTTATAAGTACTTGTAAATATGGGTATGCGTCAAGATAATAGTTGGATGCATTGGAATTCTCATGCACCACTCATAAAATCCCTGCTACTTTTTTTTTCTTTACAAACCCACACAAAGCTATGCAAATCAGGATTTGTATTGCGTTGTAAATCCGTAAATGGATTTTGCATTAGGGTGCACCAAATAAGTGTGCACACTCCTTTTTGCAGTACTGTAAAAACATTAATTCCACTGAGACATAGTGGGCAAGAAACACACTGGACAGGAATGCATCCGAGTAGTTACCAATGGCTGAGATTAATTCAAGCATTTCACCATCACTCTTTTGTATTTACAGATAAGAAATACATTATGTGACTATTTTTGTGAGTGTGTGCTTGGGATGGGAGCAGTAGGCCATGTTGCAAGCAGGCCTCTTAGGTATTATGCCTGAGTTGTCTTTTGACATGTTTGCACTCGGTTTTCTTAAAATTTGTGCTGTAAAAAGCAGCATTTGAATCCATTTTTAAATTGTTTTTTCAAGGGAGAAATCCCCTCTGACCTCTCCTCCAACAGATTATACACATTCACAAAACTGACCCATCACAAAACGATGTCATGGCTTGCACGAAAATCTTTTTGTTCGCTGTTATACACATATTTTGATTGGGGTACCGGAAAATGCCTCTTTTTGCATGATCACCCCAACTTTTTTGGGAACAATGCTGCTGTTATTTTTGACTCTGCGCACTTTCTTTTTGCTAACCAGAACCCAGTGTATGTACTCCGACCCCCTAAAAATAACTCCTTTTGACAGGCCTAAACCCTCCTATTAAATAGTAATCATTCACCACTAAGTAGGCCTTAAATGCCCATAGCCATAGGGCAGGATGCATGGTATTTAAAAGTAGGTCATGTAAAAGTTTAATGCTCAACTTGTCCTTACTGTAAGAAGGACAATCTTCAAATGGAAAATTGGATTACTAACGCTCTTGATCACATAGCACTAATAATGAACTATATAGTAAAACGCCTCAAACCTTTGGCTGAGTGGTTCAATGAGGAGCTCTGGGTGCTAAAAAAGACCTGCAAACGCCTTGAGCGAAGCTGGAATCGTAATTTCAATGCTCTGGAAAAAGCTATCTATCGCAAAGCAGTGAAAGACTATCATAAACATATTAGAATTACGCGCAGCCAGTTTTATACTGATAAAATCAAGGGAGCGCAGAACTCCTCACAAGAGTTATTTACCATTGTAAAAGCACTACCCTCCCTGAATCAGGTCTCTATGACGAAGGAGGGATGCAATATGATCACTCAGGTATTTCAGGATAAGGTTTCAAATTTGTAGGATTCCTTCCCAAAATAGGTTTGGGACGCCCCATGCCTTGACACCTGGTTCGAACCATTGAATGTAAAGATTGGACTCTCCAGGTTTAACACCTTAACTGTAGAAGATTTGTGTGCATTGATGGGCAGGGTGAAATTAGGCTCTCCAAATGATCCCACCTCACCCATGATTTTGGGTCGGAGGAGGGAGGCTATCTTACCTGGACTGTGTGAGCTGCTTAATAAATCTTTCACATCAGGGCAAGTCCCTTTGAGGTGGAAGCAGGCTATGGTTGTACCATTATTGAAAAAACCCACACTGGACCCCACAAAACCAGAAAATCTTAGACCTATCTCTTTGCTTACCTTTTTTGCCAAGGTGGCTGAGAAGCATGTAAATGATCAGTTGATGAGGTTTGTGGAGCCCCATGACCAATTGCATGAAACCCTATCGGGTTTCCTTCCGGAGTTCAGTATGGAGTCGGCACTACTGTTAGCATCTGAATCCCTGAGACAGATGACAGATAGGGGCAAAACTGCTGCATTGATTATGTTAGACCTAAGCGCAGCCTTCAACACCATATCCCATGGCCTTTTGTTTGAACGACTATGGAACTGTGGTCTCGGGGAGACAGCCTTGCGCTGGCAAGCCGCCTTTCTTAAAAATCGCACATTTCAGGTGGTTCAACAACCATTTCTGTCAGAGGCTGTCTTTGCAGCAGGGGGTGCCTCTGGACTCAGCTCTGTGCCCCATATTGATTAATCTTTATATGTGCCCCCTTGCGGATGTCATCGAACGTCACCGCTTCAACATTGTATCATACGCCGATGACACGTAACATATTATCACCCTCTCTCAGGATGAAAGAGAATTTGCGGCTAAGCTAAGCTCTTGTTTGGCTGAATTGGCGAAGTGGATGGACCAGAGATGCCTCAAGCTAAATCCTGGAAAAGCAGAGATTCTCTTAGTAGGGAAACAACCATCTATCTGGTCCTCCGCCTGGTGGCCGGATGTACTTGGGCCAGTGCCAACTCCCAAGCCGAAAGTGGAGAATCTTGGGGTCTGGTTTGAGGCTGACCTATCTTTTGACACTCAGATTTCCAGCCTGGTGGAAAGGTGTTTTGGAATTTAAAAAAAACTGATTTAAGTTCTGGGCTTTCTCCCTGAGGCAACCAGGAAATCAGTCGTCCAGGCAGTGGTCATGTCCAGGCTAGGCTATTGTAATGTGTTATATCTAGGAACCTCACAGGGTAGATTGGCAAAACTCCAGAGAGTTCAGAATGCAGTGGCCCGGCTGCTGCTTAATATCCCAAGGTGGGCATCCATTGAGTTAGCTCTTGCTAAATTGCACTGGCTTCCTGTGAGGAAGAGAGTTTCTTTTAATGCAACATGCATCTGCCACAAAATCTTAAACGGGAAGAGGCCTTGATACTTATGTACCCTGATAAAGTCTTACCAACCTAACAGAAGGCTGAGATGTGTTGGCATCTCGCTCACTGCTGTGCCCAGAGTGAAAAAAGCCCATATGGGCAGATGTTCCTTTGGCTTGCTGGCCTCTATATTGTGGAAAAGCATGCCTTTACATTTGAGACAGGGGGGTCTGAAGTAGTCTTTTGTAAGAAACTTAAGACCCGGTTCTTTACATAACCATAGGTTGGTCCAGCATGTTACTTAAGGGTCAGTCCTGGTCTTAGCATGAGTTGCGTGGGGACACTCCGAATGGAGTAACAAGGCGCTTTATAAATCATTTTATTATTAGTTTTTTAAAGCCCCAAATGCTAATTTCACTGTAGCAGGGTTAGCTCTTCCATAGGAAAGTATTGGGAAACAAAAATTTTAATAATTCTATCTCCGCCTAAGAAATAGCTACAAAGTGAATTCTTGAACATTTAAAAATATATCTTGCAAGCCAAAAACATTGTAAAAAATCAGATTTGTAACAAATATTTTACAAAAGCTGTCTAAAGCCTTTAGAAGCCTATTTGCATAATTTTCCATCCCAGGAGCTGAATAGCCACTTTAATGATGTGTGAATTTGCTCCAGAGTTGAGGCAAAGGACTTGGGTGGTGAAAGGTATTCCATTCCTCTGACAGGATGAAAATCTGGGCCGTGCCCAGGAACCTAATTAACTTCAAAGAGGCCTACCTGGTCACAGGCCTATGTAGCTAACACCTTCTTTGTCCCTCTAGTGAGCCAGGTGACAATCCCAGTGGAAGAGGCACTGTCCTCAGAACTGGTTTTGTGTGACCATAGAGGGGGGTGCTCATATCCCAGATCACACCGCCAGGGTGGTCACATGAGCTCTGCACTAGTGAAGAAAGCTTCTGCCACTTTGGATTTAGGTAAAGAGGGGCACTGTGGGATTGTTTTCAGCAGGACACAAAAGAACTGCAAACGTAAGTGGAACATTTTTCACATTGGCCAGGGAGGTGGCAGGAGTCACTCTTCAACCCCCCACAGTCTAGTGCCCGGAATAAATGTGGCACCCCTAGACACTTTCTTCGGAACACCAATGAGCCAGTGAAAGGCAGAAGAAGGACTACACCTTCTATTGAGACATGTAAGGAGATCTGAAAGGCTGGACCTACTCCCACTTACATCCATGGCAAAGAAGTGGACTCCACAGGTCAAATGTCTAACTTCCTGTTAAGCTAAAGGACACAACAAGCTGCTAGAAGCTCTTTCCCTGAAGAACCCAGCTGATTACTTCCATCTGGGCTTGCCCTGGACACTGCTTATGCCTTCTGCTGAGTGAAGTTTGAGCAGCAAGTGCTGTTCCTGAGGTTCCAAGGTACTGGGACCTTTGGTACTCCTCCTAAAATCCTGAAAAATGTGAGGCTTAGAAACTCTTTCACTACAAAGCCCTCTGGAGGACCAGGAGAAACCTGCTAAGTTAATTCAGTGAAGGTTCATTGCCACTTGGTCAAAGTTTGAGTTGGCTCTTGCTTTTCCACACCAGAAATCTATTTCAATGGGACCTCACTGTGAAGGTATTTGGCTTGTGGAGCCCTGTTTGACTATAGTTTACAGCCTTGCCCTGCTAGAGGAATCTAAGCTCCAAAAAAGTGACTAAGTCTGAATGTAGAAATCTGTACTGGGCGAAGGAGCCACACGTATCTGACCAGTTAGAGAACTTCCTTGGGAATGAATTATACATTTCTCATGCTCAGAGGTTTCCTGCCAAAAATTAATGACTTCAATGGGACTTTGTCTGATGGCCAACCAGCCTTGTGGGCCCTTCTCGGTCGCAGCCTGCTGCCTTGCACCGTTGAGGATTTTTGACTTCCATTTCAGAGACTAAGGGCCCTGATTATGAGTTTGGCTGTGTGGGAGTGGGCCGCAATGCCATCGCCCAGCTCCCACACTGCCAAACTTAAGTGCCAACCTCCCACTAGATTAGAAGTGTTCTCCTGGTTTGGCGGGTGGTGCTTTGGTGGTCCCAGGTGGTGAGCCTTCGAAAGGCACCACAATGGGAACTCCAAAGCCCGTTCCTGCACAGCATGGACTGGTGCAGTCCATGCCGTGCAGGAACTGGGGTGCATGCACACAGGGGGGGCACACAATGTGCTCCCCTGCATGCACCTTCATGCACAGGGGCACCAGGGGGCCCTGTGGGGCCCCCTTACTTTCCTGACAGCCACATGTGTCATGGCGGGATCACCGTCTCGAAAAGCGTGGAAGTCAGGAGAGTCATAATATGCCTCGCGGATCCCTGGAGGTTGTGGCGGTCCCATGGTGGTTCAACTGCCAAAGTTGTAATACAGAGTGAGAGAACGCTGGTGCGGCGGTAGCCGCCATGACACCTCGGGTTTGGCGGTCCTTTGTACTGCCAAACTCATAATTAGGCCCTCAGTCAAAAGGTAAAACTTCAGACTGGGTCGAACCTGGTTTCTGTATCTGACATGCACTCCATTTTGTTTGTCCTTAATTCATGCCCAGGCACCACTCAAGCACAACCTCATGAACGCAGTTGGCGTTCACTCTTATTGGCACGATTTTTATTTAAAATGTAAAAATTTATATCTCAGGTTCCCCTTAGTGGAGTTTTGTTGTGCCTTCACAAATCTGGAGTGAGGGAAGTAGAAATATTTTCATGGGAAAGCAGAGGAAGGTTTACATTTTCATATGCAGCATTTTCCACATCAGAGCAATGATTGATGTTTTATGTTTGACAAATTCTAGAAAGAAGACCAATGAAGTATGGTAACAGAAACGGATGCATCCTATTTCAGCTTCGGCGTAACAACATTTATCCATTCTGTTTATTAAATGAAAATGAATAACAAAACAATTGTTGCCCAGCGGTAATTTATCCCTTAATAAACCACAATTATTCCCCTTTCATGAAGCAAATGAAATCAAAGTTGCCATCTGTAAATATTTTATGTAAACAGTTTTGAGTTCTGTCTAGTTCCGTTTTGTCTCATCACTTGCCAGACATTGTTGTTTTATCAAATGAAAAGTTTGGATACTTAATTTTCGATGCCCTTTCTCCTGATGGGCCAATCATTCTATTTATGGAATTCACACATCGAGGTTACCGAATTTAATTCTGACATGCTGGTGACACATAGTTTACAAATGATGACTGCAGATGTGGGTCCGGTATATAGCAGAAGGAATATCCAGTGGTTACAACATTGTGAACAGACTATCAAAAACAAAGATATTGACAGGTAAGTATGGATAGATTTTCTACACCTATCTCCGCATCTCCTTACCTGTATGATATATATCAAGATAAGTATATAAAGGTAGTACACATTTTCTGTCCACCTCTATGTACTTTGACAATGAATGTAAAGTGAAAATGGACTGATATTTAAAAAATGTTCTACATGCTTTTTCTTTATTTGATAGTTTGACATTTTAATTAGAATTGTACTCCATAACTGATATTGTTTTATAACTGTATGGTGAATGCATTTATCTTTTGTGGAGGGGAATTTAAATGCATATATCAAATGAAATCCCTCAGTAATGTTACAACTTTTATGGGATTCAGAAAGACTTTTCATTCCCACTAGGTGAAAGATCTGTAAATGATATGGAAATGTGCATTTGCAAATGTAATTAGGGAAATATTTTGCTCCATGTTAAGCACATTCACCTCTATATCATTATGAAATGTAGGAGTAACCTCTTCCCTTTCCAGCCTTGACAGTTATTTACTACTAACATTCAAGGGAGAAAATTGCATATTTTTCAACGTTGGAAAACAACTTACGAATAATACGTGAACTACCATGGACCTGAACATTCAACTCTCACTTCATCAACTAAAAAGATTTTCAATTTTGGCAATCACATTCTCAAATATTAATTTGTGAACATTGGTGATTGAAGTGAAAAAACATATTTTGCAAGTGCACTGTATTATTAATTCTAATACGTTGAAATGATGAACTGGTGGGCCTTAAGAAGGTGTCATTGTCCAGGCCACAGCCTCATGGATTACAAAGGCATGTGGTAAGCCCCTGGTTCCAAATTTAATTGAACATTGCTGGATTGATACAATGTATGTAAGACTTTTGAGTGAAGATTACTAACTGCCTAGTTCATTTTTTGAACCATCTACAATGTTTACATTTGCTAAGCTTATAAGGCAATGCTTCAATAACTTCATTTTAAATTCCAAATTTGAGTTTTAGGATAATCATTTTTTTCATTCACTTCATTTCAAAATTGACTGCAAATGTAACATTTAGTTGCTTTCTCAATCTGACGAATTCACCTTTTAGATATTTCAGAACGCTAAGAATCGAAATAGAAAAACTGGAACATTAACTTTCTCTTTTCCTGCACAGAAGCTTACTGAAAAAGAAAAAGACATGTCTTCCTAACTTTTACTTCAGATGCAGCCTATACACCTCGGGCACTTGAAACAGTCAGATTTAATCATAGCAACAAAGTTGAATATTTTCATTCTTACACAGGGTATCTGAAATGTTCCTACTAAACTTATTCAGTGACATATATGGTACAGTGGGTTTACGTGTATTTGTGTTCATACAAAGTTTTTTTGTTATTAAGATTTGCTTATACATTAAGGAGAACAAAATTTACCTACTTTATCAAGGGGGTTGTATTGAATGACATATTCTATTTGCCCATTGGGACCATCATCTATATCAACTGCACCTTCTGTGGCAAAGCCATTGAATATTGTAGTTCCAACTGGTGTTAACTAGAAAACAAATACAAACAAAATGTATTAGAAAATGCAACCACAGTTTTGTCAATGTTACAAGAGCCATACATTTCTTTAATATTGCTGTGAAAATTTCTATATAAACTAGGACATTCCTACTATTCAATTTTTATTTTCGATGTTGTTTAAGACAAAAAGAAGCCCATTGATATTTACAGAGTCACCATCTTGGTTTTGTCATGCAGATAATGGCTAATTCAACCTGGTCAAACAGACATTTATGCCCATGAACAAAGGACACAAAAGATTGAACAGAAGAGAGGACTTGGACCATACTCTGTTATCTTCTAAGGCAGTAGAAATATGAGCAGATCAGTGTGGAATGTGAAGAAATACAAGTTTCAGTAAATATAGTTATGCACATGGCATTGTGTGATTAAATATAATAAAGTGCCCCATGGACCAGGTATGGATGGGGAAGCAAAAGAAATAAAGTGCAGCTTTATTAAAAATTGAGTCAATATAAATAAAATAGCAGATAGGTGAAACTATGTAATCGGTGAGTAATGCTATTATGAAAACACCCCAAATCATAATAAAACTAATCAGCAGTCACAGTAGCAATGCTATTCTCTGTATGACCTAAGTTACTAAAACCCCAATACCAAAATCAGAAATATAGATGGTACAGTTGAAAGTCAGAATGTCATATATAGAACTGGTATCTATAAATATTATGTTTGAAATATTGTTATCTAAAATATTATTGTTGTGGAATATTTTTCTTGTAACTCCAATGGAGTGATATTTTTGTAGACAATATATATATATTTTTAATAATGTTTTTACTGAGATTCAGCAGGATGAAATGGAAAGTATCATCACAGAATCCACTTCTTAAAAATAAACATTGTCATAGGAAACATCAAAAATAGTTATTTCTGATAGACAATAATGAAAACAACAGCCGGCAGTCAATATCCAGACCTGGTGAAACTTGCTCTCATGTTGAGCGGCCCAAAATAGGTTCAGGACAAAAGGTCCATGTAAGTCCATGGTTCATCCAGTCGCATTGTAGGCAATATTTAGAGGGCAAAAACTATGTCAGATGATATTCTTACAATGCTATTCTGGTACCGCCATGCATTTCTAAGGATTCACTAATGGAAATGTATGCAATATTTGCAAAGTTTATAAGGAAAGTAAAGAAATAAAGTTTTATAGCAAAGATATAATAGATAAAGGCATAAAAAGTAGTCCTATGCCCTAAGAAAACCAATAAAGAAATAACAGAATATTGCATATTCTGGATCATTAATTTATAGCACTTAGCTGAATTTGATTATCATGAGGATGTCCTGGATTTAGATCAAAAACAAATTAATCATTTTAAAGAGAATTTTAGACATAAAGGTGGAGAAAATAACATTTGTTTACATGGAGTGCCAGACTAATATTCGTCTAGCATAACAGGTGAATATATTGATTAACTATTAATTGAAAATAGTTATTTTCGCAAACAAATATAACTCAATATAAATTATAACAGGTTTCAGTGACCCGCTGATTACACAGACACAGACAAAACAGATTCAATAAATGTGGTCCTCATTACAAGTTTGTCGGGATAGAGTGGGGTATTTACCACATGTGGCAAATACCCATATCCCAGGGTGCAGTATTTACCACATGCTGTAAATATCTTCTATTTTGTGATTTGACAGGAAAATGAGGCATAAAACGCAGACTTGGGGGCCGATTCCGATTCGGGCCGGAAATCTCTCCGACCGAGCCGGACCCGGAGAGATTTCCGACCGAATCGGACCCGTGCAGCCCGACCGAACGAGTACGATGCGCACGTATGCCATCGGACTCGAGTCGGTCGGACTCCCATTGAAGTCAATGGGAGCCTGTCGTACAACGCGTACGCGGGCTCCCATTGACTCAATGGGTGCGCGGCGGACAAGGGCGCCCCCTACAGCGTGTACGCGGCGAAGCGACTCGCGCCGTACACGCACAGGTAGGGGACCCATGGGTCCCCCCTGTGTGCGACTCGTGCGGCTATGCATACAGGGGGTCCGACACGGACCTCCAAAGTACGGCTCCGACTGCTCTTTTGAGCCGGAGTGCGCGGCTCGGTCGGACTGCTCGCGGCGCGCATCGTACTCACCCGGCCGGGGAACGTCTCCATTGCGCGGTGCGTGTCGAGTCCGAGCGAGTCGGTCGGTGCGGTTAGACCCGGAAACAAGTCGGTCAGAGCGGTCGGGACGCCCGGACGAGTCGGTCGGCGATTTCGCATCGTACTCGCTCGCCCGGACGCGCGTACGAATCGGTCGGGAAATAGGGCTCCGAATCGGATCCGGTTAAGCCAAGTCCGATTCGGAGCCCTACCGGCCGAGATCGGAATCGGCCCCATGGTCTTCAACAGACTGAGATCCTCATGTTTTGCCTTTTTCCAGGCCCTTTCCCCTACTAAATTTCAGCAGCATTGACATGCCCAAATGTCTCAGAGAAAAAAAGTGAGGTTGTGATAGTTATCACACAACTTGTAATTCCAGGTGTATGCAAACCCTTATTTCACAGAAATCAGAATTTTGCTCTTAACTTGTAACGAGGGCCTATATCATTTTTTTCCCTCTTGCTATAACCACTTTTATACCTATGGGAGAAAGCAGCGAAAATGCAGTTTGCAACATCACTGTCTATCAGCCAGTTGTTCATCTCACTAGATTTTAAGAAACAATATAGTAGGAAGTCCAGGTTATATTCTGAAAATTACTGTTAAGGCTCAAAGTTGCACTTTTATATGTGCTAAATTATTCAGTAATTTCTGATGCTCTTCACCACTACATCTTTCTGTTCGCATCAGTGAAGTTGTGGGGTCATCTCACTAGGGAAACTGTTTGTCATTTGTGGGTAAATGGCATTCAGGGTATATGTGGGACATGTGCCATCATCCACTTACAAGTCATCTGTCGAGAAATGCCAAGATCCTGCTTTACTCCACTTTAAATTGTTTTTTGCATTCAAAGTCACCATCCCCTGCAGAAGCTGGCCCTAACATTCCATAAGTAAGCTGACAACACACAAGTAGTTTAGACGATCAATCAATCAATCAATCAGGGGTTTAAAGCGCACTACTCAAACGTGAGCGTCTCAAGGCGCCGGGGGAGGAAGGGGGGTGTGAGCAGCTCGGTAGGCCATTTGAAGAGCCAGGGGGAGTTTGTTACAGGTCTTGGCCGCCAGGTAGGAGAAGGATATGCCACCTGCTGTGGCCCTGTGGATGCGGGGGACCATGGCTAGGTCGAGGTCGGCAGAGTGCAGGTATCTCTTGGGGGCATGGAAGGAGATTTGTTCGTTTTGGTATTGGGGCCCGGTGTTATGAAGGACTTTGTAGGCGTGTGTGAGCAGTTTGAAGGTTATTCATCTTTCAATGGGGAGCCAGTGGAGGTCGCGCATGTGTTGGGTGATGTGGTCATGTCGTGGGATGTCAAGGATAAGTCTGGCTGCGGTGTTCTGGATTGTCTGGGGTTTGTGGAGGAGTTATTTGTTGATTCCGGCCTAGAGGGCGTTTCTGTAGTCCAGTCTGCTGGTGATGATTGCATGGGTGATGGTCTTCCTAGCATCGGGGGGATCCATTTGAAGGTTTTGCGAAGTATGCGGAGGGTGTTGAAGGAAGTGGAGGACACGGAGATGATCTGGCAGTTCATGGTGAGTGAAGAGTTGAGTATGATACCGAGGTTGCGTGCGTGGTCTGTTGGGGTGGGTGGGTTTCCGAGGGCAGGGGCCACCAGGTGTTGTCCCATGTGGAGGGGGTGGACCCGAGGATGAGAACTTCTGTTTTCTCCGAGTTGAGCTTCAGGCAGCTGCTGCTCATCCAGGTTGCGACATCTTTTATCCCTTCTTGGAAACTGTGCCTGGTGATGTCAGGTTCCTTGGTGAGGGAGAGGATGAGCTGGGTGTCACGGCGTAGGAGACTATGTTGAGTCCGTGTTTTCTGATGATGGTTGCGAGGGGGGCCATGTAGATGTTGAAGAGCGTGGGGCTAAGGGAGGATCCCTGGGGTACTCTGCATCAGATCTCAGTTGGTTCAGAGAGAAAGGGCGGGAGTCTTATTCTTTGTGTTCTGCCTGAGAGGAATGATCAAATCCAGTTTAGGGCTGTTCCCTGGATGCTGGCTTCATGGATTCTGGTGGCTAGTGTGCGGTGGGAGACGGTATCAAAGGCTGCTGAAAGGTCCAAGAGGATGAGCTCTGCTGTGTGGTCTTGATCGAGGAGGGCACAGATGTCGTTGGTGGCGGCTTTGAGGGCAGTCTCAGTGCTGTGGTTGCTGTGGAATCCGGATTGAGAGGTGTCTAGGATGTTGTTGGTTGTATGAAGTGTGCTAGCTGGATATTGACAGCTTTCTCAATGACTTTGGTGGCAAAAGGGAGTAGTGAGGTGGGCCTGAAATTGTTGATATCCATCGGGTCTGCAGAGGGCTTCTTAAGGAGGGGTTTGACTTTGGCGCGTTTCCAGAAGTCGGGGAATGTGGCGGTCTCGAGGGAGCAATCGATAGTTCAGCTTAGTTCGGGTGCGATGGTGGTGGCAGCCCTGTGGAAGATGTGCGGCAGGCAGGGGTCAGTAGGTGCTCCGGAGTGGATGCTTTTCATTGTGTCATGAGCAGAACGTTTAGCCTATTAACTCTACAGCTTTAGAGACTTGGGCATGGATAAGCCAAAAAGGCTCAATTTGATTGAATCAGAAACTTCTGCTTTTTACATCACAAAATAATACTGGCATTCAGCACTAATATTTCAATGAACAAACAAGCCAATCATGTGTATGAACCTCCAACTACTACAGTAAGACGTGCATTAACTAACATTCATGCAGCACAATACTGTGTGACAATTAAAAGCACTATATAGTACACATGGTAGTACTTTGTGAAGTGCAAAATAAACAAGAGTTGTGTTGATGATGTTGTCTGTTGTGCTCATGCTAGAAAGGCAGTTTTAGGTTAAAATTGCACTATGGTGCAAAGTCAACCCAGCGGTGCCTTGTGTGAGGTGTATACTTGAGACACACCAAGAAAAAACTCTCAAGGTTGAGCCACGTAAGGAGTACCATTTTCCAACAATTTCTCAGCTTTGTTCGTATAAATTAGTGGAGGGAGGTGATGCTTCATAATACAAAAGCATTTTATGACAGAGCTTGAGTCCTTTATTACAAAAAAGTTTTGCACCCAATAGTTGATTATTTATGTTTTTCGCAAGACAAAGTCCCACCATGCATCATGAAGGCACTGGTGCAAACAAAAAAATGGGGGCCTCTATTGTTAAGAAGTCAAACATTTCATTCAGAATCCCATAAAGCTAAGAAACTTAGGCGTTGGCTTCAAGGTTCCACAAATGTTTATATTTGAATACAATTTAACACCAGTAATTCTAAAACATAACCATCTACAAAATATTTTATCATATTTTAAATGGTTTCATATATACAGACAAATGGCGTAACACTGCTAATTGGTGCATTAAAAACGTACATCTAAAAATTGCATTAAAACATCACACACATCTTCTTGGTGTCCTGAGTATGTTCAAATGGCATTCAAACTTCTCATGACCACCCGTAAAGTTTTATCTAGAGTTTTATATAGCGCTGGCTAGACCCGGAGGTATCAGAGCGCTTTACAGAGGAACAACAGGAGTTACAAGGAACAATAACACAAATAACGAATTACAAGTTACAATAAATTAAACAATTTTTGCACAGTCATTACAAAGAAAGTGACCAATTTTAGGAGGGAGAAGAGGCAAAGGGGGACAAGACAAGGATTGTGAGAGAAGGTGAGAGGAGAGAAGGGAACCTAAGTGGGGGTTAAGGCAGTCCAGCAAGAAAGAGAAAACGTTTGGGGTCATCAGGGGGGTCAGGAGGGATGGGGGAAGGACGGAGGTCAAACAAGATGGCGGGTCAGGGTCGCGGGAAATGACGGAGACCAACACCAAAATGGCGGGGTGCACAAAAGTCGAAAATCCTGAGAGAAAGACCATAGAGCAGGATTGAATTTAGTAGAGTCAGAAGGGCACGGATTTAAACAAGGTGAGTGGAAAAATCATAGAGAGGGTAGAGGGGGACAAAAGTAGTGTTCTGGGAGAGGGTGAGGGGAGAGGAGGGAGTCAGGGGGGGATGGAGTTAAGGCAGACCAGAAAGAGGGAGAAAAACGTTTGAGGATCGTCAGGGGGAGAACGGAGGAAAGGGGGAAAGGACAGAGGTCGAAATAAGGTGGTGAGTCAGGGTCTTGGGAGTCGCCGGAGACCAGCAACAAAATGGCAGGCTGAGCAAAAGTCAGAAGGTCCAAAAGTCCAAAGATACGAACCAGGGAGCAGGGTTTAAGTATAAAAAAGAGTCAAAGGGGGGGGGACGCAGTTCCAAAATCAAAGGCGGGTGGAAGGGCAAAGAGGCGTGCAGGCTCGGGACCACTGGGGCATCGGTATAGGCAATCCGCTGGTCGTGGCTCCCGCACCCCCATACCTGGAAAAGGTCTCTCAAGTCACAAAGGCGGGTGGAAGGGAGAATTTTTATTTGCAAAGTTTTATATAGCGCTGGCTAGACCCGGAGGTATCAGAGCGCTTTACATGAGGATCAGAGAGTTACAGGTTATATAGTTACATCAATTAAATCAAAGAATCACGGAAGGAGGAGGAGGGAGAGGGGGAGGGAAGGAAACACATCAGGGAGACGAGGAAAACAATGTCAGATGTCCGGCTGGGTAGGTGACGGCCAAAGGGGTGAACCAGAGCCAGACTCCTCTATAGCTGCATAGGACAGCTCCACCGGGCATCGGCCAAGGTTGCTCAGGCTCCGCGGAAAATACAAACAGTTTTGGCATCCACCCGGGGGACATCGTCATAGTTCCATTGAAAGCACCAGTCCCAGTGTTACTGGGAAGTGTCATCCGCCTCGTCCTCCAGCTCACCCCCAGGACAAGATTGGTGAGAAGAGAGGTGGAAGGGATAGTTCCAAAGTCTGCAGATTGAGGGTCCATCCATCGTTCTTGCCTTCAACCCTCTTGGCGGGCGTGAGACTGAAGAGGAGTTGTGCATAGAAACCCGATCCTCATCATGGCACTCACTTGTTTGGGCGCTTGTTTCTTCTCTGAGAGTGAGAAGTAGATTGATACCTTGGTTCATATAGAGAGTGCAGGCTCGGGACCACTGGGGCATCGGTATAGGCAGTCCGCCGGTCGTAGCTCCCGCACCCCCATACCAGGAAAAGGTTTCTCGGGTCTCAGAAATTGGGGACGAGGCAGAGCACATCCCGGCAGACGGCCAGCATGGGGAGGCAGCGAGTCAGCAGCGAGGACTGGCAGACAGCCGTTGAAGACAGAGCTGCACCATGGCTGGCCCCATCATCAGCCATCCACGGCGGCTCGCTCCGAGGAAGGGAGCAGAGGGAAAGAACAGCAGCAGCGGCGGCAGGACGAGGAATGACATGTCCCGATGTCCAGCTGGGTAGGTTTCGGCCGCGGGAGAACCCGGGCTGGACTCCTCGATAGCCGAACCAAGCGGCTCCACTGGGCATCGGCCAAGTCGTCATGATGTCCCGGACGAGTGGAAATCACGCCCCAGAGCAATCTGAAAGCATCTGGAGCCATCCGAGGGATCCAGAACTGCGCCGAGGCTGGACAGTCATCAGGAGGACGATTAGCTCCGAGGGAGGTGGTAATAGAGGCGGTTATAGAGGCGGAAAGAGAAGCATCAGCGGGATGAGGTAGGCCATGCCCCGATGTCCAGCTGGGTAGGTGCCGGCCACGGGAGAAAACCCGGGCCAGACTCCTCTTTAGCCAAACCAGCGGCTCCACCGGGCATCGGCCAAGTCTTCTCAGTGTCCGCTGTCAGGATACGGGAGAAGATTACGGGGAAAACAGGGTTTTAAGGCCAGAACGGCAATCACTGACCGGGAGCTCCCGGCTGGAGCTCCTCACCGGGCGGCCATCTTGGCAGTCATAGGTGTAATACAAATACAAGTAGATGAGCCTGTCCCTAGAGTGCTTGCAAGGGGTAATCTCCATTCCGGCAATACCCCAAACACAAGTCCCTTCTCGCGAGGTAATCTGATAGTCTGACATGGATTTCTCTTTCTTTGCCCACACATGACAATAAATCATCCTCCAGTTAAGTAATTAATTGAAACACTATGTTTTAAGACATTGGTATGTCTGAGTAGTTGCATGTTGTGAGTTTGTTTAGTGCAACACAAGGATTTAATGTTGATGATTAGTGGCAGCAAACACGATTATCATGAAGATTTGTAGGTTACTCCTATTTGACATTTTAACAGAAATGTTCTCTTATATTTTCAAGACATGCTGACATTTTCATATTTGCTTTTGTGCCACTGGACTTTTAGTGGGATGCAATCATTTTAAAACGTTAAATCAATTTTTCAAGCATGGACAGAAAGAAAATCCTGCAAGTGTGAGTACACTAAATAAAAAATGGAGAAATGTGTATGAGCATCCAAACTCTATTCTGTAAAATCTGCTGGCATCTCACAGTATCTAGACTCATTACCGTCTTTGTAGAACGTAATCAATCATCTTGTAACACAATGTTGAATACCAAAATTGATTAATGGCATTTGCTGCTGAAAGCTTTTTCCATCATGTAAGGCCTGAGGAAAGACAGTCATTTATGTATTCATTACCACATATTATGTTCACAGTCATTCGACCTGGGCCTCGCCTTGTGACTGTCTTGCTGAACATTGGCCTAATCCACTAAGTGGCTGTGGCGAACATAGGAATTTGCATCCACTGGATGACTCATAACTGGATAAAATTTCCAACCTAAGTGGGATTTACATGAAGGTACCAGTATATTGTAACCAAAATGCAGTCTGGCAAAAATATTGTGTCATAAATATTGTTTATAAAAATAGTGCCCTATTGAAGTTAATCATAGAAAATCTAGACCTAAGAGACAATACTTTTGTAAATGATATTTAGGACAAAAAATCTTTTTGCCAAATGATATGTTGGCTAATGATATTGTAGTTGAAAAAGACAGCGGTCTGGGGTGAGGCCAATAGGGTCCTCAGGTAGCCAGAGCTACTATTATTTCAAGTGTAGCCTGCGTCTGGGTTTTAGTAGTGAAAGGAGAGTCCCAACAGGACTGGAAAAACAATATATGCGGGGACACAAGGTTGTACGAATGACATCACGTTTATTAACATCATAAAAGGAGTATCATTCACATTATAGGAGCTAGTCCTGGTGCTCACACAAGAGGTGAAGGTGCGTGAAGTGATAGGTGCTAGTGACTTAAAATTTACATCGCATTGACAACACTGTGCAAAACTCCGTAGTTAATAAGTTATGTTAAGGAGTTTCGCCGTGGAAGTCGACGGCGTTTCGATCTCCTTAGTTAGAGATCATCATCAGGAAGAGAAACGTGTGAGCTGGTAGGATCTGACAGCGTGACGCTGCTTGCTAGGATCGTCGTGGGGTAGTAGTAACCGCGGTAGTTCCGGAGAATGTGGTACAGGTAGAATGGAGGTCTAAACAGTCAGCGTAGTTCGTACTGTATGCTTGAATCCCTGGAGTTAATCACGGTGGACCAAAATGCCCGTCGGGGCCAGTTGAGAAGAATGAGCAGGGACTGGATCCTGGTACCTCCGATGCATGCAGCATGCAGCTAATGGTGCTGGAGTCTGCCGGCGCGGGTTAGTCAGCTAGACTAACCCGCGCCGGCAGACTCCAGCACCATTAGCTGCATGCTGCATGCATCGGAGGTACCAGGATCCAGTCCCTGCTCATTCTTCCTCAACTGGACCCGACGGGCATTTTGGTCCACCGTGATTAACTCCAGGGATTCAAGCATACAGTACGAACTACGCTGACTGTTTGGACCTCCATTCTACCTGTACCACATTCTCCGGAACTACCGCGGTTACTACTACCCCACGACGATCCTAGCTAAAGCGTCACGCTGCCAGATCCTACCAGCTCACACGTTTTCTCGTCCTGATGATGATCTCTAACTAAGGAGATCGAAACGCCGTCGACTTCCACAACCGAAACTCCTTTAACATAACTTATTAACTACGGAGTTTTGCACAGTGTTGTCAATGCGATGTAAATTTTAAGTCACTAGCACCTATCACTTCACACACCTTCACGTCTTGTGTGAGCACCAGGACTAGCTCCTATAATGTGAATGATACTCCTTTTATGATGTTAATAAACGTGATGTCATTCGTACAACCTTGTGTCAACGCATATATTGTTTTTCCAGTCCTGTTGGGACTCTCCTTTCACTACTAAAACCCAGACGCAGGCTACACTTGAAATAATAGTAGCTCTGGCTGCCCGAGGACCCTATTGGCCTCACCCCAGACCGCTGTCTTTTTCAACTATATATATTACCCTTGGTCTTACTATTGGGGTACCCTTGTTCTTTACATATATATGGCTAATGATATTGTGACATACAGCCACACAGAAATCCTCAACAGATACCAATATCAAGGATTCTTCGTATGCCTCGGCGAATTATAATCAGATACACAATTCTACAGGCATAAATACATCACAAATGTTCTTTAGTAAATTTAACTTTATTTTTGTTTCACCACAGGGGATATATGTGTCCTCATTGAGAATCCTCTTCTCCTACAACACCGAGAGGGAGAAATGTTCACTGGCCATTCATACACTTGAAACACGCTTACTCCTGTCATTGACAAGACTACATGTGCATATTTTGGGGGTTATTTTTATTATTTTCTTTATTGCTTTTAATTTTACTAGTTTTATAAAGAGCTAACTTAGTCGAGTTGTATTAGTGTGCTTTACATGGAACAAGAGTAATTACATAGAACAACAAGTCCAGTTCAAGTATGATAACAAAATAAGGAATCTTGAGAAATACTATTATTCAGGTATTGTCCATTTCTAATGGATCCATTTGTATTTCTGGCACACATTCCCCTCACCGCTGATGACACCCTCAAGATCATGAAGAGCATCCACTCTGGAGCACCCTCGGACCCCTGCCCACACCACATCTTCAACAAGCCGGCACCTCCATCGCCCCAAACTCTGTTGCAGCATCAACTGCTCCATCAACTCCGCCACCTGCCCGGAAGGCTGGAAACACGCAGAGATCAACCCCTTGCTGAAGAAACCCTCTGCCGACCCGAAGGCCCTCAAGAACTTCATACCCATCTCTCTGCTCCCCTTCCCAGCTAAGGTCACCGAGAAGGCCATCAATGCCCAACTTTCCGAGTTCATCAAAGCGAACCACATTCTGGACCTCTCCCAATCCGGCTTCTGAAGCAACCACAGCACAGAAACCACCCTCCTCGACACCACATGCGACATCCGCACCCTCCTCGACAGAAGCGAAACTGCAGCCCTCCTTCTCCTGGACATCTCGGCCACCTTTGATACTGTCTCCCACTGCACCCTATGCACAAGACTCCACAACGCTGGCATCCGCTACACAGCCCTGGAATGGATCCGTGAAATTTCTCGCCAACCAAACACAGAGAGTCAGACTGCCACCGTTACGCTCTGAACCTACAGAGATCAGCTGCGGAGTGCCTCAGGGCTCCTCCCTGAGCCCCACTCTCTTCAACATCTACATGGCCCTGCTCACAGCCATTGTCAGGATCCACAGACTCAACATCGTCTTGTACACCCTCATCAACGAACCCACAGTCACCAAGAACAACTTCAATGATGGGATGAAGGCTGTCACCACCTGGATGAAGGACAGCTGCCTCAAGCTAAACTCAGAGAAGACCGAAGTCCTCATCCTGGGCTCTACCCCCTCCACCTGGGATGACTCCTGGTGGCCCACAGATCTTGGATCCCCCCACAGACCATGCACAAAACCTTGGCATCATCCTGGACTCCTCACTCACCATGAAACACCAGAACAAGGCTGTCTCATCATCCTGCTTCCACACGCTACGCCTGCTCCAAAGAATCTTCAAGTGGATCCCCATCGAGTCCAGAAAGACTGTCACCCAAGCACTCATCAGCAGCAGACTCTACTACAGCAACTCACTCTACGACTGCATCACCCAGAAAATCCTCAAGAAACTGCAGAACACTCAGAACACCTCCTCAAGACTCATCCTCAATATCCCTTACCTCAGCCACATCACCCGCCACCTGAGAGACTTCCACTGGCTCCTAGTCAACAAAAAAATCAACTTCAAGCTACTCACAAATGCCTACAAAGCCCTACATGACGCTGGGCCTGCGTACTTCAACCACAGCCTCACATTCCACACACCCACCAGAGACCTCTGCTCTGCTCAAATGGCCCCGGCCACCGGCCCACGTATGCACAAGTTCCTTCTCCTACCTCATGGCAAAGACCTGGAACACCCTGCCTCTCCACCTCAGGCAATCAGCGCCTCAAATAAGGAAGGACCTCAAGACCTGACTCTTCGACTGAACCACAGTGCCTTCGACAGATCAGCAGTCCCCCCAGCGCCTTGAGACCCTCCACCTTGGATGACTCCTGGTAGCCCGCAGATCTTGGATCCCTTCCACAGACCATGCACGAAACCTTGGCATCATCCTGGACTCCTCACTCACCATGAAATGCCAGATCAATGCTGTCTCATCATCCTGCTCCAAAAATTCTTCAAGTAAATCCCCACCAAGTCCAGAAAGACTGTCACCCATGCACTCATCAGCAGCAGACTCTACTACAGACTACAGACTCTATGACAGCATCTCCCAGAAACCCCTCAAGAAACTGCAGAACATTCAGAACGCCTCCACCAGACTCATCCTCAATATCCCCCACCTCAGTCACATCACCGGCCACCTGAGAGTCCTCCACTGGCTACTAGTCAACAAAAAAATCAACTTGAAGCTCCTCACAAATGCCTACAAAGCCCTAAATGATGTGGGACCTGCATACCTCAACCACAGCCTTGCATTCCACGCACCCACCGGTGACATTTGGTCCACCCAACTGGCCCTGACTGCCGGCCCATGTATCCACAAGACCACAGCTGGAGGAAGTTCCTTCTCCTACCTGCTGAATCTTCTTTGAGTAGTCGTGCTTTACAAGTCACTTGATTAATTGACATTCCATTCTCTGCGGTTTAATTAAAGAATATTCAAAACAAGCAATTTTGTTAAAGCTTTTCTGAAAGAGAGAAGGTCTGTCATAGTTCTCAGAAGTTTGGAAAGCAATTTTCACAGCATGGGGTCATGAATGAGAATCTTTCATGACTAATCTTCATTTGAGTATTGGTGGCTCAAAAAGGAGAAAGTCATTGCTACATGTACCTCACAAATCTCTAAAGAAAGTTTAAAATATGATATATATATGGGTTCATTCTTCAGGTGAATGACTTGGAAGGTTAAGCAGCAAATGGAAACCAATTAAGGGTTCAAAACTACGTGCAAGTTGTTGGTGGTAAATACCTCTAACCTTACTAGTTGTGGATTTAACATTCCTGTTAAACTCTATTCTGTGACAGTTTACAATGTGAACTGTCACAGAATCGAGTGTGACAGAATGTTAAGGTCTTCAACATTTTCTGTAGTGAGAGCTACTTCTGATCAGTGAAAATCATCATGAGCTACTGAAGGGTAAGCAACGTGCATTGTTACTGACACCCCAACATCCACCTTAACTGGCTTTAAGCCTAATGTCCATAGAGCCAGATGCATTGTTTTGAACAAAATACTTTGACTAGGGGCACTATGACAGGGCTGCCATGTGTTTCAGTGAGAGCGTGGTCTTTGGGGATGTATGAACATGTGTACATTTGAATGAGATATATGTGTATAGAAGACTGAAAGACTGTGTCATATGTCCTTGTGGCACAGGACCTATCTTTCACCATATGTGGCACCGTTACATGCATAACACAAATGGGAGAAATTTGAAGTGCAGAAAAATGTTCTGCAAAAGTGTTCAGAGTAAGGAACATTTTTCTGCATTTTAATTTCTCCAACTTAAAATAATGGCTGTATGTTTCACTTATAAATATGGCAATGTATTGAGAAAATTAAACTGAAGAGTTAATTTTGTTTAAGTGGGTTCCATAAAACGCACCATTTAAATGTTTTCCCATTTCCAAGTGTCACATTTACAAACACCAAACATCTTGCTCCCAGTGGCCTGTAGACATGGTGCCATATTTATAACAGAACAATACATTTGTTTAAATGGGAGGACTTTTAAGTGAATAAACCTGCTTCATAAAACATTAGGAGGTATTTGGCTTAATTGAAAGAGAAGAAAGACTTTAACATATGATTCATAGAAAATGTTTTCTTCACTTTAAATTTGTCCTATTTGAAATGGGAGAAAATTAAAATGAAGAGTTAATCATTAAGGTAACTTTTCATTTTAATTGTCTTCCATTTAAAGCATTCAGAAACATCATTTTGTTCTCACACTCCAATATTAAGTCAACAAGGACTTTTATTTAAGAGTTAAATATTTCAGTGTGTCAGTTCTTCACCTCTGTGACTCAGCCTGGCCAATAAATCAGACTGATCACTGCTCATTATCAGGCTCTGCTATCTGCAGCTTGATGATAATAATGTAAAGACAGTCTTTCCTTAACTTTAAAAGAAGAATATGACCCTGGACTTATTTAAAAATGAACTCAAGGCAGCACGCTACTTGGGAGCTACTGATCCACTGGCTGGATACACTTAATGTGCATTGTTTGCACTCCTGCAGTCAAGTAAGATGCTACAAATGTTTAAAAAATTGAAATCTCTATGTCACCTTTCTGCTTAGTTTTATTTGTGCATTTATATTGAGCTGTGTCTGTTTCCCTCTGGTAAACACACTTCTCAGAGTAATGTATGGCTTGTTGTTTTGCCTAATGGTGCAATTTTCTTATTAGGAGCCATTTTTCTAGGTCCGGATCATGAATACTTCACGAAGTCATCTTTACATTGCTGACTCTATGCACATTCCTCTGTGAAAGCTCTGCTTAACCAGCATTGACTACATATATCTCCTCTATCAGCGGTATGCATATATTTTCTCCATGAATGTTCACATTGACGGTTAGTTACCTACACAAAGCATTACTGTCATGCAGTGCCTAATTTGAGCCGGTGGTTGACGATCGGTGCAAGCAGCACTCATTTTTGGGGCTCGTGGGGCCCACCTGCATTTATTTTTTGAGACTGGCATTTATTTTTCCTCATCCAACATTTCCTGAGCACAAAAGAGGGAAAACGCACAGCAGAGAAAGAATGAGAAGTAGAAAGAGAAAAAACGTCATAAAGGGAGAAAGCGGGAATATGCAACAGAGAGAAAGGGACAGTGAGTGTCTTGAAGCTAGTTAAAGAAGCATGAGATTAATTACAAACTATGCAGCCTTGGTATTCTGAGCGCCAGTGCCAGACTTGAGGCCCTGAGCAAAGCTTTGGGTTCCGGCACTTATCATTCAGCAAATTAAGCAGTGCTGTCATGCTACTGTTTTACGTCAGTCTGTTTTTCACTTTCTTATCACTTTATGTCCAGCTTCTAATAATGCTTTTACCAAGTTATCCCCTGTATCCAATAAGTCTATTCTTTACAGATTGTTGGATTCTGGAACAATATTGTTTTAATTTTCATGTAGCTTTATTTAAATTATATGCACTTTTGTTACACAGTGTTAGCTATTGACTGAGTAATAATGTGCTAGGAGCTCTCTATGCGACCTGTAATAAAAAATATCGATGGGATTCTCAAAGTAAGATAATGAGAGCATACATCTTCCCTCCAACCAGCAAACATTTTTTTCTAGGTAAGTCAGAGAGTTGAACATGTTCAGAAAATATGCCAGGTGTAAGAAATTGGGTTGTTGGTTGACTGGGGTGTGAGCCCTGGTCAAGCAGCACCCACAATGATGAAGCAGATTTGTAAAGCGCACAGATGCTCCTAGGAGTGTCCTGGTGCTAATCCAAGAGCAAGACAAATTAGAAAGTGAATAGCCAAGTTTTCAATCCCTTCCTGAAAGCAAGTTCTGAAGTTTCCTGCCTTACATGCACCGGAAGAGAGTTCCATGCAGACGGTCCTAACAAGGAAAACGAGCGCCCGCTACTCCTTGACAATCTCACTCTCTGTACTCTGGCCAAAGCCAAATGTGAAGACTGGAGGCTCCTCACAGGATTGTAGAAAAGAATATGTGAAGCCAGATAGCCTGTGCCAATATTAGGGAGAGCACGAAAAAACAGCACCAAGGTTTTTAACAGAATTCTCTTCCTTACTGGGAGCCAGTGCAAAGAGGAAAAATGACTCGAGATCCTCGCTCTCTTCAGTAGATTAATTAAGAGAAGTGCTGCAGCATTTTGCACCACTTGTAGTCTTTGGATGGCATATTCTGGCAGACCAAGATACAAGGTATTAGCATATTCCAAACAAGATGTTATCAGAGCCTGGAGAACTGTTTCCTGGCAGAGAAGTATAGAAAAACAGAAACTTTTTCAACACACTTAATGCACCACAGCACATACCAGTCACTGCGCTAATCTGGGGTAAGAAAGACAGGCATCTGTCAAACGTAATTACCAGGTTTCTAGATGTATCTTCATAAGACACAGGTGGAACAGAGCCATCTGGCCAGCAAGTAGCCCAGCCAAAGGGCGCAGAGATGCTAAAAGAGACAATTTCGGTTTTATCATTAGTGCACATCAACTGTTTCTGATGTAGCCAGGCAAACGCTGCTGTAAGGCAAGATTTAATAGAGTCAAAAGCTAGATCCTCCCCCTCCTTAATGGAGAAGAGAATCTGTGTATTGTCTGCATATGACACGATCTTAGCACCAAATGACTCAACAATTGGAGCAAGTGGGGTAAAGTAAACATTAAACAATGTAGGGCTAAGGGCAGAGCCCTGCTGGACTGTGACTGAAATAGTCCTGTTGAAAGAGGCAAATGGGGGCAGCCAAACCTCAAGTTCTCTATTGTCTAAAAAGGAGGAAAGCCAGGGGGGGCGTGGCTAACGAGCCAACATGGCGGACACGATCGAGTGAAGCTCCCGACCTAATCCCTCAATTATCCTGCTTTTCTCCTGCCATCCAGCCCATCTGCAAATGAAAGTCGCTGACTTCTCTTGGCATCGGACTGCAGCTACGGCAGAATCCCTGCGGAATGCCTGAGACACGTTCCAAGCCCGGGGCGGCGTCAGTGACTGAGATGCGGCCTGGAGAGCCTCGGAGCAGACACGGGAGCGCGCTCCCCCTGTACTGCGGTCTCGCTAGCTGCGAAGCAACCCTCTGACCAGAGGTGCTGCCACTGTGCCAGAGGCACTTCTGCGGGCCCTTCTCTCAACCTTCACTCGCCTGTTACAGCCGTGGCCCTAACTGCGTGGGGGCGCCCATGGTCACATTGGCACCCAGTCCTTGTCTACGCTGGCCTAATGGCATGGATCCTGGCAGTGCGGCACTGGTGGATGTGATCTGCAAGCCTGCGACCGCCACGCACTTACCGGTGAGACGCTGAGGAGTAGTGCCGGTCCCGCTACTGATATCGCTCCGGCGCCTGCTGCAGACTCGGTAGACTGCGGTCCCTCCCCTGTTCCTGGAAGTGACCTGGATGAAGCTGAGGCCCTCTCCCCCGCATCCGCGGGCCCTCGCTCCCGTACAGTGACCCAAAGGTATTACGATATTGTGCTGGGACTACTGACAGGCCAAACACTGGCAGATTTGAACTGTGGTGGCGAAGCGCCCAGCAATTCGCGTGTAGTGGTGGTTGTTAGCTGAGCGCGGCCTGTGCCCTGCTCCCGGAGGACCTGCCTCCCGCGGCTGAGACTGTGCGGTTGCTCTGGGCCCTGGATGACTACAGGTGTGAATTCTGGCACATCGATCCTACATCTGGTGAGTGGCGCGCACTATCTCCCCACGCCTCGCCTCCCACGCTCTCCCGGGCAATGCTGCAGCCCTAATTGCCAAAAGCGCCACCGTCTGCTGTATGCTGCGGATCCACCCCTGATCAATACAGGAAGCTAAGCCCTACCCGTGTGATCGCTGTTAAGAGGGCCCTTGGCTGCCTTAGCTGCCTTAGCTGCCCCAGCTGGCAGGGGTGCAGGCTGGAGATACGCCACACCCTGATCCCTCTTGGAGTGGACCCTACTGTTGCGACTGCTACCGAATGTGCTGCTCCACACATCGCTGTGGGACCGTGTAGTGTTGAACCTTGCAATTGTGACGACTGGGTCATACACGGTCCGTCCTACACCCTATATTCCTCTCACACCTGCCTGTGCCAACAGCTGCGACCCCACCTTGCGCCCGTGCCTGCAGGCACTGTGCCACGAAGAGGCGGTTACTCCTGAGCACGGCGAACTTGACCCAGACGGTGGGCCCTGCACGACTGCTCTCGGAAAGGGCACACGTGGTCCTGTCTACGGGGATGGAGTTGTAGAGGCAACCCTGCGAAGTAGTTCTAGGACCGCAGCTGCGATCTCTGCTGCACGGGCTGAGACGTCGCAGACGCGCTGGCCTGGCGTCGCCCGGGGGAGCGCCTGGAGAGCGGATGAGGTCTACACCCTGCCCCTTACAGGCCCGGCTCCTAAGACTGTGGCGGTGCGGCCGACTGCTGAGAGGCCCCGCCTGAGAGTAAAGTCGTACTAGACTGGACCCCGGGAGACCCCAGAGGGTAGGCCCTGCATAAACAGCGTTGGAAGGGCCTATCTGTGAAGGTGGAGTTGCGGGTTCAGCGCTGTGACATGTAACTGCAGAGACGTGCCTAGAACACCCTGAGTGCTGTGCCTGCTGTGACAACCCCAACGTGCCCTGCGGCTTACATTCTCTACTCACCCTGCGCCTACCTGGGGCCAGCCCGGTCCTGCTAGCCTTCCATCACAGGTGCACAGATCCTGTACCGATTGCCCTAAACGGAGATGGAATAAATGCTGTTGCAGTTGAGATCTCACCAGCTGAGACGCGTGTCCTGAAGAGGATCAGAGGGGCCCCTTCCCTTTTACTGCAAACTGCTTATCCTGACGCTAAACCCATGTGTAGAGAATTGGCACAGTGGACATTTTGATGGTCATCCACTTCCTTCGCTCTGAAGCTGCAGTACCATAGGTGGCTTTGTGGCAGAAGCAACCTAATGCATGGACTCTAGTCCCGATACACCCTGCGTGGGATGTCCACAACGCCGCGATACGCTGCGGCATTGCCTGTGGTTTACACTGCGACACACACAGCTACCTGGAGCAACTGTGCGCCAACAGCCTGCCTTGATCTCCATTGCTGCACTGCTGCTTAGTGTCTAGGGTCAATGCTCTCCGCACAAAAGCTAGCAATGGGCCGTGCCTCCGCAACAATATGCAGCAAAATGCAACACGCGCTGCTACCCTGGAACCACCGAATGCGGAAGATGGTGTGTCTAAGGACACTCCGAATGCGGCACTGGTGGCAAAACTGGATTCGGTACTAGCAGCGGTCGAGAAAATTGGAGCCACGCTGGAGCAAACACGAGCGTCGCTTGAAGCCAGGATCGACAAAGTAGCATCTGATTTCACTCTCTTAAAGGCGGATCATCATAATTTGGCAGAGAAGGTGCACTCACAAGCACAGTCACTGTATGAATTGAAGCCTATTACCCACAGTCATGCTGCGGCCCTGCAAGACGTTCTGGACCGTATGCACGCCTTGAAAGATAGTCAAACATGCGGAAGGACGCTCTCGCCGCAATAATGTCCGCGTGGTGGGCCTTCCGGAAGGAGAAGAGGGCCGGGCCCCGGAACAATATGTAGAGCGTTGGCTGCAAGACATTCTACCTCCGGGAACATTATCGCCACAATTTGTAGTGGAAAGAGTGCAACGTGTACCAGCCCAAAAGCCCCCTCCAGGGGCTTGGCCAAGGCCATTCCTCTTCAAGCTCTTGAACTATAGAGACAGGGACACGGTTCTACGGGAAACCCGCAAGCTCTCTGACCTTAGAGTTGGTGGCAATCCGATCATGGTGTTCCCGGATTACACATCACAGGTGCAGAGACGACGTATCACCTTCACTGCTGTGAAACGCCAGTTGCGCGAACTGGAACTCCCATACTCCCTACTGTTTCCAGCCAGACTAAGGGTGGTAGCCAACGGTACTACCCTGTGGACGGGGACTCGCCCCTTGAGTGTGGAAGTAGCCCGACCAGTCAATAGGAGGTCCCGTCGTCGTGGGAAGCGGAGGAGAGCAGGAGACATGTCCTTCAGGGCGGCGGCACCACGGCCGGAACAGAGCAAGGTGGAGCGCCGCAACGCCCTGGAAGCAGTTGCAACACTGGGGTCTCAGGTCCATTGAGCAGCTCGAGAAATCAGTTTTTCTGCATCGGCGACTGCCAGTGGTTCGTCCACCCCTAGACTCGAAGACATTGATGGGGTGAGACTCCCTGATGTCACCCCGCATACTTCCGATGACATTATCTAAGAGACTTCCATCGCTTAGAGCAACGAAGGGGGCTACGCACGCAAGTACAGACCAATGTTGCATTGTTTGCTAATGATGTTGATTTTTAATGCCACATGACATGATGCCACTACCCGCACAAGACTGTTTCACATATGCTGTGCTCAGGCCGTGGACATCACACCGTGCATTTAATCTACCGTACACGCAGACCCGTGGATTGGGGAAACAGGTGACAACCCCCCGGCATAGAGGGACACATAATATACGCATATCGGCACACACTGCCCACACTCCTATTAGTCTTGGCATTAGCCCACGCCAAACACCCCCATACCATACGTCAGTTTTACACAGTTTAAGCCTTGAACGGGCATTATAGTTTGGACGAATACCAATTCGGAACTCGCCCTCCTAGTTATGGATAGTTTGGTTTATATCAACACCCTGTTGTTAGAAACACTGAGTTGGTGTACGCTCGCACGGACCCAAGCATGCCGCACCTTTGCCCCCCACACACAGTTCCGGTCAAGATACACGGGAAACATGGCACAGGTTAACATAATCACATGGAAAGCGTGCGCGGTCTGCACACCCCGTCGCGTAGATACTCGATCTATGCATACTTACGACGTAGAGCCGCAGACATTGCGCTACTTCAAGAGATACACATGACTCATTCAGAACTAGGGCGCCTACGCCACAGGTGGAGAGGCCAAGTACATGGCACTGGCTACTCAGCTCACGCTCGAGGGGTACTCATCTGGGTCAGAGCTGGGGTCCCATTCACAAGTGATGAGGTACTAGTTGACTCTGAAGGACGTTACACGCTAGTAAGCTGGCGACTAAATGGCCAACCAATCCTTCTCGGTTCTATCTATGCCCCGAATGTCGGCCAGCCACTCTTCTTAGAAAGCCTCTCACAGACTTTAGCTGTTTGGAGCGGGGTCCCCTGGCTCTTGGGGGAGACTTTAACTCAGTGCTTAGCGTAGAACTGGGCAGACCCTACACGCCACTAACTAGGACCATAGCAGTGTCCAATGCGCAGGCCCTTACAGACTGGCCAACGCACTGGGCGTTATTAGACATATGGCGCTCCAACAACCCAGATGCCTGGGTCTACTCACACTACTCAGCGGTGCACAGACTACATGTGCAGCTGGACAGAATAGTGGGATCCCCTGCGCTACTCCCCCTAGTCCGCCGTATTGAATATCTGGGCCGCACGCACTCCGATCATAACCCCCAACTACTCCAATTCGCCTGGGAACCTGAACGCCCTCCTGCTCCAACATGGAGACTCCAAACAGCGGCACTAGAAGACTCCTCATTCCGATCCTCTCTGGGCACGGCGATTCTCGAATTCTTTGAGCTCAATGAGGGTACAGCGGGGGACACGCTAGTGGAATGGGACGCCTTTAAGGTTACGACGAGGGGGCATTGCATGGGAGCGTCCTGGAACATCAGAAAGACACTAACTTCTGATCTGAGCAAAATAGAAAGGAGACTCCTGCAGTATGAGGCGGAAGGGGAAGGAGAAGGTAGGGATGGGCAACAGCTAGAGACACTACATACAGAGCATGCTGAATTGATGGAGCGTCTCTGCTACCACAACTACGCGGCACACACCGCCCGCACGCATTCCACAGCCGATCGTGCGGGCCGCCTTCTGGCCTGGCTGATCCACCAAGAACACACCCGCAAACCAATTGCGGCGCTGCAAGTTGACACAGAGCTCCTGGCATACACACAGCGTGACATCCACACGGCTCTGACGCAACACTATACTCGGCTATATCTTCACACAGAGCTTATCCTGAGCATCTCTACCCGCTCTACACCCGTTTGTCTCGCTCCGTAACAGCGCCTTGACGCCCTTGGGCTAAGTTAGCGCTATATAAGTCCACTTTCATTCATTCATTCATTCATACCTACACCAAGGTCACCAAGAGCCACACACCCTCCTAGCCTTCCTAAGCCAGATACAGCTACCTGAGACGACGCCATCACAAAATGAACTCCTGGGCGAGCAGATTTCGCCAGAGGAGATCAGAGCAGCAATCGCATCCCTAGCTACAGGGAAGTCCCCGGGACCAGACGGGCTCCCGGCGGAATTCTACAAAGCGTATCTAGTGTCGCTGGTGCCGCGGCTCCACACCCTCTACGCAGCCGCTGTAGATGAGGGGCGACTTCCCCCTTCGCTATGCGAGGCCCACCTGATTTCACTGCCCAAGCCTGACAGGGATCCATCTGATATGGGCTCCTATAGACCTCTCGCCCTGCTAAACAGCAACTATAAAGTTTTAGCAAAACTCCTAGCTGACAGACTAGCACAAGCGGTCCCCACCCTCGTGCACTCGGACCAAAACGGCTTCATGCCGTCCTGAAACACCTCACTCAACCTGCGGCGGTTTTTTCGTATAGCAACTTATTCCACATGCGAATGGCCGAGAGCGGGCTGTCTCATTCTAGACCTCGAGAAAGCCTTCGACTCTCTCGAATGGGGTTACATGTTCGCAACCCTCGAGAGATACAAGCTGGACCCTGCTTTCCTACAGCTGACCCGTCTACTTTACACCAATCCGGTGGTGAGGGTGAAGGTGGGATCATACGTCTCAGGCGCGATTCAAGTGCGGAGTGGGACGAGGCAGGGCTGCCCGTTGTCCCCCCTCCTTTTTGCGCTCACGATGGAGCCACTGGCTGAGGCGTTGAGAACGCATATGCAGGATGGCATACCACTGGGCGATGGCACACACAAAGTGTCACTGTACGCCGACGATCTGTTAATATACCTACGAGACGTCCATCAGGTGCCTGAGCGTTTGGCTCACATTCTGTGGGACTTCGCATCCATTTCAGGATTAAGAGTGAACGTAGCCAAATCTAAGCTATACGCCTTTCGAGAGGGATGCCACGACCCAGCACTTACACTCAATGGCACGCAAGTGCAGTGGTGTGAGGACACATTTCGCTACTTAGGCATACGGGTGTACCGCCAACCACTAGACCTCTTTGATGGTAATCTAGGCAGGGCGCTAGTGGCAGTGAAATCCCAGATGCAGTTCTGGAGCACACTTCCCCTCGCAGTAGTGGGCAGAGTGGCGTTGGTTAAAATGGTAGCCCCCCCGAGATTTCTGTACTACTTTGCCAATCTGCCTATCTATGTACCTACTTCCTTCTTCACGGCGCTGGAAAAAACAGCCAGAGATTTCATCTGGGGTCCCAACCGCCACAGGGTGGCAGTGAAAAATTGTACTTGCCCACTAACCAGGGAGGCCTGGCGATGCCCTGCTTTGAGCACTATTACCTGGCGTCGCAGCTGCAATGGATCGTCCGTTGGATGGCGGATCGCCAGGGTGATGACACAGCAACCACACGCCCAGCTTACACACTATCCCAGATCCTTGGCTATTCCACCCTGGCGCGCGGACACGACCCCGGAATCCCAATTACTAAATGTGGCCCATAGGTGCTACCGCAGAAGCCTCTACTTAACTCGAGACACGACACCCTATGCTCCTGCGCTCCCGCTTGACGGTACCCCTAGAGGACAGACTACACTCACGAACACCGAACTGCAACACTGGCATGAGTTGGGGATACAAACGCTAGGAGACCTATATAGCAATGGCTCCCTCATCCCTTACACAACACTGGTAGAAAGTGACGGGCTCCCCGCGGGACAGTTCCTCCTGCACAGATCTCTGGTTGCCGCACTCTCGTTGAGGTGGGGAGACCTGGCCGCTGAACCACAAATGCACCTAACTGTGCAATATTTACATGTTATGGGACGGGGCAAACACTTGACGAGGTGGTTTGCGGCTTCGCCAACATGCAGCGTTCAGTTTAGACGCCCTCAGACGAAAGTGGGAGCAGGACCTGGGCTGACAATTTTCAGATAAGGAATGGGAAAAAGTGCTGGCCAGTCCAGCCCAGATCCCCAGAAACGCTCGATTTAGACAGATACAATACTACATTACACAATGAGCGTACCTTACGCCAGCTAACATCAACAGATATTTTCACCGCACTGACGCAATCTGCCCCAGATGCGCCGCCACAGACGCAGACTTGGTGCACATGCTCTGGGGCTGCTCCAGCCTAAGTGCGTACTGGAGAGGGGTGGCAGACATGCTTCAAACCTGTACAGGCAGAGTGATACCCTTTGATTGGCCTACGTACCTGCTGCATACGTTTCGTAGAAGACGTAACGCTAAAGTCACTTTTAGATTCCTCGACCTGGGTATAGTGGCGGCAAAGTGGCTGATCACAAAGTGGTGGAAAGCATCCGGCCTCCCGCACACACAAGCTTGGAGGCGCTCTGTACTCGCGTGGGCTAGAGCTGAAAGTGTAGCGATACGTCGGGAGGAAGTCATAGGCCTCAGGAAAACACCTATCTCCACGTACTGGGACACAATCCTGGTAGCGTTACAGCTAGATGAAGATCAGCTAAGTCAGCCCACGCAATCACCTGACCCGTCGGGTAGACCTGCGCAGGCGCCCATCACCTTTAGACTTTTCATAGGCACTAGGCCGGTTCTCCCTCAATGAACACCGACATTCCAAAATGCGCACCCACCGAAGGGGCGGGGGCACACCAGGTGGCACTCGCACACGCCAACAGCTGCAGAAACACGACGACACTCCAACTCAGCTCCAGGTTCCGCTCCCCACCCCCGGTTATTGTTAAATGACTGGTATACCATGCTTGCGGAAGCGAAACTAGCTTCAATAGGTTACTCGTTACACGATTTACGTGCAGAGGATCAGGTTGACTGTCCATGCGCAGCATGGCCAAGCAAACACAATAGATGATCCCTGCCCAGTCACCATGCCTACCGCTCCACTGCATGTACAGATATCTCCTTTGGTGACGCAAGTACGGTAGATGATGTTATTGCTGCATGTTGCAGCAGAATGTACTGATTATTGGTGATAAGCATGTAAAATTAATAAAATCAATAAAAACATTTTTTTTTTTTTTTTAAATGGTGGAAAGCCAGCTAAGGGCAAGACTCTTCACTCCAATTTTCGCAAGACGGTCTAGGAGGAAGGAATGGGACAATCCTTGTCAGGCTGAGCACAAGCCAACCTTAATTTAACCTGTGCTCAACCCTCTGTTAGCTTGGCACAGAGAAGTCAGGCTTAACTTAGAGGCAATGTGTAAAGTGTTTGTGCAACACTTCAAACAGCAATAAAGTGAAACACATCACACAAAAATGACCCTACAGCAAGTCAGAAAAACAGAGCTTTTTTTAATAAATAAAACAAGACCGAAACATCAAAAGTCCACTCAGTATAACCGAAGATATTCCATTTAAAAGATATCAGTGAATATAGTGACAAAAAGCACAAAGCCCCAACTGTGGAAATCTGGTTGTGACAAACCGGGACAAAGTCACAAGTTCAGGCTGGCCATGATGGAGCAGGGGCCAGTTGGGCTCACTAAACAAAGTACCTTAAATCCTGGTTTGTGGAGCATTGAGAGAATCAACTTCAAAGATGCGTTACCCATGCATCGGTTTCAAGATGCAGCAAGGCGGTGATGTAAGGGCCTGCATCATCATCGAAGATGCCATCAGAGGGGCTTGCGATGAGAAGTCTAGTGTCGAGGATGCCGCGCACAGTCAGTGAGATGAGTTGGTTCCACAGAGCTTGAGGCTACAATGCAAAGTCCATCGTCATCGAGGCTGCCCTCAATGAGGGATGCCAGGGCCTGCGCAAAGGATGGATCGCATAGTGGTGGTTCCAATTTGCTGCGGCAGCGATGCGGGTCTTTGGACAGGTCCAATCCACACAGTTGCAGAGATGTGTTGGATCTGCTCACTGATGCACTGCACAGCAGAATAAATGGATTGGTTCCGCTGGATCCGCAGAGGCTGGCAAAGAACCTTAGGACTGCTTCCAAGGGCCCAGGAGTGGGGTGACACCACTTGGCGGGGTTGACTCACAGATGACAGAGTCCAGGTGCAGGTGCAAGGTTGTTGGAAGCCTGTTGTGTCTCTGAGGCTTCAGATCAAGAGGCCAGCCAACTAGCCCATGGGGCCTCTCTGTGTTCTGCATACAAGAGATGCAAGTCCAGTCCTTCTCACCCAGGCAAGAGAGCATAAGGTCAGCACAGCAGGGCAGCAGTTCCCTCAGAGCAGCAGTCCAGCAGAGTGGTAGTCCTTGTAGCAGCACAGCAGTTCTTCTTTCTGGCAGAGTATCTACAGGTCCAGAAGAGTACTGAAGTGGCTGTGTCTGAGGTCCAGTATATATATATCCAGTTGTACCTTTAAAGTGGGAAGAAGCTTCTAGAGGCATGCATTTGAAGTGCACAGGTGTCCTACCTTCCTGGCACTAGCTTCAGACTAACTACAGGGGGTACGCAGTCCTTTGTATGGAGACAGGACACTGTCTATTTAAGTGCAAGTGGGGCTGGGTCCAGCTCCTCCCTCCCATTCTGCCAATGATGGCCCATCCAGTCACACCTAGGCTCCCCATTGTGTGTGGCTGCATAGAAGGAATACACAAAGCCCAACTGTCAACAACATCCATTCATGTGACCTAGAGACCGGCTGTAGGCACCAAATGGCTAAGGCATGAAAATGCCAACTTTCTAAAAAAGGCATTCTCAGAATTGTAATTTAAAATCTGACTTCACCATAAGTCAGGATTATAAATTGCATTTCCAGAGACACCAAACATGAAAGGGTTACCTGTTCCCATTTGGAAATCACACTTATAATATGTAATAAGGTAATTCCAGTGTAACCCTATGGGAGAGTTAGGCCTTGCATTAGTGAAACATGAACTTAACAGTTTTTTACTACCAGAACATGTAAAACTTGAAAGTACATTTCCAACTTTTTAAATACACTGCACCGTCCCTTTGGGGCTGTCCCAGGCCTACCTTAGGGGTGGCTTATATGTATTTGTAGGAAGGTGGAATCTGACTATATGGTTGCCCCCACTTTTTTCCTGGTGTTTTGCTGGTTTATGACTTAGTTGGACTGGGACCCTGCTATTCAGGGCCCCAGTCTATCTGCTCTCTCTAAACGACATGGAGTGCACTCTAGGTGCACTAGTGATTGGATACTGTGGTGCCTTATGAGTCCCTAGTATATGGTACCTTAGGTGCCAAGGGCATAGGTACTTCACAGGCCTACCAGGGGCTGCAGCATGTGTTATGCCACCCCTGGGAAGCAGTCTAAATCTGACACCACAGGCCTGCTACTGCAGCCTGGGTGAGGTGGTGCTAGCACCCCTCACTGAGATATAGGTTTCCTATATCTCTCCTGCACACACATATAAACCTATCAGTCACCCCTAAGGCAGGCCCTATCAATCCTGAGGGCAGGGTGCTTGGCTTCTATGTGAGGGGGTGCCTCTGCCTGAGCAGGGCCCCTCTGCAGCTCTCAGAGTCTATTCTCTGGTGCTGTTTGTGGATGCGGTTAAACCATATACTATTTAAGTGCATTATATCCTCGCGGTAAATGCTAACTTTGGAATGGCTGCATCAAAACATGTCGTGTTTGGTGTCAAACATCTTGGAATACTACCCCCCGCCAATCTTGGCGGCGGGGGTAGCATTCCACCCTTCTAGAGGGATAAGACATGTACCTGCTGTGGAAACGCGGTAGAATCCTAAAGAGCCCTGGCATCACAAAATGGATGCCACCAGTCACAGACACTGGGCTGCCCTCCTGCTGATGACCGAAACTCGCAGTGGAGGAAGCCCAACAATAGGCATCCTGTCACAGGGAGGTGTAACCACCTTCCAGACAGGGTTTAGTGTATTGGGGCTGGGTGGGTGCACTCTTAGAGTGCTTTGAAGTCCTGCACTGGGGGAGCAGAAGGCTCCTCTGTGCATATGCCAGTTCAAACCAGCTCAGGGGCTACCTGCCCCTGCTCTGGCGCGAAACTGGACAAAGGGAAGTGGGTGTAGCCACCCCCTCCCTTGACCCTCCCATAGGTGGGGTCATAGAGCTAGTCCATCCCCTCTTTTTAGTATAAGAGGGGGAACCTTGCCATTGCAAAGCAGATAACCCCTGGACGACGCTCTACAGAAGAATCCTGGCCCTTCGACGTTCCACTACCTTTGGAAGACAGAAGAATCTCCCTTGGAGTCAAGGAGTGACTCCCCTGCTTGGCAGGCACCAAAAACGACAACGACGGTCGCAAACTACGCCGCTCCCGCCGGAGTCCGAAGTCCCTGCAGCCCAAGAAGTGGATTTCCTGACCTCTCCCAGGCCATCGTGAGTCCCCAGCGAAGCTGAGGCAAGTGGACCCCCGAGTAACGAGGAACCGCGACCCCTGGGTACCGTGCACTATTGTCGAGTGCAACCCCTTCACAACGTTCTACGAACTTGTGCTTTGGACCACGTGTGGTCCCGACCTCCAGCAGGAATCCCTCCGAAGATCAGAGGCCTACACCGTCCCGAGTGACCGTGGGCCCCTGTTGAGTGATTCCGCCCGAGGTGTCTTCGCGATCCCTTGCCCGCTGGCTTGTGGGTCCCCAGAAGACTTCCTAAAGAAACCAAAGGGCTCCCCTGGTTGCTCCAGGCCTGCCCTGACTTACCCTCGCTGGGTGAGTCCCTCAGACCTTGCTGGTCTGCGCCATCGACTTTTCTTCATCTCCCCGAGACTTGCGGCTGCCAAGGCTTGTTGGCTCCGATCGAGTTGCCGACACCGCAGTCAGCTGCAGACGTCGAGGGACACACCGAATCCAGCTCCTGGTCGTCGTCGACGCCTCCTGGACCACGTGGCTGAAGAGTCAAGGCACCTGCAACCGACCTGAAGCGACCGACGACGGTGGGCATCCATCTTCCTTGCCCCGGGTCACTGCCAAGTGACTTTGAACACTGTCCCCTCTGCTTTCAGGTCATCCTTCTTCAGAATCCAGGCTTGGATTCCACCGGACACTTCTTCAGCTCCCGCAAGCAGCAAGTCTTCTTTGTTCGCCATTGAAAACGACGCCGCGACCCGACACCAAAGGACACCTGTGCACCCGGCTTCCCTGGGTGAGGTAACTCCAGCACTATGGTGCTCCTGTGGGTGTGGGCCCTAGAACTACTTACCCTGTAAGTGACTTGCTTGTAGGTTCTCCCGAAGTATCCTAAAACTCTTTATTTCCAACCGCGACTTGCCCCATTGAAGTTAACGGCGATTCGCGCCTGTGTATCCACACTGCACGCGTCCCCCGTGGGTCCTTTACTTACCTGCCTTGGGTGGTTTCGTGAGGCCCCAGCACTTCTGAAGGCCCTAGGCCTTGTCTCCTTGCAAGTCGTTGTTTCTAAGTCTCTTACTTAGTATATGGTCTGGTACGCCCCTAGGGCCCCAGCCATATTTTGTGCTTAACTTATTGTGAAACGTTGATTTGTGCATATGTTTGTCTTCTAATCTCATAAAGAGATTAGTAGAGAGTTATTTAGAAATAAATACATATATATTTGATATATATACCTGTGTGGTGTCTTTTCATTTGGTGATTCAAGAGATTATATGGTAAAACAAGCTGCTTTACATTCCTCCGAGACTTAGCCTGAAGGCTGCTCTCCACAGCTACCACTAGGATAGCTTTCTTTAAAAGGTTGTCTTAAACCTATCTACCATAAGAGTCGATTTGCCCTGGTGCAAGGTGTCCACTTTAATTAGTGAACAGCATATGCCAGGCCAACTTCTCACATTGGTGGGCAGCGTGTGGGATTCCAGCTTGCCATTGTTTTACCAGAAAATCTCTATTTGAATTACTAACTGAAAACCATTATAGGTACTCAAGGTACATATAAAGTCAAGCTTAGTATCAATAAGTTCTACTGAACTTAGAGCTGTGTTCAAAGGGATAGCACACCCTTTCCACAGCTCAAGCTAGGATCAGTAGGCCACAAACTAGTGTAGGTAGTACAACACTGCACAACACTAGAATGTCCTTAAAGGGTGGACCCAGTGGATCCACTCAGCCTCAGTATAAGGACATGGCTTTCTCTGACTTGAGAGCCATGTGTGTTGACAGACACCTGAGACTAGGACAGAGTCCCTCAACACTACACCTGATAGATCTGCTGACAGCAGATGACCTTAGATTGGCTCTAGGAGCTAAGGGGTCTGAATCAGTGGGTGGGTCAATCATAGTATCTGGGTCAGATGAGGACAATCCGAATGACCAAGACTCTGTGGTTGAAGGGCCAGGCTTCAAGGAGCCTGAACAGGACAGAGGAGTTCTCCCTAAGAGAACTGGCAGAGTGGATGAGAGGCACAGATCCCCTTCCAGGGAATCTGAGCACTCTTATCACTCTGGCAGAGAATTTGTCCAAGAGAGGAGCTCATACTTTAACTTAAGAGAGACCTCCTCTGAGAGAAGGTGCAAACTGCTCCAGTATGAGGAAGCCAAAGTGGCCCTCAGAACCAAGCAGTTGGCACTGGATAGAGAAGCCCTGGAGATCCAGAGAGCTTCCAGAAGGGAGGGTTTAGAACCCCCTGGTGGCAGCAACAGTGTCCCTAGAGGCAGAGAATATGTCCCTGACCATAGGAACCTGAGCAAGGTTGTTCCTCCCTACCAGAGTGGGGATGATATCCACAAATGGATAACTGCTATGGAGAGGGCCTATAGAGTACAGCAGGTCCCCCAAAAGCAGTGGGCAGCAATCTTGTGGCTCTCCTTTTCAGATAAAGGTAGAGACAAGCTCCTCACTGTTAGAGAAGAGGATGCTGATAATTATGAGGTCCTGAAGAGTGCACTGATAGATGGGTTTGGCTTAACCACTGAAGAGTACAGGTTGAAGTTCAGAGATACCCAGAAGGCACAGACTCAGGACTGGACAGACTTTGTAGATTGTGCATCCAAGGCTCTGGAGGGTTGGCTGGTTGGCAGTAGGGTTACTGATTTCAAAGGATTTTATAATCTAATGATGAGAGAACAGATCCTTAATAATTGTCAAAACCAGCTTTTACACCAGTACCTGGTGGACTCTGATCTGACCTCTCCCCAAGAATTGGGAAAGAAGGCAGACAAATGGGTCAGAACCAGGGTAAGGCCTAAGAATCAGGGTGGTGACCACAAGAAAGATTCTACCAAGTCCCAAGAGAAAGGTGGGGATAAATCCAAGGATAAGTCCACTACAGGGCCCCAAAATTCCTCTTCTGGGGGTGGGTCCCAAACTCCTTCCTCTCCTGAAAAGAAACCCTATTGCCATGTCTGTAAAAAGCCTGGGCACTGGAAATCTGATCCCAGTTGTCCCAGGAATGGCAATAAAGAAAATGTTCCTCCAACAACTACTACCACCCCTCCTGGTACTACCAGTAGTAATCCTCCAGTTGGGAGTAGTGCACCCAAAAAGTTAGGTGCTTTTGCAAGAGGAACAGAGGTGGGCCCTAGTTTAGACAGGACCCCCTCAACAGACTCCTCAGATTCTGATGGTGGTGTAGGATATGCCACCTTTACCATGGGTCCCATAGCATTGGGCAGGTACAGACTGGAGCCAATGATTAATGGTCAGAAAGCTGTGGCATTTAGGGACACAGGGGCTAGTGTCACCATGGTGGCAGGGAAACTAGTCCCCCCTCACCAGCTTTTACCTGAGTTTAAATACCAGGTGACCAACATTGATGGTGTCAGAACAGATCACCCCATGGCCATAGTCAATCTCAGCTGGGAGGGGGTCACAGGCCCAAAAGAGTGGCAGTGTCCCCAACCCTACCTGTAGATTGCCTGATGGGCAATGATTTGGAAATTTCAGCCTGGGCTGAAGTTGAACACCAAACCCATCTTAGGATGTTGGGTGTCCCTGTAAAGGTTAGTGGGGCTGTGATGGCCACAGCCCCAGCCCAAGATTTTGGAGAGATGGAGCCTGGAAGAATGGCCCACTCTCCCCAGAAGAGAGCACAAGGGTTGAAGAAAAGTCTTCTTCCCTCCAGACAGTAGGTAAGGGTCAGCCTCCTCAGGGAACTGACCCTACCCCTAGTGAAGGAACTGCCACAGAGGTAGTCAGGCCTGGCCTGGCCAGCCCCCTGATGGCAGAGGACCCTTACAAGGTGGTACCCAGTCTGGAGCAGGTAACCTGCCCCTCTCTACCCTGCCTCAGTGAGCCCAGGGCTGCAGAGGTCAGGGAGGTCAGTGGACCCCCAGGGCCCCCTGTCCAGAGGAACCCCCCATCAGCAGATTAGGGGCACCCAGGCTAGTAGCCCTAGCCAGGTAGAAATTCCTCAACCCACTGAGGGATCCCCCATACCTTTATGTAGGGACCTCCCCCAGAAGGACTCTGTTAGGCAAGGGCAAACCTGGGACCAAAAGGTTCCAAACATGCCATGTCCCTCCAGTGTTCCACCCAAAGGGACCCAACCCCCGGCTGTAGGCAGTCAAAGGTTGACCCTTAGAGCAGAGTACCACTCAGTCATGGAAAGACAGGCATACATGGTGACCAGTGAGCTGAGAAAGCTGAGGCCAACATTCCTAGGGCCACACTTCCCTACTCAGACACCTCACCAGCCTGGTACTTTACCAAAGCACACCACAGGTAGTGATTCCCCATGGTGGAGACCCTCTCATACCCTTAGGGTGAGGGATTGCTTAGTGGACCATAAGACAGGGGGCAACCATGCTAGTGCAGGTGCTTCCTTATATGGCCACTTAGTCAATAAAGGCTCAACTGGCCAAGGTTAGCCTTATCTCCTTTCGTTTGGGGGGGTTATGTAGGAAGGTGGAATCTGACTATATGGTTGCCCCCACTTTTTTCCTGGTGTTTTGCTGGTTTATGACTTAGTTGGACTGGGACCCTGCTATTCAGGGCCCCAGTCTATCTGCTCTCTCTAAACGACATGGAGTGCACTCTAGGTGCACTAGTGATTGGATACTGTGGTGCCTTATGAGTCCCTAGTATATGGTACCTTAGGTGCCAAGGGCATAGGTACTTCACAGGCCTACCAGGGGCTGCAGCATGTGTTATGCCACCCCTGGGAAGCAGTCTAAATCTGACACCACAGGCCTGCTACTGCAGCCTGGGTGAGGTGGTGCTAGCACCCCTCACTGAGATATAGGTTTCCTATATCTCTCCTGCACACACATATAAACCTATCAGTCACCCCTAAGGCAGGCCCTATCAATCCTGAGGGCAGGGTGCTTGGCTTCTATGTGAGGGGGTGCCTCTGCCTGAGCAGGGCCCCTCTGCAGCTCTCAGAGTCTATTCTCTGGTGCTGTTTGTGGATGCGGTTAAACCATATACTATTTAAGTGCATTATATCCTCGCGGTAAATGCTAACTTTGGAATGGCTGCATCAAAACATGTCGTGTTTGGTGTCAAACATCTTGGAATACTACCCCCCGCCAATCTTGGCGGCGGGGGTAGCATTCCACCCTTCTAGAGGGATAAGACATGTACCTGCTGTGGAAACGCGGTAGAATCCTAAAGAGCCCTGGCATCACAAAATGGATGCCACCAGTCACAGACACTGGGCTGCCCTCCTGCTGATGACCGAAACTCGCAGTGGAGGAAGCCCAACAATAGGCATCCTGTCACAGGGAGGTGTAACCACCTTCCAGACAGGGTTTAGTGTATTGGGGCTGGGTGGGTGCACTCTTAGAGTGCTTTGAAGTCCTGCACTGGGGAGCAGAAGGCTCCTCTGTGCATATGCCAGTTCAAACCAGCTCAGGGGCTACCTGCCCCTGCTCTGGCGCGAAACTGGACAAAGGGAAGTGGGTGTAGCCACCCCTCCCTTGACCCTCCCATAGGTGGGGTCATAGAGCTAGTCCATCCCCTCTTTTTAGTATAAGAGGGGGAACCTTGCCATTGCAAAGCAGATAACCCCTGGACGACGCTCTACAGAAGAATCCTGGCCCTTCGACGTTCCACTACCTTTGGAAGACAGAAGAATCTCCCTTGGAGTCAAGGAGTGACTCCCCTGCTTGGCAGGCACCAAAAACGACAACGACGGTCGCAAACTACGCCGCTCCCGCCGGAGTCCGAAGTCCCTGCAGCCCAAGAAGTGGATTTCCTGACCTCTCCCAGGCCATCGTGAGTCCCCAGCGAAGCTGAGGCAAGTGGACCCCCGAGTAACGAGGAACCGCGACCCCTGGGTACCGTGCACTATTGTCGAGTGCAACCCCTTCACAACGTTCTACGAACTTGTGCTTTGGACCACGTGTGGTCCCGACCTCCAGCAGGAATCCCTCCGAAGATCAGAGGCCTACACCGTCCCGAGTGACCGTGGGCCCCTGTTGAGTGATTCCGCCCGAGGTGTCTTCGCGATCCCTTGCCCGCTGGCTTGTGGGTCCCCAGAAGACTTCCTAAAGAAACCAAAGGGCTCCCCTGGTTGCTCCAGGCCTGCCCTGACTTACCCTCGCTGGGTGAGTCCCTCAGACCTTGCTGGTCTGCGCCATCGACTTTTCTTCATCTCCCCGAGACTTGCGGCTGCCAAGGCTTGTTGGCTCCGATCGAGTTGCCGACACCGCAGTCAGCTGCAGACGTCGAGGGACACACCGAATCCAGCTCCTGGTCGTCGTCGACGCCTCCTGGACCACGTGGCTGAAGAGTCAAGGCACCTGCAACCGACCTGAAGCGACCGACGACGGTGGGCATCCATCTTCCTTGCCCCGGGTCACTGCCAAGTGACTTTGAACACTGTCCCCTCTGCTTTCAGGTCATCCTTCTTCAGAATCCAGGCTTGGATTCCACCGGACACTTCTTCAGCTCCCGCAAGCAGCAAGTCTTCTTTGTTCGCCATTGAAAACGACGCCGCGACCCGACACCAAAGGACACCTGTGCACCCGGCTTCCCTGGGTGAGGTAACTCCAGCACTATGGTGCTCCTGTGGGTGTGGGCCCTAGAACTACTTACCCTGTAAGTGACTTGCTTGTAGGTTCTCCCGAAGTATCCTAAAACTCTTTATTTCCAACCGCGACTTGCCCCATTGAAGTTAACGGCGATTCGCGCCTGTGTATCCACACTGCACGCGTCCCCCGTGGGTCCTTTACTTACCTGCCTTGGGTGGTTTCGTGAGGCCCCAGCACTTCTGAAGGCCCTAGGCCTTGTCTCCTTGCAAGTCGTTGTTTCTAAGTCTCTTACTTAGTATATGGTCTGGTACGCCCCTAGGGCCCCAGCCATATTTTGTGCTTAACTTATTGTGAAACGTTGATTTGTGCATATGTTTGTCTTCTAATCTCATAAAGAGATTAGTAGAGAGTTATTTAGAAATAAATACATATATATTTGATATATATACCTGTGTGGTGTCTTTTCATTTGGTGATTCAAGAGATTATATGGTAAAACAAGCTGCTTTACATTCCTCCGAGACTTAGCCTGAAGGCTGCTCTCCACAGCTACCACTAGGATAGCTTTCTTTAAAAGGTTGTCTTAAACCTATCTACCATAAGAGTCGATTTGCCCTGGTGCAAGGTGTCCACTTTAATTAGTGAACAGCATATGCCAGGCCAACTTCTCACAGTATTGAAAAGGAAGGTTTGGGCCTGGTAAAAGGTTTATTTTGGCAGGTCAAAATAGCATTTTAAAACTACATATAGACAGGCTGCAATGACAGGCTGAGACATGTTTAAAATACTACTTAAGTGGGTGGCACAATGATTGTTGCTGCCCCACTAGTAGCATTTAATTTACAGGCCCTGGGCAAAGATACTGCCATTTTACTAGGGACTTACAAGTAAATTATTGGGTATAAGCCAATTAAACATGTTTTAAGGAGAGAGCACAAGCAGGTTAGCACTGGTTAGCAGTGGAAAAGCGCACAGAGTCCCAAAGCCAGCAAAGACAAAATCATCAAAAAAAGAGGTCTGAAGACAAAAAGTTAGGGGAAAACCTAGCCAAGTATACCAGGTCCAACACCAGGTTACGAGCATGTATACACAAATTCTCACATGAAACATAATAGCATATCAAGAGAATTAAGCATAAATCATATTAGAATAAAAGTAATAAGTATACCTAAACATTAAAGTTGGAAAACTTGGAAAAACAGTGCTGAAATAACATCTCTAATTTCAGAACAGCAAACCACCGTAACTTCACCCAGGGTAGTCAGCCGAGACTGGAAACGGCAAGCTTCCACTCCCATATGCTGTACATATCTTGTGGTTGGAAAGAGTGAATTTCTTCAGGCATTTTCTATCCTCCCTGACATTTGAGCACTATTTCTCAGTTAATATGTTTTTAGTTGGACATAGGTTACTTTAAGTACCGACACGAGGTTCACCCTAACAAAGGATTAAGCCCCAAGCAAGCAAGCCTAGGATGCCTGCCATCTGTCCACTGCAAAGTAGTCAAACTTCTCTGGAACTGTTCTCATTCATTTGAATAGTATTCAGAGTTTGGCACAAACACGTGTGAGCTTTTGGAGTGCATCTGTTCTTGACTGACAACTTAATTGCACAATGTCATGACAATAACGCAGTTAGAATAATTGTTGTATTGGCTGATTGTAGCAGGCCTTCTACACTGGAGGGGCTTATTTACAAGGGCCTGCACCGCCAGAGCATCACTTTTTTTGATACTCGAGTGGCGCATGACTCTCAATCATATCTATGAGACGATGCAAATCCCCCTGCATGGCTTTGCATGGCCTTATAGATAAAAGTGCTGTGTTGCCTTACTCTGGGTAAAGGACGTGTTACATGGGCGTTGAGTTGGGTGTTCCCATGCAACACCCATGGATTTTGACGTTGCCCCAGATTTACAAAATCACATAAAGCTGGGGCAGCCCCAAAACCTTACGCCTCCCCAGAGCAGGCGCAACGAGGAAAAATGCTTTTATTTCAGCTCGTTTTGTCCTCTTTCCATGTTTGCTGCATTCTGCAGCACACATAGAATGTGGAAAACACCTCTTGTTATCGTTTTTGTGCAGGAATGTGCCACTCCCTGCACAAAAACAATCCTGCAAACAACGCAGACACCCCTGCACTATGGTGCAAGAGTACCTACTTTGACGAAAGGTACCAAAATGTGCGCCGGCACTGGCTTAAAGGACAGGAATGCGACGTATCTCATAAATACTGTGCATTGCTGCTCTTTCAACTTGGTGTAGGGCAGTGCAGAAAAAATACTTGTGGCACTGCCATATGCCAATTTTTTGTAAATGAGGCCCTAGGTGTATGACAATGAATGAACCAAAAGCAGCCATGGCAATTTTTGTTTTCATAGCATCCCCAATTCTGCATAAAGCAAACATGTGTAGAAACTGAACCTGTTCACTGCAAGTGGGGCTTAATGGGTTTTCCTCCAAAAATATTTGAAAAAAATGATGAAAAGTAGTGCACTTTACAATACTTTTATCAAATGCTGACTTTTCCACCATCTCATTTTCAGCACTCAGTTCTTCTGCTGTCACTCTTTGTCTCAATCGCTCTCTTCTTCTTTTCTCTAAATATACCATTTCTGACTTCTGTTTTAAAATTTCCACTCCCTCTTTCTTACTATTTTCCCCATTATTCTCCACTTTCTCATTTTAATCTTCTTAATTTCTGCCACCCATCTTCTCTCTTCTGATCCCCCTTTTCCTTCTTTGTTCACATTCTTTCTTCATTTAACTCCTGATGTAGTCTTCTAATGATCTTTTCTTCTCTTTCTTCCATCCTTGAGCCTCTTTCCTTTCTTCTTCCTTTTCCTCACTAACATTCTAGCTTTTCTTCTCCTTTCCTTATCCTCCTCCCTCAGAGTCCTCCTTCCTTCCCTATTTTTTCCCCTCCCTCCTCTTTTCTCTTAAAATTACAACTAAATACAGTCCTGAGGTAAGGAAGATGGCGGGTTGATCTCCCGCAGCTGAGAGCGTACCGTCTGTGCTCCCTTGACCACTACAGCACTGCCTGGCAATTGGCGGGCTGAGTCTCACTGACTAAGCAACACTGATCCTCACCGACTGGGCAAATTCCTCGGATTCACGGGCTCTGCTGCAAAACGTTGATGGGGCAGCTTTGCGGCTGGAGGCTTTACCGTTTCCCTGCATTTCTTCATTGTTCACGCAGGTTTTTGGCACTGTATTTTCTGCCCCATGGTTCAGGGCTTACCCACTTCAGCATGGTGCCACAGAGGGCAAGTTCGCTCCGCGGCAGGCCTACAATACAGCAAAGGGGCGTCATGCAGAAGTCGAGTAACACTAGATCAAGTGAGGACAGGGGTAGCCTCCAGGTAGTAGCTACCGACCCTGTTATCGCCCAGGTTGGCTCCCCCATATTAAAGTTGCTTAAACCTGGCACAGCAAAAGACTTTATTCAAGCTGGTAGCAAGGAGCAGTCTGCCCTTGGTGAAGAGATCTAGCTGGCTGGGGTGTGAATGGTTGCAGCCTCAACTGAAGGGAGTGTTCTGACAGCACCCTTTACTTCTGCCTCATTGACAGATGGAGGCAACATTGTTGCAGAGCCCCAGGATTTGCTTGGTTTGCAACAAGATTTCAACTCCCAGCCTCTTTGTACAAATAAATCACACATTCTGCCTGCCATTAAAACAGCGGAGAACTGACTCCTGCAATTAACCAGGTCTCTCAGCCTTTCATAAAAACAGTGAGTACTAAGGTATGCACTTTGGACAAACAGGGGGCGCGGCGGGGGGCCCAACAGGGATGGCTAACTGGGTAGATATAGCTAGTTCTCTAGAGCAATCTGTCACAGTTCCGCCACATCAGGGAGTGGATTCTGACATGTCAACAAGCTCCGCTGCTGTCTCAGTCCCTTCCCACATCTCTGATCATCTTTTTGATGGCAATATTATTGACAACACCATGGACCTAACATCAGGTCCTCTAGACTTTGGCTGTGAGTCTATGCATGGGGGAGGGAGAGTTAGCATACCCAAAAGGGTCGGGAGAACATGAAAATGCTCACGGAGCCTTCCAGACCTCTTTAGTCAGGTAAACCAGCAACCTTGCATCAGACAGGCAAGGCTGCTAACTGTGGTGCCAAGAGCAGACTGCTGTAGAAGTGGGTTACGTCAAAAGGAGAGGTGAAAGCCCGTATTTCCTGCTTGTCTGCAGTCCACTCAATGACATGTGAGGACAAACAGCGTGTGGAACAACAGTCCCCTCCTACGCGTCCCAATAATGAAACAGGTCCAACTTTCAGCAATAGTTTTGACTCTCCTTGCAGTGGATCACTGACAGAATATCGACAACAGAAATATCGACCTACAGAAATATTGTGACAAAAATATCATTGTCAAAAATATCGACCTCCTATCTTCATAATGGTAAGTACAAAAATATCGAGAAAAAAATATCGAAAAAAAATATCGAAGTAGAAAATATCTTTTTTATATGTATAAAAAATTATGTAAAATAAATTAAATAATACATTTAACTTAAAAAAAAATATTTAGATTTATTTGTATATTTTAACAATTAGTTAAGTAATAAATGTAATGTAAAATAAATTAAACATACATATTTAAAATGTAATATATATATATTTACCTAAACATAATTAATAAATAATAATTTTAATTAATTATAAAATGTTAGAAATATATTAAAATTTAAAAATAAATATATATATATATACATACACCTGTAACATATAAATAAAAAAATTAAAAATATATTATAAATTATAATATTAAAATATGTAATATTTTTTAAACCTACACTTTACACTACATTGACTGCAACAGTAGGGAAAGTATTGGATAGCGGAGGAGAACAAAATTACTATTCCCACTCCAGCGAGTGCAACAGTAGGGAAAGTGTTGGATAGCAGAGGGGAATAATTTACTATTCCCACTCCAATAACAGCAACAGTAGGGAAAGTGTTGGATAGCGGAGGGGAATAATTTACTATTCCCACTCCAGCGAGTGCAACAGTAGGGAAAGTGTTGGATAGCGTAGGGATAAAAATTACTATTCCCACTCCAGCAAGTGCAACAGTAGGGAAAGTGTCGGATAGCGGAGGGGAATAATTTACTATTCCCACTCCAGCGAGTGCAACAGTAGGGAAAGTGTTGGATAGCGTAGGGTTAAAAATTACTATTCCCACTCCAGCGAGTGCAACAGTAGGGAAAGTGTTGGATAGCGGAGGGGAATAATTTACTATTCCCACTCCAGCAAGTGCAACAGTAGGGAAAGTGTTGGTTAGCGGAGGGGAATAATTTACTATTCCCACTCCAATGAGTGCAACAGTAGGGAAAGTGTTGGATAGCGGAGGGGAATAATTTACTATTCCCACTCCAGAAAGTGCAACAGTAGGGAAAGTGTTGGTTAGCGGTGGGAAATAATTAGCTATTCCCACTCCAATGAGTGCAACAGTAGGGAAAGTGTTGGATAGCGGAGGGGATAAAATTACTATTCCCACTCCAGCGAGTGCAACAGTAGGGAAAGTGTTGGATAGCGTAGGGGGAAAAATTACTATTCCCACTCCAGCGAGTACAACAGTAGGGAAAATATTGGATAGCGTAGGGGTAAAAATCACTATTCCCACTCCAGCGAGTGTAACAGTAGGGAAAGTGTTGGATAGCGTAGGTATAAAAATTACTATTCCCACTCCAGCGAGTGCAACAGTAGGGAAAGTGTTGGATAGCGCAGGGGTAAAAATTACTATTCCGACTCCAGCGAGTACAACAGTAGGGAAAGTGTTGGATTATGTAGGGGTATAAATTACTATTCCCACTCCTGCAAATGCAGCAGTAGGGAAAGTGTTGGATAGCAAAGGGGTAAAAATTACTATTCACACTTAAGAAAATTCAAATTTAAAAACAAACAAAATATCAACTACTATACAACATATAATAAAACACCCCAAAACAAAACACATGGAGAATCGTCAGAGGAGAAATAATCTCAGGATGTTTGGAATACCCTAAGGGAAAGAGGGCGGTGACCCCTGGTAGTATATTGTTCAGTTGTTTGGGAAGGTATTTCCTGATCTCATGGATTGGGATAGGGACTCACAAATATAGCGTGCCCACCATCTCCCTCTCAACCATAATCATAATACAGCCAGTGTCATGTCAACGCATTCTCGTCCAATTTTAATCTATGTGGGGAACTTTCTCTTAAGGCAGGAGATGCCATATCAATTGTAGTCAGGTCATATCTGTGTAAGTCTACCATGGATCGTCGCTGGATTATGCATCAACTCATAGACCCTCTGGCTGTTGGGTCCCAATGATTCCTGCAAGAGCCAGCTGGGGTCAAGATTTTCAAGGATGGACGGATTCAGATGTGCTACTCAAAACTGGATGTTGCGCAGACTTTAAATCGCTTGAAGGGGTCCGCCGCATAGATCTAAGGCTTCAGTATTTAGGACAAATATGCTGTTAGTAGGACTTTGTCATTTTTTTTCTTTCTGCAATGTTACTCTATGGCTCTATAATACTTAAATTCTTGTTTATGATCCTCACTCCTGCTATTCTCTTTTCTCTCGCCTTTTCTCTTTTCCTCTTACAGGTTACACCGACTAGCTAATTGTAATCTGTTACCTTATTAGAAGCACCTTGTAGCTAATTTCTCTTTCTGGTGGTGATGCCAGTGGTTGGTTCCTGAGTGAGGGGGTACGTTGTTGAGGGTTGTGGCTTCTCAGGGCACAGGTTAGGGGGTTGGGAAGAATCCTTTCCAAGGACATGGGGGTTGTTCTGGTGTGAGGGAGTGGTTGGGGTTGTGGAGTTTTGCAAAGTTTGCTCAGTAGGAGGACAACTACTTTTAATTGCGGGGGAGGGTGGGGGTGAAATAAGTCAGAATGTTCTTAATAGGTTAGTTGAACTTGTATCATTTTTGGTTTGCCGGAATATTTGTCTGAAATATGGGATGGTATCTTGGCATAGCTGCTTAGTATTATGGCTAGGATAAAATGCATGTGTTGGAATGTCTCTGTCCTAAACTCATCCAGTAAGTGACAGCTAGTGTGGGAGGAAATAAAGATGTATAAACCACAACTACTATCTGTGACAGTATCTGGCATACAAGGATCATCTATTTTTTAGGCAGTTGGGCTACGATACAATTATCTGCACTTCACAATCTGTTTCTATACTGGAGGCGGCTATAAAGTCTGCAAAAAGTCTTGAGTTCAAGCTTCTGAAAACTGCCTTGGATCCAATGGGGAGATGAGTGATTGCACAGCTGGTGCTACATTGTCAGAAATGTGTTATACGTGTGGTCTATGGGCCAAATGTTGATGAGCCTGGGGTATTGGATATGCTCTCTCTTGAATTGCTGGACTGATCTGGGGAAGTAATTATAATGGGAGATTTTAATTGCGTTATAGATTACGTCATTGACTCTACTAACCACGTTGCTACCCCACGCATGTCTAAAACGAGGACCTCTATTAATGAACTGGCCCGTCTACATGGGCTGATAAATAATGAAATAAAGCCACTTACCTTGCACTCGCTGAGTTGGCGATGTGGAAAGCGCTAGGTAAGTGGTCTTATTTAATTATTTATTCTACATTCCCTATCCCGTCGTTTGTCACTTTCACCCCCCCGCCCTGCCCCGCCCTACCCCACCACGCTTACCTCACGGGCCGCTACTGATATACATTGCTGGTAAGTTTTCTATGGCCGAAATTGAGGCTGCTCTTCCCGCCCTGCCCTCGGGCAAAGCGGCAGGCTGATGCCATACCTCTAGAGTTTTACAAAGTGCTTAAGGATATAGTAGCTATGTAATTATTGAGGGTGATTCTATATATCTACAAGAGGGGAAAGTTCCTGACACTTGGAATATAACTAATATTGTCGCATTTTTGAAGAAAAGCAAGCTACCAGAGGACATGGGTTCACATCGACCCATCTCCTTGATTAATACATACGCAAGGCTATTTGCCAAAATCTTAGCTGCATGACTCGCTCCTCTCCTCTCCTCCCACTGTCAGTTTCTCAACAGCAGGTCATGTTCATACCAGGCAGGAACACTACTAGCCATACAAACACAGCAATTTTGGCACTCAATGTCGCAGAAAAATCTAATACTAGAATAGGCATAATATTATTAGACACAGAGAAGGCTTCTGACAGTGTCGTGTGGGACTGTATGTGGGCCACGCTGGGTGCATTTGGCATTGGGGACAGATTTATTAAATTGGTACAGTCACTATAAAAGACCCTTGGTGCCAAGTTAGTATACAATCATCATCATTTCAGATCGATTGCGGTACCCGGCAGGGGTGTCCACTCTCCCCCCTCTTATTTGCTCTTTATATTGAGCCATACCTGAAATCGCTGCATATGAATGCAGGCATTAAGCCTCTGACACTTGTTGGTTGTGAACTTAAACTAACTGTATATGCTGTTGATGTTCCCATGTTTGCTTCAAATCTTTAATTTTGCTAGGTCATGTCATAAATGAGGCAGCTAGGTTTGGAACATTCTCTGGGAACAAGCTTAATGTACTCAAAATGCAGGTACTCTTGAATTATAAGCCAGATCTACCAACCCCAGGGGTATCTACAACTGCTGTATATCTTGGTATTAAACTATGCACTAGGGTTGATGATAATTTTAAAATAAATTATGACCCCTTGTTATGTCCAAAGTTTGACTTTCAAATAAACTCCTGATTAGTATCATTGGTCGCTGTAACATCAATAAAATTAATGTCCTGCCCAAAGTTTTGTACTTATTTAGGGCAATTCCACTGCGGGTCCCTGATTCATTTTTTAAGACGCTATTGGTAGTTTTATATGAGGTTACAGGCGGGCTAGACGTGCAATTTGCTTTATGAAACTCCCATATAAGCAAGGGGTGCTGCAGCTTAATTATTTTAAGTTATATTTCTGGGCAGTATTCCCCGGTCACTTACATATTTTGTTATTCCTGGCATAACCAGATACATCAGCTTTTGGATATCAACTAGCATTGGGGGTCTGAGTTTAGGCTTTTTTTTAGATTGGGGGATCCTAATTATCACAAAGGGGTATGATTTAAAGTTGTCAGGGACATCATACGTATATGGCAAGGACATTTGCATCAAATATTCTATAGCAATTTCTAAATAAAGATATGCCACTCTGGGATAACCTTCCCTTGCCTATTTGATGATTCAGTCAGCAAGGCTTGGGCAAGATTTTGGGTTCAGACTATCGGGCAACTCTACAATCTAAATGGATTTTGATCATTTTCTGGTCTACAGGCCTCTTTTGAACTTCCTAATCACTTATTTTTTAAGTACCTACAAGTGAGGGTTTATTTTTTATCAGGCTGCAAATATGTAAGCCAGCTAGGAAACCTTCAAAAAGCACAATCTATCAAGATCTATCCCAGTATATTACTGATGATAATACATTACTAGCGGCAAAGTGGAGCAGATTGCTCTCCTCTGATATTCTCGTCTCTGTGATTCAGAGCACGCTTGAAATAGTTGACTGTTCAGTACACTCTATAAACCTGATACTACAGCATTTTAAGACTATCTGCTTATTGTATAATACACTGGAGAAAATCTCAAAATGGTGAGCGAACATTGGCACCGACAAGACCAGGGGCCGCATTACGCATTGTGAATGTTTGCGCCCGGCGCACCTCTTAAAAGGTGCGCCGGGCGCAAACAATCACAATGCGCCCTATTATGATGCATGCGCTGCCCCCAGCGCTGCTGCGAACTCGCGCTGCCCACAGGGCAGCGCATACATGTGAAAACATGGAGCAGCTCTCCGTGTTTTCACAGTGCAGGCGGTACCCGCAAGGGAATGTCTGGGGGGGTCCATGGGACCCCCTTTAGCCCCTGCGGAGGGCTGCTCTCAGGAGGCGCACTGACAGTGCACCACCCTTTAAATGGCGCACTGTCAGGAGGCGCACTGACAGTGCGCCACCTGAGGGCTGCTTTGACTCTGCGCCCGCGTCTGTAATATGGCCCGGGCACAGAGTCAAAGGAATTCCCTCATTTGCATAGGGCACGCCACTATGCAAATGAGGGAACACCCTCTGAAGGTAGCGCTGGCGCTTTAATTGCGCCAGCACTATCTGTATTATAGAATGGGGCGCACAAGCATCTGCGCCCCCTTCTATAATACCAAAGTGCCCCAGGGGCGCGCAAAGCGGGCGCAAACGCCCATTGCGCCCCGGGGCACTTATTTAATACAGCCCCAGATGTTCTAAGTGTGGCTATTTAGCTGCAGATATTGTACATATGTTTGCCATGTGCCCTGCTTTACAGGAATTTTGGGATGGTGTGACCCTCTAATAGGCTTAGGCTTTCAAGTTCAATTATCTCCCAAAAAGATACTAATGAGAGTTAAGCTTGAACATTATTAGGGTATCAAACGATTGCGTTCAATATAAATAGTCTGTGCTCAGCTCTGCATTGCAAGGGCATGGGTTTCTTCCTCCCCTCGAAAGCCAGCCGAGTGGTGGCCTTCTCTTCGACAAATCTACGACTCTGAACTGGCTTTGCCCAAAGCTAAAGGTCTCTTCTCTCTGAAAAATTTGTTTGAACTTGGGTAGGCTTTAACTGGGATTCTTTAAACTATACTGTTGATTAAATTAATGTTTACTAGTTGATCTCCATGGTAATCATGCTGTTCTATGTGATTTTCTATGCTCTAGACCAAATCCTAAACTTTGAATGTTCATTTTTTTTTTTCTATAATTGGGGCATTTCCCCTATGTTTTGAATCTGAATTTATATGTATTGAACATTTCTGACTTGGAAAATAAAAAAAAATCTTTACATAAAAAAAATCACAACTAAGGGGCCCATTACGATGGCGGGCGGAAGCACAACCGCCGTGCTGGCGGATGCAAAAACCACCAGTTACCGCCGGCACGCAGCAGTCCACACGCCCGCCCAATTACGATGCGAAAAGCAGGCCAAACACCGCCGGCAAGCCAGCAACACCGTCCGCCATCAAAGTGCGCCCGTACACGTAGCGGCGCAGCCCAACTGACACACACCGTCCGACGAAACACGTCCCGCCCGGCGTATAAATTACGATGCCGCAAACAAACGGCTCCCACGGCTAAGAGACACCGCACGTGAAAGAGGCGGTAACACGGACGCAGAGCACGGACAACGAAGAAGCGGCACCCCGGGCATGAATCCAGCACTGCAGACCCTTCCCATGCTTCTGCTGATGCACCACCAAGGACGCAACGTGCCGCGGAGACGCAGGTAGGCACACACACAACAAGTGCACGCAAACAGCGCACACAGTGCAAGGGCGGAAAAAGCGGACAACCCCCACCAGCGCGTGTACACTACACATCCACCATTGCATCCACATATGACACACAGGCCAAATCCTAACATCGCGGAACACATGTGTACACACCACCTGGGACTAGGAACCAACCACCCCGTCACGGCCCCAAAGCGCCGATGACGCCGCCACAAATGCGCACAACGCAGAGGCCAACCGCAGCGCCATGCATGCGTCGCACACAGACACAGGGACACAACCAAGCAGCACACACATCAGCCCCACCCCGAACGCACATGACACGTGACAGGCCTGCCACAGACATGTCCCCAACGCCCAATTCACGGACAACACCCAACGCCACACAACCGACGCACACATGTCAGTGAAGTCACGCAACAGCAGGACACACCCCAGTGTAACAAACATGGCGTAGCACACAGCGGCGGCAACACCAACTAGGAGAAGCAGGGCCCCTTCGGGAAGAGGAACGCCAGTACCACACTGAAAAACCCATACCACCCTGCACATATGAACAAGACATATGAAACGGAACACCAAAGAGCCCGGGGACCGACAACAGGTGGCCCAAGAATAACATCCACACACAAGGCCCAACGCAGAGCGGAAAGGCAGCCTGCCGCCCACACAAGGGAGAGCAGACAGCACTGAATGACCTTCCATTCCAACTCCGAAACCACAGCCCTACGACAGAAGCCGGTGAATACAGCCATTGTCCAAGAATAGACCAACACAGGCATGCCGAGGAGACCGACCACAGGGCAGATAGCGCATATCACAGAAGCACACAACGGACGGGGAAGAAAGAAGAAAACACTCCCCCATGTCGGCCACATGCAAGTTAATTGGAAGGAGTCACACAGCACTGACCTTGAACTGTCTGAGAAGCATGTGGGAAGAGGGCCCGTGTCCTCCAAACAAGCCAACAGAACACAAGTCCTGTCTCCCTACGACTACACAGAGCTCACAGCAACCCCGGAGCGTGCACATTGCAGACTGCACACACAGCCGGAGCACGCCATCTCAACGAACCGCTGCGAAATGGCAACCGCAACACACCTACCCAACTACGCCGAACAGCTCAAGCTGTACAAAACCAACACGATACATACATTGGGATGCGATCTCCTGTCCCTGCTGAACGTAAGTTACCGACTGACTTACCGCATCACATTGTTCAGCTGCGTCATGCCCGTCTTCTACTGTCGGAGGTGTCCCTACCAGCATCCCGTCGAGATATGCCTCTCCAACCCGGCATGTCTGAAGGCGGACCTGCTACCACTACTCCTCCCTCTGGACGCACACGACAGGGCCTGCTCTGCCTATGGGGGCATGGCGTATGTGGCCAACATCGCACCCGCACTGAAATGGGACCACTGTGCCTCCACACGACGGATCATCGAGAACAGCTACATCGAATGTCACCCAGCATGCCCCATCATGGTCCTCCAAGGGACAACTTACGAACAACACCTTGAGAGCCACCATCCGCTTCATTGGCTGGCAAACATGTACACCACCAATGACATGGAAGCCCTGCTGGACGGCATCGCATACCTGACAACCTGTAAATACGTCGGACCACAACGCAGGTTCCCCGAGTGACCTATGAAGTCCAACCCCGCACCCATGCTCAGCTTCCGCACGGACTGGCCAGTCACCACCACAACAGCCATACCAAACGACCGGCAACTGTAACCACACCATCAACGACATCGCCATGACATCGGATATGACCGGGACATGCACACTGTTCCCCATCACATCCAGGAACACCGCATGCATCGTGGGAGGCAGTGGCATGGGCTCTGTGTATCGCACCCACATGGACGGAACTGCACGAACAACCAGGACACGACATGGATCCAGCGCACATGGACACACACACCGCTCAGTGGACATGAATAGGTCGCCTGGAGTCTGTGGGTGCTGCACCCCTCCCACCCCCGCCCCGGGAATCCCATACCAGGACCTTTGCATGGACGACAAGTGCATACAACAACAACACGACCCCAGTGACTGTGACATGTCCAGTAACCACCACAGTGCAACAACAAGTGGCACGCCGCTGCATGCACGCAAGCACATGCCCTGATGTCATCTCACATGCACGCGTGCATGAGGAAGAACCGCAGCAAACCTGTCACATGGAACTGAGATGGACTGTGCCCATGATGCCGAGCGGTCTGGTAGGCTACATGTATACCGTCTGTGTCAAAGTCCGCAGCTCCGCAGCTATACGTAAATGTACATTAGCACAGCCTTGGCCAAGCAGATGTAACTCTGAAGCCCACATCCCACATGCAACAGCCAATCACATGTAACCCCACACCCTATCCAATTTGTAATCATGCTCAGTATATCCTCAACATGTATTCCGCTGCCAGTAGTGTCCACTATACTGCATCACAGAGGACAGAAGACTCAATATAATGTTTGAAACCAAAACTGTCTCCGCTGACTCATTTCACAAGTACGAATGAGAGAGGATGAGAGTATGTGAAGTACACGGCAGTCGTGACATGACCATGTAGTCCACTGGTATTGGATGTCAACGCAAATGAGTAGCACTACTGTGGAAGACACACATGTGTCGTGTGAAGTCGTATGGACGCAGTGCTCAGGTGGGTGGGTGCGACGGGTAGATGCGCACATGCCAAGTTGGAGCACGCCGTGTTGGGAGGGGTCATGAACAGTACACCACCGCTTCCCTGGGCATTGTGAGAGGACACCTGTCGGGGGAGTGAACACGTGTGTGCACAGCAGCCGGGCACACGTACAAAGCGGTACCAGGCGCACCTCAGCCCACCCTCTGTGGACAAGCTGGATCCTGTTGTGCGCCCGCCATGCCCCTTGACAAGGCACACACAGCCCCAGTCGACCAGGTGTAACCCCAACATAGTCAATCCGCACAGGCGATACAGGGCACGGGATGGCAGTGGAGCATGGTGTGTGAGAGGTCTCCTCGCGCTCCTCCTGGTCATATCACGCAGGCAATAGAACCTCAACGTCCAGCATGGCAAAAAGTCAAATGGAAGTGTAGGGGGACGCACCACAGCACGAGCAGCACTGACGTCACGGGAGGTGGCTCGCACCATCCCATCCATTGCCCATCATACCAACCACGCCACATGCCATTGCGACTAAGTGCAAGCGCGTGCGCCACCACCCCTGAGCCCTCCCCAGAGAGGCCAAAGAGTGAATGTGTGGGCCATCAGCCACAGACGGACGCGGCCTGGCCGCAAGGGCAGCCACAGCCACTGGGTGTCGCAGGTGGCGGATCCGGAAGGCGAAGACTGTGATGCATAGTCCATGCAGGCCGGGTCTCCATTTGGGGCACCACGCAGGTGGACGGCGTCCCGCCACACATCATACCCTGAGACAGCCCACTCGTGCAACTGGACCCACACATACACTCCTTGCCCTCTCTGGTGCGAGCTTGGGGCTGCCTGTGCAAGCGCTAGCCTCGCAGGTGAGCATGCATATTGGGGGGCGAGGGAGGACATGAGGGCTGGGGCGAAGATGACTGTATCACTGTCAGTTAGTACAAGGGATGACCCAGATGTGGAAAGGAAGAGACGTGTCCCGTGTGTACTGCAACTAGTCGCCAATCCAACTACCCCCATGTCCGGAATGTAAGCCCGCACCTAGGCCCGCCCATCCGCCACATCGAACATACCACCAGCACGACAACCTTCCCATTCGAAACACTGACTGGGGGTGGCGACCAGTGAACAATCATGTGTAGCCTACCCACGCGTACATGTGGGCCCTCCATGATCCATGTCACCTGCGGCAAAGACATGACATGCGCAATGAGGGAAGTGAGGAGAGCTGTCCGCCTCACGCGCAGAAGGTGCATCAGCTCCACAGACCCAGCAGCGAGTCCAGCAGGGGTCACATGTGCAGGGGCAGCTGTGCCTGGTGTGAAGGCACATGCATATAGACAGCACATCGACCAATGTGTAGTCTGCCCACATCCACAGTCCATCATCATGCGGACATAGGAATTGAACACAGGGCAACACATCTTGGTTGGTGCACCCACCGTGACCAACAATGCGCAATCATCGACGTACCCGCCCTGTGCATGGCCCCCCACCCAACGGAGGCACATCCAGTGCCACCATCCCACACACACAAGCCTTCCACGGAACATGCTGTGTCCAATGGTCAGTACAGAGTCAGCGCCCATCTGGTGGATCCTGAACAGGAGACACATGCACACACATGCCAGCTCCCACTATGTACGTCTGCCACCTGGCACGTGCAATGTAACCTCTCACCTGTGACGTGTGACTGCAAGCACACAGCCGTCTTGGCATGGGGCTGTCAATGTGGACACCAGTCAATGTTTCGGGAGCTGTGATCCGTACAGTGCTGTACATAGGGTGCAGTGCTGACACCTACTACTGTCTCATATCCCCTCGTGCCACAGGTCCCACTTGTATTGGCCGCTCAGCCCGTGCCCACATCGTCGTCGTCGTGTGCCATACTCATCCAGCCTCGGAAGCAGTTCCATGCTCAGCAGACACTCATGTTGCCGTGGCGTTGCCGCTTGACGAATATGCAGTCAGTCCCCATCAGCACGCCCCGCAAGTCATTGGGGCCTAGATCCCCATGTGCATGCACATGGCAGTGGTATGTCTCACTTGCCATTGCCATTGTTGGGAGACCTGTGTAAGTGTATTGTGGCCGTGCCGTCCCAGCTTGACAGCTGGGCTGTGGCTCATGTGCTTGCTCAGTCATGTCAGTGATGTGGATGCGAAATTGCTATGTGCCGTGTTGCTTTGACATGTGTCCTCTGCCATTTTCCCCAGGCGGAGACCGAACATTGACCGCCCATACCAATTGCTGGCGGACATGGACGATACAGAGGTTATCAGGAAGTTTCGGCTGGACAGGCCAACCCTGCATCGACTGTGTGCCATGTTAGAGCCCCATCTCCGTCCCCGCAGGGTGTATCCGACTGCTGTCACCCCACGGCTAAGGTGATGGCCGCCATGCATTTCTTCGCCACTGGGTCATTCCAGCACACAGTGGGCAGTGGAGGAGGGATGTCCCAGCCCATGTTCAGCAAGGTGCTGAGGGATGTACTGGCAGCCATGATGCTGTACCGAAACAGGTACATCAGATTCCCCAGGGCTCGTGAATTGGCGGCAGTGAAGGGTGCATTCTATGCCCTTGGCAGAATCCCACACGTCGTGGGAGCCATTGACTGCACACATGTTGGCCTTGTTCCACCACAGGCCACTGAGCACCTGTACCGCAACAGGAAGCACACGCACTCCCTGAATGTGCAAGTGGTGTGCCTTGCGGACATGGTGATCACCCACGTGTGTGCCAAGTTTCCAGGCTCGGCACATGACGCACACATAATGCGCAACAGCATCTTGCCATGACTGATGGCCAATCTGCAACAGGATCGTGGCTGTATTGTCGGTGAGTATGTGGAGTGGTGTAGCGTGCTGGTTGTGCGATGCTGTCCCCTGTCCAGTTGGAATAGCAACGGTTCTCTGTGTCCCTCACACCCAGGTGACTCTGCGTATCCGAATGGGGCATGGCTGCTCAGTCCATTGAGGAATCCTCGCACCCCAGCAGACGATCGATACAATGAGGCACATGGGAGGACCAGACGTGTGGTCGAGCGTACCTTTGGCCTCCTCAAGTCCAGGTTCAGGTGCCTGGACCGCACCGGGGGTGCACTGGCGTACTCCCCACAGAAGGTGTGCCAGATAGTGGTGGCGTGCTGCATGCTGCACAATCTGGCCATTCGGAAGCAGATCCCCTCATTGTGGATGACGGAAATCAACCAGGGCCCCAGCCCGCAGACCAGGACAGCTCGAGTGAGGTGGACAGCGGAGAGGAGGAAGCTGGGAATGTGCGCCAGCAGCTCATCGCCCGCTACTTCACTTGACGGTGAGTGTCCATGTACGACGGATGATGTGTCTGTATCTGTGCAGGTGTGTGTGTGCTGTGTCAGGGTGGCCGTATGTTCACTGCGTGCAGTGTGTCAACGCTCCATGGCCAGGGTAGTATGCCACTGTTGGTGACTGTGGCATTGTGCCCTATTGCTCTGTGCGATGTGTGTACATTGCTTGTAGTTGTTGACATGTACTGTGTGATGGGTGTGTGACACACTCATTGAATGTGCTCCTGTTCTGTCTCCCACCCCTAGGTCCCTACAGGCCCTCCGGATTCCATTGCCATGCCACGCATCAGGTGCCTTTCCGCCCAAGGTGGCCGTTGTATTCCGTACAAATAAAACACAGGGCACAAACAGCAGTTAGTGAAAAAGGTGCATTTATTCCAAACTGTGACATGTGATTGTGTGTAAGGTGATGACAAAAGTGGTGCGTGCAGTGACAATGAGCTGTCGGTCATGGCTGCGTGAAGCTCAGGGTGTACCCACTGGTTCTATGTCCATAGTCCAACACACACATGCCATCCAGCTGGCTGTGTGGAGTGGGATCGTAGAGCAAGTCAATGCAGTGGCTGGTCAAGGAAGGCTGGCGGAAGGCTGGCTGGCTGCCTCACTTGCGACTGGAGCGTGCGAAGTCCTCCCGGGAGATCTGTTTCCTCTTCGGACGGCCCCTTCCACGTTTGGGAGGGGGTGTGTGGTGGCGACCTGCTGGTGGTGGGTGAGGTGTGCTCACTGGCTGTGGACGCAGGGGAAGTGGACACTGCTGCCCGACCCTGCGCCCTAGCAGGTGGTGGCGGAGGTGGTGTTGCTGGCCTTGCCTGTGACCCCACCGCCACCACCAGCTGGCCCATGAGGTCCACGAGTTGGTCCATACGGGACACGAATTGGCCCATATGGGCGTCCATGGACCTCAGCACCCCCAGCACCTCCCGCGTGTCTGTAGCAGACCTGACCCATTGTTCTTGGGCCTCCTCATAGGCCCCAAGGACTCTGGCCATTTGAGGCAGGGCATGGCTCCCAGGGGAGGCTGGCGTTTCCCTGACCCTGCTCCTCCTACCAGTCCTGCTGCCACCGGCCTGCCCACTAGCCACATTGCACACCACGGTCCTCGCTGTGGCTCCCAGGGTGGATCCAGTCGGCCGGGCCACCACCTGCGCTGGGGCTGGTGCCAGCGAAGACGTGGTGGTGGTGGTGGCGGTGGTGGTCGGTGCGGCGATGGTGGCGGTTGCGGCAGTGGTAGTGGCCGCAATGACCGTGGGTGTGGCCGCAACGACAGTGGCAGCAGGGGGCTGGGACTGTTCAGCATCCCTGGATGATGGGTTGGTGGGTAGGAGGGGTCCTGGGGAGCGGCTGGGCCCTGCCACACCAGATGGGCCTGCTTGGTGGTCCGTGTCCGAAGAGGAGGACAGATCCTCCAGATCCGTGTGTCCTCGTTGGGGGCTTGTGGGCTGGCTGTGCTGGCTGCTGTCTCCATCCCCAGCATCCGGCAGTTCGTCACCTGTGGAGAGAATGAGATTTGTTATTGTGTTGCACCTGGCGAAGTATGTATTTGTCGTCTGACATTGGCAGTTCGTGCAATCTCGTACATGGGTTTCCCGGAGGCGAGTGTGTGGCTGTGGCATCTGTAGTTGTGTGTGCTAGGCAATGGGACTGTGTGCTGTGCACATGTGGCATGGGACGGATTGGCCATGCCGATGGGTGTGTTGCTGTGCCCCTACTCATTGTGACTCTGGTGTATGCGGGCTCCTGGCCCATCCTGGGTCTGGTTTGTACTTTGCTTTTGGGGTTCATATGGAGCAGCTTAGGCACCCATATGGCAACATGGGGGCCATGCCCCAGATTCGCATTTGGGAGGGATATGCTTTTGGGGTACATGCTGTAAGCCATGGGTGCCGAACGTGACATGTGTTGTGGCAGCATGACAGTGCATGGTTTGAGGTGTGTGCATGCTTGACATGGCCTGCATATTTGCTGTCTGTTGTGATTACTGGACATGGCATTGGACGCATCGTTATGAGTGAGTGTTGGTTGTGTGCCAGCCAACGTATTGCAGTTGTCCCATCTCCTTGGTGTGCGTGCTGCCCTGTGCCATGTGCATCACTGCAGTGCTCGGGGGGGCCCATGTTGTGTGTTGTTGCTCACAGTGTGTCGTGCGCTTCATTGACTTCTGGCACATGGTTGGTCATGGGCATGTGTCTTAGCGTGACTGCTGTATATGTGGCAGCTGTGCGGATGACATGCCTTTCATGAGACTGGGGCTGACGGATGGGATGGATGGTATGTTGTATGTGCATGGTGTGTCTGTGTGTTTGATGGGTTCAGTGGTGTTCGTGTGCATTTATGTAGTTCCGCTCTGTTGCGTCTAGTGTTGTTTGTCTTACATAGGCGTAGTTGTGGGGTGTGTGGTTGACAGGCAGTAGGGGCTACATGGACTGGACTTCAATGGTGTTTCGGTTGTGTGTGATGGGTTGCACAGTGGCTGCCGTGTGGTACTATGTTCAGTGTGGCTTGTGCATGCAGACGTGGCTCCTTGGGTGTTGCTGTGTTTGTGATGGGTCATGTGGGGTGTGAGTCTGTTGTTCATGTCCGTGTGCACATTGTTCACTTGTTCGTGACGGTGGGCGGTGCTGCGTGTTCGTCTGCTACGTGACATGTCCCATGTGTTGGTCGTGTTACGGCCCTCATGCCTCCAGTAATCCAGCCCTGTCCAGTTTCCCACCTGCAGGTTGTTCGGGCGTGCACTGTACTGGATGCCACATGGTTCTAAGCGGGGGTGCTCCATGTTGCAGGTCTGTGGGGGTGGGGGGTGTTGTGGGTCGTAGTGGTGACTGGACACCCACTGACACCGATTGCTGTGGACCGTGATGTCTACCTTTCGGCTGTCGTTGTGCACTGCGGTGGCTGACACGTGGCTGTGGGGTGTGGGGGATGCTCCTCCTTGCTGTACTGTGGGACTAGGGGCCTGGTGTGTGTTGTACTTGGGCTGTCCACCCTCCCACCCACTGCACTTTGTGTTCCTGCCACTTAACTGTTACTTGTCGGTTAGTGCAGCTATGGCGGACACATGGGTGTGGTGGGTGCTCGTTGTGGCGCTTCTGGCATATTTGGGGACCTGTTGGTGGTTACGTGGCTGGCTGAATGTACACATGTCCCCACGCATCTTACAGTTGTTCTGTTTGGGCTGTGTGTGGTGGTGTCTGTTGCATGTGTGTGTCGTGTATTGTGTGCTGGACATGGGGGTGTTTGTCCCTGGGAGCTGTGGCATGGTGGTAGTGCATGTGAGTACATAGCGGTGTGCTGGTATACATTAGTTTGTACTTACCAGCCTCCACTCCCCCTGCTAATCCGGCGAGGATCTCGGGATGTATGATGACTCGCACCTTCTCCTCCCACGCTTTGAAGGTCTTGAAGAGCGCGGGATTCCCTCCGCCAGTGACGGCAGCCAGCTCTCTGTTTTTGCCCTCCTTCTTCTTGACCAGGCTCTTGACGTCATTCCACCGTTTGTTAATTTCGACTCTGTTCCTGGGCAGGGTCCCGACTGCATTGACCTGGTCTACGATCCGGTTCCACATTCTGTTTCTGGTGGCTAGTGGTGTGTGTTGGACCATGTTCCCATAGATTTGTGGGTGCACCTTGATGATCTCGTCGACCATGACCGTCAGCTCCATGGGCGTGAACTTGGGCATTCTTTGTGGTGCCATGGTGTTTGTGGTGCTGGTGCGGTGTGTGTTGTGTAATGTGCAGGGGGTTTGTGGTGCCGGTGTTTGGTGGTGGTGGTGGTGGTGGTTGTGATGTGTGCGTTTCTGTGGTGTGCTGCTGTCCTTGCTGTGTCACTGTGTCCTCTCCTCTCCTCTCTAGTTTGCAATGTTGCAAGGGGTTGTGGTCTGTGGGAGTGCTGCTTTTGTACTTACCTATGTGGGTGTGTCCTCATGGTCTGTTGTTTTCAGGTGTGTTGTGTCTGGTGTTCTGGCCTTTGTATTTTTTGTTTGTCCAGGGGGTGTTTTCGGGATGTGTACTGTGCTTGTGTATTTGTGCGTGCCTTGCTGTGTGGACTTATTGGCCATGTTGTGTGCTATTGGTTTTGTGAGCGGATGGTTTCTGTGCAGGGACGTGGGCGCCATGGTTTCTGCCGTGTCGATTGGCATCGGCGTTGTTTGCGCTGGCGGGCGGTATATTTGTGGTTTTCCCGCGCTCATGGCGGTGCGATCGTAATTTCACGTGCGGTGTGTCGGCCGTGGGGGCGGGCGGTTTTGTGTTGTCGTGCGTGTTTCCGTCCGTGGCGGGCGGTTTGACTCCGACTCGGACGATGGCGGGCGGTATTTTGTGTGATTTTTCCGCCGATGGCGGTTTTTGGTTTGTGTTATCGTAATGGCCTGGTCGGTGTTCAGACGGTGTATGCGGGCGGAATTTTGCCGCTTCCATGCCTGGCGGATTTATTTACGCCGGGTATCGTAATGGGCCCCTAAATAACAGTAGAGGCACTATTAGTGACAACTGTAGTGATTCAGAAAGGATAAAGCTGGAGACCACGCAGGGACTCACAGCAGTGAGCAGGCTGGAAACACTTGGTGACCTTAAGGCACAGGAATGGATTAGTACTAAAAAAAATACAAGAGTGAACCTGGAGATTGGTCACTTGGCCAGTATGCCTGGGTGTGGAAGTTGCACAAAGAGAAGAGACAAGCAGCACAAAATTGAACTTAAAATGATGCAACAGCCTGGCCTCGTGATGATGATGCAGTACATCAATCACTCCGAGTCATAAATGACTACCTGCCTACATCACGGACGTGAGCAGAGCCATACATGAACCAACCAGTGCTAGACTGCAAGAACAATACCTTGTGGAGTGAGGCCAGTGTGGACTAGTGATCTTTCAATGTGGTGAGACATAATACCTGTTGCCAACTGCAGTGATGAAGTGAGCAAGCCAATCTGTTTTAAAAAAAGAATGGGGAGAGGGAGCTGGCCAGTTGACTAAAATGCCATAAGTTCAGAAAAAGCACAAATTAAACATCGCATACTTTCATGGTGTGGTAACTGAGCCTGACCGTCCTCAGGAATGTTGCAGGCTCATTTGCTCTAAAGTAGTTATGAGAAAACGGTGCAAACCAGGGCTTTTGAAGATGAAGGTTAAATGGTGATATCTGAAGCTGTTCATAATTATCAAGTTGTGCTCCCACAGGAGTGCTCTGAATGGCTGCTGAGTGATTCATGCAGAGTAATGGTCGGTGTCGCGGGAAGGATTTATGTGGTTGAAGAAAGTCAAAGACAAAGAGATGATGCAGTGACAATGAAAGTGGTTGTCAAGATCTGTAGTATACACATACCTTTCAGTGCTTGGCAGGCTTGCAAGTGCAGTAGTGCAAACTCACATGTGCTGCGCTCATTCCAGGGAAGGAAAGACTGCTGGTGCACCCAGCCCATCAGAGCCACAAGGTGAAAGGCTTTGATTCTTGAGCATGTCTACTATGTAAAGGTCCAGGGGCGCAGTTTATGAAACTACATTTCCCACAAAGCCACAGAACGCTCACAAAGGGGCCGATTATGATGGCGGGCGGACTTTGTCCGCCCGCCGTCGCCCCGGTAAATGGGACCGCCCGCTATGTGTGCGGCGGTCCCGCACATGTGATTAGGATGCCACCGCCACGGTGGCGGTGGCATCCCCCATTTCCAGCATTGTGGTGGGCGGTGCTCACAACGCCCGCCACAGTGCTGGAAATGCATGTTGTGCATCTGCATGCACAACGTGACAGGCACCGCGCGGTGCCTGCCATGTTGTATATGCAAATGCAGGGGGGTACCATAGGTAACCCCCATGTGCACCCCCCACCCCCCAAAATACCTGGGGGCCCGCTACGGGCCCCCAATGTCAGAGACCGCGAGCCTTTCCATGGCGGCGACGCCGCCATGGAAAGGCTCATCACTGCCGGCATCATAATGTGGATGCCGATGTCTTGCAGACACCGCCACCATATTAATCCCTTTTCCGCCCGGTCGACTGATCGGCCGGGCGGAAAACATGCGGACGGTCTTTCCGTCCGCCGGGGTCCCCTCTGCCATGGTAATATGGCGGGGGGGAATTTGGTTGCGGACGGACGAAAATGGCGGGCGGATCGTAATCGACCCCAAACTTTGGAGGTTTCCTTGTAGGCCAGCGCATCCTTGCTAGGCAACCTGGATCCTGTTCTCTGACCCAGTGAAATCTTTGCATACTGTTTGTTTTCGTCTTGAAGTGTGTTTGAAGTCAACGCTCAATACAAAGAAGTATTCAAACTATTTCAATTAAAATTTGGATGAAAATTCCAAATTTAAAAGTACTTTTTCAGGAATGAACGTGAAGGAGTATAAGCTCATATTTTGTTTTACACGTTTGGCTACCAAGCTATTTGACGAAGCTTAAGAACAGCCTTGAATATATAGCAGAACCTGAGAACGTTTTTTCACAATAACAGAAGATTGTTAACTTCATCAGTGAAGGGAGTGAGGTTATGTCAAAACCCACATTATATTAATTACTCAGATATTATTTGTGTTTCAGTTTCAGGAATGTCAGGGTTCCTAGTCTAACACACAGAGATATCCTAGAAATATATCACTATTTTAGATTGTTAGATGTCCAACTACAGAGAGAAGGTACTAAAGTTATCTTGTCTTTAGATATCCACTGCGGCCCAGCAGATGTTAGTGCCAGCAGAAGAGGCGCCAGCACCCAGCAAGGTAGAGTGATGGGTCGGAGTGGTAATATCTTGTGTGTATGGTTGACTATGACATGACGAAGTGTGGATAAGTACATCGCTACTGTGTGAAAGCCATCCAACTTGACCATCATTTTATGGAATAATTGTACATATGAATAGTGTGAGTATGAGTACATTAACTGAAGAAGGGACATGTAGCAGTTGGTGGTTTTTGAGGATGGGAATCATGAGGCACTGGTTTTTCCATGTGTGTTTTTAACAACTGGTTGGGAAGGATGGTTGTGAATCTGAGTGGGGTCTGCCCATCAGTGAGTGTGTGTGGGCGGTGAAAAGGTGGAGCATCCTGGAATTATGGAATGCGTGATGGTAGTTGGAAAGAATCAGTTGAGCCACTGTGTGTATAGATGAGACCCTGTTTAATGAGAGTAAAAATTATCATTGTGACAATTGCTCTAGTTCAAGGTATCTTCTTTACTATGAATACAACACTTCTGTACTGCTGCCTTCCCTCCTCCCTTACTTTAGTACTCTCTCAAAGTGTATTTTCTTCTCTACCATTCTTTTCCCTTCCCTTTTACTTCCTTGAATTCCTCTTGTTGTCTTCCCTTCTCTTTCCTTGGCTTCCAGTTTTCCTTTCGGAGACACTCCACACTTCCTTTTCTCTCCTTTTCTCTAATTCTCTATACAGCATATTCGCTTTCCTCCCCCTTTCTATCTGATTTCCCTGTGACTCACCAAGTATTAAAACAATCACTTACTTGTTTTATAGTGCTCCATAAAACACCATATTTGGCCATGTCTGCGAACTGCAAATAATACGAGGCAGTAGTCCCCAGTAAATTTTCAATTTATTGTCTCAAAAAGGATGGACGTTTTGCCACGACTCATGAGCTGCAGGTTTCACAGATGTCACTGGTAAGATAGTGTAACTATAACCATCTTGCTGGTAGCTCCATATTTAACGAAGGCGCTGCTGAGATTGTTTTCAGAACTCTGCCATTATTATGCTTTTATTAACTAAATGGTGTGGATTACGTGTGTTAGAATAAAGTGTTTCTGGGAGCGCTCTGTACGGAGAGGAAGAAATATTCCTGTGGTCAGGGACCTAAAAGATCTAAACGTCTGATGTCTTTAGCTCAAATGCACCTGTGCTGTTAGACTAAGAACAGTGAGCACCGAGGGGCAGATTTACAAGAAAGTGACTCAGTGCGTTCCGCAAGCCATTTGGTTGCGCCGCACTGAGTCACTTTCACAGCACAGGAATGCAACATATTTACAACAATATGTCGCATCTCTGTGCTTCCCCCTGCGCAGGCACCCTTGCACCATGGGTGTTGCGTGGGAACACCCACAGCAACACCCAGGGAACACCCCTTTGACGCAAAGTGCTGTGTGCAAAGGGGCCATATTTACAAGGACAGGAAAAGTCACGCAGGGTGGCTTTTCCTGTCCTTGTAAATATGGAACAGTTAAATGCGCACCGGTACGACACAAAAAGTGACGCACCAGTGGCGCAAGGGGCTTGTAAATCTTCCCCCATATATATAGACAGACTCAGACTTCTAATTACTTTCGTGTGTGATGTCTTTAAAGTGTGATCCATTCCCCAAAAGGGTGATTTGAGCTCTCTTTTTACTCAGGCCAGCTGTGAAGAAAAGCATACTGCTGAATCAGGAAATGCAGCATTGCGGCATGTTACATTCAAGATAAAACAACCTCTTAGCCAGTACAGTGAACACCTGGCAAAACCATGACTCCATGGGGCATATTTACGAGAATTTTGGTGCAGGGCAGATTAGCAAGGGTATGCGCAGTTGTGGGTCCCTTGCTTACTGTGACACTGGATTCAAGGTAGCCTGGTTGATGGGGGGTGATACCCCAAACCCGGTCCCAAGATGCTTGTTTCTGGTTCGCAGAGGAACTGGCTTGGCAGTTTGGGCTGGACTGTTCCCATAGGGAGCAGGGTCAAAACTGATTTGCATATGGCTGCGTCCAAAGTGGGGTGGCATGAAGAGCAAAAAACGATGGATTTTAATCACATCTGTGACTAGGGGTGAATGTTTGACAATGTTCCACATTCTGTCCATCATCTTTATGTGTTGCTACAGTGCAGCAAGTTACCTTGCTGTGCTGACCGGCTTCACAGAGAAAAGGCAGGAATGCACCGTATTTATCTAATAGGTTGCATTCCTGTCCTATCCCCCTGTGCCGGTGTCCTTTTGACAGCCTAGCGACAATGCAGGCACCTTTGTACTGTGGTGTAAGGGTGCTTGTGTAGCAGGCAGGATTGTTTTGGTGCAGGGAGGGGCACCTACCTGCACCAAAACAATCCATAGAGGCGTTTTCCTCTTTCTCTGGATGCAGCAGAATACAGCACCCATAGAAAGAGGAAACATGAGGAGAAATGAAGATATTTCTCCTCGCTACTCCCCACCTGGGGAGGGTATCTTTTGATCCATTCCTAGGTTTACCAGGTTTGGTAAAACTGGGAATGCGTCAAAAATCATGGCATTTGTGTGGAAATAACCATGGCAAAGCCCATGGAACGCCTCCCTTGTGCAGAGTAATGCAATGTAGTGATTTGCCCTGTGTTGCATTTCTCCATATTTTTAAGCCATGCAAAGTAGCTTTGCGTGGCTTCTTAAATATGATTTAAGGGTTTACGTCATGCATGTACCAAATTGCATGGTGCAAGCATGGCGCAAAGCCCTCATAAATATGCCCCTAGGTGCCCAGCCCCAGCACGGCCCAGCTGCACAGAACCACTTTGAAAGGACGTGTACATACATTTCATTTTAAACTAGTTCTTTACCATAACACAGTGTAGACGCTCTCCTTTCCATTCTAGCCATAGTAATCATTTAGACATACATTGTAACACAGTAGAATGTTTTTCATTTACATTTTGTACACTCTGTATTATTAGACCTAATTCTAGTCAGCAGTGTTATGTTTTGGCTAAACTATACTATATGTTAGCCAACTCATATTTGCCGTTATAAATGACACTTTGTCAAAGCTCAGTGTCCACCTTGGCCATGGATTATTCACATATTTACAATACTTATGTGCTGATGTATTTCTCATATCAAAGTTATTTATTAACCGCTAATTTCATAACTTTGCAGTATAGATCCTACACTACCATGCATAACATTTTCAATACTTCAATAAACATTAATAAAACAATTGTATGTGTCCAGAAATATCACAGAATTTGTGCCCATTTGAGTTTAATCCATCAATGTGTGTTGGTGCCCCAGGTACTGAAACTTGGGGCCCTATTATGCATTGTGCCACTGGGTGCAACGGGTGTGTGTATACTCTTTATGCACCCCTACGGCACAATGGTATTACATATGGGGCCACAGGTAATGTGTGGTCCCTTCTGCAATACTAATAGAGCTCGTGCACATGCAGCACCAGCGCTATCTTCAGAGGGGATTCCCTCATTTGCATGAGGCAGTGGCCCTATGCAAATGAGGAATCACCTTGCCTCTGTGCCCACACTGTATTATGGATGCAGATGGAGAGACAAACAGGCCCCAAGAGGCATTTTAACAGGGCACCACAAAAGGAGGGTCAGTGCACCCTCTGTGGGCAGCCCTCTTGTGGGGGCAAAGGGGGTCCAACAAGCCACCCAGGCATTCCACCTCATGGCAGCTTTTGTCCGCACTGCGAAACATGAAGCAGCTTGAAAGCAGCTGCTGAGTATTTCACTGAATGTGTTGCTCCCAGGGCAGCATCATTTTGTGGCTCGTCTGAGGGTAGTGCATTGATTGTAATATGGTGCATTATCCCTGTTTGCACCTAGTGCCCCTGTTTAATGGGGCATCATGGAGCAAACAGGGAAAGTGTGTCCATTAAATAATACAGGCCTGGTGGGCTCCAGATCTCAGTCAGCCTGGTGGAGATCTGCGTGCCTTCAAAGGAGCTATCACAGCAGTTGCTCGGAAGGCACTGAGAGATTACTGACTATTGTCATGATTCATGCAGCTGCTCAACAAACATTTTGGTTTTACAAAACAGGAGTTTTGTTCTTGTGAAATAAACTACTTATGACTCTCACACCCTGGGACGTTTTGCCTAGGGTGTTGGGATCATTTTGCTTTTTGTCTCTTCAGGACCGGCAAGCTTTCTCTGACAGTCCTGAACTGAGAAAAAACTTGGATCAGACCACCCACCTTAATGAGGGTAGATAATCTGATACACTTATATCAAGAGGCATAGTCCTTCGGTCCATCAGTGTAAGGTTTCCCCCAAAAGAGCCAGAGAGTGCATCATTGGTGAAAAGATGATGGTCCACCCAGCTCCAAATAGAGAAACAGTTAGTTTGGAGAACAGGGCACTCTGCTACATTTGTTGCAGAGTACCCTGTCGACCAAACTATAAAGAAGACCATTTGTGATCAAACTATTATTTTAAAAACAATTGTTAAGCAGAGAACCCCAATCACTGAATCATTAATTCCCAAATGTCTTAATTAGAAAATTGGCTACCTATCCTTATATAGATCTAATTCATAGGAATCAATCACTCTTTATCAACATGGAGAATTGAGTTATAGAGCCTAGAAGAACTAGAAGTGTCCCTTCTCCAGGACAACATTATGTTTGGTATGTCTTTGCGGTACTGATAACCGCGTCCATCCAGTACATCAGCTTTTTGCCTTTTGACAAAGTTATTAAATGAATGTTTAATTAATACCTTTAATGTGAGAAATATGGTTGCATGTTACTGTAAACAAGTTAATTATCCAGGTCTAATTGGTGCACCCTGACTTTGCTTTTTGAAAATTGTCCCAGCTCCAGCGGTTCTCAAAGGCCACACCCCATCTGATATCTGCTTAGTGACAACAGAGCAACATTTTTCATGTGGGTGGGCATGAGGTGCACATTGATCTTGATGAAGTTTTTGGGATAAACAGCCCAGTCAATGGAATGACTATATAATGCTGATTGTATACTATATAGCATTTGTATAGGGTGTTCTACCATTATTGTCTGTGTAGTGTAAGGAACTTAGCTCTCATCATAAGTGATACAGGTTTCAAAGAAGCTAATGTAGTATGACACCACACACAGCATCCACAGTCCTCTTTTCACCTGATCTTAAATATAAGTGGGCATGTGGTGCAAAATGAGCTAGATGAAGTTTCTTGGATAATTAGCCCATTCAGTGCAATGCTAATGCAATGCTGAATGTATGCTCTATTAAGTTATCAGCATGTATAACGCATTCAACCGTTGGTGTCAGTGCAGTGTAGGGAATATAACTCTTATCATAAGTGTTAAGGGTTTCAAAGAAACCAATGTAGCACCTCAGCACACACTGTGGCCACCATCCTCTTTTCACGGGATTGTAAATGTGTCAGGTTCAAGTATTAACTCCACTTTACATATGACAGATAGTCATGCATTTGTCATTTCACTAAAGTATTTTAAAGAAGTATGAGATGTCATGTTTTGAGTATACACATCTGTAATTTGTGTTATCAGTTTTAATTTCACATTCACTGTAATGGCCTATGTGCATTAAGGAATGGAGCACACCACACATCCCTTTAGGTTGCAAATTACTTTTTTTACTTTTTATACACAATAACCATTTAACACACAAGGCATAACCGAAAAACACTGATTTTCTTATTAAATAATGTTCAACTAGATACTGTTAGACTTACTATAGACAAATACACAATTTTCTGGTGGATACATTGGGATCAGTTCCGGTGCCAAAATAAGTCGTTGTTGGTAAAGAAATGCCATATAATGTACCCATCAAACTGGTGAAACATACAAAGTACCACAGATTATGGTGCCATATGTAAATTAAAATAAACAGAATGCATGTGTCTGACAACGGGTGTATGAGCAATCCAGCCTTCAAAAGGCACAGGATAGGACAGTCCTATCTTTTTTTATGTGTGAAGGTCTTCACCCAACTGCGCAATCTCCACAATCGGACAAGTACTATTAAGTCATCATTTGTGAATACGAAAAAAGTGTAAACTTACACTTAAGTGTAAGTTTACCTTTGTGAATCGGGCCCCTCTTTTTTGTCACGTGGTCACATAAAAAGGACTTGTATTGAGATAAATTGTATATATACTTGGTCCATTTTTCATGTTTTTAGCTCCAACTGACTGTTTTCTGTCAAGAGCTCTGAGTAGTTGAAATGACAATTTTGGTTTGCTGCCTGCTGTTTAGCATTAAACACTGATTGGACGTCAGGCTTACCAATATGTTTTATTTTATTTTTAACAAGTTGTTTTTCCCAAAATCTCATTGCACAATGTTTCAATTTGGTTGCAATGCTCAGAAGCATTTCATAGTAATTTGTTACGCTGAGGGTTTCTACAATACACTGTCGCTATTTAGTAATAGCTTGGAGCGAATCAATGGTACGCTCATAAGATAACGAAAAGAGTATTATAGCCAGATTCAGACTTACTTGCAATACATTAACACTAAAGTTTGGTCGTGTGATTTTGTCAGCGGCTGGTAACAATGGGATCTCATTGAGGCCGCAAACATGAAGCATTTTATTATGAGGATATTTTGCATCATGGACCGTGAAATTCCAAATCAATCCCACACAGCAGCCGTCACAGTCAAAGTTAATGAAATAGCAATTTGGTGGCGCACTAGTAGGTCTTCTAAAAGACCATAGTGCTTGGAACACATTTCCAATCAAAAAACACACTGCACCAAGTGTATCGCATATCCCATATCCTCCTATAGCCAGAAATGCAGTCACAGGGGCAACTGTTGGGCGCGCAGTAATGGATTTTCTGTAGTAAATGGCAATTCCACACCAATTAGTTCATGTTGCCAGGGAGTAGAGACAAACCACATGCATTAGCAGTCAATCTTACACTTGGTGAAGCACAGAAACATGAGGCATTGCATCGACAGCACTTAATACACAAAATAACCCTCTTATATTTGATGTAAAATAGCATATCTCTCCGAAAACTATGCGTGATTTATTCAAATTAACAATTATCATAAAAGAGACTTCTCCTTTCCAATAAACAGTTTTTTTGTAAAACTATGTAGACAGGCACTCAGTAACCGAGGAATAACCCATTTGTCAATAGTACTAGCCATTCTCAAGTTAACATTATTGGAGTTCTTTTAAAAAAAAAACTTTTTCTCAAAATAACAGAAGGAGACGGAAAATGCATTCAGAAACACAGGCATAACTCGAATAGACAAATCAGTCAAATTGGATTTCAAGAACTGCTTAGAACGTGCCCTCTAGCAGGAAGATTTAAAAACACATATTTCAGACATGGGCGCTGAACAAATGGACTGGCAGCATCACAAAATACACAAAACCTATGTGGGTTTCTTTAGCACAGCTGTTGCTATAAAGAAATATTCACTTCCCATTTCTGATATGGTCTGATATGTGTCACATTTCAAACTCTTTATGGGAGCACAAGATCCAGATGCGCTATTGATTCCCTATTTATGAAACTAACAATTTACATAATATTAAACGCCTGCTTCACCTTTTATTTGTTCTGTTTTGGTCTATTTGATGGCTATGGTAACCTATGCCTCATATGTTGTGTGGATTAGTAATACTTAATTGGTCTTTGTGAGAAAATGGTTTATTATTTGGGGTGGATGTTAGTGCACTACAAGTATTAGTGTCACTATTCTTGTTAGGTCCACTAAAAGTGTGATCACTCAAAACCGGTTCTGAGGGCAGCAGATCAGACTAAGTGCTGAGTTCCTCCGAAGAGCCAGGTCTTGAGTTTCTTCCTGAATTAGGTCAGCAAGGGTGAATTCCTGAGGTGGATGGGCAGGGTGTTCCATGTATTGGAGGTGAGGTAGGAGAAGGACATTACTCCGGTTCTGGTCTTGCGGATTCATGGGACGGTAGCCAGGGAAAAGCTGGGCTGACAGGAGGTGTCTGTTTGGTTCGTGGAATGTGAGGCGGTGATTCAGGTATGAGGGTCCGGTGTTGTGAAGGGCCTTGTATGAATTGGTAAGGAGTTTGAAGGATATTCTTCTGTTGACTGGGAGCCAGTGAAGGTCGGGGAGGTGTTGAGTGATGTGGGTCCGACGGGGGATGTTGAGGATTATAGCTAAACAAAGAGAGAGAAAGGGAACTTCTTTGTCTCCACTCTTATTCCCCAGGAATATATAATAAACAACCAAAGAGTGAGGCCAAGGTATCAAGGGCTATAAACAGGGATCACTCATGTTTTTATAAAGGGTCCTCACTCACCCACCTAGTTGGTGACATGCTTCATCATAGGACCCCCACCAGAGAGGCCGAATGCCTCTCCAGTGTGCTTCAACGCCTGATTACAGCGGAGCAGGATTTTTGAGTGTTGAGTGCAAGTGATGGTGCAAAAAGTGATGTTAAAATAATCTTTACTACTCTAAAAAAATTTAATAGTAGGGTAGTAAGACTAGGTTAAAAAGTGTGTAATGGACGCTATGACTGAATAAATTGATCAGCCATATCCAAAATTAAAACATTAGGTCGACATGTTTCAGCCTCTGTGCGCCAATTGCGAGGCTTTCCTCAGGACCAGGGACCATGGCGGTATGCACTCTCTAAGGTGCACCCTAACCTATGGCCACGTAGAGAACCGGATTACTCACGGTTCAGAAAAAACAAACACGCCTCCAGCTCTTCTGAATGCGTAATTAAATGTTTCGATATGAAGTTATATTACAGCATGGGTCCTGGCAGGGGCGGTGAAAAGTTTTCGGGTCCTGTAGACGGGCACGACCTAGGGAACGCGGGCGGCTGACTTTGAGGCACGAGTGACGGCTTGTCACCGCCCCCTGCCAGGACCCATGCTGTAATATAACTTCATATCGAAACATTTAATTACGCATTCAGAAGAGGTGGAGGCGTGTTTGTTTTTTCTGAACCGTGAGTAATCCGGTTCTCTACGTGGCCATAGGTTAGGGTGCACCTTAGAGAGTGCATACCGCCATGGTCCCTGGTCCTGAGGAAAGCCTCGCAATTGGCGCACAGAGGCTGAAACATGTCGACCTAATGTTTTAATTTTGGATATGGCTGATCAATTTATTCAGTCATAGCGTCCATTACACACTTTTTAACCTAGTCTTACTACCCTACTATTAAATTTTTTTAGGAGTAGTAAAGATTATTTTAACATCACTTTTTGCACCATCACTTGCACTCAACACTCAAAATCCTGCTCCGCTGTAATCAGGCGTTGAAGCACACTGGAGAGGCATTCGGCCTCTCTGGTGGGGGTCCTATGATGAAGCATGTCACCAACTAGGTGGGTGAGTGAGGACCCTTTATAAAAACATGAGTGATCCCTGTTTATAGCCCTTGATACCTTGGCCTCACTCTTTGGTTGTTTATTAGATGTTGAGGATTAGTCTTGCTGCCCAGTTGTCCAGGACATGGTTGGTTTTGATAAAGTCGGCGAGCTGGGCATTGATGGCTTTTTTGATGTCTTTGGCTGGGAAGGGGAGCAGGGAGATGGGCCTGCAATTCTTGAGGTCCATCAGGTCCGCTGAGGGTTTCTTCAGTAGGGGGTTGATCTCGGCATGTTTCTAGTCATCGGGGAAGGTGGTGGTCTCGAAGGAGCAGTTGATAGTTCAGCATAGCTCGGGTACGATGACGGAGGCGGCTCTGTGGAAGATGTGGTGCGGGCAGGGGTACAAAGGTGCTCCAGAGTGGATGCTTTTTGTGGTCTTTATGGTGTCATCCGTGGTGAGTGGGGATCAGCTGTGCAGAGTCGTCGGGGGGGTCAGCGTCGGTTGTGGTGGTTGCTGGCACAGTGGGGTGGTCCTGGGGCTTGAAGTTGTTGTAGATGGTCTTGATATTGTGGTAGAAGAAGGTGCTGAGTCTGTTGCAGAGGTCTTGGGAGGGTGGGACATCTGTGGCCTTGCTGTTGGGTTTGGAAAACTCCTTGATGATGCTGAAGAGTTCTTTGCTATTATGTTGTGTGTTGTTGGTGAATCTGTCTTGGAGGGCCTTCTTCCTTGTGGTTTTGATGTGGTGGTGTGCGGTGGTGGCTTCTTTGAATGTGGCATCAGCCTCCGGTGTTTTGTTGTTCCTCCATGTCTTTCTCGAGCCGGCTACAGTTGCGTCTGGACTCTTAAAGCATGGGGGTTCAAGATTGTGTCTTTTTACGCTAACTTGATTGGATCTTTTTATGGAAACTATGTGCAGGTGTAGCAAATGTTAGAATTGTGAGATTTAAAAGAGTACACTCTTTTGGGAATGCTTACTTTCAGACCTGACATCCTTAGGGTGGTCTTTTCCCAGACTTTTGCCTTTTACCTCCTGTTTTTGTTGATTCTTTATGTTGGCCTTAGGACTCTGAGCACTATACCACTGCTAACCAGTCATAAAGTGCATGTGCTTTTCTCCTAAGCAAGATGACACTTGTGTATACCTGATTGGCATATTTGTTGTACTAATAAGTCCCTTGTAAAGTGGTATACCATATACCCAGGGTATGTACTTCATACACTTCTAATTGGCTGCTGCACTGATTGTGCCACACACAGAACTAGCCCTTCAAACCTGTGTCACGCCTGCCACTGCAGTGCCTGTGTGTGCAGTTTACTGCCACTTAAACTTGGCATTTAAAACTACTTGCCAAGCTTTAAACTGGCATTTTATTACATATAAGTCACCCCTAAGGTAGGCCCTAAGTAACACTAAGGGCAGGGTGCTATGTAGACAAAAGGTAGGACATGTACCTTTATGTTTTGCATATCCTGGTAGTGACAAACAGCCTACTTCCTTTTTCACGACTGAGAGTTCTACTCCTCTCATAGGCCAGCATTGGGAATTCCTTAGTACAACTTTAAGCTCTATTTCCTGATCAGAGAGGAGTAGCTCTTTCATGCTTCATATGTTTGGAATGGTAATGATAAATCCGCCTTGCTGGTGAAGTTGGATTTAACATTACTGTTTTAGAAATACCACTTTTAGAAAATGAACATTTCTCTGCACTTACTGATCTGTGTGCCTGACAGCCTATCTCCAATACATGGGGTGGTTGACAGCTACACTTTGTGCATTCCCTCTAGAAAACCACAACACAGGAAGGATGGGTGTGTCTGAGTACACATCTGCAAACATTTGTATTCTGATGACATTGCCTCGGCAGGATGGAAAGGAAGTGCTAACACTTCACTTGTCTAGGCTGTGTTGCAGGGATTCTGCGGAGTCACAGAACTATGCTTGGGATTATGGAACCTTAGTAGGCAGGGACTGACTCATTCTACATCCTGAGTGCTCATGAGTCTGGGACCGACTAGCTATAATGTCTCACTTGCCCTCCTACTCACTCACAGAGGAACAAGTGATTAGACAGCCCAGAACACAACACTCCTGACACTCTTAGGAAACATGGTTACAGGACACACCCTTTCACTCTCACACTCATACTAGTCCATAATAAGGTCTGCCAGAGACACGAGGAAAGTTTGAAATGTTTATTTTACCTATTGTGCTCTAGTATGCAGTATATGAGCCACAACAAATAGGAAAATGCCTAACACAAATATGGTTAGCATAGCAAGTAGTCCGTAATTCATAAATGGAGCTTTCATTATATATGACAGTGTATCCTAGCCTCCCTCCCCTTCCACAGAAGCAAAATGTTTATATATCAGAAAATCTCTAGGTGTTAGCAGCAGACCCCATACCTTAGTATACACAGATGAAGGTTCTACAACACAGGTGCTGTCACAACCTTTTCCCTGGAAAGGTCCCTCTCCAAGTGTGTGTTACCTATCTTGTGCATAGCTATATGACAAAAGTACGTGTTCTCAAACAACAGCTGCATTTGCATGTTTTGTCTAGGTGCTAAGGCCTGACCAGAACAGAATAACAAGGGGCATTTTTGTCCGACCTTGTCTAAATATACACACTAAATCCCATGACAGAACAGAATGCAAAAACAACAGCATGTTCTGTGTGAAAGTATAGTGTGGCGCAAAGCAAAAGATGTCTGTAGAGTAACATGTGCAAAGCTGAGGACAGTCTGCAATGTGCTCATGCTAACATAGGAAAAATGACAATGGGCCCATACAGGACATATGACACCCTCCCCTTGGTCAGGACAGTAGCACTGAACGACGACAGAAATCAATTGATAAGCAGAATGAAAGTGCGTTAGCGATTGCAGGTCAAGATTGTCTGAAAAATAGTAGTGTTGAATGCGAAGGAACTATTGTGCACAAAAATATATCCAATTACAGCGTATCGCCGGGACCCAAGATGTAAGATGCTAAATGGAACAACATCAGTTCCTGTAAGATATCTGAGCCTCCCAAATTGGAAATAGCTGCCATCCATGAGCAGGTCAAAGTAACAAACATGCTCCTCGTATCCAGTTGTAGATAGAACCATCCAAGGAGAACCTGTGTGGACTTCGATGAAACTGAGATCCAAGAGATGCTGCGCAGTTCCACCTCCGACCACTGGCCCCAACGCTGGGTTGTTTACAAGCCGCATACCCAAGGAACAGTCCTGGTTATAGGCCACAAATGGACCCATCAACAGTTTGAAATCCAGGGCAGCATGAGATGGGGTAGCCATGCTGATATACAGGTCTCTCTGAAAGGGGCACCGGATACAATGCAACATAGGTTGCACACAGGTGAAGTAAGCATATCGGAAGATCAGACAAAATTCGGGATCTAGAGCATCTAGAGGCACAATTCACAAAAATGGTATCATTCGCTCACAGTACAGCTGCAGCGATACCTGTCCCGGCAGGACCACAGATAGAGCAGCCATTGCGGAATAGAAGGAACAGCATGATGATGCAGCAATTCAAGAAGAGCAGCAGCAGGAACCCACCAAATATGCTGGAGAAAATAGAATGTATAAAAGCTGGTATAACTCCAAAAATAGTTTGAAAGAAGTCACGAGGCCGGAGTTCGCGAGTTTTAAAAAGTGTGCCAGGCCCATGGTATCAGACGCAATAAATATTTAATGTATCAATTTCCCGAAATGCAGGGGGAGATTTGTGTTCAGGAATGATTGTATTTCACTAGACGTTCTCGCCACAGGCAATTCGAAGGTCTCGTGCACTGAAGTGAGAGCCACTTCTTGTTGAAACAATAGTGCTTTGAGTCTGCTTAGCTTATTGAAATCTGTTTTCAGGGTTGGAATGCAAGGCCACAACGAACTATCGATACTCCCATGTGGAGGGGGAAACAGGACGTTGTTGCAACAAGTAACTAACTGGGAAACAGACACTACGTTCGGGATTCCCACCGCAGACCACAGCAGTCATGATTATTAAGAACAAAATAACTGCCATTTGAAAACAATGTGAGGGTGGGAATAATAGGGGGTACAGGAGTTCCTTTAAAATAACAAGCCAGTTTAGGTGCAGAAACAATGCATGTGCAGTGGATTTTTACTTGTTGACAGACAAGGGTATGTCCAGCAGTGGGATCACGCATTTCTCCCGTAAGAAAAACTTTTCTTTCAGCCCGTTGACAATGATATGTAAAAGGCAGGGACCATAACTCATGTATGTAACTGCTCCCAAGGGGTTCATATCTACCTATAGGGAAGTGTTTCATGCAGGCAGTGAACTGAAACATCGAGATAGGCAATGAGATAACCCTGTGTATTAACCAAACCGCTGAATGAGTTTCCGCTGCAGTGAAGGGAAGCTGTTCAAGTTTTTCGATATGTAGCATGGTGTGACTCGCATCTTTCATCGCCATTAATTGCTGTTTATGTGTTAAATTGAATGGTAAAAATAATGAGCTACAATCAGGTAATGCCAAGGTACCCTTCCATTTTTCAGTGTTTGCAGTGTCCAACCAAATTGCATAACCGATCTAAGTTGATTTTGACCATGATACAAGGTAGACACTTCATTCTGTACAATATCAATAAAAGAGGACTCAATATTATCTAAAGTATAAATACGAGATGATAAAGTATTAATGCTGTTGTCGACAACATCAAGCACTTTGCCTAAATTGTCCTGATCAATTTGGTGTAAACGCACTGCAGCTTCCATTTGTGACAATTTCCAAAACTCACTATATGCAGCATAAACAAATCATTTTGAACGAGGGGATTTTGGACCCAAAAGGAAATCAGAAAGGTACATGTCTTCAGATAGAAGTGAAAGATGCCGTTTCACGGAAGACAATGTGGAATGATCTAACCATTGTTGACATAATTTACCTATAGAATAAGTGGTAACAGCGATGGAATGTGGGTAACAGGGATCAGGTCTATGTAATGTAAACTCTGAAATAGTGTTCATGAAACGAGAATGACAAACATTCGTGTTCAGAGGCCACAATGACCATCCAGATGGGGATATAGCAGTGGAATGTATTGTACCATTTTGTATCATACTATTTAGTGTATCTGCAGTATAATTGGTATAAGATTGCCAATTGTCAAATAGAGCCAAGGGCAGAATAGTGGGAGCATTCAAATAATTAATCTTAGGCAACTCCAGACAGATAGTCTGTTGGAAAGTGTCATTAAGGAAAATAATTTGAGCAGGTATCAAACATGCTTGGAATAAAAATGCAATACCTCGGACCTGCCAGGACTTGGTGCCCCATACTGATTTCAAATCGATATTATCTTTCCATTAATCGTTTCCTTTCAGTGCTATGTTGTCAATAAAATGAGATGTATAAATTAACTTGGTCTGAGTAAGCATGTATTTTTTTGAAAGATTGGAAGCCAATTTAAAATAATATGATACCGGTTCTGAAAGGTTATTAACGGTGAAATAAGTGTACTTCATTTTTTGTGTGTTGCAACTACCCTGAGATGGGGTTGGGCAATGTTCTCATTGAGTATAGTTAAAGTGGGTACGCTGTCCATTTGCTCTGTGCAGAAAACGATGACCATAATGATGATAGCAGAACAAATCGGCATAGTTGGCAAAATTCAAATCTAAATCTTCAGTATCAAAAACAGTGTAGCATTGCAATTCAGAAAACATCAAATTTACAGCATTTACATCCCAATCATCTGATTGTAACCCAGGAATTATCACATCACCCATAGACACACAGAATACATATGGTATCTGTAGGGTCTCCATAGGACCAAATACATTGAATGGTACTTTGTCCCAAACAATTCCATCAGTGACTGGGACCGCTGAAATGTTAACAAGGGACTGATCCCTTTTCATTTTATGTGAGGATAAATGTGGGGCCAACACCCCGTCGACTAGTTCTGCAGCAGAACGTTCCAGGAGGTAGTGCCCATTAAGCAAGAGGAAAAAAACAGTCACAAATCCAATCCACATGAACAAATATACCATGGAAAACATGATCCAGACATATGTCCAAGGTGGAACTAGATAAGTGCGTTTTAACCCAGATATGAATACACAAATCCTTCCTGGTGGTGGAGATAAGGCGGAATACAATGAAGAATTGTCAGAAGGAAAATTGTCTTGATCAATATATTAATCAGGAGAACTCAGTTGAAACAACACAGGCTGGGATTCTGGATTTGAATTTGAGGTTTGCATTCCCGTAGGGGACTCAAGGGGTGGATCAGAATAAATGATTTCCATTGTGGAGGGTGTGGAAGGTAAAACAGATATCAGCTCAACTGAAAACTCGATATATCCCTCCGGCAGCCAGAGAGAATCAGAAAGAACAGAGTTCACAGGCTGTAAAGGAATATCCCGTCCTGGAACACCCCAAGGCATACTATTCAGTATTGGCCATATGGTGCAGCCTGACATGGTCAATTGAAATAAAACGATTATTTTTGGATCCTGGCAGAGGAGGTAAAATCACAGTTTGGGTACCCCGAAGACCAAGCACTAGAACAGGAGCACTGTAGTAGGGAACACATTCTTTCTTGATTGCCACCTTTTCACAAATCAGATCACCAACTTTAGGTAGCTAGCTCGAAACAGGAGTCTGAACTGCCACTTCTTCAGGCAAAGTCGATGGCAAATTAGATTTTGCCAGTGTATCATGACACTTTTGTAGATCCTGTAAGACAGCACAGTGTTTATCTACGTCAAATGTTGCAGCAGCCACCACAACGTCTAGACCTTCAAGGTCTGGAACAAACAACTTGATACCAAATAGTATTTCGGACGGGGTCCGCCCACCTAGAGATCTTCTTGGGAGATTATTGAGAGCACGTTCAATGCCATAAAGGTGAGTTAACCAGCCACGGCCCACACCTAATACCCTTGCAGTTAAAGATAGGATTAAGTCACAGTTCATCCGTTCCACAACAGAATTGCCCTTGGGCCGATATGGAAATGAGAAATGCACCTGCACTCCCACGGACTTCATTGAATCACGGTAAGCCTTAGAGGCAAAAGCCAGACCTGGGTCTGAATGGAAAGTGCTATAGGCATAAGTCCCGACAAAGACATGCAAATCCTTTAAAATAGTATGAGCATTAGCAAAGCACTGCGGCCACACCCAGAGAAACCTGGTGCAAGAATCCACAGCAACCAAAATGTATTTGAAAGAAGTGTTGGATGTTAAAGGACCACAATGATCAAGGTAAATACAACCAAAAGGATGATTGGAAATGAACAGATGAGTTTGTGGTGGACGCAACACAGTGGAACTCTTAATTTGTTGACGACTATCACAACAAAGGACATATTTGCAAGTTTGCTGGTATAACCCGCATCACCAATAGCATCATTGTAAAAGAGAAACAGTAGCCGCAACACCAGCATGAGCAGAAGCAATGCCTTCATGAGAGGCCACTATATTGGAATGTCTGAGGTCAAGGTTGGGAATCAAGCGATCGTGAACTGTAGGAATAGAAACACAAGGAACTCAGTCAGTATTCAACTGATAAGTATAACGTGAAGGGAAACCTTGTGGAAAAGGAGTGCCCTCCCTAGTTGCGGCAATAGCCGCCAAAATGTTATCATCAGTTTTAGTCATAGAACAAGTAACAGCAGCTACTCTAACTGTGGCTACGGCAGATTTGGCTGCCTCATCAGCCAATGAATCACCAACAGCGTGCGCTCCCACACGTTGATTTCCTAAAGTATGGACAACATATGTAAGTGGCAAGCGTGCCTTAAGGGCCGCCACCCGAACCCAAAACGCTTTATGCTTTATTGTGCTACCTTTGGAATCCCGAAATTCATTTTGCTCCCAAAAAAACAAATTGGCATTAAAAGACTGTACGCAGTAAAAAGAATCACACACAACAAGGGTGGGTAATTCAGGATCAGCATATTCAAGAGCTAAGAGAAGTGCACGTAACTCGGCCAACTGGGCCGTGCAGTCTCCAAGAGACTGTGTGTGCACCAAGGTAGACGGAAAAAATCAATTTTTTATTGTACCTTCGACAAAGGCGCAAGCTGCTGAATAAGCCTGCTTAGAACCAATGGCTGGTTGAGCTGAACCATCAGTGTAAATGAGACATTTGTACTCCTCCAAAGGAAGAATGAAAGAAGGGAGAGGGTGAACATGTTAATACTGAAGAAATTCTTGAGTTTGCAAAGAAGGTTAAAAAACAAAACTGACATCAGCCGACGTCAATGATGTAGCCCATAGAATCCAACGAGGATGTAGAGCTTTAGAATTAGTGACACTGGCCTTCGTGACCGCCTACAGAGAAGCACTGGAGAAATGACAAAAATGTGTTTACCTTGTGCCAGATGGCGTTCTTTCAGAACAGCCATCTGCACAGCAGTGAGAATTTTTTCAGTAGAAGAGAAACGCAATTCCGCAGGAGTATACAGATGCGATTTATAAGCTATTGGGACTGTGTCACCCTCATCAAAAGTTACATAAGTGAAACCGATCATTCTAGGCAGAATCTGGATGACCAAATTTGTAGTATTTAATCTAGTTTGTAAGTACGCGTTGTGAGTAAGTCAGACAGCAAAGAACGCAGCACAGAGGGGTGTATCCCAGAAGCAAGAGGATGTCAAAAAGGATGGGTGTATCAAAGCATATAGAGGTTTGATATGCTAAGCATAGTCAGGAATTTAAGTCCGGCCAAAGGTAAAAAAAAACAGCAGCTACTGCAATTTTTTGAGGGTAGAAGGAGGCTGCAATTGAGCACATTTCTCCCAAAAATGGGGGGCTAAACCCCTACCCTCATTGTTCAGTTCATAGCCAAGAAAGAGAACGGGCAGAAATGCAATATGTGATTTTGCAAAATTGAGTTTGTAGCCCAGAGCTGCAAATTGTGTAATGATGCGATCCACTAGCACAATATGCGGATTCAATTAATCGTCTGTCAGGTATATGTCATTGACAAAAGAAAACACATCAGGGTGAATTTCATTCAAAAGCGACACTATATGTGCCGCATAAACACCTGGGCTCTTCTTATACCCCATAGGCATTCTCACATAGCGCCTCGGAGTATCGAGGGCGTTGAATGAAGACAAGTCCCGGCTCTCAGGAGCCAGGTTGTGACTAAAAAAACCATTGGAAATATCCAAAGTAGTTTTAAATCTTTTATGTACAATATTATTGATCAATGCTGTACTATGCATGTTTTACACTGCATAAGCATGGGTATGACTATTCAGATGTCTATAATCTAAAACAATGCAATATGAGCCATCAGGTTTCAAAACCGGAAAAAGAGGGTTACTCATCGCAGAGACACAGGGTTCAATTACACCCTGATACTCCAATTGAGTCAGAATCTCTTTAAAGAACGCCTTTGCATCATGTTTAATTGGATATTGAGGCTGTGGAACAGAGCGAACAGGCACAACATGGAAGGGAGAATCCTTATCCCAATCAGCTTGGTTGCAGTATAAGGCCGGGGGAAAGGGAAGAGCCCACTCAAAAGCATAAGCATGCTTAGTCTCATCAGGGTCATATTGCAAAAAGGAAGGCATAATTACATCCTCACCTCGAGGACAAGCAAGAACAAATGGGGGAGGCCGACTGACCTTCACCATTAAAATGTCATAAGAAGATGCCAAGTTGTCACAAAAAATAGCATTAACAGTGCACTTTATGTCACCTTCAATCTGAATGTCTACATGATAAAGTCTATCAGGGGGTGCTACACGGGTGTCTGCAAGTCCTTTAAAATAGTATGAGCATTAGCAAAGCACTGCGGCCACACCTAGAGAAACCTGGTGCAAGAATCCACAGCAACCAAAATGTATTTGAAAGAAGTGTTGGATGTTAAAGGACCACAATGATCAAGGTAAATACAACCAAAAGGATGATTGGAAATGAACAGATGAGTTTGTGGTGGACGCAACACAGTGGAACTCTTAATTTGTTGACGACTATCACAACAAAGGACATATTTGCAAGTTTTCTGGTATAACCCGCATCACCAATAGCATCATTGTAAAAGAGAAACAGTAGCCGCAACACCAGCATGAGCAGAAGCAATGCCTTCATGAGAGGCCACTATATTAGAATGTCTGAGGTCAAGGTTGGGAATCAAGCGATCGTGAACTGTAGGAATAGAAACACAAGGAACTCAGTCAGTAGTCAACTGATAAGTATAACGTGAAGGGAAACCTTGTGGAAAAGGAGTGCCCTCCCTAGTTGCGGCAATAGCCGCCAAAATGTTATCATCAGTTTTAGTCATAGAACAAGTAACAGCAGCTACTCTAACTGTGGCTACGGCAGATTTGGCTGCCTCATCAGCCAATGAATCACCAACAGTGTGCGCTCCCACACGTTGATTTCCTAAAGTATGGACAACATATGTAAGTGGCAAGCGTGCCTTAAGGGCCGCCACCCGAACCCAAAACGCTTTATGCTTTATTGTGCTACCTTTGGAATCCCGAAATTCATTTTGCTCCCAAAAAAACAATTTGGCATTAAAAGACTGTACGCAGTAAAAAGAATCACACACAACAAGGGTGGGTAATTCAGGATCAGCATATTCAAGAGCTAAGAGAAGTGCACGTGACTCGGCCAACTGGGCCGTGCAGTCTCCAAGAGACTGCGTGTGCACCAAGGTAGACGGAAAAAAAATCAATTTTTCATTGTACCTTCGACAAAGGCGCAAGCTGCTGAATAAGCCTGCTTAGAACCAATGGCTGGTTGAGCTGAACCATCAGTGTAAATGAGACATTTGTACTCCTCCAAAGGAAGAATGAAAGAAGGGAGAGGGTGAACATGTTAATACTGAAGAAATTCTTGAGTTTGCAAAGAAGGTTAAAAAACAAAACTGACATCAGCCGACGTCAATGATGTAGCCCATAGAATCCAACGAGGATGTAGAGCTTTAGAATTAGTGACACTGGCCTTCGTGACCACCTACAGAGAAGCACTGGAGAAATGACAAAAATGTGTTTACCTTGTGCCAGAGGGCGTTCTTTCAGAACAGCCATCTGCACAGCAGTGAGAGTTTTTTCAGTAGAAGAGAAACGCAATTCCGCAGGAGTATACAGATGCGATTTATAAGCTATTGGGACTGTGTCACCCTCATCAAAAGTTACATAAGTGAAACCGATCATTCTAGGCAGAATCTGGATGACCAAATTTGTAGTATTTAATCTAGTTTGTAAGTACGCGTTGTGAGTAAGTCAGACAACAAAGCATGCAGCACAGAGGGGTGTATCCCAGAAGCAAGAGGATGCCAAAAAGGATGGGTGTATCAAAGCATATAGAGGTTTGATACGCTAAGCATAGTCAGGAATTTAAGTCCGGCCAAAGGTAAAAGAAAAAAGCAGCTACTGCAATTTTTTGAGGGTAGAAGGAGGCTGCAATTGAGCACATTTCTCCCAAAAATGGGGGGCTAAACCCCTACCCTCATTGTTCAGTTCATAGCCAAGAAAGAGAACGGGCAGAAATGCAATATGTGATTTTGCAAAATTGAGTTTGTAGCCCAGAGCTGCAAATTGTGTAATGATGCGATCCACTAGCACAATATGCGGATTCAATTCATCGTCTGTCAGGTATATGTCATTGACAAAAGAAAACACATCAGGGTAAATTTCATTCAAAAGCGACACTATATGTGCCGCATAAACACCGGGGCTCTTCTTATACCCCATAGGCATTCTCACATAGCGCCTCGGAGTATCGAGGGCGTTGAATGAAGACAAGTCCCGGCTCTCAGGAGCCAGGTTGTGACTAAAAAAAACATTGGAAATATCCAAAGTAGTTTTAAATCTTTTATGTACAATATTATTGATCAATGCTGTACTATGCATGTTTTACACTGCATAAGCATGGGTATGACTATTCAGATGTCTATAATCTAAAACAATGCAATATGAGCCATCAGGTTTCAAAACCAGAAAAAGAGGGTTACTCATCGCAGAGACACAGGGTTCAATTACACCCTGATACTCCAATTGAGTCAGAATCTCTTTAAAGAACGCCTTTGCATCATGTTTAATTGGATATTGAGGCTGTGGAACAGAGCGAACAGGCACAACATGGAAGGGAGAATCCTTATCCCAATCAGCTTGGTTGCAGTATAAGGCCGGGGAAAGGGAAGAGCCCACTCAAAAGCATAAGCATGCTTAGTCTCATCAGGGTCATATTGCAAAAAGGAAGGCATAATTACATCCTCACCTCGAGGACAAGCAAGAACAAATGGGGGAGGCCGACTGACCTTCGCCATTAAAATGTCATAAGAAGATGCCAAGTTGTCACAAAAAATAGCATTAACAGTGCACTTTATGTCACCTTCAATCTGAATGTCTACATGATAAAGTCTAGCAGGGGGTGCTACACGGGTGTCTGCAGTTTCAACAGTCACAAAGGTATCAGTTGCTTTCGCCTCCAGAAACGGGTGGAGTGTCTGGTGCACTACTGTAACTTCTGCTGCGCTGTCTAGGAGAGTCACTTCCCAACTTCTGTCCAGGAGGAGGGTTCTCACCACTCGGGGCATATTTCACTGTCAATGCCACAACTATCTTCTCCTGGGCCCCATTTGGAGGGGGTTCTTCCCCTCTCTTGACTTTCACGTCAAAAGTGTGCTGCGGGTCCCTCTGGGGTTTCGCGGACTTGCCTTGTCTGCGATCTTGCCATCCACCTCGGTTGTACTGTTGATCAGAAAATTCCTGAAAGGAATGAAGAAAACGAGGATCAGGAACCTGAAACCTCTCAGGAGTTTTAATCTTAGAGCAATGACGTAAATCATATCTATGTTTAGAAGCGTCCGGTGGTGGCGAACCACCACAAGACCCAGGCTTCTGTTTCTGCTTATTTTTTCCAAAGTGTTCTTAGGAAAGACAGGATGTCCCTCCTTTGCAGGAGGGGGCTTACCCTGAGACTGAGCAGAAGATCTAACCCCAAAATATTGACCCCAAAAGACTTATAAACGCCAGCTATAATAATTGGCAACTCACATTCCCAATCAAGGTCAGGCACCGCCGAAATGCATTGATAAACCATCAAAGCCGCTGCTCCACCTTTAACGTTAGAAAGAATCATTCTGGAGACCACAGAAGATATACCCAATAACTTCATTTCAAGAATTAGGGCAGGACCTGCCCCATGTTCATCCTGTACCTGTTTAAGAAAGCACGGAAGAACGCTCATCGAGGGGGTGCCATAACAAAGTGCATACACTGAGGCAAACACCGTCCCCCAGGTGTTGCAGTCGGCCAACGGAGGTATCAGACCACTGGGCAAGCACATAGTAGGGGTCCTATGCTTTTCAACAGGACCTGTAAGAGGGAAAACTGCATCAAGCTGTTCGATTTTCTGAGCAATTCAAAATGGCAAGTCCTCATGATTTGGAGGACGTTTGCCCATCACCGAATTAATAATAACGGGGCTCATAAAAAGACCTCCATGTGTGCAGCCTGCACTGGAGGCGCAGTCCCAGGTGGAGCCACTAGAAAAGCACGGACAACAAATTGGATCAAGCGTCTATAACAGGGGCGGTGCGTCCATTGGGGCGTTGGGGCGTAGCCCCCCCGCCCGCAGCTCCCTCGGCGTCTTTGAACCTAAGTAAACAATCAGTTTACTTAAGTTCAAAGAGCCGAGGGAGAACTGACAATCATGTCAGTCAGCATGACGTCGGACCGCCCACCCCCTTCAGAGTCTGAAGGGGGTGGGCGGTCCTGCGTCATGTTGACTGACATGATTGTCAGAGGGACCAGGGGCAGCACTGCAGCACAAGTGCGCATGAGTGGGCAAGGGCACCGAATTTTCGCGCCGTGCCCAGTCATGCGCCTTTGTGTGTGCACTGGCTTGCGCATGCCCATTAGGAGAGCGAGGGTTGAGCAAAGGCTCAAACCTCGGTCTCCTAATGGGCAGGCGGGCGAGAGGTAACCGTGCCCTAAGCCAATCCTGGCGCTGCCAGCAGCGCCAGGATTGGCTGAGAGGGGCTGTAGGCAGGGCCAAACGGAGTCGGACCCGAGGCGGCGCGGACGGCGGACCTCCTTAGAGTCAGGTAGGATTTTCTTTTTTATTTCAAGAATCCCCCGGGCCCCCGGCACACCCCCCCCCCCGCAAGCCCCCCGCGAGCCGCGTCTGAGAGCAACAACAGCTTATTGAGTTGGCGCGCTGCTCTCCTGCTTATCGGCATGAGACGATTTTGCTTCTGCCTTATTTATACCAGTGCAGTCTGCATACAAAAACTGCATTCCAGATCTTCGCAGCGTGTGCTGGGGCAAGGCACGGGAGATTGGCAGCTCTATCTGTAGGCGCCAGATGTTTGTTTGTTTGTGGCGCAGTACAGGTATTTTTAACTGCTGAAGCTGCCAGAACCCCCGCCGTGTGCTATCTTTGTCAAATGCAAGTATTTTCTTGGACTAATGGTATATCAGCACATTCCCATTGGGCTGAGCTCCCGTTGCTGAGGTAGCCTTGAAGGTTCCAGTGACTCAATGCATAGCGCCTCGTTCACAGTCATGCGCACCTAAGTTCAACTTACATACGCAATAATGCCAGCTGCGCTCACAGCACGCATGTTATGGACATGCATTCGTTACCCCCTATAGCCACCCCGCCCCAATGACTAAGCCAATAGTTCTCCCATCGGCGAGACCTATTGGCATTGCCAATGCTTGTGTTATGTGTGTATGTTCTGTTTATATGAGGAATGGTTGCTCAGCGTGCCTAAGGGAAGCTTTTGTGCCTTGTGCCTTATTTGGTTGTGAGAGTGTGTGGTGCTGCCTCGGCCGCTGTACCTGTTCAGTGCTCAAGGAGCTATTGCACTACTTGCTGCGTGTGCTATGACCTTTCTCTGGGAGGCAACACTTCCGCTTGATTCCTCTGCTGTGCCTTTGAGGGTGCGAGGGGAGCTTGCAGGGATGTTCTACACTCCTCTCAACCTACTCTGAGAGCGCGATGTAGTGTCTTCTGGCTGTATGAGCGCGTTAAAAAAACATACAAAAAAATATACAAATTGTCATCGTATTTCACCTCGTTTTGGGAAGGGAAAATTGCACTGCTGCTGTCTGCATGCCTCTTAAACCAATTAGTTAAGAAACAAACTTCTCCATTTGATCATTACATCCCAAGCCGCTCAACAAATGTCTCAACTTGGGTTTCCGTAACTGGTACTATGTGATTTTAGGGAAATTCTTCACGTTAGTTCAATTTTTAAAAGCAGGTCTGCACGGGTTTATACATTTTTCAGCCCGATAAACTGCACAATATGTAATCCTGGATTCTAATCCCGGCGTCCCCACGTGTCCGAACGGTGTGATTCATGACCAATCTATTGTTTTACTTCACTCGGTTTCATTTTCCTTTCTCCTCCAGTTTAAGAGCACAAAACTGCACAATATGTAATCCTGGATTCTAATCCCGGCGTCCCCACGTGTCCGAACGGTGTGATTCATGACCAATCTATTGTTTTACTTCACTCGGTTTCATTTTCCTTTCTCCTCCAGTTTAAGAGCACACTGAAGTAATTCAGTGCAGGGTGTGTGCTCTACAAAGCCTCGCCTATATATGGTTCATATAAAATAATAAAGCTTCACATTTAACAATTTTATAGGCTACATAGATAGAGGACATGACAGGCTGACATTTTACGTCGCTCGTGGCAACGTCATCATGGCATGGGGTAATCCTGAATGTTTAAAGTTAAAAAAAAAGGATTGCTGTAAATAAATGTCACTCAATTTAGTGATACGATTGTATGAACTTTATTGAAACACCAGGACAGGTTTATTTTTTTTATTTTTTATTCTTTATCATATTTTTAATTACAATTGTTTTCCGATTTACATCTCTGGATGGTTCGGCTAGTGCTTTGTCTCTTCTCAAGGCTGTCACGCAGGCAGCATCGTGGTGTGCAGAAAGGGAGAACGAAGGCATGAGAGAGAGGTTGACAGGCCAAGTGAGAGAGGAAGGGGAGGGAAGAGAAGCCATGAATGGGATGGTGAGAAAGAGAGCGAGAGATCGGAGCAAGCGGTGAGCAATACACAGAAAGGGTTGGCAGTTAGTAAAAGGCAGGCACCGCATGACAAAAAGTGAGTGGGAGCCAACAAGAAAAGTCGGGGAAACTAGCACCAGGGTAGGGCACAGGCAGAAAGGCAGGTGTGCGGGATACGAATAAGCTAGAGCCTAGAGCGATAGAAATAAACAGATAGCGGTGGGGGAGAGAGAGGTGAGGAGAGGTAGAGGCGAGGATAAGCGGAAGCGTGTGCACCACACCAGGCTTGGCAGCTTTATCTCCCACCTTCGCGCCTAAGTGGTAAGCTAGCGTCCAGGTTATGTTACCTTTGGTGTAATATGGACAGAGAGTTAAAATAAAAGCGTAAGAGGAGAGAGAGAGGGAAAGGAAGAGTGGGAAGCAGTAGCCACAGATCAAGAAATGGAAAGGGCGGGAGCAAAGGGGAGTGCAAAGAGTGACAATGAAAGGAGGGGACAGGGAGTGCAGATGAGAGAGAGGTTCACAGAGAGGAGGGATGGACAGAGGGGAGTGCAAAGAGTGACAATGAGAGGAGAGTGACAGGGATGGAGATGAGAGACAAGTTCACAGAGAGGAGAAAGGGACAGAGGGGAGGGGAACGAGTGTCAATGAGAGGGGGTGACAGATGCAGATGAGAGAGATTTGCAGGGAGGGACAAAGGGAAGTGGAAAGAGGTACAGCAAGGAGAGTCACACGGATGGAGATAAAGAGCGTGTGATGAGGTTCATAAGAGCAAATGAGAGTGGAAGAATGGCAATGAGAGGAGAGTGACAGAGATGGAGGTCAGAGAGAGAGGTTCACAGAGAGGAGGGAAGGGCAAAAGGGAGTGGAAAGAGTGACAGCAAAGAGAGAGTGACACGGATGGAGATGAAGAGCGTGAGATGAGATTCATAAGGGCCAAATGAGAGTGGAAAGAGTGGCAATGAGAGGAGAGTGACAGAGAGAGAGGTTCACAGAGAGGAGGGGGAGGGCAAAGGGGAGTGAAAAGAGTGACAGCAAGGAGAGAGTGAAAGGATGAACATGAAAGAGGGTGCAATTCAGGCAGAGCTGTGTGGGGGAAACAGGAGGTAGAAAGAGTGATGGGGGAGACCTAAAGGTGAGGGGAAGTGCAGAGGGCAGCTGAGGAGAGGGTGGCAGAGATGGTGAAGGGTGTGAGACACAAACACACCAAAACACAGAAATGAGTGGGAGGCAGAAAAAGGAAGGTGGTCATTTTTGAACACAGAAAGAAACTCGACTTGCTGGGACAAGCACTCAGTATTTCCTCATCCAGCCCAGCGCGTCTCATGGAAGCTCCCAGAAAGGGGAAGGTGTGACCAGGGGTGCTTGTGAGGTGGCACCGGGCCCAGTATGTCTGGCTGCGGGTTTTGTGTTTGTCACTTTGTGAGTAAATCGAGTATTTCAACGTCTGCTTGCAGCTGCAGCAGTCTCTGTGTACTTTTTTGTGTACAGGTCTTTAAGCCTAAACAAATGTTTGTGACTCGTGCTTTATGTGTGTACTTGATAGTGTTTGAGTGTGTTTGTACTTGTGTTGGGGTGAAGTTGATGGATATAAGGATGTTGTTACAGATCCTGTCATAACACTTTCGCAAGTGCTTTATCAACCTTCCTGCTTCCTCAAATTTGCTTGAAAATGCTCCATTTATCCACTCTTTTTTCAAAATTTTCTCGGGGGGAGAACCCCCCCCCAGTGCAGTACCACGATAACTTTACGCCCCACCACTTTCAAATGTCACCAGCCACCACTGGTCTATAAAGTACTACCTAACCATACAGCACATGAACTTCTGCCAAGTTAGCATTAAGATTGTTAGGATGCGAAGTAAAACTGGAAAAAACAGGCCGAGTGGCCCCATCAATACTCAAGGTGCCCATACAAACAAAAGAAATAGGATGGGGTAGGGCGCCATTAAACCAAATCTGGTGCTCCCAGGCTGTAAGAGGAATTTTAACAACCGCATAAGGGCGAAAAGCTGCCGGAACAGCAGCAGGAGTATAATCATGGAAAGAATTATCATTCGCATCCACTGCGGGAAACGTAACCCAGGAGTAGAAGACTTCCAAAAAATACGCAGGATGTGGTTCGACTGCAAAAACAACTGGAGTCCCCGCACTGGGGACTCCATGCTGCAACAAATTTTGAGTAAGTGCAGCACGACAATGAGCCGGAATCACAGTCGGCTGTGCCATCACTGAAAAACAATGGAAACAAACGGTAGCATAAAATGGGTCTAAAACCTTTTAAACTTCAATCTTGAAAAACCTACAGCAATAGGTGAGCCTTAAAAACTGAGGAGGCAAAGCCCTCCCACCACTAACGTCTCCGGAAAACGGTGTGAGGGTATTGTGGACAAGCACTAGTGCTACTCAGGGGTCCAAACGTTGGCAACGCCATGTTGCTGGGATTCTGCGGAGTCACAGAACTATGCTTGGCATTATGGAACCTTAGTATGCAGAGACTGAGTCATCCTACCACCTGAGTACCCATGAGCCCGGGACCGACTAGCTATAGTGTCTCACTTGCCCTCCTACTCACTCACATAGGAACAAGTGATTAGACACCCTAGAACACAACACTCTCGACCCTCTCAGGAATCACTGTTACAGGACACACCCTTTCACTCTCACACTCGTACTCGTCCACAATAAGTTCTGAAAGAGACAAGAGGAAAGTTTACAATGTTATTTTACCTATCGTGCTTTAGTATGCAGTATACGTGCCACAACAAGTAGGAAAATGCCTAACACAAATACAGTTAGCATAGCAAGTAGTCCGTAAATCATAAATGGAGCTGTCATTATATACAACAGTATAGCCTAACCTCCCTCCCCTTCTATTGAAGCAAAATGATTATATATCAGAAGATCTCCAGGTGTCAGCAGCAGACCCCGTACCTTAGTATACACAGATGAAGGTTCTATATCTCAGGTACAGTCACAATCTTTTCCCTGGAAAGGTCCCTCTCCAAGTGTGTGTTACCTATCTTGTGAATGCCTATATCACAAATGTACGTGTTCCCAAACAACAGCTGCATTTGCGTATTTTGTCAAGCTGCTAGGGCCTGACCAGAACAGAATAACAAGGGGTATGTTGTTCGACCTTGTCTACATGTTCAGACTTAATCCCATGAATGAACACAATGCAAAAACAACAGCATGTTCTTTGTGAAAGTACAGTGTGGTACAAAGCAAAATATGTCTGTAGAGTAATGTGTGCAAAGAAGAGGACAGTCTGCAATGTGCCCATGCTAACATAGGGAAAACGACAATGGGCTCGCACTGGACTAATGACACCCACAGATAGGCTGCCAGACAGGACTGGGTTAAAGCGGATTCTTGTGCACTTCAGAGAGCTGCTTTGAAGTCACCCTCCACATCAAAGGCACTTATGGTTATAATTACTGGGTTTGTGACCCTTAAAATCAGACACTACTGGACTTGTAACTGAAGCTCTGCCAGAAGAACTGCTGTGCTGCTTAAAGGACTCAACTGGACTGCTGATCTGTTTGTTGCCCTGCTGCCTGCTGCTCTCTGACTCTGCTGAAGGAGAGCTGGACTCTGCCTTCACTCCAAGTGATCTCCAAGGGCTTGTTTGCTTGCCTCCTGTTACTTGAGACTCAGGAATGTCAAAGTCTCTACCCGTGCTCCTGTGCCTGGCTCATTGGAAGTGTCTCAGATATTTCTAATACGGATTTCAAGGCATCTCCCGTCTGTGTGTAACAGAATTGGTGCATCAACTGGTTCTGTTAAACACAAAAGAACCGGTTACATACAATAGAACTGGTCTGTTGTGGCAGTAAACAGACCACAATAGTCTGCAGGAGTAAAATCAGGAAATTGCATCGTAACCAGCACTTTGCCTCCAGAGATCAAGGCATTGGACAGCGTATCGCCGCTGCTACAGCTCGGTGAGATTGATGCATCCCCTCGACTATGTGACAGAATCCGGTGCAGCGCTCGATGCCTCTCGACTGAAGCACCCGTTTTCGAATCTGAAGCATTGCCTTCACTGTGTAGAGAAGATTTATGCATTTCATTGTTTGCGACCATGAAAGGTTCTTTGTTCACCGGGGCCTGCGTGGGCCCTGTAGCCAGCCAACGCTCCATCGTGCAGGTCCAGCACTACCTAAAATAACCTTTTTAGCACTACTTATTCTAAGCCCTTTACTACATTTGTTCCTTTAAAATGTATATTCTCAACGTCTTTACATTAGATTTTTGTCGTTTTGGTCTTGTTTTGTTCAGAATATAATAATATATTTTTCTAAACCTCTGTGAAGTCTTTTTGTGGTGTATTCATTGTGTTACTGTGTATATGTGTGTGTTGCACAAATACTTTACACAATGCCTCTTTAGATAAGTCTGACTGCTCTGTGCCAAGCTAGCAGAGGGTGAGCACAGGTTATCTTTTAGTGTGTATCTAGTTTACCCTGACTAGAGTGGTAGCTCCTGCCTGGCCTGGGAGCATGTCTCAGCCAACCAGGAATCCCATTTCTAACACTTAATGAGCAGACCTTTTCCAAATTTTGATAAGAGCAGAGTATGAGATTTAGGGGAGAAGTGACTTCAATTAACTGTTTCTTTGAGGCATCCTCTTGATCATATGGCTTTGCTTGAATTGAACATTTTAATTAATGCATTCATGTATTGAATATTGATTGACATTAACTTAATGATTTTGCCTTCTATAAGCATTTTAACCTTTAATAAACCTTTATGGAATGAAATGTTATTCACTTTCTGTCTTCCCAGTGAAGCCTAATGTGCTTCACAGCTTTTAAAGGTATTGCTTTATTGACCAGCCTGAATTGCAAACTTCACATTTTTAGATAGCACTCTAAGGGGCACATGCATCAAGGTAGGCTTTTGCGATTCCTTAATTGCGATTTTTAAGGAATCGCAATTAAGGAATCGCAAAAGCCTATGCATGTAGGAATCGCTATAAAAATAGCGATTCCTAAACATTCCTTAATTGCGACTCGCTAATTGCGAGTCGCAATTAAGGAATACCTCCCATTAATTCCTATGGGCCTAGAGGCCCATAGGAATGAATGGGAAGACATTCTCAATTAGCGATTCGCAATTAGAGAATCGCAAATTGAGAATGCAATTTCAAGGGTGCCAGGGTGTCAAAATGACACCCTGTTGCACCCTGAAATTGTGATGTGCACCCATGTTGCGCACACACATGCCCCAAGGGCAAGTGTGTGTGTAACCTAAAACTTAAAAATGCATTTTAGAGCATTTTTCGAAGGTTTTGCAAATTACAGACAAGTTTGATTTGTCTGTAATTTGCGGTCCCAAATAGCGAAATCGCTATTTGAAAGTGCTTCTAGCATTGCATTTAAGGAATCGCAAATTGCGATTCCTTAAATGCAATCACTAATTAGGAATTCGCAATTAATTGCGAATTCTTAAATTGCGCATAGGAAACACTTTCATGCATCTCCAAAGGCCAATTTGCGATCGCAAACGGCCGATTTTTGCGATTCGTACCGTTTGCGATCGCAAAAACCTTTGATGCATGTGCCCCTAAGTGCATGAAATGTCCACAAAGAAAAGTGCTAACACAGAGACTCCCCTTTGAAGATAATTAGGTTCCTGGACACTGTACAGATGATCATCCTGTCAGAGGTTAGGACACCTCTCCATAACCAAGTGCTTTGTCTCAGCTTCTGAAAGCCACATCACACCTAAGCAAGGAGCTATTCAGCTCCTGGAGGACAATTGAAAGATTAGGCAAATGGGCTACCAGAGACTTTAGGCAAGACAAAGGTAACTTTTTAACGTATCTTTAGTAAAATACTTGTTACAATCCCGACTTTACTAATGAGTTGCGTTTGTAAGAAATATTGTAAACAGTCCTGGAATTGACTTTTTATTTGGTTCCTAGGCAGATATAACTTTATTAACTTTAAATAAGTATCCCAATGCTTGGAATATATAACCCAGCAACAGTGAAAAATGTTTTTAGGGCATTCTCACTGTAAGGACATGTGTTCCATTAAAACGTTACATGTTCTTCTTTTAAAACTCATACACCCTGCCTTATGTGCATTGAAGGCATACATAGGGGTGACTATTAATATTTAAAAAGAGCATTTAGGCCTGTTAAAAGGGACTATTTTGACAGGTCAGATGTGCAATTTAAATCTGCACAGCCAAGTTACTGGTGGCAGGCATGCAGTTATGTCTTGCATTGTCACTTTAGTGGTGATACAATATGTGCTGCTGTCCACTAGTGACATTAAACGTTCGGGACCTGGGTACACTTTGTATCATATACTGGAGACTTACAGGTAAGCTAAATATGACATATTGGTATATACCATCTCAACATGTTTTAGGGATCAGAGCACATACACTGGGCACTGGACAGCAGTGTCCGAGTGAGCAGAGTAAAAAAACTAGCAACAAAATTTAGCAAAACAATGGGTTTGAACACACAAAAATGTGCATTTTCCTACAGTATCTCTCATGACCAATCCTTTGCAACATCAGTATGAATCAAAGCAGGTCATCAATTGCCTCTCCAAGGCCATCACTCAGAAGAATGAGATCAGTGAATTTGAACGATAGCCAAAATCTGTGTTCATGCAAAAACATTATCCGTTCCCACCACCATGAGCAGGGCACGGAAACAGAGCTGGAAAGATTCTAAAAACAAAAAATGCTATATGGAAGTGGGATTTCTGACAAAGAAACCATGCAACACAACTAATAAAACACACAACTTTAAATAATAAACCTCTCAATTGAATTCCTCATACAAGACTGTGCCATGAAAATATTACAAATACTAAAGTTATTAGTCTTTAACAACAGTAAATAAACCAAATGTTCCTGGGAAATGTATTGCACGGGGGTAGGGAGTGAGTGATTCCAAGAATCTTTATTATCTTTAATAAAGAATCCCAATGGGTTCTGAGACACCTTTGTGGTAGGCTTCCAAAACCAACTGCCAGACCCCCTGGTTGGACAGAACATCAAAATTCTGGTAGATCTACTGCCACTTTGGTAACTGGCCCTGCCTTGCCAAAGACTATCTGTTAGACCTAGCATCCTCGGTGTGGTTTCCCCTAACCTTTTGCCCTCTAGACTCCTTTTTTTCTGGTTTTAGGATTCAGGGTACTTTACCACTGCTGACCAGTGCTAAAATGCATGTGCTCTTTCCCTAAGCATGGTAACATTTGTCTTATCTACAATTGGCATATTTAATTTACTTAAAATTCCCTAGTAAAGTGCACTACATGTGCCTAGAGACTGTAAAGTGAATGCTACTAGTGGGCCTGTGGCACTGATTGTGCCACCCACTGTAGTAGCCCTTTTAACATGCCTCCGGCCTACCGTTGCAGAGTCTGTGTGTGCAGGTTAAAACTGCCATGATGACCCGGCAAGTTAACCCTCTTGCCAGGCCAAAAACTTCCTTTTTAAAACATAAAACTCACACCTTAGGTAGGCCCTGGACATCCCCAAGGCCAGGGTGCAGTGTGTTTAAAAAGTTGGACATATACTTTTAGGTTTTTCATGTCCTAGTAGTGAAAAACTCTTACATTTATTTTTCACTACTGCAAGACCTATCTCTCCTATAGGTTAATATTGGGATTACCTTATTACATTTTATAAGTGTAATTTCAAACTGGGAAAATATATCTATTTCCAGTTTTGTGTTTTTGGACACAATTTAAAATCACAGCTTTTAGTGAAGTTCGATTTTAAGTTGCAAGCCTGAAAATGCCACTTTTAGAAAGTTCGCATTTTCTTGCTTTAGCCATTCTGTGCCTCTGCTTGTCTTGGGTGGGTGACAGTTGGGCTTTGTGCATTCCACCTAGACAGCCACATACTAAGGGAGCTTAGGTGTGCCTGATGGGCCATTAATTACCTGATGATTCATCCTGGGCAGGATGGAAGGGAGAAGCTGACACTTGCACTTGAATGGACTGTGCCTGTCCCCACACAATAAGCTGCATACCCCCTGTAGTGACTCTGGAGCCAAGGCATGAAGGGTAGGACTTTGCGCACTTCAAAGGTCTCTCTTTGAAGTCGACCCCTCTTCAAAGGCTCAACTGGATATCTGTACTGGACCTAGGACACGACCACTTGGGCACACTTCTGGACTTGAGGACATTCTGCCAGGAAGAAGGACTGTTGTGCTGCTGAAAGGACTGTCACTCTGCTGGACTCTGATGGTCTCCTGCTCTGCTGTGCCTGCCCTGCTGCCTGCTGACATCCTTGCCTGAAAGCGAGAAGGACTGGACATGCATCTCAACATCCTCAAGTGAATCAAAAGGCTTGCTGGCTTGCCTACTGTTTTGAACTGTCAGGGATATCAAAGATTTCCTCAACTCTCCTGCAACTTTGGCAACTCTGCCAACTGTAAGTTTACTTTAACGTGGTGCCAATCCCGTCCTTGGCCCTTGGAAGTGGGTTTTCTGAAGTTTGGCAGCAAAATCCATGCATCGACGTTGTTGCACCAGTTGGAGCACCTGCATCACCTCCAGTGCCACCGCATCACCTGCCAAGTACATCGCATCGCTGGCTACGCATCTCAATGATAGTGCATCACCTAACTCACAAGGAAGTCGACGCATCTTGGATTGTGTGGCTTGGAACCGACGCGTCGCCTAGATCCAGCCAGATTGACGACGCATCTCCTCCTCATCTCCACGCATCGGATCCTCAACGTTGACGCATCTTCCTCGCAAGGTAATGTTTGCCGAGGGCCAACTCCAGTCCCTGTATGTGATCCATGCTCCATCGTGGTCAGCCTGAACTTTTGGATGAACCCCTGTCAAGACCAATCAGATGTCCTCGGTTGACGCGTTAAGCTTTTAAGCAATATATTTCAACGTATTCTTTCAAAACTCATAACTCCGGTTCTACTTATTGGATATTTGTCGTTATGGTCTTGTTTCGTTCCTTAAATTAAGCTCTGTATTTCAAACCTGGAGTGGATTATTTTTTGTGTGGTGTTTCACTGTTTTAATTGTTGCACATATCGCTTACACATTGCCTCCTAAGTTAAGCCTGTCTGCTCAGTGCCAAGCTACCAGAGAGTGAGCACAGGTTAATTTATGGTGTGTAACTGACTTATAAATGTATGTGGGGTTTATTATATTATTTGAAGCTTGTATGCTGGACCTTGATGCGCTCTAAGTCCCTCCCTTTGTTAGACATGTAACTGACTTACCCTGACTAAGATCGTGGTCCCTACTTGGACAAGGTGCAAGTAGAGACCCAATTTCTAACTCTGGCTAAATCCTAAATGATGTGGAAAACTTCAGTGTCAATGTTGCAATAGTGTTAGTGTGCAAAATTGCATGACCTAAATGGAGGCTTAAATCACTTTGTGGGAATGCTCATTGGGGAAACTTCCACTGCAGAGCTGAACCTTAAAAGAAGGAATATTCTCATATTTATTTAGCCCTAATTTATCTTGGTTTTTGTTAGTGCTGATTTGTCTATGTTTACTTTTCAGACATGTGCACATTTAAAAATTTGGGTATGCAGCATATACTGCCTGCTTTTTATCATTTGGTTTTCATTCTATCTGACATCCTGGACAGTTTTAACAGTTGGATTTAAAAAATCTCTGGACTGAAACCTATTTTAGACAAGAAACTTCTTTTTGATTACCCAAAACATTGCAAGCCTTATCACATGCAGAAGAATAACATCTGAAAGTAAAAAACAATCATCAAAGAAAGGTTGTGATGAGCAGAAAATCCTTCAATAGAAGGAGATATAACATTTGCTGAAGAATGGACGAAGATAGAAGAAAATCTGACAGGATGAGTGAAATGCAATCATCAAAATCATTACAAGTCCTGTAATAGGATTTGAACTTCACTAAACAAAATGAAATGTGAGATTCTCCATAGTCATTTGCCTAACAATCTTGCAAAAGTGTTTGTCCCTTTCCAACCAGCAAGAAGTCTCAGATCCATCAACAGGGGCCAATTGACACCCCTTCCCTTTACATGCTAGAGATGTGGTGGGAATTCTTTCCATGTCTAGGGCTCATCACTGTGGCATTCTCAACCACTACACCTGAGATTTTAAAATATCTATCATGCTCAGACAATCCTTAAAGACCCACCTCTTCACTCTGGATTTTGGATAATAACTTCCTTATAACAGTCCTCTTCACATTGATCCCTAAAAATGCTCAGTCAGGCACATAAGACCGGTTTTGCCTTCCTCAACAAAGTCCAAGGAATTTCCAACATATGCAAGGCTTTTCCATCTTGTAGAGGACATATTCAACGACAGGCATCTTCTCAAACACTCTTAACCTGTCAGAGGGTCGACTGTATACTCATCACTGTTCTTGCAAATAAATCATATTGCAACCTGCCACTTCTCAACAAACCAGTCTCCAATAGAGATCTCAGGTATCGCAAGGTGTTTAGCAACACTTTACAAACCCCCCAAATTAATTAAATAAATACATTCTTTTGATAACACATCAGGTTAAGTGCGGCATTCATTGGGTTTTCAGATAACTCATGGGATCTTCACCAAAATGTCCATTAGTACATGAAACTCTTGGACTTCGAAAGAAGGTTGTGATGGTCTGTTACTTGAAGCTCTATCACCCATCATACATTTTTTGCTTGCATTTTCAGTTAAAAGCTACATGTTATGGCGTTGACAAAAGTGCCTGGCACATTGAATGTCATCATGCCCTGTGGCAGCATCGCAGGTCCCGTAGGGTTCGCTGAATATGTATTTCAACAGGAGTCTGGCAACAGGAGCAGGAGTGCTGCAGGGCGTATTGAATGTGGTTGCTTGGAATACCAAAGGACACATTCCTATACATGGAAACTAAATGCTACTATTGGAGGAATAACACTTTGGCATCCTAAGCAGCAGATTGTGTCACTTAAGCCAACTGCATGGAAATGAGCACTTAGTGGTATTAAAAATAAGGGAGGACAGAGAGTGGGCCATTGTGAGAGTGAGAGAGGTGAGGTGGCAGAGCAGAAGAAGAGAGAGGTGGGACTGTTTCATCAAGAGCTGTAATAGCTGCAAGAAGAAATATATGCCATTATCAAATCCCAGGTGGAAACTCAATAGGACAATGTAAAAATCCACAAAATCCTATATACCCCACAGACAATGTGTCTAAGCAAGTCAAACCAGGAAACTAATAGGAAGGCCAAATCCTGAAGTGGGTTGACTCAACTCCCTTTCTGTCTCTATATTACTTTTAATGTTATTGTTTGTAACAACTTTAGAGAAAATCAAATGTATAGCAAGCAACTGTTACAAAATTAAATAGTATTACATGAATAATAAAGCATATAAATATAAGGAAGCAAAATGTAATATGTAAAACACTCTGTCAATGTGAAGGAATTTGAAATTGGAGGCTAAAACGTAAGTTGGTATCCTTACCTTGATTTGTGGGAGCAGTGCAAGTACAGCAACTAAAATCTAGTATGGAATACTTTTACTCTGCATGACTCCTTACTGACAGTATGGAGGGTGGTCAGCCACACCTCGAGGTTGATGGAGGCCATCAGCCTCGCCTTCCCAGGGGAAGACTGCCTGTAATCCTTAAAGATTCCAAGCAAGCAGGCAATGATATCTCTGCCTGTCATGGTGCTGCCAGCAGGGGCCCCTGGAGCCCCTGCAGAACAGTGAGGCCCCCAACTCTCCAGGGGGCCCCAAGCCCTTCAAAGGTGCCCCATTCAGCCCTAGGTAAATAAATATCCCTGAGATATGGATGACTCAGGGGCCCCTCATCGCATTCTGCAGGAGGGCCCCAGCATTATGCGTTAGGCCACTGGCTGCAACTCCAATGAAGGCAGGGTAGCACCCGCAAGCGGGCACCATGTTTGATGCGTCCACTTCGCAAGGTTTTTTGATTTGAATAATAAACTCCCAGAACTGGAGTTTAAATGTATGTGTTTTTCTTCCAGCAGGCATAGATTACAACGGTTTGAAAAGAAAAGCTTGTGAATAACTGCAAAATCGGTAGCTTGATCCGAGCCTTGATCTCAACTGCTTCTGCGCTTCATAAAGCTTGCTGAAGAATTTAGCATTATTGTTCGTTACAACTGTGCCTCGACTCCAGAGATATATATTTTCCATTTTTACTATTGTTGTAAATGGCAGCCACTTGAGATTTAGGGTCAATGAATTCCTGGTGTAGTGCTGCCAACGATATAAAATACTTACAAGCTCATGAGTAAAGAGCCTTGAAATTACTCATCGTAGGCAGTTCATCATATATTGTACTAAAGTATACTAGAAGCAAAATTTATATAAGATGCATAAACATTGACTTTCTTCTTCCCACCTTTCACAGGCTGTCCAAGGAACACTTTATTTAATTGATATGCCTTAGCAATCACACAAAATAATAATTTGGGTTTTGGTAGCGATACTCGGAAGAACACACTGGGTTTTCAGGGGATATTTTAACACTGCTATATACTTGTGATGGTACATTTAAACTTAATCATTCTTGTGATATAATACAAAAAATAAGCAGTCATTCATTATGGCCAGAAACGGGGTTATTAATTTGGGGGGAGGGGCAGGCACCTCAATGAACCTACTCTGGTTATATCAAAACAAAGTACTGACAGAATCATTGTTCAATCCCTCGTTGCTATGGCACAAGCAGCAAGAAATCCCCAGAGAAGTGTGTGCTAAATTCAAGCAGTACCAAATAAAGAACACAACACAGTTTAGAAGAATAGAGAAAAAGATATTGAGAAAAAGGATACAAAGATCATCGAAATAGGTTTGGGGGAACTGGTGATCCGGATCTTTAAAGTTTTAAGGCAAAATGTGTCTAGAAAGAGTCAAGCACTATGGAAAAACAATAGTTCACTGTGCACCAGGAGCTAGATGCACTTTCAGGCTGACCACAAGGTCAGATACATTAAGTGGGTTGTCCCAGTCAAAGGCTTTAGATTTATGGGCTTACTTATGAGAGCCCTGCATCACTTTTGCACCTTGTAAAGTGGTACATGTGTGGCACAGGCTCTCAATTCGATGTATAAAGCCACGCAAAGCCACCCTGTGTGGCTTTGAGTGGCCTCATACATCATGAGTAAGGCAACGGAGCGCAAATCGCTTTGTCTCCTTACTCTGCGCCCAGGAGGCATTCCACAGGCGTTGTGGTGGTTTTTCCCACTCAACACCCATGGAATTTGACGCGCCGTCAGGTTTACAAAACCATGTAAACCTGGGGAAACTCCAAATCCATACGCCTCCTTAGGTGTGGCGAACGAGGAGAAATCTGTTTATTTCTCCTCGTTTTTCACTCCTTCTATGTGTGCTGCATTCTGCTGCACACATAGAAAGAGGAAAACCCCTCTTAGGATTGTTTTTGTGCAGGCAGTTACCCCTTCCTACACAATAACAATCCTGCATGCAAAGGAGGCACTCTTGCACTATTGTGCAAGGCTGCCTACATTGACATTAGGCTACAGAGATGACGCCAGTTCAGGAAGAAAGGACAGGAATGCACAGCATTTCTTAAATATAGTGCATTCCTCCCTTTCACTTTGGCGTAGGACAGCATAGCAAGGTGACTTGCTGCACTGCCCTATGCCAAAATCCCATAAATTAGCCTCCTTGGGCCAGATGTACGACCATAGCATTTTGCGACACGCAAATTGCAACAAATTGCGAGTCGCAATTTGCGAGTCGCAAAATGCTATGTACAAAAGTGTTGAAACACTGTTAGCGATTCCAAATGGGGTCGCAAATTGCATGCCTCATGAATATTAATGAGGCTGTCGCAATTTGCGACCCCATTGGGATGGTGGCCTGCTGGGGTCAGCAGACCTCCATGTCTGGGACTGCTTATAAATAAAGCAGTTTTTTTTTTTAAATGCAGCCCGTTTTCCTTAAAGGAAAACGGGATGCATTCAAAAAATAAAAATGTAACTTTTCATTTTCATTCTTTAAGGGCAGGCAGTGGTCCCTGGGACCACTGCCTGCCCTTAAAAAATGTTTGCGCATGCATTCCCAAAGGGGAAGGAGTCCCCTGGGGACCCCTTCCCATTTGCAAATGCTTTACCACCCTTCTGAGAAGGGTGGTAAACTGCGAGTGTTTTGCGACCGCAATTGCGATCGCAAAACATTCTTACATAGCTTTTGGAGTCGCTATTAGGAAGTGAACGCCCCTTCCTAATAGCTAGTCTCTAAACCCTATTTTGCGAGTCGCAAATTGTTTGCGAGTCGCAAAATAGGGTACGTACATGGGCCACGCATTTTTTGCAGTCGCAAACCGGCCTAAAACCCCTTTGCGACTGCAAAAAACGGTCGTACATCTGGCCCTTAGTCTTCAACTGTTGCACAACTTTCTCCTAGTCAGTCTTGCAGCCCCTGCCTCCTTAGGGCAGTCTTCTGGGCATCAGGTATCCTCCAGCCAGAACCCCTGCAGGGATAGTCCTCTTTTGTCAGAGGGGCCCTCTTGGAGTCAGGAGTGTGCCTGAAGAAGGTAAGCAGGAGACCAACAACTTGTCTCTTAGAGAGCAGTACCAGTCCCTCGGTGCCAACAGGACTCAGTGGTCCTTGAGTCCTTGTGCAAGTCATTTTTCCACCATGAAGCAGGAGTCAGAAATAAAGATTCTTCTTCCAGCATGGCATTTACCTTCATATGGAGTCTTCCCAGGTCAAGAAATCCTCTGAGGAGGTGGTGGAGGTGCCGGATTTATCCTGTGCCAGTGATGAGAGCAATTCTACTGCCTAATCCTAGCAATTTTCTTGCAGCCCCCACCTCCTTTTGAGCACTTCTCACTTGCCTCACTGTGATATTACAGAGGAACCCCTGTTTCAAGATGGCGGAATCCAGCTGCCACCAGGCAGGCCTATCTTCTGCTTTTTGGCCACTCCCGAACCAGACAGAGTCAAAACTGGTTTTTCCTCCTACAGTGGCTAAAGCTTAACTGTCTAGGAGGGTTCTGGACAGAGAAAGCCCTCCCTGGCACATACAAAGCAAAACTCGTAGTGTCAAAGCCACTCTTAGTTATGTCAATTTCTCTGTCCACTCCCAGATAGCTAATCTCTGCTAAGTGGTCAGCACTCAATTCCCATTAGGCTCTCCTGTACCTAGAGACATGCCATCATCCTCTGAGCAAACGTCCCAGCCAACTAGGTGTATTCCAGGTCTGGAGGTGTGATAGATGGCAGAATTGGTTTTCTCTTCTACTGTGACTGAGGGCGGTCTATCTAGGAGGGTCTTGAGATTAAATAGGAGAAGCCCTCCCTGGCATCTCTGAGTAAAATGAGGTAGTGCAAGGCTTCCCTTTGTTCAGCAAACTGTTCTTGCCCACTCCCAGATAGCTAATCCCTGCTAGGTAGTAAGACATTAGCACCCATTAGCCTTTCCTGGGCCTTGAGGAAAGCCATTGTCCTCTAAGTCAGGGTAATTAAATCTCGCGGCCAAGGATGTTAGTTCTACTCTGGAGTTGTGATGATTGACAGACTGATTTTAATCCAGTTTTTGCTCAGTCAGTGTAAACTACAATTTTACAAAGTTTCTTTTATGCTTGAGTTATCCATTAAGACATATTTTAAAAAGTAAGCAGGGAATAACTTAGTAGCATTTTTAAAGTCCCTTCCTAATGGGAGGTGGAAAATAAAGATTTAAACCCTCCTAGGACTTTTGGAGAAAAGTCAAGTGAAATGGCTTTTGGCTTTGATTTCACTATGAGGGTACATTAAAGCCAATAGATGGTGTGCCCTATGTGTAGATATTAGCACCCTGCCCTGTGGACTTACAAGGCACAATTTAAAGTTCCCCCTCGAAACTGCATTCTCTCTGCAACAGGAATTAGGCATGGAGGACGTGCAATACACCATTAATGCATCCCCCTTAGTCCTCTGATGTTTAATCTGAGTGAATAAGGAAGCTAAACTTAATCGGGATGCCATTAGAGATTGCCTATCTTGTAGCCATGGTCTGACCATTCCATGGCTAAAATATATCAGAGACACTTTTTCAGCCCTGGGATGCACACATCTGTTTGTGAACCCTGGGACTATTATGAAAAAAAGAGAAACTCTGGGCACAGTACAGTTTTATTAAGCACAGGCAGGCTTCTAGGGAGGCTGTGGAGGTGGTGAAACCAGTTGTGAGAGACTATTGCATAATCCAGATGGCAGCAGAGATTGCTCCCTATTAACTTTATGTGACGAATGTGCACAAACGAACATTAGTGACTCGATTTAGACTGGGTTTGATTCACTGGTTGCTATGCTTTCCACAAGGGCAATATTCAACTGCAGAGATGGCATTTGACCATGCGACAAGCAATCAACCCAGTCCCTATTGCACTTGGTTTTCTTCTGTAATTATTACCTACCTTTTACAAGGAGATTTGTATTGCCACTGCTACGTAGGTACACGTTTAGTAAATGCAAAGTTGCCTTACACTTTCTCCAGCAACTTAATGATTATTGTAGCGGTCTAGCTTATCCCTACACACCTTTCCCATGGTGTGCCCCCGGAAGCATACACACACAATGTAACACTCTCTGGCCAGGCGTGGCCAGAGAGCTTAAACAAAGGGGCCGGGGTCGCTCGGGATTTCCGGCCGACATCCAGCACCAGTGGTGGTTGTCAATGATTTATGCCGCAGCGCCACAATTCCAGTACTGCGCGCTGCATGCCCCAACGTACCTTTTGGGGGCATCACACTGGCGACGAGGGTGGGCACACGACGCCCGCAAGAGAACCTCAGCTGTTTCGAGCCAGTCGGCCTAGCAGGGTATCGCTGGAGCCGCAGACCGCGACTGGCGCGCTGATGCGCAGGGCAGAAAGCTGAGCAGACGTCCGACCGCCGGGTGAGTGACACGAGGAGCGAGATTCCCGGGTCCTGTCCGCGACAGTGAACCGCGTCGACTGTGCATGGCGCTGGTGCTCCCGGTGAAGCTCCGGTCGAGCCCGCGCTCACGCCAGCAGTGCGCGCATGCGCAGTAGCTCCCTGACGCCTCCAAGCTCCGTATTCGGAAGCGCGCTGCTGACACCCAGTTGCTGCAAGGGAAGACACACCCTGCAAACCTCAGACTGCTCAGCAGTGTGTACAGCAAGCATTGCCACACCCAACTGCCACCCAGAGGCATCTACTCAACAGACACTGGCCGATAGCACTGGAAAAAGAAAGAAAAAAACAAGCATTGGCAACCACAAGTGCAGAGGGCCACGAGGTAGACACCTACCATGACTGATCCGGCAGCAGCAGCAGCCCAACAACCAGCGGCACCACCAACTCACATGCACTCCCAAGTCAGCGCACTTCCCCCTTTCAGCGAGTTAATTGATCCTGCCACGGCGTCGCCTAGGTGGAAAATATGGATTAGCCGCCTCGACAACTATTTTATAGCAACGAGAGAAACAAATGGTGCGGTCAAGAGATCATTGCTGTTGCATTTTGCAGGGGACGAAATATACAAATTGTTCGCACATCTACCGGACACAGGAGCGCCCGTCGATTACGATGCCGCAGTCAGGGCCTTGAACGCCCATTTTGACCCACAACTTAATCCCGATTACGAGCGCTTTAAACTCTGACAAGCCCGCCAGAGAGAAGGGGAGTTCATGGACACATTTCATGCGCGCCTAAGAGAGCTGGCCAGCACGTGCACCGAAGATGATCAAACATGGGAGGTAAGAGCACAGGCCATCCAGGGATGCCGCAACAAGACCCTGCGGACCCTGATTCTTCGACAACCGCGCATTTCCCTCGGAGACATACTTATTCTGGCACGCTCACATGAACTATCAGATGTCAGAGCAACTGCCATGGAAGCCGCACTCAACCAACAGGCAGAACCAGCGGTGACAGTCAAGGCGGAGCGAGTAGATGCCGTCCGCACGCCGACTCGCGGCGGGCGAGGGCGATGGCCTAACAGAAGCTCGAGACGACCACAGTGCGGTTACTGTGGGAAGGAAGAACACTCCCAAGATGAATGCCCGGCTAAGGGCAAGACCTGTGCAAAATGTGGAATCCCCAACCACTTTGCAAGTGTATGTCGAGGAGGACTGCGGAACAAAGGAACTCCCGGAGGAAGACCACCGTCACGAGCAGTGAGACACCTCTCACTAGAAGAACCTACCACATCGAGAACACCGACGATAGCGGCACATCGCAGACAGTGTCTTGAAGACTCGTCCACAAACGAAGGAGAAGAATGCTACCTCATATCTTTTGCAAACGACTTAAAACTAAGACGACGGCCACAGCCGACATGCACGATTGAGATCGCCGGATCACCCGTCACAGCTCTCATCGACACCGGGGCGTCCGTGAACGTCATGGGGTGCCAGCACTACAAGAAGTTAAACCCAAGACCAGCACTTGTGCCGTCCAAAGTCAGAATCCTCACGTACGGAAGTCAAACACCGCTTCCCCTAAAAGGGAAAATGTCCGTTCAAGTAAAGTCAGAAAACCAAGAAGTCACGACCACGTTCCATGTAGTTGACAGGGAAGCAGACATACTCATTGGAAGTCTTACCGCGGAGGATCTGAGTCTAATAACATTTGCAAACGCTGTGAAATCACACCAAACAGAAGACATCTTGGAGCTGTTCCCGCAGCTATTCGACGGTCTGGGAAGCATGAAGAGGCCACCAGTGAAACTACATATCGACACGGCAGTTAAGCCTGTCGCCCTACGGCATCGACGCGTACCGTTTCACTTACGACCGCTGGTAGAACAAGAGCTACTGAAGCTTGAGCAACAGGGAGTAATAGAGAAAGTGACAGGACCGACCCCCTGGGTATCTCCCATGGTCATCGCCGAAAAGCCAAAGCAACCTGGGGAAAATCAGGATTTGTATCGACATGAGAATGCCCAACCAAGCAATAAAGAGAGAGAGACATCTGACACCAACGGTCGACGACATCCTGGCCGACCTCAACGGCTCCCAGTGGTTCTCCAAACTCGATCTAAATGCTGGTTACCATCAGTTGAAGCTAGCGGAGGGTAGCAGATACATCACCACGTTTTCGACACATCTAGGGCTTTGACGCTACAAAAGGTTAAATTTCGGAATATCGTCAGCAGCAGAGATATTCCAGAATGCTGTAAGGGAAGTCCTGTCGGGGCTTCAGGGTGTCATTAACGTCAGTGATGACATTTTAATACATTCGGCAACAATAGAAGACCATCATCGTCAGCTTCGAGCCACCCTCCAACGCCTCGCAGAGTATGGAGTGACTCTCCACAAGGAGAAATGCCAATTCTTCAAGAAGTCCATCGATTTTTTTGGATATGTATTTAGTCAGGAGGGGGTGAAGGTGGATCCCAGGAAATCACAAGCGATACAGCTCGCTCCAGCTCCACCAACTGCATCAGAAATTAGAAGCTTCTTAGGCATGGCAACATATTGTGGAAGATTCATTCCGAATCTCGCCACCGTTGCAGAGCCGCTACGGAACCTAACCAAGAACGAGACTATCTGGCGATGGACTCCAGTAGAAGAAGAAGCCTTCTGTAAAGTGAAAGCGGCGCTACTGGAAAGCACGACCATGGCCTATTTCAACACGGCTAGGCCAACGGAACTGATAGTGGATGCCAGTCCGGTGGGACTAGGAGCCTTGCTGACGCAAGAAACCGAACCAGGGACCTGGGTTCCACTGGCCTTCACGAGCAAAGCGCTGACTGCGACCGAAACCCGTTACTCTCAGATCGAACGGGAAGCACTTGCTATTAAGTGGGCATGCAACCACTTCCATCTGTATGTCAGTGGGAATCCATTCAGAGTGGTACCAGATCATCAACCACTGCTCCCGCTCTTCAAAGGGACTGCGCCTCATCCACCACCCCGAATTGAGCGGTGGGCGATACAACTTCAGCACTATCAGCTGGAACTGGTGTACAGGCCTGGTGCAAAGAATCCAGCCGATTTCCTGTCGCGCCACCCTGCATACCCCGCAGAGGAAACCTCTGACCAGGAGAAAATGACGGAAGACTTCGTCAACATGATTTCCCAGTGGTCGTGTCCACGAGCCATCTCCGTTGAAGAAATCAAGACCCACACGGGCACTGACATGGTCCTCAAAAGAGTGGCAGATGCTCTGCAGAAGGGATCATGGGAAGGATTTCTTCATGATGTTCATGGATGGAATGAGCTGGACCGAGCTCGGCTAGGCAAAGTTTGGAGAGTCCGAGACGACTTGAGCGCAGCCGAAAGTGGCGTAATACTGAGAGGGTCTCGCATCGTCATTCCACAAAGCCTTCAAGAGCGGGCGACCGTTTTAGCGCACGAAGGCCATCAGGGAACAGGAAGAATGAAGTCCCGAATGAGGGAAAAAGTATGGTTCCCTGGCCTAGAGGAAGCAGTAGACTCCGTGGTACGGAACTGCAGAGCCTGTCAACTCACCGGGAATCCAGAGGCACCGGCTCCTGTGATAACCGAAGATCCTGCTCCATTGCCCTGGTCGTGGGTAAGCCTCGACTTCGGGAGTTTCCCGGATGGGAGAGTCACGGCGGTTTTAGTTGATAGCTACACAAAATATCCCCTCGTGGAGGTCCTGCGGTCCACTGCATTCAACCACCTGCAGCCAATACTGGAGAAGACCTTTGCGCTCTTCGGACTACCCCATGTAGTCAAGACAGACAACGGTCCCCCGTTCCAGGGTAGTGAATTCAAGAACTTCCTAACTCAGCTAGGAATAAAGCATCACCGCATCACTCCACAGTGGCCACAAGCCAACGGGGAGGCAGAACGTTTCATGCGGAATGTGAACAAAGTGCTACGCATAGCAGTGGCCGAACAAACAGATCCGGAGGCTACCCTCCAAACATTCCTGCGAGAATACCGGAGTACCCCTCACTGCACAACTCAAAGGTCTCCGTGGTCGTTAATGCTGGCAGGGCCCTGACGTGACACCCTCCCCGTGGCTGATAATTGGGAGCAAGAACCATATGACCCTGCGGACACCCAAGCCAGGAGGTTGTCAACCAATGAGAAAGCCAGTCGACAGAGGAGAGCGCGAACCCGAGCGCTGACGACTGGATGTGCCGTCCTAGTAAGGAACCGCAGGGGCGAAGGGAAGTTCTGCACCCCCTATGAATCTGGGCTATGGACTGTCAGGACAGTCCGAGGAACAGCTATCACTGCCGAGCGAAATGGGGAAATGATAACCCGGAACATTTCATGGTCCAAGAGGGTCCCCGCAGCAGAGGCCGAAGGACAGACCTCAGGACAATCTATGAGTGAAGGGGTCACAAATGAGGAAGCAGTACCCAGCCCCGGTGATGATCTAGCTCACACTCCTTCAGCCTCAACACCAGCTACAGACACCAGCTCCAGAGCCCCAGCTGGCGGACAGGAAGTGGTCAGCCAAAGAGGAAGCCAAGGTGGTCACCAACATCGATACGACCTAAGGCCTAACCCCAGACCAAACCAGAGACTAGCTGATTTTGTGTGTTGATTTGTGTTATTTAATTTTGGTTAAAGAACTGATTTAGGGTGGGATGTAGCGGTCTAGCTTATCCCTACACACCTTTCCCATGGTGTGCCCCCGGAAGCATACACACACAATGTAACACTCTCTGGCCAGGCGTGGCCAGAGAGCTTAAATAAAGGGGCCGGGGTCGCTCGGGACTTCCGGCCGACATCCAGCACCAGTGGTGGTTGTCAATGATTTATGCCGCAGCGCCACAATTCCAGTACTGCGCGCTGCATGCCCCAACGTACCTTTTGGGGGCATCACAATTATGACACTTGCCTTTCTGTTGCTTGCTTATGTAAGTGTATTTTAGCCCAGAGGAGAATGCTGTTTTAATTGGTATCATATCGAGCACAATTGCACTTTACGCTTTTGGTTTTCTAATATATTGTTGTAAATTGACCAATGCACCATTGACTCTTTTCAGATGAAGTGTTTTAAATGTACTACATCGTGGATGGTGTTTGTATTTTTTTAACATATTTTTTAAACGTTTTTAACGATGTATATTGTATATTTTTGTGTGCTCTTGCTATATGCTTTTCTTTTATAATTTACTTGTGTAAGATCGAATAAAGATTATTGACTTGACTTGACTTGAGTAACTAATGGATGTATAAAAATTGTGTTTTTCTACATTGCAAAGGCAGTCATCTCTCCAATGTGTCAAGGTAGTGTATCTAAACTGCAGACTTGCCAGAACACAGTGGTGCTACTAGAAGAAATATATTTTGTAATATATGTGGGTGGTGTAAATTCACACTTCATTCACATTTGAAATTTCACTTTCCATGCCATAGGCACACTTAAGGCATCCATTTACAATGTACTTATCGGAAAGTTAAATCAGCCAAATAGGGAGTTTCAACGATTTAGAGGGGAAGCACAGGTAGTTTACCTCTGTTTAGCAGTGGTAAAGTGAACAATGCAGTGGTAAAGTGCACAGAGTACAGAAAATTGTGAAAGATTTTGGGGCCCATGCAGAAAAGGTGAATTTGCTACATTTATAAAGAAATAAAAATCACTCATACTTAGCTGTAACCGTATGCCATCAAAGTGTCATCATTGCAGACAATCAGTGTTTAAAAATTCAAAAAAGGACAGAAAGCGTGATATTTAATTATTTTATTTTGACTTCCACAATAGCAATGAAGGAAAGTCCTACACATTATTTTTCATTTAAAAGTAACTTGTTCTGCCAAAGATATCCAACATATTTAAATACACGTGCATAGGTAGGCCTTGTGATGTTCAATTACTTTATCGAACACACAAATTACCCATGAATTTCGCCGAGCTTGGAACACTATACAGCTGACACTGAAACCCTGCTAAGCTCAGTAATAATTCTTTGAAGAGCGCGGATTTTCGTTTTTTATCAAAAAGGAATAAGAAGTATATTTCTATGCTCCTAAAGAAGAATATCTGACATTGTGGTGCCACCAATAGAAAATAACCGGTGTTTGCATATCTGGGGAAACATACCAGGAGTTAAGGGGCACATACATCATAATAAGGAATTGCGATTCCTTAATAGCGATTATTAAGGAATCGCTATTTAGGAATCGCAATTCCTTATGCATGTAGGAATCACTAAATAAATTACGATTCCTACACATTCTCTATTAGCGAATCGCAAATTGCGATTCGCTAATATGGATTGCCTTCCCATTCATTCTTATGGGCCTAGAGGCCCATAGGAATGAATGGGAACCATTCGCAATTTGCGATTATAAAAGGTAATCGCAAATTGCGGCTGCAATTGCAAGGGTGCTAGGGGGCCAAAAGGCCACCCTGATGCACCCCCAAAATTGTCATGTGTGCACGTGTCACACACACATGCCCCTAGGGCATGTGTGTGCGCCACATGGCACTTAGAAAAATGCAATTTTGTGCATTTTTCTAGGAATTGCAAATTACCGTCAACTTGAAGTTGATGGTAATTTGCGATTCCTTAATGCAAAGTCGCATTCTGAGAATGCTTCTTTCATTGCATTTAGGGAATCGCAAATTGCGATTCCCTAACTGCATACGCAAAATAGGCAATCTCAAATTTTGCGATTACCTATTTTGCGAATGGCTTTGGGCTTGATGCATCTCAAAAGGCTAATTACCGGTCACAAAGGGGTCGATTCTGCGAATCGGCCCGTTTGCGACCTGTAATTAGCTTGATGCATGTGTCCCTAAAACCCGCTCCGCACCAAACCATGGGGCATATTCTCAAGGACTCATTGATGGATGCCATCATCAGCTTGTCACCCCCAGCACCTATACTACCCCCTCACTGCGCAGAAACAGCTGGAGACCAAGCAAGGCATCTACGCCATAGCTGGCTTCCCGCACCTGTTGGGGGCAATTCACTGCACACATGTCCCACTCGTGCCCCCTGCCGACACTGCACACAATTACCGCTACAGAAAGCACATGCATTCCATCAATGTGCAGGCAAAAGAGGACCACCCGGGACTGCTCACCAATGCCGTCGCCAACTACCCAGGCAGTGTGCATGACTCCCACATCCTCCGACAGTCCATCTCCAACCAGCACTTCCAGGATGGCACCCATGGAAATGCACTGCTCGTTGGCAAGCACCAACGGAACACACCACACACCTCAACTCCACAATCATACAACTCACAACTGTGGGAATGCACACGTTACAAAATCACATACAACATGCCAACAAACATGCCCACCCACCAGACACAACAACACAAGCAACTGTGGCAACAGGGGCCAGACATGTAGACAAACCATCCACAAAGGCATAGCCCCTCTGCCACACGACTGCAGAAGGTGGGGAGAGGTGGGAACCAAGAATGTGCGAAGGAGGCAATGGACCCATGAGTGAGAATGTACACAATGACAAGTGTGGCGGTGATGTGCCGGACAGTCCTGAGTATGCAGAGCACAGACATGTCCATGTGGCATATACTGCTGGTGCCTTTAGTGACGTGGACAGTGGATGCAACCATGTCACCTCAGGGAGTGGGGAAGACCCTGGACATGTACCCATGTCGCCACCCCTGTAAACGTAAGCGTAGTGGGCTGGTCCGGCGTATGCCAGTCCAGCACAGGAGTGTGAATTAACAGCCTGGGTCCCTGGGCGTGGTCCACCTCCGTGATGGCCACCAAAGTAACTATGGCGTGTGTCTCTGTTGTGGAGTCGGCGCCACCCCGCCCTCAATCGACAATGTTGCAATGTAGTGTCGTAGGGAGTCTGCACATACACAGAACTATGCACAGCAATGCGGACTACGGTATATAGGGGCTACGCCTCCCACAGCCTTAGTACCCACGAGCCCACGACCGGCTAGCTATGGTGTCCCACCTGCCCTCCTATACACAGATTGAGAAACTGGCGTTTAGACAGCCCAGAACACAACACTCCCCTAATCACTCAGGGATCGTGGTAACAGGTCATTCTCCATCGCTCAGACTCTCGTACTCATCCACAACAAGAGATTGACAGAGCCACTGAGTCAGTCCAAAATGTTTATATCAACTAACGTGCTCTGAAATAGAGCATACGAGCCACTACTAAAATTAGAATGCAGAATACAAACATTGTCAGCATTGTAGCAAGTCCATACCAAATAATAGGAGAAATAATTGTACATTGACCCTGGAGACAGGACTATCAAACCTACACTCCCTCCCCATGGACGGGAAAACCAAGATGACAACATAGCAGAACCCTGGGTCTGCATAGCAGACCCCATACCCCTAAGACATAGATCGTGTCTCTACATCACAGCTCCATACAGCTCCTGATTCTTGAAAAGTCACTCCTCAAGTGTGTCTGCGTGTAACATGCATTCTCCTAACATCAAGAAAAAGGTGCATGTCCCACAAACAGCAGCTGCAGGGTATGTTTTGTCAACGTGCCAGGGCCCGACCAGATCAAAATCACAGGGGACGGTGTTGTTTGACCTTGCTCACGATGTACAGACTAAACTCCAGGAACAAGCAGGGAACCAGCACAGCCAGCAGCTTGTATGGGCCAGCGAACACATTCTTGCATTAGAAGAGGCCTGTAGTGTTGTGTGCTAAAGCAGCATCATGGCCTCTGGACCCATTCTACCTAAAGATGCCAACGGGGTCCCTGAAAGCCACATGAGACCCTTCTCCTGGCCAGGTTGCAGAAGAATAGAAAAAACAAGGTCCAAGTCGCAAGCAGAGTCAAAGCACTGAGCATAGCAGGGTCAAAGTTCTATAGAATCAGAACCAGAATGGGGTTGATTAGTGGCAAAATACGAGAAGAAGAAGAAAACAAAAATGTCTTGTCGAACATAAATCATCGGAATCATATGAGATCCATTGAACCTTGGAAGGCAATGTGTTCCAAAAGACGGTCCCCCTCCTCATAGACAAAGAGGGACAACACCCAATTCAACAACTCGAAGGAGCATACGTGCTCATCATAATCCATAGCTTCAAAAAGCATGGTCGGACAACCTGTATCGTACTCAATGTAGCTGTGGTGCAGCAGGCACGATGCCCCTTCACAGATGTCCCATTCTGCCAGCACTCCATTCATGGCCGCCATCAGCATGCGGGTACCAGTTGCACATGATTGATCATGACGCAATAGGGGCCACAGCAACAGGTCGTAATCAGGGCAAGGCCGTATGGCGTTTGAGAGGCACAAATCCAAAGCCCAGGAGAAGGGACAGTCGCGGCACCAAAAAACTGGATGTACGCATGTAAAGTATGCGTATCTGTAAGTCACATTGTAGGCAGCACCCACAACAGCCATAGGCAGGCAACCAAGGAATTCCTGCAATCGGCTACGGTACAGCTCCAGCTGGACCGGATGATAGAGTACCACATGAAGGGCAGCCATTACAAAGTAGTAATACAAGTACCAGGACAGCACCAGGGAGCAACAGGATCAACGGCAACCCAGCCAATAGCGCTGGAAAAGAATGGAATGAATAAAAGCCGGAATCACACCAAATATCCTTCGAAACGAGGACACAAGACCTGAGCCCAACAATTTAAAAAAGGGTGCAAGGCCTCCTGTGTCAGATACATTGAATGATTGGTGTATCAACTCCCCAAAATGTGGGAGGCGATTGCTATTTAATTGGGGTTGTATTTCACTTGATGTCCGAGCCACCTGTAGCTCGAATGTTTCACGGCCCATGGTCAAGGCAACCTCATGTTAGAATAACAGTGCTTCGAGCCTCCTTAATTTGTTGAAGCTTGCTTTCATAGTGGGAACAGAAGGCCACAGAGAGTTATCAGCAATGCCATGCGGGGGCGGAAACAGGACGTTGCTGCAAGAGGTACACCGCTGCCGATACACCAGCGTGCGCCGAAGCCGTGCCCTCATGTGCAGCTGTGATCAACGCATGTCTGCGGTCCTCGTTGGGAATCAGCGGATCCCCAACGGAAGGAATTGTCACTATCGGAACTTGTTCAGGGGACAATTGGTATTCATATCTGGACGGAAAGCCCTGTGGGTATTACGTCCCGTCTCTGGTAGCCGCCATGGCTGCCAGTGTGTCGGTATCGACTTTAGTCACAGACCTTGTGACTGCTGCTACTGAACAAGTGGCTACTGCATTACTGGCTGCCTCGTCAGCCAGAGTGTTGCCTACAGCGTGGGGTCCCACACGCTGATGGCCAAGAGTACGTGTTACATGTGTAAGTGGCAGGCCCTCTATGTGAGCTGCCACTCGTACCCAAAGCATTTCATGCTTGATCGTGTTACCCACATGACATGACATGACATGACAGTAGCATGCACCCGGAGTGCGGGCTCGCACGAATGGAAAATGGAGGAGCGCTCGGGGTCGTGGCTCATACATGCCAACTGTTGTGTGCGTATCTTCATTGCCGCAGCATGAGCCAGAGGCCTAGGCCCAATCGCAGCGCGAGTTCAGCCAGGCCTGGATTCCACGTCTGTGTCCGCCCTATTCTTACCAAGGCCTACACACACGTAGCCGCCCACCTTCAACGGCCAACATTGCAGTGTTGTTGTCAGGCTTGCAGACATGCACAGACAGGCATGACTAAGGTGTGCCATAGCAGTGCAAGTGATGCAAGCGCGCAGCGCTCACAGGTGAATAGGCCCGGGGGGAGGGAGACGCAGCTGTGAGGCTACATAACACACATTGTCCCCGCACATTTGCCTGAAGCAATACATGGCAAACATGAATCACAAAGTCACACAAATCACACACCACAAAACTTGTGAGTCTGCCAACACAGCATGCAGAACCACCAGTTTACACTGGTCTCACTTACCTCTCACAGGTGGTCAGGGATATGCACTCTGCCCGTGGATGATGACACCCCTCCGAGCCCCGAACACCCCGGCCCAGAGGCAGTACAATGTGGCCCACAAACGCACTAGGGGCATTGTTGAGCACACATTTGGTGTTTCTAAGTCACGTTTTAGGTGCCTGGATGTCACAGGTAGTAGACTCCTGTACAGCCCAGGAATAGTGTGCAAGTTGATTATTGCATGTTGTGTATTGCACAACATATGTGTACGCAGCAATGCCCCATGGATCCAAGTGCCAGATGCACCAGACGATGATGAGGGAGATGAGGCAGGTGGCCCACACTCCACTGCAGCTGCAGCAGGAATGGCCCGAAGGAACACAATCATTCACAATTTCTTTGCATGGGCACGTCACATTGTGACAGTCCTTATCAATCATGGTGCAGTATGGAATGACCACATGACCAGCATGTGCAGATAAATTCATTGCAACACACATTCCCTGTGTGCATGTCAGTCCTCTGCATTTGCACATCACTCGGACAAGTGTAAGTGCAACATTGAGAGCTAACAATCTCACATATGCAAATAGATGGTGGGTATGTCGCCTCTGTACAGAGGGGCTTTTCAGGGTGTCATGTATTCGGAATGCCATTTCAGGGTGTCAGATGTAGTACGTATTCCCACTCATCAGCGTATCACATGTGTACACGTACATGACATGTAGGCTGTCATTGGTGTTCCAAATCAGACAACAGGGTGTCATTCGGGGTCAGGTGTGAATTTGCAGGTGTCATTTGGGGTCAATTATGAAATAGCGGGTGTCATTTGGGGTCAAATATGGAAAGCGGGTGTCATTTGGGGTCAATTATGAACTAGCGGATGTCATTTGGGGTCAAATATGAAATAGCGGGTGTCATTTGGGGTCAAATATGAAATAGTGGGTGTCATTTGGGGTCAAATATGACCCACCCTGATGCAGAGATGCACCTTGTGACTCAAGTCCGACAACATGAGCAACATGGACGTAAGGGGGATGGGGGCACAGTGAACACCTCAGCAACATGGGAGATGCACACCAGCTAAATAGGCAGCAGGAATACCGTGCCGGAAGGCGAAGCAGTGACATCCACCCCCCCAACCACATCACTCTTCCAGAATGCTAGCAGATGACAAACTAACGTTAGGGAGGAGAGCTCCTTTGTCTGTACTGGAGGCGGCAGCACATCTGCACCTCTGACCTTGGAGTTGCATGCGCCCGGCTCCCCCTTAGAGATACCATAGCAGCTGATGACGACTCCCACACTACGCACAGCGCTAACCAGGGACCAACGCATACACACCCCACACACAGAGGTCCTTGCTCGCAGTTCTCTTGCATGGAATGACCTTCACACTTACGCACAGACCATCCCAGGAGTCCAACCGCTGCACACTCAAACAAATCATTGCTCCGAGCTGTGGCATCCACATAACTTGGACTTAGGCATTTTTACACACAGCCCTATTTCCTACATTGACGTGGGGCTAAGTTGAGAAATTGCGATACTGTTGTTTAGGAGCACTGGGCCCACAGGTGGTTCACACATTCCCAGACTTCTCACTGCCTGTCTGGGTCACGGTCAGATATGCGCATTGATATCAGTTCCCAGGGAGTACCTTTTTCTGGTATCACTGCCCCTGCATTCATCCATGATTTCATACTTGCTTGCTAATAGACATGTCACATCTGTGTGAATTAGAATGTTTTGGTCACATTCGGTGGAGTGTTGTAGCTGGACCAGTACATGGCCATGCATACCCCACTTTACATTGTTGCCCCGTGTAGGGCCAGCCTTGTGCATGTGCATGGGTTTGCACATGCATGGGTTTGTTGTGAGATTTGTGATGTGTGGGGAGGGCTCCCTCTGGGCACATTGTCGACGGGGGCCTACTTGCTGTTTCTATGTGTGCTGCAGTATGCCAGGGAGATCTGGGACATGATCCATGGTCATTGTGGGTGTGCACTGTGCTATACTTAATTGTGCATGTGTGCCGTTGTGCCCATCTCCCCCGTCCCCCCAGTCCCTGGTCATTGCTCACCCTGTTGCTGTTGGGTCAGGTCATGTTGTGCAGTGTCCAGTCCCCCAACTCCTGCCACCGTCTCCCCACTGATTACTGTGGACACCATTTCCTCCATCTCATCCAGCTCCTGCTGTTGCGCTGGACTCCCACCTCCAGTCTGCATTGCTGCTTTCCGGTTGTTGGCGAGTTTCTGCTTGGTTTTGCCCTTCACATCATTCCAGTGCTTCTTGCAGTCGTCCACTTCCCTTCTCTTCACTCCGACTGCATTCAGCTTGGCCAAGATGGACTGCCATATTGCATTTTTAGTTGCCAATGACACAGTGGAGGTGATGAACAGTTGTTGGTGGTGTTCTATCACCTCCGTAATCAGGATCTTGTTTTCCTGCTGACTGAATTGCGGGTTCCTCTTCTTCTTCTCCTTGCCCTTCTCCTTCCCCGAGGTCCCTGGCTGGTCCTCCGGGGGGTTTGTGGGGTTCTGGTTGGGCTCTGTAGTAGCTCCAGCGTCCTCCATGAGAAATCAAAACCCAAACAACTGAGAAGCACCATGCTTCTCAGTTGTTTGGGTTTTGATTTCTCTTTTTTTGTTGTTGTAGCTTTTATGGTGATTTTCCCCGCCTGACGTGGGAATTGCAGGCCTGGCGCTGCTTATCGCTGATGTTTTTATGGCTGTTGGGCCCATCGCCACTTTTTTCACGTTCGTGTTTCCTTTTTTATCGGCGTCACTGTAATTTTATCGTGGACATTTGATGCGTTATCAGGGCACTATCGCCTGTTGCCGGCGTGTTGAGAATACGCCGTTGACGCGGCGTTAGTTTCCCGCGATGTATGGCGCTGTGGTAACTTGCGTTAGCCTAGGTTGGTGATAATTATCGCCCGTTCTTGTGAATATCCCCCCATGTGTTTCCTTCAACATATACATCTGTGTGATAAACACCACATTTCATCAATCCATACCTTCGTGATCATTCAATTTTAAGATAAATGTGACGCACTTATCATTTTGGAAGTACCCCCATTAATAGATCACCATTTTGTTTTTTCAAAAAATCTGAATTTCGCAAAAATTAAGACTATATGAACCATTTTCAACTTCAATGAAACTTAGAAGCAAATCTCTTTAGCTTTTAACTTTTTTGCTCCACCCTCGCTAGTCTCGTTACTATTCAAGTTAAGTAATCCAGTGAATGAAAATAAAGCATATTTACTGTGTAGACTCCTAATTGCAAGCAGTGGTGTTGCAAGGGTGCCCTGGGTCGTAATGGAAGGAAAAGAAAACCCCAGACCCCTTTCACCTGGCTTGGTAGTACAGATTTATTGGGATGCAATGCGCGCTTCAGTCTCGGGGCCACTGCACATACTGCATTATTTGTGGTTACTACACTGATTAAGAGGCAAGCAACAAAGTACATGTACCGTTTTTTTACAAAAATACAAATTCTAAATTGTTTCTGTATGCTTTGCAATGTTCAGTAATTACTGTCAATTGCACTTGAACACACTTTTACACCAAGAAGCGATAAAAATATATCATGCATCATTAGCACAGCCTGAGCTGCATGTACCCGAACGTTATTGTTAAATACGTTTAACATAAATATCTCCCTATATATTGGAGTAAAAAAAAATTATCATGCCGAAATCTGAGCCAAGCTTCCTACATTTTGTGGACATCAATCTAATGCATCATCACTGTGATGGCAAATGAAACCTAAGAGTACAGGGTGTTTTAGAATAAATTCTGGAAATTGTAAACCAATCCTTCTGATAGGGTTTCATCTAAAAAATATAATGACTTCTTACACAACTGGAAAATTCATGTGTATAAGAAAATCAATGGACTGGACCACAGTGTCCTTGGAGACATGGAGTAATCTAGCAAACAGGGACAATGATGATCCTTAAAATATTGGTACACGGGGGGGGCGTGGCCGGGCAAGATGGCCGAGCGGTCGTAACCCGTCTCGGCTCCCGGTCCGCGCGCTGTTCCGGAGCTGATTTTGGCGGTCCCCCGGAGTTCTGAGGGCTGAGCTCGACCCCTACGTGCAGCGGAAGATGTAGTGCACTGTTGGAGAGTCCTCACCTGCCCTAGTTCACACGGGACCGCTCCAGGTTCTACCTCGGAGGAACCTCGTGGCCGTGAGACAAAATGGCGGCTGCCGGGCTGTGTTGATCGCCGTACTCTGCTGGTGCCCGCGAGGAGTGCCGCTCGGGGGCCCTGGCCTTCAGTGTCGATGCCATCATCGGAGGTGAGGCTGGGTCCTAACGCGATGGCCGGGGCGCCCTCGATGCTTACCCCAGAAGCGCACTCCAGGCCACACTGCGCCGCGACCCGCCTGCCTGACTTTAAGATAGCGGCCCATTAGGGACATCGGAGCCGCCGTCACTCCAAGCGGACTCCCAAACACGTGCTCAGCCCTTACTAAACGGCGCCTAGAGGGCCACGACCTGGCGGCACCCACCTGGCCCAGTGGCAACTCACCCTGCATATTGTGCCCTTCTCTGCCACATGCCGGATGACATCTCTGCTCCCAGATGGCCCCAAAATGGCTCCGTTCCTCTCCTAATGAGGGGCCTGTAGCTGCTTCTGCCTACTCACGCTGAGACCTGTGGATACCGAGGTTAGTGGCTGCCTCCACCTGCCGGTGCCCTTAGTTTCCTAAACAAACCTCCTGGACCTAGGCTGTCCTGCGCCACATTCACCCTGAGGCGACCCGTCTAGCACGCTTCTGCTCCCCACCCTCTCTGGGGCCTCCACCTCTTGCACACCATTCTGGGACTTACAACAACTTGTACATTTGCTACACCCCAGCTGCCTCGGCCCCACACATCGCTAAGCCGACTCCGCGGCTGCCTCCAGCGCAACGAGGGAGGGCCCCCTTGGGCCGGTCCGCATGCCGCCCAAGAAGGGGACGACCTGAACAACCACTAAGGTTTCTGACTTCTTCACGGCCTCAGACAAGCGCCCAGGGCTGCGCGCGGACGACGAAGCAACCGCTATGGCCCTCACGAAGGCGGATCTCCTGGCCATGTTCAAGGACTTCAAGACAGAGTTGCGTAAAGACCTTGGCCAGGACATTAAATCATCCATGGAGCAACTGCGGACGGATTTGACCGACAAGCTGACCTCCCTCCAGCAAGACGTGGATTCTGTGGGCACCCGAGTGCTAGATTTGGAGGTTCATCATCAAGAGCAAGACAACCTCACAACGGAACTCCGAGAAGATGTTCGATCTCTCCGTGCCCAGTTACTCCAATCACAACTCAAGACAGAAGACCTGGAGAATAGGGCTCGGAGGGAGAACATACGCATTAAAGACCTGGAAGAGGGCGCAGAAGGGCCTGACCTGGGGGCCTTCCTGGAGGGGCTCTTTGCAGAAATCTTGAGTCCCCAATCCCTCAAAATAAAACTTGAACGGGTCCACCGAATGGGGAGTTTGCAAACTGGCGAGAAGAGGAGGCCCCGAGACATTCTAGCGAAGTTCCACTCCTTCAAGGTCAAAGAAGCAGTTCTTGCGGCGGCTAGGTCGAAAGCATTCATATAATTTCAAAACCATACCTGTGCGATCTATCAGGACCTAGCACCAGCCACTTTAGCACGGAGGCAGTTGTTCAGACCAATCACTTCCAAACTCCGAGATGATAAGATCAGATATCGATGGACTTATCCCTTCGGTCTCAGTTTTGAATTTCAGAATAGACAGCGCCATATCTCTGACCTGCAGGAAGGTTTGGATCTTCTTGGTCTCTCCACAGAGGACAACGATGCCACCCAGGACAAGAACGGCGATCTTCACAGGGCTGCGCCGAACGCTTCTGCGTGGTCGTTGGGCTCGCGCAGAGGCTGCAAATGACCCTTTAACGTGAACCTCATGGATCTGTAACATTTCTGTACCTCGATGGAACGGCATCTCGCACTACCTTGACCACTGGATGCTGAACGGGGCATTGCTTGGAGTCGATGTGGAAGGGTGGCACTATCTCACTCCGGTTGGCTGCCTTACCCTCTCTGATCACTTGTTATTGTCTGCCGCTCAGGGTTTGCTGCACCCTGCATCGCGACTGTGACTGGGAACTGTGAACTCCCCCCTTGTTGACGTCAGGTTTGCTTTGTTAATGTTCCATAAGGGTAAAATGCCTAGTTTCTCTTTCTCAAGGGCAGCCGTGGTATTGCTAATGTTGGCACATATGAATAGGACCTACCTATAGCGAGTGGAGAATTGTCTTAGCGACAACTTATCAGCTCCTCAAAGACGCTTCTCCATTGATCCTCTTTGCACTGCTCCTGGATGGGCGCGGACGGGGACCTCGGACCTGCCGCCTCACCGTATTCCTGGGGGGTTTCATTACCCCTAGCAGGGATCTGACAATGTTCCTTGTATTGTTTTCAAGATTCAAATTTTTTGAATTTGTGTTCTTGTTTGTTTTCTTATTTTGGGGGGTTCAGGGGTGGGACTTGGTGGGACGTGGTGGCGGCTTTTTAACATTTTGCTCTGTTAGTCTTCTCGACATGTGTGTACTTAAGACTGCTACGAGATGGCGGTACATGCTTCTTTGGGGGCCCGCGGAGGCGCGGGGCACGTTGGGGCTCCTGGGGCTCTCATGGAGATGTTATTTTTCCCTCTAACACCATGACGATAACTATCGGAACCTGGAACGTTAAGGGTCTTAATTCCTTAATTCCCCCCAAAAGCGCCAAAAGGTATGGAAATACATTGTTGATCATCATCTTGATATAGTTGCCCTACAAGAGACACACTTAGCTAGAGCCGAGGACACGCGCTTTAGACACAAACAATACCCTTTGATCTACAGGTCCTCAGCCCTTACAAAACACAGAGGAGTGGCGATCATGTTTCGTTCTTCCATACAATTCCAACCTTTAGAAGTACATAGCGATAAAGATGGCCGCTGGGTTATGGTCAAGGGGCGCTTGAGAGGGAAGGCTTGTACCTTTGCGGTAGTCTACGCCCCCAACACTGGTCAGACGGTATTCTTACACACACTACTGGGGAAGCTACTGGATTTTGTGGAGGGCCCGATGGTACTCATGGGTGACTTTAACCTGACTTGGCAGAAAGACCTGGACAGCACTCACCCCCACCGCTCAGATACAGGCTCCTTTTCCACTGATACTCCACAGCGCATCCAAGACATGGGCCTATTGGACGCCTGGCGTGCCTTATACCAGCGCACCCAAGACTACACTTTTTATTCTCATGTCCACCGCACATACTCCCGACTTGATTATATCTTCGTTAGCCAATCCATGCTGGGTGCCCTTCAAGAGGCCAAGATATTCCCCCTTTCAGTATCAGATCATAGCCTACTATCCATATGTGTGTCCTGGTCTGGGAACGCTTCGACTGTGCCCAGGTGATACTTCCCGGCTTCGCTTGCGCGAGACAAAGAATCCTGTACCAAGCTCAGAGAATCTATCAAGGAATTCTTTGATATTAATAAACCAGAGGACACGTCGGAGCGTATCACCTGGGACGCATTTAAGGCGGTCGTTCGGGGTAAATGCATTGCCCTCAATTCAGCGCTCAACACGCAACGCACTAGGGAGCGGGAGCAACTAGAGAAGGAGCTGGCCTATATCGAAAACACTTACAAACTGAATCCCACAAGGCAAACCCTCCGCAATCTGACAGTGCTCCGTGGCAAACTTCGTGCTATATATAACAATAGGGCAGAATTCACGCTTCTTAAACTGCGCCACTTATCTTATACTCAGGGCAACAAGATTGGTAAACATCTTGCCAGACAGCTGAAAGATAAACGGGAGAAAGAGTACATAGGTGTCATTCAGGGGCCCACCGGGGAGCTTACACACAGGGATGAAGCTAAAGCCTAGATCTTCGGTTCATTTTACGAAACCCTTTATTCTAGGGACGACTTAGACTCAGACGCCCAACGGGAATATCTCCGAACACTTCACCTCCCTCAGGTTTCTACTGAATGGAATGAGTTGCTCACTGCCCCTATCACCCAAGATGAAGTCAATACTGCGATTAAAGCTCTTAAGCCCCACAAAGCCCCGGGCCAAACGGATATACCGCTCTCTTTTATAAAACATTTGCTCCTGACATCTGCCCCCACCTCACGCGGCTCTTCAACAAAATGGCTGAAGAGGGCGAGACCGCTGCCTCCATGACTGAGGCTGTGATCTCCGTGATACCCAAACCAGGGAAGGACCCCCATCATTGCGCCTCATATCGGCCTATCGCCTTGCTAAATCTTGATTCGAAATTGTACTCCTCCATTTTAGCTAAAAGATTGCACGACCTCATGCCTGACTTCATACACCCTGACCAATCGGGATTTATTAAAGGACGTCAAACACATGATAACACCCGCCGTATTGTACATCTGATAGAGAAGGCCCAGAGACGTCAGATCCCCGCTATACTGGTGGGACTGGATGCCGAGAAAGCCTTTGACAGGGTTGATTGGGCATTCATGTTCCACACACTTGCGGCGTTTGGATTTGCACCTAAATTTCTCACTATGATTCGAGCTAACTACCTTGAACCTCGTTCCAAAGTGGCGGTCAATGGGGTGCATTCGCCCTCCTTCTTTCACTCTAGAGGCACCAGACAGGGGTGTCCCCTTTCTCCCCTACTCTTCGCTCTTAGCATTGAGCCCTTAGCGACGGCGATTAGAGCCAATCCTGAAATTCAGGGGATACCATTCACTGGGGACCCGCACAAAATCTCCCTTTTCGCGGACGATGTCCTCTTATCCCTCTCCGACCCTACCTCGTTCCTCCAACCGTTACAGTTGGAACTTGAACACTTTGAAGCGGTGGCTGGCTTTAAAGTCAACCTAAGCAAGTCATATATTCTCAACATCACACTCCCACAAGCGGAACGCCGCAGACTCCAGTCTCTAACTCCCCTCTCGTGGGCCACATCTTCCATACAATATCTGGGAGTCCACCTGACACCGAAATTGGAAGGGCTCTACGCCGCTAATTTTCCCCCCAATCTTACTCGTATCCAAATGGAACTCACAAAGTGGAAACCCCTCTTTTTGTCCTGGCTAGGCCGGATACACGCTGTGAAAATGACACTTCTTCCCAAGCTTCTTTACTTATTCCAGGCCCTGCCTATAGAACTAGAGAGAGATTTTTTCCGGCGAGCTAAGACTATGATCCTACATTTTATTTGGCAAGGAGGGCGCGCCCGCTTCTCTTTCTCTCTATTGCGTCGCTCCCGAACAGAGGGTGGCGTTGGGCTCCCGGATATTCACTTATATTACAAAGCGGCACAACTGCGAGTCCTGACTGAGTGGACAAAATGGGACTCCGATAAACATTGGCTACATATGGACCGTAGTGTGACGGGTAGGACTATATGGGACTTGATCTGGCGCCCAAAAAAGGACAGACCCAAAAATGCCTACATTAGCACTCCTACACGCACCACTCTAAAAGTATGGGACACGGTTGCTGGAAACGATAGGTGGACCTCTTTCCCCTCACCCTTCACACCTCTCCATTTTAACCCCGCATTCCCCCCGGGCCTATGAGAGGGGCCCTTTGACGCTTGGAGGGAGGGAGGGTGTCTTGCTCTGACTCATCTCTTTCACAATCTTGACCCCCTCACCTTTGACAACTGTAAGCGGGATTATGGTCTAGGGAATACAGAAAGATACCACTATACTCAGTTACTGCACTGGGCTCTTACCCCAAGTACGAGAGTCGGCCACCCGTCCTCTCACAAAGTTTGAGTCCTTCCTCACCAAGACCACTTCTATGAAAGGGGTGATTTCGTTCATATACAAACTGCTACTCACTACCACACTTGCCCCGCGACCACGATACATGTCCATGTGGGAGGGAATGTTACAGCGCGGTATTTCTGGTGACGAATGGACGCACTTATGGACTGACATTACGAGACTCAATCATTCCACAGAGCTGCGGGAAGCCCACCTTAAGACCATGATGGACTGGTACCTTCACCCGTCCAGACTTAGGCAAATCTTTCCCAACACCTCCGATAGATGCTGGAGAGGGTGTGGCTTACTGGGGGACTTTCAACATATATGGTGGGACTGCCCGACCATTCGCCCCTTCTGGGAAGAAATACTTGCACACATCAAAGACATACTAGGATATCCCATCCCCACTACCCTAGCAGGTGTCCTTTTGGAGCTTCGTGATCCTTCCCTTGAGCACAAGTCCCGAGTAGATAAGAAGATCATGTGGCTATGTATAGGAGCGGCGAAGGTTACTTTAGCAGCCACTTGGAAGAGGAAGGAAGCCCCTGCAATCTCCCTTTGGCATTCTCGACTATGGAAGCTGCTTAGTCTGGAACGAATGTCAGACATCTTCAGGGACGACTATAAGAACTTTGAATTTAAATGGGGGCCCCTGGTCAACTTCCTTTCACGTGGGCTACCATCGGCTGTCTGTCCTTCCACCATCAGAGCCCTTCATCTCTTTCAATTTTAAGCTCCCTCTAGTACCACAGGTTTAATGCACTATAGGGTAGTCGCTGCCACCATGGTAGGGGAGGGGGGAGGGAGGGGGATGGGGTTTTCTTTTCTTTTGTTTAGGTTGCCTCCTTGTTGGGGGCTGATTTATCTCTAAGTGTTACCTCTTCCAAGTGGCACCCTCCGATTGGCATACTTTGTACATTTCCCTTCGCAGAGAAAGATAGGTCATATGCTGCATTGTTTGCTACTACTCAATGACTTTAAAGATCTACCCCCAGCTCCGTTGTTGTTAGACACTGTAACCTTCATCTGAGCAGATCATTGGGGACGGAGTCGGGCTCCTACTGGGCAAGGTATGACTCTATCTAATTACAGCCTTGTCGAAGTCTGCAGCACACCCTGCGAGGGGTGACGTGACGGTGCTGATCTAATGATGTATTTTGGAAAAAAAATCAATAAAGATAAGTTTGACCAAAAAAATATTGGTACACACCAAATGAAGCCTATGTACAGTCAAATAAACACAATTGCCAGACCGTGACCACCTGAAAAGAGAACACTGCAATAAGTAACAACTAAAAAGCCACAATATCAACAAACACAACCTTCAATTCACAACGTTAAGACCTTCATAGTAAACTGCTACTATCCGATGCACCAAACACTGCCAATTCTTCATGAATTCATAAAATGGTACCGCCATCTTGGACGCCAATAAAATCTTAGGACAAATGCAAAGACCCAAATATAGGGAATGTGTCCTATTTTATGACTTTTTCACAGAGAGACACATGAGATACTATCTTTACCTGATACTAAACCGCTCATGACTTCACACTTCCTTCAGCAGCTAACAGTGGCCACTCTAGAAACACGTACATGACAACCCTACTACAACCAAAACACTGGGGGCAGTGACAGCTCAGAAGAGCACACAGCTGGACATTATTGACTTTTTAGTAAGCGAATAGGGGTGCTAAAATAGGGATTCATGTGCCTGCAATTTGAGAACCTGCTGGAGCCACATCCATTGACTCTAGCCAGGTAGCTGCCTAAAGGTCTAGCACAATAGTGCAGATAACCGCCAATAAATCAATTTCAATGCTGGCTGAACATAGAAAGCCCATGTTAGGCCTAGTACTACAACTAAGAAATCAGATAATCAGTCAACCTCTGCTCCAGAAGCATCTAGATACTGCTGTTAAAAAGAGGACTTCTACACTACCGTAACTCTATAGCACTGACATATATACAGGTAAGAGTTTCACAGGTCCTTAAGAAGTCTTATAGGACAGGCTGGCAACCATTGGCAGTGAAACAAATGCAGCGCGCACAACGAAATTCATTTTATTTATTTATATCTTTACTTACCTCTATTCGGCCGTATTCCGTAGTTTGCTACCCCCCGCCCCACGTCACCGCCCGGCAGCACTCCCACCACGGGCCGCTACTGCTCTGCATCCATGAATCACTGTACTCAAAATAGGTATGCACAATCCCATCTTATTTAAAACCCCTAGATATCCAAATATCACAGGGCTATGCATTGTTGTGCAAACTACAACTCTGGCATTGCTCTACAAGGTTTAGTTTCCCTCCCACGGATGGCACAGTTGAACTTTGTTCATGCACCAGCACTAAATGTGTAAGACAGGTTATTGCAGCCCGGTAGAATCCTACCCAATAAATTGCTGAAGAGGAATCATTGCTTCTGGGTTACTAACAATCCCTAAACCTGCATCTGGGGAACTGTGATAATGGAAACAGATCTATTTTGCTCTTAACAATATCACACACACAAACGGTACCAAAAAGTATAAACAGTTTTAAATACAAGGATTAACTGCAGCAGAGTAAACCTGTTACTTAGCACATCTAAATTAACCTACATAATACCATAAAAATAGCAAGAATGCACGTTGCTAACAGCAAGAATAAAATTAACATTTCTTACATAGTAAAAATGTCATTTAAAACTTAACATCCTGAAACCTACTTCTATGTGCTATGCTAGGAGAGCATTAAAAGCAAAACTTGTAATTTAGACTTTAGTAGGGAGATGCAGCACACCCCATACCTTGTTGACAGCACAAGCTGTAGTTATTAGTGAGTCCTGAAGACAGTGTTCCCTGCAAAACGAAAACACACGCTGTGGCAACATCCTTTCTCGTGGACTCGACTCTTTATCCGTATCAGGACAGTCTCCAGCAGTAATTTGTGCGATAAGCTGGACGAAGGACCTCTCCTGACAAGTGGTAAAGTATAAGTCCTTTTATACTATCGCTTATCAAGGATTGGAATTTTGGCTAAAAATTCAGGAATTTCTGCCATAGATTGTTTGCATCAAGGTGTTTGTCCTACAAATATCCTGATGATCATATTAGGTAAATGGACGTCAATTCAGACTACACTGTTTTGACTATTCATCTGTATTTGCTCTTATTTTACCATGACATTGTGATAATAAGGCACTTGTCCGAGGCTGAGGTTGCATTTGGTGCTTAATCTATGTCATTGTCTGAATGACTTGACACTTTCACGGTTCTTAGAAAGATACGGTCAGACGACATCCGTGTAAACGGAAGACATGGAAATGATTCTGGAGAAAAAAAGAAGATCGAGATTCGGGTTGTCTAAAATGGAGTTGGGCCTACCCAAAATGGAGTAGGGCCTTATGGACTTTACATCAGTATAACATATAGATGTTATAGATAAGCCATAATTAAAATTGTTGTTGGAGAAACTGAAGTGTAACAGAAGCATTGATCTACTTGTATAGTTGACCTAAAATAGATGCAAATTACTGGTTCATCGTCCAAAAAGAGTCTGTGCAGGGGGCAGATCACAGTAATGATCTGCACCATTTTTTAATATCTTTCCTTCACATACTCCACATATTGGTATATTTTCCTCTAATCAAGCACTTTTTATATATCACTTGCATTAATAACATTTGTCCTTTTCAGAGATTTGTGTTTATAATCAGCATACAAATCCCCTTCACAATATTCTGTCCTTAGCAAGGAGACAGATTCTTTCATGCAAGATAACAACATGTAGGAAGTCTTAATCTGATCCCTGGTATCCTGTTTATTGATTTGACTGTGTGCATTATAGAGTGGGTTGAGAAGCTGCAGAAAAAGGAGTTAGAACCGTAGAACAGATGGCAGCTATGAAATTAAAGTTCCCAATTTTGTGTGAAGTATCAATCTTCTGGCAATTCTACAAAAACAAGAGAAGTAGGTTGACCTCTTTGAAATTAGAGGAGACAGGCAAACAAAGGCAGAGAATCACCTCACTGTCATTTTTTTAAATCACACTACATGCCTTTTATACTTGAAAAATGTAATACGGATATAATCTATACTCATGTTAGCAACCTACACCAAATCGGATAAATGGGGCAGGGTTACATCATTTTTTTTTATTAGCACATTATTTGGAGGGGTGATGTTTTATCCTCTAATGCTTATCTCAAGAGGCTGTATTTGCAAAAGTGCACCTTTGTATGTGTGTAATACATAATTAGTTGATGTTGGCCAAGCAGCTTATACTGCCAAACCCAACTCTGAAGCTGATAAATTGGGCCAGCTATTGTCCTGGATCCTCTCAGAGGGCTGGCGTAGGCATCCTATTCCAACACTCTGAGATGGGACAGGCAACCCTGTATATACCCAACACGACATCTGCCACATACTATTTCAGTATTATGAACATCTTTATAGGGGTTTCCAGGCACCAAACTCTCCTGAGTTGAGGTGGCACTCCACTCCCTGATTAGACTCCAAACTCTTACTAGATTTAACCCCCCCCCCCCCATATTCCACTGCTGGTTCAATTGACCAACGCTCTCATTTAGACTCCTAGCTCTTGGCGTTTTGGTTAACAATAAGACTAGATACCATTGGGGATGTATTTGATAATAACCACTTACACTCCCTCCAGGAGTTTGCAGATAATTACGCACTCCATGAAGAACAATTCTTGACTTTTGGCCTACTCACCCACACATCATGGACCACTTGGGTGGTGGACGAGGGACCATTTGTCCAACTTCCAACCCACACCCTATACATGGGCATTAGTAGATGCTGTGTGTCCTGGCTATGCCGGTCTCAATACTCCAATCCACATAAACCATTGCAACGTGTTCAAAATACATGAGATATAGAATTCCAACATGTCTTGAATGACAAGGAATGGGCTAGAGCCCTTGAATTACCATGTACAATCTTATGTAACATAAAATTTCAAATAATTCAGTTTTTCCTACTCCACCGAGCCTATCTCTCCACATCCTGTATTAGAAGAATCTTCCCTGGGACTTTGGCCTTCGCTGTCATAAGATTCCGGCGGACTTCAATCACATGTTATGGGATTGCTGATCCTTGACAACACTGTAGTCACAGGTGTACAGGTGCGCTTCTTCAATACACGTGGGAACACTGGGAATTTTTTGACACACCCGTAGAAGTAAAGCAACCTTGAGTTTCTTGGACCTGGCTCTCCTTCTAGCCAAATGAGCGATTACATCCCAGTGGAAATCCGCTGTGGCTCCTTCCAGCACATCCTGGTGAATGATAACATTACAATGGTCCCAAGTGGAAAGCAAAGCCCTCCATAGGTAAGCAAGTGGGGGTCTCCAGAAGTACCTGATCACGGAGAAGTGGGACGAACTCTGAATGTCATTGGGTGATAATCCCAGAGACAACACTTTGCCCTCTTTATGGGATCCTCAACCCTTATATCCTTGGAATATACATGGATCCACACATCGGAAAGAATCTAGACATCTCATTTGAGCTGTAAGAGTATTGATTTACCCCACCAAACCCAAGTCATTTGCCATCCCCATCCGCAGCGCCTCTTGAAGGGATTCCCTCTTTCCCTCTTTCCCCTTACCCCACTCCTTCTATACTGAAACTGCCACACCACCTCCTGTTGAGGATATATTACCAATCAAAAACTGGGCTGACTGCCGCTCTTAACCCTCCCGTCTCTCCATCTCCTCACACAGATACATGACCCAAATATTAATGACTACACTCCTTATCGCCCTCCCCCATGAACTGACATTACTCCCACCCCAAGCTCTTGTATGCCTCTATTTGTTTCCAATAATAGTTTCAAAATTACATGCTTCATACAACTCCTAGCAATTCCACATACTACTCCTGTCATGGCCTTGTGATTTCATGCCTGTCACTGTGAACACTTGTAATTTATAATGGACATAACTTTTTGTCAGTCCCTGAATGCAAAGTTACTGATGTACGGTACAATCTACATGTTCTAGACTTCTCTGATTGTAACTGTAACCACAGAATAGGCAATACTCTTCTAATGTTGTGTATTATTCCAAAAACTCAATAAAACAATCCAAAATCTTTTTTAAATATGTAAAATAAAATAGCCAATGCTCAGCATACAGTTTGTCATTTCTTTCCAGTCTAGTCACTAATAAGGTGTAGAAGTATACTCTTAAAAGGAGAGGTTTTTGTGCATGAAGATAGTTGAACAGAAATCATTGTGATGATGCAACTGAAAAGGACTCCTTGGTGTGGGCCCCAGGCTTTGAAGCACCTCTCACAGCTTCATCTAAAGTAAAGAATCTGAGAATAAACCTGGATTCTGAGCACTACTTCACACTCTGAGTTAACGTAAATGCCTCTGCACTGTCCACAGTGCCTCATGGGGTTAAAGTCCCAAAATACATAGACTCTTTCACAGCACACTACTTACAAACCGGAAAAATTGACTCTACAACTGCTCTTCTGATCATCCAATGGCCTTTCAGTGGCTTAAATTTGGAGATAAGTCCTAAGGAGCTCGGGCCTAAAGCAATGGATGCCCTGGATAAAAATCTGAGAGCTAGATGAAATTTCACATTTTAGAAAACTACTAAAAACTAAACTTTTGATCTGCGCCTACAACTGAGTGCATAAAAGAAAGAGGCTGCAAATGAGGAACATCAGGCAAGTTTTCTATAGTTGAGATCAGACTCAAATCACAGCCTCAGCGACAATTCCAATTTGACTTTTTCAAATCTGTAATGTTATGAAGTAACCCAACCAAAGCACAGTGTTTTACAAAACACCCTCCTTAAGTAATACATTTTTGTTCATTTATTGTTTGAAGTTTTATATAGTGTGAACTCGACCAAAAAGGTTTGAAGCGCTTTAAATGAGCACCAGTTACATTACACAAGGATACATAATTTGGGTTTTTTAGGCATGAGGAGATTAAGGGCCTGATTTATATGTCAACGGATGGCCCATTGTTACACTAGGGGGACAGAGTATATTACTCCGTCCGCCTGTTGGAGGGACCACCCGCCAAATTTATTGATGATCGCCAAGCTGGCAGTCATTTATAATGCATTTGCAGGAACCACCGTCATGGTGGTTCCTGCCAATGCTCTTCGCTGGTTGATGCAGGGCTCCATCAACATGACAGAGTCCTGCACCAAACAGTTTTCTTTTTTATTTTCAAAAAGAAAATCCTGAAATGAGATTTTCTTTTTTGAAAATTGAATAACAGGTAGTAGAGCCGACGCCAAAACACAAACGCAGGGTCAGTTTCACAGTGGTAAATGCAGACCATAAGTCTAAGTTTAGACCTAAAGTCTGACTTTACTAGTAGTAAAGTTAGACTTTTGGGCTGAGTTTAGACCAAAAGTCTAACTTAGACCAAAAGTCTAACTTTACTAGTAGTTACGTAAAGTTAGACTTTTGTTCTAAGTTAGACTTTTGGTCTAAACTCAGACCAAAAGGCTAACTTTTCTACTAGTAAAGTCAGACTTCAGGTCTAAACTTAGGGCCCGATTCACAAAGGTAAACTTAGACGTTTGGTCTAAACTTTACGGCTTTGGGAATTCCCAAAGGGCATTTATGAGTACTATCTTTATGTCCGCAGTCGGGCTGGATCTCCGTCCCGAGTGCGGACATACAAATAGTACTCGTAAATGCCCTTTGTGAATTTGTTTACCTTTGCCAATCGGGCCCTTAGACTTCAGGTCTAAACTTAGACTTTTGGTCAAAGTTTACCTTTGTGAATCGGACCCCGAGTTTCCCAGTTCCAAAGTCGGCAACTCTGGCTGTAACCCCACATCCTCTCCCTAAATAAATAAAGGCAATACAGTTTGCTTCACCAGGAAAGATGTAAATCACTAACAAATGTATTTTTTAAGGAGGAGGCACACTCTCTTTCGCTCACAGATCTTTCGACGTACAACTTGTTTTGAATCTGAAAATATTGGGGCATATTAGCAAGACCGGCGATAAAATTATCGCCGTTTTAGCGGCAGGAAACTGCCGCTAAAGCGGCGATAATGGGCTTGCTAATATGCGTTATGGAATTCCAATAGAAGCCCAGGTTAGATGTCCTGCACATCTAACCTGGGCTTCTATTGGAATTCTATAACGCATATTAGCAATTATCGCCGTTTTAGCGGCAGTTTCCTGCCGCTAAAACGGCGATAATTTTATCGCCGGTCTTGCTAATATGCCCCATTGTTTACTATGATTGATATCAAATGGCAATATGCTGTACCCATACAAGATATATCACCTATGATAACAATTGGCACATTCAAACAAAAGAAATGTGTTATATTGTCATAACATTTGTGTATGATATGTTTTCCATTTCAAAATGAAGAACCTATATGCGGAACTTGAAAACTGTTTAGAGATCTTCCCTACATATGCAGATGGGGAAGAAGCTAGGTTCAAGCCTCAGAGAGTTCATGAAAAGTAAAATAAAAGAGTGGGTGAAACGTAGGCATCAACTGAAGCATGACATACAGCCGCAGCACATCTGTCCAAAAACCCATGACAATAGAAGCATAAGCTTCATGTATTCCCACTACTTTGTAAAACCTGTGCATGTAGGAAATACTGAAAATAAAGGATTTGTTCCTTCTGTTCAGTGACTTTTGGTGTTTCCTTAGGCTTATACTATTCATACAAATCAAAACAGTGTTTGTGCCCTCTAGGGGAGCTGTTGCAAACATGTTTATTCTTTTAAAACAGTTTATCTTGACATAACAATGTATTATCTCAACATCATCTTACAATAAAAGCCAACAGTGCAAATTAATCATGATACAGTTTGCAGGTGTGAAGTGAGTATCCAGGTATCTCTGGGCCATAAATAAAACATATGATACTCATAAAAAATACTGTATTAATTGATTGCTAGATGTCTGCCACTGGGCACAGCATGTTCTCTTTTTCACAGCTCATTATTGGTCTTATTGGTGATAACCCAAAGCTGTCCCAGTACATAATTTCTGCTTTAACTCTCCGTGTTTTACCTCACTTAAATACCTCCAAACATGGAGTGTCTGGACTTCCCAACACTCGCACTCTGCTAAAAAGATTCCAGATACCCTCCTCCTCCTGACCACCAAATTAAGATTATAACAGTGATCCAGCGTTGCTTCTGGAACTCCTCTGAACGAGGGGATTCCTCCATTTTTAGATCCCACCATGAGAATAAAACTCATCCTATAATGAAGTATCATTCTGTCTGAAACCATTCTGAGATAGACAGGCCATATTACCAAACATTCCAGTTCCATTACTGTTTTGTGGATGTGATGGCAACCAGGAAGCTGACAGAGGGTAGCCCCTTGTAACAGCTTAAGGGGAATCTTCTGAATTCATACTGCAAAGCCTTCAGACTCTCCAAGGTTTTCCTAGAGTTCTATAAAGGTTCAAATGGCAGCCCATTACACCCATTGCTTGAAAGGAGCTAACCCCTGAAGATGATGTCTCTTTTTCTGACACCACACCTGAAATAAAGTGCAACATCAATCATAACTTCTTCTAAAATTCCTCCTCCTGGATGCTAAAATAATCACAACTAACTGTGAAAAGAGGCCCCTTTCATTTGTTTTCAAACAATTAAATCTTCACCCCAACAACTGCATGTTTATGAGTACCTTTGTTGTGGCTGGTCACAAGTGCTTGCTCCCATTCCCATCTACCTCTGGTTCTGTGCATTTTTGGCTGCCCCTTTCATGCTCAAGGCATTGCCACTCAGGTTTGTTGATGATGTTGCATGACAGGCGTCATGCACCCAGGATTGTGTGCTACTCAGTTGCTAGCCCACCCATCACAAGCACAGTCAATCCTGTTTCCGTGCCATGACCATATGCACCATCTGAGTGGTAGGCTTCAGGGGGATTCAAGGATATATTGCAAAGTTTAAGGAACCTAGGATTTGAGTATCTGCCAGATCCTGGGATTCAAAGATCCCACAGACTAGGAAGGCCACACCCAAGCTGTGGGCTATGCTTGGCTGTTCGCCATAATGATGAAGGGAAACATCTGCATGGGCTTTTGCTATTCACCTAGGTGCCTCTGCTTGGGCTCAGCTCTTCACTTTTTTTTCTAGGGTCTCTGCTCGTAGGCAAGTGGATGTCATTTGTAGGTGCGTCTCTCCATCCTTTCAGTGAGAGGGATGGAATATGGGCCCCTTGGCCAATTTGTGACTACAAGATGTTCTCTCTCCTTTCCCTATGAGGCCAGTAGCCACCTAAAGTGAGCTGGCATATGCAAGGTGAGTATCTTGCATGTTTGTGTGTTTCTTTTTTTCTAAATCAAGTATATCTTATGTGTGTTGACTGTTGCTCAAAAATTTCCAACAGCTACATGTAAACTATTAGGGATTACGGACTCCTGATGAAGGTCTCCCTACCTAGTGGGCATTAGTGAATGCTTAAACATGTTGGCTTAATAGGATGGTGAGATAATAATTTCCCTAGTAAAATCCTATTGTACTATTTTTAGTCTTGTCTCGAGAAAATCATGACACAATAAATTATTTACTTTTTTCCAAGACATTGTAACCCCCAAAATAATCACTATAGATCTAGATGAAAAAGGCAAACAACATATTAAGGTCCAACTAGCGTGCTCAAGCCCATCTTCACAGGGATAATTTCAGGATGTAGGGCCTGATGATGAAGCATCCCACTAATTGTGGGTGAGGGCTATTATTTTTTAAATACACTTTTTCCTTAGAGTATTCAAACATACAGTACTTAAGAATAGGACTCATTACATCGCATACCAATATCACGCGTGCCATTACAACGCGGGTATTACTACGCGATGTCAATGACAACAACATGCCATTACATCGCAAACTTTTACCATGACTATGCCTTTACCACGCATGCCATTACAACGCAAAGGCATGCATGGTAAAGGTATACTCATGGTAAAAGTTTGAAAGGTAAGTGACTCTACCCTGCCCTACCCTAAACCCTAATGTAGTAACCCTACACGACCTTCCCCCAACCTCCAGTCCTCTCCCTACATTTACACTACCCAGCACGACACCCCAACACTACCCTAAGCCCTAAAACACTACCCTACACTACACAAATACCACAACACTACCCTAAACCCTAGAACACTACCCCAGCACGACCCCCCCAACCCCCAGTCCAGTCCCTACACTCAAACACTACCCTGCACGATCCCCCGACACTACCCTAAACCCTAAACCACTACCCTACACTACACAAATACCACAACATTACCCTAAAACCTAAAACACTACCCCCAGCACGAACCCCCCTGACCCCCAGTCTGGTCCCTACACTCAAACACTGCCCTGCGCGACCCCCCGACACTACCCTAAACCCTAAAAAAGTAACCCCCACCCCAGGCCCAATCCCCCTTACCTCTCTCTCCTCGTGGTTCCTCTCTCCTGGTTCCTGCTTCACATCGGCTGAGGGGTGGTGCACGTCGTTGTGAAGAAACAGAAGAGCCTCTGTTTCCTCACAACGAGGTGGATCGCCATTATATCGCATGCGTTGTAAAAGCGCATGCGATGTAAAAACATGCGTAGTAATGGCTACGCGTTGCTACATCGCATGTGTTGTAACGCTTGCGATGTAATGGCATGCGGGGAAACAGCCGCGTTGTGATGGCTGTTTCCCATACTTAAAAGTGTTCATAGCATACTATACTGTTGTTGTGGTTGTATTTTGGATGAACAACTGACATGCTCTCTAGTGAAGAATGGAAGGCCCTATGTAGAAATACAATATTGGACATTTCCTTTGATTCCTTCTCTTTGACCAATATCTATCATTTTGTTCTCTCTCCAAAGTTAGAATCCCAGTCATTGCCGGAGATAGTTGTTGTTAGAATCACCAGTAGGCAAGTCAACAGCTAGAGTCCCCAATGAAGGTGTGCTGAAACAAATTACCAATGTATCAAGGATACGATCTCCACTAGTAAGGGTATTATTTGATCCATAGTTGGGATTCTGGTTTACCAGCATGTATACTGATAAAGGGTGCAGATGAAATCTAGCTCAAGGAACAACAACTATTGCTGGCACTTGCAAAGGGTGTGCAAGATATAAGCTTCTAAATCTGTCACATGCACTGCACCTGAAAGACAAGGATACTCTTGTTCTGCCATTTTACAATATCACCCTATACCTGCAATTAATTCATGGTCATCTAATTCAGAACAAATCTGAAATGGAGCCAGAGTTTCTCCACTCATGCCATTATTAATGTCACTGTCCCAGATCTGTCCTAAACCTGATGCAAATGAATTACAGACCCCAAAACATGCAAAAAAATTATTTTTTATTTCAATGATAAATTTATAACTCCCCAGGTAGAGAAGGCATTTTAATTTCATGCAATTGTTTTGGTGGCAAATGGATGAAACATTTGTCCAGGAGCAGCTGTACAGCAATTGCCAGTCACCATTAGTGTCCAATCAAAGCAGAACATTCCGGCATCACTTCTATCTGAATGGGAGTACCCTGAAATAGGGGGAGAATTGTAAACTGAAGATACCATTGAAGCTCAATTCAGTTTGCAAGTCCAATCTTTTCAATCTCTAGATCCAAGATTTCTAACAACGTCGCCAAAGGGCATCTTCAAATGGATGGTTTGAATGAAATGATTAATTTCTGTTCAAATTGTTGATAATGTGAAATCCTGAATTCAACCCTGCACCGTGAGGTGCCTGCCACATGGTGCAGGGATTCACAGAAACTCCCATTTCTCTTTGGAAGCTTGTGCTGTGGCCGGTTTCCGAACGCCACACAAGCTTCCATAGAGAAATGGGAGTTTTCGACCGCACCATGTGAGGTTGCATAGTAATTGCAGTTTCGGGACCGTCGACCGGAAGCTGGTCAGTTCTGCACCACAGAGATGTCGGCCGGAGGCAACTCCGACTGACATCATAATGAGGCCCTAGATGTATTTGCAGCAATTTCTAGCCTTTGTGTCAACTTTACAACATTTTTTGCGGTCTACTGCGCACGGACATTAGGGACTTATCATATATCCCACAATACAGGAACTGACCTGGACTCAATATTTTGACTTCACCAGACTTCTAACCCACTTATTGTAAAACCGACTTATTTTTTTGGACATATCATTGGCGAATTAACACTTTAACGTTGGGGCTAGCAACTGATTCAGCAGACCATTTTCCTTTGTGGAGAAGATACTGGGGAATTTTGTCAACCATTGTCATAGGAGTACTTGCTTGAACTTCAGGATCAATATTTACTCCGATAAGAGTCTTGAAGTCACGTTAGTGATAAAAAACATGTTGGCTTTACCGTTTGATGTTTCGGAAGATCTTTATCAATAAACAATGCTTGGATCGAACACTTTCTGACCTAAACCTATTGGACTAAAATGATAATTAACAGACTACACTTTGGAGTGCTGTGATATCTCTTGTACACGAAAACAATATAGAATACACTGTGCCTTATTAAGGTGGAAAATCCAGATTGCCTTCCGGTAAGAGACCAGCCTTGTGCATTAAGAAATACCCTGATTGCAGCACCGATGGAGATAGGAAATATTGGGTAAAAGGTACTCAGCATTTGTTAGGTTGGCTAAAAGCAAATGTCCTTCTAGAGGTGGAATTACCATGTATTGGTCACAAAGGACAATATGTATTGCTTTTTGATTAAGGGCAGCTTAGATGAGTTACTGCTTGTACTGGGGTGTATTCATTCCCGTAATACTGGCCAGTCTACTTTTTCACCCAGATAATGGACTTGCCTAGCCTACTGGATGCACCTACCCTGGATCATTGACAAGAGCTCAATTGGGATCTTGACATGGTGTTAGATCATTCCCTCCAGCCCCTCTCCAAGTCTCCAACCATATACAAACCTAAAAGAAAACAACATTGGCTAGAACATTGATAAATAGGGCAAACTTGCTGATAGTGCAACCCAACCAATCAAGACTATTCATTTTGCTCTGTGGTGCATGATATGCATTGCGGCCTAGATAGAATAGACTGCACAGCAGGGCTTCATACACATTTCCTCTACAGCATTTAACCCTAAAATGATTTCTGACCAAAACCTCCTCCAGGCGGTGATAGATTGAGGTAAGTCTGTGACACCTCTCTCAACAAAGGCTTAGGCAGGTCTCAATAATGAGAATGCTGTGTTTCATTGTACACTGACAGACCATATAAAGAAATTCTTCAAAGAAAATAAGGGGACAGCATCTTCACCTTTAAGTTAATAGTAAACTTTTGTAGTTGCTACTAGGGGCCTACGTATCGAAAGCTCAGTTGTGGTTAGGCAGATGGTTATTAAGGAAATCCTAAATTGATACACTGCTATGCACACGTTGGAGATGTAGTTCACACTACAGGTGGAGCACTTGGAGGAACTTACTGAACTGAATACCAAATACTGTGATAAACTTGAAATCATACATGACCCTGACTAATCTTCATACCAAGCTGGAACACACCTCAAAGGAGACAAATCTTGTCGATCTTTGGCCCTCCTTGTTACACCTAGGGCATCTCATGCTGCTCCTTAGTTAATTTTTAAACTCTCTGGAGTAGATGTGGTTACGAAGGCTAAATTAATTAGGCCTTTTTTTTTACCTATTATAAACATTTGCATAGGGGGACCGCAGATTCTACTTGTGACAGGCTGGACACATTTCTGGGAAGGTGTGCTCTGCCTAGGATCACATTTGAGAGGCTATGGAGTTGTTAATTTCAGATAAGGAAATAAAAGGGACCCTATGTGATTTGCAACGTGGTCAGGTCCCTCGCTCATATGGTACATAGCGAGCCATTTGCAGCTGACAAACTGCCTCACCCCACCAGAGAAGCATTGATCAGCTCTATTCCTAAACCACTGAGGGATCTTCGGTATATGGAATCTTATATGCCACTATGTATTTTAAACTCAGATTATAAAATATTAGCTGAGGTCATTGCATGCAAGCTTGAACTGGAGCTCCTCAGTTTGATGCACACATACCAGACGCCTTGGTGCCAGGCAGCAATATCTCCTTCAATATCCTAAGCTATGGGACATATTGAGTAGTTTTGCTTTGCCACGGCTGCAAGCAGGCTGGATAGGTCTCAATCTGGCGAAGGCATTCAATTCCTGAAATTGCATATATGTACACTATAGTACTTGAAATATTTGGAATAGGATCATACATGTACCATTGGACACAGGTTCTTCATAACTGCCACACTGCTAGAATTAAAACTAGACAGATTTTCTCATAATCATACTCCACTGGCAGGGGAACCTTTTAAGGATGTCCCCTGATTCTTGTATTGTTTGCCACAGCTATTGAGCCATTGCCTGCCCGACTTCGACAACTGGGTGTTCGTTGGGAGGGAATCTTTGAGGTATACTACACAAGTTGTCTTTCTATGCTGATAATAACCTGATTTACGTTAAAGACTCCACAGCAGATCTCACTATCGTAGCTGAGACACTAGGGGTCTGATTTGGATGTCGGTCGATAAGTCGCCGACCGCTTGTCGGAGGCTTACCTACCGTAATCCTTGGTTTGAACTCTGACTGCCATATTTCAATGAGAGCGGTCAGAGTCTAAACCGGCCGGTCAATCTGACTGGCTTCCGTTGGGATTATGATGTTGGTTTCCGACAAGCTTTCCATGTCAGGCTTTCCGACATGGAAAGCCTGATGGGAAGCGCTTCCCACCTGGGCCTACAGTTGTGAGCCTCGGGGGCACCTATGGTGCCCCCCCATAAATTCACACACTGTGTGGCAGGGACTGTGAGGTGCCTGCCACACAGTGAAGGGATTTACAGAAAGTCCCGTTTCTCTTTGGGAGCTTGTGCTGTGGCCGGTTTCTGAACGCCACACAAGCTTCCATAGAGAAATGGAAGTTTTCGACCACACCACATGCGGTCGCATTGTATTTGCAGTTGCGGGACTGTCGACTGGAGGCCAGTCGGTTCCGCACCACAGAGATGTCAGCCGGAGGCAACTCCGACTGACATCATAATGAGGCCCTAGATGTATTTGCAGCCATTTCTAGCCTTTGTGTCAACTGTACAAAATTCTGAACTTTTCCCTCAAATCTAGATTCATCCTGAAAGAACTGATTGTGCTGGAGGGTGGTCTAGCATGGGAATACTTGACATTTAGGCATTTGGGTATTAATATCTACTAGAAGGTGTATGGTATACACAATGGAAACTTGGGCAAGTCAGAATGAAATTATTAGCAAAAATGTGATACAACCATGTCACCAATCTCACAAACAAACTAGAAATGTTGCACATAAAGTAGCAATCTGTCTGAAGAACAGACAAGTCAGAACAATTGTAAATATTTCAAAATATTTTCCCACGGCATTCTCTAAAATGTGCAAAAAAGTAGTACTTCCTAAGATTATGAAATGATATTTACACGTAAAACGCTTACCAAAGGCTAATAAAAATGAATTAGTACATATTTCCCAGTCTTGAAAAGATCTCTTCAAAATCTATAAGTAGAAACTCCATAAATGTTTCAATAATATACTTATGCCAACCAACAAGAAATTTGAGATCTTTGTTAGATCTCTAGATTTAAACCAGCAATAAAACATTGTTTAAGTAACCAGCTTCTTATTCTTTTATTTAAAAAATTCACTTTCCTGATTTTTGTGCATCCGATTTTAGAAATGCAAAAAGGACATTTCACTCCCAGTTTTGAGAAATCCTACTGCTCACTATATACGTTTTCTGACTGCACCACCCATTACATCTGTTATTCTGTGTGTTTTCTGTCATAAATTTAGCAGTGCTTATGCTTGAAATGGGAGTTTGTAATGAGACTGAACTCTGTACATCATAAGTAATGTATTGAAACTATTAATCTGAGTAAAAGTATTGCAGAGTCACTTGTAGGAAGCATGACACAAATAACAGAAGGCCTTGAAAGTTATTCTGAGTGATGGGTTAGAGATCACCTTTTACTTTGTAATGACAGCTAAGTAAAACATGAGCATCACATTGCCAACCTTTAGATAATATACTCGTAGAATGAAGTTAACATGTAATGGCAAAACTAGTTCTTTCCCGTAACTCCTGATGGCTTTGCCACTGCTTATTTTTTTCTTCTAGCTTGCCATTGCTTATGCACATGCATGCATGAAACGAATCCCGTAATGTTATTTTTTTGTTTCAGAAAAATCATTGCAAGATGGCCACTGTGCATATGGACACAAAAGCAGAGACTATCTTGTCATGTTTTTTCTTAAACTAATAGAAAACTATTACAAGATGGCTGCTGCACATGCTTATACATGCATTGCAATAAGAAAGTAATGTCTTTTCTTTTAGTTTAATAAAAACCATTCCATAATTATCACCGCACATGTTCGCACAGGTGCACACTTGGGCACTCAACTTGGGATTGGTAACAAAAAACGTTTTAGATCGCCACTTGCGCATAGAGGAGCATGTGTTTCAGGTAGTGTTGGTGGGTTTTACTTTTTTTAATTAACAGAGCAGCACCAGAATAGATGCACAGAACAGAAAGACACCAATAGAAGAAGAGAACACAGCGCCATAAGCATTTAGCATTTTAAGGGTCGTTAATGCTCCAATTCAGGGGCCGATTCCGATTCGGGCCGGAAATCTCTCCGACCGAGCCGGACCCGGAGAGATATCCGACCGAATCGGACCCGTGCAGCCCGACCGAACGAGTACGATGCACACGTATGCCATCGGACTCGAGTCGGTCGGACTCCCATTGAAGTCAATGGGAGCCTGTCGTACAACACGTACACGGGCTCCCATTGACTTAATGGGTGCGAGGCGGACAAGGGCGCACCCTACAGCGTGTTCCGCGGTGAAGCGACTCGCGCCGTACACGCACAGGTAGGGGGGACCCATGGGCCCCCCTGTGTGCGACTCGCGTGGCTACGCGTACAGGGGGGTCCAACACGGACCCCCAAAGTACGGGTCCGACTGCTCTTTCGAGCCGGAGTGCGCGGCTCTGTCGGACTGCTCGCGGCGCGCATCGTACTTACCCGGCCGGGGAACGTCTCCATTGCGCGGTGCGAGTCGAGTCCGAGCGAGTCGGTCTGTGCGGTTCGACCCGGGAACGAGTCGGTCGGGTCGGTCGGAGCGGTCGGGACGCCCGGACGAGTCGGTCGGCGAATTCGCATCTTACTCGCTTGCCCGGACGCGCGTACGAATCGGTCGGGAAATAGGGCTCCGAATCGGATCCGGTAAAGCCGAATCCGATTCGGAGCCCTACCGGCCGAGATCGGAATTGGCCCCTCAGTGTCTGCGACCACTAAAATGCCTTTTCTTATGTACTAATCCTTTTTTAGGAGTAGGAAAAGTTTTGCTGATTCCTAAAATGGCAATGAAAATTATATCGATCTGGTATTTGGAAGGGATGTGTTGTAGCCTTCTCTTTCAAATACTGAATCGGTATCTTATGTTTCAATGTTTTGTGACTGAAATCAGTTTGCAAAACATTTATATTTTACTGATACTACAAAGGCGGTAGTAATGCATCCATAAAAGGAAATGAAAAGAAAAGTTTGTTGAAGAGTAGTCAGTGGTCCACAAGATCATTTTCAACTGTTAAAAAACAACAACAAAAACTTTTCTTTATAAACAAAATCTTGTGTCCTCTAAGGAAAAGAGGCTTCATATAAAAAAAGTTTACTTCACTGAAAGACAATTACATACATGGTGGTCTGCTAACCAAAGTAGGCCACCTTCCCTGCTATGTCCTCTAACCATAGTGAGTACAATTTGCAACATACCTCATTAATATTCATGTGGTAGGTCAGATTGCAACTCACTATAAATCAGATTTTCAAAAGCCGACCTAATAGTGCATAGGTCAGTATTTAACAATCTTTGCTGATCACAAAAATACTAGTCACATTTGCAGACTAATATTTTGCAACCAGATATTCATACGTCTGGTCCTAAGTCTTTCATGCATTGCAAAGTCTCACATCAGCAGTGGAAGGAGAAATGCATCTAAATACTGTGGACCAAAATGCACTCTGGCCTTGACACACACAGGTGTAGGGAGCAAAGCCACTGAACTGAAACAGGTGTAGGGATGTGAGATAGATAAAATAATCACCGTCTCATGAACACAGGTTGGACACAAAATCCAGTCTAAATCTATATTTGCTACAATAGGTCTGTTTGCCAAGAGACAGCTAAAATTCATAGTTTTAAAACAGGACTAGCACACAAAATTATATGAAAATTATTTAATAACCATGTAATATAAGAGCTACTATCAACATAGTGAGACGTTATCAGTAAGTGAAAGCTGTTAATAAATTAAAATAATTAATCATTTACATTGACATTGGAAGCACATGTACGATATGTTAGTGGCTGGTCCAAAAATGCCAACTGTAACTAAAGGGTGATGTGCAACAACACAGTAATTAAGAAAACAATCCTGAATCAAACTCTACATTCATATTGAGAAAAAATACATTGACACTCCCTACGCTTTTTTTTACATTGCATGCCGATCTATTCTGAAAGTAACAACATTCTGAATAAGAATCTAACAAACAAGATGACAAGCAGCCAGAAATGATGTCAAGTAAAATTAACTTATGAAAATTATACAGTTTCAGCAAGTAATATTTGCTTCCTTGAGCAGTGTTGAAGAGCATGTTTTTATTTTTTAGACTCAAAACACAATACTAAAACAATATACTGATATTATGGCTTTGATAATGAAGGTGATGATGTCAATAATGTTTATTGGTATTGGTAGTACTATAATTAGAAATTATTATTAATATTATTATAAGTATTGTTTATTATGATATACATTTTCTGTATACTATGGTTTAACTTCAACCAAAGCATGTAAATGTGGAACCCTTTTGAAGCAACCCAGTGTTTCCATAAAATTGTCCTTTTGTTACCATTACCTAGGGTGGAATGAGGTCAAGACTTTAGTCCAAGAAAGTGCCAGGTGAGCACAAAAACACAACCACTTAAAAAATGTGTCTAATGTTAGGCTGTATTCAGCAAAATGTTATTTATCATTAAAACCAAGTCAAATATGTGAGCCTGTCAAATGAGCAAAGATCAAAGTGATGACGTTTAAGCAAAATGTAGAAGAAGACATCACTTGCATATCTAAGTTCTTGTAACAGTACCTTTTAAACAGTCCCACACATGTACCTCTTTAAGTATATTACTGCATAGCACACCTTTTACGAATCACTTAATATAACATTGGTGCAGACACACACACAAACACAAACACACACAATGAATGAGCACACACACACACACACACATGAATATATCTAATAACAAAAAAAAATCTGCAAACAAGGTAAACCATGCAAGGCACAGTGGACCCTATTCACAAACTGCATTTTGTAGTATGGTATTAGTGCTATATTTGTACTTTTAATGTAATATAATTTTACAAAGTGCTCTTCACAAACCTACATGTGAAGGTCATCACCAATACCTCTCCTATATTTTATGTGCAGAGATCTCCACATCAACTGCGGATATCTCCACTAACAATTTAGGGGCATATTCACAAGGAGCTATCGCCGAGTTAACGGCACTTCAGCGCAGCCAAAGTTGCGATAAATTTATCGCCCCATTCACAAGCTGGTGCTAACAGCCCATAACACCAGTTAATCCGCGATAGCATCCGCAAAAAACATCGCCACAGATGACCCCGGCAACTATCGCTAATGGGATGCAGAGTAGGCGTTCCCGTGCAAAAAGCTGCAAAAACACCACTCCGCAACATTCTCAACGCCCAGCCACATCGGCAAAAAGACCACGAAACATGCGATAATGCGCGTTAGCAGCGGGAAATTAACACCTGCTCTGACCTGGTGTAAAGTCGGACGACAGCCTGCACCACAAAAGAGAGCCCAGCCCAGAGCCACACCTGAAGAACAACAGATGCCATGGAGCCACTGAACATGTGTGCCGGACACCCAAGAGGGCCGCAACACCCACCGCAACCACCCCCAGGACCACACCCCACCCCATCCCCTCCTGGGCCCCACCCCGGGCACCCCCACCTCCACCGGACCAAGACACTGCACATCAACGGCACGAAAACATGAACAAAAGCACCCCCCTGATGTCGCACAATTGCAACAATCAACATACATTTGAGCACTGAAATCCAGATTCACACATTCACCATTGAAAGACCAAACAAAATGTCACATACTAATCTGTCAACAAACAACTATTATGAAGAGTCATGGCAGTGCATCCCTGGACAATCTGTGACTCACAGCCTGCAAGACAATATCCAAGATCAGAAGGTGTGTCAGGCACTCATCAAAGGACAGGGAGAGAGAGAAAGAGAGAGACTGAACAAGGAGCACAAGGCCAATCGGGCCCTTGGCTCATGCAAACATGCCAACAGATGCGTGTGTCACGAAATCTGTGCACCCCAAATCACAGGCCTGGCATTAAAGTCAGCGCGAAGTCCACATCACATTTAAGAAATGCAAGTAGTAGTCAGACAAAAATCAGGAATGAAAGCTCCTTTGTCTCAACACACAAGGCTGAAGGCCAAGCCAACTCCCAACCTTGGTCCTGAATGCGGCTGGCACACCCTGCGTGAGATACCATACCAGCCTACATCGACTCCCACACCACGAACTGCGCTAATGAAACACCAACATGCCCACACCCCACACACACTTGTCCCTGCACGACCTACACCTGCAAGGGATGCCCTTGACACATTGGTTAAAAACTACCCATACGTCCAAACGTTGCACACACATAAGACTCATTGCCCAGAGCTGTGGCATTTCGTCCACCGAACTTCCGCCGGTCTGAGGAGTGCCGGTGCTACGAGACCAACAAACGCAATGGCAGGCATTCCCGGGCACATGCACAACCCCTGTCACGTGGAACTGTACCGTGCACGAATGCTGCATCTGTTGGGATCCCTGCCAATGCTAGTGTTGCGAATCAGTTTCCGTCTGAGTTTCCGTCTTGCCTACGTCACCTGCGTCCAGCCCTGGTTCCACTGTTGAACATGCACATTCGAGTGGCCCATGGAGGTCTGCCTATCCAACGCAACTGTAGCTGAATTGGATTATGACCTGACAGTGCGCCCCCTATTGGCCCACGAACAGGAGTGTAACCGTGATACCCGTGCATGGGATGCACTGATCTCTGGCGTACATGCTGGCAGTTGCGCATGGGAGATTGCACAACTCCTTGTGTGCAGTGACCACATCGAGGCGCTCCCCTATTGGGCTGTGTTGCGGATTGGGGAAACGGCATGGACTGAGCACATCTACCCGGACCAGTTAATGGATTTGCTCACCCTGGTGTTCCCTGAACCCGACAACGACGTACTATTGGAACACATTGCACATGAAGCTGCGCTGGCATTCATGGGCGAGTAACTACATTCCTGCAGCCACATCGGATTAACACCCACAGCACAGGTCCCAACACCTTGTTGCTTCGTGGGGAATGCTCACATATCCCACCACAACAGAGGACATGTCTGCCTCCGTCTGGACTCTGAATGCATGTGCGTGGAACTACGTGTGTGTACATACACCTGTGCAAGGTGATGCAGTTCCATGGTCGGAGCAGGACAGCGTCGTTTGGCAACGTCACCAATTTAGACACACTGCTGGGGGGAGAGTACACACATGGCAATGTAGCATGACATGTGAACTTGTCGGACCCTTTCACCTGATCACTGTCAGCAGAGCAGACAGTCGGCACAGTCGGGTGGCAGAGCACTATGCAGACACCATGGGCTGTGAGTCGTGCCCCCTCACACGGGGAAATGGGCAGACGCCAAACAACACATGACTCGTCCAGCAAGGCAAGGTGGGCTGAGACCGTTGCCATCCGTGATGATTGGTGTTCAGTTTTTGCCCCCCCATTTCCTGCACCTCAACATGTTCCCATGCTGCGTGTAAGTGTCTTTAGCATGTCCCTGCATGTTGTGGCTGTTGCCTTGTCTGTACTGACACGCACATGTCAATAAAGCCTACGCAACATCACTGGTGTCTAACTGTGATGAGTGTTGATTAGATTGACCACTCCTGTGCCACAATGAGCATTGTCCCTACACAGGGAGGGACTGACTGGCGCATGTACAATGGGGGTGGGTCCCTTTTGACAGCCACACCTCTGTGAGCCAGACATTGTATTGGGATAGTTGCTGGCCGACCTGTGCACTGTCGTGTCTTCAGCAATGTGAGTATGGTGTCCAACCTCTGACCATGTGGAGCAATGTTATACATCATAACAGAATGTGTCCACACAGATGTGTGTAAGTAGGTATGTGATGTGAAGTTCTGTTGTCACATGTGATGTAGGACACCACTACTGGCCTGCTACAGATTTGTTTCATTCCTACACACAGCCCTATTCAATACATGGACATGTGCCTACGTTGGGGGGTTGTGACATTGTTGGTAATGTGCAATGGGGACACAGCTAGTACTCACCTTCACAGTCATCCAATTGGCCATGTGTCTCAGGGACATACATGCGCATTGATGTCATTTGCCAGGGTGTACCTTCTTGTGCAATCACTGACCCTACATCCAGCCATACTTTAATACTTGAGTGAACATAGTCATGACACATCTGTGTGATTTCGAATGTTTTATTCACATTCTGGTGAATGACGGAGCTGGAGCTGTACATGGCCATCCAAGCCCACATTACATGGAAGCCCAGTGGTGGGCCAACCAGAGTCCTTTGGGGATTGAAAAGTGATGTGGAAGAGGGAGAGTGCAATCCGCAGCAGGATTGCTGTGTGATTGTCAAGCAGTGAAGATATGGCAGTCCGTGTCGGGGTCCGGGTGAATGTCGCAGAGTGTTCCGGGGTCAGTGGAAGGTGTTGTCCCAGGGCATGATGCATAGAGCAGAACCAGGCAGGGACAGGCCATATGGCGGTGATGGATGCTACTGCCTCCTTCCTCGCACAGTAAGTACCATTCACATCTTACTCCTCTGATACTTCTGTGTCCAGTGTGTCCGGTGTGTGTGGCGGTGTAATGGCTGCATCACTATGTGCCACTGACACATCAGGGGTCGGAGATGTGTGTGTCGAAGTTCCCGCTGCAGTTATCTGTGACTGGCTCAGTGGCAGCAATGGCAAGATGAAGACCTGCAGGGCATGGAAGATCCCAGCTACATTTCGCTGGTGTTCAGCCGTGGCAGCCATACTTCCAGCCTGCATCTGCTCCATGGTCTCCATTGTCCTCCGCATCTGTGCCAACTCTGTGCTGTCATCGCTGGTGCCTGTCTGACTAGACAGTTCTTGTATCCGAGCAATGGCCCCAGCGAGGTCAGCCAAGGAGTGTTGTTGAGCATGGTGCGGACAGGGGGTGTCCGTTAGTGACTGTACGTGGTCCCTGATGGGACTCAGACACCCACGTATGGCATCGAGTTTGGCTGCCACGAGCTCGAAACCCACCCACAGCTGATCAGCCAAGTCCACCTGGAAACCTAACACACGGCATTGGAATTCCATGTATTGTTCGTGGGGGTCCTGGGAGACAGCCGTGGTCGTGTGTGTTTCCTGCTGTGTGGTCTGTGCAGGTGGTGGGGTCACCTCGGGGCAGCTGGCCTGCCCTGCTCCTGGGGGTGGGGTGCGGAGGCTGTCCATTAGCCGTTGGAGGGTGTCTTGACATATGTGCAGGTTGTCCTCTTCATCATCACTGATGAGATGTGTGGTCTGCTCTGCAGGAGGTGTTGATTGTCCCTCTGCAATGTAAAGGGGAGATGCAGGTTAACAGAGTTCCCCATGTATGTTGACGCTTTGCAGATGTTTACATTCAGACTGCATGCCAATTTACATTGTGACTGTTTTGTTGGAGCTGGCTATTTGATGGCAGACAGTGGGATTTCGAGTACATGACGGATGTGTGGTAGTACCCGTACATTATCATCACACAGTGTCAGGCAATGCCAGATGTGAGTGGACAGTTACTACGCACAAGCGGAACCTGTTGTGTCCTCTGTCCTGTGGTGTAGGTGTTGCACTTTGTATCACATTGCCGTCATTGCTGATGTTCTGTGATTGCTATGTGTGTGTGCTGCATTGTGGGGGAGTTGCCCCTGCAGCTCTGTTTTGTGTACCCTTATCCCTTTGAGGCGGTGTGCCTTTGAATTGTGTGCTTTTCGGGGGCTGAAATGTTTGCGACTTGGGTCATATGTGCTCCTGGACAGATTTTGTGGCCTTGTGCATAGTACGTCTGCTGCATGTATTGGACGGCATGGGTTGTGGTTGCACGTGGATATGTCAGAGTGTGACCTGCTCCTTTACGGATGTGATCCGCACTGGGCCACCTCCATGTCGACCCGTGCACCATGTAATGTTTTTTGGCTGCTGCCATGCTATCGGGCATGCAGTGTCACTTGCATAGTCAGTGTGGCTCACACAGCCGCTGCTTTTCTGGATTCATCACATGTGCATGGCTCGGTTGTGTCGTTGGTGATTTGGAGGGGGCGCATATGTGCACATGGTGGACGGGGGCCTACTTGGTGTTTGTATGTGTGCTGCAGTGTTGCAAGTGTATCAGGGACATGTTCCACAGTCATTTTGTGTGTGTAGTGTGCTCTACTTAATTGTGCATGTCTGCCATTGTGCCCATCTCCCCCCGTCCCCCAGTCCCTGGTGGTTACTCACCCTGTTGCTGTTGGGTCAGGTCATTTCGAGCTGTGTCCAGGCCCCCAACTCCTGCCACCGTCTCCACACTGATGACTGTGGCCACCATTTCCTCCAGCTCCTCCAGCTCCTCCTGTGGCGCAGGACTCCCACCTCCAGTCGCCGTTGCTGCCTTCCTGTTGGCGACGACTTTCTCCTTGGTTTGGAAGTGCACTTCATGCCAGCGCCTCTTGACCTCCTCGACACTCCGACTGCATTGACGTTGGTGACGATGGACTGCCAAATTTCCGTTTGGGTTGCCAGTGCCGCAGTGGAGGTGACGAACAGTTGTTGATGGTGTTCTATCACCTCCGTGACGATGATCCGGTATTCCTGCGGACTGAACCCCGTCTTCCTCTTCTCCTTGCCCTTCCCCGAACAGGGGGTTCCTGGCTGGTCCTCCGTGGGGCTTGTGGAGTTCGGCTTGTCCTCTGCACTCGGTCCGGGTGCATCCATGGTGCTACGCAGTTTGAATTGGTATTGGTGTTTTTTTTTCTTTGCTTTTATGGGGCATTTTCCCGCATGACGTGTGGGGATTGCAGGCCTGTCGCTGGTTTTCGCTAATTTTGTTATCGCGCTTTGTGGCATCGCAACTTTTTGGGCGTTCGTGTTTCGCATTTTTTGTTTGTCGCGTTGGTTTTTACGCGGTCATTTGGTGCGTTATCATGCTGCTATCGCATGGTCCTGCCAGCTTGGGAATTGGACGTTAAGACAGTGTTATTTTCTCGCGATGGACTGCGATATGCAAAGTTGCGTTAAGCTAATTTTGCGATAATTATCACACGTTCTTGAGAATATCCCCCTTAGTATTAAATGTGGGAGGGACAGGTTGGAGGGCTAGAAAATGGGAAATATTTACTACTAAAGTGGAGGGGTTTTGGGAGGAGTAATGGGGCTAAAGATGGATTCGGGAGGGGTTTAGGGAGGGGCATGCATCCACTCACAAATTGGAAGCTCATTCCTATTCACAAGCTTTATTTCAATTTTTACCGTAGCCAAAAAGGACCCTAAACAGTAGTAATGTACTCCAACTCAGAACTGGGGTAAGGCCAGCATCACACATGGCCAACTACAGGTTCTGCAACCCTGTTCCATAGAAAATAATAGAGGTAGGGATCATTATGTCCCTTGATCTGAAAGAAGCTTGCTTGTGTCCACACTAACAACTATGCTTCATGGGCAAAGATGGTTATGTGTGCCTTTTTGAGAAAGAACTGACAAACCAGATGACCCCTGAGATTCCTACCACCATCAACACATGTACAAGCTGGAAAACAATGTGTGAATCCTAATACAGGAGTCTAAATCTACACAGGATAAGGCTGGTCAGGGATTCCTCAAAAACGTAGGACACTCAGTTTACTTCCACCTTCACATTATTTGTCACCTGATGCACTAAGAAACTGCAGAAAAAGTCAAAAACGTATTACCACAGAGTTACTACTAATTTGGATCACATTTTAAACTTACTTGGAATTCGCTAAGAATTTTAGCAGGAATACTGGAAATCTGCATATTTCCAGGAGTATCGAAATGTGTAAACATCTCCTCCTACAGAAATGTAGCAAATTTACATTTTTTCATTGAGAAATGTTATGTATTTGGACTGATTTACTTTTTTATTGAATTTCTCAATGGAAATAATATTTTCAGAAGTAGAATCCCTTGTCTTACATTCCCATCTAATTTGGGGTTGTTCCCTCCCCTTTCCCACCCTGAAAATATAGTCGCTCGTGCCCATCAGAGGAGTAATTCTCAGATGATTTTCATGGTGGGAATTTACCACCAAAAGTTTGTAAATATATATATTATGTCTCTTACTATCAGTATTATTGTTTTCATTCCATTCACAACTATTTTCTTCAGTATATATCCATGAAATTAGCAGGGGCAAAAAGACAGAGGTCTGATACAAATGTTTGTACAAAAGTCATGCAAGATTTAAACAGAAATCTTCAAATTGGAATAAAATGATCATGTAAGTGTTAACAAAGCTTGATAACTACATATGCAAATCTTACAATGTACAAAAATACTTAAAATCAGAAAAATATTTAATGTTTGCATTCCAAATCATATTGAATGTCATGTTGTTGAAACACACATTGCTGAATTTATTTGTATGAGGCCATGAAATATTTTAAAAAAAATACAAACCTCGTTTACTGCAACATAGTACCTTTGCTTTAGGAAGCGGGGTGAATTGTCATTCCTGTCTCGCACTACAATCCGTACTTCATGGTTGATGATGATACCAACTTTTTGGTTTATACACTGGACTTGAACAACAATAGACTGGATGGAGACAGGAGGCTATAAAGCAAAGTGGCAAAAACTTTAATATTTTAAAAAAAACGTTTTTATGCTAAATGTAGCTGACATTGTAATTCAATTTGAGTCTAAATTGTACTTTAGTGATTATCTCAGCACTCCACTTCTTAAAATAATAAACTTCCTGAAGGTTCTGCTCGTCATAATATCAAGGCTCACCCAGAATTCAGCCAACACTTTACTAATTATAGTAGTCAAAGTTACTCAGAGCTCTGTCCCTAATAACACGCAGAATAACATAGAACTTTGGGCTGGCCGAAGGGTGTCTGAATTTTTTTTTGACAGTTGGGCTTTGGGTCTGGTTAGAATGGCCTAGAATAGGCTACAGGGCAGAGTTCCAGATGACTCTCTTCTCTGAGATACAATTGTGTTTGTCTGGTCTCCTGACTCTTTTAAGAACAACAGAGATGGTCACTTGAGTTGCCCCTTTGTATGTAAGGTGGCGTGTTGGTTTGGTAGATCTACTGGACTCAGCTGGATTCTTTGTGATGTTAGGAATTGGGACCTGGGCTGGGCTTGAGCTATACCTGTGATGGTCTTTGGTCTGGGCTGTGTGCCAGGATTGAATTTGTGTTGCAAGTTGCTTGGTAAGGCATGTGAGAGACTGGTCAATTGCTTCATCTTGGATATGGTCTGGGCTCTCACCTGGTTTTGTCTCTAGTGTGTTTTTTCCAGCCTGGAGGTATCATTATCCTGGGGTGTTGGTAGAAATGACCTCTTTCACATGTTTTGGATCCAGACATGAGAGGTCTGAACTCTTTGCTGGACAGGTCTCATGGGACTTTCAATCAGGGCTGAGAATTAGGCAGGGCTTTAAACAGCACTTCCAACAGAGGAAGTTATGGACAGGATTGGTCTCTGGTAGGACTTAGCTAACAACCATATAGCAGAACACGGCTGGATATTGCTATGACCTTTGATTTGATCAAAGTTTGGCCGTGAGCATGACCAGGCACCAGACTGTATTGCTTCTGGCAGAACCCTGTGTTTTAATCCAGTTTTATTTTACTTTGGGCATAGCTATCCACTATGCTTGGCCTAGCTCTTTCCTGTCCTTGAAGAGGGGCTAGGTTCAAGAAAGGTCTAAACTTGCAAAGGAATCAAACAGAGGTATTTGTGCATTTTCAGTAAAATTAAATGTGAAAGAAGCATAACAGCCAATTTCCTAAAGGGCTTCTGTTGGTGTGCAACCAATGGTGCTGGCTCACCATTGTGTGACTGCGACCCCTTCTTGATTTGCTCTCCAAAAGCCATGTCCAAGAGGCCTCATTTGATATACATGTCCTACTGCCATAGAGATGATCTGCTTTTGATAATTCTCTTTGCAGAAAATAATCAGCAACAGTCCATTCCAAACACAAATTAATATGGAAGATTTATTGGGAAATTCCTTGCAGCTTTGTGCTCTGCTGTGATGTTGTACAGCAAACTTCACAGAGAGCAGGCACTTTAGGCCTGTTCCACACGTTACTATTACCCTTTCACAAAACCTGCACCTTCAAATAGATTCCTCCTCCAAAAGAGGGGTCAGGGTATTGGTCCTTTTAACATTCATCCTTTTAATATATCCTGCACTGATTTCATGTATGTATGTATGTATGTATGTATGTATGTATGTATGTATGTATGTATTATTGTGTTAGCAGCATATGTTTGCAGCTAATAATGTTGTACAAGGCAACTAAAACAAACGATATCAGAGAGACTGATTATATAAGACAATATATGCAAATATATTTGCAGTGGGCAATGAAAGGGGAATCTGTATGGCTAAGTAGTGTTTATTTTTGTTTAAACAGAACTCACAAATTTCAACCCTCTGACCCAGATGGCAACCTGGTAAAGGAGGCTATAATTAATAAAAGTGGTTAATCTGGCAGTTTGCTCAAAACATATTATACAAGGCATTCATCGTCATTTTCATAATGTTAATTTTGGAACTTTAAAATTCCCCATAAAACACACAATAGATCAATGGAAAAAATTACATTTGAAAACATGAAAAATATTTGGTTTACGTTGTTGCATAGATCAATATATATATATTCCATATGCAGAAGGTGCATTTGCATTCATAATGTAATGCATAAAAAAACATATTAATTCGCCCTTCTTTGACCTTTTTAGTTGTCAATTTATAAAAGCAACCAACAAAAAGTACAAACATAGAGCCTCATTTACAATGAATTGGCAAAGGGCAGTACCATGACTGTTTTTGCTGCACTGCCCTACGCCAATTCGAATGGGCAGGAATGCACCGCATTTACAAGATATGGGGCCAGATGTAGGTGGCCAAATACCGAGCGCTAACGCTGAAATTCGCAGAATTTCAGCGTTTGCGATCGCTATTTGGTTGCGAGCAATGTAGGTGAGTTTAAACCTACTAGCAAAATAAGGAATCGCAAAATTGCGATTCCTTATTTTGCTCTTGCATTTAAGGAATCGCGAATTGCGATACCTTAAATGCAATGTAAGTAGCACAAAAGAAAGTGCACTTTAGCCTTAAGGAATCGCTAATTACCACCAACTTCAAGTTGGTGGTAATTAGCGATTTCCTTTAAAAAAGCACTTTTTTGCTTTTTTTAAAGTGCCATGTGGCACACATTCATGCCCTTAGGGCATGTATGTGCGCCACATGTGCACACATGCATATTTCAGGGGTGCAACAGGGTGTCCTTTTGACACCCTGGCACCCTTGAAATAGCTCCTGCTATTTGCGATTCTTTAATAACGAATCGCAAATAGTGAATATCTTCCCATTCATTCCTATGGGCCTCCTAGCCCATAGGAATGAATGGGTAGGTATTCCTTATTAACGAATCTCAATTTGCGATTCGTTATTAAGGAATATTAAGAAATCGCTAATATTTAAGCGATTCCTACCTACATTCAATTTTGCGAGTCCTTAATAGCGAATCGGTAAAATTCGCTATTAAGGACTCGCAAATTTAATTTTACCTACATCTGGCCCATGGTGCATTCCTGTACTTTTTGCCTGCCCCATAGTGCAAGGGTGTCTGCATTGTTGGCAGGATTGTTTTTGGCAAGGAAGGGGCCTTCTCCTCATTCTACGTGTGCTGCAGAATACAGCACACATGGAAATTGGAAAAAATGAGGAGAAATGAAAACATTTCCCCTCATTACGCCTGCTCTGGGGAAGCATAAGATTTTGGCACATCCCCATGTTTACTTGATTTTTTAAATCTGGGGCAGCATCAAAATCCATGGGTAATCCGTGGGAACACCCACCACAACGCCCATGGAATGCCTACTTGATGCAGAGGACGGCAAGGCAGCGCTTTGCTCTCCTTTGCCATACTCCATATCTATGAGGCCATGCAAAGCCACGCAGAGTGGCTTTGCGTTGCCTCATAGATATGACTGAGAGGCCTGCACTACCAGAGTGTAAAAAAAAGTGACGCTTCTGCAGCACAGGCCTCTTGTAAAATGAGCCCATAGTTCATAAATAATAAAGGACCAAAAAGTTTTATTTCAGTTTAAATTACGTTCTATTTGACTCCCGAAGCATGAATATAGAATTAGCTATACAGATTTGAATGTGAGTTAAATCCATTGTCTTACATAAATTGGAAGCCTCTTTCCTTATTCTTACAACCATTAATTTGAATATAGGTTTGACTCAGGATTTTCTGAGCCTTAAACATTGGTGAGTTTAAAAAATAAGATGCATTTCATATTTTCTATGGGCCATGTTATAGATACAATACATAGAATTTGGGGGTGACCATCTTGATGTACAGCTAGCCAGAGGTAGGATACCTAGACCAAATTTGATGTCAAGAATTGTCATTAAAGGCGATGTCATTGAATCAAGGTATTTTTTTGTCCTTCTTTCCACAAGGCATTTATGGCAAAAATACACCAGGCTTAAGAAGATTTAAGCACTACGTTAAAATCTTCTGTGAGTATAGTGCGTTATTTAAAAAAACAAATAACTGCAAAACTTACATGACTAATCAAGGTCCAATCAAGCCAATGCTGTTTAACCATAAGTCCAACAGTGTATTGTGTATGTGGACAATCCATGGGAGCATTCCTCAAAAATATCCTAAAGGATAATAAAGCCTATATCTATATCCCCATGCAATACCCACAAATCTACCTGTTAGCAATTGAGGTTTCTGGTTAGCAGAGTGCACACCTTGTACAAGTCACAATCCTAGTCAGGTTAAGTCAGATACACAACATAAATTAACCTGTACTCACCCTCTGGTAGCTTGGCACAGAGCAATGAGGCTTAATTTAGGAGGCAACGTGTAAAGTATTTGTGCACACTTTACTTACAGTAACAAGATTAAATGTAAAAACAGTGTTTAGATGTCACTAGCGGTCAAACGGTTACTTGAGGTCACGAGGAATCAGTACAAATCTAAAGTTCAGGCCGACAGCGATGGAGGGCAGGCCGGCAACAGAACCCATGCAGGACCCACTGAAAAGAACATTGTGCGGAGCAAGCATCAGTGTCGGAGGCTTCTCTGCATTAGTTCAGATCCCAGCAGTTGGGTTGATGCGTCGGAGTCGAATTTCGCAGTCGGTGTCGAAGGATCAGTGCTGCGTCATCATCGAACCTTTCAGATGGGACCTGCATTGTCATTGAATCAGCACTGCACTGGAGGGCACTGCATCAGTTCCGAACAGCGCAAAAGTGTCCTTGCATCAATTTTTGCAGAAAACAGTTGGAGAACCCACTTTTGAGGCCAGGGACTGGAGTGGGCACCTCGGGCAAGGGCAGGACTCACAGCAGCACCAGCAGAGTTACCAGAAGTCTTTTGTGTCCCTGAGACTTCGGAGAATAGGAGGCAAGCTAGCAAGCCCTTCGGGAATCTTGGTTCAAGGATGTAGAGAGCAGGTCCAATGCCTCACACTCCCAGGCAAGAAGCAGCAGGCAGCAGGCCAACACAGCAGAGCAAGTAGCAAAGTGTCAGTCACTCCTACAGCACAGCAATCAGCAGGCAGCAGGCCAACACAGCAATGGATGTAGCAAACTGGCAGTCCCTCCAACATCACAGCAGTTCTTCTTCCAGACGGTATGTCCTTGGTTCCAGCAAAGTTCTGATTTGGTGGTGTTACGGGTCCAGTACTTATACCCAGATGTGGCTTTGAAACAGGTGGAGACATTAAAAAGGCCTTTGAAGGTCACAAGGTCCTTGCCTTTCCTGCCCTGGCTCCAGACACAGTACAGAGGGGTATGTAGCTCTTTGTGTGGGGACAAGCACAGCCCTATTTAGATGCCAGTTTCAGCTCCTCCATCCCAATCTACCTCAGGAAGGCTCATCAGCCTGGTGATGGGCCATCAGGATGCAAATGTCACACCCCTTCTCCCTTTGTGTTACTGTTTAGAGACAATGCACAAAGCCCAGCTATCACATAACCCAGACGTGTATTCAGGAACAGGCAGATGCACACAATGGTTAAAGTAAGAAAATCCAACTTACTAAAAGTAGGATTTTCAGACTTGCAATTTAAAATCTGACATCATCATAAGTTGTGATTTTAAATTGTGAGTTCAGAGAGACCAAACTCCACCTTTTTATCTGCTCCCAATTGTACATTGCACTGAAAAGATGTTATGGCAATCCCAATGTTAACCTACAGGAGAGTTAGGCCTTGCATCAGTGAAAAAACAATTTAAGAGTATTTCACTACCAGGACATGTAAAACTTAAAAGTACATGTCCTACTTTTTAAATACACTGCACCCTGCCCATGAGGCTACCCAAGGCCTAACTTAGGGGTGTCTTACATGTAATAAAAAGGAAGGTTTGAGCCTGGCAAGTAGATTAACTTGCCAGGTCAAAATTGCACACACAGGCTCTGCAGTGTCAGACCTGAGCCATGTTTAAAGGACTACTGAATGGGTGGCACAATCAGTGCTGCTGGCCCATTATTAGCACTTAATTTACAGGCCCGGACACATATAGTGCACTTTACTAGGGACACATAAGTAAATTAAATATGCCAATTGTGGATAAGACAATGTTACCATTTCTAGAGTACAGAGTATATGCACTTGAACAGTGAAGGATCAAAGTACTGGCGCAGAGGTTAAAACAATAGTACACTTTCATATATACAAATGACAAAAGGTTAGGGGATTGAATACAGTGATGAATACAGATCTGCGTTTGACACAAAATCAATCAATGGGTTGAGGACCCATTTTTCACTTGATTTGTATTGACCTTTTAACCCTAGTGGACTAATCCATGGGTCATAATCATCAGGACTGAGCATTTCTTAGTTGCAAGCTACTGTAAGAGAAAAGGGTGAGCAAGGGTGTTGTAATAAACTCCAACAGGCAGCCAGAAAATGGTGTTGAGTTTATTGAAGAACAGCTACACAGCAGAGACAGCAAAATAGATGGCAATCAGCTGGATCCCAACTGCTCTCTCTCACCAATTCAAAACCTAGAACCCAGTGACAGTGCATCCAGGCAACCATCAACATTCCACATGACAGAGCCTGGAATGCAATACATATTAACTAAGCACAGCTTTAGTGATTTAAACACAAAGCACTATTGAGAGAGTATAAAAAATAAAAAAAACAGGAAAACATAAGATCGTACAAAGATTCACAACTGATATCTTTTAGGAATCACCTTCGATCTTGTGCTCCTCCTAAGAGGAACATGGGAGGGACCAACAGATTTGGGAGATAGAGGAACATCTGAAGAAAAAGGAACAACATTTTTTACTTTAACAATTTTTCCTACATTCCAAAAGTTACCTCCCTCGAGCTGTACAGCAATTTTTCCCACCCAGGTGACCAAAATAGGTGGACCAAACTTGTTCTCACCTTTCTTCACATGAGTGGAAGATTTAACACAAACAAAATCCCCCACAAATACAGGGACAATTTTTGCAGACTTCTTCTTGTCAAACCAAGATTTTTGTTTGAGTTGAGAATCAAAAACATTCTCTTTTACCACCTTCATAAGACTGTGAACATCAGGAACAGACTTGATCCACTTATTCATCCATGCTGGTTTAAAACTAGTGTTTGCTTTTCTCCCTCTCAATAATTCGAAAGGAGAAATTTTAGTCGTGGACTGTGGAGTGGTCCTGTAGAACCAAAGCATGCTATTTATGGAGTTGACGACATCACAGTTAGAAGATTTTGCCCATCTGATACAGTCTCCCACAACCCTATTCATGCGTTCTACAAGACCATTTGATTGGGGATGGTACAAAGAACTTTGCTTGATGTTGCACGACTGCAAGAAAGATTCGAACACATTGCTGGTAAACTGTGTACCGTTATCTGTCACCAATGTTTCAGGAAAACCTTCCCTCATAAAAACATCCTTCAAAAAGACAATAACATTTGAAGATAACATTTCTTTCGCAAACTTTAACTCGGGCCATTTGGACGCGTAGTCTATTAACACCATAATGAAACGAGAACCTCCAGGTAACATTTCTAGAGGGCCTATGATGTCCAACCCCAACTTGGATCAAGGTACAGAAGGACACTCAATGGGATGAAGAGGTGGAGTTGCTACTTTCAATCGTTTGTCAGCAGACCTTCAAATTGAGCACACATCAACCACGTCACACACATCACTGTCCATGGAGGGCCACCAAAAACAGTCACGAACTCTACGCTTAGTAAGTGTTGAACCTAAATGACCCTCATGGGCCTTAACAATAATACCTCTTCTAAGGCTCTGTGGAGGAATAAGTCTGTCAGCACGTACTAAAACACCCCCCTCCATTGAAATTTCAGATTCAACCTTCCAGAAAGGTTGCAAATAATGAGGGAGAACACGTTCTCTAGGCCAACCAGTCCTGACATACTCGCACACTTGTTGCAGAACCTCATCATTAGACAGTGCCTTCATCCAACTCTCTTCAATACCTAGACTATGTTCAGGTAAATCAATTGTAGTAATTAGACAGTCATCAGAATCCTCTTCACTACAATCCGCAACGCCAGATTCTTTTCCATTATCACTCATGGGGAACCTAGATAAAAAATCGGCTCTGACATTTCTGCCCCCAGACACATGAACAACATCAAACTGGTATTGCATCAGGCGAGAAACCATCCTGAGAATTCTTGGCGAACAGCATTTACTGGTGCCTGCACCAAGTATGTTGACGAGTGGTTTATGATCCGTTCTTAACAAAAAACGTCTTCCCCAGACATAGGAACGGAACCTTTCAATGGCCCAAAGACAAGACAATAATTCCTTTTCTATTACAGAGTATTGAAGTTCACCATTCCTCGGGACTCTAGTCGCAAAGGCAACGGTATTTTCTCCACACGGTGAATCTTGGGTCAAAACTCCGCCCAAACCTACTTGACTTGCGTCAACTGTAATACTGGTAGGTAATGCAGGATCATAAGGCTTAAGAGCACCACTGTTAACAAGACACTCTTTAACAAGACTCAGAGCTGAAGCACAATGATTTGACCAACAAAAAATCACACCTTTCCTGAGTAGTGAACTAATAGGTCATACTATAGATGCATAGTTAGGAATAAACTTGGAATAATATTCCAGTAAACCCAGCAAAGACTTAACTACTGTTTTGTCTTCGGGAGCAGGGGCACAAATTATCGCGTCTAATAATCCTTGTCTAGGTCTAATCCCCTCTCCAGAAATGAGGTGACCTAAATATTCAATTTCATCGCAGAGAAACTTACACTTTTCAGATTTAACAACCACACCGCGATCTTTGAAAATCTCCAAAACCTTCCTTAAGAGAGAATTATGCGAAGAAATGTCTTTAGTGTATATGAGGACATCTTCTTGAAACACAAGAACACCATCAATCCCACCTAACATGTTTTGCATGACACGTTGAAAAACGGAGGCCGCCGAAGCAAGCCCGAAAGGCATCCGTTTATATTGAAATGTGCCTAAAGGAGGTATAAATGCAGTAAGGTGACGAGATTCTGGATCTAGTTCAATCTGATGATATGCACTGGCTAGATCCAGTTTGGAAAAATATCGAGACCCTCTGACACTTGAAAATAAATCACAAATTTTGGGTAGTGGGTGAGAATCTATCCAGATTTCTTTATTGAGGGACCTCAAATCCACACAAACATGCAACCTTCCACATTTCTTGCGTGCGACGACTAAGGGCGAAAGCCACAGAGAAGATTCTGTTGGCTCAATTATCCCTTGATCACACAGAGACTTTAGCTCCGTTTCAAGATCGTCTCGAACGCTGAAAGGTACACCCCTTAATTTATGTTTGACCGGAAAGGCTCCATCTTTGACAATAATTCTATGCCTGAAACCACGAATGGTCCCAAGCTCACCAGAAAAAACTGATGGAAAATGATCCTCCCACTTGACAAAGTCTTGCCCCTCAGAGATTACTAGAACTTGTTCAGCACATCCAGGTTTGAGAATCATGCCAAATAGGCCTTGGTGGTACCATCCCAGAATGTTCAATCCTTTGACGGCAACATAAATCTTGCCAGAGATTTTCCTATTTTTGAAAGTAAGATCATCCTCGAAGTACCCCAGAAGATCGATTTTGTGACCTTCGTAGGAGACTGGCGAGCGATCAGGGGGTTGAAGAGATCTGTCACCCCATGTTTCGAAAAATAACTCTTTAGTCAATATAGTAATTCTTGCTCCCGAATCTACCAACAAATGTAGTGGTTTATCTCCTATAAAAATTTCCACAATAGTATCAACACATTCAATGGGATCATTGACATTTGAAATATGATCATTAATTTCAGTAACTACAGAAACAATTTCAGAATCAGATTCATAATCTGACTCCAAAACACATGCAACAGACCTTTTCTGATCATTGAATTTCTTTTTGAAACAAACTTTTGCAAAATGTCCTATTTTTTTACAGTAACTACAAACCACATTGGCACCAGGACACTTAGCACCCTTTTGATGTGGAGAATTACCACACCTATTACACACTTGTTTGAAATTTTGAACGTCAGATATATTTTTCCCTGAGCCAGAGTTTCTGATTGTAGAGTTTTTATTTGTAGACTTCCTGAATTCGCTTTGTTTCGGCTTAGAGATAGTTGAGACAACATTAACAGGATCAACATGTTTATCCTCTAACTCTTTCAAAGACACTTGGGAAGTCTCAATGCTTTTAGCAATTTTAATGGTTTCATTTAGATCAGGATTAGCAAGAGACAAAAGCTTCTGACGGATTTACTTGTCTCTGCAATGACAAACAAACTGGTACCTGATCAATTGATCATTAAACGTTTCAAATTGACAGGCAGATGCTAACTTACGTAATGTAGAAATGTAAGCATCAACATCTTCACATTCATTTTGCTGCCTCTTAAAAAATTCATGTCGCAAAACCATCAAACTTGGTTGTTTATGAAACCTTGTTTTAAGTTTTGTAATAGTGTCTTGGTAATCATCAATATCATCCCCAGGAAGATGAACAACTTCAGGAAGATGTTTGAAGATGGATCTGCCTTCGAAACCAAGGGAGTGGAGAAGCAGAAATCTTTTCCGTTCGTTACTGAACCTAGAAGCACCAATAGCTCCCAGGTAAGTTTGAAAGGCGTCAAACCAAACCTCCCATCTTACAGGAGGCTCTCCTGGAGATTCCAGGAAAGAAGGAGGAGGAGATACAGATTGCATGTCTGTAAAGTGCTTACAAAGCTTGAAACAGAAAATATAATACAAAAATAAATCACTTGTCAAATGTGGATAGTGTGCAAATCACTGTTTTATGATCTGCTAAAATAAACACACAGCAAAAAGCAAAACAAAATATGGTGTGCAGATCACCGTGTATTATGACCACAATATAGCACTTGAGTGTGCACAGCACTGTTTTATGATCTGCTACAATAAACACAAAGCAAGAAAATACAAAGAAAAAATGGTGTGCAGATCACCGTGTATTATGCCCAAAATACCGCACAAACAAAAAAATATAGTGTGCAGATCACCGTGTATTATGACTGCAATGTAGCACTTGACGATAGAGAAATGTGCCAATCACTGTTAGGAGATATGCTTTAGTGTGCGGATCACTGTCGCAATCCGCTTGAAACAAGATTAATTTGGTTTATGTTTTCGTTAAGAGGAAATTGTAGGCAAATAAGAAAGCTGTAGTAAAATGAGGACAAGTGTGGCCTCCGTGGCGGTTTATAAACCGTAATTGTTGAGAAAATAGTTGGCTGAGTCGAGCTGTAAACGTGTTAAGTTCAATGACAAATGGCAAAAGACGTCAAACGCAACATTGCTTAGTAAAGCTAAACACGCATTATTACAACAGCTGAAGACTTAGATGTGACGTGCTTCACCTGCGTCACAAACGTAGCGATGAGGAGATCAGGCAGCTGTGCGCGCGTCCGCCGGAGGAGTTAGGCCGTGGGGAAAACAAAGGCCCAACTAACAGCTTGCGCGATATAATAAAGCTCCCAGAGACCTTAAAACGGACAGTCCACATCTGACTGAAGACTGCGATATTAAAGTAAGCTCCGTTAAAGTTTTTTTTTTTATAAAACATGTAGAGAAGAGATTAAAATCTTCTTTTCTGGCTTGCGGTAAAAACGGTGCGTCGTGAAGAGAGAATGCCAGCGTGAGGGAATATAATGGAACAGTCTTACCGCTTTACTGCAAATTGTAGTCTTGACTATTAGTAGAAATAGAACTTGATATGCACGCTGAGTCCGTTGTAAAGCTGTGTAGCACGAATCGTCGCCACATAAATTGTTGTAATAAACTTCAAACAGGCAGCCAGAAAATGGTGTTGAGTTTATTGAAGAACAGCTACACAGCAGAGACAGCAAAATAGATGGCAATCAGCTGGATCCCAACTGCTCTCTCTCACCAATTCAAAACCTAGAACCCAGTGACAGTGCATCCAGGCAACCATCAACATTCCACATGACAGAGCCTGGAATGCAATACATATTAACTAAGCACAGCTTTAGTGATTTAAACACAAAGCACTATTGAGAGAGTATAACAAAGGGCCTTCTGCATCCCTCTGGAAATTCTGGAGATGTAACAGAGGTATATTCTCTGTATCATACCTCTTGCCCTGTACCCATTAGGGTGTCAGGTTTGGGCTCTGCTGATACTTAGATTTGATTGGATCACCCGGTAGTATAGCACTTGTGATGCCGTCATGACAATTCAGCGTTGTTTTTTTCATGGATATATGTATGTTTGGGACACTCAGATAGATAGGAATTGGCGCCAAAGTGCAAATTCATTATCATGTTTTTTTTCTCTTGATCTCGTCAACCTAATGCAAAAAGAAAGGTTTCCGATCCCCTATCAGATTTGATTGTCCGAACTTTGGATGAGAATGCAATGCACTGAACAGTGACCCGGAAATACATATCTCATATTTTATCTACTCATCCGGTGTGCATTGCACAATCACAACCTTCACAAAATCCATATGAATCTATATTAAACACAGATCCACTGCTCAGGTGCATTGTCGGAGTTAACTGATGTCAGTTTTTGGTAAAAATATTGAACTCTTCTGGTTTTTGTGTCTTTAGTGATGTATATAATGGCTAGTCATTTTGTTTTGAATTTGATTTAAAAATGTAAGACATCAGTGTTGGATGGATTGTCTGTGACTATCAACAGCATAATGTTACCTGGCCCTGCCACCAGTGGCGTAATGAAAAATGATGGGGCCCCCTTGCAGAATGTGATGACTGGCCCCTGAGTCTCCAATATCTCACATATATTCATTGGCCTTGAGCTGAATGGGGGTCTTATGAAAGTTGGGGGCTCCCAAAAAGGTTTGCCCCCCCGCACCACATGGGCTGCAGGAGAATGTGTTACAGCTCTGCCTGTTACAAGGATAGCACTGTATGGAGTTGCAAGCAGCTCAGCTCATCCTAAGTCCACACCAAGTCAGAATCCAGAACAATCTAGAACTGGAGCAAGAGGAGGACCCAGTCCTATCCAAATCCTAGCTATGTCAGGAAACCGCCACTGTACAGAGGCCAGAATTAGCAGTGTCATGATGTCAGCATACACCTAGCAGTGCTCAATCAGGAGCCTAGCCCAGCTCACTAGGTAGCTTAGTGCATCACAGCAGACAAACTAGAACAAAGGGTCAAAACCAGGAGCACATCTCTGCCATGGCAGGGCATCAAAATGTCTGGGTTAGCCCTAGCACTAGTTGCATCCTCAATAGAGAAGGTTCCTCCATACAGGATCTGACAATGTTGTTTGGAGATAAATATGTAATGTTAATTTGTCTTTCTTTGTATTTTAAAAATCAAGTTTTTTTCATGATTCCACTCTCAGCTGCTACACTTGGTGGGATAAGGCACCTGCTGCAGATAAGTGTGACATGAGCAATACAATTCCAGAGCAAGATAATGGTACATAAAGTAGAACAATATATAAATGAGAAAAGCAGATTATCGAATCAGAAATTAAGGCACAGGTGCAGCAGCCTTTCCTTAAAGGTGGAGGGGCCTCCCCCCAGTTTTTGCAGACATGAACAGTTTCGGTCAGGCTCAGCAAAGGTCAGCATGACAGACACTCTTTATATTAATGTCAGGCAGACATGTGCTATACATGCGCTAAATGTACAGGTGTCTGGCTGCCTGGGCTGAATTTTTCCAGGCTGACGATTTCAGAGCCCTGTGGGCATGACCTCGTCAGCCTGGCAAATTGTTTGGTTTTCCTCCCACTCATGATGAGAGGGTAAGTCACAATTTGAAACAGACTTGGGCACTTCAGGATTAAGGCCTGAAGTGCCCAGGGCAGAGTGTCAATCAGTGACACCTCTTCACAAAGTGTAGTGGGGTGCAACTCTCACTGATCAATCCCATTCTGTGATCAGTATGGGACTGCAGCCTCCTCTTATTGCCTGACCCGAGGTTAGCCAATGAGGGGAGGTGACAGTCCCAACCCTCTAAAAATCTCGGAGGGCAAGCATAATTTACTGGCTGAACTATAGGAAAATGTTTGACCACTGGCTGTCTGTACAAACCCCTTTAGATAAGAAAGATAGATAATTCAGTCCTTCCATAGGTATGCAAAGTTAGCCACATCGGAAAACCCATGAAAAACCACTGCAGTGCTTTCATTCCAACACAACATGGAATCAGAATATGCACCCTGAATATTAAGATGAGCATGGGGAGCATTTTTAGCAGCTTTAGTTCAGAGGTGTCTTGGACTTCTTCCAGGATGGCCCGGTCATCTTAATTTAATTGTTTAAATTGTTTTGCCTTTGTATAGAGCAAATTAGTCCCTAAGGGTGGAAGGGTGCTTCATTGATATTAAAAGTAACAAAATCCATACAAAGATCATACATACAATGGGACAATGTTTAAATATTATGACTGATTTGTGGGGAAATTAGACCGTGTATATTTCAGAAATGTTATTACATAGGTAGATCAGTTAATACTTGATATGGTCAGTTGGGAATCATTAACATTTGTTAGAGAGAAAGTATCTTCACCAAGCCACTGCAAAGTAAGCATGATACATAATTATATAAACAATATTCATAAGGAAAATTCTTGGGCACGATCACAAAGTTAGGGTAGGGAGTCCTCTTTGTAAGATGGATTTACAGAAAGTAATAGTTTTGAGTAGGTGTTCTGTTAAGAAGGAAAGTATTATTGGAGAGGCAAATTTTGGATCTCCCTTTTTAGGATATCAAGAGATTGGTTTGTCTTGTTATAGGGCAGTATTGAGTTGCACAGCTAGGGGGCTGATTGAGTGAAGGAGTGTTTGAGAGTCCTTTTCTTTTAGCAGAGAATCTCGTCAAATTAAAATGGATTAGAACTGCATTGCATGGTTGTTGTTGATCACCTGAGATGGCAAGTTTGTTTGACTTGTTTGAAGTCTTCGGGTCTAGCAGTTTTGGAATAAAATAGTCAGGTGCTTCTTTTTTTGATTGAAAGCCCAGTCAAGGATCTCAGGACAGTTTGATCCAAAGTAGTGCACATTTGCAGTGGTGTTGATGTGGGTTTGAAGTTTGAGATTCTTGTCTAGTTGGAAGCCTAAAGAACTGGTGCAGTTGACAATGGAAGGTTGACTGTCATGAATCTTACAGGTAGGGGTGTTTCATACAAGACTGAATTTCTCTATGGTTAGAGCTAGAAAAGGAATGACTTTTGTGAAAGATATTTTTATATATACCTGGGTGTTGTCAGTGTAGAAGAGATGGAAGAGATGGGAGTCTTTTAGCAAGTTACCTAAGGGTTAATTGTGTAGATTGAAGAATGTAAATGAAAGAATAGGGACTTCTAGGACCCCTTGTTGAAGAGAAGTTGGGTTGGAGATGACGTTTTGGAATTTTGTGGAGTGCAAGCAGTTATCCAGATAGGAAGATAGCTTTTTAATTGCTCTTCCTTTGGCAGACATCATTTCATCTTGAATCGTTAGGAAAATGGGGTGGTAGATAAGGTCACACTCTGCAGAGAGATCAAGGTGTGGTATTGGACAGGAGTTGCATTTGTCCAGGATAAGGAATAGATCTACAGTTCAAAGAATAGCAGTTTCTTTGCTACAACCAGCCCTGAAGCCTGACAGTACTCTTGAAGAATGCTGGTTTCAGTAAAGAACTGTGAAAGATGACTTTCAACACAGCTTTCAAGGGCCTTAGCAAGAAAGAATCAACTAATTGTGAGAGAGAGGCATTGATTAGATTGGTTTAGAATGGTATTAAGCTCATGTAAGAAATTGGGTTGTTGGTTGACTGGGGTGTGAGCCCTGATCAAGGAGCAACCACAATCCTTGTCAGGGTGAGGAATAAGCCAACCCTAATTTAACCTATGGTCAACCCTCTGGTAGCTTGACACAGAGCAGTCAGGCTTACCTCAGAGGCAATGTGTAAAGTATTTGCACAACACCTCAAAACAGTCATAAAGTGAAAACAACACACAAAAAGGATCCCACACCAAGTTCGAAGAATAGAGCAATTTTTAACACATAAAACAAAACCAGAAAAAATCAATCAGTAGAAACTGATATATGCAGGTTTTAAGATTTCTGTGAAAATAGTACAAAAAGCACAAAGCGCCAACTATGAATATCTGGTTGCGACACGCTGGAACAAAATCACAAGTTCAGGCCGACCACGATGGAGCACGAGCCAGCTATATTTACCTAGTCAGGTCCGCTGAACAGAGTTCCTTAAATACTGGTTTGCCAAGAGTTGTGAGAATCTGTGTCAGAGATGTGTTGTGCAACCAAAGCGACCCGCCGGTTGCAAGTTGCAGCAAGGTTACAGTGCGAGGTCCTGCATCGTCATTGAGAATCTCATTGATGAAGTCCGATGTCGAGGATGCTTTGCGCAGTTGGGGCGATGCGTAGATTCCGAATAGCTGTGAGTCTGCGATGTGGAGTCTGGTGTCGTTGTCAAGCCTGCCATTGTCGAGGGATACAAAAGCATGCACAGAGGATGCATCACGGAGCACCAGATCCGATCGGGTGATGGCGGTGATGTGATGCAGGTCTTTGTGACAAGTCCAATCCATGCAACAGCGGCGATGTGGCCGTTTGCTCGAGGTTGCACCACGTACCAGAGGAAATGCGTCAGTTCCTCTTGATCCACAGAGGCTGGCAGAGCCCCTTAGGCCCACTTCCAAGGGGCCAGGACTGGGGTGGCACCACTTGGCACAGTAGACTCACAGATGGCAGAGTCCAAGTTCTGGGGTCGAGGTAGTTGGTGCCTTTTGTCCCTGAGGCTCAAGGCATGAGACCAGCCAACTAGCCCTTGGAGTCACTCTGGGGTCCTGGGTTCAATAGATGCAGGTATAAATCAACGCACCCAGGTAAGAGGGCAGCAGGTCAGAACAATGGGGCAGGGCATTAGTCTCTCAGAGCAGCAGTTCAGGAGAGTGGCATTCCTTTCAGTAGTACAACAGTCCATCTTCCTAGCAGAGTATTCAGAGGTCCAGAAGTGTACTGATGAGTTGGTGTTGGAAGTCCTTTGAAGTGGGGAAAAGCTTCTAGGGGCATGCCTTTGAAGTGTGTGCACAGGAGCCCTGCCTTCCTTACCCTGGCTCCAGACTAGCTACAGGGGGTATGCAGCCCTTTCTGTGAAGGCAGGACACAGCCTATTCAAGTGTAAGAGGGCTGTGCCCAGCTCCTCCCTACTATCCTGCCAGTTATGGCCCATTTGGTCACACCTAAGCTCCTTATTGTGTGTGACTGTCTAGTGGGAATGCACAAAGCTCAACTGTCAACTACACACAGTCATGTGATCCAGAGACAGGCTGCAGGCACCAAATGGCTAAGGCAAGAAAATGCCAGCTTTCTAAAAGTGGCCTTTTCAAAATTGCAATTTAAATCCGACTTCGCCATATGTTAGGATTTTTCATTACAATTCCAAAGATGCCAAACATAAATTAGTTACCTGTTCCCATTTGGAAAATACAGCTTATTACATGTAATGAGGTAACACCAATGTTATCCTATGGGAGAGGTAGGCCTTGCAGGAGGGAAAAACAAATGTAAGAGTTTTTCCTTGCAGGTGCAAAGTGCTACTTAAGCTGGTGGCAAAACTAGTGCTAAAGGCCCACTAGCAGCATTTAATTTGCAGTCCATAGACACTAGTAGTTCTACTTTACTAAGGACTTAAAAGAAAATGTAATATGCAGATTGGGTGTGCGCCAATTCTACCATGTTTTAAGGAGAGAGCACAAGCACTTTAGCAACGGTTAGCTGTGATAAAGTGTGCAGAGTCCTAAAGCCAACAAAATCAAAAGTCAGCAAACAGGAGGGTTGAAGGCAAAAAGTTAAGAGTAAACCATGCCAAGGATACCAGGTCTAACAGCTCAGCTCTTTGATGACAGAAAAAGGAATGTGGTCAGTCAAGTGGGTGGAAGATTTCAGAATAGCTATAGTTTTTCAGAGCTTTGGTTTTGTGACTTTTAAAAATTCAGATCAGATGGTTGAGTATTTCTGGATTGGAACCATGTTGATGGGAGAGAATGGTGTCAATGAAAGTGAGGCTTTAATTTTGTTGGTTTACTTTAAAGAAAAGTAAAAGATTCCTCCAGTTTATTTCGGGGTTACTATTAAATAGAACAATCAATGGTGGATTAATAGATGTTTTACTACCATGTATAGTTTAAAAAAAAAAAAATTATACAAATGTTCAACTTGTGGATCAATGATCAAATACCTGCAGATTGTGTGACAAAAGGTACTTTTCTGAATGTATTGGTATTTATATAGAGCAAACCTATTCTTGGAGCAGTGAAGTGCTGTACCTTACATGATGGGTTGAGAAACGATCGACAAGATCGTATGTCACAAGTGGGGATTAAACAAATAGAATGTGCACATGTTTCACAATTTTAGATTAAGTGATTTGCCCAGAATCACAAAATGTTGAGTCTAGTGCAGAGGCTAAGATATGATCTTGGCCCCCAGGACCTAAAGGCAGCAACTTGAGCTGCTAGGCCACATATCCTCCCATATGAGGAGATGTTATCTCAATTGTGGTGTTTAAGCACCATTTCCATTTTTCTGCCCTAAGATTTTTCTGACATCTTTTAGTTGTTCAAAGAACCATCTCAGAGAAATTTAGTTTTTCTGTAATTTCAAATTTCTTGGGGAGTTTCATCAATGTTTTTTTTCATATTGTTAAGTTAATGCTAAGTCAAGTGTTTAACTCTTTGTGACGGGGAGTTTTCCCAGAGATACCACAAAATATTGTTAGAGAGAATGAGTAGTTTCATCTTTTTGTACTCTTTGAGCCATTGTTTGAGTTTTAATAGTTAGCTATTGACTATAGTTTTAGAAGAGGTGAGGTAGAATGCGATAAGGAAATGGTCAGAACAGTCTAGCAGGAATGGTCGATCATCTTTGACAAGTTCATAGCTAGTAATCACAAGGTCAATGGTCCAGACTTTTACATGGATAGGGAAGACAGAGTGTTGCTCATTTTTATTGTTAAAGTATACAAAAAACTGATGAATGGAATGCACCCACTGGTAATTACTCAAGGCCGCCATCATTCTTTTGGGCACTATGCCACCTCAGTTTGGACCCAGCCAATGGAAATCAGTCTTGACCTTGCCCCAGTACGAAGAGTCCAGTCCGAACTGCCAGGCAAGATCGTCTCTGAACCAGAACACTGACAACCTAGAACCAGTTCGGGCCTATTTATGGCTCATCAGCCAGGTATAGCTTGGTTCCAGTGACACAGGGGTCACAGGACTCACGTCTGGGCATACGCATCCCATTTTGGGTAACATACTAAAGTATAAAGACAGTGATGGATGGAATTCTTGAATAATTCTCAGCCACTGATAATTAGACGGGGTCTCATCCCAGTCCATCATTCTTTTGCACACCATGCAACCTCAGTTTGGACTCAGCCATATGCAAATCAGTCTTGACCCTGCTCCAGTGGGAACAGTCCAGTCCTAACTCCCAGGCCAGGCAAACCGGTCCTGAGTTTCTTGTGCTCTGGTTAAGGGAGTACCTGGCCTGGCAGCTTGGCTTGACTGTTCCCATTTGTTCAAGTCTGATTTACATATGGCTTGCAAATTTTCCTATACTAGATGAGGAAAGAATTTCATGATTCCTGCACAGACTTTACAGGATTAATTGGAAACTAAGTGACTGACTCAACATATGAGAGAGGAATATCAAAAAGAATGATAGCTTGAATGTGTGGAAGTCATTCAAATTCCGTAAAAAACTGTTTCTGGCTTGGTTTCCTTTAAAAAAAACTGATCCATGTACCAAAGGTAAAAAGATACTATTCTTCCCAGATGTAACTTGTGAAAACTCTGCTTTAGGCATTGTAAAATGTATTAACAAAATAAGAATTTTTATAAATTCAGATCATAGTAGCCAGAGAAAGTCCAGATTAAATGGCATTTGCAATAACTGAGTAATGATAAAGAGATAAACATAAATGTCTCTTTTGACACTAATTAGACTATACTTAAGATATTCCACAATGTAACTCAATTTGTTTTGTAGCTCTAATATGTGAGACTCTGCAGTAATGTACTTTTGGGAATGAGCAGAAAATCTGAATTTCCCTCTTCTATCCATCAAATGCGAACATGTCTGTGACATGGCCAAATATATTGCTTATTTCATTTTAGGGAAAACCTCACCAGTCCCTTTTTGTCCATTTAGTACTGAGACTTCACAGCAAGTTGCTGGTTTCACTACTTGCTAAAAATGCATTTTCATGGTACATGAACTTTCAAACAGGTGTTTGTGTGTGTGTGTGTGTGTGTCTGGGTGTGTGTGTGTGTGTGTGTGTGTTAGACATGGCATCCTTGGAGTAGCTTCTCCTGGCTTTTTGCCTCTACCTTCTGTATTTTTAACTGTGTGCTGGTCTTTGTTTTTGCTGGTTTAGGTACTCTGGGCACTTTACCACTGCTGATCAGTACTAAAGTGCAAGTGCTCCCCGTGAAAATTGTGATAATGATTGGTTATCCATGATTGTCATATTTGATTTACTAAGTACATAGTACTGTGAAGTATATGTGCCCAGGGCCTGTAAATCAAATACTACTAGTAGGCATGCAGCACTCGTTGTGCAACCCACATAAGTAGCCCTGTAAACTTGTCTCAGGCCTGCCATTGTAGTGTCTGTGAGTGCAGTTTTAACCTGCCATGTCAACCTGGCAAATGCACCCACTTGCCAGAACCAAACCTTCCCTTTTACTACATGTCAGACACCACTAAGGTAGGCTCAAGATACCCCCATGGGTAGGGTGCAGTGTATGTGAAAGGTAGGACATGTACTGGTGTGATTTACATGTCCTGCAATACTGCCAATTTCGTTTTTGACTATTGCAAGGACTAGCTCTCTCATAGGCTATCATTGGAGATTCCTTGTAACATGTTACAGATGTAACTTTTGATTGGGGACAGCTAGAGATTTGGAGTTTAGGTTCCCTGAACTCAGAATTTTAAAAATACATCTTTTAGTGAAGATGGTTTTTAAATTGTGTGTTTGAAAATGCCACTTTGAGAAAGTGGGCCTTTTCTTGCTTTACCATTCTGTGTGTCTCTGCCTGCTTGTGGAATCAACGTCTGGTTTAGACTGACAGGGGCTGTTTGTGCATTCACTCCAGACACTCACACAAAGGGAGCTGAGGTGTACCCTGCATATCCTAATGAATCTTCCTGAGCTAGAGTGGTGGGAGGAGTTGTCACTGATACCTGAATAGGGCTGTGTCTGCCTTGCACAATGCTGTCTCCACCCCCCATAGTGTGGCTGGACCAGGGAGGACAGAACTGGTTCTAGTAAGCAAGGGAGACTTTCTCTGAAACCTTCTGACTTTAAAGGCTGAAAGTAGTATCAGTAGTGGGGCCCTGACCCCAGAACTTTAGAACACTTCTGGACTAAGAGGACCCTGCCAAGGAGAAGAGCTGAAGAGCCGAAGAGCTGACAGGAGGAGTACTGCCCCTTTGCTGTGTGTTGCTTTGCTTGGTTGGCCTTCAGTTGCTGCTTCTGTTTATGGGCAGTGGAAAGGACTGGACTTTAACTTTGCTTTGGTATCCTGCTTAAGAAGATTCTCCAAGGGCTTGATGTAGAGCTTGCCTCCTGTTAAGAAGTCTCAGGGGCACAAAGACTTCACTTGCAGCATCTGAACTCTACTGCTGGGAGCTCTGACTTGCCTTGTGGTGCCAATTCCAGCTCTGGGCCCTTGGAAGTTGTTTTGCTGGCCTCTATTGCTGAAAATCCTTCCCAGCACTGCTTTTCATGTCAACGGGCAAAGAAACTGCTGCAGCCCAAATCCCGAGCACAGGGTCTCCGAAGTCCAAACCTCCAGCTCTGACTCAAGCTATGACCAACGCAACATCGCCCCTGGCACAAGGAACTGGCGCATCACCTTTCTGGTGAGTAAGGAACCAATGCATCACCTTTCCTGCTCCTGTTTTCATCCTGTAATTTTGATGTATCTAAGGCACTTTGAACTAGAATTTAAGCATCCATCGTTTCCCATGTACAGAACTGTTTTTTCCTTTCAAAAATCATATTTTGATATCTGCATGGTGTATTTTTGTTGTTTTGGTCTTGTTTTGTTTAGATAAAGATAGTTTATTTTACTAAACTAGTGTGGTGCCCATTTGTAATGTTTTCACTGTGCTACTGTGGGTTATATACAAATAGTTTACACATTACCACTGAGATAAGCCTGACTGCTCGTGCGACCAAGCTACCAAGGGGGTGAGCAGTGGTTATTTTAAGTGTGTAACACCCTTATCCTGACTAGAAGGAAGGGTCCCTACTTGAACAGGGTACAAACCTGCCAATTAGAGACCCTAATTTCTAACATAGGGTGTGTGTGCGCGCGTGCATGTGTGTGTGTGTTTGTTTTGTGCTAGTTCTTGATCAATCACATGCTTCAGGACGTAACAGTTTTTGGGCAGGTATGTTCACCCACTTTAGCAATGGCTTAGGAAATAACTTCAACGAAGGGCAAAGAACTAACTGAGAGGATATTCGTTTCTCAACAGCCTAGTTCAGGTGACAGTGATCAGTTTTGATGCTTTGTGCGACTTCTTCGAGGACATGATCGTTTTTTCCAGTTTATATAAAACTGCACCATGTTTGATTGTCAAGTTTTCAGAAAGCACATGCATCACTTTTTTAACACTTAACTAAGTGTGTATTTTCGTAAAACATCAACTGGTGTTGCAGTTTTTAGGACAGAAGTCATTTTTTCAAAACTTAAATTTGCAGAAATGTTCAGCTATATTTTTTTTTACTTTGCCTATGCAATAAGGGTCATGAGGATGCAACGTAAAAAAAAAAGGGTGGATAAAATTTCAGTAGGTTTTAAGGAAATGGCAGTGTAAGTGGTAAGTAGCGTGTGATTGCTGAATGCTTTTGGCTAAGTAAGCCAATAGCAGCTGATTATACCTGAGTTAACATGTATAGCCCCTGGTTTGATGAGGCACTATATTAGACCTTAGGAACCTATCTCAATTTAAAACATGCATTTGCAATGCAATAGGTCTCGCATTCACGCGATTTTCAGCTATTGGCATTGTAAATGACAATGCCTGTTATTTATGTTTTGGGTTTTAAAACATAAATAAAAGGCATTGTCATTTACAATACTAATAGCTTAAGCTCTTGCAAATGCGAGACCTATTGCACTGCAATAAAGGGCCTTCTCGACCGCTTGTTAGATTGTAAATATCAGAGGAAGAGACCGGCATGCGACGTCTTCAAAGTAGTGATAAATAGTGCAGTGAAGAAGATGTGTAAGTGTTGTAAATTACACAGACACAAAAATTGAAGTGAGAGTTACATATGATCCGAGCTATAAACACTAACAAAGTGCTCCAACACCTTTTGCTCTGTGATTACACTGTCGCGGCTGAGGAGGAAGAGCGGGAGGGGGGCTATTTCCTGCCCTCTCAGTGATTTGACTGTGCAGTGTGGCAATGCGTAAAGTCATTGCTATCTTTGGCCTAATAAAAAACACTTCAGCTGTAGTAGGGCCCTGGCTTCACCTCCTGGTGCGGGGCAGGCTGTGCTTTATGGCAGGCATGGAGGGAGGGAGGGATGGTCTCAGCTGCAGCGTCTGCCTCGTACAGTGCCCCTGCTATTACTAGTGAGCGAGAGGCACTGAGATGGTGGTATTGGTGGTGGTGGTATTGGTGGTGGCGGTATTGGTGATATTGGTATTGGTGGTATTGGTGGTATTGGTGGTGGTGGTATTGGTGGTATTGGTGGTGGTGGTGGCATTGCTGGGATTGGTAGAGGTGGAATTGGTGGAGGCTATGGTATTGGTGGTGGCGGTATTGGTATTGGAGGTGGTGGTATTGGTATTGGTGGTGGTATTGGTGGTGGTGGTGGTACTGGTATTGGTGGTGGTACTGGTATTGGTGGTGGTACTGGCATTGGTGGTGGTGGTATTGGTGGTGGTATTAGTATTGGTGGTGGTACTGGTATTGGTGGTGATGGTATTGGTGGTGGTGGTAATGGTGGTGGTATTGGTAGTATAGGTGGTATTGGTGGTGGTATTGGTGGTGGGGTATTGGTGGTGGTGGTGGCATTGGTGGTGGGGGTATTGGTGGTGGGGGTGGTATTGGTGGTGGTGGAATTGGTGGCAATATTGGAATTGGTGACGGTATTGATATTGGCAGTGGTGGTGGTGGTATTATTGATGGTACTGGTGGCGGTATTGGTGGTGGTGGTATTGGTGGTGGTGGCATTGTTGGTGATGGTATTGGTAGGGGTATTGGTGGTGGTGGTATTGGTGGTGGTATTGGTGTTATAATTGGTGGTGGTATTGGTGGTATTGGTGGTGGTAATATTGGTGGTGGTTGTAGTATTGGTGGTGGTGGTATTGGTGGCATTGGTAATGGTGGTGGTATTGGTGGTGGTATTAGTGGTGGTATTAGTGGTGGTATTGCTGGTGGTATTGGTGGTGGTGGTGGTATTGGTGGAGATGGTGGTATTGGTGGTGGTGGTATTGTTGATACTGTTGGTGGTGGTATTGGTGGTGCTGGTATTGGTGATGGTGGTATTGGTAGTGGTATTGGTGGTGGTGGTGGTGGTATTAGTGGTGGTGGTGGTATTGGTGGAGGTGGTATTGGTATTGGAGGTGGTGGTATTGGTGGTGGTGGTATTGGTGGTGGTGGTACTGGTGGTGGTGGTATTGGTGGTGGTGGTATTAGTGGTGGTATTGGTGGTGGTATTGGTGGTGATGGTGGTATTGGTGGTGTTATTGGTGGTAGTGGTATTGGTGGTGGTATTGGTGGTGGTCATATTGGTAGTATTAGTATTGGTGGTGCTGGTGGTGGTATTGGTATGGGTGGTGGTATTGGTATTGGTGGTGGTGGTATTAGATTGGTGGTGGGGGTATTGGTGGTGGTGGTATTGGTGGTGGTGGTACTGGTGGTGGTGGTATTGGTGGTGGTATTGGTGGTGGTGATATTGGTGGTATTGGTATTGGTGGTGCTGGTGGTATTGGTGGTGGTGGTATTGGTGGTGGTGGCTTTGGTGGTGGTGGTATTAGTGGTGGTGGTGGTATTAGTGGTATTGGTGGTGGTATTGGTGGTATTGTTGGTGGTGGTATTGCTGGGGGTGGACTTGGTGGTGGTGGTATTGGTGGTGGTATTGGTGGTGATGGTATTGGATTGGTGGTGGTGGTGGTATTGGTGGTGGTGGTGGTATTGGTGGTGGTATTGGTGGTGTTGGTATTGGTGGTGGTGGCATTGGTGGTTTTGGTGGTGGTATTGGTGATGGTGGTATTGGTGGAGATGGTGGTATTGGTGGAGGTGGTATTGGTGGTAGTGGTGGTATTCATGGTGGTATTGGTGGTGGTGGTTGTGGTATTGGTTAATTTGGTATTGGTGGTGGTGGTATTCGTGGTGATGGGGGTATTGGTGGTGGTAGTATTGGTGGTGGTATTGGTAGTCATGGTATTAGTGGTGGTGGTGGTATTAGTGGGATTGGTGGGGGTATTGGTGGTATTGGTGGTGGTGGTATTGTGGTGGTGGTGTTATTGGTAATGGCTGTGGTATTGGTATTGGTGGTGGTGGTATTGGATTGCTGGTGATGGTATTGGTGGTGGTGGTATTGGTGGTGGTGGTGGTATTGGTGGTAGTGGTATTGTTGGTGGTATTGGTGGTGGTATTGGTACTGGTGGTGATATTGGTATTGGTGGTGGTATTGGTATTGGTACTGTTGGTGGTGGAATTGGTGGTGGTAGTGGTGGTATTGGTGGTGGTGGTGGTGGTGGTAGTGGTGGTATTGGTGGTGGTATTGGTGGTATTGTGGGTGGTGGTTTTGTTGGTGGTGGTATTGGTGGTGGTGGTATTGGTGGTAGTGGTGGTGGTATTGCTGGTGGTGGTATTGATGGCAGTGGTATTGGTGGTAGTGGTGGTATTGGTGGTGGTATTAGCAGTGGTATTGGTGGTGGCATTTGTGGTGGTAGTGGTACTGGTGGTGGCATTGGTGGTGATGGTGGTGGTATTTGTGGTGGTGGTATTGGTGGTGGTATTGGTGGTGATGGTGGTATTGGTGGTGGTATTGATGTTAGTGGTATTGGTTGTAATGGTATTGGTGGTGATGGTACTGGTGGTGGTATTGGTGGTGGTGGTATTAGTGGTGGTGGTATTGGTGGTAATCGTGGTGGTATTGATGGTGGTGGTATTGGTATTAGTGGTGGTGGTATTGGTAGTATTAGTGGTGGGGGTTTTGGTGGTATTGGTGGTGGTATTGGTATTGGCGGTGGTATTGGTATGGGTGGTGGTGGTGGTATTGGACTGGTGGTTGTGGTATTGGTGGTGGTGGTATTGATGTGGTGGTGGTGGTATTGGTGGTGGTGGTATTGGTGGTGGTGGTATTTGTGGTGGTATTGGTGGTGTTGGTATTGGTGACAGTATTGATGGTGATGGTATTGGTGGCGGTATTGGTGTTGGTATTGGTGGTGGTGGTGGTTTTGGTGGTGGTGGTACTGGTGGTGGTGGTGGTATTCATGGTGGTGGTATTGGGGGTGGTGGCGGTATTGCTGGTGGTGGTGTTGGTATTGGTGGTGGTGGTACTGGTTGTATTGGTGGTGGTGGTATTGGTGGTGATAGTGGTATTAGTGGTGGTGGTATTGATGGTGGTATTGGTGGTGGTATTGGTGGTGGTGGTGGTATTGGTGGTGGTGGTTGTGGTATTAGTAGTGATTGTGGTCTTGGTGGTGGTGGTGGTATTGCTGGTGGTGGTGGTGGTATTGGTGGATTTTGTATTGATGGTGGTGGTATTGGTAGAGGTGGTATTGGTGGTGGTGGTGTTGGTGGATTTGGTATTGGTAGTGGTATTAGTGGTGGTGGAGGTGGTGGTGGAGGTGGCGGTATTGATGGTGGTGGCATTGGTGGTGGTGGTACTGGTTGTATTGGTGGTAGTGGTATTGGTGGTGGTAGTGGTATTAGTGGTGGTGGTATTGGTGGTGGTGGTGGTATTGGTGGTGGTGGTTGTGGTATTAGTAGTGATTATGGTATTGGTGGTGGTGGTGGCATTGGTGGTGGTGGTACTGGTTGTATTGGTGGTGGTGGTATTGGTGGTGGTAGTGGTATTAGTGGTGGTGGTATTGGTGGTGGTATTGGTGGTGGTGGTGGTATTCGTGGTGGTGGTTGTGGTATTAGTAGTGATTGTGGTATTGCTGGTGGTGGTGGTATTGCTGGTGGTGGTGGTGGTATTGGTGGATTTGGTATTGATGGTGGTGGTATTGGTGGAGGTGGTATTGGTGGTGGTGGTGTTGGTGGATTTGGTATTGGTAGTGGTATTAGTGGTGGTGGAGGTGGTGGTGGAGGTGGCGGTATTGATGGTGGTGGCGGTGGTATTGGTGGTGGTGGTACTGGTTGTATTGGTGGTGGTGGTATTGGTGGTGGTAGTGGTATTAGTGGTGGTGGTATTGGTGGTGGTATTGGTGGTGGTGGTTGTGGTATTAGTAGTGATTGTGGTATTGGTGGTGGTATTGCTGGTGGTGGTGGTGGTGGTATTGGTGGATTTGGTATTGATGGTGGTGGTATTGCTGGTGGTGGTGTTGGTGGATTTGGTATTGGTGGTGGTGGTATTGGTGGTGGTGGCATTGGTGGTGGTGGTATTGGTGGTGGTGGCATTAGTGGTGGTGGTGGTATTAGTAGTGGTGGGGTATTGGTGGTATTGGTGGTGGTGGTATTGTTAATGGCGGTGGTATTGGTGGTGGTGGTATTGGATTGCTGGTGGAGGTATTGGTGGTGGTGCTATTGGTGGTGGTGGTGGTATTGGTGGTGGTGGTATCAGTGGTGATGGTAGTGGTGGTGGTGGTATTGGTGATAGTGGTATTGGTGGTGGTGGTGGTAATGGTGGTATTGATGGTGGTATTGGTGGCATTGGTGGTGGTGGTATTGGTGGTGGTATTGGTATTGGTGATGGTATTGGTATTGGTGGTGGTATTGGTACTGTTGGAGGTATTAGTGGTGGTGGTATTGGTGGTGGTGGTGATATTGGTGGCAGTGGTATTGGTGGTGGTATTGATGGTGGTGGTATTGGTGGCATTGGTGGTGGTGGTATTGATATTCGTATTGGTGGTGGTGGTATTGGTGGTGGCATTGGTGGTGGTTGTATTGGTGGTGGTGGTGGTATTTGTGGTGGTGGTGGTATTGGTGGTGATGGTGGTATTGGTGGTGGTGGTTGTATTGGTGGTATCGGTAGTGGTATTGGTGGTGGTGGTGGTATTAGTGGTGGTATTGGTAGTGGTATTCATGGTCGTATTTGTGGTGAAGGTGGTATTGGTGGTAGTGGTATTGGTAGAATTGGTGGTGATTGTATTGGTGGTGGTGGTATTGGTGGTGGTATTGGCAGTATTGGTGGTGGTGGTATTGGTATTGGGGGATGGTTCTATTGGTATTGGTGGTGGTATTGTTATTAGTGGTGGTATTGGTATTGGTACTGTTGTTGGTGGTATTGGTGGTGGTGGTATTGGTGGTGGTGGTGATATTGGTGGCGGTGGTATTGGTGGTGGTGGTGGTATTGATGGTGGTGGTATTGGTGGCGGTGGTTGTGGTGGTATTGGTGGTGGTACTGGTGGTGGTGGTATTGGTGGCATTGGTGGTGGTGGTATTGGTAGTCATATTGGTGGTGGTGGTATTGGTGGTGGTAGTGGTGGTGGTGGTATTGGTGGTGGTGGTATTGGTGGTGGTGATGGTGGTATTGGTTGTAGTGGTGGTATTAGTGGTGGTATTGGTGGTGGTTTTTGTGGTGGTGGTGGTATTGGTGGTGGTATTGGTGGTGATGGTGGTATTGGTGGTGGTGGTGGTATTGGTGGTGGTATTGGTGGTGGTGGAATTGCTGGTGGTGGTATTGATGGTGGTGGTGGTATTGGTAGTGATATTGGTGGTGGTGGTGGTATTAGTGGTGGTATTGGTAGTGGTGGTGGTGGTATTGGTGGTAGTGGTATTGGTGGTTGTTGTATTGGTGGTGGTGGTATTGGTGGTGGTATTGGCGGTATTGGTGGTGGTGGCATTGGTGGTGGTTGTATTGGTATTGGTGGTGGTGGTGGTATGGGTGGTGTTGGTATTGGTGGTGGTGGTATTGGTGGTGGTATTGGCAGTATTGGTGGTTGTGGTATTGGTATTGGGGGATGGTTCTATTGGTATTGGTGGTGGTATTGTTATTAGTGGTGGTATTGGTACTGTTGTTGGTGGTATTGGTGGTGGTGGTATTGGTGGTGGTGGTGATATTGGTGGCGGTGGTATTGGTGGTGGTGGTGGTATTGATGGTGGTGGTGGTGGTATTGGTGGCGGTGGTAGTGGTGGTATTGGTGGTGGTACTGGTGGTGGTGGTATTGGTGGCATTGGTGGTGGTGGTATTGGTAGTCATATTGGTGGTGGTGGTATTGGTGGTGGTGGTATTGGTGGTGGTAGTGGTGGTGGTGGTATTGGTGGTGGTGGTATTGGTGGTGGTGATGGTGGTATTAGTTGTTGTGGTGGTATTAGTGGTGGTATTGGTGGTGGTTGTTGTGGTGGTGGTGGTATTGGTGGTGGCATTGGTGGTGATGGTGGTATTGGTGGTGGTGGTGGTATTGGTGGTGGGATTGGTGGTGGTGGAATTGCTGGTGGTGGTATTGATGGTGGTGGTGGTATTGGTAGTGATATTGGTGGTGGTGGTATTAGTGGTGGTATTGGTAGTGGTGGTATTGGTGGTAGTGGTATTGGTGGTTGTTGTATTGGTGGTGGTGGTATTGGTGGTGGTATTGGCGGTATTGGTGGTGGTGGCATTGGTGGTGGTTGTATTGGTATTGGTGGTGGTGGTGGTATGGGTGGTGTTGGTATTGGTGGTGGTGGTATTGGTGGTGGTATTGGCGGTGGTATTGGGATTGGTGGTGGTGGTATTGTATTGGTGGTGGTGGTATTGGTGGTGGTTGTGGTGGTATTGGTGGTGGTGATATTGGTGGTGGTGGTATTGGTGGTGGTATTGAAGGTGGTGGTATTGGTGGGGGTGGTGGTATTGGCGGTGGTATTGGTTGTGGTGATGGTATTGGTGATGGTGGTACTGGTGCTACTGGTGGTGGCGGTGGTATTGGTGGTGGTGGTGGTATTGGTGGTGGTATTGGTGATGGTATCGGTGGTGGTGGAGGTAGTGGTATTGGTGGTGGTGGTATTGGTGGTGATGGTATTGGGGGTATTGGTGGTGGTATTGGTGGTGGTGATGGTGGTATTGGTGGTTGTGCTATTGGCGGTGGTGGTGGTATTGGTGTTGGTAGTGGTATTGGTGGTAGTGTTATTGGTGTTGGTGGTGGTATTGGTGGTATTAGTGGCGGTATTGGTGGTGGTGTTGGTGGTATTGGTGTAATGGTGGTATTGGTGTTGGTATTGGTTGTGGTGGTGTTATTGGTGGTGGTATTGGTGGTGGTGGTGGTGTTGGTGGTATTGGTGCTTGTGGTATTGGTAGTGGTGGTATTGGTGGTGGTGGTATTGGTGGTGTTATTTGTGGTGGTGGTATTAGTGGTGGTGGTGGTATTAGTGGTATTGGTGGTGGAATTAGTGGTATTGGTGGTGGTATTGGTTGTGGTGGTGTTATTGGTGGTGGTATTGGTGGTTCTGGTGGTGTTGGTGGTATTGGTGCTTGTGGTATTGGTAGTGATGGTATTGGTGGTGGTGGTATTGGTGGTGTTATTTGTGGTTGTGGTATTAGTGGTGGTGGTGGTATTAGTGGTATTAGTCTTGGCATTAGTGGTATTGGTGGTGGTGGTATTGGTGGTGGTATTGGTATTGGCAGTGGTATTGGTATTGGTGGTGGTGGAATTGGTGGTGGTGGTATTGGTGGTGGTGGTGGTGGTATTGGTGATGGTGGTATTGGTGATGGTGGTATTGGTGGTGGTGGTATTGGTGGTGTTGGTATTGGTGGTGGTGGTATTGGTGGTAGTGGTGGTATTGGTTGTGGTGGTGATATTGGTGGTGGTATTGGTGGTGGTGTTATTGGTGGTGGTGGAATTAGTGGTGGTATTTGTGGAGTATTTGTGGTGGTGGTCGTGATATTGGTGGTGATGGTGGTATTGGTGGTGGTATTGGTGGCGGTATTGGTGATGGAGGTATTGGTGGTATTGGTGGTGGTGGTAGGTATTGGTGGTATTGGTGGGCGTATGGGTGGTGGTGGAGGTATTGGTGGTGGTGCTTGTATTAGTGGTGGTATTGGTGGTGTATTGGTGGTGGTGGTATTGGTTCTGATGTTGGTATTGGTGGTGGTACTTATGGTGGTGGTGGTATTGGCGGTATTGGTGGTAGTGTTGTTGGTGGTATTGTTGATATTGGTGGTGGTATTGGTGGTGGTGGTATTAGTGGTGGTATTGGTGGTGGTATTGGTGGTGGTATTGATGGTGGTATTGGTGGTGATGGTGGTATTGGTGGTGGTATTGGTCGTGGTGGTATTATTGGTGGTGGTGGTGATATTAGTGGTATTGGTGGTGGTGATATTGGTATTGGTATTGGTGGTATTGGTTTTAGTGGTGGTGGTATTGGCGGTAGTGGTATTGGTGGTAGTGGTGGTATTGGTGCTTTTGATGGTATTGGTGTTGGTATTGGTATTGGCGGTGGTAGTGGTATTGGTGGTGGTGGTATTTGATTGGTGGTGGTGGTATTGGGGGTGGTGGTATTGGTAGTGGTATTGTTGGTGGTGGTATTGGTGGTATTGTTGGTGGTGATGGTATTGGTGGTGGTGATGTTATTGGTGGTGGTGGAACTGGTGGTGGTGGTGGTATTGGTGGTGGAGGTGGTATTGGTGGTGGTGGAACTGGTGGTGGTGGTGGTATTGCTGGTGGTCATATTGGTGGTGGTGGTATTGGTGGTGGTGGTGGTATTGGTGGTGGTGGAGGTGGTGGTATTGGAGGTGGTGGTATTGGTGGTAGTGGCAGTATTAGTGGCGGAATTGGTGGTGTATTGGTGGTGGTGTTGGTGGTATTGGTGGTGATGGTGGTATTTGTGGTGGTGGTATTTGTGGTGGTGGTATTGGTGCTGGTGGCATTGGTGGTGGTGGTATTGGTGGTGGTATTGGTTGTGGTGGTATTGGTGGTGTTATTGGTGGTGGTGGTATTAGTGGTGGTGGTGGTATTAGTGGTATTGGTGGTGGTATTAGTGGTGGTGGTCTGATGGTATTGGTGGTGGTGGTGGTGGTATTGGATCGGTGGTGGTGGTATTGGTGGTGGTGGTATTGGTGGTGGTGGTATTGGTGGTAGTGGCAGTATTAGTGGCGGTATTGGTGGTGTATTGGTGGTGGTGTTGGTGGTATTGGTGGTGATGGTGGTATTTGTGGTGGTGGTATTTGTGGTGGTGGTATTGGTGCTGGTGGCATTGGTGGTGGTGGTATTGGTGGTGGTATTGGTTGTGGTGGTATTGGTGGTGTTATTGGTGGTGGTGGTATTAGTGGTGGTGGTGGTATTAGTGGTATTGGTGGTGGTATTAGTGGTGGTGGTCTGATGGTATTGGTGGTGGTGGTGGTGGTATTGGATCGGTGGTGGTGGTATTGGTGGTGGTGATATTGGTCGTGGTGGTGGTGGTATTGGTGGTATTGGTGGTGGTGGTATTGGTGGTGGTGGTTTTATTGGTGGTGTTGGTATTGGTGGTATTGGTGGTGGTGGTAGTGGTATTGGTGGTTGTTTTAGTTCTGGTGGTGGTTATATTGGTGCTGGTAGTGGTAATGGTGGTATTGGTGGTGGTATTGGTGGTGGTGGTGGTATTAGTGGTGTTATTGGTGGTGTTATTGGTGGTGGTGGTATTGGTGGTGGTATTGTTGGTATTGGTGGTGGTGGTGGTATTGGTGGTGGTGGTGATATTGGTGTTGTTGGTATTGGTGGTGGTGGTGGTATTGGTGGTGGTGGTATTGGTGGTGGTGGTATTGGTGGTGGTGGTATTGGTGGTGGTGGTATTATTGGTGATGGTGGTATTGGTGGTGGTGGTATTGGTATTGGTGATGGTATTGGCATTGGTGGTGGTATTGGTATTGGTGGTGGTATTGGTGGTGGTGGTATTGGTGGTGGTATTGGTGGTGGTGTTGGTGGTGGTGGTAGTGGTTGTGGTATTGGTGGTAGTATTAGTGGTGGTGGTGGTATTTAAGGAATTGTTGGTGGTATTAGTGGTACTGGTGGTGGTAGTATTGGTGGTGGTGGTATTGGTGGTGGTATTGGAGGTGGTGGTATTGGTGATATTGGTGGTGGTATTGGTATTGGCGGTAGTATTGGTATTGTTGTTGGTGGTATTGGATTGGTGGTGGTGGTATTGGTGCTGGTGGTATTGGTGGTGGTGGTATTGGTGGTGGTGGTATTGGTGGTGTTGGTATTTGTGGTGGTGGTATTGGTGGTAGTGGTGGCATTGGTGGTATTGGTGGTGGTTTTGTTGTTGGTGGTGGTTTTGGTTTTGGTGGTATTGATGGTGGTGGTGGTGGTATTGGTGGTGGTGGTATTGGTGGAGGTGGAGATATTGATGGTGGTGGTGGTATTGGTGGTATTGGTGGTGGTATTGGTGGTGGTGGTATTGGTGGTGGTATTAGTGGTGGTGGTGGTGGTATTGGTGGTGGTGCTATTGGTGGTGGTTATATTGGTGCTGGTAGTGGTGGTGGTGGTTATATTGGTGGTGGTGGTGGTATTAGTGGTAGTGGTATTAGTGGTGGTATTGGTGGTGGTATTGGTGGTATTGGTGGTGGTGCTATTGGTGGTGGTTATATTGGTGCTGGTAGTGGTGGTGGTGGTTGTATTGGTGGTGGTGGTGGTATTAGTGGTAGTGGTATTAGTGGTGGTATTGGTGGTGGTATTGGTGGTGGTGGTATTGGTATTGGTATTGGTGGTGGTGTTATTGGTGGTGGTATTGTTGGTGGTGGTATTGGTGGTGGTGATAGTATTGGTGGTGGTGGAATTAGTGGTGATGGTGGTATTGGTGGTGGTGGTATTGGTATTGGTGGTGGTATTGGTATTGGTGGTGGTGGTATTGGTGGTGGTGGTATGGTGGTGGTGGTATTGGTGGTGGTGAAGGTGGTGGTATTGATTGTGGTGGGGGTATTGGTGGTGGTGGTATTTTTGGTAGTGGTGGTGGAATTGGTGGTGGTGGTATTGGTGGCAGTATTGGTGGTGGTGGTATTGGTGGTGGGATTGGTGGTGGTGGTATTTGCAGAGGTGGTGGTATTGGCTGTGGTGGTGGTATTTGCAGTGGTGATGGTATTGGTGGTGGTGGTATTGGTGGAGGTGGTGGTATTGATGGTGGTGGTATTGGTGGTGGTGGTATCGGTATTGGTGGTGGTGGTGGTGTTGTTGTTAATAAAACAGGCTTTTGAAACAACCATTCAAGTGGCTTTAGTAGAGATGACATGTAATACACAATGTGCTGTTGTCAGCTTCAGCCCATTAGCGTAGGATTATGTGCTACCTGGAATTCACATGACCTAATTCACTAATCATTTCTAAATCCATTTTACTTGGGGGGGATTGAAAAAGACACAAGATAATGCTGGGTTAAAGTGATTGAAAGCAGGCGCCCGTGTTACGGGGGCGTCTGGGCTGCTCAAAAAAACACAAGCGGTTTCAGCTGAAGCAGCGCATGTCCGGCCTGCAGAAAGAGAAACTCAATAAAGAAAATAGTGCTTACAGACTAAATAGCAGGTCCCGTGAAACAACGAAGTAAAGGAGCCAGTCGCCATGAGAGGGTACAAATGAAGACAAGGCCAACCTAAGGAGGGACTAACAAGCCTATTACCGAATCCAAAGGCAGCATTTCCGAAAGACAATGACACAAGCCAATGGAAAATATGGGAGGAGAGTGGGCACGGCTTCTCTCCCATACTCTACTACAGCAGTCTCACAGAGTATGCAGCGCATTCGCGCTGCTGCTAGGCTCGACCTAAAAACTGGGGGAAGGACAAAACTAGTCTTTTGCCAAAGAAATGCATAGAATAAAATCAGGATTACTAATCGCTCTAAGTACCGACACGTTCCTCTTGAGGATAACGACTGGAGCTATGTCTTAGTAAGAGTATTTATCTTCTAAATATTACTTGAGATACAATAAACATAGGTCACGTTTCCATCACAAATTATAAATCCACCTAGCTGTCAGTGTTGAAATTGAAAAGACAAATTATTTGTAAATGGGAAAAGAAAGGTGGCAGTAACCGGGCAAGAACAGTCAAGTTCTTTCTGTTTGTAAATTAGAAACACGCGGGTCACCCGAAGGGTCATTTCTCCACAGTGCATTCCCAAAAGTATCTGAAAATCACCACCACAGAAGGAAACCTGTAATGAACCCTTTAGATGAGTGATCAGTGCCACTGCTGGAGAGGATATTCCCAGAGGTTCGTAACTTTCACTCAAATTGTAGTCTTACACAGAGATACAATAGGTTTTCTTGCTGTAAATCAGAAGGCCATAAGAAAGTTTATTTAGCAGATTATTTGTACTTAAAATTGTCTTCAAAGACTCCATAATATCTAGGATATATGTTTCTAATGAGCATGCCTGTCAAAGAAGATGCTACAAATAAGGCCCTTACTAGTGACCTTCCCTGTAATTCCTTCCAATAGATAACTTGAGAATTGACAAAAAATGTATGTTCAAAGCTGTGTACATTGCTAGAGACAATTCATTTATTTCTTTTGATTTTTTATCATATGCTATCTGTATAACGGCACCACCTAAGTATTTCATACGGGGAAACACCACTATGCAAAATGTTAAGTATGTAGGTTATTATACAATCATCAGTATGTGTCCCCTCCGTAGTTAAGAAAATGAATCATTGATACAGACTAATGCACGGCAAAGTTCATAGATATACTTTTGGTTAACTTACATACTGTAATTCTTTTATGAAGATCATTTGGAAGCACTGAAAAGGAGGGAGAGGCGGGGCAGTTAAAGGTACCACAAGTGACAGTTGAACTTGCGTTTACCTGTTTGCATCACTCTACAGTTGACACCCAGACCATTGTAGAGGGCACTAAAGGTCCCAGAAGTGTGGATGCCGTCCGAGACAGCTCCGCGGAGATCCACGTAATGGCCCTTTACATAATGTGCCACTGCCAAGATATGGACAGTGTGGCTCTGGCGCTGTTGTCAATGTCTTTAGATGGGTACCTTCAGCCATCATTTTTAAGGGGGAAATGACCGCCCAGGCTTTGCATGACAGACAACTTTCATGGCAACTCCTAAAGGGGAATCTTGTGGGGCAGACTAAATGTGTTAAGCGTCCAATGTAAGCCACAGTCTTAACTTATCCATACGAACTCTTTGCTTATGTGCAAAATTCATGGATATGGAGCATGTGCAAAGTCCAAGTAAATCTCCCTTTTGTAATGGACCAAGTTCCAGTGGCAAAGATGAGTGAGGGCTTCATTTATAGGTGGGTGGTCCAGGGCATCCAGCAAAAATCGTCACATCCCATCTGCTCACCTTTTCTTTTTTTGCTTCATTTAGAGTGTGAAGGAAACTAATGTTCCTGATTGTTGAGGTGAAATCAGCATCTCCATCAGGTAAACTTGCTATTTGATCCTTAGGCCAAGTGGAATAGTATCAGTGTTGCTGCCCAGCTAAGGTTGGCCTCTTCAACATCATTGCTGCTGTTAAACATTCTAATTAGAACAGCCATTGACACCAAGGTGCTCCCAGAGAGAAAAAAACATTACATTTTCCACATGTGCTGGGGGGAACCTTGGAGTGCTAGGTGTCCTTTGTTATGGAATTCTTTGAAAGAACATGCCCCTATAAATATCCTATATGACAAGAGGTCATCCGTGCTGAGGAAAAAAAGAGGTGTTGAGTGGAATGCTTGAATCAATCAAGTACTCTTGATAAGTCATTATGCTATAAAGAATTCTGAGCGGAATCACATTCAATCATTTTTGTACACTGTGCCACACGAGACAAGAACCACTGTAATGAAACTCAGACTTGCTCCTGCTGTAGTAGGAACAGTCCACCCTAGCCTTTCAGGACAAGCCCACTCCGAAAGGGAGAACAAGCAACTCAGATCAGTTCAGGCTAAGTGTGCATGCACAGTGAGCGCTAGATCCATGCTTGGCATAGCCATCACATTTAGGATGTCACACTGAAGAAAACAAAAAAGGTTATGAGTGGAATGAATGAATGAATGAATGAATGAATGAATGAATGAGCGGATGAATGGAGGCAATACTTTTAGGTGCATGTTCACCCAGAGGCATCTTGGTGCTAAACCTGGTGCAGGAAGACAGCAGAAGACAATTCCACAACCTAGGGGCCAGAACCTAAAAGGCCCTGCCTCCGGTGGGCGGATATAGCATGGGATATGAGTTTGTATGGGAAGGGCAACAGTGCCATGTAAAACCCAATGCATTAGATATAGGGCTTGAAATTCAATTCTTTGCTCAGCAGGGAGCCAGTGAAGTTCATAACAGGCCACTCTCAGATAATTAAATTTACATAACACAAAGACTGATCTGACACCCAGGGTATGAAGAAGTTTTGACTGGTGATAATATTGCTTGGAAGTCTCAGTTAGCAGGCATTGCCCTAGTCGAGTCTGCATAGGTGGGAGGTACCGACTACAATAACCTTCATTTGCTGTGGAATTATGAAAATTATCCTTCTTAAAAGCGTCAGTTGGTTTTCAAGCCCAAATCCTTGTCAGTTAAAAAACCTAGGGGCAGATTTACAAGAACTGACGCATCTCTGCATATTAGCAGAGATGCGTCAGTTCAAGTGCGTCACAGAAAAAAGCCCTTGCGCCACCATAGATGCTTTGCATTTACAATGTGGCGCACCGTGGCGCAAGGATTGACAGATGCGTCACGCATCTGTTGATGTACCGGCAACGCATTGCTAGAGTCATGTCGCAAGCATGACGCAACTCCAGCAATGCTCAGGAATGCCTATTCCTGATGTGCTGCGTCACTCATTTTGACGCAGTGGCGTCGTAAAAGTGACTCAGTAAAATCTTGTAGATTTCACTCCGTCACTTTTACAAAGCTTTCTTGCGTGGGGACACCCACCCTGCATACATTATACCTGACGCAGGTATAATGTGACGCAGGGCTTTACAACGTGACGCATCTCCCTAGATGCGTCACGTTGTAAATGTGTCGCAACGTGGCGCATTGCTGCGTCACAAAGTGATGCAATGGCGGCGTAAAAGTGTTGCAAGGGGCTTGTAAATCTGCCCCCTAGGTTCTTAGCCATGCAACTGGGAGTTCCCTTACCAACTAGGTCAGATGCTACCCCCTTCATAAAGTGTCAGGGCTACAGATCAAATCCTCAATTTTGCCAGCATTCTGTGTGAGAATATTGGTGCTCATCTAAGTCTACATGTACAAGAGATAGAATTGAAGCATAAGCTGGATCTCTTACAATGGGTGAGTAAATCTAAAAATGAGCTGGTTGTCATCAACATAAGGTGCACATTCCAGGCCAAAAGATTTGATGACGTTGATCAAAGTCCCATATATGTTAAATAAAATTGGAGAAAGTGATGAACATTCTTGGACTTCTTACATAACCAGCGTAGACCAGTAACAAATGCTAGAACTATTAAGAAGCTGACTATGCGCTGCTGGAAAGAAAAAAACAGACAGGTTTCTCCCATGTACACTGCTGCCAGTTGCTAGGGAAAGATGGAATGGTTGGCTATACTGAACATGACAGAGAGATCCAGCAGGATGAGCACGGTAAGGCGCCCATCATCTAACCTCATCCTCAAGTCATTAGGTACTGTGATTAGGGCTGCTACAATGCTAATGCATGGCTGGAATACCATTTGGGCTTCCTCTTACATTTTATAGCTTTCCAAATGGTTGGAGAGTTATTGGGCCAGGCATATTCCCCCACTTTAGCAATGGCTTGAGAAATAGCTTCGACAAAGGACTAACTGAGAGGGACTATGGGGCACATGCATCAAGCATTTTACCATTCGCAAACGGGCCTATTCACAGAATAGGCCCGTTTGCGAGTGGAAAATGCCTTTTCCGATGCATGTATCTTTTAGCATTTGCAATATAGGTAATCGCAATTTTTTGCGATTACCTAAATTGCGAATGCATTTAGGGAATCGCAATTTGCGATTCACTATTTGAGATGCATGTAGCATTTCCTAAACGCGACTGTGCATTTAGGAAACACTAATTACCATCAAGTTCATGTTGATGGTAATTTGTGCATGCATTGAAAAATGCACAAAAAATGAATTTTTCAATGCGCCATGTACGCACACATGCCCTTAGGGCATGTGTGTGCTACACATGTGCATACCTACCTTTTTTGGGGGGGTGCTTCAGGGGGGCCTTAGGCCCCGAGGCACCCTTGGATTTGCATTCGCGAATTGCAATTACCAATTTGGCAATCGCAAATTGCGAATGCATTCTCATTCATTCCTATGGGCCTAATGAATGGGAATGCATTCCCTAATAGCGATTTGCAATTTGCGAATTGCTATTTGGAAATGTTAAGTGTTGGACTTGGCCCTTTTTGGCAGGTTCAGCCAGTCTGTAACCTGGTGTTGGTGATTTTAGGCCTCTGGGCACTTTCGCACTGTGGTCCAGTGGAAAGTGCGTGCGCTCTCTGTGTACTTGTGGTGAGATTGGCCTGCCCTCCCATAGGAATGCATGGGGGATAAGTGTGTCCATGGTAATTCCTGGTATGAGAGGAGCAGTGTGGTCAAGTCTAGTATGTATGAATTTGTGTGAATAAATTCTGTGCAATGGTGTGCGCAGATTTATGGTGACTGGTGGAGAAATGCCACTTTTAGAAGTTGGCATTTCTGTGTGCTATGTGTCTGCCTGCCTGATGTGAATTGCATGTCTCGCTTTGTGAGTGACAGGGGCTGGGAGGTGTGTGTGGCTCCAGGAGGGGCAGGGTGAGTCAGCGCTGGGCTGAATAGGACACCTGGGCTAAGGGTAGTGGGAGGAGTAATCCCCTGACTCTGAATAGGAGTGTGCCTGCCCTGTACAATGCTGGCTCCGCCCCCCTGTGGTGTATCTGATGATGAGCCCCCACCTGACAAAGGGGAAGAGGAGCTTGGAAAACAAAGTGCTCCTAAACCAGTTCTTACTGGTATCCCCAAGCCCTGTGCTGTGACACAAAGGAAAAGGGTGTATAAAAGAAGGGGCTATGACCACATGTTTGCTGTTCAGTCTTGGTGTGCTGTTCCTGCCGGGGCGTGCTGCTGCTGGGGGCCAGGGGGAGGGCTTGCCTCCCTGGGCCCTGCATTGCCCTTTTCATCTCTGAGAACATTTTTCTGGGACTTATTCTTTTTCCAGGACCCAGGACCTTTTGCTGTCTTGTGCGCCCTGTGAGCGCTTTATCCTAACTTTCCCCCAAAGGAGAGGGAGAGCCTGGGGGCTGCACAGCGCTGAGCTGCAGCCCTTGGTGAGGGAATCCCCATTGTAGGGATTCCCCCGTTATGCCTTAATCGCGGGTGCCCACCCCGCTTATTTTTATATTTACATCGCGGGTGCCCACCCCGCTTATTTTTATATTTACATCGTGGGTGCCCACCCACATGGCCGCTTATTATTTATTTTGACATGCGGGTGCCCACCCCGCGTTCTCTGCCTTCGCGGGAGCCCACCCCGCGCTCTACTTTCAGAAATCACCGCTGCGGCCCGAGCCATGGCAGGAAAGGAAGTCAGGCGGCGTGATGCCTGATGTGAGGCGGGACTTCCGGCTTCCCGAGGGAAGCGCTGACGAAGTCCGGAACCTCGCGGTCTCCATGCGGCAGTCCCGGGTTCCAGGAGGGGGCCCGGATGAAGAGGAGTGCGGCGTGGTGAGAGGGGCTCCCGTGACCTGTGGGGAGCCCCGTCACCGTCAAGGAAGTGTTGCATCCCAAGTCCCGGGTCCCAGGAGGGGGCCCGGGTGAAGCGCAGAAGTGGCGGCCGAGGCCGCCGATAGCAGCGCGGGGCTCCCGTGATTGAGGAGAGAGCCCCAGTGCCGAAGAGAGGAGAGCAGAATCCCCCCCAGGAGCCGGTTAGTGAAGGGCTCTATGTGGGGGGGATGCCGATCAAGGCAGAGTGACACTGCCTATGTCCTGAGCGGCCCCCGCCTGACAGGGGACTGCTCCAACGTTGGGGGACATTTCTTTTTTTTTTCTAAGAGTCCCGTAGTGGGACTCATACGGCACGTGTAGTGCCCGCGCCATTTTCTCCAGCATTGGGGGCACATTTGTCTACAGAGCCTCAGAGTGGGGCTCACCAGGCACAGAGGTGCCAGCGCTATTCCCAGCTGCCCTGCGAGAGCGCAGGCAGCTACAACATTTGGGGGCATTTCTGTTTGGAAGTCAGGGGCACAGTGTTGCCAGTACCTACAAGTGGTGTTCACAGCTGCCCAGCAATTAGTGGGCAGCTGCTACGTTTAGGCTTGTGCAATGGCGCACTTTTTGCTTTAGCTGCAAGTGGCAGCTTAGCGCCCTGACATTGGGACATAGGGCATCTGAGCCCTTTGAGAAGGCCAGTTGGCCAGGGGGACTGTGAGGTTAATAGGGCACCAGGCCCTAATGTGATTAATGCCTCTACTATGGTTTTTACTGTGAGGTTATGTGCTAATGTGATATTGTGGTGCTAGGAAATGTGATTCCTATATTGTGATTTACGCACCCTGTTTTTATGCCTCTAAATGTGGTTTGGTGATTATGAGGTTATTTGCATAATATGGTTTATGCTTGGGAGGTTATCCTCCACTGTGAGTTATGCCCCTAATGTGAGTAATACTTAGGAGCTTAGGGTCTAAGATATTATACTGGTGAGGTTGGCGCAGAATGTAATTTGCGCCTAATGTGATACTGTGCATAATGTGGTTTATGTTACAGGCTGATGCTGAGTACAGTGGTTACCAGTAATTACTGGTTGTACGTTTATGATATGTCTTACTTTTACTAAGTTCACTTTGTGCTGGCTCTGACAGTGGTCCACTTGGCCCTGTCAGGTGTAAATAATCCCTTGTAAATATGACCCCGTGCCAGGTGGCACGATGTATATTATGTGAGTACTATTCTAATGTGTTTTATGATAATACAAAGGCTATTTTTGATATAACCTTGTGTGGAGTTCTTTTTGTAGTGTGCCTGGTATGTTGTTGCTGTGTGCGTGCGCAAACGCTTTACACATAGCCTCCGGGATAAGCCTGACTGCTCGTGCCAAGCTACCAAGGGGGTGAGCAGGGGTTATCTTTGGCGTGTAACTCCCTCGCCCTGACTAGAGTGGTGGTCTCTGCCTGGCTTTGGCGCAAGCCTTAGCCAACCAGAGATCCCATTTCTAACATTAAGGATTCGCAAAATAATTTGCGAATCCTTCATGCATAGGCATTTACGATTACCAAATAGCGAATCCTTAAAATTCGCTATTTGGTAATCGCAAATGATTACCTTGATGCATGTGCCCCTTTGTTCCTTAATAGCCTTGTTCAGGTGACAGTGATCAGTTTTGGTGCTTTGTGCAACTTTTTCTGGATGTGATAAAAAAATTCCAGTTTTTATAAAACTGTACACCTGTTTGAAGCCCATGCATCACTTTTTTTACACTAAGCTAAGTTAAGTGTGTATTCTCATCAAACATCAACTGACTTTGCAGTTTTAAGGACTGAATTAATTTTTTCAAAAAACTAAATTTGCAGAAATGTTAATCTGTGTGTTTTTTACTTCACCCATGTGATAAGGGTCACGATCATGCATAGTTTTAAAAAAGAGTTGATAAAATATCAGTACGTTGAGTTACACATCTCCACTGACAAATTTTAAGAAAATGGTAGTGCAAGTGGTAAGTAGCGTGTGATTACTGAACGCTTTTGCCTATGTAAGTCAACAACAGCTGTTTACACCTGAGCTAACATGTAGAGCCACTGGTTTGATAAGACACTAGGGGCCATATTATCAAGAACGGCGATAACATTATCGCCGCTTTAGCGGCAGGAAACTGCTGCTTGATAATATGCCCTATAGAATTCCAATAGAAGCCCAGGTTCTGGTGTGATTTCCTGCCGCTAAAGCGGCGATAATGTTATCGCCGTTCTTGATATTATGGCCCACTGGGCCTTATCTATGAACGCCTAACGCCGCCGCTACGTCACTTTTTCCCATATTAAAAGTGAAGCACCGGGGGCACAAAGCCTTCATAAATAAGGCCCTATAACTTTTGCATCTTCTCTAAGTCAAATGAGCTCTTAGCAAACTATCCTAACTTTAAAAAAACAAGCATTGGTAAATGCATTAGGTTTCGCCAAATAATATATATTTTTATGTTTTAGCTTAGTGAGCAGTTGTGCAATATAAAGATTGGACCAAGACCACGTAGCATGTGAAAGTGGTGAAGCTGGGCTCAGAACCACGTGTCCTGATTTTTTAAGTAAACAATACAGGGCAACAATAGCAATTACCAATGTTGGGGAGTTGGCACAGGGAGATTAAGTGAGGGGCGAACCAGCGCTTTGAAGCAGTGTGAAGGAAGCATGAGGCGCTTTATCATGCAGTCATTAAATACATGTTGCCAGGCAGATTGCTTCAGTGTCCCTTCTCACACAGGGTTATCATCAAAAAATGCTTTGAGGAAGATGTTTTCTTCGCAAGTGTTTCAAAGCTCTGTCAGTTATAAAAGTGCAAGCAAAAAAAACGAATGGGCCAAGACCACCCAGAGTGGGAAAGTGGTGAAGCTGGGCTTAGAACCATGTGTCCTGATTCCGAATTACCCAATACTCAGCAGCAATAGCAATTAATGCCGGAGAGAGAGCGGCACGGGGAGATTAAGTGACGGGCGCACCAGTGCTTTGAAGAAGCACAAAGGAAGCTTGAGGCACTTTATCATGCAGTAAATAAATACATGTTGCACTGCACTTTGCTTCTGTGTCCCTTCTCACACAGGGCTATCATCAAGAAATGCTTTGAGGAAGATGTTTTCTTCACAAGTGTTTCAAAGCTGTGTGGAGATGCTGAATGGCTAAGTTTTGATTGCTGCCCGATGACTACAAAAGGGTACGCGAGGAAACTATGCACAGCTTACAAAATGAGTTTAGTACACTAACACTATATAGGTTAGATGACTGACATCATCTTGGAAACTTTGGACTACCCTTTCCATGGAAATGTTGCTATGTTGTGGGGCCTGCCCACCCCGGTCAATTTCCCACCTTGTTACAAAGTGCTGGTCAGATTTTTATTTGATAGCGTTTGCTAGCTGTACTGTGCCTGTTACAAAGCCCCAATGGGGAAAACGCAGAAGTAGGTTACGAGAACTTTTCTTTGAGTCCTGAGCCAGTAGGTAGTTATCGGGCAGTTTCTGTGTTGGATAGTGTTGTTCACCACTGGTGTTGCAGGACTTAAGGCTATTTCACTCCATTTAGATGACAGTTATTCATTTTGCAAACTTGCCTCTCCTTGGGTGACAGTTGTGACTCGTCAAAGCTTAATCCCAGAGGTAGTAAATAGATAGCAATTCTAATACAGTGTGACATAGAAATAATTAATATGCTCAAAATACTCAAGAGTTAAAGCTTTATAAAATGTGTTAATTCAGAGGAGGTGTTCTGCAATGAAAACCCAAAAATGTCCTCTGTGACTCGTAGTCTACCCGCTTCTCAACAAATGTCTTCTGATGTTCCCACACGTGCAAGAGTGTCTGCACATGCAAAGTGTCTACAGACATGCAAAGGGACCTGCGAAGTGGTAATGGACAGTCAGAAAAACATTTACATCTCTGAAACAGACTAGATTGAGCAAATCTTTGACAGCCTGTTAGATCAATGAAGATGAAAACTCTAAATTGCGGTTCATTTGGTTGCGAATGTCAAGCTGTGATGCCCACCTCTCAGGTCTGGCGTGGAGAGAGAGTCCGGCAAGGTACATCCAAAGATCCTTTAATGGAGATGGTTTAGAAAAAGAACAGAGAGCTATCTAAATTGGCATTCAGACGGGGTACACCAGATACATTTTTCAGAACGCCTAATATTGTGAAAATTAGATGCCCGCTTGATGCAATTCAAGCCTTCTGGTTAGAGAAAAAGCAGGAGTGAACTGTGTAACATACCATCCCACATCTATGAAAACAAACAGCTGACCCCTCAGTGTAAGCGCATGTGCTGTGCCAAGCACTCACTGTGAATGCTTTCAAGAACAGTAGTCTTGGGCCTCTGCCTACGTCGGAGATAAGGTTGTGCTTCTCTTGGCTTCATGAGTGGAACCGGTCACTTTGAGGTGGGGCAGCTGGTGTACATCTGTTATCTCTGCCTTATTCGATTCCCCCAACAGAGCTGCTTGCTCTCTACTTTGGGGTTCACCACAGGTGTGGTATGTTTTACTATAAAATGAGAACTCTTCATGGCTTTTGATTGAGCATAGAAGCCAAGGTTTCAGATTGCTTATGTGTGACATTTTCATAATTTCAGTGTCATTATGAGTGACATTCAATGACTATGATTGACACTTTCTCACAAGGAAAAATCAAGCAATGAAGACGAGGGAAACATATGAATATCACAAATGACACTCATTTGAGCAACAAGAAACTGTACGATTTTAAAACTGCTGCAAAGCACCAAAAATGGAAGGGCACTAACTTCTATTAAGAAAGTGAGGTGAGGCCATATTGGTTCCAGTGTTAAAGACCTTCACGTCATAGAGGAGCCACTAGTAGAAGCAGCTTGGGCTGTTCAAGGCATGGCACATTCATTGAGGGCATGTCACCTCTCAGAACTAGAGGGCTTGACACAGGTGACTTTTGGTCCCTGGAGAGGTCAGGCATGAGGTATTGTGGGGTGATCTCCTCTCTGAAAGTGACTGATTATGAAAAGCATTTCCATCAGAAATGTTTGGTTATGAGGCACTCTCCCATCAGTGGGTGACTTGGCTGTAAGGTACTCTCCAGGAAGAGTGTGGCTGGGTGAGGTGTTTTTCTTAGTGATGCTGACTTGTGAGGAGCGACCATTCCACCCTGTGCGGGTGTCGTTGAGTGCAGGATCCTGTTCCCGAAGTATGTACTGTTGCCTTGTGGAGCTCTTCCCTCAAATGGTACCTTGTGCGGTTCTTTCAGCACATGTTGACTTTGAGGCTGTATCTACCACACACTCTGACTTCAGTAGCAATGAGGGTCGGGGAGCTATCACCCTTAGCAAGGCATCAACTGCGATTGTGAGGGAGGTGGGAAACAAGGCCTCCCTTCACCAGGTGATGTAGACTGTGAGGTGGGATGAGGTGGTCCATTCTCCATTCACGGATGATGGTGGTTGTGTGGTTAGAGGTTGGTAGGTTGCCCTTCCTTGATACAATGATGTGGTCTGTAAGGTGACCACCTCTGCATGTGATGTTGTGGATGAATGGCCCACAGAGAAGGGGGTGTGAGACTGTCTCCCCTTTGAGTGGTGATCTTAACAGTGTGTTAGCCTCCCCTCTTTATGTGATTTTGGCTTCCAGAGTGTTTTCTTCCAAAGGAGTGATATCAGCAGTGGAACCTTCGCCTATCACTGTCAGATGTTGACAATGGGTGTGAGATGCTCTCTCCCATCAGTAACTAATATTTGGCTCTCCTCGGAAAGATGTGCTTCTATGGCGGTAAGGCGGAATTAATCTGCCCTGGAAAGGTACTGCTGGGCTGGGGCTCTGGTACATTCCCCTCCGTAAGGGATGCTTGTTCTATACTTGACTATCACTAAACATTTATTGTTGAAAAAGAGCCTAAGCTGCTACCCCCTTCTTGCTTAGATGTGCTCTCTACCCCAGAGCATGTGGTAATGGCAATGGTGGACCTGCTATCCCTTCAGACTGTGGTATTATTCTGTGCCGTGCTCTCCCATCCCCTGAGCATGTGTTTTGGCACTGATTGAACCTGCTCTCCTCTCAGCATGTGGTATTAAGACGTGTGATACTCTCCCATCCCCCAAGCAGAAGTATTGACAGTGGTTGTAGCTACTACCCCCTCAGCAGGTGGAACACAGCTGTGGCGTGCTCTCCCATTTCCTGAGCATGTGGTGTTGGCAGGGGTTGAAAGCTGGTCTCCCCTTAGCATGTGGTATTTGGCTGTGACGTGTCTCCTGTACCCTTTACATGTAACACTAACAGTGACTGAAAGATGTTCTCAGCTCAGCAGGCATTATGCCGCTGTGAGGTGCTCTTCTATGCGGTATTGGCAGTGATTGAAAGCTGTTCTTCCCTCAGGAGGTATTATGCAGCTGTCAGGCGCTCTCCCATCCCATGAGCATGTGGTATTAGCAGTGTTTGTAGCTGCTCTCCCCTCAGCAGGTGCTATTCAGCTGTAAGGTGCTTTTGCCCTCTGCCTCCCGCCCCCACAACCCACCCCCAGGTTACATTGACTGTGACTTAAAGCCCACACCGTTTAGGAGGTGGTATTCGGCTGTGAGCATGTAATGTGACAGTGAGGTGTATTATTGAGTGGCTGAACAGTGCCTCCTCCTTAGCCCAGTATTCAGTTGTGAGGTGCTCTCCCATCCCATGAGCATGTGATATTAGCAGTGGTTAAAGCTGCTCTCCCCTCAGCAGGTGGTATACAGCTGTGAGGTGGTCTTGTACAAGTGCGTGATGTTGACGGTGATGTATTATCCTGTCTCCTGAGCATATAATGTTGACAGTTGTTGATCGCTGCTCTACCTCAGCAGGTGCTTTCAGCTGTAAGGTGCTTTTGCCCTCTGTCCCCCGTCCCCCAAACCACCCCCATTTTACATTGATCGTGGCTTAAACCCCCCGCTGTTTAGTAGGTGGTATTCTGCTGTGAGGCATTCCTGCCGTGAGTAAAGTAGAAAGTGAGGTACCCTTCCCCCACTGAGCATGTAATGTTGACAGCGAAGTGTAATATTGAGTGGCTGAACGCTGCCTCCTACTCAGCCTGGTATTAGGCTGTGAGGTGCCATTTCCTGATGTTGACAGTGAGGCATTTTCCTGTCCCCTGAGCATGTAATGTTGACAGGTGTTTGGAACCGAATTAGACTGCTCTCACCGGTATCTCAGTCAGTTTCACCTTTACGTCCTCATTCAGGTCCTTCCTCACTCTCAGTCTCTTCTTGGGCTCTATGTCTTACTAATGTGTGGGCATTCTGGCTCTTCTGTGTGGGCCAGAAGTACAGGAAACAAGGACCTCAAAAGCCCCAAACGTGCACAAGGTGTTGAGCTAAAAACGCTTAAAGCTGTTGACACTGTGGTGTCACAATATTAATGTGGCTGGCGGCGAGAATGATGCGCGACATGGTCACCATCAATCAATCATGTCCTGTTGTGAGAAAGGAGGGTGGCAGAAGCACGGGTAGAGCTATGTGAAATTGCTCTTTCTTCGATGGCACTGGCCATGAAACATCCTGCAGTGCCCCATCCTACCCGGGGTTTCGGTTGAGGGGTCCCAGCAGGCATGGACAGCACCGGAAAACAAGCTACGTCGTCCTACCGCTGGTTAGAAGAAACTGACAGTGGCACACGTGTGTAGAAAAAAAAAACATAAGTCACAGCTGGATCCACATGAAGCTGGATCTGGTGCACTGGCCCTTTGTTTATTTTGGTGGTGACATTCAAGGGAGATAATGCCACATCAGATTGCAAATACTAGATCCGGTCAGGGGGCTGAAACTTGATGGGGTAAGAACATAAAGAAAGGACAACAACCCTGGAGGCAGGCATAGGTCGAGCATAAAGGCGAAGACATAGCAATAGAAAAGGGACCACGTCCTTTCTACTAACAACAAAAAATAAGCACTGCTAAATGCAATAGTTGTCGCCAAGCATTGGTAAATGAATTGTAAAAGAAGCGTGATGGAGTCTCAGGCATCGGAGCTAGGGAAAATGTTATGAGCAGCCAGGGAAAGTTATATCAAAAATGAAAATGTAGGCAGGCATGCTGCCATGAAAATAATTCTTCAGATGCATCGGCGAAAGTAGTTCCTGCCATCAAAGCTGATGACAGGCGGAAGAGAATGAGGAATGAGGCCTTGGGAAACTGATAAGTAAAGGCAGGTTAAATTCCCCTTTTAAGATGTATCAAATACAATAGATTTCACAACTACAGCGCAAGCGCTGTGCAGGTGAAACCTAAAATTGGGGAAGGACAAAATTAGTATTCTGCCACTAAAAAAGCAAAGAAGAAAATCAGGATGACCAATAGCTCTCAGTGCTGGCACCTTCCCCCTGAGGATAATGACTTAAACTATGCCTTAGTAAGAGTATTTATCTTCCAAATACTACTGGAGATACAGTAAAAATAGGTCATGTTTTCATCACGAATTCTAAATCCACCTAGCTGTCAGTGTTGAAATTGAGAAGACAAATTATTTCAAAATAGGAAATGAAAGGTGGCAGTAAACGAGCAAGAAAAGTCAGGTTCTTTCTATTTGTAAATGAGAAACAAGCAGGCCACCTGAGGTCATTTCTCCACAGTGCAGTCGCAAAAGTATCTGAAAATCACCAGCACAGAAAGAAACCTGTAATAAACCCTTTAGATGAGTGATCAGTGCCACTGCTGAAGGGGATATTCCCAGAGGTTCTTAACTTTCACTCAAATTGTAATCTTACGCAGAGGTACATTAGGGTTTCTTGCTGTAAATCAGAAGGCCATAAGAATGTCTTCTTAACAGATTATTGATTCTTCAAATTGTCTTCAATGACTCCATAGTATCTAGGATAAATGTTTCTAATGAGCATGCCTGTCAAAGAAGATGTTACAAATAAGGCCCTTACTAGTGACCTTCCCTGAAATTCTTTCGAATAGATAACTTGTGAATTGACAACAATTAATCTTCAAAGCTGTGCACTTTGCTGGAGGTAATTCATTTATTTCTTTTTTTTTTTTATTATTTTGTATAAATGCACCACCTAAGCATTACACACGGGGAACACAACTATGCAAACGGTTGTGTGTAGGTTATTAAACAATTATCAGTATTTGTCCCCTCCCTAGTTAAGAAAATGAATAATTGATACAGACTAATGCACTGTAAAGTTCAAAGATATACTTTTGGTTAACTTACATACTGTAATTCTTTTATGAAGATCATTTTGAAGCACTTAAAAGGAGGGAGAGGCGGGGCAGTTAAAGGTAACACGAGTGACAGTTCAACTTGCATTTACCTGTTTGCATCACTCTACAGTTGACACCCAGACCATTGTAGAGGGCACTAAAGGCCCCAGAAGTGTGGATGCCATCCCAGACAGCTCCGCGGAGGTCCACCTAATGGCCCTTTACATAACGTGCCACTGCCAAGATATGGACAGTGTGGCTCTGGCGCTGTTGTCATTGTGTTTAGATGGGTACTTTTAGCCATCATTTTCAAGGGGGAGTGACCGCCCAGGCTTTGCATGACAGACAACTTTCATGGCAACTCCTAAAGGGGAATCTTGTGGGGCAGACTAAATGTGTTAAGCCTCTAATGTAAGTCACAGTCTTAACTTATCCATACGAACTCTATGCTTATGTGCAAAATTCATGGATATGGAGCACGTGCACAATCCAAGTGATTCTCCCTATTGCAATGAACCAAGTTCCAGTGGCAAAGATGAGTGAGGGCTTCATTTACAGGTGGGTGGTCCAGGGCATCCAGCAAAAACCATCCCATCCCATCTGCACATGTGTGCTTTTCTTGCTTCATTTAGAATGCGAAGGAAACTAATGTTCCTGATTGTGAAGATGCAATCAGCATCTCCATTCAGTAAATGAGCTATTTGATCCTTGGGCCAAGTGGAATAGTATCAGTGTTGCTGCCCAGCTAAAGTTGGCCTCTTCAACATCATTCCTGCTGTTAAACATTCTACTTAGAACAGCCATTGACACCAAGGTGCTCCCAGAGAGAAAATAGCATTGCATTTCCCACATGAGTTGGAGGGAACCTTTGGGTGCTATGTGTCATTTGTTATGGAATTCTCAGAAAGAATCTGTCCTTATAAATATCCTAAATGACGAGAAGTCATCCATGCTGAGGAAAAAAGAGGCGTTAGGTGGAATGCTTGAATCAATCAAGTATTCTTAATAAGTCATTATGCTAGTAAGTATTCTGAGCGGAATCACAGTCAGTCACTTTTGTACACTGTCCCACACGAGACAAGAACCACTGTAATGAAACTCAGGGTTGGTCCTGCTTGGTAGGAGCATTTCACCCTGAATTTCAGGCCAAATCCACCCCGAAAGGGAAAGCCAGCAACTCAGATCAGTTTCGTCTTTATCATTATTGAGGGGCAATTTAATTCCTATTGCAATGTGAGCACTGGATCCATGTCTTGGCATCGCTATCGCATTTAGGATGTCAAACTGAAGATAACTAAAAAGTGATGGTTAAAATGAACAAATTAATTAATTAATGAGTGGATGGATGGATGCATTACTTGTAGGCCCATGTTCACCCAGGTGCATATTGGTGCTAAGGCTGGTGCAGAAAGACAGCAGAAGACAATTCCTCCACCTAGGGACCAGAACCTAAAAAACCCTGCCTCCAGTGGGTGGATAAAGCATGGGATATGAGCTTGAATGCAAAGGGCAACGGTGCCGTGTAAAGACCAATGAATTAGATATAGAGCTTGAAATTCAATTCTCTGTTCAGCATGGAGACAGTGAAGTTTACAACAGGCTTCTCTCAGATAATCAATTTCACATAACACAAAGACGGATCTGACAGCCAGGGCCAGAAGAGGTTTCGGCTGGCGATAGTATTGTGTGGAAGCCTCGGTTAGTAAGCAGTGCCCTAGACAAGTCTGTACAGATGGGATGTACCGACCACTATAGCCTTCATTTGCTGTGGAATTATGAAAATTATCCTTTTTAATAGCCTGAGTTGATTTTACAAACCTAGATCCTTGTCAGTTAAAAAGCCTAGGTTCTTAGCCATGCAATTGGACATGGAGTTGTTCCCTGCTAGCTAGACCAGGTGCTAGACCTCTATAAAGTGTCATGGCTACAGATCAAATCCACACTTTTGCCAGCATTCTGTGTGAGAATAATGGTGCTCATCTGAGTCTAGATGTACAAGAGATAGAACTGAAGCATTAGCTGGATCTCTTACAATGGGTAGTAAAGTCTAAAAATGAGCTGGTTGTCATCAACATAAGGTTCTCATTCCTGGCCAAAAGATTTAATGACGTTGATGAAAGTCCCATATATGTTAAATAAATTTTGAGAAAGTGATGATCATTCTGGGATTACTTTCATAACTGGCGAAGATCAGTAACAAATGCTAGAAATATTAAGAAGCCGACTATGCGCTGCTGGAAAGTAGAAAACCAAGACAGGTTGGTACTCCCATGTACACTTCTCCCAGTTGCTAGGGAAAGATGGAATGGTTGGCTATACTGAATGTGACAGAGAGATCGAGTAGGATGAGCACGGTAAGGTAGCCATTATCTAACCTCATCCTCAAGTCATTGAGTACTGTGATCAGGGCTGTTACAATGCCAATGCATGGTTGGAATCCCATTTGGATGTTCTCTTAAACTGTATAGCTTTCCAAATGGTTGTAGAGTTATTTGGCCAGGCATGTTCCTCCACTTTAGCAATGGCTTGAGAAATAACTTCAACTAAGGACTAAAAAATAACTGAGAGGAGCTTCATTCCTTAACAACCTAAATTGAGGTGACAGTAATCCGTTTTGATGCTCCCACAAAAGAGGTGTATCTTCTACATAAAGAAGGAGGCAAGTTAATCACACAGCTTTTTGGAAGGAGAAGGGGAGCTTGTCACTTTAGTTAGACTGACAACGTTTATAATCACCCCAAACAGCTCACATAATAAATTAACAGTCTACTGTATCAGTTTTTCATAACTGGATTGGAATGTTTGGCTTGGTTAAGACAGTTCTTGCAGCAACTGAGCTTTGATTTTCAGGCTGAAGAGCCTCAGGCAAACCAGCCAAATCTCACCTCCTTTTGGCCTGCTGAATGTGTGGTTTCCAAACCCACTTTAGGGCAATCAAATATCACAATGCTTGAACCAATCTCATACAGTGGGAATTACACTGGGCTACACACCAGTCCACCATTTTTGTCTACTTTGATGCTACAGGCATGAACCATCCTCAAGGAAATCAGACTTTGTTCCAAACCAATAGGAGCAGTTAGAACAGAAACTGTCATGTACTGCTGAAAAAGCAACCTCACTAACCACAAGCTGTTGAGGCTTAAATAGGCTGAAATTAATCTGAGGTTACATAGAGGGGACCTTACATGGCAGTTTTGGCTGGATTGTTCATAATGAAGCAGAACCAAGGAATATTTGCATACGATTGGTCGTTGTGAGAGTGTAAGAGTAGGCAAAAAACACGAAGAACTGGAATGTGACCCAAGTAATTAGCAGTGACTCAAGTTATTTCCAGAATTCCACAAATTACTTTTATTAGTTTCAGTAAAGTCAACCATAAATATTTTCCCCCAAATAGCTCCTGACATGCTTGTGGAGTTCATTATGTGGGTTAAAATGTCCATATCGATGGCTGCCTTAAACATTTCTAGGCCAGCCACCGCAGGTGTGGCGGAGGCTCTGTTTTTATCTCAATGGTGTTGCAGTTGGTCAGAACACCTATGTTTAAATGTGATACTAAGTGGTATTGTGCAGTGTTTGGTGGAGAATGACTTTGCAGGCAAGCAAGGTGGCAATATTACCTGCCATGCCACACTAGAAACCACAATTTATTCTGCTCAACAAAGTAACATAAGGGCTAATAGGGTTATTTTCATTGTGGCACATCACCAGTGATGAGCTGAGCAGAGGCTGCCTCAGGTCTCCGTTTGTGTAGGGTCAGTCATCGTGGATGTGGCCGCTGGTGTCTCCAGTTCCCCTTGTTGCAAAGGGCTGAGAGAATTAATAGGATGGATTTTAGTCTCTGACTTCTCCTCCTGCCTGACCCACATGGTTCCTTGACGGGGGGTCTTGGTTGTTAGCCTGACTCTTTGGCTCAGAGCAGTGTCCTCGGCTCCTTACCTGCCAAAGGAGTGGCGTAGCCCTTGAACGAATGACCACAGTGGGGCTTGGAGGCACAGGGAGCCCCTTGATGTTGGTATTGCTAGAAAAGATTACGGCCCCTGTATCCTTTAGAAAATTGAATTTGGTCGTAATTTTTGGTTGGAAGCAGTTCGCTTTCAGTTTAGCCCCTTCAAAGGAACAGGTCGCGACTGCATGCGAAGTTGCTATAGGCTGCGAAGCTGCTTTGAGAGTTGGAGTTAGTGGTATAATCGCTACAGCGGGCAGAGTCAACTAATAGGTCTGTATGCTTTCTTCTTCTCTTTTGGCCCACCACTGGTCCTCAAAATTTCCCAGATCGCATGGCCCTGAGTGCTGCCCTGTGCCGTTACTTCGGGTGGTCTAGAATCAAATCTGGAGTTGGGGGACAATGTGAGGCAGCAGGCTGCAGGGTAGGAGCAAGCTGGACCGAAATGATTCTGGCCGCTTCTGCGCCTTCCCTCACAGACACCAACCGCCTAGGGCCTATCACAGCCCAGAGGTCTCAAATAACACAGCCCAGATGATCAGCTCATGGGCAATAAGCTTGAGGCTTATGTCTTGTAATGTGTAGATCACCCCGAGTCACAATTCCTAGTCACAATTCCTAGTCACAATTCCTAGGTCATATGCCCTGTGGTGTTACTAGATGCTGAGGTGCAGAGGAGGGGAATTGCTGCTCAGTTTCTCCTCCCTCGTTTTGTATTGCGCTGCTGTGGATACTGTGCTGTGGTGGACGCTGCAGGGGAAATTGCAAGCTTGAAGTGCTTCCCCTGGCCCTACCTGAGCCTAGCAGCCTTTCGGTGAACAGCAGCCTCCTGATGGTTGCCGCTCTGGCTTGTGGGTATTTGGGGTTGGCGGGGCGACTGCATGAGAGGACAATCTCACAGGTTCTGGCGAGGATGAATCACAGGTTCACAGGCTCTAACACAGTCACAGGCCTGTCAGTTTCCCTGCCACCCCCACTGAGGTGCACAGGCCAGCAGCCTCACCTTGAGAGCCCACTCCTTGGATGCAGCGGGCTGGAGATGAGATTGTTGCTTCGTGCTCCTGCTCTGGTCCCGCTTATGCCTGGTGTCCAGGGCCAGGGAGCAATGCCCCCGACAATAATCAGCTTTTGAGTCTCTGGGACTCACTATGCACTACTCAACCTTTTGATGTGCAGACGTGAGTCGGGCAAAGTCTGTCCGCCCATCCTAAGGCAGGTCATGGGACTGCAAATGTGGCTACAAATATGACCACCGGTGCCGCTCCTTCACCCTCCCTCCCCAAAGCACGGGGGTTGCATCGTAGGGGCATGAGGACACCAGCGCCAGGCCCAATGCAAGGGCTGCAGCAGGAGATTAACAGAGATCCGAACAGGGGGCCAGAGGCAGCAGGCTTTGCCGGCAAGCAGTGATCGGTGTCTGGAAGTGGAAGGGCATATCAGCGCATCAGGGGAGTATTACACAACGTGCTCCGGGGGAGCGGCGGGCGTTTGTGCCCGCTTTGAGCACCCCCAAGGCACTTTGGTATTACAGAATGGGCCGCAGACACTTGTATGGCCCATTCTGTAATCCCAATAGCGCTGGCGCACATACAGCGACAGCGCTGTCTTCAAGGGGGCGTTCCCTCATTTGCATGGGGTCGTGCCCATGCAAATGAGAGAATCCCTTAGCCTCTGCACCTGTGCCATATTACAGATGCTGGCTCAGAGGCAAAGAAGCCCTAAGAGGGCGCACTGACAGTGCACTACCTAAAAGGTGGCACACTGTTAGTACGCCTCCTGATGGCAGCCCTCTGAAGGGGGAAAAGGGGGCCCCATGGACCCCGAAACATCCTCCTTCAGGCGGGTGCAGTCACTGACTGCACCCACCTGCAAGGGGAGCTCTAAACCCCTTTAAAATTGCAGGTGGGTTGCCGCCTGCACTGTGATAACACAGAGCAGCTGCTTGCAGCAGCTCCAGTTTTCACATGAATGTGCTGCCCTCAGGGTAGCGCAAGTTTATGGCTGCCCTGGGGGCAGTGCATTCATTATAATACGGCGCATTTCCCTTCATAGCGCTGGGCACACCTTCAAATAAGTGCGCCCAGCGCAATGAAAGGAAGTGCGCTGCATCTATAATGCGGACCCAGGATTTCAGCCGTTTAGTGTCTCTCCTTCAAATCATTTGCTAATGAAAATCACTGAGAAACATGATAACATAAAAATTCTCTACGTTTCATTTTAAAATACTATGCACCATGTCTTGTGGGCTACAAGGCCTACACAGGGGTGACTTATTAATATTTGAAAGGATGATTTTTCCATAGTTGAAAGGGTTATTTTGAGAGGTCAGGTTGCAGGTTTATACTGCAGCAGTCAGGCCACAGTGGTAGGCTGAAGCCATGTTTTCCTTGTCAAAGTTGTGGATGGCACCATAAGTGCCTAAGAGTACCCATGACTCCTACATGTTCTGCCACTGTGGACTGTGCAGCTGTCTGGCCAGAGGTGACTTTGGAGACAGATATATGTAACCATGAAGATAGGGTGTTAGTATATCAGCCATGTACGATGTGCCTTTTACTACATGTACCACCATTGAGGGTTACAGTGCATATGCTTTATTGCCCTGGATGCTACCCCCATACATCTATGAAGCATTCCAAGTGAAAGAAGTTATAACAAATCACACAGGTTCATGCATTTAGTCGTAGAACATACCTTTGGCCTACATGAAAGTCACTTCCATTGCCAAATTACGAGTGGGGGGGGGGGCTTACTGTATGCACCACTGACCACATGCAAGATAGTTGTCCGTTGTGCAATATTGCATAGCATTTCTATAAGCAATGGCTTTCCCGTAGTGCCACAGAAGAACAGGTCTTATAAGGATTATGTGCCACCAGTCCCCAACACCAACAGGACACTGCAAGTGTTGCAGAGGGTAGCCTACATAGGACAGAAATGACCTGCTCTAAGACCCATTAAATATAACACTAAACAAAAAGTGGAGATGTACATTTGTATCTGCATTAATATAATCTCAACCTTTTATTCCCAAGATTGACAATTGAACATTCAACATCTGCCTGTTTGATGAACTCCTCTGAGGATACATTTGAACAAACAGAACACTGCTTACAAATGACATGCTCTTGGCTGATTCTTTTGTCCTTTGCTGCCTGAGGTCCTTCGTTTCAGCTTGCTCCACACTGTGAGCACAAGGGCGCTGACCACTTTTGTGTGTGGCACAGATGCACTGCTTATACTAAATCCCTCCTCACTTTCCTTTGCAGGTGTACCCATTTCACAAGAGGCCAATTGGATGGCTGGAGTACCTCTAAGGCACTAATGACCTTCCAGACGCTTGGTACCATCAGGTTGCAGTGTGCCATCTTAGTCTGGATGTATATAGTGCACTTGGATAGGAGACTAGTGGTTGTTTGTAGTCTGTGTGCTAAGTACTGAAATGAGCATTTGCTGATTTCATCGCCCTGACCAGTACAGAATACTTCTAGCCCTTACTCTCTCCTTTATGTCAGTCCTGAGTCCATCGAGCTTACAACCTAATTCTATGATGACTGACAGATGATTAAGCTGCACTATCAGCATGAATTCTTCTTATTCTTTATTTTCTTTCTTGTGAGGATCCCCATTTCTGTGTCATTCCTGTGTCATGGCTAACATGCTGTCCTACAGGCAATGGAGTTGTCCACATTGTAAGCCCTAGGTGAGTAATATCTCTCCTAACAATTGACACTTTATGTTGCAATTCTGTTATTGCTACTTGATTATTGTTGTCTTCAGGTTTGTGTTGTTTGTCCCATTGTGATGTCTGTTGGTGGCCACCTCATGTATTGTTGATGGTGGTGATGTTGAGGGATGATATACACTCCCAGCCACTTCCTACCTCCCGCTGGCAACCTTCACCATAGTCCTAGATCAGATATTGTACCAACGTTTGCCTATTTTGTCATCTGTGCAACTGGCTCACAATGCAATAAACCTTTTGTGCGTTCTTTGCCAGATGTGTCTCTTGATAGCATCTGGCACAGTGAGGGAGGATTTCTTAAGAGTTTTTCACTGTTAGCAAACCCACTCTCCTTCCAGGATAGAACGCTTTTGCTTTACTGAATTTTCTTTTTATTTTCCTGTCAATCTCCACTCCCTTTCCCCTCTTTCCTCAATGACAATTTCCAATTTTTTCTAGTCATTCTGCACAGGTTAGGTACTTTCCTCAAATCATGCCTGTCATCTTCTGTGGTATGCGTCTCACTACCTGTTTGCGATGTTATTGGAGTGAGCCAGTTTCTAATGTCTTCCTCTCTCCTCAATGGCAATTTCCATTGTTTTCCAGTCTTTTTGCACAGGTTAGGACCTTTCCACAAATCACCCCTGTCATCTTCTGTGGTACGTGTCTCACTTCCAGTGATGTCATTAGAGTGATTTGACTAGTTCCAAATTGCGCTTCACAACTTTGCAACAATTATTTACTTTTTATTTGGTAATTGAAATAAGGATATAGTGATCATTTTGACATTGCAAAATTATAATTTCTACATATATCTCAATTTGCAAATTAATATTTGCAATTGTTTCTATTCTCAACTACAGATTTGGACATTTTTTGGCCCTAATTTTTTTCACAGACAGGAGTAACTCCCTATCCAAGATGGGAATGGGAAATGGTGGAAGTTACTTATTGTACTAGTGGGAATGTAGAGAAATGGGTTTTCCTACATTGTGCTTGTGGCGAAAGTAGAAAAATGGGGTTCTCCGTAATAAAAAGGTACCATTGGCAAATGTACTACTGTGGTAAATGCATGTAAGCATAAATGCACACATTTCACTTTTATGTATGTGTTGTTATAAGGATTTGTAAAGCACACTATCACACTGAGGATATCCTGGCACTGAGCAGGTATGTGATGCCTAGACCTGTGTATGGTATGTTGGTTAATTGAAAAGTCAGGTTTTCAGCTTCTTGCAGAAGTTAAGAAGATAGGAGAAAGCTCTGATGTATGCAAATAGGAGTCCTGCGCAGCAGATGTGTCTGGGTGGTTGGTGGAAGGAGATGTGACTGTTCAGGTAGGTGGTGCCTGAGTATTGTAGTGTCTTAAATGTGTGTGTGAGGAGTTTGAATTGAGCACATTTGTGTATCGGGAGCCAGTAGAGCTCTCCGGGGTGTGGTGTGATGTGCCTTCTGTTTGGAAGGTTGAGGATGAGTCTGACTTCTGAGTTCGGTATGGTTTATAGTCTTCTAGTGATTTACTTGGTGGTCCCAGCATAAAGGGTGTTTTCATTGTCTAACTTGCTGGTGACCAGGGAATGAGTGATACATTTTCGAGCGTTGCTTGGAAGCCATTTGAAGTTCTTCCTCAGCATCTTCAGGGTGTGGAAGCAGGATGCAGTTACAGCGTTGTCTGGTGTAGCAATGTCCAGTTTAATGTTGATGATTATTCTTAGGTTCCTGGCATGCGTTCTGGGTGTGGGTGTAGATGTGCATCTGAGTTTGGCCAGCCACGAGTTGGAGTCATATGATGAGGTGCTCTTGCTGAAGATCAATACTTCTGTCTTCTCAGTGTTGATCTTAAGTCAGTTGGCTTTCAACGAGTTAGCGACCTTGTTCATGCAGGCAGTGAATTTGTTTATTGTGTTGGTGGTCTTGTCCGAGAGGGAAAGTAAGAGTTGTCTGTCATCGGTGCAGGAGAGGATGTTGATGTTGTGTTTGCAGGTGACGTTGTCCAGAGAGATCATGTATTCGTTGAGGAGGGTGGGGCAGAGAGATGAACCTTGAGGTACTCCGCAGATAGGTTTGCGGGCTTCAGAGGAGTAAGGTGCCAGACCGATAGCCTGTGTCCTATTCATTAAAAAGGAGCAGATCCAGCAGAGACCGGGGCCTTGGATTCCAATCTTGTGCAGGCACCTGAAGAAGATGGGGAGGGAGACCATGTCAAATGCTGCAAAGAGGTCCATAGGAATGAGGGCTGTTGTGTCTCCTCTGTCAAATATCAAGCAGATGTCGTCTGTGGCAGCGATGAGTACTGTTTCTGAACTGTTGTTGGGCCTGAATCCAGACTGCGTGGTGTCTAGGATCTTGATTGTGCATGGTTGATGAGATGATCGGTGAGACACCAGTTGATTAGTTTATCTATGACCTTTGCAGGAGGGAGGATGTTCTGTAGTCTGCAAGCGTGGCTGGGTCAGCGGATGGTTTCTTGCGCAGCGGCATGACAGTGTCATGTTTCCAGGTATCTGGGAATGTGTTTGAGTTTATGGAGGCATTGAGGATGGGTGTTAGTGGTTTGCTGATTAGTAGGAGTGCTTTGGTGATAGTGTGGTGGTGTCTAGGGTTAGATTGAGCCCCTGAGTGGGCCATCTGCATGGTAGTAGGGATTTTGATGGTGGTGACAGCAGGCCACAAGGTCATGGTTCGTTCATCGGTTGTGATGGGAAGTTGAGTTACAATGGTAACGGGGTCCAATTGAGGGTCAAAGTTGTAATATATAGAGATGGTCTCGCTGCAAAATAATTCAGAAGGCTTGTTGCAATGGTCTTGTAAGGGGGTGATGTTGTTGGTGGCAGCAGGAAGTGGGGTGAAATATTTGATCATGATAAAGATTTTATTGCTGCTGTTAGTGCTGGCATTGATGCGATCTGAATGAGCTGTGTGCTTGGTGTTCTGTATCTGCTGATGGTAGCATCTTAGGGATGATTTGAAGATGTGCTTATCTGCAGTGTCTTGACTTGTTTTCCACTTATGCTTCAGTGACTTGCAGCGGCGTTTCATCAGCCTGAGTTCCTTTGTGTACCAACTGGCCTGTAGTCGGGTTCTTGATATTGGGTTGCGCTTGAGGGGAGTCAGAGTGTCTGTGCATACGGTGAGCCAGCTTTTGAGGTTCTTGATGGTTTTTAGCAAGTTGCTGGTGTGCTCGGGCTGGTGCTCAGAGAGGGCGGAAGCTCACTCCTCATCTGAGAGGCTTCTCAGTTGTGGCAGGCAGTTTTGTTGTGGTAGGTCTGTGATGGTGCGGGATGAGCATGCCGAAACTGATGAGGGCATGGTCTGTCCACATCAGATTTGTTGGCTTGTCGACTGTAATGTTGCTGATTGATGAAGAAAACAACCTGGTCCAATAGGTGTGCTGTGATGTGAGTAGGTTCGGTAACGTGCTAGGTAAGGCCAATATTATTTGTTAATGTAACTTGTGTAAGTATTACTCACCAGTAGCAATAGTCATAGTGTCCTAGGAGTGCTGCTGAATTTTACTGAGAATTACCAAAAATGAAACATTTAGTCCAAATATAGGTATGTGATTTTGAAAAAATTACCATTTTTTTTAGAATTAGACCTACTGTATATGTATCCACTGGAGATGAGTACACTGCAAGACCTACCATTGCACTGAATCAAACATCTCTGCACAGACATGTTGAATCTGTATTGCAGCTTTATTGCCCTACAGGTAAGCAATCTTGATTGTTTTTTTGGTGCTTTCTTGACTTTTATGCATGACCACACAACCACCTGTTCTGGACCATAAGGGATGTAAGAGTCAACAACTGCAGGTAGTGAGTATTTCAAATTTAATGGCCTTATTTAGAGTTTTGCGGAAGGGTTATCCCATGATGGATATCCCCTCCACCATATTACTTGTGCATTATATCCTATGACACTTGTAATAAGGGGGACAGGATAGCCACCATGTTTGTGATGGAGTAACCCGGCCACCAAACTCTAAATTAGGCACTAAGTCATAGTTTAGCACATTAATACATCAGCTCTGTCACCAGGACTTCTCATGGTACTTCAAAAAGCAGTTGTCGAGCTGATGGCTTGAGGGCCCGTACCAGTAGTCACAGACTACATTTCGAGAAATTGGAATGGCTTCTGCGTTTTCAACTTTTCAAGGAATAAGCTTATTGTAGTTAGGTATTAAGGCCCATAGACTCCTCAGTACTGTTTCTTATCCAGACAGTCCTTGGAGCAATATTCTATGGCTAATGATCTAAGAACAGTGGTGTGCTTGTCAGGGGCTACCCTGACTCAGCAACAATCAGGTGTGCTCGTTTGAATGCGCCACCTCGTCCAGGCCCTGTTCTATCTCAAGCAACCCAGAATTCCAATTTGCAAAAAATACTGTTTTCCACTCTCCCTGTGCAATAAAATGCTCTTTCGCGTTGCTGGCAAATTAACTGTCATGGCCCAAAGGCCAAGTTTATTTGCTATCATGACCAGCACTCAAGTTTTTTTCGGCTCCCTGCTCCCGCTTCCACTAAAAACGGAATTATATCATTCATCAGTCAACAATTAGATCTACAATGCCTGGACATTTAATCTTTTTCCATTCCGTTAATGTCACAATCAAAACTTCAAACTAAAAATGAGTGAGCTACACTAAAATAAAAGAAAGCAAGTCAGACCAAAGGAAAAAAACACAATACTTTATACTACTTTTATTCTCGGCACGTAAATAAAAGAGGGCCAAACCTGGCAACTGTTCATTTTGTTATATGGTACCCACCACACTAAAAAAGCTAAAAGTTTGCGCGATTTTCAAAGAACGACTTTTAATCTGTTTTATTTTACATAAGCCTAGTGTTTGTTTTTAGAAGAATGAAGTACAAATAAAACATCAAAATATGCAAAAGGGACGCTTAATTTTCAATATTGATATTGATTTTTGGAACTCACTGACCTTTCATTGTATAAATTATGCAAAATTAGTGACAATTTAAGTAGATAAATGAGGTTTTTACAAAATTGTCGGATAAATGTGTATTTACATCTAGTTTTTTTGAGACGACTATTTTGCACAATATATAACTCATATTATCATTTAGTCCAATTTTCCTTCTCTTCCTATCCCAAATCTACATTCTCTTTTAGAGAGCAGATCGAGTAGTGCACAATATTATTCACACTTCCACATTCGATTTTATTAATAAAAATGCTAATTTGCACATTAGTATGCAAATATATTCATACAATTAATATTAGATTTTTAAAGTACACCCATCCAACATATGTCAGAGGCTTATAACTCACATCATTCATTAATCTAATCTTAACCTTCACATTAAAATGCATGACAATGTTTTCTCAACTCAGAATTTCAACATTAAAAATTCTTATTAGTAGGGTAGAGCAATATAAACAGGGCAAACATTATCCAAAATAATAATTTTTAGAGTTTTAGCCCCAAAAAAAGATTTAAAAGACAGTCTGCCTTAGGAGTCTGCTAGCATTTTACAAATATAAATATGTATTAGCTTAAACACTGGGCGGAGTTACGTGGAGTTCCACGAGCGGCGAAGTGTGTTAGGGTCATGCCGTTCGCAGTGATTTTGAGCGCCAGGTGTTTGTTCCCGGCTGTAAAATCATAGCAAATGACACCATGCGCAGTGCAAGAGGGTGCAGCTTCCATTCTGCTGCTCGAGTAGATTTTCTACTTGAGCAGCAGCTTTCTCAATGCGAACGGAAGGTTTCTCAATGCGAGTGGTCATGACCTGCCGCAACCACTCTCATTGAGATATCCGACCACCCGCGAGCAAGGAAAAAAACTCTGCTCTGCATAGCGGAGTTTTTGGGAACTCCGTGTGCTTCACGGAGGGTAGAAAACTATGCAACCTCCGCGAACAGAGCGGAGTTCACCACCTAGGGTTAATTAGCATGGAGAGTGTGCACTCCGTCATTGTGTTGATCCTCTCTGATGTAATGTAATAGTTAAGCATAGTTCAACACCTATTCCATGTTATTTGGAGGTAAGCAGATTTGGCCTGAAATGACAGACATTTGCCATTTAATAATCTGCAACTTGTTTACTCAATATTTAACAGTTCAGTGTATGCATATACACAGGTACGATTGTTGCCTATAATGTGTAAATCTAGCTAAAAAGCGAAGGGTAGGTGCTGAACACAATGGGGGAATGGTTGCACTCCATCATTCAACTATGATTGAATGAGGGATGGCAGGAACAAGAGGACATTGAGATAAAGAGGGACACATGAAGAAACATAGGTGTAGGAGTGAAGATATAGCTGAGATGCATTACGAGTTAAAGTAGGAAGTGGCCGGTTGCCTGGTTGGCTGGTTGGCAGTGCAATCAAAATAGGCTGGGGTATTTTGAGAGGGCCCATAAGTTGCCTAAAAAACCTTGATCATTACTAACGTTTTAGGGCATAATTTTATGTTGCAGATATCTGTACTCCATTCCAACATTGACGGAGTTCACATACAGCCAACATAAAGGTCAGTCTGCCCAATTTAAATGCGTATAGACCTTTGGTTTGGCTACAGATGGGACTGCTCTGTCACCGCCATAGCTAAACCTCTCCAATGGAGTAAGGGCCATTGGAGAAATGGCTACATGTCCACCCGACCAATCAGGACAGGAGGACATGTAGCCATTTTCTTTTGTCCATCACCGCTAGCCAAGCCCTGGTGGTGAGGGTCAGTAACAACCAAATAATGCCCCCCGCCATGAGAGATTACTCCCATAGTGACAGGAGCATCATTACTTTTTTTTATTTTCAAAAAGAAAATCCCATTTTGGGATTTTCTTTTTGAAAATAAAAAAGAGATAGTTTGGTTCAGATTTGCATCATGCTGACACAGCCCTGCACCAAACAGTGGATTCAATTGACAGAAGCCACCGTGATGGGACTTTCTGCCAGTGCTTTATAAATGACTGATAGCTTGGTGGTCATTTATAGATTTGGTGGTCGGGACTTCCAACAGGGAAATGGAGAAATTTCCTCCATCATGCTGGTGGGACAACATCCCCACTGCTGATATATAAATGAAGCCCTTATTCCTGTCTCACTTTCTACTTTTATAGAATCTGTCCAGATGATTGACATTTTCTCATCATTTATACCAATAGAGGAGGAAGTATTGACTATAGGCAAGGAGGCTCTATGAGCAGAAAAATAAAGCGTACATTATATCACTGAGGGGCTTAGTTTAGAAGGAAAAGAAGAGAGAATAATTGGCTAAGTATTGGTTAATGGCTAGAATGTGCACACACTACTAGGAGACAGAAAAAGAGTGAAAAAAGAGACAAGAGTCAAAACAGTTCCATATTTTCGTGGTAATTTACAGGAAAACAAAAATAGCATAGTGGGGTGGTCAGCAATATAAAATGCAGAACGGTAACAAAGAATAAGAGTAGAGGAAAAGTAGCTATCATTAGCTGAGGAAAACTACATGACTCTTGTGTGAGATGGTTGGGTGACTCCAGATCATATAGATTATGGTATGTGCGGTATTGTGGAGGGTAAATCAGTTATATGCTTACCATCCAAGCTTTCCGAAGAAGTAAGGACATTTGTAGGCCAGATGATAATTGGAAAGAGGGAAGGTGTCAGCTATTGGTTTCGTAAGCAACAGAATTGCCACAACATTTGATGTGCAGTGAATATATGGTAGTGGAAATGTAGAAGATTACATTCATTTTTGGAGAGCCACAGGAGTGAAGTGGAGGTGAGTACATAGGACCCTATAATATCAGTGCTGAAAGTGACTGAAGGGGCACAGGAGTGGTTAGTAGATCCTTGTATGGGATTATTGCCTCTATGCCCCTGAGATAGGCAAAACGAGAGGGGATGGAGGTGAGTAGATGAGTAGGAAAAAGGGAAGTGTTCCTTAAAAGGGCGATGTTAGGGGAAGATGGGAGTTGAGGGCCAGATGTAGGACCCTTACATTTTGCGAGTCTCAAATTGCGTCGCAAAATGCAAATTACATCAGTGTATCAGACACTGTTAGCGATTCCTAATTGGGTTGCAAATTGCCTGCCTCATTATTATTCATGAGGCAGGTGCTATTTACGACCCTATTACGAATGGCTAACACTCCCAGGGATGGTGGCCTGCTGGGGTCAGCAGACCACCATGACTGTGACTGCTTTTTTAATAGAGCAGTTTTTTTTAATGCAGCCCGTTGTCCTTTAAAGAAAAACGGGATGCATTAAAAAAGAAAAATGAAACTTTTCAGTTTAATTTTTTAAGGGCAGGCAGTGGTCCCTGGGACCACTGCCAGCTCTTAAAAGATATTTTCGCACCAATTCACAAAGGGGAAGGGGTCCCCTGGGGACCCCTTCCTGTTTGTGAGTGGCTTACCACCTACTTGAAGTAGGTGGTCAACTGCACGTGTTTTGCAAGCGTAAATGCGGTCCCAAAAAAATGGTACATACCATTTGGACTCGCTATTAGGAAGGGACGCCCTTGGCACGCCACTTCCTAATAGCGAGTCGCAAACCCTATTTTGCGAGTCGGTAATTGGTTACCGACTTGCAAAATAGGGTTTGTACATGGGCCAGACCAATTTTGCGGTTGCAAACGGGTTGATTTCCCATTTGCATCCACAAAAAACGGTCGTACATCTGGCCCTAAATCCTCTAGGTGATGGATTTTACAAGTACAGTGTAGAAAGTGCGACAGGAGAAGAGAAGTGGGGCTTAGTTTTTGTGGGCTGGATGGAAGGGAGGTGATGAGGTACTGTAATAGATCAAGTTCAACAAGTTATGGGTATGTGTAAATATTTGATTTTAGATAACCAGCTGTTCATGTTGAAGGATCTTCTCATTTATCAAGGAGAGAGAGCTAATAAGTGTGGTTTGCAGTGGAGGGTATGAATCATGGATCACATGGGTGAATGTGAGGAAGGGATGATGAGAAAGAACGAATAATTAAAATACATCATGACATTTCACAGAAAATGAGGTTTAGAAGACAAGTTGCACATATGCTAGGTGTGAGGTTTGAGAAGATTGCGGCAATTGTAAATTTACATTTTAATGTTGATGCTCAAATACAAGAGCTTAAGAGAGGGAAACATAGATGCTACAGCAGGTTAAGGCACTGCAATGGGAGGGGTATTGATGGGAGGAGGTGCGGAAGTCGGTGAGTGAGAAGTAAGGATGAGTTCCTTTTTTTATGAGTGGGAGAGGATACCATGGGTGTTGGAGAAAAAGTAGCCTGCCGTAATTGAGAAGGAAAGATTTGTTGCATGAATATCATCATATTTATCTTAAGGTTGAAGTGTTCTGACTTATGTGATAAAAAAAGGGCTGGACATGGAAAAAACTGAACAAGAGTATGAAATATTCAAAGAGACTGGTTAAGTTATGCCTACCAGTAGAGGGTATGTAAAATTGCCTTGGGGAAGGTATCCAAGCTATTTCATTTGTGGGCTTACCTCGAATTATGTCTTTCTAATCAAGCACAAAAATGTAAAGAGTTCATGCTAAGACAGATAAGCAATTTGCGATCCTGGTAGCAGAATAGTTGGACTATTTCTTCATGAAACTGTCTTTGTGAATGGAAATCAATATGAAAAATAGGAACTAATGGTTTGCACCTGTCTGCGTACAAGTTACCATTATATTACATAGTATGAAAACAGAAGAATTCATTATCTATGAAACAAACATAAATACATATGAACATTAAATAAATATCATACATAGCCGTTTCCACTTGGCGACCAAAAAATCATCACCATTGGAATTTGACCCTATAATTGTTGACAAGCGATGCATGACTCTTTATGGGTAGGCATGTAAAAATGAATCCAGGGTAAATCACGAAGGTCCTGATTCGCAAACATATTCATAAATCTTATGTCTCACAACAGTGCACTTATACAAATATTAAAAAATTTGAAGGTTTTCAAGAGTACTACAGCAAAAGTTTGCAAGTTGGTGTTTCTGATCATGTGCAGTCAGTTGAAATGGTGCAATTGTGTGTGATGCAATGCTTTATGAAAAATACTTTAATTACCGTAGATTTATTTTTACTTTGGCTTCTGGTATTAGGACCTCTGCACTTAGTGAACCTCAATAATGGAGTCTCATCATCTGAAAGCTTTTCCAAAAATGTATTTGAGTAATCGCCACCAGTGTCTGTCGTTTAAAATAACACCTGCTGCTATGCAGCTGCAGCAAAAGGTTCTCCTCTGGTTATACACGAACAAGTGTGCAAACATGTGTACAAGTGTGTGGGCCTAGTGAGGGACACTGCAGAGTGATTCGGCCCACCCCATGCCAACAGACCGCATCCGCAACCTCAGCATCATCTTGGGCAGCAAGCTATCTATGAAGAAACAAGTCAATGCACCCTCATCTGCCTGCTCCCACACCCTTCGCATGCTCCGCAAGATCTTCAGGTGTCTCCCAGTCAACGCCAGATGGACCATCACGCAGGCCCTCATCACCAGCAAACTGGATTACGGAAATACAATCTACATAGGAATCACTGCGTGCCTCTGAAGAGACTCCAGACAATACAAAACTCAGTGGCAAGACTCATCCCCTATCTACCCAGAAGGACCCACATCTCAAACTACTCAAGAAACTACACTGGCTCCTGATCCAGAAGAGATGCCAGTTCAAGATGCCGACCCACGCTTACAAGACTTTACACAGCAAAGGACCAGCTTACATCAACAAACGCCTTACCTTCCACCAACTGACCAGGCAAATTCGATCTGCTTCCCTCTCTCTTGCAGAAACCCCACAGATCCACTGAACCACAGCAGAGGGCACTCCTTCTTTCACTTGGTGGCCAATGCATGGAACAACCATCCCCTGCACCTCAGGACCGCACCGTCGCTCTAACAAATCAGGAGAGAATTCAAGACCTGGATGTTCGAATGAACAACCCACCAAGCAGCAGCCAACTTCTCCAGCGCCTCGAGCCCTTTATGGGTGATTTGCCGTACTTTACAAATGATTGATTGATTGATTGATTGATTGAGCTTAGGATCTGAGCTCAGGTACTGTGTCACAGATGAGATCCTCAATACATTTGTTATAGCCTGTGCAGACTTTATAATTTAATTGAGAATCCAAAAGGAAATGGTACATTTCTTTTTGCTTTCAGTGTAAGTATGTGGTTTGTCACTGTTTTAGATGTTGTGTGAAAATTTGGCAAAGTAATAATTTAGAATTAGCTCAACAACACATATGATTAATGCAATTTGTACTATTTTTTCAAATGTCCCAAGTGCAAATAAAAGATCCCTTCGCTCATATTTGCACTTCATTTTATTTTAGGGTTTTTTGCAATATTTCTCGGAGTTATCCTTAATGAGATTTAGGTTTTGAACTACGTTCAGGGTCACCTGGTAACTCAAACTCTCTCCAAAACAAATAGACTTCTCTTAATAGAGGAAGGAACCAGAGGAGAAATCTGCTAAGTGTATTAACTAACAAACCTGGGTATGATTTTCTCCCAGGGTCAACAAACAGGGTGATGGGCAGACCTCTGGCACCAGTCACATCAGAGGATCCTTTTCAAGTCTTGGAGGGAATAAACCACCTTTGCAATGTCACCTAGGAAGAGAGCCAATAAGCAGGGGGTGCACTTGCAGGCCACATCTTGATTCTTCCATTTGAGAATGCCCAAGATACTGTCCAGGGATTTGTCTGCCTGTGGGACACTCCTAGGAGTTGTCTATCACATGGAGGGGGGATGCAGCATCTCGATATTAGGCAGAGATGCCCACATTCTGGATTTGACCACTTCTAAACCCCCACAGAGGGAGAGGCCTGGAGACAAAAGGATACTATAGAAAATATAAGAAGTATGCAGTGTGTACAACAATACCTGCCTGGATAGGACTCCAAGCTTGCATTTCTGGGAGATTATAAACTCTCTCACCAGTGCCAGTGGTACTGGCCTCTCCACTACCTTTGAGGAACAGTTGAGTGTAGACTTGCTAGTAATGCTGAAGAAGACTTCTTTGAACCTGGCAATAGAGCTTCTAGGAGCTGGGGACAACATGGCAGATTCCTGGCTCTCTTCCTCAATGGAAGAGCAGTCTACAAAATAAGCTCCATAAATATCCAATTGAGAAAACTGCAACATTCTGAAGCCAAGGAGGCCAAGGAGGCCAAGGAGGTCTTACACAAACACTCCTGATGGCAGGAGTGTGACACTAGGAGCGTCACGAAACAAAGCTCGTTCAAAAGGCTTGGTGGATTTTCTGTGCTTCATTTGATCCCAGAAAGATCTTCACCTACCTCAGGGAGGGCCATAGCTCCGGGGACGAACCAGCTTCTCCTCACTATGATACAGTATTCTTATCTCCCCATGTAGAGGGATGGAAGCACTGGTGAGCTAGCCTCTCAGGCTGTGGAGTAAGAATTCACTCTCCCCTGCCCTAATTGGGTTTCTAAACCACCCCAGCATGCCCCTGCAGCATAGTGGTATCCCCCAGGAGTGTGTGGTAAGGGCGAGAGTAGACAGAATAGGCAATCTCAAACGGAGGCCACCAAGGCGCTTCCGCTTCTCACTCCTTCAAAGAGGAGGTGTGCAAGAAAGGAGGAAGGCTTTGTGCCATCAAAGGCTCAAACCGTCAATATCACTCAGGTGGCAATGAGTAGGTTCAGTGTTTAATACAATGCCAAAGAAGATAACTGACTGGTTCCCCATAGGAGTGCCAAGGGCACAGCTTCCAAGAAAATAAATGCAGGAGTTGGTGCTTCTTGAAATGAAAATAGAACAAAGAAAACTCAAAAGGAAACATTTGCAGCCCTGCTGCAGCCAATTCAAAGGGCTTTCTGGGGCAGTGCAACTCATCCCATTAGCTCTTACTGGAAAGGAAACATTTTCATTCTTGGCATCATTGTGCTCCAGGAGGGCATGGTCACCACTGAGAAAATCGATGAGTATTAGGTGGTGCCAGGAGAGGGGAAGACCCTCTCCAAAGACCCTGAGGGAGTTTCAAATGTGCTCTTATAGGGCAAGGAAGGAGTGACACCAGGAGATGTTTTACATTGTTTCAGCCACTCCTAGAACATAGATTTGTCAAAGAGCTCTGGGGTGCATCGATTCATTCTTTTTACTAGGTTTTCTGAGGTTGTCAGACAATCAAGTTCATGTAAAAAGAAGAATCCACCACGAAAATGCTTGCTCATGTAATGCTATATTTATATGTTGGTTTTTGTGCCATTTTATATAGTGAGCTTGGCCAAAGTACATCAGAGCATTTTACAAAAAGAACAGATGTAACACATTTTTAGGCATGGGGAGATTAAGGGGCTGATTTTGAGTTTGGCGAGCAGCGTACAGTCCGACTGGGTGGCAGAAGACATTACCTACACCTCACTGATGGACTACCATCCACCAAATTTATAGATGACTGCTGGCCCAGTGGTCAGCTCTGTACATTGAAAGGAACTGCAGCGGATCTTTGTCTTTTTTAATTTTCATGACAAGTGGCGGCACCTCTGCTAAGGCGGTTGAGCATCGCCCACTGCATTTTGAGCAGTGCAAAAAAATGAAAAATAAAATTATAATAACAAGACATTATCATTTTATTTTTCTGTGCCACTCAAAGCAAAGTTAGGGAGGGGCGGGGCGGGGCTGGGCTGGGTCCACCACTGTCAGAGGGAGTAGGAGTGGTTTGCACTCCCTAAGTGTACATGAATGTTTGGCCAGCCCTCTTGGGCCGGCCAAACAGTCATGTGCACTTCGAATGTTCTCCACCTGGCTGTGTTGCCTGAGCAGCCTATCAGTCCCGGAGCCTGGGTGCTTCCGGTGTGCAGCAGAGTGAGGGCGGAGGAGAGGCGTGCAGCGGAGGACAGAGGAGAGGCGTGCAGCAGCGGCGAAGGTAAGTTTCTTTTTTTTTTTCATCCTCAAACCGCCTAACCACCCCTAGGCAGACTCCAGTGTTAATGACGTTTAAATTCACTGTGTTGGAAACCAACTGCATTTATGGTATGCAGACATAATATCGAGTTTTAAATATCGATATGCCATAATATCGATGTTTAAATTTCAATGTGACAGAATATCGACCTGCAAGAATATCGTCAACAAGAATATCAACATGCAGGTAAGAAATATCATTTTACTTAATATCGAAGTTAGTAATATCGTAAGTAAAACTATTGTTTATAATATTGAAATAGTTTTTAGTGTTTTGTATGTTAGTATATGTGTTAAAAGTATAGCTTATTTTTCTAATGTATGTTTGAATTTTTTACAAGTAATTAATTTTATGTTAATTAATTTTTGCGTATTTTAGTTCCGTAGCGGGTTGTGGGTTTATAGGGGAATAGGGTGGGAAGTAATTTAATTATAATATATTAATTAATAATTTTTTACAAGTTAATTAAAACAAAAAAATATTGCGTTTTAGTTCCGTAGCGGGTTGTGGGTTTATAGGGGAATAGGGTGGGAAGTAATTTAATTGAAATTAATTAATTGATGATTTCGTTATTTAATATTTTTGTATTTAATAATTTATATTGTTAATTGTGTTAATTAATTGGCTATTAATTAATTTTTAATTGGTTATTAATTATTAATAATTATTTGGTAAATATGTTAATTGTGTTATTTTTTTGGAGCAGGTTTTGGTTTTATAGGGGAGTAGGGTGGGAAGTAATTTAATTATAATTAATTAATTAATAATTTTATTAATTAATATTTATGTAATTTATATTTTATATTGTTAATTGTGTTAAAACATGTTATTAATTAATTAGTAATTGGATATTGATTATTAATAATTAATTGGTAAATATGTTAATTGTGTAATTTTTTTAGGAACGGGTTGTGGGTTGATAGGGAGTAGGGTGGGAAGTAATTTAATTTTAATAAAAAATTTTTTTTTTTTATATAATATTTATTTAAAGTTATTTTATATTGTTAATTGTGTGATCTAATTTATTTTTGATGGTTTTTAATTTGCTTGTCAATTGTTATTAATTAATTGTTAATTAATTATGTTAATTGTGTAATATTTTATAATATTGGTGGTGTCGTTTATAGGGGAATATGGTGGGATGTTAATTATTTTTGACAAATTAATTATTTGTTAATTAATGTTAAATATTTTGCAGGAGTGGGAATACTAAATTATTCCCCTCCGCTATCCAACACTTTCCCTACTGTTGCATTTGCTGGAGTGGAATAGTAAATTATTCCCACCCGCTATCCAACACTTTCCCTATTGTTGCACTCGCTGGAGTGGGAATTGTAATTTTTACCCACCCGCTATCCAATACTTTCCCTACTGTTGCACTCGCTGGAGTGGGAATAGTAATTTTTATCCCCCTCTATACAACACTTTCCCTACTGTTGCAATCGCTGCAGTGGGAATAGTAATTTGTACCCACCCGCTATCTAACACTTTCCCTACTGTTGCACTCACTGGAGTGGGAATAGTAATTTTTACCTACCCGCTATCCAACACTTTCCCTACTGTTGCAATTACTGGAGTGGGAATAGTAATTTTTACCCCTCTGCTATCCAACACTTTCCCTACTGTTACACTCGTTGGAGTGGGAATAGTAATTTTTATCCACCCGCTATCCAACACTTTCCCTACTGTTGCACTCACTGGAGTGGGAATAGTCATTTTTACCCACCCGTTATCCAACACTTTCCCTACTGTTGCATTTGCTGGAGTGGGAATAGTAATTTTTACTCTACGCTATCCAACACTTTCCCTACTGGTGCACTCACTGGAGTGGGAATAGTAATTTTTACCCTCTCGCTATCCAACACTTTCCCTACTGTTGCAATTACTGGAGTGGGAATAGTAATTTTAACCCCTCCGCTATCCAACACTTTCCCTACTGTTACACTCCGTGGAGTGGGAATAGTAAATTATTCCCTTCCGCTATCCAACACTTTCTCTACTGTTGCACCTGCTGGAGTGGGAATAGTAAATTATTCCCCTTCGCTATGCAACACTTTCCCTACTGTTGCACTCTCTGGAGTGGAATAGTAATTTTATCCCCTACGCTATCCAACATTTTCCCTACTGTTATAGTTAATGTAGTGTAAAATATGTTTTTACAAATAAATATTAATTTTAATATTTTAATGTATTATATATTTATTTTATTTTTATATTTATATTACAGGTTTATGTATATATATGTATTTATAATTTGTATTATGTTTCTAACATTTTATAATTAAATAAAATAATTATTTATTAATATTATTAAGTTAATATATATATATATTTTTTTAAATATGTATGTTTAATTTTTTTATATATTACATTTATTATTTATCATTTTTAACTTTTCTTAAATAATTCTAACTATGTTTTTATTAATTATAGTTATTATTGAATTAATTTTATATTATTTTTAAGACATTTAAAAAAACAATATTTTAAACAACGATATTTTAAACAACGATATTTTGGTTTCGATATTTTTGTACTTACCTTTGTAGAGATAGGATGTCGATATTCTGTCCATCGATATTCTGTACTCGATATTCTTGTAGGTCGATATTCGGTCCGTCGATATTCTGTCAGTGATCCTGCATTTATGTTGCATTTTTTCAATGCAGCTAAACATAAAAAGGGAATATGGAAACATCAGCATGGGTCATTAAAAGAATAAGGCGAACGGGATATCTATCACGTTTGTTTCAGAGTATCCCGTCCTTCAAACTCTAAATCAGGCCTCAGGCGACTCTTTTTGAAGTGTTCACTCCCCCAGAGTATATAGCGCAGCCCTTGCTATTATTATGGTTTAGTGAGTAAATAATTCCATTGAAAATACGAAACATACAGCATTCAGAAGAAAAACAATGCCTTCTCCCAATTACACGGGTGTTTCTGCCACAGATACAGGTATTTGCCGGGACTTGTGATAGCTAACTCAGGTTATTATTGTTATATTGTTTAATTCCTATTAACCAGGCCTGACCGTTTAAACAAAACGTAAGCATGAGCGTTATTTCTTTAAGAAAGTACTTGGGGGCATATTAACAAGGCCCAGCGATAAATATCGCAAAGCGCGCTTAGCGCATGCATATTTATCGCCGGCTATCTCTGTAATTTATCGCCCGGTTAGCGCGTTATCAACAACGCGCATCGCCGAGGCGATAAAATTCCAGAGATAGCGTGGATATCGCCGTTTTCCATGGTGGAAAACGGCGATATCCTAGATGATAGAGCCTGTGGTCTTAGCCACAGAATCCACCCCCCATGTTAAGTATGCCTTAGATCATTACAAACAACTCGGACGGAAGAAGGGGCCGCCAGTTTGGTTACTCGGCAAGAGCAAGGTATAATATGCTCTGATGTGAAAAGGAACAGACGAAATTCGCATGAGGAACAGATTTCTAAAGGATAAGCATTCCTTGTTACGAGCTTGAAACAACAAGCGCACATTTGGAATATAAGCGAGTATACTTCACTATTGATTTTAACAAGCCCAAAACAAGCCAGATGCGTGTGATGGAATCATAAAACGGGGGACTGGCCCAGCGCGCCGTAGTGGGCTCATCTAGGAGATTCATACTAATTTTTAAAGGACGGGAGTACATAATATAACGGTCTTGATAAAGAAGGTGGAATGAGATAAAGCCTTCGAAACGCGTCAACGCCTTTTTCTGTTGCCACAAATCCATCTAGACGAACATCACCCTAGATATTGATGATACACAAGGCACCAGGGTGTTTGTACATAAGTTTAACCGTGGATTATGGCGATGTATGACAAAGATTACTGTCTGTTTTAACTCTCGTGTTATGATTTTTTGAAGCATTGTGAATGTGACTAATTGTTTTTAGTATTGTTACAAATTTTTCATGATGATTCTATGGACAAAAATGGTTTTAACTTGAAACTAATTTCTTTTTAATTTTGTATAAAATAATAAATGGTTTTAATAAATTACAATCATTACCTTATGAACAATAGGGGTTTGTGCCAATACATTGTAGCCACCAGTTGAGCGGTGACCTTTATGAATGGTGAGTGTGTGTATGGAGTCAGGGTTTGGCATATGAAAGAAGGTGCGAATGAAACAATATATTAAAACAATCCCAGAGGACGCAATTTTTAACCGTTTCTGCCATAGATACAGGTATTTGCCGGGACTTGTGATAGCTAACTCAGGTTATTATTGTTATATTGTTTAATTCCTATTAACCAGGCCTGACCGTTTAAACAAAACATAAGCATGAGCGTTATTTCTTTAAGAAAGTACTTGGGGGCATATTAACAAGGCCCGGCGATAAATATCGCAAGCGCGCTTAGCGCATGCATATTTATCGCCGGCTATCTCTGTAATTTATCGCCCGGTTAGCGCGTTATCAACAACGCGCATCGCCGAGCGATAAAATTCCAGAGATAGCGTGGACATCGCCGTTTTCCATGGTGGAAAACGGCGATATCCTAGATGATAGGGCCTGTGGTCTTAGCCACAGAATCCACCCCCATGTTAAGTATGCCTTAGTCAGGAATTTAACAGACGTTAAATTCCTGTGTTAAGGCATACTTAACGTGATTTAAATAATCGCTAACCCTCCTTGATAATATCGCGAAGCTGCCTTCGCGATATTATCCCTGTTTGGTTTCACAGCCACGCCTACTTTGCATCTGATTAGCGATGCAAAGTTAGGCGTGCTGGGAACGGGCGCTAAGTCAGCAAAACAAGCGATAGCGTGTCTTTGCTGATAAGGCGATGAAATTATCGCCCCTTTTCGCCCGAAAACGGACGCAAAAGCGGCGATAATTTCATATGAAATTATCGCCGACTTGTTAATATGCCCCTTGTTTCGTTAGCTATGATGGGTTGCATGTATTCGTTTGTCCTGCTGCATAGCAAAAAAAATACTTCAGACATGGGGATACACGTCGATTCCACAAACTGTTTGAGTATGGTCTGTTATTCTGACAATAAACTGTAAAATTATTCTGTGGTTGCTGTTAGTTTAATAACCTAATCCAGATAACCTAAAAAGGATACATCTGCAACAACAGATTCGTTTTTTGGGACATTCTTTAAAGAAGAGCCTACTTTCCATATTGACATTATTAGTTGACAATGTTTTGGGATAAGTAATGTGAGTGGGTGGAAGCAATAACAGCTTTTATCTTGACTATTTGCTCATAGCGTGAAAGGCAATAACAATATGGCACAGTGTGAAGTTTCTAAAAAATCAATTACCGTTATGCCCTCATTTTATGTATTCTGTAGGCGGTGCAAGGAAGTGATTTGCATTTTTAACTGACTTTAAATAAAAGAATCCTAACACCATCTGCAAAACGTGTGGGATGTGGAAAAGGAGTTCATAAATAAATACACATGTTTGCTTGTTTTCAAGGAAGTTGTGATATGCATTATACAGGCTCTTTTTTTAGGTGTTGCCTGCGGAGAGCTGTAGCGGTCTTGGAAGAGCTCATAATGTCACACAACACATGCCACACAACATACAACATACACATACTCATAGATACAGATACAGCAAGGGGCTTTTGGCAGCCCCTTTCAGCCACAGGCTATTATGGTTAAGTTGGCTTTAACCATTGGCTTTAAGGGTTGTCCATCAGTGTTGGTATCATCCCATGGCATTTTATGGATGTGAACTACTTAAATGAGCATTGCCATGGCAATAGGTCTCCCTTTTAGGACCTGTTGGCATTGCCATGTTTTTTGGCATTGCTCTGCATCATCAAAATGTTTTTGCCAAAGCTGTACATGATTGGCAAAGAAAATACAATATGCGTGCATATCGCATTTGTGTCATGATGAGGCTACTGGCACCCATAACTTTCAGTAGGGGTGTGCATGCTCGATGACACATTGCATACATGCATTACCACACTTGCCTGCCTCCTGAGTGATGCATGCACCATTTTATTTCATTTTTTTTATTTATTGATTCAAGATGGCAGATGTCTTAGCACAGTAAACAAAAAAATATATTTTCAATTGCGCTACAGTGCATTTCAGCCAGTGGCGCGGCCTAGCAGCAAATGGGAGATGCCAGGCCTTTCAAGAAATATAAAAAATAAATAAACATTTAGAGCACTATAGGAGTGGGATTGAGGAAGCAATTGAGAGTCAAATTTAAAAAATCTAGGGGGTGGTGAGAAGAGGTAAAGAAGGTGAAAATTAGGGCACAAAGAAGACAGCAACATGGAGTGTGGAGGGCGTTTAGTGGGCGTGGAACTCATCAGAGAGTGGGTAGCACAGATGGGAGAGAGCAACACGGAGCACAGAGCTGGGTATTTTGTTTTGGAGAAGCACACAAAGGACGAATTGAAAAACACATGCACTCGTATGGAGTGTTTAATAAAAAGGAATAAAATAGTTCCCTAAAATTGTATGTGGAGGGGTACAAGTCAGACATTTAAAAGGATTGTATACAGATTGTGTTTAAAGGGAGGGACAAACACAAGAAGTTGAAGGTGAGGCTTTTCATTTAGGAAGCTTGAGCGGACATTGGGCTCCCTCCTGGACTCCTGACCTCCTGCAATGTTAGCAGCTGCTGTGGAAGTGATTAACCTGGTGATAATAGTTTTCAATCGCTCTTAACCTTTCAGGCTTATTCTAGCTGTGTGGAAACTTGCTAAGGAGGTCCCTCTCCTTAAGAAGCCTTCTTTAGATCCCAACATCTTCAGCAACTACAGGCCAATCTCACTGTTACCAGCATTTTCCAAAATGCTGGAAAAATTGATTAATCTGCAATTTTCAGATTATTTAGAGCAGGGCAAGTTGCTACATCCTAGTCAACCTGGATTTCGTCCCTGTTACAGCACGGACACAGTGCTACTATAAATATATGACCATATTAAGTGGTCTCTGGATCAAGGCAAAAATGCAGCACTGATTCTACTCGACTTATCTGCTGCATTTGATTCCGTCCTTCACATGATTCTTTTACAATACCTCACCAACCTGAGTTTGGGAGGCCTGGTATGGGACTGGTTGAATTTATTCCTTGATTCCAGAAGGCAGTCGGTCTTGGTAGCACCTTTTACCTCTGATGTTAAAGCAGTGAAGCAGGTTTTCCTCCAAGGTTCTTCCTTCAGTCCTACCCTTTTTAATATCTGTCACCGCTGACTTCATTGGTGGAGACGTTCAGTTGTGAAATCGTTTCCTATGAGGATGATACCCAGATGCTTTTCACTTTTGAGGGATTGCTGTCCTTTGTTGAAAAGCCTTTTAATGATTGCATGTAGGCAGTCTATGAGTGGATGCAGAACAGCTAGTTAAAATGTAACTTGGAAAAAAATGAAATTCTTCTTTTTGGCTCCCATTCGGCCAACTGATGGGAAGCCTTCTGCCTTGTCAGCTCCCCCGCCGTGTCTGTGTTTTGGGTTGCTTCATACACTCAAAAAAGTCCTACATCCCTTGCCTTTGCATGGAAGGAGGACTGTGATTCATACACTGATTACATCGCAGCTGGAGTATTCTAAGGTTCTCTACGTTGGTGTGTCCGAACCCTTGCTAGGAATTCTGTAGGTGGTAGATTGCTGCTGCCCAGCTCATCCTGTGATTGCTTAGTCGGACATCAATTTCTCCCTTCTTAAAATCTTTGCATTGGTTGCCTATCAGGAAGCAGATTCTGTTCAAATCTCTTTCCCTGGTTCATAGGAAGTGTTTCAGGCCAATCCAGGCTATGTTGCAGCTAGGTTCCTTAAGAACGAACACAAAGGAACCAATTTTGACTCCATTCAAGTAGCACAGCCGTTATCAACGAATGAATCCAATAAATCAAATTTGTATTCGACTCTTCAGTTAATCCACTTTTACCCCGTTACTTTCTTCTATTTTTATCCATTATTTTCTTCAATTCATTTTACTCATTCTTTTGTTCATTGACGTTTTTCACACAAACATAGGAGAGTCAAAATGTTTCCACATGTCAATGAACCTTCCGTCCAAAAAAAAAAAAAAAGAAGGAGAGATTGCACCCAGGATGAAAGTGGAGTACTGACAAGCGATAAAAGCGGAACACATACACATGGTGAACTTCATGAATCACATAGGAGTTATGTTTCCTTGTCATGTAGGATCAGAACCATATATAACACAACAGATTATGTTTTGGACTATTTGGATATAAGCAATGAAGACGAATGTGATTTATCCATGATAACACTGTTTTATTGTGCTGTCTTTAATGTATGTTTAAATCTTAATTAATTGGTCAAGAGTTATGTATATTGAGTTGTTGCAACATCAGCAATGCGCAGTTCACCCGGGTGGAGAGTGAAAGATTCGGGTGTGGCAATCTCGAAGGTATTCTGGGAAACTGAGTACGACGAGAAGAATAGTCTGAGTAAGTGCCAGCGCGTAACAGTCGAAATCCAGCTTATAGTGTATCAAGTGCACTGTTATGAGAGGAGCAGTTGAAATGTAGTTTTAGTGTGAAATAGTTGAATTCCGGTCCATAGTTTAGGTAGAACACCATGGCAGGTAACAGATCACCTGGGGGAGGTACCGGTGTTAAAAGCGAAAGAAGGTTGCGATTGTTGTAAAGCAGTTAACATCGACAATGAAAGTTGTGCAGGGGCACACTATGGATGCACCGTGTAAGGACACAGTAAAGCTTTGATAAGAAGTGACATCGAGTAATGTTCCCAAGAATCTGATGAACATTTGTCACAGTAAGCGTAGAGTAGAGCCTCAGCGTTCTGCAGGAGCAGTGATAAAATAAGGTTTCAGTGACAAGTATGGGGTCATGAGTGCACTTTAGAGCTTTAATGTTTTGCTGGAACAGAGATAAAACAACAGGTTGTAGTGACAAGTATGAGTATATTAAGCAGTATTGTAGGCTTAGATCATATACATACGTAATGTGGGGTTAATGAGGAGGTTGGATTATGGCGGGTGTTTAAAACAATGATCGAAAATATAGAAAAATAGGCGGTGCAGAATGGAACGGTATCTTATAGTCTAATCAATTTGAACTTAAAAAGGATATCTTTAGTCTGTCTGCAAACTGTGTATTATATTATATATGTTTCATCAAACTGACGGTTATTAATATTTTTTCTAGATACCCCTGATGAAAGGTTGTCCCGAAATGCATTGATTGTGTTTTTAAATAAATCGTGACATGTGGAAACATTTTGACTCTCCTATGTTTGTGTGAAAAACGTCAATGAACAAAAGAATGAGTAAAATGAATTGAAGAAAATAATGGATAAAAATAGAAGAAAGTAACGGGGTAAAAAGTGGATTAACTGAAGAGTCGAATACAAATTTGATTTATTGGATTCATTCGTTGATAAAGGCTGTGCTGCTTGAATGGAGTCAAAATTGGTTCCTTTGTGTTCGTTCTTAAGATTGTAGCGCAATTGGACAGAGCGTGGAGCAAGCGTGCACGCCGAGAAAAGGTTGAAGTTGCGTATAAATATGGAGTATAAAGTAGAAATGAAGTATAAAATGGTGTGCATCTCACCACCACTGTCTCTTATATGCAGCTAGGTTCCTCCCTTATTGCCCTACCAGAACGTTGTGTTCAACTTCTGCTGCCTGCTGGTGTGTTGGTAGTGCCTCGCATAAAGCACACGAGGAAAGGAGGTAACGTTTGTTCATTCTTAGCGTCCAAAGTCTGGAAACAGCTCCCGCGGGACCTTTGGATGCTTCCTTTGAATGCTTCCTTCTGATGATGTATTCTGAAGGTGGCTTTTCCCTTCCACCTATTAGGCTTCTGTGTGTGGTTGTGTACCTTAGCTTCAGCATCGGCACACTCTTGAGTTTCCATGCGCTCTATAAAACTCATTCATTCAAACAAATTAAAGTGACAATAAAGCCACTAAAAGTGACAATGAAATCAAACAGTAGTAAGTAATGTGCAATTCTTAGCCAACTATAAGAGGCTTTCACCTACAGACAGCTAGAAGCTGTCTAGTAGGTAAGACCTAAAAATGCTGAGGCAACAATACAAAGGAATGCAGTGCCTTACAATACTTTCTTTTGCAACTATAGACATTGTTGGGGCACAAAGGTGACACCATCAACACCTTCCAGTCTGGGGATAAGTATAGTGAGCATCACCTCTTTAAAAATAGTGGGCCGACTCCATCCTTCCCCCTCGTGTGTTGATCCCTTTCTCTCTATTTGCTGTTGTCTGTGTGTACCTTGGCTTTTATCCCATTTTGTTCTGTTTTTGTGCACTCTCTCTGTTTTGTGCACTTCAGTCTGTTTTTTTGCTTCAATTGGTTTCCTATACAAACGTTGTGTGTCCTTAAATTTGTTTTTCATGCATTTACTTTTGTTCTCCGTGCATCTCAAACATTGTTTTTGGACATCAGTTCTAAGCACTCAATGGCCTCTTTTCGCAGGTGCATCTCATTTCTGGTTCTGTGTATCTCTTTCTCCTTTTGTGCTAACTTAATTCCCAATTTTCTCCTTAATTTACATTTTCTGTACACCAGGTGCTTTATTTTAGTTGTCATCGTTCCATTTCTTTAAGACCAACTACAGCTAGCGAGGGTGGTTATCATACATTTCCATGTGTTGATTTTCTTCAGATTTTTGTTTAGTCATGTGATGCAGACTGGGAGTAGAACTGCAGTTGTCTTTGTGGGGTAGGATGGCTACAGGCAGTAAATTCTGGTGGCAGCAGTGTTTGGCAGATGCATGCAGGATGTGACCAGCACCTTTGTTTGGAAATAAACTGGTGTCAGTGCGCTCCAGTTACGAAAGTTGTGACCCTAGTCAACCAATAAAACACTAAGGAGCATAATTCCAAGGGCTTAACCCCACAGGAACGTTACTTTTTGTGACGCTCCTGTGGCGGTAAGTCCTGCGCCTTATTTACAAGGCCGTGAAAGGGGTGGGCAATGGATGTTGCGGTGGGCGTTCCGCCGCAACATCCATTGATTTTGACGCTCCCCCCTATTTACAAGGGTAGCGTAAATAGGAGGCCGCACCAAACTTAAGACCAGGGAAAGCCTGGTCTTAACCTGGCGAAATGAGGGGAAATGTTTAATTTCTCCTCGTTTTTGCTGTTTCTATGTGTGCTACATTCTGCAGCACACATAGCAACAGAAAATTGCCATGAATGATTGTTTATGTGCAGGAAGGTGTCCCTTTCTCACATAAACAACCCTTAAAAAATTACAATTTGCAACTTCTATGTGTGCTGCACAATTCAGCAGACATAGGAGTTACAAATCACCATTAGTGATTGTTTATGTGCAGGAAGGGACTCCTTCCTGCATATCATTCCCTCAATGCAGGCACCCTTGAATTATGGTGGAAGGGTGCCTGCGTTTGCGCTAGGCAGATGAGTTTAGCGCCAGCGCTAGGAAAAACACAGGGAAGCACTGCATTTTTGTAAATATGGTGCATCCCTGCGTTTTCAGAATGGCAGAGCGTGCGTTAGCAATTTGTGCTTAACGCCACACTTCGCCATTCTCCTGAAATTATGCCCCTAAAGTTATTTTGGCACTGTAATGAATATTAATCACTTATGAATTAAAACCTAGGATCATTTTGTAAGCAAAAGGGATGGAATCAAACTGTTTGAGAAACATTTTTTAATACATGAATAGAATGAGATGTCCATCACAGATGCGAGATGAATTGAACTGCATCTTTGTTACAGAAATGCTTAAAATGTTTCTTTTAATCTGCGTTCCGTTTCCCTCTAGGGATTCATTTTCATTCGACAAAATCATTAATATAAAATATTTAGGGGCATATTTACGTTCCCTGGCGCATCCCTGCATATCAGCAGGGATGCGCCAGGGAAAATGCGTCACGCAAGTTTACCCTTGCGCCACGTCCGATGCGCCGCATTTACAATGCGGCGCATCGTGGCGCAAGGATAAGCAGATGCGTGACGCATCTGCCGGCGGAAGGTTGGCGCAGTGCTGAAGTTGTGTCGCAAGCGCGACGCAACTCCAGCACTGTTTCAACCTTCCCTATCCCTAACATGGTGCGTCAATCCTTATGCCTGCTTGAAGCAGGCGTAAGGATTTGACGCACCAGCGCCGGAAAAGTGACTGCGTGAAATCTTGTAGATTTCACAACGTCACTTTTCCGAGGCGTTCCTGCGCCCGGAACGCCCCCTGCGCCGGTACGCCCACATGAAACCTGACGCAGGTTTCATGTGGCGCAGGGGTTTACTACGTGACGCATCTCCCTAGATGCGTCACGTTGTAAATATAGCGCAACGCGGCGCATGGTTTGCGTTGCCGCTGCGTCACATGCGTGACGCAACGGCGGCGCAAAAGTGGCGCAAGGGGCTTGTAAATATGCCCCTGAAAGTCTTCATTTTCATTGTATGTAACTAAAAAGCTCATTGAGTAAGTATCAGTGATGACCGCTGGATTGGATTCACGCTCCTTCTGTTCCAGATGATCTGTGTACACACAATCCTTCAGACATTATGTGTCAGGTGTGCAGCTACGCACATGCACACAGATAACACATCACCGTGATTTGGCTCAAATATGCAAAGTACAATGAAAACCCGAATAGATTGTCAAATGAATAGTTCCGCTTCTAATCTAAATCTTATCTTTCCCAGTAAAAATTAAAGCAACTTGCTGAGGCTTGATATGCAAGGTTACCAGAGACCTATAATGATGCACTGCACTTAGGATTCGGTTAAAAACAAAAGGCTGGTACTTGTAGTCTTATTTCACTCCAACTGTAATAAGTATTATGTTATTTAAAAAAAGGAGGGGGGGTTTAAAGGTTATGGGATGCTTAAGGGTTCAGAGTGGTAAGGGTTTTGAAGGGATTTTTAGGGTTCAGGGATAGTTAAAGGTATGGGGTAGTAAGAGTTTTACAGGGTTTTATAGGGTTCAGGGATAGGTAAGGGTATGGTCTAGTAAGGGGCTTAGGGTTTTTTTAGGGTTCGGGAATGGGTAAGCGTATGGGGTAGTAAGAGGTATAGTGGCTGTTAGTGTTCAGCGATGTGTGAGGGTATGGGGTACTAAGGAGTAAATGTAAAACGTTAGCACAGCAAGAAGAAATATATACACATATTTAAAAAATATATACACATAAAACATATGTATAGATCAGTTAATACTACTGTAATCAATTACACTCAATTTGATGGGAGGTTGCTTTCAATAAGTCGAACCTTTGGCAATTGCTCTGGGTAGAATTCTAACTCATCGATTTTTCCCCACCATGCCACCTCAGATTAAACCCAGCTATATGCAAGTCAGCCTTGACCCTGCTGCAATAGGAAAAGTCCACCTCGAATTGCCAAATAAGGTCCTCCCTGAACCGGAACACAAGTAATCTAAGACTGGTTTCACCGTGATTGGGGCTCTTCAGTTGGGTGTAGCTTGATTCCAGTGGCACAGTGAGCAAGGGACCCACAGCTGGACATACCCTTTGACATAGGAAAAGTCTTCTGTGGTATTACAATGCACTGTAAAGGTCAATGCATTGCACTGCCTGTGGCGAAAGGGAAAAGTGAAGCAGACGCCAAGAACCAGGGTCCATATTCGCACCTCACGGAGAGGAAAGGGATTCCTTTGTATCCAAACAAAGGTTCTTCATGGTAATTAAGACGTGGACCGACCAATAATGGCTGCAAAAGATACTGTGATCGGTGCATTCCCTTATTTAAAACCATAGAAGCTTGTCATGATATATAATCAATTTAAAGCGAAGGGTAGAAGAAAAACTTAGGTTTAAAGGAATTGGACTTCCTGATGCAATACATTAAATTAATAATAGCACCAAGGAAGATCTCTTGCAAATTGATGTTTCCTTGTGAGATCAAAACAGGTAGGCATTGTGGAGGAGTGGTTAAGTGCCATAGTCATACAGAAAATCCCTCTAGAAACTGAAATGGGCCTTGCTAGACCTGATATCCTTGGTGTGGCCCGGTCCCAAACCTTATGCCTTGCCCCCTCCCTGTTTTCTGAAACCATTTTTGTTGGCTTTAGGACTCTTTACACTGCTCACCAGTGCTAAAGTGCGAGTGCTCTCTTTCTAAAGCATGATATAATTGGCCAACTCCTGATTGGCACATTTAATTTACTTATACGTCACTAGTACATGGTACTACATAGTACCCATGGCCTGTAAACTAAATGCTACTGGTGGACTTGCAGCACTCGAGCCACCCACTGAAGTAGTACTTTAAAACTTGTCTCACGCCTGCCACTGCAGCCTGTAGTGCAGGTTTAAACTGTCATTTCAACTGGCAAAATAAACTTTTTGCCAGGTCTAAACCTTCCTTTTTAATGCATAAAATTCACACCTAGGGTAGGCCCTAAACAGCCCGTAGGGCAGGGTGCATTGTATTTTAAAAGTTTGAAATGTAATTTTAAGTTTTACATTTCCTGGTGGTAAAAAAACCCTCTCAAATTCGTTTTTCACTATTGCAAGGCCTACCTCTCCCATAGGATAACATTGGGTTAACTTATTACATTTGGTAAGTGATAACCTTTGGTTGGGAACAGGTGGGAATGCCATATTTGGTGTCTGAAGAATTGTAATTTAAAATCCTGTTTGATGGTAAAGTCAGATTTCATGTTGCAATTCTGAAAATGTCCGTTTTAAAAATTTGGCATTTTCTTTCAGTAACCATTTGATGCCTGAAGCCTGCTCCTGTGTCACATGACTAGGTGTAGTTGCCAGGTGATCATCTTTGAGCATTCCTCCCATACAGCCACACAATGCAGAGTCTGGGTGTTGGCAGGATGAGCCATCCTGACGATGAGGATGATGAGCTGTCACCTGGCACACTTGCACTTCAGAGACACTGCCTCAGCTCACACACAAAGAATTTCACATCAGCCTATTGTGCCTGCAGACAGACAGGGACCAGGACAAGGAGACAGGAAATTCCAGACTCCTCTGTAGGAGGAAAACTCTAGAAGGTTCTTCCTCTTCAAAGTGGAAACCAGGTATAAAAAGGGTACTCTTAGTCCCAGTCTTCAGTAAAGGTTTGGACCTGTGGACACTACAGAAGGACTGCCCTGCTGCCAGAGGACTACCCTGCTGCTTGAGGCCTGCCCTGCTGTCTGAGAAGGAAGACTGGACCTGCACCCTTCATTTAAGGCTAAAATGTCTCCAAGGGTCAGTTGACTGGCATCCTGTTCTGAGCTACAGGGACACAACAAGCTCCAGACATTTCCCAGCAACTGCCTAGTTGACCTGCTGCACTGTACCTGTCTGGACCTCCAACTGGTTCTGCCTGAACCCTGCTGGCCTCTGCTGGGGTGAGGTCCTGATCCCCAAGATGTGCCCCCCAGGTCCTGGGCCATTGGTGTGGAATCAGGTGAGCTCCTCCTTGAAGAAAGGAAGAAATCCAGAGGTTTTGGGATTCTTTTGCCAGCGAACATCCTAGTTCACTCCAAGATTCTTTTGCCCATGCCAAACTCCAGCGCAAAGCTCCGGTGGACCCGACTCTTTGAGCTACAGTGACTGCCAGTGATTACTAGCAATGGGAGATCTGCACTTCGACCAACAATGACCATCCACGATGCCTGACATGATCTTCCCACTACAGTGATGACTGTCTGCGAAGCTCGACCTGCTCTTTGTGCTAAAGCAATGATCACTTGCAAAGCTCTCCCTGCTCCTCGCAGCCTCCTCCACTGTGAACTGGACTCTTTGCACTGGACTTTGATAAGGTAACTTTTTCAGCAGGACTAACCTGCTCCCTGTGTCCAGCCCGCACTCCATAGCAGTTGGCCTGAACTTATGACTTTCACCCGGAATTACATGCCGGATAACCATGAGTGGCACTTTTAGGCACTATGCTTACCTTAAATCTTTGAACTTGCATATCTCCAGGTCTACTGATTGGATTTGTGTTGTTTTGGTGTTAAATATTTTATTACATTTTACTCTATTTTTTTAAATTGGTGTGGGATTTTTCCTTGTGTTGTCTTTTCACTTTGTCACTGTTAGAGAGCTGCATAAATACTTTGCACATTGCCTCTAGATTAAGCCTGACTGCTCTTGTGCCAAGCTACCAGAGGTTTAAGCACAGGTTAATTTAATGACTTTTTTGTTTCACCCTGATAAGTATTGTGGCTATTGCTTGAGAAGGGCTCGCAGCCCAGCTCAACCAACAACCCAATTTCTCACGTCACTGTGATCGATAAGTCAGGTTTTTGATCCTGACAAGGTCAACCTTCAATTATATTTCTTCCAGATTCATCCCTTGTGAACAGCACTGTACTAAATGGAGGTGCTAAAGTTTGAGGCAGTTGACTGGTCATTCATGGATTGGAGCTTCACTTGGGGGTCTGCCATATTACTTTCTTTGCATTGTGTTTAGGAATGGCAGCACATTGTTAAGAAGTGCTGTATCATAAACACATTTAAAGTGACAGCTTCAAGGCTATATCTAATTAAAATAATTAATGCTTTACTGCGAGTTTCTTCTATTGCATCCCTTTTATATTGATGAATATGGTTGATGCACACAGTATTAAATTTAGCATGCAGCTGCTTTAACACTTTCCATTTATGAATAAGAGGACTCCCGCTCTTCTCAGAACAGTGGTTGAATACTCTAAAGTAAAAACAATTCTAGATGAGCATAAGATCCCAGAGCGAGGGGTCAAGGCTCTGAAATTGAGGACTGCTACTTCTACTGACTGTGAGGGCTGCAAAAATAATTGTTTCTAAAAAATACTGATGTTATGTTAGGTTATTGGGAACTTATAAAGCGCACGTACACCAATGGGTCTCTTGTCTCTACGCTATGAAGCTAATAATGAAGCAAGTATTTCTGCCTCGCAGTGATGACAGAGTGTCTCATTGACACAATAGAGTTATAATCATTCCCAGGTTGTTAACTGCATTTTAGATCCTTATGACTCAGTGAGTTAAACTGTCGCCAGTAAAATAGGAAAATGTGGGGGTCTTCATGTCAAGTTTGAAACCCGGCAAGGCTGACATAATTACCAATCCTTCCGAGGGGGAGTAGTGTGAATTGGAAAAAGTCAGATTTGTTATTACACAGAAGTAAGGTATGCAAAGCTTTATATAAAATACAAGAGTGCAGATTTACTAACACTTTGCATTGTGGATGTGCCACTTTTTTGGGCGCAGCCAGGGCACAAAATGGTATGTGTAACTTACAAATCCACTCAAACCAGCGCTGCCTTGCAAAACTTTGCATTTGAGACTTTCCATGGATAGAGAATGGGCATTCCCATGGATTTTGGTGTATTCCCAGACTTCCTAAAGCTAGTAAACCTGAGGATACATCAAAAAGCTATGCATCCCTGAAGCAGGCATAAGGAAGAGAGATATCTTTATTTCTCCTTGCTACTTCCTCTTTCTATGCAAAAACAACAGTTGATGGACAGAATGCAGAACAATGTCATACATTCACCCCAGTACAGAGATCTGGGCCTAAATCCATCGTTTTTTTGCTCACCATGCCATTCCAGTTTGAACCCAGCCATATGCAAATCAGTCTTGACCCTGTGCCTCATGGGAACAGTCCAGCCCGAACTGCCAAGCCAGGTCCTCTCTGGACTGGAAACAAGCATCCTAGGACCAGTTTCGGGGTTTCACCCCTCTTCAGCCAGGATAGCTTGATTCCAGTGGCATAGAGAGCACGGGACCCACGTCTGGGCATACCCGTCCCACTCGGGGTGATAAATGCAAAAACAACAGTTGATGGACAGAATGCAGAACAATGTCATACATTCACCCCAGTACAGAGATCTGGGCCTAAATCCATCGATTTTTGCTCACCATGCCATTCCAGTTTGAACCCAGCCATATGCAAATCAGTCTTGACCCTGTGCCTCATGGGAACAGTCCAGCCCGAACTGCCAAGCCAGGTCCTCCCTGGACTGGAAACAAGCATCCTAGGAACGGTTTCGGGTTTCACCCTCTTCAGCCAGGATAGCTTGATTCCAGTGGCATGGAGAGCACAGGACCCACGTCTGGGCATACCCGTCCCACTCGGGGTGACAAATGCAAAACAACAGTTGATGGACAGAATGCAGAACAATGTCATACATTCACCCCAGTACAGAGATCTGGGCCTAAATCCATCGTTTTTTTGCTCACCATGCCATTCCAGTTTGAACCCAGCCATATGCAAATCAGTCTTGACCCTGTGCCTCATGGGAACAGTCCAGCCCGAACTGCCGAGCCAGGTCCTCCCTGGACTGGAAACAAGCATCCTAGGACCGGTTTCGGGGTTTCACCTCTCTTCAGCCAGGATAGCTTGATTCCAGTGGCATGGAGAGCACGGGACCCACGTCTGGGCATACTCGTCCCACTCGGGGGTGAGTGTTTGATTTGCTCTAACGCTCCGTCCATCATCCCCTTTGGTATCGCTTTGTTCGCCCTAAGTTGGCAGGGTATGCCCAGACGTGGGTCCCTTGCTCACTTTGCCACTGGATTCAAGATAGCCTGGCTGATGAGGGTTTTGAACCCGAAACCGGTCCCAGGATGCTTGTTTCCGGTCCAGGGAAGACATGGCTTGGCAGTTCGGGCTGGACTGTTCCCATGAGGCACAGGGTCAGACTAATTTGCATATGGCCATGTCTGAACTGGGGTGGTGGAGTGAGCTAACGAATGATGATGGATTAAACCCAGATCAGTTGACTGGGGGTGAGTGTTTGATTTGCTCTAACGCTCCGTCCATCATCCCCTTTGTTATCGCTTTGTTCGCCCTAAGTTGGCAGGGTATGCCCAGACGTGGGTCCCTTGCTCACTTTGCCACTGGATTCAAGATAGCCTGGCTGATGAGGGTTTTGAACCCGAAACCGGTCCCAGGATGCTTGTTTCCGGTCCAGGGAAGACATGGCTTGGCAGTTCGGGCTGGACTGTTCCCATGAGGCACAGGGTCAGACTGATTTGCATATGGCCATGTCTGAACTGGGGTGGTGGAGTGAGCTAAAGAATGATGATGGATTAAACCCAGATCAGTTGACTGGGGGTGAGTGTTTGATTTGCTCTAACGCTCCGTCCATCATCCCCTTTGGTATCACTTCCTCTTTCTATGCCTGCTGCATTCTGAAGCACACATAGAAAAAGGAAAATCCCTTTAAGGATTGTTTTTGTGCAGGATGGTATCCCTGTTTGTAGCAGGCCTGGGTGAAGTTTGCGGAGTTCCGCGAAGTGACAGAAAAACTCCACTGCACTACACGAAGTTCCACGAGCGGCGGAGTGCATTAGGGTCATGCCGTTTGCGGTGATTCTGAGAGCCGGGTGTTTGTCTCGCGCTGTAAAATCATCGTGAATGGCACCATGCACAGCGCAAGAGGGCACAGCTTCCTTTCTGCTTCTCGAATAGATTTTCTACTCAAGCGGCAGCTTTCTCAACGCGAACTGAAAGTTTCTCAACGCGAGTGGTCGCGACCTGCTGAGACCACTTGCATTAAGAAATCCGATCGCCTTTGTTGAGAAATCTCGCCAGTAGGTTGATTTTCCCGGCTCGCCCTCACCAACTAGACCTTGGCAATCACGAGTGAGGAAAAATCTTGCCGGGAGGTGGATTTTCCTCACACGCTCTCGCCAACTTGACGTTGACAAGCGCAAGCAAGGAAAAAAACTCCGCTCCGATCTGCGGAGCAGAGTTTTTGGGAATTCTGCGTGCTCTGCTGAGCGCGGAAAACTCTTCAAACTCTGCGAACCGAGCAGAGTTCACCGCCCAGGGTTAATTTGTAGTCATAGTAGTTAATATGGTGCATTTCTGCTGCCTCCTTTTCACGCAATGCAGCACAGCAACTTTGCTACTACCCAGCAATGCATGAAAAATTTGTAAATCTGTCCCTAGGTATCACATGGCTGTGGGCATAGTGGATTACACTACTTTCTTCTATCACCAAGAACTATGTTAGAAGTCTTAACTTAACGAGATCAAGCATTTGTTAACCTAATCAATATTTTATTGGGAGATGATCCGATTTGAAACACTCATTTCTGTGTGCTTGTTCATAACAGTTGACAACAAACTCTGCAAACAAATAACCATAATATTAAAAATATAACTATTTACAGACTATTGAAGGGATTTCAGTTCAGTTTTAATCTTTATTCGACTATCAAAAAGTAACCATAAAAGTACAGTCATAGTAAATTAAAAGATGTTAAAACCAATACTATCAAATTAGTAAAATCATTACATCTTATGAGTCATAACCATAACATTCTTGTATTAATGACATCACCAATAAGGCAGAACATAGTTATTTCACGGAGAAAAATCAATTACAAGTATGCTAAAATCCTATTAAATCATATCAATTCTTTTCTGTAGATACTAATGGTTTTTCTCATATTGACTGCTTTCAGAATAAACAGGGCAACGCTATAGCAAGTCAGGGGGTCACCTAATATCACCAAATATTTCATAGCTACTTTATATTGCAGGGATTTATTTTTCAAAAACATGTCTTCTTTAGTGATTGATGTTCTACGATACAGTAGAATTTAAAACTATGAGTGTAATATCTGCGATCATGAGACTGTAGCCAAGCAATAAACTGTAAAATTGTTCAATGTTGTTATTTTAGTAACCTATTCCAGATAACTTTAAAAAAAATGCATCCAAACAGCATCGACTCCGTTTTTTTACGTTTTGCGATTTTTGTTCCTTGTTTGATTTGGGAATTAGCCCAGTACTTGTTATGTTGTAACAACTCTGTGGAGAAGTATGTGGTCGTGTTAAAAGACAGATTTCACAACTGGCAGCCATGTACCCGATCATCTGTATCCATGTCAATTTAGAAAGAGGAGCTCTGGGTCACCCTCAAATCCCAGATGGAAAGGTTCTCAGTAAACAAAGAATGAGAGTGACAAGAATCACCCTGGAGAGAAATGTTGTTCATTGCTTTATGTGTTATGTTGTGTGATCCACAATTTATAGCGACCTTGAATAGCAGTGAAATGCTTTCAAGAGTAAATGGGAAAAACCTTGAGAGGAGAAAATACTTTGCTTAGATTTCGCATCTTGCTTTTTTCCATGGAACCTTTTCAGTCTTGGACATTTAGGGCCTCATTTACAAAGAAGTCATACAACACAGCAAGTCACATCACAGGGAAAGGGCAGGAATGTGCTGTTTTTAATGGCCTATAGCGCATTCCTGTCCTTTCTCTTGTGCTGGTGCACTTTTGGCAGCCTAGTGCCAACGAAGGCACTCTTGGACCATAGTGCAAGAGTTTTTTTTTTAATAAAAAAACAACAACTCTTGGCAATCCACTATTGTTTTAAGAAAAACCAACTCAATCAGACCATAAAACTTCACCAGTACTGAAAAGGAAACACCAAGGGAATGTATTACTCTATATCTTTCTTTTAATAAATTAAAACTTCATCAGAATGTACATTGCATAAAAACATACATCAATCAATCATTACAAGATATTTACACAATATTAAAAAACATCAGAGAGAAATAAAAACAGATCTAACAATTAATCTTTTACACGGGAGGCAAGATGGCGGCCGGATCTTCGGTCGAGTGAGCTGTCAGCACGGCTCCTCGCTAACTAACCTCCCCCCCCTTTAATTGCCCGTACCTCTGTCCGTATGTCCCACTAGACCGTGGAATGAAAAGGTAATGATTTGGCGGTCCTGGCTGTGCTGGACGCGGTTGTCAGGGCTCCCGGTACCATCAAGGCTGGTCTGTGCCGGCGTGTTCTTCCATTCTACGGCGGTGAGCAGCGTAACCACCACTTCCATCTGTGTGACACCGGGAATCCCTGCGATGCCTCCGAAAGCTAGCGCGAAGGGCACTAGGACCCGAGGACAGCCGATAATCCCAACTGCAGCAATCCCAACGAAGAACAGCGCGGCAGCCTCGAAAAGTGGCGGCGCACCTCGGAACATGGAAGGGGAGCCTCCGGGCTTGCCTGAAACTGCAGGGAGGGGCTCCCTGCCCTCGCGAGGACACCAGACGGTTCCGGCGCTGTTTAGAGCTCAGACGGCTCTAGCGGGGAAAGATAAATCAGCAGCTGATGTTCTCGCAACACCACCAGATACATTGTTGCAAGGTAATGCTCTTGAGTTGCCACCTAATGGACTTAGTGCTATAACTGACAATTACAGGGAATTGATCTCGAACAGCCATGGGGGACACTCAGGAGGCTCTGACTTGATCAAAAAATTCAATGTTTCTGAAATGGGTGCTGGAGATAAATTGGGCAAGAACCAGGAGAAGGTGCTTTCTGGGGGGGGCAGGAACTCGCCAAAGAAAATAGGCCAGGACCCTGGGACTAGCATAGCAAATGATAAAACACAGGAAATACAGAGCTTTTGCCAGAATGTGGAAGGCAGCCATCATGAGAGGGGTCAAATGGACGACTCGGCTCCGCAAACCCTCCCAAGTATACAGAGTGGCTACTTACTAGCAACATCCCGCGCTCAGGAAGGGGACTCAGGTGACAAATTCTACTCCTTGTCCGACCCTTCAAATTCTTCGGGAGACGAGAGCCCATATAGGGACTGGGCAGAAGACGGGAGTGACATCAGCAGTCTTCATATTGAAGAGGAGGAGACAGGAGAGGATGCCCCTACAACGGTTAGAAAACAGAAGGAACAAGATGAGACCTTGTGAAACAGGACTTTGCCTCCAGCTGGCTCATTAGTATGGGACTACTCCTTTTCTCCGAAGTTGAGCGAGCCAGTGATGGGCGGAAATCCCTCTAAAGATACTAGCTCGGATATAGCGGCTCTAGCAGGCCCTGATGAAATCACGCTATCCACTATATATCAAAGCATAATGGCCCATTGGGAGGAGACTCGGGCAGAGAGCTCACAAACTCAAGGCGCCATTCGTAAGCTCCAGAACTCGGTACGTAGGATGGCAAAAACGTGTTCTGAATATGCAACTAGAGTGGGAGAAGCTGAAACTCGAATCTCGGCTCTGGAGGACGAGCTAGTTATACAAAAGGGCATTACTGAGTCATGGAAAGCTCAGAAAGACGACACAATGTGGAAACTGACCGAGTTGGAAAACCGTTCCAGAAGGAATAATCTGAGGGTCCTGGGTGTCCCAGAGGGTTTGGAAGGCAGCAATGTTCATCAGTTTATGGTGGAACTTTTTCTGGAAGCTTTCCCGGAACTCACACAATGGGACTGGGCAGTCGAAATACAAAGAGCGCATAGGTTTCCCTTCATTCAGCGAAAAAAAAAGACCGGGCAATCTCCTGAATATCCTAGAGCCATCTTAATCTGCCTGAATAACTTTCTGGCACGCGAAATTTTATATGACTTGGCAAGACCTGATAAAAAGAGGGCAGGGAAGGGATGCAAGTTTTTTGTCAGGCCTGCCTGACTTTTGTCAGGCAGCTGTAGAGAAAAGATGGCATCTAAGACAACTGATCTCGCCCTTTCAAGCAAAGGGAGCACAAGCCTTCTTGCTCAACCCTGCCAAACTGAGGTTCTTGCAAAAGAGTATCTACAAACGATATGATGCTAGCTATAGTCCTTTAATAGACTGTTGATACCTTTTTGAAGTTTTAGCAATATATTACAATCAGGCTCTCTCTACCCTGAGTCCGAAGGATTTGTCTTCTCTGTTTGGGTTTTCTTTTGTACAGTTTTTTACTATTTTCTTATTTTTTCGATGTTTGTTTTTACCACGTAGTGGGTATTTCTTTGGGGGGGGGGCGGTTGGTGGGGGGTCGATTGACAGCTCTACATCATAGAGGACATTGGTCCTTATGCCTCATTTAGTGGGAGGGAGGAAGGGAGGGAGGGAGGGTGGGAGCGAACAGTAGGGGGTCTGGGTGGGGGTGGGTCAGGGGAGGGAAGGGTAGGGGGTCAGGGTCAGGGTGGGGTTAAAAAAATAATAAAACGAATCCACAGCTATGTTAGAAATTTAAGGCTCATGAGAATCTATGGACATGGGGCTAAATATATATTGGGATGCGGTCTTTTGGTTTTCTCTGGCTCTCAGCTAATCTATGGCTAGGATAGGCCTTCGAATTTGTACTTTTAATGTTCGTGGGTTAAATGATTACAATAAGAGATGCAGAGTGGCGGCAGAGCTTCGTGTGATTCAACCAGATATAGTGTGTTTGCAAGAGACACATGTACCATGGGGTAAACAGAATATTCTTTCAGAACTTGGCTATAGTGTTCTACCTGCTTCTAAACAGTCAACTACTACAAGGGGGGTCGCAGTTTTAGCCAGGCCGGCAGTACAGACCACTGGGCGAGTACTGTTGGACACCCAGGGACGATGGGCTATCTTAGAATGTATGGTGGGAAATATAAAGTTCACCCTCTGCACGGTTTATGGCTCTAACCTTGATGAGTCTTTGGTCCTTGAATATTTAAATGGGGAACTTGCACAATGGCCGGCCCCTCTGGTGCTATGTGGTGATCTCAATATAGCTGTAACTAAGATGGATTTTCAGGTTGGGGGACGGAACTATAGGGGCAGGAAGCCTAAAGTTTTTAAAGCCCTATTCCATTTGCTGGCTGATCATGGGTTGGTGGATGTCTGGGGCAGCTTGGGCCAACAAGATCCGGGATATACATTTTATTCCTACCCTCATAACAAACTAATTCGCCTTGATTATTTTTTCTTGCCCTCTTCACTGCTTTCTGGCATTAAGATACAAATCTACCCTAGAATTACGTCTGATCACGCGCCAGTAGTAGTTGATATCCCTATGTTTTCTGTCTGCCCTGGCCCGAGGTGTTTTTCGTTTGATAGGAAACTCCTCTTGGACGAAGCTTTTTTGGAATATATGAAAAAATGGATAAAGGATTTCTTTCAAATTAATAGACACTCTGCGGGTTGGGGGACTGTTTGGGATGCATTTAAACCTCTTTTAGAGGCGAGGTCTTGAGCTATGGATTATATAAACAAAAACAGGCTAAATTGGGAATCCAGGAACTGTATAATAAACTTAAAATAGCAGAGGAGAACCTGGCAGGAGGGATCGCAGCAGGGTTGAATACAACTGAGCAACAATCTAATCTGGCTAGATGTAAGGCCAATATCAACCAGGTGTGGAGTAAAGAAATAGCATTAAAGTATCAGATCTATAAAAAGAATGCTATGAATATGGAGAGGCTACCGGACGCTGTCTAGCTCAGAAACTACGTAGGAAAGAAGTAAGGCAAAGAATTATAAGTATGAAAAATCCTCAGGGCAGGGTTATATATGATTCTCAAGAAATTCTTAAAGTGCTCTATGACTTTTATGATCAACTCTATACAGAACCAAACAAGGGGGTCAACTTATAAATAAGAAACTTCCATCCTTAATATGGGAACAGCTAGATAGAGATGAGGCTGGATTACTTGACTGTCCTATTACAGCTGATGAATTAGAACTGGCCATTAACAGCATGGCGACGGGAAAAGCTGCAGGCCCGGACAAACTCCCGCTTGAAATCTACAAGACGTTCTTTCAAGTTCTCAAAGAGGATATTCTTGAGGTATTCCAAACAGCACAATTGGGGCATGCACCTCGATCATGGGATGAGGCCAATATTGTAATCTTTATAAAGAAAGATAAACCACCCGATATACCTGGGTCTTATCGTACGATATCTCTCATCAATTGTGACGGAAAAATTTACTCTAAGATACTTGCGAACCGGTTAGCGAAAGTCATTTCTCCCCTTGTCTCGATTAGGCAGCATGGCTTTATTCCAGATAGAGGGACAGTAAACCATATTAATAGAGTAATAACATTATTTGATATAGCACAGGTAGAAACCAGGAATTTAGGCTTAATTTTGCTCGATGCCAAAAAGGCGTTCGACCGCATGGCATGGGACTTTTTATGGGAAGGATTGCATCAAATGGGATTTGGACAGGGTTTTATTCGGGCTCTTCAGGTCTTATACCGAGCTCCTTCGGCCATTATATGCACGATGGGGGGGACTTCTGATAAGATTCAGATTACTAGAGGGACACGGCAAGGTTGTCCTTGCTTCCCGCTTCTATTTGCTTTGTATATCAATCCTTTTATAAAGATGTTAGAGCAGAATGATCGTATAGCACCCTTTATTGTTAGACAGGATAAGTTCAGTGTGTTGGCCTATGCGGACGACATTGCAATTATTACAACTAACCCTGCTATGGCTTTACCTGAAAATGAACATCTAGCCCAGGAGTTTGGCTCTGTTTCGGGCTATAAACTTAATACAGCTAAAACACAAGTCCTGTGCACAAATAAAGTTATGTTTAATGATCCTAGGGTTGTGAGGGAAGCCGTATATTTGGGTATCAAGATCCGGCCCTGTCTCAAAGAGCTAGTCGAGACAAATTGGGGAGATATTATTGGTAAGATAAAAGGCTCACTAGAGAGATGGGAGGCTCTACATCTTTCTTTGTTTGGCAGATCCAATGTTTTAAAAATGAATATTTTGCCCCGGGTTATGTACTTTTTTAGGTCAGTACCTTTAGAGGTACCTAAAAGACAACTCCAATACCTACAATCTTTATGCTCCAGATACCTGTGGCCCCCCGGGAAACCACGCAGAGCTGCCCGTTATATGACATTACCACGGGAGAGAGGGGGATGGACGATTCCGGACTTTACGCTTTATTATTATGCCTGTATTTTGTCAAATATGCGTATTTTATTAACGGGAGAAGAAGTGGGTAATACAGCTGAGGCTCCCTCAATTTATCGGATGATTCTAGGTCCAGAAGTTAATCATTGTCTGTTTAAGAGAACTGATGGCAGTTATTATAAAAGAACTCATTTTAAAGTGTTGGAAACCGCCTTTAAAGTCTGGAAAACAATTCGTATGAAATTTTATATACCAGGGCTAACAATTTATACACCTATGAATGCGGCAGGATTACTCCCGTCGATATTTTGGGATCATGTGGCAACACAGTGGGGCCTAAAAGGGATTACTATACTGGGGGATTTATATCAGGTTGGGGGATTAATCTGGCCTTTTCATCTTTGGTCGATAAATTTAATCTGTCAAAAAATAACTTTTTAAATATTTGCAATTACGAGACTTTTTAAGTAGAACGTTAATAACATGGTGCCTTATCAGATAGTCGAAGCTATTAGGTGTCAGGGGAAAATTGTCTCTTTATATAAAATATTGCTAAATGTGAACCCAGATGATCTAGATAAACATAATGCTAAATGGGCCGATTTGCTACGAGATAGCTCAGTTTCGGTTGAAAAATCAATTGATATGGCAGGGGAAATACTCCTTGTTGCCAACCTAAAAACACAACATTACAAAACACTTTTCAATCTTTACCATACTCCAGCAAAAATGTTAAAATGGGGGGGTGAGCATAATGGAAAATGTTTTCGCTGTGGTGGGAATAATGCCGATATACTCCATATTTTCTATTCATGTTCAAATCTGTCTTCTTTAATAAATGACATGGAGAGATATCTGACTGAAATAACGGGGACACCTATAAGACTCTCAGCCTCTATGATGCTGCTAGGCATTGGTGAGGAGGCCACTCGGGGTAGATCAATGTTTAAATTCCGTTATTTGATCTTTATGGCCACAGCAGTTGCCCGATTATCTATAGCCTCAGCCTGGTTACAACCGCAGGCTCCATCCTTTGAATTTTGGCGGGCGAAGTTCCTCAGTGTCTTTAACATGGAATTTAGCCTGTACTCCGTCAAAGGGCCAAGAAAACGGAAAATTGGTCTCTTGGTTTGGGGAGCACTGATTGATTATATGAGGGACCCCGGAGAGCTCTGAATTAGTAATATGTATGTAAAACACAGAATTATAAGTCAGGGCTCTGTCTTCTCCCCTTTTCTTTTTTCTCTTCTCTTTTTTTTGGGCTATATTGGAACTAGTCGATTAGTCAAGTAGGATAAAATGGATATATATATATTTGCTGTGTTTTTTTTTTTTTTTTTAATATACTTTGTATTGTGAGCCATGTAACCGTTATATATATTTATGATTTATTTTCTGTGGATTATTTTAATAAAAAAATAAAAAAAAATAAAAAAACCTACGACGAGTCAAAACTATATGGTAGAATGTACCACGTGGCCTTTTTTCAAAACATTTCTCACAAAGGGCTTACGTGTTACTGAAGCTTGCAGCCAAAATCTTTTGCCTAGAGGTATAGCCCTTTGCAAGACTACGGGGCCGATTCCAATCTCGGCCGGTAGGGCACCGAATCGGATTCGGCTTAACCGGATCCGATTCGGAGCCCTATTTCCCGACCGAGTCGTACGTGCGTCCGGGCGAGCGAGTACGATGCGTGCGCTCGCGAAATCTCCGACCGACTCGTTCGCAGGACCCGACCGCTCCGACCGACTCGCACGGGGACGATGCGCACCTCGCAATGGAGACGTTCCCCAGCCGGGTAAGTATGATGCGCACCTCGATCGCTCCGACCGACTCGCGCAGCCCGGCTCCAAGGAGCTGTCGGGGCCGCACTTTGGGGGTCCGTGTCGGACCCCCCTGGAAGCGTAGGCGTGCGAGTCGCACACAGGGGGGACACATGGGTCCCCCCTACACGTGCATGTACGGTGCGACCCGCGTATTTCCTCCTAGAAACCTTGCGGATAATAAGCTGACAAAACTTACTAATGGAACATTTGAAGCATGGCACGGAATGCAGTTTTTAGCGATTTTGTAAGTTCTTTCCAAATTGCACTAACATGTATGAGAATTCATAGTGCAAGCATTTATGTCCTTATCACTGTTTATGTGTCTGTTATGACAAGCGTAAATATATTAAAATGTATACATTCAAATGATAAATATTACTCTAGCAGCTCTAATTGTCTGCTAAATGTAAAATGATTGGCGTGATATTCAGTGTACATTTCAGCTCAATAACATCAAAGGCGTAATTAGTGCCTGCCTGCGAGTTTGGCTACAGTCACAGTACTAAAACTTAATTTCCAGTCCTTGGCGTTGCCTAAATAACCAGTTTGACAATCAGATGGCTGGTTATTTGTAATATTTGGAATTTACATTGTGCAAAGAAAATCTATAATTTGGTTAGGCAACACCTTGTTTCGAATTTTTATGATTAAATATTAAATGATAAAAATGTTATGGATTGAAAAAAACAGTTCATTCATTTTCATGATAATGCTGACAGATGGTATAGCAAAACTCTTCAATTCCTATTTTTCTAAGTGTCGCATCACTTTCATTGTCATGAAATAATTATCTTAATGATTACATATGCCAATGTTATATTAAAGTATTTTTTACAGACCTACAAGGGCTTAACTTGTTCAAGTTTACATGGCTCATGATGTAGAAGAAAATGTTATTTATTTTTACTGAAGCACATCCCACCGATGGAATTGTACAAAGTACAGAGGAGGTCGATGACCAGCATCATTAACGTTGAAATGGACAAAAAGTCACTAATAACTATAACATATCAAATGTTTCATAGAAGAAGAACGTTCCATATTAATGCTTCTTTTGTTGTTCCTTCTTTGTATTAAAATGCACTTCATTCACACTTAAAAAAAACCACAAAAAAACCAATTAATCTTTTACAATAGTTATTCCATCTTGAATCGATGACAGTATTGACAATGTTTAATTTCTTTGTTATCAATGCTATCCGTTCCGTGGATATAACATCTAAAAAAGCAGCGAGTTTCTTAACAAGATCTATTTAGATATTAATAAAAGAGATGGATGAATGATAGATAATTTCACTTCATGGTCTGAGATGGGAAAACAGGGGTAATGTGGCTATGTTAATTAAAACAGCACCAGAATTATTAGGCCTGCAATTGTAATTGTCATAATGATGAAAACAGTACAACATAGGGTTTTTTTATTTCGCATTTTGATAAAATGGAGTTTATATTTAATTTATATTTCTAACAGGCTATGAATTTGGAAGAGAGATAGAAATACGTTGTCCTGAAGAAGGTGGTCTTATGCGGGTTAGGTACCCCCGAAACGCGTTGATGCTGCTTTTTTAGATGTTATATCCACGGAACGAATAGCATTGATAACAAAGAAATTAAACATTGTCAATACTGTCACCGATTCAAGATGGAATAACTATTGTAAAAGATTAATTGTTAGATCTGTTTTTATTTCTCTCTGATGTTTTTAATATTGTGTAAATATCTTGTAATGATTGATTGATATATGTTTTATGCAATGTACAATGTACATTCTGATGAAGTTTTAATTTATTAAAAGAAAGATATAGAGTAATACATTCCCTTGATGTTTCCTTTTCAGTACTGGTGAAGTTTTATGGTCCGATTGAGTTGGTTTTTCTTAAAACAATAGTGGATTGCCAAGAGTTGTTGTTTTTTATAAAAACTGATGATTGCACCCTAGATCTTGGCGAGAAAGGGTCACTCTCATATTTGCATTCCATAGTGCAAGAGTGCCTGCATTGCATGCAGGATTGTTTTTGTGCAGAAAGGGACACACATAGAAAGAGGAAGAAATTAGGAGGAATAGAGATATTGCTCCTCATTACGCCTGCCCTGGGAAGGTATAAGATTTTGGCATATTCTCAGATTGACGAGTTCTTGCAAATCTAAAGATGCATCAAAATCCAGGGGAGCTGCCTGGGAACACCCAAGCAATGCGCATCAAACAACTTCCCACGGCAGAGTAGCACAACAAAGAAATTTGCACTGTGTTCAATCAATCAATCAATCAATCAATCACGGCATTTATAGAGCGCGCTACTCACCCGGGAGGGTCTCAAGGCGCTGGGGGAGGGGGTAAGTTACTGCTCGAACAGCCAGGTCTTGAGCTGCTTCCTGAAGGAGAGATGGTCCTGGGTTCGCCGAAGGTGAGTGGGGAGGGAGTTCCAGGTCTTGGCTGCCAGGTAGGAGAAGGATCTTCCTCCGGCGGTGGCTCTGCGGATGCGTGGTACGGTGGCGAGGCGTGGCTGGTTGATCGTAGCTGGCGGGTGGGCGTGTAGAAGGTCATGCGGTCGTAGAGGTACTTGGGGCCCAGGTCGTGGAGGGCCTTGTGTGCGTGGGTGAGGAGTCTGAACGTGATTCTCTTGCTGACGGGGAGCCAGTGCAGGTCTTTCAGGTGTCCGGTGATGTGGCTGTGTCGGGGGATGTCCAGGATGAGTCGTGCGGAGGCGTTCTGGATGCGCTGGAGTCTTTTTGAAGTTTGGCTGTGGTTCCGGCGTAGAGGGTGTTCCCATAGTCCAGTCGGCTGGTGACGAGTGCCTGGGTGACGGTCTTCCTGGTTTCAGTGGGGATCCATCTGAAGATCTTGCGGAGCATGCGCAGGGTGTTGAAGCACGAAGATGAGACAGCGTTGACTTGTCTGGTCATCGACAGGGAGGAGTCCAGGATGAAGCCCAGGTTGCGTGCGTGGTCCGTTGGCTTGGGCGCGGTGCCCAGGGCCGGGGGCCACCAAGAGTCGTCCCAGGCGGAGGGTGATGAGCCCAGGATGAGGACTTCCGTCTTGTCTGAGTTCAGTTTAAGGTGGCTGTTCCTCATCCAGTCGGCGACGTCTCTCATCCCGTCGTGTAGGTTGGCTCTGGCGGTGGTGGGGTCGTTGGTGAGGGAGAGGATCAGCTGGGTGTCGTCGGCGTAGGAGATGATGTTGAGGTTGTGTTGGCGTGCGATGGCTGCAAGGGGGCTCATGTAGACGTTGAAGAGGGTTGGACTGAGTGAAGATCCTTGTGGAACGCCGCAGATGACTTCGGTGGCCTCGGATCTGAACGGGGGAGGCGGACTCTCTGGGTTCTTCCGGCGAGGAGCGAGATGATCCATTCCAGTGCTTTCTCTCGGATTCCGATGTTGCTGAGGCGCTTCACTAGGGTGTGGTGGCAGACGGTGTCGAACGCCGCGGAGAGGTCCAAGAGGATGAGGGCTGCTGTTTCCCCGTTGTCGGTTAGGGTTCTGATGTCGTCGGTGGCTGCGATAAGGGCGGTCTCGGTGCTGTGGTTGGCCCGAAACCCGGACTGCGAGGGGTCGAGGGATCCATTCGTCTCGAGGAAGGCGGCAAGCTGTCTGTTGACGGTCTTCTCGATGACTTTGGCCGGAAATGGGAGGAGCGAGATGGGACGGTAGTTCTTGAGGTCGGTGGGGTCCGCCGTTGGTTTCTTCAGGAGGGCGGTAAGCTCGGCGTGCTTCCAGCTCTCCGGGAAGGTGGCGGTGTGGAAGGAGGAGTTGATGATGTCCCGGAGATGGGGTGCGATGGTGGCGTCGGCTTTGTTGAAGGCGTGGTGTGGGCAGGGGTCGGTTGGTGATCCGGAGTGGATGGAGTTCATCGTGCGGGTGGTGTCTTCGGTGCTGATCGGGGTCCAGTTGCAGAGGGTGGTGGTGGCGGGCGTTGGTTCGGCGGTAGGGTGCGTGGTCTGTGCGTCGAAGCTGTTATGTATGTCGGTGATCTTGCGGTGGAAGAACGCGGCGAGTGAGTTGCAGAGGTCTTGCGAGGGGGTGATGTCGTTGTTTCCGGCGCTGGGGTTGGAGAACTCTTTGACGATGCTGAAAAGTTCCTTGCTGTCGTGGGCGTTGTTGTCCAGTCGTTCTTTGAGTGCCGACTTCTTGGTGGCACGGATCAGCTGGTGGTGTTTGCGGGTGGCGTGCTTGAGGGCGGTCCTGTTGTCTGTGGTCTTACTCCAGATGTTTGAAGCCATGTAGAGCCACTCAAAGAGACTTTGCGTGACTTCAAAAATCTGACTTAGAGGTTTGAGTCACACATGTACCAGATTGGGTGGTGCAAACATGACACAACCCTCTCATAAATATGCTCCTTACTACTTAATGAGTGAGTTTGTGTGTGTGTGTTAGTTCGACTATGACCTTATTCAACAACATATCAGAATTGTCACAACCTCCTCAGTGATTAAACACATCATCTGCACCATTCTTTAGGGTATCCAATTAGCATTGCTGCTCAATAACATATATAGGCAGCCGTAGTCGAACTGATTCAGATGACCTCCAGCTTCATATCAATTGGGGGTATTAGTTAAGTACGTGAAGTAAGTACCCACCTCAAATAATAACAACAATCTTTATTAAGGTGAACCCTCAAAGGCACTGAATTAACTGGAGCTCAACTCCCTGGTAGCTATGGAACAGAGCAGACAGGCTTAACTTAGAGGCAAAGTGTAAAGTATGTATGCAGTACTCAAACAAAAATAAAGTCATAACACAAGGAAAATCCCAAACTAATTTAGAAAAATAGAGTAAATTGTAATAAATAAAATGACATTAAAATAACAAACATCCAATAAGTAGGACCGGAGTAATGAATTTTTAATGATTAAGGTTCAAAATGGCACCAAAAGGGTTAAGTACCAACGGTTCTGTCATGTTGGATTTGGGTAGAGAGTGACACTAAGGGATTGTTTGCAGTGAAACACATAGGACATTCTGGAAAAGTCAGCAGGGTCACTCCTGGGAATTTTAACCCCATTGGTTCAGCAGTGACCACAAGAATTGTGGTTATTAATTCAGGTGCATACTTACTGTCTCAAATAATACCCCCAATTTCTCACAAAGTCTCACACCTTAAAGTGCTTCTGACACAGATACCAGTGATACTCCTCATGAGGACCTTCACCTTTCCCCATGGCCCCGAAACTTGGAAATTTGGATGCCTTCAGACACACACACACTAGTGATGGTCTCCTAAGGGCCATCACCTTTTCCCAAAGCCCCAGAAAGTGGGATCCACCCGATTACTGCCAAAGGCAAAAACCTGGGTCATTCAATTATAGCCATCATCCCAGCATAGAGTAATAGCAATTAAGTCAAAAACACTGACTCTTGGACTCTTGTTGCATAGATGAGACTGTCCCCTCATGGTTGCCCTTTTTTGGCCGCTTTCCTGGTAGCATAATCTATTTTGAGGTTTGCAAAATATATTATAAAGCTACAAAGATTACAAAACCAATTGGCAATACTCTGATGTGCCTAAAGAAGCCAGGCCAAGTTGTACCAGCAGCACTGAAAGTGCATCATGAGTATACAGTGGAATAAATAGCCAAAAATAATATTCCATATGTGGCCATAAATATTTCAGATAAAGAAAGCTTGTTGGGGTTGTATTGCTGCTACAACTTGAAGTTATTGTATGCCATGTTGTGTTATGTTAACTGTATTTAATTTGAACAACGTAAAAAAGCTTCTTGGCAGGTTTGATCAAACAAAACAACTGTAACTATACAGGGACAGAAAATTCAGAATAGTTGCCTCTCATTTCTAATCAGGTTGACCCAACAGCTTGAAGAACCAACCCGACTACTACCCTTCAAAGGCACCTCTTTACAAGAATGTTTATATCCCATCCATCAGACTCCAAAAATACCTTTTCTGATTGTAAATTGTGACTGGCCTCTCCAGCCCATCATACAAGAGCTAGACATACTCATCTCTTGATGGTCCCAACCATCAGCTGCCCAACTGTATGTTCCCACCGCTCCTGACTTGGGCTACACTTTTGATTTTGAACCAAACCCTTTTTCTCACTCCATTGCTTCTTTTGCAACAATTATAACCTGGAGATTTTTTGAATTAACAATAACATATACATTGGGAAGAGGGGAAAACATTACATAGAGCAGTAGTTTTTAACATGGGGTCTGCGACACCTAATTATTGGATCTGCGACTGTTTAAAAAGTTAAATTATATTAAGGAGATTAATAAATGTGTATCTACATAAAAAAGTAAATGTTAAATTGAACAATTTAGAACGTTCTGTAAATATGAATCAATTTGAAACTGGAAGCCAAAAATTTGGTTGGTGTCCTTTGGCTGATTTGTGGCAGCAGCTCAATTACAGTGAACAGTAGTTCTATTACAATACAGTACACTTAAAAGCACTAATATGCATTGACAGAAAGCATACAAAAAGACAAAACAATATACTAGAGCCTATCATATCGCTTTGTTTTTCTGAAGTAGATTCAAATTTTGAAAGGCTCTAACCTTTTCATTAGAATTGAAATTTTGATTTTTGTATATCTTTTTCCTGTACGTGAAACAAAATATTTCATAATTTATGTGTTTGTTTAATGTATGCTTGTTTCTGTAGTTTTATGTATTTATTTGAGGTTCAAATAATAGAAATTGCTTAGGTGGTCCCCCCCCCTGCTGTCAAGCCATTCATTGGGGGTCCCCAGAAGTCAAAAGGTTATAACGGCTGCCATAAAGTGTTATAGTAATAGTACAGGAATGTAATCCTAATAGTGGTGAAGCTGTACCAGACACTCAGGGAGTAGACGCACATAGAGAGTTCCCCCCCCCCTCAGGCATCCAACTGAACATGATAACTGAAAATAAGAAAGGACAAACTAATTACCTGAGTTTGCATTGCCGTCAGACAAACTGTAGACCAAAAAAGAAGGTGGGAAAAGACATCAGTGGCGGGAGATTATAGGAAAGGTAGATGGGTCGGATGGTCATAATGCAAGCCACACAGTCATGCAGGTAAGCAAGGACTCAGAGATTGGGCTCCGTTTGGGTGTATCCTGTACAGGAGGGTGGAAGGAGGTGATTGTTGTGGGGGCTGTTTGGGATAGGCATCTGTGATATGACATGTTGCCATGTGGCCCCTACATTCAAGAGAGAGCAGTAAGAGGAGCCTTATCCATTGAAAATGATGCAGGCTCACAGACATGGCTCTTGATAGGTTACTGCCATCCATGCTCATTTCCTATGTAGTCAGGGTAGACTTCCAGGTAGGGGCTGTGATTATGAGAGGTAGGGAGACTAGTGTGGGGGAGTATGACCTACTATTTACTAGGTGACCCAGGTCTCATGAGAGGTGCTCCCAGTTTTTGTCATAGCGATCCAGTTTGTCATTAATTTTTTTTAATACCCATTTGCAGTCCCAATATGTGATAATTCCATCCGTCATTCATCTATGTCCTGGGTAGTCCTTTGTCTCCAGTAGCAGAGTATTCATTGCATATGGCTGAGAAGACCATCACCAATCGTCTACAGCATGATGGGAAATGGTCTGATCGGTTAGTAATGTCATGGATGAATGAATGAAAAACAACTTGTATAGCACACTGTTACTCCAAGAAGTGTCCCAGCGCTCTACACACAGGACACAGAGTGAAAATATGGCATCTATTCCTGTGTAAAGAGCCATGTTTTCAATTTTTTCCTGAAAAATGAAATTGCATCAGTTGGCCGCAACTCTAATAGGAGCTTATTTCATGCTGACACGCCTAGAAATTAAAAGGACCTTGCCCTAACTCTGGTACAGCAAATCCATGGGATTCTGACTGGGAGGGTATTGGCTGATCACAGGTTTCTCGGGGGACATAGAAGCTAATTCTTGTCCTGAGATAGCCTGCACCTGTTTGGTGAAGTGCCCTGTGGACCAACTCACATACCATTCTAATGTAATCTGCTCTATTGCAGCCTGAAGTTTAGCTTGGGCATTATCTAAAGAGGCCTATTCATGTCACCTTGCCAGCAACCCTCATTAGCCTATTTAATGATACTAATGCCTTGTTCTCAACTTTTAACAACCAGATATGTTCTCTGAGAAACATCTTAGCAGCAGGTAGTCCATACTTTTAGGCCTGCATGCACCGAAAGGACTAGGGAAGATATATGTCCCCTGGAGAGTTCTGCCTGTACCATTGAGTGATCTCACAGGCCAGCCTCTTGGATTTGACAGTGGGTCATGTGCCACAGCAACGTGGCCTGTAAATTGAAAGAGTTGATGTAACCAATGATCCAGGGACATTTGAAAAGAATGTGGAGTCCAGTCTCTCATACAAAGGTGTCTCCATTCTGTTATATTTTTTTCCTTATATGTCTTTTAAGGACCTCCCTATGGTGTGTATTCGCTCATTTATATATACATATAATTTATTATTCATTTTTAATAGGTAATGCTTTATTTTCATACATTGTATAACAATGTGTATTACATGCAATAGTATGCTTCTAGTTCATATATTCATGTATTCATTTGAATAGAAGTTGCTTACAAGAAAGCAGAATAGCTTTAACTTTTCATAAGGATGTTCTAGGGCATTCTCACATTACTTAACTCACTTTAATTTAAAATCCAATTTTTTTTCTAAAATAAATGTTGAGAATGGTGTGTAATAGTTGTTCATAGCAATCTCAGATAGGCTGATTAGGACTTCAATGACATTCCATCTAGCAGAGCTACAAGGCTCTGACACAAGCCACCGAAGGCCATCTGAGGGTGCCTGTCTCCTAACATATTTTCCAGCAGAGACACAACTCAGAAAGCACTGCAAAACCGGACAAGCATAAATGAAGGAGAGATACAAATGTTTGCTAATCCCTTTGAGGTACTGACCCTCACTAAGGCAATACTTTTGATGCTTTAAGATTAGACATATAGGGGTTCTAAAAATGTACTGCATATAATACGTTGCCAATTATCATAATCTTAACATTGCTTGCTTATACTGCTGTTATGATTTTACTGATTTCTGCAATTCGTTTTTTTCATTTATTCTGGACTAAAACTGGCTTGATAGAAAAGCGTAAAAATAACACTGTGAATTTCTAGTGGATATGCGCTGGTGGCTAAAAGAGGCCAGAACTCACAACATCAATTAAATAATTATCCCTGACAGTCTCTGGAACTGTTACATGTCAGCCACGCTTTATTTCCAGTCTGAAATATCAAGTTTGGAATATTGGGATACAAGAATATTGAGGAAGTAATTATATATAAGTGGTATGGATTTACTGTATTAACTACACATGTGCGTGCCATAAAGAAATAGACATCGTCAAGTTGCATATATATGGAATTAGGTATAGTGAACATATACTTACCTATATATACTCACCTTTCAATATGTTTGTCCTCATTATTTTTGCTACGATATTCCCTACCGCCATCTTGATAAGCTGGTCCATTCCTGCCATTTTCAATGACTCCCAAGGGGTCTACTGGGCCACGATTGCATATTAGTAAAAAAGACAAAATAATATCTGCAATATTATAGTCTATTAGGGTGTCCTATAGCCGTGCTCAGTTACAAGTGGTGTCCTTGTGAGCTGGCTGGGACAGCAGTGGATCGAGGGTGAGATTTCAGTTGCTGCCCACCAACTTCTGGGTGTGACCAAATTCTGTAAAAATCTGTGATCAACGTGAAAAAAGGTTTCCCATTAACATTAGCAGCATAAATGGAGATGAATATCAATGTTGTATCCATTCGTTTAAGTTTCATACAAATATATCTACCTTCTGGATCAGACCACGTTTTGAGGATCCAATGGGGCAAGGACTTCTTGATATACTTCCCGGACCTACAGGCAAAATGCATTTTCCTATCATGTGTCTGATGCCATGATGTTATGTTAATAAATTTATTAAGTGCACGAATACCCAGAGGTGTCTTGGCGCTAGTGGTCCGGCATAGGCAAGTTCATGTAAGGCAAGGGTCTCTATTTATTAAACAGCCAAGTTTTGATGCTGTTAGTGCTGACCACTATGACCAATTAGTTGTGCCTTAAAGTCACCAGTTTCACTTCCAACACCAGAGTCCCCTGGAGGAGAGATATCTCTGTATACAATTAAGTATCTTTTTACCTCTGATATAGTGAGATAGTTTGAAGACATTCAGAGAGGATAGCAATAGCCGACCTGCAGAGTCTGAGTGTATCATGGGGGTTTTGGTATTCTCCTCTCCATCGCTAGTGTGTTGTGTAAATTACATCAGAGATTAAGGATGTGCCAAAAGCTGAGTAGGTTTAGAAGGAACAAGAAACAGGGACAATGTAAAAGAATGCACCAATAAGTAGGGTTCAAGTGAACATTGAGTGTTGCATAGTAATGAGTCTCAAGCAATACTAGTGGGAGTAGAAGGGGAGAGTGTTGCTCAGGTTAAGCATAGTATGCATAGTCCAAATACAGAGGGGTGTCCGCTGGGAGGAAGGACAAGAGTAAGGAACTCAAGAAGTGGCTGAGAACGATGAAGGGTGCATATGAATGAGGAATTATTTTTGTAAGTGGGCCAGTCCTCAGGTCTGAGGGCAATGTGTTTTCAAGCCACCTCAAGGCTATGGAAACAGCATGACATCAGTGGGCAAGGCAAGTGTCTAAGAAGGAGCTATGGCAAGTATCAGGCCCAGATATTGTCATAGGATAATAAACTCTGTGGCATGGGAAGATGGAACAGTAAATGGGTGAATGTTGAGGCAAAGGCTGCTTACAGGAACACAGGAGGTAATGCATGTTTGATCCCACAAGCCACTCAGTCGTCCCAAAAGGTTGAGTGATTTTGATGCAGTATGCTTCCCAAAAGAATCTGAGGTAAAGACAGTCAAACAGCCCTTTTTTCATGTGTCAGTAGGAAAGGTATGGTGCAGGTTAACATCTGGAAATTGTCAAACGGTCCAGGTAGTAACCTTCGATAACAGGAATGTATATCACCTCACATGCGTCTCGAAGAAATCAAGTCCATGCACCAGGTTACATTTTCAGCAATGCCTGCAGCAGATTTAGGTGAGGGCCATGATGACAATGCAATGTGATGCAGAGGGTTTATAGTGGCACTCAGCTGGAGCCACCTTTGAGCAGCGATCTTGACTTATCCAGGTCTTTTGTTAGAGTGTTCACAATTCTGTACACACTTGCTCTGCCTGAGAGTCTGCTTCCAGGATTGATATGTGGCACTGCAACATCTGAAGGATGTGAAGAGGTGCCTGTCAGGTGTGTTGGAGGAACGTTCCTGTCAATTAGGAGTAGTGGTCACCAATGAGTCTATGGAGGAGTTGTCAAATGTTTTTAGAAGACCTTTTAAGATCACCAGGGTTATCATGTTCTATTATTCTCCCATCAATAGTAGTGATCATTACGGCTCATACAAGAAGGGTGTATTTGATGTTCCAAAGTTGAAGACATGGGTGAAGAGTTAGAAAGTACACCTGCTTATCACTAGTATATAGTGAGCAATCTGTGGATACACGAATAGAGCAGCCATTAACTAGAATTGGGCAATTTTTCTCCCGGGGGGGGGCAGCCTGCAGGATGAATCAGGGATGTTGATGGCAGAGAAGATGAACTTTCACTGGTCAGGGTGTGTTGTTGAATGTAGATGGTTGGATGGATCCATGGGCTTTTTGAATTTCAAACGGTTTCCCAAATGTCGTGTCCAGCATGGAGGAATTAAATCTGCCATATGGGTGACCATATTGTTTTTTTCAATTATTTTGGACATACTGTAAACCCAACAATATTGGCCTGTTGTGTATGTCAGTTTGCATTTTAAATTCCAGATTTCTTGTACCCAATCCAGGGTGGAGTCCAACCTGGTAGCCTTTTACCAAGGATTATGAGAAGAGTTAAGAAACAGTAGTTTCAGGAGTAACCCAAACTACTACATTGACAGCCTTAATTGATTTTACTCTTGAGATTGATGCCCAGCATAAAGCTCACTATGGTCAACACAGGGATTATCCTTGTCAGTCTTGGATGCCAACTGCAATGGAACCTCCTGAAAGTATTCTCTCAGAAGAATAACCCGTGTAGATTGGGTGAGTGAAAAACCGCTCACATGAGAAGCAGTGGAGAGAAGAAAGAAAGTGAGGTAATGCCTACAATGAAGTAAAATGGAATTTTGTATAATCTTGTTCCAAGCTGCCAGGAAATTGCCTTATCATCCCTAGATAACAGACAGGGATGAGCAAAGCAATCACTGAACTGTATGTTAAAAACAAGGCTCACTTTAATCTACAGTTGTTATTAACCACTCCTTAAGATCCTCTCACATTCTTTGCTTTAATAGATTCCAGAACTTTGGAATGTTTCATGAACTATGCCTTTGAAGATAAAATACAGATACCAATGGTGGAATGGAACACCGGAAAAGATAAGGATTCTGGGAACACAATTGTCTTTGGGAACTGTTTGTCAAGAGACCATTCCTCTCTTGATGGCACCCAAACGAATCATGTGGAACAAATAAAGTTCACTCTCCCTTAATGCTCTGCCTTAGCTATTAGATTGGGGACAACCTGGTTAAGGATGCATAATACTCAAATTATTTACATTTGATTCTACTCATTGCAAAGAACATTGTTTTCTATCAACATCTATAGAAAAGACTCAGTATTAAAAAAAATTTACCTGCAGAAGTCTAAGCAGCAATCCCAGACAAAAGAAAAGACCAAAGAAGATCTTGTACCTATACGTTATATACCCTTTCAATATCATTTTAGCAAAAAGGGAGCCTTCTTTCCCTTCATGAGTGTGGCTACATCATTGATTAAGTGCATGGAAAACTCATACTGGATGGAAGGATATAGCCCTTAACAGTGAAGGAAAATTAGGTGCTATATTAGTATCTGAAGAAAAAATCTTTTTAGAAGTTTTATAAGAAACTCTTCTTCTCACGCAGGGTCCTTCATTTTCTTTGCACTTAAACACTGTGTATCAAAAATTGAGATATAAATTCACAATACTGGATAGGTAGCATCCACCTCTCATTTTGGTTTTCAGAGACCAAATCAAGATAGCTAAGATCTTCAAAATGCTTGATCTAAGGGAACATGGTAATATAAATTATAATATGATGAGAGGGCAGGTGGAGCATGAATGTAACACCACATTCAATGCATGATACAGCCATTTTGAGTGGCTTTTCTTGCTCTTTGGACTCTGCAGTGCCCCAGTTTCCCTCCAGCACTTTGTCAATAATGTCTTTCATGGTCTGCTAGATGTTTATATTGTGGTCTATTTGGAGGATATATCTATGTATTCACACTCATCTGAACAAAATCATTGTCATGCCAGAGAGGTCATCTGTTGTCTTCAAAACACCTGTTGAGTGCTAAATCAGGAAAATGTCTGTTGAAGTACCCAGAATAACTTTTTCAAGAGTTGAGATTTTTGGATAAGCATTATTATGGGTGCTTCTAAGGTAAAGACCATCTAGAAGTGGCATTCGCCTCACGCAGTGAAAGGAGTATAATGGTTCTTTTGGGGTATACAACTTCTACATGACTTTTCTGCAATATTCCACCCCATCATAAAATTGACTGAAAGGGTTTACCTTATCATTAGGAGAATGAACAAAGACAGGTTGTGAAAATTAATGCCTCTTTGCTTTACGGAGCAGTAATATTCCATGAGAATATTCGGGATCAACATTACATCCTATAGTCTATGTTTCCAGGAGCCTCCCAGATACAAAGAACAGTTTATAGACAGAGAAATTCAGGCAATTAAAGAGGCATATGCTCATTGAAGAAACTATTTGGAGGGGCACTTCATAGACTCACAATCTGAAAAGATCATACAAAACATGTTGCATCTTGACTCTATGAAGTGTACAAATGCAAGACATTGACAACTGGCCTTGTTCCTGTTTCCCCTGAAATATCCTATCAGCTCATGTAAGAGAATCAGATGAGCCTTCCACTTTTGTGAATTAGTTAATCATGCATGGATATTAATGCCAAGCAGTGGATTCAACAAGAACCAGAACAAAGAAATGTGAAAAATCTGTTTTTGGATCATAAAGAAGCCATCTGTATTTTCAACACTTCTATCCAATAGCAAATAATGAAACAGTGCCACGATGTCCGAGAAGTCAGACAGCTATGTAAAAGAAGATATAAAATATTATCAATTAACATTTTTCATGGCCATATCTAAAACATTGAATGAAGCATTATGTTCAGCAATGCACCAACAAAAGCCTCATTTTGCTTAACAATTGGATTACAGCAGACCTTATAAACTTTTATTCAGCCTTGGGCCATAATCTCAATGGACTTCATTGTGGAATTGTCTCCCTCAAATGAATACATTACATTACTGGCAGTGATGGATTATTTCACCAAAATGTGTCACTTCATACCACTCAAGAAATAACACATGGCAGTGAACATAGCTGGAATTTTCTTACTAGGCATCTTTATTTGCATGGACTGCCAGACAGCATTATTATGAACAGAGGTAGATGGTTTGCAGCTTTATTCTGAAAGGAATTGAAGAAAAGAGTAGATGCCAAGCATTTCAGGTCCACCAGTTATCACCCACAAACAGACGGACCGATAGAACACTTGAATAAGTCCATTGAACATGAATTGTTTAAATGTGAACCATCAAAATGCTTGGAGTAGATGTATTCCTCTTGCAAAGATTACCTACAACAATTCTTTGCATGTCTCCTTGGGAAGATCCCCTTTCTTTTTCCCCTATCAATACCCCCTTCATATGTGGCAGACTAGAATGATAGCTTTGTTAGTCCTTTCAGTCACTATTCACATATATGCATCCAGACTGTCCAAAGATCAGCTTATTAAAGCCTACAGCAATGAAAGGTTATAATACATACATTCTGCAGATTATCATAGGAAAACTGCACCAACCTTTCAGAAAGGGGACAAAATGTAGTTATTCACTAAATATCTGACAATTTTAGGGTCCCATGCCAAATTCACACCTCAGTTTGCAGATCCCTTTAAGACTGGCTAAGTAAGGACATCTGCATTTTGTTTGGTACTGCCATCACTCACATTGGCACATTCAACCAAGTTTTCATGTAACAAGCCTCAAAGAAAGCCTCCATCAGCATCCCTTTCACTCCTCCCTGAGTCTTAGTCAGGGGCAGCTCCTCCATTTGAGCAGATTAGCGTCGCCCTGCAAGCCCCAGAGCTTAAAAATAAAATGTTTATTTTTTACCCTTTTATTTTTTAGCAACCCGTCCCAAACTAAGTTCCTCAGATTATAAGGTCTAGGCTATAGTTGATTTCAGTGTCCACAGCAGGCAGTTGCAGTATCTTATTGCATGGAAGATTTATAATATCCTAAGTTCCTCGGAACCTGCTGATTGCATTCATGCCGCTCATTTGATACATAAGCCCCACAAACGCTTCCCACAAAAACAGGCACAGCTACCTATTCTCAGATGGCAAGTTTTCAGGGGGTACTGTCAGGATTCAAACACCACTCATACATTGAGTTCCTGCAAAGGCTGGAATGCTCTTGGAACTGTGTTAGATAGGGCAAAGGAGATCGGGCTCACGTAAGCACTACCCTGCACTGTAAAACCTCATGTAACATCCTTGCTTCCAGGTTATCATGAGCAATTCTAAGGAAGTTGGGGGAGAATCAGTGTTTAAGCCCTTTTCTAACATGGAGCAGGTACCCGGCAATGTGTTGTTTACTTGCTGTTGCTTTTTTGCTTAGCATTATTTTGCACTCTTCTATTCATCCTTATCGATCAGTTGATAGTAGTGCTCTCCCTTGTATCCCTTTATACTGCACTTTCATCTATAACCTGTTTTGCTTTGCCTAAGAACAGCTTTGATCCTCAGCCTGTTAACTACTCTGCTGGTCGTCTGGCATCTACATCATGGTTGGATGGGAGCTAATAACAGCACCATCCACCATTATAATAGGTAAGCCTATTTCTGTCCTTCAGCATTACCTCAGTGACACCATATTCTTAACTGTCCTATTTTTGCTTACCTCATCATTGGTCCATACTTGCTCAAAGTCCTTGGGGTCCCCAGCTAGCAGTTCTCAGATACCTCCACTGAATGACAGGAATCCCCCTGAGGGAGAGTCTGGTCCAGGGTCTCTCTTTACCCCTTTTTCATCTTTTTTGCCAGGTTCCTCCAACAGGTGCAACATTTGCCAGATGCTTCTGCTTGGGATTTAGAGACAGCAGGCACTTTCAGAGGGTTGGAGGACACTGAACCTTACATAATAAAGCCAAGGAAACCTTCAATAGAGTCTGTCTTTTATTTTAGTGGCACTGATAAGCAGCCAGTGAGGAGGACGGGAAGTTGGGAGGAATGAGGAGCAACACACAGGGGAGAAAAGGAAGGAGGGATGTGTGGAAGAAATAAGAGGTAGTCGAACAAGGAATATGAATAGTGAAGCAAATGGAAAAGAGGGTAAAGCAGGAGGGAAGAACAAGAGGTAAATGTGGGAGGATTAAGGAGTGACAAAGACGAAAGTAGAAGGTGTCGGATGGAGCAACTATGAATAGACACAAGAGGGGAAAGTGAATAAGGTGATAACAATCTACAAGGAGCCAACAGTTAGCCAGACGTTGTAAAATAGTCATTCACACACTTCGATGCAGGCTCTATTTTGTAGCTGAAAAGACCCAGTCTAAAAGACAGTAATCCCAGGACAGAAATAACTACACCTCTAGGATCAACCAAGATGAGGCTGAAAATGCCTCAAGCCGGTGGTTGAAAGAGTCTGGTCAAAAAGTCATTAGTTTAAGGGGGAGACCCACGTCTACACTTTGTATACTGCAGATAGTAGGTTCTCTAAGCTGTCAAAATAACTATACCTAAAAAGGGTATATATGGAATAAAAAGCCATATGCTTGACAGGCAGCACTAGAGAGACAGTTAGGGAACATTTTAATTTATGGCTGGAGCCATACCTGTAAGAATGTTTTCTCAACACCCAAATCATGTATGTACATGTATGGTAACTGAGTGCTACCTTCTCAATGCAGATTGTATTGCTGAAAGGCTAACACCCCATGTCACATAGAGCAGGATATATTCCCATCAGCACACATGGCGTATTGTATATGTCCAATAAGACCTTAGAGATTTCCTAGAATTTCTTTTCTTTATTCTTGTACTTCGAGTATTATTTTGTAACCATGACATCTAAATACCATAATGAAAATATCAATCAACATGCCTATTTTGTGTCACAGAAAATACATAAATCATCCAAGAATTACACACAATTAAGACAGTCTGGAGCCCCTTTTTGCTAGTAATTAAGACTTATTTGGCATCAATTTTAGGTGTCTGCTAAAGACAGCTTTAGCTGTCTATTTGCCAGACCTTTAGCTTCCAATATGCATGTATTAGGTAACTCTCTTGCATAGCTCCCTTTCCTTGTGTCTACTTTAATGGTGTTTCTCCCTATTTATGTGTATGTTCAGCCTAGGAATATTTTGGTCTCACAGAGTGATTTGTTGACTTGTAACTTCCACTACTGACCTTGCTTGCATTCAGTGAAGTACTTTTTTTTCTGTAAGCACTCCATGGGAGTGCATGTGATTCTTGCTCTTTCCCCTTGTACTGCTTCTCTCCACAAGTTTTTGACATCTCCCTTGCTATCCATATTACTTCCAAAACCCTCCCCATTCTCGTTGTTCTCTTTATATCCCACAAACTGTTCACATTCCCCCCCAGTGAAGTTTTGTATTTTTTTCAAGATGGCCCGCCAGCTAAAAAGTGCCTCCCGACTACTCTAAACATTCGTTTTTTAGAATATATTTCAATTTAACGATCTAACATGGATGTCTGTAAGTTAATTTGGAAAATTCAAAATGTCCGCTGTCGTCATGACTCATGCATGCTGTGGTCATCTTGGAATGTTTTTTTTTATTTTTTATTAAAAAACCCATTCCAAAATTGCTATCACATGCGTGGGCATGCGTTTTCCTGCATGCTCATAAATGTAATTGCAAAAAAAAAAAAAAATAACTAAGTCAATAGGTTGGCATTTTGGAGCCAAGACCTATTGGCTTTGTCAATGCTTGGTGTTATTTACTATTGTAGTAATTTACATCCAGGTATAATAGCAATAAATATGTTTGGACTTCATACTTTCATAATTCGTCTTTGGAGCTTGAATAGTTTTCAACAACTGTAATGCATGCGCTGTTTTCACAGTCTGAGGGCCAGATGTACTAACGTTTCTTGCAGGCGCAAATGGGTTTTAGTCCCGTTTGCGACTGCAAAAAACATGTGGCCCATGTACTAATCCTATTTTGCGAGTCACAAATCAATTAGCAAAATAGGATTAGCGACTCGCTATTAGGAAGGGGTGTTCCAAGGGTTTCCCTTCCTAATAGCGACACCTGAAGCTATGTATGACTGTTTTGCGACCGCAATTGCGGTCGCAAACCAGTCTCAGTTTACCACCCTTCACAGAAGGGCGGTAAAGCACTCGCAAATGGTGAGTGGCTCTAAAAATGAAACTGAAACGTTTCATTTTTATTTTTTAAATGCATCCCGTTTTCCTTTATGGAAAACGGGCTGCGGTTAAAAAAAAACTGCTTTATTTAAAAGCAGTCCCATATATGGTGGTCTGCTGATCCCAGCAGGCCACCATCCCAGGGAGTGCCAGCCATTCCCAATGGGGTCGCAAATTGCGACAGCCTCATTAATATGCATGAGGCATGCAATTTGCAACCCCATGGGAATAGCAAACAGTGTCTCGGACACCGTTGTGCATCCCAATTTGCGAGTCGCAATTTGCGACTCGCAAATTGGTGGGTCGTACATCTGGCCCGGAATCCACTCTATGACATGCAAATCATGCAAAATGTTCCATCATAAGTAAGTAGCAAATAGAATTTTATAAATCACTGTTGTGAAATAATGACCCCAAAATGAAAAGACTAAGGTCCTGTTACACGCCACTGACTGCAGTATATTTAGCATTCTCCTCACTATGGTATTGAAGGGTCCAAAAGGCCCTTCTGCAACAAGGAATGCCTGGTGCTGTGGAAAAGTGCTGTTCACCCATTTGTAGAGGTGTCTGCTCCATGTGAATCAGCGACTGCATGACACCTGGGTGAATGAATGTTAACCTGATATAGGATGCACTAGAGTGCATACACATTAGCATGTGTAAGGGCATGTCCTGATGTCCCAACCTTGGCATGCCCTGGAAACGTTAACGCTATACATGGACACGCTTATGTACATATACCCTACGTGGCTATGTTCTGCCGTCATCTTTGTGCCGCCTCTAAAAAGCAGAGTGTTGTGTCCCTTAGGGCATCAGGCACCAGTGAATCGAATGAGCGCTGTCGTAAAGGGGGCTGCCCTTCACACTGCTGATGTGACTTCATAGTACAGAGCACAGCAGTGTCCAGCAGGCTGGGGTTACTGCTCTGCCAACTTTACCAAGATGGATGCTTCAGAAAATATGGCCACGGTAATCAAATGAGAACTGGGCTAGAATGATGAACTCCAGGGCGATGTATATGCATCGCGAATTCATTGTGTTCGTATTCATCCATTCTTACATTCATCCACTCCCACTCTTTACTAATGCAAGTCAGAAAAGTATGTGAGTGTCTCCTACAAGAATACCTAGAAGACAGAACACCTACATGCGATATGATGACATTTCTTAGTCACCTTAAATTTATGGTGCAAATAATAAAGGAGGAAATAATTCAGCAGTAATGGAAACTATGGGGCCTATGAGCAATAACCGGCGATAATTATCGCTAAGCGCAGTTAGCGCTTGGAAAATTATCGCCGGCTATCGCAGGTTTCTATCGCGGAGATAGCGTGCTATCAGCAACGCTTATCTCCTAAGCGATAGAAACCCTGAAGAACAGTGTGAATATCGTTTGAAAACAAGCGATATTCACACTGTGACCAGTGATAGCTAGGTGATAGGGCGAGGGGATTTAGCCATGTAATCCACCTCCCATTGGATTACATGGCTAAGTCAGGTCTGGACCAGGCGTTAACAAACCAGCGCTAAACGTGTTTAGCGCTGGTTCGTTAATCACCTCCCCTGCCTCGCTAATAGGCGATAGCGAGCTTAGCGACTGTTTCCAGTCGCTTTTAGGTTGGGAACGCCTACTTTGCATGCCATTAGCGATAAATATCGCTGGCATGCAAAGCGGCACCCAACCCGGTCGCTTATCGCCTAGAAGCTGTCGCTAACAGCAGTTAGCGACAGCTTGCTAATAGGGCGTTAGAATTATCGCCGCTTTAGCGGGAAAAGTCCCGCTAAAGCGGCGATAGAGCCCTTGATAATATGCCCCTATGTTCCCTGTACCCATAAGGTCTACTAAGATTCTAGATATTACGTCAATCAAACCATAATTACCCATAGTCAGCAAACATGAAGTGCAGCCTGCTGTGCCTGTCTGTGTTTGATGGGCCTACATTGCATTCTAGAATGTTCCTGCATATGAAGAGAGAAAACGAGTTTGTAGACATGGGGGAAATATGAGACCATGGCTTCCAAATGTTATAAGTAGTTATTTGAAGGAGAATTTGTGAAGAATAATTGCAATTAACATATGGGCGAGGCTGTGATTCAGCATGCACTCCTTCAGAAAATGACAGAGATGCCACACAGATGATATTTAATTGTACTTCAGCACGGAAAAGCAGTGTTTCTTATTTATTTATTTATTTATCTAGTTATATAAGGGGCTTTATAAAGCGTTAACATGTCACCAAATGGAGACACTTCTGGGTGCTATAGAGTAGGAGTCGTAAAAGAAGAATGGAGAGGGCTAGGTGAAGGACAACCACAGCAGAAAGGTGATCACAAGGGTGGAAAGAATGAACAGCGAGTGAATAACTTGAATGATTTCATCACTCTATAAACTGGATAGGTCTAGGACCCAGGATGATGTCAAGGAGTGAATGTTATACAGCATGAATGCCGCAGCACATTGTTACAAAACGTATCTTTGGCGAGAATGAGCCGTAAGGTATAAACAAGTAGAAGAAAAAATACAAGAGACCGAAGTTAACAATCTCTACAACAGAGAAAACCAACAATTGTCTCAGAGCCTGAGCCGATAAGAAAATTGGGTGAAGCAAAACCTGCGCTCTCGACGAAGCAATACATTGAGGGCCTCATTTATGTTTTTTTGCAGTAGGGCAGCGCAGCAGGCCTTGCTGCTGCGCTGCCTTACAGCAAAAGAAAAGGGCATGAATGCGCTGTATCTATTAGATACGACGCATTCCTGTAATTTTCCCTCGGCCGGTGCACAATGGGCTGCCGTGCTCCAACGCAGGAACATGGTGCATGGGTGCCTGTGTTACAGGGATGAATATTTTTGTGCAGGAAGGGAAACCTTTGGCGTTGCCTCAGACTTACGATTTCTCGTAAATCTGTGGCAGTTTCAAAAAGCCATGGATGTTGCTGGGAACGCCCCCAGCGGCATCCATGGAACACCCCTTTTACACAGTTTCCTGCTTGAAACGGGGAACACATTTATAAGGCCATGAAAAACCACGTAACGTGGCTTTATGTGGCCTAATAAACATGCCAGTGGCACATTGTGCCACCAGAACTTCAAAAAAGTGGCGTTGCGGCGGCGCAATAGTGCTGGTATGGCCTCATAAATGAGGCCCTGAATTCTTAGGTGCAGAATCATCAGATTATTGGTGGACCCTAAGCAAGGCTATGTGAAAGGGTAGTATATTGCACCAAGGTGTTGGCAGGCCAATTGCTTAACTGAGGTCTGATCAAGACGACAGTCAGTAAATGAACCAACAGGCGACTGCACATGCATGTAGGCAATCAGCACTGATGGCACACACTACTTACATTTTGACCATCTTGTTTTGCTGTTCTAAATGTGGGTGGTGTATGCAGGGGCAGCAGGGTTTCTCCTTGACATCTGGAAGTGCGGTGAATATTGGGATCCGTTCCACCCTTCCAGATGGGTCCAAAGAGGAAATGCCTGGTCTGCTAAGCACTTCTTTTTCTGCCTGTCCTGGTAGAAAATGATTATCTGTGTAATCCTTAATCTAGAGCTTTACTACCTGTCGGAACACTTGCTGACCATTGACGGTGGAGAATTCTTGTGTAGCGTGATTTAATCTATTAAGCACATCCTAATACGAGTGGAAGTTACTCGAAAAAGCCCTTTATGGGAGCTGGGATTTCAAGGAGGGTCCACACTGTGAATATAATGCAAAGGACATTATATTCACACTGTGAATATAATGCAAAGGGCATTATCATCACAGTCACTAGCAACTTTAAAATATTACTAGTACCCTATTCCAAGTTTTATTGCAGTTATCAAGACCCATCTGGTTTCAAAACTAGTCAGTGATACAAGGCCGGACTGAAAACTCAAATCAGCCCTGTTAAAAATGCTTAAACCAGCCTCACACCACTAGAGTGCAACTGTAATGGGCGACTTCATGGTTGGTTAACGTCAGCCACCCATCTTTCAAAGCAGCTCTCTAGCAAAAAACCCACCAGGAAAATGCCAGGGTGGCAGAATGGCCAGTCCCGCCGTCAAAGAAAACACCTTCTGTTCCAAATCAATAAAGGAAGAATATTCCAGCGGTAAATGAAAGATTAAGGGCCAGAGTGCTGCTGTCCTGGTGGCAGTGTTGCTGAAATGCATGCCACTGACTAGACGATAAAGAAAGGCGAATAAACAATTAAGGTGTGGGTAATTTTTGTGGCAGCTGGGAAATTGGTATCTTTTGAGTGGCAGCTTGTAGTGCATAAACCGGGCGAAGAGGTATTTTCGAATCAAGCTATCAATTCCAATCAACACACCAATGAGGAAAATCAAATATTTTGATTGTCAATTGCTACTCGCTAGTTTCTAAGGGGCAGATTTACAAGCCCCTTGCGCAACTTTTGCGTCCCTTTTCCCATGTTAAAAGTGACGCAAAAGTGGCGCAAGGGGCTTGTAAATCTGCCCCTAATTTCGTTAGAAAAGAGGTTATCTATCGAAAGCTTCAGATTAAACAAGTGATTTTTTCCGAACATGCAGTGCCTGATTTGCAGAGCTCGAATGTTATTGCATCTGGAAAGTATAGAAATAAATTAGATGTTCGATGAGTTGTACAGAAAATGGACGTGTACGTACATGAGTGGAAAAAGTAAAAGTACTAATTCATCATTGATACATCCCACTGGGAGTTCTTTCAGTCTGAGACCAGTAGCAGCAGGCATGGCGTCTGCAGGAGCCAAGGTTCGTGGAAAGCCGTCATTCTAACAGCACAACATTCAGGGCACGCGGAGAGACGTCCACAAGCTTGCCAATGTGCTGGAGAGATTGCAGGGTTTGTTGGATCATTTCCGTCTTGCTAATTCATTAAGGGTTGGCTTTGTATTTGCAGACAAAGGCCACCTTGTCATGGCTGCCCTGAAAGAGAGCAGCTTGCTGCATTTAACAAATCCTGGCCTTTCACTGAAGCAGGAGGAAGCCTCTTCCAGTGGTGAGTGAATGCATAAAATGTTATCCACTGTTTACACTGTTTGGATTTGTCTTCATTTACTCACAGTGCCCACAATGAATTGAATGAAATACAGAAAATATATAACGTGATCTGCCATAGAGTGAATATAGTTTGGAAACCCGTCTGCTGGCATTCAGCCTTGCTCAAGGTTATGGTCGTGCACACGTGAGGCATAGCTCAGCATGTAATTCTCAGACGACGGCCTTCTTAAGCTAAATGAGTGACAAGCCTTTTCAGCTCTTCTAGAGACTGACCAACCCGTGACTCCTTTTGGCTACCATCAGGCAAACTTCAACCGGAGGTGAAAATTACCTCTTTGATAGCACCATTATGAGAAACTACCAAATGAGTAGCTTAGGAGAGTATGAAATATCCATAACTAAAAAAGTCTTTAAGCTTCAAAATTCTATACTTCCTAAAATCCTTGAAGGCAAACACAACAAACAAACATATGGACCAGATGAGCTAAATTATGACCGAAGTGCACTTAACCGAGAGTCCCTCTCTATCGAGTACAGGAGTGCCATATTGCAATAAATATCATACATCATTTATAGCTTTGGAGTCACAGGCCAGAATGCCAACACTTCCATAGACGTGTTAACTATGTCTAAAAGATGGGGGCGTGTGCGTGCCCGCAGCAGCAACCAAGATGGCTGCCTGGCAGTGAAGCTCCAGTGACTACAGTCCCTTAACTGCTTGGATAGTGATCATCTTCCCATCTAACAGCACTGCTGCTGATGGGGTGACACAGATTACAGCTCACACTCTGCCAAACTCGTGCGCTAATTCCCGCCTTCGACAGAGACCATGCGTCGCCCGGCACTACCTCAGAGGTCCCATTGCGACAGGGGGCATGGGTGAGCATGAGGCTGAGATTACCGAGTCTCGCTGGTGCTGCGGGCCACTCCCTCCACTTCCCACACAAGAAGGGTGGGTTCTTACAAGACCACTGCAAGTTCTTCTGCTCCCTCCTGGCAGCGCCCAATGAAACCACCAGCGGCTCCTGCCCATGGAACTGTGCTGAATCCGGAAGATGCTCCTGTGAGCCCCGGCCTCTGGATATAACATCAAATGCCCGGTAGGTGAGCCATTACCATGGAGCTCAGACAATAGAGATCAGACAATAGAGATACCACGAGCGGCCATGCTGATACTCCTCCTCAACTGTCACTACTCCACCTCTCAATCACATATGCAACCTGCGTGGTGCGGCCTACCCCAGCCACTCTCAAGCTGCCTGCCTGCCTACGGTGCAGCAATATTGCTGCTACATTGCAAAGGTGCTGTGACTGGGAATGCGCACCCTCCAAAAACCGGGGTCCCCTCCCCCGTATTATCACAATAGCCCCATTGCCACTCAGACCTCTACCCGCACCTGCAAAAATCGCCATGCAACGCACATTGACCCATCACAATGGTAGTGATGAAAATGTCGACCGAACTGTTCCCTCCCCCCAGAGGTGTATACTGCAATGATTCTTAAAGGGATGTTTGTTTTTATCTTGTTTGTTCTTGGAATTCACTGGATGTAATATCGTTTAGGGGGGGTAGTGGGAGGGTATCCTGACTTTATATGTTTATGTTCTGTTTGTTTTTTACTGCCTGATATGTACATATTGCATTTCCTACAGATGTGGTACAACCATTCACATACTGTCACTTCAGATGGCATCACGTGATGACCGGGAGAGAATGGCGTAAATCGCCCTTCTCACTAGGAACATACTCAGCCTTAACGATCCACGTAAGGGAAAACAAGCCCTCTCCGACCTATCCCGACACAGGATCAAAATAACTTTTCTTCAGGAAACCCACCTGCCACCCAGAGACTCAAATACATTTGCGTACTCTTGGGGAACATATTGCTACTTTTCCTGTTACAGCTCTTGTTTGTGGGGGGTATGCATACTCACACATAAAAGTATCCCTTTTTCACTCTCAACCCTGAGGGCAGATATATCATATTAGCTGGGGTTGTGACCGACAAACGCACCCTGTTGATAAGTGTTTATGCCCCAAATATAGATACACCAAAGTTTGTCAGGATATATACTCACTCATGGGCTGGGTTGAGGTGGACCTTATTCTCATGGGTGGGAACTTTAATATGGTACAGAACCCTTCAGAGAATTCCACCAATGCACAAGCAAGTGGCAAACCACAAGCCCTGAGGGTCCTTTGCAACATGGCTGACACCTATGCACTCTACGACGTTGGGCGAATGGGACACCCCTCCACCTCTAATTATACTTTTTACTCTGCACCTCATGGTGTGTGGACAAGACTAGATTACTGGTTCCGTTCTGCAAATGCCATGCATTGGACAACTAATGTAGCACATTTGCCGAGTACATTGTCGGATCACTGCCCAGTCTGCTTGGTGCTACAGATCCCATACTGAGGAGGTCTGGAGCGCTGTTGGTGATTTCCAGGCGAGGCCTCCAAGACATAGTCTTCCGCTCCGAACTGCACAACTCCATCGTCAAGTACCTTGCCCGTTATGCAGGTTTGGTCTCAACACAAGTCACCCTTTGGAATGCCTTTAAAGTCTATATTTGCGGAGTAGCTATCTATAAATATGCAGGCATTCTGCGGGACCATACATTCCAACGAGCTCGAGTCGAGACTGAGCTGCAAGACATCAATCACGAGGACTCTCGTAACCATTGATCCCCTCAACTCCATGGACCCTCAATTTTAATGTCTGAGTTCCGGGACTTGGCCGATAGGGAAATAGCATACATGGGTAAACACACCACCACTAAATGGTATGATGAAGGAGAATGCCCTGGCCGTATTCTAGCAAGACTACTTTGCCCCAACCATCTTAGTAGTTACATCACTATGCTGCATTCCCCTATGGGTGAAAGAGTCTCACATAATGTGAGCATAATGGCTGAACTTCTGCGCTATTATATACAACTGTACTCCTCCAGTATGTCTGGTGACTCGGATGAGATCGTGGCTTATCTGGCGGAGATCGCAGTGGTGTGGATTGCTGACAGTCAACAGCATTTCCTAAGTGGCCCTATCACCTGTGAAGAACTTACACAGGCCATAGATGCCCTAGATGGGTCTAAGGCCCCTGGCTTAGATAGTCTCATTTGTGCATTCTACAAAGCATATAAACATTAATTGACACCATCTCTCCTTGCCATGTATGCTGAATCTCTTGAAACAGTAATTTTACTACCCACTCTGTGAGAAACTGTGCTCACACTCCTACTGAAATCTGGCAAAGACCCCCACCTATGCACCTCCTACTGCCCCCTCTCTCTACTCAACCTTCACAATAAGATTTTAGCTAAAGTCCTCTCCACTAGATTGTTCCTTTTAATGGAACAAATGATCTCTCCCATCCAATCCGACTTTGTCCCCCACAGATCCACCTCTCTTAATTTGCGGACCATATTGTGGTGTTAAACAGGGTCTCTCTAGAGACCCCGGTAACAATAGCCTTATTAGATGCAGGAAAGGCATTTGATTTCTTCAAGTGGTCCTTCCTGAGAGCGAAGTAAATCAAACTGGGCCTTCCCTGTAGCTTCACCTCCGTAGTCATGCTGCTTTACTCCAGCCTTGTGGCTCGATTATGAGTGAACGGTTCACTCAGAGGTCCTTTCCCTGTGGCTTGGGGGACCAGGCAAGGCTGACTTCTATCCCACCTCCTTTTCATTATTGCATTGGACCCCATGGTGTGGAGAAGTGTGGCTCAATGGTTAGAGCGGCAGACCCTGATGCAGAGATCTGGCCCGGGACCAGGGTTCAATTTCCGCCTCGGCGGGTCTTGGGCTCAATTTCCTCGGACCTGATAATTCTCGCCTCGGTGCCTATTCTAATCATGGGTCCCACTCTGCAACTCTGGGCAATAGCTTGCTTAATCTCCACAACGGCCCCAACAGCGCTGGGATGCCTGGCTTCACCCTGGGGGTGCCCAGGAGTGGACATTTCACAGGGAAAAAAAAGCCAGGAAGGGTTCCACAGCGGTATGCGTACATCGCCTGGACACCCCTTTGGGGGTATGGGTGCGCTTTACAAGTACAAATTTCATTTCATTTCATGGTTTGCCACCTCCAAGAGAAACATATGCATCGTGGTCTCCAACTCACACATGCCCCCTTTAATTATCCATATATGCTGACAACATATTACTTTTTGTCCCCCACCTCTCTAATAATCTCCCACCTATAGTTTGGGAATTTTGCGATTTGGGGGCCTCTTTGGTCTGCATAAAAACTGGGCTAAATCGGAGCTCATCCCTCTTACTGACTGCACTCATCCTGTTGCCATAGAATATCCTCTAACTTGGAGTGCTGACTTCACCAAGTATGTAGGCATACATCTGCATAAAGATAAAGTCCAGATTCTCCGGCTCAACTATGGCCCCGCTATCGACTAGCTCTCAACACAGGTAGAGTGATGGATTAAACTTCCACTATCCCTGGCAGGGCGCGTGGCGATAATTAAGATGGTCATCCTTACCAGTTTCCTATACCTCTTTCTCAATGTTCCTATACTACTGTCACAACATTTCTTTACCACACTATGCAGCCTTCTACTATGGCTTATATGGGCCGGACGCAAACCCCACATTTGATGGGACACATTGATTCTCCATTATGAGACCCCCAAACTCTATTATCGCGCTGCCCAATGCCAATACACATATCACTGGTATCACCCAGATGCCCAGGAACCCTATCTAAGACTGGAGAGGGATCAAATCGGAGACTGCTGCTGTCCTCCATATTGCTGAAGGGCAACCCCATGGATATATCCGATATATGAACTCTTTCCACCACCAGCTGGGCATGGCAGAAACTTCTCCGTGTGTTGGGAGGAGGCATCCTTTATTCACCAGCTCTGCCTCTGATCAGTAATCCCTGGCTTCCCCTTACATGTGTGAAGCTAGTTCAATGCACCCTACAATACCACGACCTGCACACCAAGGGGGATCTCTTTCCAGATGACCATGTACTCACACAAGCTGGCGACACTCGTTTACACAATGCCTCTTATATGGACCACTTTGTCCTCAGGCGAATCCACAATACCTTCTGATTACCCTCATATCCTATAGCGCCAGATGACTTCCCCCCATTGACACTTATTATTTCTGAGTCTGACGGAGAACGATTGATTTCTAGGTTATACCGAACCTGCATAGCCATGAGACCTGAATCCTCCAAGCAGACTAGGGAAACCTGGGAAAACCATCTGGGGCAACCACTCCCTGACAAAGTTTGGTATTATTGCTGTACCCAAACTAAGCTCATCTCTATCAATCATAAACACAAACTTCTACAATTTAAATTCCTACATTGGGCCTCTACCACACCCAAAGAGTTAGTGAGCATCGATCGCACATGCTCATCCCAAAGCCCCAAATGCTATGCCATGGAAGCAGATTTTGCACATCTCACCTGGGTGTGCCCACATATAGTACATTACTGGACCAAAATATTCTCCCTAGTCTTTGCTATGACAGGAGTTACAATTGCGCGTGCCCCTCTGGTGGCACTTCTGGGTTACATTCAGGATATCCCCAATTATATCCGTAGATTCACTGCCATTGCATTCCCACTCGCAAAGAGGGGCCTGGCACTCCACTGGGACAGTCAACATTGCCCCACAGACTCTGCCTGGCTGGAAAGCATGACCCATTGCTATAAAATTAGCGAGGACTACATACAGTTGCAGGCCCATACCTCTAGAACCAAGGATATATGGCAGCTACTACGTGATTATTTACTTACTCTGGAATCAGACAGCTCAGACTGATGTCATACCTCTCTTTATCCATTCCTATATTTTATTTTAGGCTTGTCCTGATCCACCAAGATACAGGACTATGGGCATACCTCTTGCTGTTGCCATTACTATATCTGGGCATTACCACAATCGTGCTTGCATGTATTTTTATTTTTTTTACAGAAAATTTCTGGTCACTTAAATATTGCAGAGTAAAGTAGCGCACTCAGCAAAACCCCCGCAACTGTGCATTTCACCTGGCGCGAGCCCATGAAGTTTGACTATCGTGTCGATTAGGTCGAACCAACAGTGATATTAATCAAGAGTGGGCACCACCCTATTAGAGGGGCAGCGCTCACCCTGAGATCATACGTGGGGTTGGCTTTCCACCCTCACACTGCTTTCTGGTCCTGATAAAGTGCCAAGGATCAATTTGACCATTTAAGGCACAAAACATGTTGACCTCTTTATTCAGCTACTAGAGGACATTGCTACCCCCATAGTAACACCAACCTACAGGTTTTTTAATCTGACAGGGGAATCTATCTATTAAACTCAGTGTGATATCCATTAGCCAGTTTTATCTAGTTTCACACTCACTTTTCACCATGCCACTAGGACACTCTCAGACCCATCAAACGGCGAGAAAAAAATCAAAAGATCTCCACTAAAGTGACCCTTCGGGGACCCATAGGGCATTGCAGCGCTGGCCCGACGAGGAGCACCCGCCCGATGATGAAGCATGACATCCTCAGGGATGTGTGAGGGCAACAAGAAATACTCTTGTTGATTGTCCCTTAGAAACTGGTTCAGCACCTGGCAGTTCCTATTTTCATTGTCTTCACATTTTTTTTGTGCCTTATCAGGAACACTAACCCCCAATTTGGAAACACATATTGTCTTTTGGAGCACGGGTAATGGACCTTTATCAGCTTCTAGTCCCCCTTCTTCCTTTTTGCGATACAATATTTTAAATACACTGCTCCCTGCTCTCTAGGCTGTTCAGCGCCTACCCTAGGGGTGACATACATGTATTAAAAGAGAAGGTTTAGGGCTGGCAAAAGGTTTATTTTGCAAGGACAAAAATGGCAGTTTAAAACTGCACACGCAGGCTGCAGTGGCAGACCTGGGACATATTTTACAGGGCTACTTAAGAGGGTGGCACAATCAGTGCTGCAGCCCACTAGAATCATTTAATTTACAGGCCATGGGTAAACAAGGTACCAGTTTTCTAGGGACTTACAAGTAAATTAAATGTGCCCATTGGGTACAAATACACACAGAGCCCTCGGGTCCGACGTAACAGGGTGAACGTCAAATAAGGGAACAGACTGACTTGTGGGGGAGGGGGTGAATCCGTTGAACTGGCTGGATCACTGGTATAGTATCTTATATCATACACGCCGACGCTTTGTTATTTTTCTTGATCTTTGACTCACTTTCACACTGCAGTAGCTATTATAGAGATCCTGATGAAAGCCACAACACTTCCTAGGTCTTAGGCTGAAACATGATGATCACTACTCAGTATGACTACATCTAATGTCTGCAGCCGTACTGTTCGCTATTTGTTTTTAACCCTAGCACAAGGTAGCAAGAATAAAGCTCATCAGGCTAACCCTGTAGCTAGTTTTAGTCACCCACTTACCAGCACTGCACCTTTCCCATCACCCATCTGCTCATACTGTGTTTTAGTAATACCCCTCATACTTGAAAACATCCCTGAGCTCCCCCCTCGTAGAGAGGGGGTTGTAGCCCGCATCATGACTAGGCTTCATGTTGCGAGAAGGATTTCCCCATGATGAAGCATGACACCTTTGGTGTGTGAGGGAAACCGTCCTTAAAAGGGAAACCCCCCCTCCCCCACAAGTCAGATTGTTCCCTTATTCGACGTTCACCCTGTTACGTCGGACCCGAGGGCTCTGTGTGTATTTGAGTCTTGTACTGGGGAGTGTACCCTCGCTGGTCCATTAAAACTCCTCAGGCCCCCCTTTGTTTGTATACCTATTGGGTACAAGCCAATTCTACCTTTTGCAGGGGAGAGAGCACTTTACCACTGGTTAGCAGTGGTAAAGTGCACAGAATCTTAAAGTCAACAAAAAAGTGATCAGCAAAAATAGAAGGGGTGAAGGCAAAAGGTTTGGGGTAAGACCACCCTAAGGCTGATGGGTCTAACAATTCCCTGAATTAAAATTAGTAATTAATCACTTGGATAGACAATTTATCTTTCTGCACTTACCTTATCAAAAATAACTTACCAGTAGTTTTTAATAATTTTTGCTGCTACATCATTAAATATGATTGGTAGTTTGGTAGTCACCAACAGTGGAGCTGAGTTATGAATTCTTGGGGCTCCAAATCTGTAAGACCTGGCATTGTTTGGCGTGGTTTCCCCTGACTTTTTGCCTTTTGACTGCCAGTTTTGACTGTGTGCTGAATGTCGTTTTTGCTGGTGTTATGACTCTCTGCACTTTTCCACTCCTGACCAGTGCTAAAGTGCATGTGCTCTGTGCCTAAGATGTAATGGCGTTTGGTTTCTCCATGATTGGCATATTTGATTTACTGATAAGGCACTAGTACATTGCACTGCATGTGCCTAGGGCCTATAAATCAAATGCTACTAGTGGACCTGCAGCACTGATTGTGCCACCCACATGAGTAGCCCTTCAAACATGTCTCAGGCCAGCCACTGCAGTTGTGCAGTGTGCAGTTTTAAACTGCTATTTCGACCTGTCAAGTTCACCTACTTGCCAGGCCCAAACCTTCCCTTTTATTACATATGACACCCCTAAGTTAGGCCCTAGGTAGCCTCATGGGCAGGGTGCAGTGTATTTAAATGGTGGGACGTGTACTTTGGAGTCTTACATGTTCTGTATGGGAAAACTGCAAAATTGTTTTTCACTTCAGCAAGGCCTATCCCTCCCATAGGTTACCATTGGAGCTGCATTGTAACACTGCTGCAGGGATTCTGCTCAGGAACAGAACTATGCTTGGGACCATAGGACGTTAATAGGTAGGGACAGAGTCACCATACCACCTCAGTACCCATGAGCCTGAGTCCAACGAGCTATAATGTCTCTCTTGCCCTCCTAACTATATCCAGAGAGACAGGTGAATTGAAACCCCAGAATACTACACTCATGACCCTCTCAGGGATCTCGGTAACAGGACACCCCATTTCGCTCTCACACTCATCCACAATAAGATACAACAGAGACATGAAGGAAGTGTGAAATGTTTATTTAAACTATTGTGCTCTAGAATGCAGTTTTCATGCCACAATCAGAAAACAAATGCTTAACAAAAATACAGTCAGCATAGTCAGTAAACCATATATTATGAAAAGCCTTGTCATTTTATAAGACCAATTAGCCTATCTCTTCTCCCCTTTTACAAAAGCGGAACGATTATACAACAAAGATCTCTGGGATTAATGGCGAACCCCATACCTTAGCATACACAGGTGGACATTCTACATTTCAGGTACAGCTGTGATCTCCTCTCATAAAGACTCTCTCTCTCTATGTATGTTACATTACTGTGCATACCTATATGACAAGGCGCATATGCTTACAAACAACAGCTGCTCTCCTTTGTTGTGTCTAGGAGCTAGTGCCTGACCAGAACTAAATAACAAGGAACATTGTTGTTTGACCTTGTCTGCTGTGTTCAGACTAAATCCCAGGAAAGAACAGCATGCAAAAACAGCTGCAAGTTCCGTGTGAAAGTACAATGTGGCACAAAGACAAATGTGTTTATATAGTAACATGCGCAAAGCAAATGCGGCCTTTATCATGCACAGTTAGGCTAACATGGGGTAAACTAAAATGGGCCATGCACGGAAAACATGACAACACTTTACAAGTGTAACTTTCAATTGTGAAAAGATCGGAAGGGTTGGGTGACAGATGGGTTTTGTGCATTCCCTCTAGGCAATCACACATAAAGGGAGCTGAGGTATGCCCTGCATGTCCTGATGGCCCATCACCAGGCTGATGGGTCTTTCTGAGCTAGAGTGAGAGGGAGGAGCTGACACTTGCACCTGAATAGGGCTGTGCCTGTCTCAATTCAAAGAGCGGCATAACCCCCTGTAGTGTATCTGGAGCCAGGACAAAGAAGGACAGGGTCTTGTGCACTACAAAGACCTTTCTTTGAAGTCTCCCTACTTCAAAGGCTAAAATGGGTATAAATACTGAACCTCAGACACCGTATAATCAGAACACTTCTGGAACTGAGGATATTCTGCCAGGAAAAACAGCTGTTGTGCTGCCAGGAGGGACAGCCACTTTGCTACTTGCTTTGCTGTGTTGGCATGCTGCCTGCTGCTTCTTAACTGGAAGTGAGAGGGCTGGACTTGACTCTCTACATCCTGCATCTCTAATGGTTCTCCAAGGGCTTGCTGGGATTGCCTCCTGTTTCTAAAGTCTCAGGGATATCAAAGACTTCACCTGCATCTTGCTACCAGCACCTGGGCTCCTCTGCTGTGCATCCTGGTCTACCAAGTGTTGCTGAATCCAGTCCTGGGCCCTTGGTTGTGAGTGGTTGCTGCTGCAACCCAAGAAACCAAATGATCAACACTGAAGCGTGGTTCGGAACCTGCACATTTTTCTGCGCATCGCCGCTGCCTGGTCCGAAGCTGTGGACACCGTTCACTGACTGCGCAACATAATGACCTCAACTTACAACACAGCCCTGACTTAGCTGATGCAGTGCCTCTGAATCACCACTGCTGAGTCTCGGACACCGCATCGCTGATGTTTGCGACGCAGCATCCCCGATGCACTCCCAGCCCTGCGTGGCTTTGTGCCAATGCATCATCTACTGTCCAGCATTTCGATATCAACACCTTGAATTCAACACACGGCACTTTTGATGTCAATGCATCAATGACGTTGCCCGACTCCAGAACTGAGGCATAGCCTTCGAGAGTGACGCATCTCCTCCCTTTTTTCAATGCATTGTCCCTGAGCTTCGATGCAACCAAGGTACTGTCAGCAGATCTGTGTGACTCCTGTATTGAGCCAGCGGTCTAAAGCGGTCAGAAAAAACATTTGGATTTGCCCCGGCCAAGCACGACCAGATAGCCCCAATTGGGGCTATTGAGTTCTAAGCACTGCATTTTGATTTAATCTTGCACAATTCATATTGTCATTTTGGTCTTGTATTACTCAGATAAATATTGGCTATTTTCCTAAACTGGTGTGGAGTACTTTTTCACTGAGTTACTGTGTGTTTGTATGTGCACAAATACGTTACACATTGCCTCTTTAGTTTAGCCTGTCTCCTCTGTGCCAAGCTACTAAAGGGTGAGCACAGGTAAACTGTTAGTGTGTACTACACTTACCCTGACTAAAATTGTGGTTCCTGCTTGGACAGGGGGCATACCTCTGCGAACCAGAAACCCAATTTCTAACAAAATCATTCATGGTATATCCCCCTCAAATGTAGTACAATCTTGCGAACACCCTGTGGCAAATCTTTCTTGAAGGATGTTGGGGGTCACTGAATTTACAAAAATAACACATTATTTGGCAATAGGTGTTCCAAGAAGGTCATTCATAACTTCTCGACGGAACAGATCAGCCTATTCCCCATGCTTGTCCAATATAAACACATGGGGATGGGCCAGCCTCTGTCCCTACATTTTGCATAACTCAGCTTATAGTCCAGTGGTGTAGCTTGCATTGCCAACCGAAACCAGTAATTAGTGTTTGTAGTTTATCAATATAGCTTCTCTGGATGAACAAAGGAAATAAAATCAAAATAAGTGCTAGTATCTGAGCAATATAACCATCCTTATATAGTGTTACCCTGTCTTTTTAGTTTTGGGCTTTTCAAATACCACATACATACATAGAAATTTCAGCTTCAGTTCTAATATATAGGCAGGGAGGAGATGCCACCCAGAGCAAAAAAAGTGGCAGGGTAACATAGTGTGAGATCAAAATGGCCCATTGTAAAATCCTGCTGAATCTATGCCGACCAAGACCATATGACATTATCTGAACATGTGAACGTGAAAATGAAAAACAACATGTTTGTTGAATGTTAAGTTGGATGTGTACCAAATGTTATTTAAATTTTGCATTAAGACACATTTTACGTTGATTTCATACCATGTTGTTTACTCCCACAATAGAAAATATATGAAACTATGGTAAATGTAAACATTCGCTACATTTTAAGAATATAAATAGGGAAAATATTGTAAAATCTGTTTGATTTGCTTTGTATCCTAAACCAGCCCTTGTTTAGTATGCTGTGGTACATTCTAGCACAATAGTAGGATTCCCCGATCTCTGGAGGATTAGGAATAGTCTCTTAGTTATTTCTGCAATTTATGACTTGTTTACATTTTCCAATTCAACAGTCTGTAAATCTAGTGTAAAAATAAATTACATTTGCAATATGAATGTGATGTAAATGACCTAAGTATTTGCTTTTCTAAGTGCTGTGATTCACCAAGAGCAGCATGGGAAAACATGGCCCAGAAAGGCTTTCTATTTCAAAAAGATGCAATTATCATTTCTAAAAATGATGTGTAGCTTTGTAAACATCATCATTAATGCCATTTTAGGAGAAGCTTGTAAAAAAGGACTATAAAATAAACTGAGAAAAGCCTTGACATTTCAAATATTTTTTCTCATTGGTCTCATCTCATTTTATGAAGACATGGATGTCAGAGTCTTTCCACTGAAGATTTTGCATCCGATTGGACACTGCACTGATGTCTCAAAAGGAGCAACTTTGTAAAGGCGTTGCTATAGGCGAAAGTACTAAGTAAATAAGGATAAAGCTGAAACCCCTGATGCAGAGTTGGTGGCAGGATATGTGGGGAATAGCATTGTGGGTTCTATTATCCTCTGACGAATGAGTAGAGAGAATTTAAACTCAATATTTAAAATCTTGTATCTGTGATTTTGCTGGCTAGACCCTGATACTGCTTACGGACATTATCACAGGATTGGATTCAAGTATGTACGTAGAGCTCCTTGCACAGAGATATTTATTTAAGTATTTCCATAGATTCACTTCTGCTGTGCTTGCATTAGCCTGGTGGCTGAAACTCTCTTGAGTATGGCCTTTGGGGATTACTCCTTAGTGTTTGTATGGTGAAAGAAAATATAACAATTCTTAGTCAACTGGGCCCTTTGCTTCAGAGGGATTGTACAACAGGCTATTTAGCAACAGAATATCATGGTATCTGAATATCGTGGACAGAATATCGAAAAGTAAGTGCATATAGAAAAAATATAGATATACTATTCTTAACTCCACATCTTTGCCCCATGAATATATATATATATATATATATATATATATATATATAAATATATATATACATATATATATATATATATATAAATATATATATATATATGAACAACGGGTTGCTTCGTGGAAGAAACCGAAGGACACAACGGGGATGCAGAGGAAGTCCGTTTTTAACAAGAACAATCGGCATGATGCATTTCGGCACTATAGCCTTCTTCTGATGCCTTTACAACAGTGGAGAGGTCCCACCCTTCTTTATACAATGATAGGCCCTCCCATGTATGAGAGCGCAGCTGATCCCACTGACGAATGGAGAGTCTTTAGTTGAAATCCCTATTAAAGACTGCAACTCCCAGAATGCCCTTCTCTGGTAAGTACTCCGGTGGGGTCCAAGATAATCCCAAATGGGGCTGCTAATGCCTGACCAAAGGGGGATGGTGTGTAACTGACCCATTCTGTTGTGATGGTTCCCCAGTCTTCCTTGGGTCCCCAAAGCTCTGCCTCCGTTACCAGAAACAGCCGGGCAATGAGGCGTCAGCACAATGTCCGCGTCTCCCCGTGAAGTCACGGGCTGCTCCTGGCAGATGGCCGCTTGCTATATATATATATATATATATATATATATATATATATATATATATATATATATATATATATATATATATATATATATATATATATATATATATTCACTGAAAAAACCATAGGTTTCAGACACGTTATAGTTAGAAATTAGCATTTAAAAAACCTTTGAAATTCACTGAAAAAACCATAGGTTTTAGGGACAGTTATAGTTAGTTGGACATTTCACTCGTACAAAACCATAGAAATTCCCCGTTATAGTTAGTTCAGCTAACTATAACTCAGCGCTCCCACAATGCACTGCTGATGACGACACATATTACATCACTCATGACATGGTCAGTGACATCACTGATGACATCACTGATGACATCTCAAATGAAATCACTGATGACATCATCCAGTGACTGTGTGTTTCTGTAAAGTTTAAATATGTTTAATATATATAGGGAAAGGCGTATTGAAGAATGAGTGGGTGTTTAAGTGTCTGAATGGATGATTTAGTACGTGCGTGACTGACTCTACAAGTGAGTGATTAAACGTATCTTACTGAATGCATGGGTTAGTGACTAAACTGTGTGAATGTCTGTATCCGTCTGTTTGTTGGTGTGTAAGTGGATGCATGGATTTGCGAATAGCTACATGAGTGTCTATATGGGTTATTGATTGGTTCTCTGAGTATCTGTATGGCTGCCTGAGTGTTTGTGTGGGTGGGGTGTGTGTGACTCTGTACATAGATGTGTGAGTGGGTGATTCACTGGGTGCATGATTTCAAGAGTGCATCTGTGATGGACTGCTTGGGTGGGTGAGTGTGTGTATGGGTGTGTTAGTGAGTGAATGTATATCTCAGTGGTACATGTGCGAGTAACTACATATGTAAAAGGCAGTATATATGTGTGTTAGAGTATTTAAATGGCTATAAGTGAGAGTGTGTGATTGTGAGAGTGGCTGTATGGATGCGTGTGTGCTTGTATCAGTTATTGTATAAGAGCGTAAGAATGTGCTAGTATTTGTATGAGTAAGTGAGCTAGTGTGTGTATAACTGTATAGGTGAGTAAATGGGTGTGTGATTAATTTTTGCATGACTGACTAGGTGTGTGAGTACCTCTATGGATGAGTGGCGGTGTGTGAGTGTTTATATAGGTGTATGAGTGCATATGATAGTCCTGTACTGAGTGACTGTAAGTATGAGGGACTGTACGGGTGAGTGAGTAGATGTGTGTGTGTAGACCTAAGAATCAGTGAGTGGGTATGTAGTTATTGGTATTGGAGTGTGTATGGTTTTGAGAATGGCAGCCTGTAATTTAGAGTGGGTGTATCAAAAGCTATATTAGGGTGTGAGAAGATGCATGAAATTATCACATGGATGATGTCATCAGTGATGACATTTGAGATGTCATCAGTGATGTCATCAGTGATGTCACTGACCATGTCATGAGTGATGTAATATGTGACGTCATCAGCAGTGCATTGCGAGGGCGCGAGTTATAGTTAGCTGAACTAACTATAACGGGGAATTTCTATGGTTTTGTACGAGTGAAATGTCCAACTAACTATAACTGTCCCTAAAACCTATGGTTTTTTCAGTGAATTTCAAAGGTTTTTAAATGCTAATTTCTAACTATAACGTGTCTGAAACCTATGGTTTTTTCAGTGAATTTCAAAGGTTTTTTAAATGCTAATTTCTAACTATAACGTGCCTGAAACCTATGATTTTTAAGTGAATTTCAAAGGTTTTTTAAATGCTAGTTTCTAACTATGCCTACAGAGGTAGGACATGTGAAGAAAGAAGAAAAAACGCACAGAAAGAAGCAAAAGAAATGCAGAAAGAAGCAACAGAAGTCCACAAAGACGAAGAAAAGTGCAGGAAGAAGCAAAAGATGTGCAGAAAGAACCAACAGAGGAGCAGAAAGAGGCCATGTTGCAAAATCATCCTGTGCCCACAACTTTTTCAGACGGGTACTGGTGGTAACTGACTCTGACTAACCAGAGTCAGTGCTATGCTAAAAGACACTTAGAATACAGTGAAAACACCTACATACACTAGGGAACACTATGCGTTGGGGTACCCATGTGATTAGCATGACCTCCTCTGTAAGTCCCTAGTACATAATAGGGCAGAGGGATTAAAACTACCTCTTAAAACGCGTGTGCAAACGCGCCCGTGGCGCGTTTTAAGTTGCGGGATTAAGTCCCCTTGAATCCTGAGGGTCCCTGGGGCCCAACTAGCCCCCAGGTACCTACAGTTAGGACCACAGAGCTGAGTTGCAGAGAGGCGTTCCGAGGCCACGCACCTTTTTCACCTCTCTGCAAGGCAACTCTGTTGTGCTTACTAAAGGTACCTGGTGGGCTAGTTGGCCCCCAGGGTCCCTCAGGATTCAAGGAGCGTGTTTGCGCACATGTCACCTGAGGCCCCGCCCCCTCCCTTCACCACTGTGCAAACGCGCCCGTGGCGCATTTTAAGTTGGGGGATTAGGTCACCTTGAATCCTGAGGGTCCCTGGGGCCCAACTAGCCCACCAAGTACTTCCAGTAAGCACCACAGGCCTGCGTTGCAACGCCTGTAACAAATTGTGTAGTTGTGTTTAGGTAGTGAAGGGGGTCGTGCTGGGGGTAGTGTTTTAGGGTTTAGGGTAGTGCAGTGGTGTTTGTGTAGTGTAGGGGTCATGCTGGGGGTAGATTTAGGGTTTAGGGTAGTGCAGTGGTGTTTGGATAGTGTAGGGAGTCGTGCTGGGGAGTGTTTTAGGGTTTAGGGTATTACAGTGGTGTTTGGGTAGTGTAGGGGGTTGTGCTGGGGGTAGTGTTTTAGGGTTTAGGGTAGTGCAGTGGTGTTTGGGTAGTGTAGGGGGTCGTGCTGGGGGTAGTGGTTTAGGGTTTAGGGTAGTGCAGTGGTGTTTGGGTAGTGTAGAGGGTACTGCTGGGGGTAGTGTTTTAGGGTTTAGGGTAGTGCAGTGGTGTTTGGGTAGTGTAGGGGGTACTGCTGGGGGTAGTGTTTTAGGGTTTAGGGTAGTGCAATGGTGTTTGGGTAGTGTAGGGGGTCGTGCTGGGGGTAGTGTTTTAGGGTTTAGGGTAGTGCAGTGGTCTTTGTGTAGTGTAGGAGGTCGTGTTTTAGGGTTTAGGGTAGTGCAGTGGTGTTCGGGCAGTGTAGGGGGTCGTGCTGGGGGTGGTGTTTCAGGGTTTAGGGCAGTGCAGTGGTGTTCGGGCAGTGAAGGGGTCTTGCTGGGGGTGGTGTTTCAGGGTTTAGGGCAGTGCAGTGGTGTTTGGGTCGTGCAGGGGGTCATGCTGGGGGAGTGTTTTAGGGTTTAGGGCAGTGCAGTGGTGTTTGGGTAGTGTAGGGGGTCATGCTGGGGGAGTGTTTTAGGGCAGTGCAGTGGTGTTCGGGCAGTGTAGGGGGTCGTGCTGGGGGAGTGTTTTAGGGTTTAGGGCAGTGCAGTGGTGTTCGGGTAGTGTAGGGGTCGTGCTGGGGGAGTGTTTGAGGGTTTAGGGCAGTGCAGTTGTGTTCGGGTAGTGTAGGGGGTCGTGCTGGGGGAGTATTTTAGGGTTTAGGGTAGTGCAGTGGTGTTCGGGTAGTGTAGGGGGTCGTGCTGGGGGTTGTGTTTCAGGGTTTAGGGCAGTGCAGTGGTGTTCGGGCAGTGTAGGGGGTCGTGCTGGGGCTGGTGTTTCAGGGTTTAAGGCAGTGCAGTGGTGTTCGGGCAGTGTAGGGGGTCATGCACGGGGTGGTGTTTCAGGGTTTAGGGCAGTGCAGTGGTGTTCAGGCAGTGTAGGGGGTCGTGCTGGGGCTGGTGTTTCAGGGTTTAGGGCAGTGCAGTGGTGTTCGGGTAGTGTAGGGGGTTTAATGAGGCACTCAGGGAAAGTAAACAGAGCCTTCGCAAAGCCGAGAGACGGTGGCGGAAAGCCTATGATCCTACTGAGTTAATTTCTTACAAAGCCACACTAACTCTTTATAAAAAATCCATTATAAACAGGAAAGCCGAATACTATGAGGCACGCAAAACAGAGGCTCCAAATAAACAAAAGGAAACTTTTAAGATCCTAAATGAACTTAGCAAGAAATCTGACGTAAAATCTGCAGCAACACCCTCAGACTGTAATGCACTACAGACTTTCTTTCTCCAGAAGGTAACAGATATCCTTCTGGAGATTTGGAAAACTCCTACTACCCTGAGCCCCATGGAGCTGTCTACATCCCCGCTCCCTTCTGGCCAGTTTCTGACCAGTTTCCCTCTACTAGATCTAGAATCTTTGACGTCCCTGATAAATAGTACCAAATCAGGCTCCCCGGCCGACCCGTGCCCGCCTAGGATTTTTCGAATGGCCCTTCCGGCCTTGAACCGCCAGATTCTTACCCTCCTCAACAACTCGTTGGCGACTGGTCAAGTCCCCTCCAATTTGAAGGAGGCTAGAGTTATCCCGCTACTAAAGAAATTGGGAGCAGACAAGGCCGTACTTAAAAATTATAGACCTATCTCTCAGCTCCCGTTTCTGGCGAAGGTTGTGGAACGTCATGTCCTGAAAACAACCTCGGCGTTCTTGGAAGAACACGAGCTACTCCAACCCCGCCAGGCTGGGTTTAGAGCCCACCATAGTACAGAGCTAGTAATGCTATCTGTACTCGACGATCTCAGGATAAAGGCCGATAATAAAGAGTCGAGCGCCCTGATTCTCTTAGATCTTTCTGCGGCGTTCGATACGGTCAGCCATACAATACTACTGACCCGGCTATCGGACCTGGGCATCCGGGGGCACGCCTATAGTTGGTTGGAATCCTTCCTACTAGGACGTTCGCAGAGGGTCCAACTTGGCGATCAGGTATCTGAAAAGGGTAACATCTCTTGCGGGGTCCCCCAGGGCTCGCGCTGTCCCCGCTCCTTTTCAACATATACCTGCAGCCCCTGGTGGCCGCACTAACCGATATGGAATGTCGGGTCTTTAACTATGCGGATGATACTCAGCTTATCCTGAAGATCGATAACTCGGTCCGCGCCCAAGAGTCTGCTCAGAACATCCTCAGGTTTACAATAAACTGGATGACTGCAAACTCCTTAAAAATTAATCCTGATAAAACCGAAGTCCTAGCAATTCCGGCAAAAAATAACCCATGGAGTGGCTTGTTCTGGCCCCAAGAGCTGGGGGCCTGTCCCAGCCCAGCACCAGTGGTAAAAAGCTTGGGAATTAAGATCGACTCCGAGCTCTCCATGATTAATCAAGTCAACTCGGTGGTGGGTACTTGCACTGGTCTGCTGAGACAACTGAGGAAGCTGGTTCCACTGCTCTCAGCTTCATCGCTGGAAACCATTGTACGAGCAACCATCGTCTCGCGACTCGACTATGGCAATGCGCTCTATGTCGGGCTCCCCCAGAAACTTATGAATAAGCTACAGGTGGTACAGAATGACGCCGCCAGGCTGATTTTCAGGTTGCCCAGAAGAACTCATGCCACTCCTTTGCTGCGCAAACTGCACTGGTTGCCGGTTAGGCAAAGAGCGAAGTTTAAGGGACTCTGTATTGCCCATAAAGCCTTTTACGGACACGCCCCAGGGTACATAAGGGAACGTTTAATTAAATATGTGCCTGGACGGGCGCTCCGCTCAGCAGAAGCCGCCCAGATGGTCTGCCCGCGGGGTAACTGTGCTTCCAAAGGAGGACGAGCTTTCTCGGTCCTCCTGCCACAACTCTGGAACCGGCTGCCCGATACTCTCCGTAAAGAACATGGTCTGCTCCCTTTCCGGAAGCAGCTTAAAACCATCCTTTTCAGAGAGGCTCTAGACATGACCTAATTCTTCCTAGTACCATGGTGACCACCCGGCCCTGACGCTGTTCTCTTCTTCCGAAGCGTTAAGAGACCTGTCGGTATACATGCGCTATATAAGAATAAAATAACATAACATAACATAACAGTGCAGTGGTGTTTGGGCAGTGTAGGGGGTCTTGCTGGGGGTGGTGTTTCAGGGTTTAGGGCAGTGGTGTTCGGGCAGTGTAGGGGGTCTTGCTGGGGGTGATGTTTCAGGGTTTAGGGCAGTGCAGTGGTGTTCGGGCAGTGTAGGGGGTCTTGCTGGGGGTAGTTTTTCAGGATTTAGGGCAGTGCAGTGGTGTTTTTGCAGTGTAGGGGGTCGTGCTGGGGATGGTGTTTCATGGTTTAGGGCAGTGTAGTAGTGTTCAGGCAGTGTAGGGGGTCGTGCTGGGGCTGGTGTTTCAGGGTTTAGGGCAGTGCAGGCAGTGGTGCTCGAGCAGTGTAGGGGGTCGTGCTGGGGGTGGTGTTTCTGGGTTTAGGGTAGTGCAATTGTGTTCGGGCAGTGTAGGGGTTCGTGCTGGGGCTGGTGTTTCAGGGTTTAGGGCAGTGCAGTGGTGTTCGGGCAGTGTAGGGGGTCATGCTGGGGCTGGTGTTTCAGTGTTTTGGGCAGAGCAGTGGTGTTCGGGCAGTGTAGGGGGTCGTGCTGGGGGTGGTGTTTCAGGGTTTAGGGCAGTGCAGTGGTGTTCGAGTAGTGTAGGGGGTCGTGCTGGGGGTGGTGTTTCAGGGTTTAGGGCAGTGGTGTTCGGGCAGTGTAGGGGGTCTTGCTGGGGGTGATGTTTCAGGGTTTAGGGCAGTGCAGTGGTGTTCGGGCAGTGTAGGGGGTCTTGCTGGGGGCAGTGTTTCAGGGTTTAGGGCAGAGCAATGGTGTTCAGGCAGTGTAGGGGGTTGTGTTGGAGGTGGTGTTTCAGGCTTTAGGGCAGTGCAGTGGTATTCGGGCAGTGTAGGGGGTCTTGCTGGGGGTGGTGTTTCAGGGTTTAGGGCAGTGGTGTTCAGGCAGTGTAGGGGGTCGTGCAGGGCTGGTGTTTCAGGGTTTAGGGCAGTGCAGTGGTGTTCGGCTTAGTGTAGGGGTCGTGCTGGGGGTGGTGTTTCAGGGTTTAGGGCAGTGCAGTGGTGTTTGGGCAGTGTAGGGGGTCGTGCTGGGGGTGGTGTTTCTGGGTTTAGGGCAGTGTAGTGGTGTTCGGGCAGTGTAGGGGGTCGTGCAGGGGGGTGGTGAGTCAGGATTTAGGGCAGTGCAGTGGTGTTTGGGCAGTGTAGGGGGTCATGCTGGGGGTAGAGTTTTAGGGTTTAGGGCAGTGCAGTGGTGTTCTGGCAGTATAGGGGGTCGTGCAGGGGGGTGGTGTTTCAGGGTTTAGGGCAGTGCAGTGGTGCTCGGGCAGTGTAGGGGTCGTGCTGGGGTGGTGTTTCAGGGTTTAGGGCAGTGCAGTGGTGTTCGGGCAGTGTAGGGTGTCGTGCTGGGGGTGGTGTTTCAGGGTTTTGGGCAGTGCAGTGGTGTTCGGGCAGTGTAGGTGGTCTTGCTGGGGCTGGTGTTTCCGGGTTTAGTGCAGTGGTGTTCGGGCAGTGTAGGGGGTCTTGCTGGGGGTGGTGTTTCAGTGTTTAGGGCAGTGCAATGGTGTTCGCGCAGAGTAGGGGGTTTGGCTGGGGCTGATGTTTCAGCGTTTAGGGCAGCGCAGTGGTGTTCGGGCAGTGTAGGGGGTCTTGCTGGGGGTGGTGTTTCAGGGTTTAGGGCAGTGTAGTGGTGTAGGAAGGTGGAATCTGACTATATGGTTGCCCCCACTTTTTTATGGTGTTTTGCTGGTTTATGACTTAGTTGGACTGGGATCCTGCTATTCAGGGCCCCAGTCTATCTGCTTTCTCTGTAAAATGGATTCCATGTGCCTTAGGCACATCTCTGATTGGGATCTGGAGTGCCCTTATAAGTCCCTAGTATATGGTATACTATGTACCAAGGGCATAGGTACCTCAGAGGCCTGCCAGGGGCTGCAGCATGTATTATGCCACCCCTGGAAGGCCATCCAAACTGACACCACAGGTCTGCTACTGCAGCCTGGGTAAGGTGGTGCATGCACCCCTTACTGTGATATAGGTTACCTATATCACGAAATACATACACACCTAGAAACCTATAAGTCACTCCTAAGGCAGGCCTTATCAATCCTAAAGGCAGAGTGCATGGTTCCTATGTGAGAGGGTGCCCCTGCATGAGCAGGGCCCCTCTGCAGCGTTCGGAGACCATCTCTGATGCTGTTTGTAGTGCAGCCTGACCATATACTCTTAAGCGCATTATATCCTCGCGGTAAAATGCTAACTTTGGAATGGCTGCACCTAAACATGTCGTGTTTGGTGTCAAACATCTTGGAATACTACCCCCCGCCAATCCTGGCGGCGGGGGTAGCATTCCACCCTTCTAGAGGGAAAGACATGTTAACTCTGACTAACCCGGTAACTTCCTTCTGAAGCCCTGGCATCACAAAATGGATGCTGCTGCCACAGACACAAGTCTGGCCTCCTGCTGCTGGACGAAACTCTGGCAGGGGAGGCCTGGACAATAGGTTTCCTGTTGCAGGGAGGTGTGACCACCTCCCCAGACAGGATAATGTGTATTGGGGCTGGGTGGGTGCACTCTTAGAGTGCTTTGAAGTCCTGCACTGGGGGAGCAAAGGCTCCTCTGTGCATATGCCAGTTCAAACCAGCTCAGGGGCTACCTGCCCCTGCTCTGGTGCGAAACTGGACAAAGGGAAGTGGGTGTAGCCACCCCTCCCTTGACCCTCCCATAGGTGGGGTCATAGAGTTAGTCCCTCCCTGTTTTACTGGATAAAATGGGGAACCCTTGCCACAGCAAGGTTAGATATCCCTGGACTAAACTTTGAAACTGAATCCTGGACCTTCGACGCTCTACATCACGATTAGAGGACTGAAGAATCTCCCTTGGGGTCAAGGAGTGACTCCCCTGCTTGGCAGGCACCAAAAACGATAACGACGGTCGCAAACTACGCCGCTCCCGCCGGAGTCCGAAGTCCCTGCAGCCCAAGAAGTGGATTTCCTGACTTCTCCAAGGCCATCGTGAGTCCCCAGCGAAGCTGAGGCAAGTGGACCCCACGAGTGACGAGGAACCGCGACCCCTGGGTACCGTGCACTATTATCGAGTGCAACCCCTTCACAACGTTCTATGAACCTGTGCTTTGGACCACGTGTGGTCCCAACCTCCAGCAGGAATCCCTCCGAAGATCAGAGGCCTACACCGTCCTGAGTGACCGTGGGCCCCTGTTGAGTGATTCCGCCCGAGGTGTCTTCGCGATCCCTTGCCAGCCGGCTCGTGGGTCCCCAGAAGACTTTCTAAAGAAACCAAAGGGCTCCCCTGGTTGCTCCAGGTCTGCCCTGACTTACCCTCGCTGGGTGAGTTCCCCAGACCTTGCTGGTCTGCACCATCGACGATCTTCAGCTACATCGAGACTTGCCGTTGCCAAGGCTTGTTGGGTCCAATCCGGTCGCCGACACCGCAGCACTCGACAGACATCGTGTACCAGCCCGAATCCTGCTCCTGGTTGCCAACAACGCCTCCTGGACCTCGTGGCTGCAGAAACGAGACGACCGTCAACGCACCTGAAGCACTCGACATCGGTGGGCATCTGTCCATCGCCTTCCTGGTCACTGGCTAGTGACCCAGACTCTGTCCCCTCTGCTTTCAGGTTCTTCAGAACTCCGATCCACTCTTGGATCCACCCGGACACTTTTCTCCTGGTCGCCAGCAGCACTTTGCAGCAGATCGCCATAAGAAACGACGACGAAACCCGACCCCGAAAGGCACCTATGCACCCGGCTTCCCTGGGTGAGGTAACACGAGTACTCCGGTGCTCCCGTGGGTAGAGACTCTTCAAAGTCCTAGATCTCAAAGGGTTTTGTCCTAGTCCTTTTAAAGTGTCCCTTTCCTCTATTTTCCCGATCCCGACTTTCTCCATAGAAGTTAACGGCGTATCGCGGTTGTGTATTTACACTGCACGCGTCTCCCGTGGGTCCCCTGTGTCACTACCTTGGGTGGTTCCTTGTGGTCCAAGCACTTCTAGAGGCTCTAGGCCTAGTGTCTAGTTCAGCCGTGGTTCGCATACCACTTTATTGGTATATGGTTTGGTACGCCCCTAGGGCCCAAACGTGTATTTGTGCTATTACTGTGACTTAAGATCTTATAACCTATGTACTTCGAACTCTAGCCTCATAAAGAGACTAGAGGGGTGTGTTTAGTAATAAATACATATATTTTGAATATATACCTGGTGTGGTGCTCTTTCATTTGGTCACTCAAGAGATTATAGACTGGTAAAACAAGCTGCTTTACATTCCTTCAAGACTTAGCCTGAAGGCTGCTCTCCACAGCTACCACTAGGATAGCTTTCAATAAGGTTGTCTTTAACCTACCTACCATAAGAGTCGATTTGGACTGGTGCAAGGTGCCCACTATAATTAGTGGACAGCATATGCCAGGCCAACTTCTCACATTGGTGTGCAGCGTGTGGGATTCCAGCTTGCTATTGTTTTACCAGATAATCTCAATTGAATTGATCAACTGAAAACCACTAAAGGTACCTAAGGTACATATAATTTAAGCTTAGAATATCAGTAAGTTCTACTGAACTTAGAGTTGTGTGTTAAGGGATAGCACAACCCTTTCTACAACTCAAGAGAGTTTAGTAGGCCACACTAGAGTAGGTAGTGCATACACCACACCACACTAGTAATGTCTTTAAAAGCAGGATCTAGAGATGCCCTGCAGGAAGCCATTGAGCTTCCCCCTCCAAGTATGACACACTCCCATTCTTGGAACTGAGAGCTTTGTGTAACGTGAGGAAATTAAGGACAGGCCAAAGTCCCACCACCCAACACCTCCAGGAGTTGTTGGTGGCTTATGATCTTAGTAAGTCTTCAGAGACTGAAGGGGTAGGAGCAGAGGGTGGGCCAGCAGATGAGGAAGGGGCCAGGGGTACTACTACCCCCAGCCCCCCTCTGAAACTGACCAGGAGGGTGACAATGACCCTGACCTGGAAAACCCAATCCCTTCTGGGGAAGATGAAGATGAGGATCTTGAGAACCACACCTTTGTCCCCCCAGGAAGGATTATGAGTGTGCTCAGAAAGTCTAGGTCTCCTTCTCAGGAGTCTAACCACTCTGGCACCTCAATAGGGAGCTCTGTTTCTTCTCACAGGAGGGAATCCTCTCATGAGAGAAGAAAGAGACTGGTCCAGTATGAGGAAACTCAACTAGAGATCAGGAAGAAGCAATTGGCTTTAGATAGAGAATCCCTAGATCTCCTTAGAGAGAGAAGAAAGTTGGGACTAGAGTCCCATGGTGGCAGCAATATCCCTAGAGATAGGGACAGGTCTTATGACCATAGAAACCTAAACAAGATTGTCCCTCCCTACCAGAGTGGGGATGACATCCACAAATGGATAACTGCACTGGAGAGGGCCTGTAAAGTTCAGAAGGTCCCCCAGAGGCAGTGGGCAGCAATCTTGTGGCTCTCCTTTGCAGACAAAGGTAGAGACAAGCTCCTCACTGTAAGAGAAGAGGATGCTGACAATTACACAGTCTTGAAGAGTGCTCTGATAGATGGGTTTGGCCTAACCACTGAACAGTATAGGTTGAAGTTCAGAGACACCCAAAAAGCTCAGACTCAAGACTGGGTTGATTTTGTAGATTGTGCTACAAAGGCTCTGGAAGGTTGGATACATGGCAACAAAGTGCATGACTTTTTAGGATTGTACAATTTGATTATGAGGGAGCAGATCCTTAATAATTGTCAAAACCAGCTTTTGCACCAGTATCTGGTGGACTCTGATCTGACCTCTCCCCAAGAATTGGGAAAGAAGGCAGACAAATGGGTCAGAACCAGAGTAAAAACTAGAAATCAGGGTGGTGACCAGAAGAAAGATTCTACTAAGTCCCAAGAGAAAGGTGGGGATAAATCTAAGGATAAGTCCCCTACAGGGCCCCAAAATTCCTCTTCTGGGGGTGGGTCCCAAACTCCTTCCTCTCCTGAAAAGAAACCATATTGCCATGTCTGTAAAAGCCTGGGCACTGGAAAACTGATCCCAGTTGCCCCAGGATTGGCAATAAAGAAAATGTTCCTCCCACAACTACTACCACCCCTCCTGGTACTACCAGTAGTAATCCTCCAGTTGGGAGTAGTGCACCCAAAAAGTTGGGTGCTTTTGCAAGAGGAACAGAGGTGGGCCCTAGTTTAGACAGGGACCCCTCAACAGACTCCTCTGACTCTGATGGTGGTATAGGATTTGCCACCTTTACCATGGGTCCCATAGCATTGGGCAGGTACAGACTGGAGCCAATGATTAATGGTCAGAAAGCTGTGGCATTTAGGGACACAGGGGCTAGTGTCACCATGGTGGCAGGGAAACTAGTCCCCCCTCACCAGCTTTTACCTGAGTTTAAATACCAGGTGACCAACATTGATGGTGTCAGAACAGATCACCCCATGGCCATAGTCAATCTCAGCTGGGAGGGGGTCACAGGCCCAAAAGAGTGGCAGTGTCCCCAACCCTACCTGTAGATTGCCTGATGGGCAATGATTTGGAAATTTCAGCCTGGGCTGAAGTTGAACACCAAACCCATCTTAGGATGTTGGGCGTCCCTGCAAAGGTTAGTGGGGCTGTGATGGCCACAGCCCCAGCCCAAGACTTTGGAGAGATGGAGCCTGAAAGAATGGCCCACTCTCCCCCAAAAGAGAGCAAAAGGATTGAAGAAAAGTCTTCTTCCCCCAGACAGTAGGTAAGGGTCAGCCTCCTCAGGGAACTGACCCTACCCCTAGTGAAGGAACTGCCACAGAGGTAGTCAGGCCTGGCCTGGCCACACCCCTGATGGCAGAGGACCCTTCCACGGTGGTACCCAGTCTGGAGCAGGTAACCTGCCCCTCTCTACCCTGCCTCAGTCAGCCCAGGGCTGCAGAGGTCAGGGAGGTCAGTGGACCCCCCGGGCCCCCTGTCCAGAGGAAGCCCCCATCAGCAGATTAGGGGCAGCCAGTCTAGTAGCCCTAGCCAGGTGAAAATTCCTCTACACACTGAGGGATCCCCCATACCTTTATGTAGGGACCTCCCCCAGAAGGACTCTGGTAGGCAAGGGCAAACCTGGGACCAGAAGGTTCCAAACCTGCCATGTCCCTCCAGTGTTCCATCCAAAGGGACCCAACCCCCAGCTGTAGGCAGCCAAAGGTTGACCCTTAGAGCAAAGTGCAACTCAGTCATGGAAAGACAGGCATACATGGTGACCAGTGATCTGAGGAAACTGAGGCCAACATTCCTAGGGCCTCACTTCCCTACTCAGACACCTCACCAGCCTTGTACTTTACCTAAGCACACCAGAGGTAGTGATTCCCCATGGTGGAGACCCTCTCATACCCTTAGGGTGAGGGATTGCTTAGTGGACCATAACATAGGGGGCAACCATGCTAGTGCAGGTGCTTCCTTATATGGCCACTTAGTCAATATAGGCTCAACTGGCCAAGGTTAGCCTTATCTCCTTTCGTTTGGGGGGGTTATGTAGGAAGGTGGAATCTGACTATATGGTTGCCCCCACTTTTTTTATGGTGTTTTGCTGGTTTATGACTTAGTTGGACTGGGATCCTGCTATTCAGGGCCCCAGTCTATCTGCTTTCTCTGTAAAATGGATTCCATGTGCCTTAGGCACATCTCTGATTGGGATCTGGAGTGCCCTTATAAGTCCCTAGTATATGGTATACTATGTACCAAGGGCATAGGTACCTCAGAGGCCTGCCAGGGGCTGCAGCATGTATTATGCCACCCCTGGAAGGCCATCCAAACTGACACCACAGGTCTGCTACTGCAGCCTGGGTAAGGTGGTGCATGCACCCCTTACTGTGATATAGGTTACCTATATCACGAAATACATACACACCTAGAAACCTATAAGTCACTCCTAAGGCAGGCCTTATCAATCCTAAAGGCAGAGTGCATGGTTCCTATGTGAGAGGGTGCCCCTGCATGAGCAGGGCCCCTCTGCAGCGTTCGGAGACCATCTCTGATGCTGTTTGTAGTGCAGCCTGACCATATACTCTTAAGCGCATTATATCCTCGCGGTAAAATGCTAACTTTGGAATGGCTGCACCTAAACATGTCGTGTTTGGTGTCAAACATCTTGGAATACTACCCCCCGCCAATCCTGGCGGCGGGGGTAGCATTCCACCCTTCTAGAGGGAAAGACATGTTAACTCTGACTAACCCGGTAACTTCCTTCTGAAGCCCTGGCATCACAAAATGGATGCTGCTGCCACAGACACAAGTCTGGCCTCCTGCTGCTGGACGAAACTCTGGCAGGGGAGGCCTGGACAATAGGTTTCCTGTTGCAGGGAGGTGTGACCACCTCCCCAGACAGGATAATGTGTATTGGGGCTGGGTGGGTGCACTCTTAGAGTGCTTTGAAGTCCTGCACTGGGGGAGCAAAAGGCTCCTCTGTGCATATGCCAGTTCAAACCAGCTCAGGGGCTACCTGCCCCTGCTCTGGTGCGAAACTGGACAAAGGGAAGTGGGTGTAGCCACCCCCTCCCTTGACCCTCCCATAGGTGGGGTCATAGAGTTAGTCCCTCCCTGTTTTACTGGATAAAATGGGGAACCCTTGCCACAGCAAGGTTAGATATCCCTGGACTAAACTTTGAAACTGAATCCTGGACCTTCGACGCTCTACATCACGATTAGAGGACTGAAGAATCTCCCTTGGGGTCAAGGAGTGACTCCCCTGCTTGGCAGGCACCAAAAACGATAACGACGGTCGCAAACTACGCCGCTCCCGCCGGAGTCCGAAGTCCCTGCAGCCCAAGAAGTGGATTTCCTGACTTCTCCAAGGCCATCGTGAGTCCCCAGCGAAGCTGAGGCAAGTGGACCCCACGAGTGACGAGGAACCGCGACCCCTGGGTACCGTGCACTATTATCGAGTGCAACCCCTTCACAACGTTCTATGAACCTGTGCTTTGGACCACGTGTGGTCCCAACCTCCAGCAGGAATCCCTCCGAAGATCAGAGGCCTACACCGTCCTGAGTGACCGTGGGCCCCTGTTGAGTGATTCCGCCCGAGGTGTCTTCGCGATCCCTTGCCAGCCGGCTCGTGGGTCCCCAGAAGACTTTCTAAAGAAACCAAAGGGCTCCCCTGGTTGCTCCAGGTCTGCCCTGACTTACCCTCGCTGGGTGAGTTCCCCAGACCTTGCTGGTCTGCACCATCGACGATCTTCAGCTACATCGAGACTTGCCGTTGCCAAGGCTTGTTGGGTCCAATCCGGTCGCCGACACCGCAGCACTCGACAGACATCGTGTACCAGCCCGAATCCTGCTCCTGGTTGCCAACAACGCCTCCTGGACCTCGTGGCTGCAGAAACGAGACGACCGTCAACGCACCTGAAGCACTCGACATCGGTGGGCATCTGTCCATCGCCTTCCTGGTCACTGGCTAGTGACCCAGACTCTGTCCCCTCTGCTTTCAGGTTCTTCAGAACTCCGATCCACTCTTGGATCCACCCGGACACTTTTCTCCTGGTCGCCAGCAGCACTTTGCAGCAGATCGCCATAAGAAACGACGACGAAACCCGACCCCGAAAGGCACCTATGCACCCGGCTTCCCTGGGTGAGGTAACACGAGTACTCCGGTGCTCCCGTGGGTAGAGACTCTTCAAAGTCCTAGATCTCAAAGGGTTTTGTCCTAGTCCTTTTTAAAGTGTCCCTTTCCTCTATTTTCCCGATCCCGACTTTCTCCATAGAAGTTAACGGCGTATCGCGGTTGTGTATTTACACTGCACGCGTCTCCCGTGGGTCCCCTGTGTCACTACCTTGGGTGGTTCCTTGTGGTCCAAGCACTTCTAGAGGCTCTAGGCCTAGTGTCTAGTTCAGCCGTGGTTCGCATACCACTTTATTGGTATATGGTTTGGTACGCCCCTAGGGCCCAAACGTGTATTTGTGCTATTACTGTGACTTAAGATCTTATAACCTATGTACTTCGAACTCTAGCCTCATAAAGAGACTAGAGGGGTGTGTTTAGTAATAAATACATATATTTTGAATATATACCTGGTGTGGTGCTCTTTCATTTGGTCACTCAAGAGATTATAGACTGGTAAAACAAGCTGCTTTACATTCCTTCAAGACTTAGCCTGAAGGCTGCTCTCCATAGCTACCACTAGGATAGCTTTCAATAAGGTTGTCTTTAACCTACCTACCATAAGAGTCGATTTGGACTGGTGCAAGGTGCCCACTATAATTAGTGGACAGCATATGCCAGGCCAACTTCTCACAAGTGGTGTTCGGGCAGTGTAGGGGGTCGTGCTGGGGGTGGTGTTTCAGGGTTTAGGGCAGTGCAGTGGTGTTCGGGCAGTGTAGGGGGTCTTGCTGGGGCTGGTGTTTCAGGGTTTAGGGTAGTGCAGTGGTGTTCGGGCTGTGTAGGGGTCGTGCTGGGGCTGGTGTTTCATGGTTTAGGGCAGTGCAGTGGTGTTCGGGCAGTGTAGGGGGTCGTGCTGGGGGTGGTGTTTCAGGGTTTAGGGCAGTGCAGTGGTGTTCGGGCAGTGTAGGGGTCGTGCTGGGGGTGGTGTTTCAGGGTTTAGGACAGTGCAGTGGTGTTCGGGCAGTGTTGGGGGTCATGCTGGGGGTGGTGTTTCAGGGTTTAGGGCAGTGCAGTGGTGTTCGGGCAGTGTAGGGGTCTTGCTGGGGGTGGTGTTTCAGGGTTTAGGGCAGTGGTGTTCGGGCAGGGTAGGGGGTCTTGCTGGGGGTGATGTTTCAGGGTTTAGGGCAGTGCAGTGGTGTTCGGGCAGTGTAGGGGGTCTTGCTGGGGGTAGTGTTTCGGGGTTTAGGGCAGTGCAGTGGTGTTTGTGCAGTGTAGGGGTCGTGCTGGGGGTGGTGTTTCAGGGTTTAGGGTAGTGCAGTAGTGTTCGGGCAGTGTAGGGGATCGTGCAGGGTGGTGTTTCAGGGTTTAGGGCAGTGCAGTGGTGTTCGGGCAGTGTAGGGGTCGTGCTGGGGGTGGTGTTTCAGGGTTTAGGGCAGTGCAGTGGTGTTTGGGCAGTGTAGGGGGTCGTGCAGGGGTGGTGTTTCAGGGTTTAGGGCAGTGCAGTGGTGTTCGGGCAGTGTAGGGGGTCTTGCTGGGGGTGGTGTTTCAGGGTTTAGGGCAGTGGTGTTCGGGCAGTGTAGGGGGTCTTGCTGGGGGTGATGTTTCAGGGTTTAGGGCAGTGCAGTGGTGTTTGGGCAGTGTAGGGGGTCTTGCTAGGGGTAGTGTTTCAGGGTTTAGGGCAGTGCAGTGGTGTTCGTGCAGTGTAGGGGTCGTGCTGGGGATGGTGTTTCAGGGTTTAGGGCAGTGCAGTAGTGTTCGGGCAGTGTAGGGGGTCGTGCAGGGGTGGTGTTTCAGGGTTTAGGGCAGTGCAGTGGTGTTCGGGCAGTATAGGGGTCGTGCTGGGGTGGTGTTTCAGGGTTTAGGGCAGTGGTGTTCGGGCAGTGTAGGGGGTCGTGCTGGGGGTGGTGTTTCAGGGTTTAGGGCAGTGGTGTTCGGGCAGTGTAGGGGGTCTTGCTGGGGGTGATGTTTCAGGGTTTAGGGCAGTGCAGTGGTGTTCGGGCAGTGTAGGAGGTCTTGCTGGGGGTAGTGTTTCAGGGTTTAGGGCAGTGCAGTGGTGTTCGGGCAGTGTAGGGGGTCGTGCAGGGGCTGGTGTTTCAGGGTTTAGGGCAGTGCAGTGGTGTTCGGGCAGTGTAGGGGGTCGTGCTGGGGGTAGTGTTTTAGGGTTTAGGGTAGTGCAGTGGTGCTTGTGTAGTGTAGGGGGTCGTGCTGGGGTAGTGTTTTAGGGTTTAGGGTAGTGTAGTGGTGTTTGTGTAGTGTATGGGGTCATGTTTTAGGGTAGTGCAGTGGTGTTTGGGTAGTGTAGGGGTCGTGCTGGGGGTAGTGTTTTAGGATTTAGGTTAGTGCAGTGGTGTTTGTGTAGTGTAGGGGGTCATGCTGGGGGTAGTGTTTTAGGGTTTAGGGTAGTGCAGTGGTGTTTGTGTAGTGTAGGAGGTCGTGCTGGGGGTAGTATTTTAGGGTTTAGGGTAGTACAGTGGTGTTTGTGTAGTGTAGGGGGTCATGTTTTAGGGTAGTGCAGTGGTGTTTGGATAATGTAGGGGGTAGTGCTGGGGGTAGTGTTTTAGGATTTAGGTTAGTGCAGTGGTGTTGGGGTAGTGTTTTAGGGTTTAGGGTAGTGCAGTGGTGTTTGTGTAGTGTAGGGGTCATGCTGGGGTAGTGTTTTAGGGTTTAGGGTAGTGCAGTGGTGTTTTTGTAGTGTAGAGGGTCATGTTTTAAGATGCAACGCTCCAATACCTGACCAGTCTGCACTACATAAAACTGCAAAAAACTAAAAATAAAAAGTGTTTTGCACACTTTTGTCATTGGGCTATAAGTGGGCTACATCTGGGTAATATTTGTGCTACATTTGGGCTCTTTTTTCACTGGTGGCCATCTTGGAAGACTTCTTTGTTATGAAGTTTCCTAATTTCCTCATTTACTGCAGTCTCCTCAGTAGGAAATGCTTTCAGTTTTTTACTTTGATTCCATCAAGAAGGCATTCAGATGTGTCACACATTTGCCATAAATTCAGAATGTTAGCACTCTAGTTGTTCATTAGATCACTGTAGTAAAGCTACTGCTCACCAAGGAGTTAACTGGAAGTCTACTGCTGGTATTGAAAGTGATTGTTTCAGTCTGCATGTCAGAATTTTCTAATGAAATAGAAGAGGATTTGAGATCTCACTTAAAACATGCCCTCATTTTTCTTTCTGCAGCACTAACCATAATTTCTATTTAAAAAAGAACCCCTCATTTTGTTCCTTTTTAAATTAAATGTTTTAAGTATTAACGGTTTATTCCAATCAAGATGGCTTCCGGTGTGCCATACTTTTGTCATAAGTAAGGCTGTTAGCGCTCTAGTTGTTCTTTAGAACACTCTGGGAAGCTGCAGTAGAACACAAAGGCATCAACTGGCAGGCTGCTCCTGTTGAAATATAACAGGAAGATATTTGAGATCACACTTGAAACATGTCCTAATTTTTCTTTCTACAGCACTACCCATAATTTTTATGACAAAATTAACCCCATCATTTTGTTCCTTTTAAATTAAATGTTTTAAGTGTTACCAGTTTATTCCAATCAAGATGGCTTCAGGTGTGCCATACTTTTGTCATAAGTAAGGCTGTTAGCACTCTAGTTGTTCTTTAGAACACTCTGGGAAGCTGCAGTAGAACACAAAGGAATCAACTGACAGTCTCTGCCCTTGTTGGATGTACATGTTTTACTGAGAATGTCAGACTTCATTCTCACATGACTGAGAAAGATAATGTGAATTTACAGAAAATATGCTCTCATTTTAGCTTCTGGAGCACCTTCCAAAACTGTATGGGACAAGCATGTGAAAATAGTTTTCCCTCAAACATGATTCATGATATCCCAGCAGAAGGTTTTTCACAGGGTAAAATCACCTTAGAACACACCACAATTCCTGAAATTAGTATGGTACCATCAACAAATGAATTCTAATGTAACTAAAGTCTGTTATCACCCTTAATAGTTCTCCTTTTGGTAACCCTCAAAATCTTTGATTCACTACAAGGCATTTCAATGGGGTACTATCATGTATATTGGTCTCAAGATGGCTGCCAGCAATTCCAGGATGAAGTGCTGACAGCCAATCAGATCTCACGATGACATGTGTGGTTAGGCTCCGCCCAGATATATATGTGTTTTTATTTTTGATTTTCTCAGCAACTACTGAACGGATTTACACCATTTAACAAAAGGGTTCTTTCTGAACCAAGAACTACCTCTTTGCCAAATTTGGTGTAATTCCGTTCAGCAGTTCGGGCTGTGGCCTTGCATAAAGTTTCCTATGGGAAATTGATTTTTGACTCTTATTTTTTAATTTCTCTCGCAACTACTGAACGGATTTACACCATTTAACAAAAAGGGTTCTTTCTGAACCAAGAACTACCTCTTTGCCAAATTTGGTGTAATTTCGTTCAGCAGTTCGGGCTGTAGCCGTGTCTAAAGTTTCCTATGGGAAAATGAATGGGGAAAACACGTTTTGGGACCCCTTTTTCTCGGCCCTCGCTTGACGAATCACCCCGAAACTTTCAGGGTAGGAGCGGACCGGAGCGGGCCATAAAGTTTGAAAATTTCGCGAAGATTCGTCAACCGACGCAAGAGTTATTTCAAATAGAATGTCGTGGATTTCCTATGGAAAATAGGTCCTAACTATAACTATCTACTGGCGACCGCCAGTAGATAATATATATATATATATATATATATATATATATATATCAAAACAAAAAGTAATTTTGTGTCAGGTATGATATGGAGTGGGTAACAAGTGTGTAATACATTATGCATCAACCCTGTTGGTCCTTACAATAATTTTTGATGAATACGCTTTTCCTGCATTTTATTTATTTATTTATTCATTTTATAAAGCGCCTGAATCACCCCCGAAGGAGTATCTCTGCGCTATGGAGGTGCTGCAGTAGGCCATGAAGGGTGGCATGTTAAAATAATGCAGTTTTGAGGAGCCTTCTGAATTGAAGGTGATCAGGGCATTGCCGCAGATGGATAGGAAGCTGGTTCCAATAGAGAGGGGCTAGGTGAAAGAAAGCTTTCCCACCCAGTTGCGATTCTTTGAACCGTGGTACAAGAAGCAGAGATTTAGTTCCCGAACGAAGCGACCTGGTGGGTATGTAGTGGTTAAATTTCCTTGCAAGATAGCTGGGGCCTTTGCCGTTCAAGGCCTTATGCACAATACAACAGATTTAAAATTTGTTTCGTTTGCGTACCGGGAGCCAGTGGAGTTGTTGTAGGAGAGGAAGAGTGGCCGTTCTAGGGGGAGCGCTCGAGGTTAGGTGCGCCGCGGTGTTTTGGACTGCCTGAGACCAAAAGGGCGTTACAGTAGTCTAAGCGGCTTAGTACCAGTGCTGGATGAGAGTTTTCCATGTGTACAACGGAAGGAAGGGGAAGACTCGCCGTAATAATCCAAGTACATGAAAACAGGAGCCAGCGGTGGTAGCAGCGTGCCCTTTCATGGTCAATGCCTGGTCTAGGCGTATGCCGAGGTTCTTGACTACGGTCTTAGGCTCCGGGGGATCACCTAGATCCACCGGCCACCAATCTAGTGACCACAGCAATGGTGCATCTCCAAACAGCATAATCTCGGTCTTCCCTGCGTTGAGCTGAAGGAAATTGCTCCTCATCCAGCTGGCTATGGGTATCATACCTTCCGAGAAGGTGGACTGGGCCTTAGGGGTGGATTTATTGAACGAGAATAAAAGCTGAGTGACGTCAGCGTATGAGATAGGTGTAAAACCTAATGTCCTGAGTAAGTCTGCTAGGGGGGCAAGGTAAATGTTGAACAAATTGGGGCTGAGACAGGAGCCCTGGGGTACTCCCTTGGTCAGCCCCATAGTCTTTGATCAAAAGGGGCCTAGATTGATAGTCTGGGCTCCGAGGGAGAGAAAGCTCGCCATCCACTGGAACGCCAATCCTCGGAGTCCAATTTCTTCCAATCTCCTGAGCAAGATCTGATGGGAGACCGTGTCGAATGCGGCCGATAGATCAAGCAGCATGAGTAGTACTGATTGTTCGCTGTACAGGGACTGCCTGATGTTGTCGGTGACAGCAATCAGTGCTGACTCGGTGCTGTGCCTAGGCCTAAATCCGGATTGAGAAGGATCGAGGCCTCCCGTGGATTCGACGTGGTCAGATAGATGTTTGTTGATGTGTTTTTCCAGTAGCTTGCTCAGGAGAGGTAGCTGAGAAATAGGCCGAAAGTTGGATAAATCATCCATAGGGGCCTTGATATTCTTGCGGATGGGAATGACTTGTGCCGCCTTCCATTCAGCTGGGAGATGTCCCTCTCTCATTGTGAGATTGAGGATCGAGCAAATGGGAGCGGAAAGTTGTTTGGAGAGTATAGTAGAGATTTTAGCTGGAATGATATCCAGAGGGGAACCTGATTTTACTGTGTATAACAGTGTTTCCACATCATCATCGGTGAGGGGGGGAAAGTTTTCCAACAGCCGCACCTTAGATGGGGTGAATGGGCTGTAATATGCTAGAACCTGCTGAGGGCTCCCGGCTGAGGTGATTTTATCATAAATCAGCTCAATTTTCTGTGTAAAATGTGTTGCTATTTTATCACAGAGTGCTTGAGAGGGGACCTCCTCGTCGCATGCCTTTGGGTTGGTGAAAGATTTAAGAATTTGATATAAGACTTTAGGGGCATTCCCTGCCTGATTGACCTGTAGTGCAATATGGGCTCTTCGCGCTATTTTTATATTTTTGTGGTATTGCATAACAGATATTTTGATGGTGGCATTTGTTGGCACATTGTGGGCAGGAGTAGAATCAATGATGCGATAAATTGATGGCCCATTCAGGGCATGATCATGGGATACAAATGTATAGGATCGCGCTAAATCAGGGGTGATTGATGGGAATGAATCCCAGGGGATAGGCTACATTGTATTAAAAAACCTACAGTTGATGTCTAGAGTCCATGAATTTTTCTGAGAAACGATAACGTTTGACTCTTAGGATTTTCCTTCATGCTATTATGACGTACTTGAGCCACTGAGTACTTATTGGAATGATAGAATCCATATGTGTGACTTGAGCCTTATCTACATTTCATTCTCCCTTGGCAATCTAATGAAATGAATGAATTTTGCAATTTTCATCCTACATTTATATCTTAATGTTTGAAGCATCATGCATCAAAAAATTAAATGCCAGCATCTTTTAAAACAATCACATATTGGAGTTAGGCCTGAATGACACATTAGAAGATGGCCGCCGATTTCAATGTGCTTTCATAAGATTTGTTGAGCCTTCGTTTGTTTCCATGAAATGTAATGCACGTTTACGCATAATTGAATGATTTAAAAACGTTAGTAGATTTGGAATATATTGACATTGAAAAAGGCGATGTGCCGAAATGCATCTGTCAATACTTATGACTTGCCAATAAAATACTTTATTAATTTTGAACCTGGGAGTGCACTCATTACTACCAATGCGATGGTGGATGCTGGAGTGTTTTGGTGTATAGCGGCTCACCACACGGAAGCGGCACCCAAGACGCGAGGTGCGGCGGAGGGTGGAAGATTTGTGTACGGATATATATATATAAATATATATATATATATATATTAAAGTGACATTATAGTTAGGTGAAATATTGAGGAACAACTTAATGTTTGAAACTGTAAAAACCACAGATACGGCCCTAGGGAATGGGGTCCTCTCAAGTAACTATGACTTATGCCCTAAGGAAACTATACCTCACAAACTCGCCATGCACAGTTTTCTCATCAATAATTTCATTGCAAATGTTGCAGTAATATTATCAATGATATCATAAAAAATGTAATGCGTGATGTAACATGTGGGGTAATTACCAGTGCATGGTGAGGGTGCGAGTACATTTCTATAGTCTGACCAGTAAAAATGTATAGGATTACCTGTGGCCATTGCAGGTATATTTGTGAATATGGGATCTAGTAAGTGACCTAATCTATGGGTAGGGGCCATGAATCGCTGTGATAACTGTACTGCCCCTAAATCACATAAAATATTTTTTGCATTTTTGAAATTTTCATCCTCCAGGTGTAAATTTGCTTCCCCTAGAACTGCAAAGTTTGCTTTCAAAAGACTGTCTTCTGCCACAATATCAAGGAGAGCCTGAATAAACTGGATGGCCGAGCCCGGTGCGCGGTATACAAGTATACCCAACAGTGTGAATGTGAAGGAGAGCTCAATTATAAACAACCGGAATTCATACCCAGAGATTCAAATGAAACCAAATGTCCTTTCATCTCCTCCTTTGTAAATGATGGTTACCCCCCTTCCCTATTTCCCTTCATTGTCGCACCTGGCGATTGCATATCCCTGCAGGAGAGTCATTGCAACTTTAGGCATAGAATCCTCTCTCAGCCATGTTTCTCTAAAGAATATGACCACCAATTGCTTATCCTCCAGAAATGTAAACAGCTGAAGGCTGTGTTTCGAAAGTCATCTGCAGTTAAGCAAATACATCTGCCAGTGTTGGAAATTTACTTTCCTTCCCTCTGGCCTGAGCCCACTATCAGATGATTTTAAATTAACAACATTTAGCTTAAACTCCCCCATGCAAGACTCACCTTGTTTGGATTAATTGTATGGGAGCATACTATGCCTATCGGTCAATTCAAAAGCAGCAACTCGCCTGCCGAGTAACTTAACATCCTCCTTACGACACGAGCAGGGGTTCTGGCCCCTGGTCCCTGCTGGGCGTGGACAGGCGCAGACAGGCTTGCCTTTGGCATCCAGCAGCACATCCGCTGCACGTGTCTGCTGCATATCCACGACCCGGTGCACATTAAGTAGCTGGGCTGGTGTTAAACTCTAGGGCGCTAACCAATAGGGCTCCTGTAATTGTCTAAAACAAGACGTTTTCCACTAATCTTGGCCAAAACCCAGCATCCAAGCTCCCACCAAGTCCATAAAGTGCATAAAATCATATTCAAAGGATACTTCTAAAAGATACAAAATTTAAAAGATACAAGCAAAGTAAACAGTATTAGCCAAAATTGTAATTATAGCAGCCAAGGTAGCAATGTTTTGTGCAAACAGCAAAATGCAACCTGATATGTCTGCACATCCGTGCCCCCGTGCACACTAAGTAGCCAGGCCGGAACTAAACACTAGAGCACTAACCAATATGGCACCTGTGCTTGTCTACAGCAGGAAGTTTGGCACTAAACATGGCCAAACCCCTGTATCTAAATGCCTAAGTCTGTTTTAATTCCTTGCCCTCACCAAGTCCATAAAGTGCATAAAATCAATTTAACAGGATAGTTTAAAAGATACAAGCAATGTAAACAGTTTTAGTCAAAACAGTAGCAGCAAAAGTAGCAGCATTTTCTGCAAACAGCAAAATGCATCCTAATATGTTTGCGGATCTGTGCCCCAATGCACATTAAGCAGCTGAGCTGGAGTTAAACACTAGAACAGAAACATGTCCTCCAGTTATGCCCCTGCACCTCTGAACTATAGATATAGATATATTACCCAGTGGTAGTTGCCACTGGGCAGTTATAGTTAGGATTGTGTGTTCATAGGAAATACATTTTTGTGTTGCTAATAACTTTGACCCCGTTTCACAACTCTCCACAAAACGTTAAAAAAAAGTACCACTTTTTGATTATCAAGTGGGCGCCGAGAAAAAGGAGGGTCCAAAAACACATTTTTCTCATATATCTTTCATAGGAACTTTAGACACATCTACAACTCAAACTGCTGAACGGATTTACACAAGATTTGTCAGAAAGCTAGGTCCTGGTCTAGACAAGTGCTTTTTGAAATTTTACATATTTGGCAGATCCAACAGATGTCCTGCTGAGATGTGATTGGCTGCCTCCACATCAACAAGGAAGTTGTGGCAGCCATCTTATGACACTGGACTCAATCGTGAGTCCTAAAAAATGCAAGAAATAGACATATGGGGGCAGGAAGGGATACCCTGACCCCTTAGGCCTGATCTGGGACCCCACTTGTGGCCAAAAATGTTTTTCTTATTTTTTAATTTTGTCGCAAATTTGCGGAGGATCCGCAAATCTGCAGCAAAAAAGAAAAATAAAGTGGGCTTTTGAGCTTCTTTTTTAAACCCCCCCAGGTGGGCCAGGGCCCAGGAGGACGACACCATGATTGTTTATAATGGCAAAAGGGGGCATATGGCTCCCTCTAAAGGCCATTTTCGGCTCCAGGGGCCCAATCTCCTGGCGCCTGCAGTATTTTCAAGGGGAGCATGCAGCCCTACTCCCTGGGCCTCTAAAGGTCTCAGGGACCCCATCCCCAGGCCGCTAATTTTCTTAAAAGGCAGGGGAGCCGTGACGCCCCCCTCCCTGAGTCTTAATGGCCCCAGGGACCCCATTCCCCATGGCTGGCTCACTTTCTGTGTCCCAGGAAGACCACCCCCATGGCACAGGAGCTTCTCTCCCACACAGGAGCATTTTTAAAGCTCCAGCGAAATGGGAGCAAACACCAAGTCTACTCCCAGCGGGCATAAGATTAAACATTGCTCCCCCTGGCTGGGAGCAGGCTTAAGTTCTGTGTTCCTGCTTGCCCTGATGCACGCAGGGAAACAGATCAAGAGATTGTTCCATCCTGGAGGGGGCATCATAAATAGCTGCTCCCTGTGGGTGGGAGCAATACTGGGTCCTGCAGCATGCGTGGAGCCTGCTGTGACTGTGGGGGCCCTGGGGCTCCCCCCATGGCCCACAAAGAGTGTCTGTATGGTGGGTGCCCTGAGTAGGCACCAGGTCCACCACCTCTAATTAAAGCTGATCCTAGGGGATAAGGACCCTGGGACTGAAAATCGCACCGGAGGGAGACCGCATGGCTCCCTCCCCTTTATTTTAAATAGTGGCCCTGAGGGATGGGGTCCCCAGTGTCAATAAGGCTTGGTGAGGGAGGTCACGCGGCCCCCTCTTCCCCCAGGGTCTAATAAGGCTCAGGGGGTCACATGGCCCCCTCACCTTTAATTTAAAAAAGGCCCAGAGGGATGCGGTTCCCAGGGCCATAATAGGCTGAGGAGAAGGCCCCTATGTGGCCCCCCTCCCCTTTAATATAAAAAATGGCCCTAGGGGATGAGGTTTCCAGGGCCTAAAGAGGCTCAGCGATGGGGCCACGTGCACTCCCCCTCCCTTTTAACAAAAAAAGGCCAAGGGTGTTGGGGTCCAAAGGGCCTAATAAGGCTTGGGGAGGGAGGCCACATGCTTCCCCTGTCAAAATAGATACGGCCCGAGGAGATGGGGTCCTCTCAAGTAACTATGACTGGTGCCCTGGAACGCCCTGGAATGCCCTGGTTAACCTAGCCCCTTTAAGGCTACAGAAGGCCAGATGTTCAGGAGGTCGGGCTCCGTGGTTTTCACTGGAACTCATGATACTAAAAAATGAATCCAAAAAACTGGAAAGGGCATGGAGAAAAACCTATGATGAAGTCTGCAGGGACAACTAGAAGAAAGCAGTTAAAAATATTACTATGCAATTAGGGAGGCTAGAGTTAGCTATTTTTCCACTAAGATTGATAAGGCGTCAAACTCATCCTAAGAGCTTTTCAACCTGGTGAGCAGCCTGATGAAGCCAGCTAAAAGTCAGTCTGGCCCTCCTCCTTTTGAGGCTCGATGCAACATGCTCACCAATTTCTTTCTGGAAAAGGTAAATAACCTCCTCCTTACACTCTTGGGGAATTGTGGCATTATTAAGCTTCCCCCGATGCTGCATGTAACTAGTGTGGCTAAGGAAAAATTAACTGCCTTTCTAGAAATTAGCTAGAAGGTCACAGAAGAAATTTTAAAATCAATAAAATCAGGATCCCCTGTTTGAACCCAGCACCTCAGTATTTAATGATGAAAGGAGGAAGAGTAGTGCTGTCTACCTTGACAGATATGTTCAACTACTCGCTACAATCTGGGACTGTCCCTCCAGCATGGAAACACGTTATTGTGAAACCTCTGTTGACAAAACCCTATGCCGCCCATCTACACTGTGAACATACCGATCTCCCTCCTTCCAGTGGCAAGTAAAATCTTGAAGTTTGTAAATAAGAATCTTTCCTTGTTTCTTGAGACAAATTGCATTTTGCATCCTTCCCAGACAGGCTTTAGACCAGGAAGCAGTAGAGAACCCACTCTGCTTGCAGCTACTGAGGAACTGAGAGCAGTCCTGGATTAAGGCAGGTCAGTGGCACTAATCCTACTAGATCTGAGGGCAGCCTTTGATACAGTCTCCCATCCTGCCTTGATTCAAAGGCTGGAGGAGACTGGTATTTCTGGGATGGCACTTAAATGGATTGCCTCTTTTCTCAAAAACAGAACCTTTTAAGTGTGCGAAGAGACCACGCTGTCCAAAATTCACTTCTTAAAATGTGGGGGTCATCAAGGGTCATCATTAAGACCCACTCTGTTTAACTTGAATGTTCTGCTGCTGGCAGAGGTGGTGCAGGCTTGTTCAACTGAGTTCTATGCAGATGATACACAGATCGTCGTCTCCCTCTCTCCCCAGATAGAAAAGACTTCTAACCACCTTAGGGACTGCTTAAAGCAGATAGTAGACTGGATGTCTGTGAGCAGTCTAAAAGTAAGCGGAGAAAAGGCAGAAGTGCTAGTGGTTGGAAATAAGCCCGCTTGTTGGCTGGAACAGGGCTGGCCTGACAACCTTGGCATACAACCCGCATCTAAATCAGAGGTCAAGAGCTTAGGTTTTTGGATCGACAGTAAACTTTCTATGGAGGTCCAGGTTAGGAAATTGGCATCAAACTGTTCGGCCTACTCAGGATACTGAGAAAATTGTTAAGATGGTTGCCGGAACCCTCACATAGAGTGGATGTGCAGGTCTGGTCATATCACGACTAGATTATGGAAACTCTCTATATCTGAGGAGTCCCAAATCTGTCATGAAAAGACTCCAGGTAATTAAAAACTCTGCAGTCCAGATTCTACTAAAACTTTCTAGCGCCAGTTGGCTACATCAGCCCTAGTGGCTTTGCACTGGCTTCCAGTACACAAGAGAATCCAGTTTAAATCACTTTGGGGCTTATTTACAAGCCCATTACGCCACTGGTGCGTCACTTTTTTTGACGCACCGGCGGCGCAGTGTGCCTGCCCATATTTAACAGGCCACATAAAGCCACCCTGCGTGGCTTTTCATGGGCTTGTAAATATGGCCCCTTTCACACAATACTCTGAAATGGGTGTTGCTGTAGGTGTTCCCACGCAACACCCATGGAACCTGGCGCATTCGCAGATTTACAAGGTTTTGTAAACCTGGGAATGTGTCTGATTCCTACACCTCCCCAGTGGAGGCGTAAGAGAGGAACAACGAGGAGAAATACCTTTTCCTTTTTCTATGTGTGCTGCATTCTTCAGCACACATAGAAAGAGAAAACACCTCTTGTGATTGTTTTTGTGCAGGAAGGTGTCTCTGCATGACTACTCAGTACCTGGACAGGGCTCTGACCCATCAACCTGGTTTTCTTCGGCCACTCGACCTCTCCTTCTAGGTCAAGAATTGTTGGGCTTCCGGGTCGTCTCCAAGGGATGATTCCCATGATCTTGTTTTTGCCTCTCCCTGCCAGGGTGTTCATTGGGGTATTATTGGTGTGGGCTTCTGTAGGCTGGCCCAATTGGGGGGCCAGCGTGGGAGGTGGGTGAATTACCGGGGTTTTGTCGGTTGTCCCCTATCCCTGTTGTCCCCTAAGCCTATCCTATGGCTTTTGCTGCATTACCACCTCCTCTTTCTGCTATGCTCAGGCTTAGTCCGAACATTCTTCACCTTAGCTTCTCTGCCAGCGAGCCCGCTGCTGCACCTACTGCCCTAGGTCTCGAGATGAACAAAGTACCTGCCTTACTTGGAATGTTAGGGGCCTCAATAATGCACGTAAGGTTAGAAAGATCACTGCATACATGTAGCACCATAGTGTGTGTTAGAAATGGGGGTCTCTAGTTGGCAGAGGTAGGTACCTTTGTCCAAATAGGGACCCTTGCTTCTAGTCAGGGTAAGGAGGATACACTTCCAATATAAACCCTGCTCACCCCCTTGGTAGCTTTGCACAAGCATACAGGCTTATCTCAGAGGCAGTGCGTAAAGCATTTGTGAACACATACAGTAATGCAGTGAAAACACTACAAATGGACACCACACCAGTTTAGAAAAATAAGTAATCTTTATCTAAACTAAAACAAGACCAAATGACAAAAAATCCACAATACAGTATTAAAAATATGATTCTCAAAAGGTAGAAAGGTAGAAACAGTTCAGTTCCAAGAAAATGTGAGATGCAACACTTTTACACAAAGTACCTTGGATACGTAGAAAAATGCAAGCAAAAAGGGTAACAGGGAAGGTGATGTATCGGTTCCTTACACTCAGGGAAGGTGATGCGTCGGTTTCTTACTACGTTGGGAGGTGATGCGTCAGTATCTCACTGCATCCCCCAACGATGCACCAGACTTGACGCTTCGATGCGTTGCGTGACGTTCCGGTGCGATGCATCGGTTCTTCTCCAACCGGGCCTACGTCAGAATCGGTGCCGTGATCTCGGATGTCGGAAATCGGTACACAGGATTCATCGCACGGCAGACACTTCAGCCGTGAGCAGGCGCTGCGTCAATTCTTTGGCAGCGGCGATGCGTTGGACATTTTCTCTCGCACCGCTGCGATGCGTTGGAAACAGGCAATGTGTCAATTTTCACAGTTCTTGCAGTTTCCAGTCCCAAAACAACCTCCAGAGGCCCAGAACACTGGCAGGCACCTCGCAGGAGGTCAGAACTCCCAGCAGACGAGTTCAGGGGGACTGTGGGTGAAGTCTTTGTGTCCCTGAAACTTTAGAACGGGAGGCAAGCTCAATTCAAGCCCTTGGAGATCTTCCTCAAGCAGGGGACACAGCAAACAGCAAAGTCCTTTCTCCTTTCCTTGGCAGCAAGTAGACACTGCAGGCCAACCCCAGAGAGCAAACAGCACAGGGGCAGTAATCCTCCTCAGCTTCTCCGGCTCTTCTCCTTAGCAAAGGTTCCTCGTGATTCCCAGAAGTGATCTAAACGTCTGGGGCCTGGACCCCTCTTTTTATACAGTAAATCTCTTTGATCTCTAGTGCAGAGAAGCTCTTTGCCCAGCCAAAACCAGTTCTGTCCTCTATGGTGCAGATTCCTGGCAGGAGGTGGAGACAGCATTGTGGAAGGCAGACCAGGCCCATTCAGGTGAAAGGAAATCTCCTCCCCTACTCTAAATGCAGCCCAGGTCTATTCAGCCCAGCCCTGACTCATCCAGACTCTCTGGAGCTGCTGCACCTCCCCAGCCCCTGTCACCCCAAAGCCAGACAGTCAATACACAGCCTAGCAGAGGCATACTGGATGGTTAGGCAAGAAAATACCTATTTTCTAAAAGTGGTATTTTCAAACCCAGAATGTAAAAATCACCCTCACTAAAAGATGCATCTTAACATTCTGAGTTCAGGCATATCAAACTTTATTTTCCTATCTTGTTCCCGGGGCAGATATGCTTATAAGAGGTTATAAGCAAACTCCCCATTCTATCCTATGGGAACAAATAACCTTACTATAGTGAAATACGGAATTGGCAGTGTTTCACTATCAGGACATGCCACACACATCAGGGCATGTCCTACCTTTCACATACACTGCACCCTGCCCACAGGAGTACCTTGGGCCTACCTTAGGGGTGACTAACATGTAAGAAAAGGGAAGGTTAGGGCCTGGCAAGTGGGTGCACTTTCCAAGTCGACATGGCAGTACCAAACTGCGCACAGATACTGCAGTGGCAGATCTGAGTTACATTTACAGGCTGCTTATGTGGGAGGCAGTTCGGGCTGGACTGTTCCCTTTGGGCGCAGGGTCAAGACTGATTTGCATAAGGCTGGGTCCAAACTGGAATGGCATGGTGAGCAAAAAAACGATGGATTTAGGCCCAGATCTCTGTACTGGGGTGAATGTATGACATTGTTCTACATTCTGTCCATCAATTGTCTTTTTGCATTTGTCACCCCGAGTGGGACGGGTATGCCCAGACGTGGGTCCCGTGCTCTCCATGCCACTGGAGTCAAGCTATCCTGGCTGATGAGGGCTGAAAGCCCGAAACCGGTCCTAGGATGCTTGGTTCCAGTCCAGGGAGGACCTGGCCTGGCAGTTCGGGCTGGACTGTTCCCTTTGGGCGCAGGGTCAAGACTGATTTGCATAAGGCTGGGTCCAAACTGGAATGGCATGGTGAGCAAAAAACGATGGATTTAGGCCCAGATCTCTGTACTGGGGTGAATGTATGACATTGTTCTACATTCTGTCCATCAATTGTCTTTTTGCATTTGTCACCCCGAGTGGGACGGGTATGCCCAGACGTGGGTCCCGTGCTCTCCATGCCACTGGAGTCAAGATATCCTGGCTGATGAGGGCTGAAAGCCCGAAACCGGTCCTAGGATGCTTGGTTCCAGTCCAGGGAGGACCTGGCCTGGCAGTTCGGGCTGGACTGTTCCCTTTGGGCGCAGGGTCAAGACTGATTTGCATAAGGCTGGGTCCAAACTGGAATGGCATGGTGAGCAAAAAACGATGGATTTAGGCCCAGATCTCTGTACTGGGGTGAATGTATGACATTGTTCTACATTCTGTCCATCAATTGTCTTTTTGCATTTGTCGCCCCGAGTGGGACGGGTATGCCCAGACGTGGGTCCCGTGCTCTCAAGCTATCCTGGCTGATGAGGGCTGAAAGCCCGAAACCGGTCCTAGGATGCTTGGTTCCAGTCCAGGGAGGACCTGGCCTGGCAGTTCGGGCTGGACTGTTCCCTTTGGGCGCAGGGTCAAGACTGATTTGCATAAGGCTGGGTCCAAACTGGAATGGCATGGTGAGCAAAAAAATGATGGATTTAGGCCCAGATCTCTGTACTGTGGTGAATGTATGACATTGTTCTACATTCTGTCCATCAAGTGTCTTTTTGCATTTGTCACCCCGAGTGGGACGGGTATGCCCAGACGTGGGTCCCGTGCTCTCCATGCCATTGGAGTCAAGCTATCCTGGCTGATGAGGGCTGAAAGCCCGAAACCGGTCCTAGGATGCTTGGTTCCAGTCCAGGGAGGACCTGGCCTGGCAGTTCAGGCTGGACTGTTCCCTTTGGGCGCAGGGTCAAGACGGATTTGCATAAGGCTGGGTCCAAACTGGAATGGCATGATGAGCAAAAAAACGATGGATTTAGGCCCAGATCTCTGTACTGGGGTGAATGTATGACATTGTTCTACATTCTGTCCATCAATTGTCTTTTTGCATTTGTCACCCCGAGTGGGATGGGTATGCCCAGACGTGGGTCCCGTGCTCTCCATGCCACTGGAGTCAAGCTATCCTGGCTGATGAGGGCTGAAAGCCCGAAACCGGTCCTAGGATGCTTGGTTCCAGTCCAGGGAGGACCTGGCCTGGCATATCGGGCTGGACTGTTCCCTTTGGGCGGAGGGTCAAGACTGTTTTGCATAAGGCTGGGTCCAAACTGGAATGGCATGGTGAGCAAAAAAACGATGGATTTAGGCCCAGATCTCTGTACTGGGGTGAATGTATGACATTGTTCTACATTCTGTCCATCAATTGTCTTTTTGCATTTGTCACCCCGTGTGGGACGGGTATGCCCAGACGTGGGTCCCGTGCTCTCCATGCCACTGGAGTCAAGCTATCCTGGCTGATGAGGGCTGAAAGCCCGAAACCGGTCCTAGGATGCTTGGTTCCAGTCCAGGGAGGACCTGGCCTGGCAGTTCGGGCTGGACTGTTCCCTTTGGGCGCAGGGTCAAGACTGATTTGCATATGGCTGGGTCCAAACTGGAATGGCATGGTGAGCAAAAAACGATGGATTTAGGCCCAGATCTCTGTACTGGGGTGAATGTATGACATTGTTCTACATTCTGTCCATCAATTGTCTTTTTGCATTTGTCACCCCGAGTGGGACGGGTATGCCCAGACGTGGGTCCCGTGCTCTCCATGCCACTGGAGTCAAGCTATCCTGGCTGATGAGGGCTGAAAGCCCGAAACCGGTCCTAGGATGCTTGGTTCCAGTCCAGGGAGGACCTGGCCTGGCAGTTCGGGCTGGACTGTTCCCTTTGGGCGCAGGGTCAAGACTGATTTGCATAAGGCTGGGTCCAAACTGGAATGGCATGGTGAGCAAAAAACGATGGATTTAGGCCCAGATCTCTGTACTGGGGTGAATGTATGACATTGTTCTACATTCTGTCCATCAATTGTCTTTTTGCATTTGTCACCCCGAGTGGGACGGGTATGCCCAGACGTGGGTCCCGTGCTCTCCATGCCACTGGAGTCAAGCTATCCTGGCTGATGAGGGCTGAAAGCCCAAAACCAATCCTAGGATGTTTGGTTCCAGTCCAGGGAGGACCTGGCCTGGCAGTTCGGGCTGGACTGTTCCCTTTGGGCGCAGGGTCAAGACTGATTTGCATAAGGCTAGGTCCAAACTGGAATGGCATGCTGAGCAAAAAAACGATGGATTTAGGCCCAGATCTCTGTACTGGGGTGAATGTATGACATTGTTCTACATTCTGTCCATCAATTGTCTTTTTGCATTTGTCACCCCGTGTGGGACGGGTATGCCCAGACGTGGGTCCCGTGCTCTCCATGCCACTGGAGTCAAGCTATCCTGGCTGATGAGGGCTGAAAGCCCGAAACCGGTCCTAGGATGCTTGGTTCCAGTCCAGGGAGGACCTGGCCTGGCAGTTCGGGCTGGACTGTTCCCTTTGGGCGCAAGGTCAAGACTGATTTGCATAAGGCTGGGTCCAAACTGGAATGGCATGGTGAGCAAAAAAACGATGGATTTAGGCCCAGATCTCTGTACTGGGGTGAATGTATGACATTGTTCTACATTCTGTCCATCAATTGTCTTTTTGCATTTGTCATCCCGAGTGGGACGGGTATGCCCAGACGTGGGTCCCGTGCTCTCCATGCCACTGGAGTCAAGCTATCCTGGCTGATGAGGGCTGAAAGCCCGAAACCGGTCCTAGGATGCTTGGTTCCAGTCCAGGGAGGACCTGGCCTGGCAGTTCGGGCTGGACTGTTCCCTTTGGGCGCAGGGTCAAGACTGATTTGCATAAGGCTGGGTCCAAACTGGAATGGCATGGTGAGCAAAAAAACGATGGATTTAGGCCCAGATCTCTGTACTGGGGTGAATGTATGACATTGTTCTACATTCTGTCCATCAATTGTCTTTTTGCATTTGTCACCCCGAGTGGGACGGGTATGCCCAGACGTGGGTCCCGTGCTCTCCATGCCACTGGAGTCAAGCTATCCTGGCTGATGAGGGCTGAAAGCCCGAAACCAGTCCTAGGATGCTTGGTTCCAGTGCAGGGAGGACCTGGCCTGGCAGTTCGGGCTGGACTGTTCCCTTTGGGCGCAGGGTCAAGACTGATTTGCATAAGGCTGGGTCCAAACTGGAATGGCATGGTGAGCAAAAAATGATGGATTTAGGCCCAGATCTCTGTACTGGGGTGAATGTATGACATTGTTCTACATTCTGTCCATCAATTGTCTTTTTGCATTTGTCACCCCGAGTGGGACGGGTATGCCCAGACGTGGGTCCCGTGCTCTCCATGCCACTGGAGTCAAGCTATCCTGGCTGATTAGGGCTGAAAGCCCGAAACCGGTCCTAGGATGCTTGGTTCCAGTCCAGGGAGGACCTGGCCTGGCAGTTCGGGCTGGACTGTTCCCTTTGGGCGCAGGGTCAAGACTGATTTGCATAAGGCTGGGTCCAAACTGGAATGGCATGGTGAGCAAAAAAACGATGGATTTAGGCCCAGATCTCTGTACTGGGGTGAATGTATGACATTGTTCTACATTCTGTCCATCAATTGTCTTTTTGCAGGGCCACAAGCAGCATTTGATTTACAGGCCCTGGGCACACACAGTGCACTGTACTAGGGATTGACTAATAAATCAAATAGGCCAATCATGGAATCACCAATCCATAACAACAATTTACAGAGAGAGCATATGCACTTTAGCACTGATCAGCAGTGGTAAAGCGCCCAGAGTCATGAAACCACTAACAACAGGTCAGAAAAAATACAGGAGGAAGGCAATAAGTTCTAGGATGACCCTGCAAAAAGGGCCAAGTCCAACAGTGTGGATATGTGTATGCTTCAGGAACTGCACCTTACTGAGACCACCAGAACGCGTCTGCGAGACTGATTGTTTGGTGAATGTCACACAGCGCTTTACTCTAACTGTGCCCCGGGGTGGTGATTGTCATCCGCAAAGGGCTTCCATGGTGTACACGAACTGTGTTATACGATCCTCTGGGTCGCTTTGTACAACCGCCCCATCCATCTTTTATCAGTTTATGGACCCAACACAGACTACCCTAACTTCTTTGCTGAAGTCTGGCATTTAGCTTGATCCTGGGATTGACCGCAGTAGTACGATTAGACCTCCATGCCCAAATGCTTCTGCACTACTATGCTCAATCATGTTAGTCAATCTCCTAGATTTCTGGTGCGCCAGATCAGATAGGGAGGGGACCTGTATAACCACTACATACAACACTTGGTCCCATATTGATTTGTGGTTGGCTACCCAAGATGTTGACTCATGGACCCACCGAGTGGACCACTGCCTGCGCACACTCTCTGACCACGCCCCTGTTCTATTGGTACTGCACATCCCTGGTAATATACAGAACTCGTTTATTTGGTGCCTACCCTGTGGCACCCCTAAGGACCAGATCTTTCGAGAAGAAGTGAGGGTCGCCATAGTTGATTATTTTGAACGCTGTGGGACTTCTGTTGAGTCCCCCTCTGTCTTCTGGGAGGCGTTTAAGGTTGTCATTAGGGGGCTTTGCATTGCAAAGCAATTTGGGATTCTGCATACTATACGAAGAGAATTGTCTACTCTAGAGACAGAGCTGCATGACCTTGGATGACACTATTTTGCTGAGGGGGACCTGGCCACTCTCGCACACATTTGGTCCAAGCTTGACCTATTTGAAGAGCTTTGCACTATGGTTCAAAGGTATCTGTGTGGCTCTAAGCAACTTGTTTGTGTGACAGCAAAAATCATGCAATATTTAACTGCTTCTTTCGTGTAAAATTTGAATATTTTCAAATATCAAATTAGAGTTTGACTACACGTTTTCACATTATGAACCTGATGTACAAAATCATTTTTAAGTAGCAAATCCTGCAATTCCGTAAAGCATTTTTGATTTGTAAAATGGGTTTAATGACTCATTCTGACTCATAAATAATAGAGAGGTTGTAAAGGGGCATCCTTTCCTACTTGCAATTTCCAATAAGATATATCAATGGTTTGCGAACTCAATTGTGGTTGCAAACCATTGAAATCATACTGATTCCTCAAAGGAAGAGACCGCTCATTTGCAAAGGGGAAGAAACATTTTTCCCAAATGAATCTTATCAGGAGACCTCGGGGAAGAAGTTAGTGGTCTCAAGGACCCAAATGTCTTGACGACTGGGGCAATTTTTAAAGCAGCACCAGTTCCTTTAAGTAACATTGACTCATTTAAAAAATGTTTCATATTTGGGACTACAAATAGAGAGATGGTTCTCTGCTGTTCCTTGCTGGTCACCATCCCTCTGTAACCAATCAGAGGAGGTCGCAATGTGTGACCTACCTAGTTAATATTGATTAGGCAGGTCGTCTTGCGAAACCGTGCATCTGGAGATTTTGTGACACAACCTATAGTACATAGGTTGCATCACAACATGAAAGACTGGACCCCAGAGCCAGTGTGCAGTTCGAAACCATTTTTTGCACTGTTCATGCATCTGGCCTCTAGAGCAGAACCCGCAATACACAAATATATAGCACATGTTTTTCAGTGTTTGTTTGTCCTACATCCTTTAAACTGTTGAATATGCCCTGGCTACGACACTACAGATTAGAAATGAGTGATGAGTCAGGCAACTCCCAACCGTCATTAGTAGAATAACCAAAGGGGAAGGGGGGTTCCCACTCACCCGGAGTCGCAGTGATGATACATGCAATAAAGTAGAACTGGACTGGGCGAATATTAATCTATAACTGTATTCCTCATGTATTGACTCTGTGTGCTCGTTACTATACGATGCCCCGCGTCTACATTGTAAAGTTATGCATTTCTAAAAAAAGTATCAATACAAATATTTATTTAAAAAAAACAACTTTTGAATATGTTTTGTAAATTCTAGCACATCACATACAGTATCTAAAAGAAGAAAGACATCAAATCCACTCACATCTCTGTCCAGGACACGGCCCGTGCTGTTTAGGAAGAGCCTCTGGGTAGCCGGTTCCAGGATCACCCAGTAATCTACGTTATCCCTCAGTGATAGGGTAATAGTGGGGTTAGGTCCTCCAGCAGTTCCTTTGATTTGCATATTGTCTACCAAAATAGTGCCTGCAAAAACAAAAAATATCACATAAAAATCGTAATATCGACTAACTTTAAATGTGCTTGCACAGCCCCACTCTTCAACATCTATTAAATAACCAAACTGTGCATGATTTATCAAAGGGGGCACTGTGCTTTGAAATGCTAATTGGGGGATGCTGAAAGAGCAAGTGTTTAATGAGGGAGACATGTGGCAGCTTTCAAATATGTGCATAGATGGTAGCATTTGCATAAGAGATGCTATTTTTTCTGTCACTTTTGAACTGTTGATATTGCAGTAGCTGAATATTTAGCCTTTCCTCACGAAAGCCATTTGGGCCTTTCATACTTGTTTCATGTTGATGAATAGGCCCAACAGGGAATGCCAAATGCTATCGATTTTGGAGAGAACATTATTGAAGCTTGACATAAAAAGGCAAAGTCGTCGGCTCACATTTTTGTTAGTGCTAGAATCCTCCATTTTACAAAAAAGAGTTTTGTTATAGTTAACTTATTATTTAGCTTTTTCAAAGGTCATGCAATCATGGAGCTACTTATTGAGAAAACACATGGAATTAGTTTTGGGTTAACAGGAGCTATTTAGCAGATAAGTACACCATTTTATATTTGAAGACCCGAGATAGCAAATTGGGCTTTTAAACCGGCTAACCTTAAAAATGCACTTTCTTTTACTTTGTTGCCAGTCAAATCGATTTAAAGTCTGTATTTCGTTTCTATTTTTTGTGATTTTTAGTTGCTTTCTAACTTAGAATAAAGTGCGGTTGAAAGTATGCCAGTAACATCTTGGCAGATTGAGGTAGCAGACACAAAGGAAAATGTTCAATAAAATGTGATGATTGGAGACTGTGTGGTTTACAGTTATAGGATATGATGTGGCACACAAAAATACTAGGTGGCGTATTATTGAAAGGGTGCACTCTCCGTGTTTGCACCATGATGCACCTTTAAACAGGTTTGCCGGACACAAACAGGGACAGTGCACCCTATAACAATGAACACGCTTCTCTCAGGGCAGCCATGATCCCACACTACCCCAGGGCAGCACATTCTATGACATATGAAGTGGCTACTTCAAAGCTACTCCTTATTTCTCTGTGCAGCAACCCGCCTGCACTTTGAAGAGCGGAGCGAGATCCTGTTGCATGTAGGTGCAGTGAGTGACTGCACCTGCCTGCAGGAGGATGTCTGAGGAGTCCAGGGGACCCCACTTTTACCCCTCCAGAGGGCTGTCTTCAGAAGGCACTCTGACATTGAGTCACCTATTTGTGGCGCACTGTGGGTGCGTCTCTTAAGGGTCTGTTTACATCTGTGCATGCGTCTGTAATACAGCGGGGGCAGAGTCAATGAGTTTTTCACATTTGCATGGTGCCACGCTACATGTGCACCAGCGCTATTGGTATTACAGAAGGGGTTGCACGAGCATCTGCAGCCCATTTGTGAATGCCATTTTGCTCCTAGGGTACACAAATCGGGTGCACACGCCATTTGTGCCCCTGGGGCACAATGTATAATACGGACCTAGATGTGTCAGTTTGCTAGAGCAAACCTCTGGTTTGGAACCAGAAGTACACAAATCCTGTCCACGTTTCCTAACTTAACCGATTGTGAGATGCTAGGCATGCTTGAAATATTAATTTAACTCCCAAATAATGATTTGCTTATACATTAAACAAAGAGTAAGAGCTACGAGGAAGGCATAGCGCGGACTCGCGCGTGCCGCCATTATGGCGGTCGCGCCGGTCCCCTGGGATCGGAGGAGGTGGGGGGTCGCCGCGCGCACTGACTGCCAAGGCGCCCCACCTCCCTGAGTAGCCAATGGCTATGCCCAGTGGGGCGAACCGGAAGCACTTGAGGGCTTCCCGGTTCAGCGCTATCCTCCAACGTTGGGGCAGACCGGTTTTGACCAGTCTGCCCTGCGCCCCTCTAAAGGGGTCTGGGAGAGCGAGAACAATCCTTGTTCTCTCGCTCCCCAGCGTCCGGGCCATCAGAGGCCCGTAATTTGCTTTTCGATCCAGCGCGCACCACGTGTGACCTGAGCTGCAGGGTTGTGGCACGGTCTCCATGCTTGACGGCCGGGGGCATCGGATTTTGGCCAGGGTCGACATTTTGAAGTTTCGTGTTCGCAGGGTCATCGCCTCTGCTCTGCACCTGAAGGGTGAGTGTGTTAAAGTTCCTAGGTCGGGCCTAGTTAGTAATTGGGTGGGAGACCGCCTGGGAATACGCTCCTGTACGCTGACAGACATTAAGGGTGCGAGACGCCGGTTAGCTCAGTTTGTTAAAGCGAGGTGCTAGTAATGCCAAGGTTGCGTGGTTCGATCCCCGATCATTTCAGTAGCTTAGTTTTCGTGCCCATTCATTTCACTTTTAGTGTATTGGCTCCCTCCGGTGGATAAAACGTGTACTTTACCGATGAGGGTAAGTTTGGTGAAGGGAAAAACTGGCGCAGTTCATGGGCAGAAAAGATCATTTTTAAGGTCTATCTTATATTGATTGTGCATTTCAAGGGGTGGGCAGCAAATAAATGTGATTCTTTTAGGTAGGCCAGTGAACAAATGAACATGGAATATAAACATAACAGGACATTTTCAATATCTGTCCCGTCTGTAAAGAACAATCCCAAGAAAATTTTAAGCAACTGCGTCCTGTAACTGCTGGGAGTAGGAGGTGGGGCGCAAAAGATGGACGCTGGTACTAGAGTGGGGCATGCAAAGCTGGCCCTCATCACATGCTGGTGCGCGCGGCGGCCCCCCTCCTCCGGCTCGGGGGCCCGGCGCGGCCGCCGTGGTGGCGGCACGCGCGATGTTCGTGCTGGGCCTTGCCCAGGATGTTTGATGTGTTTATATTGGAGCCTACTCGATAATATCACAGTAACACAATGGTGTTACAACAGCAATTAATTGTGATGTTTATTTTGAAATCAGAGTTCTGCCCATTGTCTGGATTTCAGTGTGTACTGGGGACGCCTGAGTGGGAGACAGAGGGTCTCACATGGAACTCCAGGGGCAGTTACAGCCAGTTGGTAGGCTGAAGGGGGTGCGGGGGCCAGGGAGTCACTCTTCCAGTAGGCTACCGCACGCGCACAAGGGCGCAAGGATGCAGAATTGCAGCGCCCCTTTATGGCGTTAAAGCTCAGGGCGTAGGGGGCCCGGGGAGACATCCGTCCGGTAAGCTGGACCCCTACGCAAAGTTTACAACTCCAGGGGCAGTGACAGCCGGTTGGTAGGCTGAAGGGGTGCGGGGGCCAGGGGAGTCACGCTTTCCAGTAGGCTGGTCGGCCACCCTCGCACACGTATGCGCATCAGGGCGCAAGGATGCAGAATTGCAGCCCCCGTTATGGAGTTAAGGCTCGGGGGCGTAGGGGGGGCCCAGGGGAAAATAACCATCCGATAAGCTGTACCCCCTACGCAAGCCTACTCCAGTGGAGTCTTTGTAGTTTCACCGGGATCTGGGTCTGCCAGTCATGGACCTTGCCGTAGGCTCTAGCGGGGACACGCAGAAAGTAAAGTATATACATGTTTAGATTACGGTAGGAATGGTTATGTATTAGAAATATGTTAAGGTTAGCCAAGTGACATTGTGTATCTATCAATGTATCCGGACTTTCTGCGTAATTGTACATAATGTAAATAAGTTAATGTTTTTAATTATGTAATAAATACGGCCGGGGGGTTACTCCCCCTAATCCAAAAAAGTGTGGTCTGAAATGCTTGCCTTGGAGGAGGGAGGGAGTCCTCATCCAAGGGCGGTCTTGGGTCTAAGAATAAAAGGGGACTTAGGCCGTACCAGGCCATATTAAAAACTGAGCCAGATTCACAAAACCATTTTCTAGTCTCAAACCTTTGATTCACAAAGCCACAGGATATGCAATTGTAAAATGAGGATTCTTTCTCGCAAAATGACTTCCCACTTCATAAATGGGTTTTGCCAATTATTGCAAATCACAAGTAGGAGGGGGCATTAAAGGGACAGCACCTTCTAACTGCAATTGACAGTGTAATGAAGCACTGGTTTATGATAACAATTAACGGTGCAGACCATTCTTAAGCCAAGTTGGGGAGGTATCTGATTTGAAAAGGGAAAACTTGCCCTGTTTTTGACGGTGACCAATTTAGAGATTCCATCTGGTGCTTGGCCTTGGATGACTTTAAAAGTTAGAAATTAATTAATAAGAGTAGTTTTACATACAACTGAGGGTAACAAGTGAATTTCGAATACATATCCCCCAAGAGAGCATAATACATACATAATATTCAATGATAATTAAGAAACCTTTTGCATGCCGTATGAGTTTGAGCAGCAGGGTTATGATTGCTTGATCTGAGCTGAAGGTAATTTCATTAAATACTCTTCAACTGCCTAGTAATTTGATATAACCAAAGTTAGATCAAGAGATCAGAGTGAGACTAGAGGTGTGTATTTCCTAAAAATACCAAATCTTTTTACATTGTTTTAGGCTACAACAAAACATCTTACATCTCAACATGTTGTGCCTGTATCAAAGTATTCTATGGCAAGATGCCACTGCATTAGCACTGCATTACAGGCACACCAAGCATGAATATCTGTCAAATTCCACAGTGAGTTATAGATGTTTTAATGTAACTTTAGTTCAAAATGTATGGAATCTGAGAGTGGCAATGCATGGAACTGAGCAAACACAAGGAGATGATGGACGGAGCGCTGAAACTTTTCAGACACTCAGCCCCAGTCACAGAACTTCGTTGAATCCATCATCATTCTTTAGCTCACTTCACCACCCCAGTTCAGACCCAGCTATATGAACTGAATGAAGGAACTGACCTTGCTACTAAGTAAGAACTTAAACAGCTGTTGCAGTAATTCCAAAGGCATAGGCATTGAAACAGTGTCTGCATGTTTAATATCCATGTGTGATGTCAGAGGGTACCAGCTAGTGACACAAAATATGAGGAGGTGGGAGCCTCACTACATGGGAAACAGCGTCAGCTAAACTAGAACATGCCTCCGATAACTGACCCCTTTTAGGAAGCATAAGCCAGCTGAACAAACGAATTTTGCCGTCGCAAAATACTGCGGTTCACAAAATCACATGGTGTGCAATTGCAAAATAGTATTCTAAAATATACAAAACTCCTTTTTTCTGACTTGTGAAGGGGTAGGGGCTAAAAGAGGTGCCCTTCTCCTATTAAGAGTAACAATGGAATGTATCAATGAGTTGAGACCGTAATTGCGATCTCAAACCAATGATCAGATTCTGCCACTTCAAATGCAGTGGTATCCGATTGGTAAAGGGAAAACTAGCAGGACGCAGTGCTTAATTTGTAAAATATTAAGTGCCAGGGCTCTGACAAGGAGGCCACTGCAGCTTGCACCACCCATCGCCCTTGTCATCGCTGCTAAAACAACTACTAACCACCTCTCTCATATGTAAATGCAACAGTTCAGATTATTCCAGGTCCCCAAAGCTAAAGGAATGGCTGGGGAGGTAGGTATTAGCAATTTTAATGGATATTGGATTCTTAAATGACCCTTGTTCTGCTCATCTCTAAATTAGATAAGCACCGCCACCATGTGGTAGACTGTTCTAAGTTTGGTGTTGACAATCAGGTGCCGGTGCCAAGCACCAGAAACCAATTAAGTGCCAGTGCTGAGCACCGGAAAGCCCCGGCTCAAATTAAGCACTGGCAGGATGACTTACCTTTTGGAAATACTGTTTGACAGCATTCGGGTGAGGGGATGTTCCTAAATTGGGAACATTTTTTAAAAGTAGACCTGTCCCTTTAAGGACATGAATTGCTTTAAAATGACTGCCCCTTACACAGCACCATCTCTTTATTGCTGGCATAAAATAGGAGGCTGCAACCGCAAAAGTGTTTTGTGACCCACAACAAATGTAAATTTTGTGATGCAACCTATTGCAAATTGGTGCCATTGCAAATTGCATACCTGTTCGCAAACCAGTTGGTGCACGAATTGCCATCCTGGTTTACAAACGGGTCTGATGGACAAGAACATTCCGTTAAGGCTATTTTTTGTGATGCTGAAACTACGAATTGTGCCTAAGAAACTCCTATAAGATGTGGCAACTCCAACTACCTATTGATTCCTCATGTTTTACGAGACGATAATTAACTTCTGAGGCAATAATATACTCTCTATCTCAGGATATGATAGTTATTTTTTGCTAATGTTATTGTTTTCATTATGATTGGCTCTCAGAGAGAGTTATTAGCATGAATGATTAGATTCAAAATCCAGTAGTTCACTGCTGTGACATAGCACCGATGGGTAACAGAGCTTGTTAGCCACTATTGCTATGTCATAAAGAAATTCCAGGTTGCTCGTGCTGGGCTCTCTGGGAGCCTGTCAGAGCAATGCTAGAAAGCAGAGAGCACAGTTATTGGAGCAAAGGGAAAGGACAGAATGTGGTGGGGGTGGATTGCCGGAGACCATGAATAGTTTTTTAAAAATTTGCGACAGGGAGGAGAGGCCATGCTATATATGGTTCCCCCCCTTACTATTCTATGCAGCTGTTGAAAGCAGGGGCAGATGATTTTGGAGGCAATACATAACCTAAAATTAAAGATGGCTAAAAAGGGATTATGGCGATATTTTTCACCTCAGGGGTCTGAGTGACATAGACAACCCGAGCTTCGCTCTCCTTGTCTATTTCATCTCACTCAGAACCCTGCGGTGAAAAACACCCCCGTAATTCACGGTTACCCGTCTGTAATTCTAAATATACAAAAGAGAAAAGATGCAGCAAGTTAATAAAGCATATGGAAAAAGCGATAATTTCACTTTTGACATATTTAAAGGAGTTCAGGTTTTTAGGAATGTTGGCTTTGGTGCTGTAGGTAAAGTTGGGTAAGCTGTAAACTGAAGTAGAATATATTTCATTCTGATTCTATTTCCAGCAACTTTTATGACATAAGTAACTAAATCTTTATTGTCAATTAATAAAAATCATTACAATCAGGGGATATATAAAATACACTAGATTGATTAAAAGAATAGAGTTAAAAAGTACAGAGAGAAGCAGTGTCAAGTTCAGAACAAATATATTACTAGTATAACATGTCGTACTGGATCATTGATATCTCAAAAGTCCATCACTAAAATAGCATTCCGTTCTACTGTTTACATTTCATGTCATATTTTTATATTTCATTATTAAGACATAGCTCCTCTATATACTAGTAAGACCTTAAATACAAACAGTCATTGCCTCATTTCTTTGCACTTTTCTGTATTAAAGTGCCATCCTGGTTTTCATTCAAACTACTTTTACTAGAGTCATATTTCATGGGAAATAAAAAAAAAGGAAAAAAAATGGGCTTTGATCTGTAGAATGCCTCCGTGCTTCTGTCAAAGCAGGGCTAAATATGACATAAGATAGCACACTTCTAAATAATTTTCTTCGAAGAGAGATTGAAAAAATATAGGGGCATATTATCAAGCCCAATTTCGCCGCTTTAGCGGGCGTTTTCCGCCGAAAAGCGGCAATTTAAATATCGCTCTATCATCAAGGACACGCTAACGCGTGTTTCCTTGAGTTAGCAGCCGTCTTTTCTCCACTTTGCATGTCAGCGATTATTATCGCTAATGACATGCAAAGTGGGCGTTCCTCACAGAACAACATGGGTAAACATCGCTACAACTGCATCGCGATATTTACAAGGATGCCCCAGACCCGCGAATCGATGATCAAAGTCGCGCTAAGGCCCCTTTATCGCAGGATTTTAACACCTGCTATTAATCCGACTTAGCCATCTGTAAAATGGGAGGTGGATCTCAGGGCTAAGTCCACACCTGCCTATTATCAAGGTTTACATTATCGCAGGTCATTTTTCGCTGCTTTTCTCACGCTAATGCATGTTATCACCCTCTATCGCTGGATTTCACATCGCCTGGGTGAAAAGCGTTAATAATACATCGCTAACCCGGCGCTGAAATCCAGCGATAGACGGCGATAATGAAAATCGCGCTATGCGCGATTTGCGATAATTATCGCATGTGCTTGATAATATGCCCCATATTCTTTCAATATTATTTTTGTCGGCAAACGTTTGCTAAACCATTTGCCGGAGTGTTTGTGGAGAAGAACATGTTCATCTACACGGGGTTCCAGTGTTCATACACGATGTCAAGGTTCAATTCTATAATCTTGCTGGTCAGTGGCATGAGACATTTTTCTTGAAGAAAAACTGAAACAGCGACTCTGTATTTCGGATGGTAAGAGTGCACTTTGTATTTGTGTGTTGCAGTAGACCAATTGCATGACATCGCAGCGTCAAACTCTATGGCAATAATACTAAAAATATCACTTTGTTGGAGCGCAATTAACAGCTTGCTTGGTTCACCCTGCAATCATATACCCTCTAAGCTTTAAATGTATTGAAGGCTAAATACTCCTAACAGTTCGGAATTCAAACATGAGTGGCAGACATGCAAGATTTTAAGCTATCAAATACAGAGAGAATTAGATATTTAATAACAAACAGCATTTAACCATGCAGGTGTTTCTGCTTTGATCTGCACAACTGAGAACAGTCCTTACTAAAGCTAAGGAGCTAGCGCCTAGAGGAAACAATTCAGCACTAGGTTTCCCCGGAGCTCCACATGTTGCTTCCCTTCTCTGAGCACTGGCAATCACATAGCAGAAGGTGCATATTCTCGAACCACCTTTCAATGTACAAAGCAAAGAAGCCATATAGGGGGATATTCACAAGAATGGACGATAATTATCGCCAACCTAGGTTAACGCAATTTTACATAACGCCGTCTATTGCGGGAAACGAACGCCGTGTTAATGGCGTATTCTCAACACGCCGGCAACAGGCGATAGTATCCCGATAACGCGTCAAATGTCCGCGTTAAAATTACCGGGACGCCGATAAAAAAGGGAACGTGAAAAAGTGGCGATGGGCCCAACAGCGATAAAAACATCAGCGATAAGCAGCGCCAGGCTTGCTATTCCCACGTCAGGCAAGAAAAATCACTATAAAAGCTGCAAAAAAAAAAAAAAAAAAACTACTGAGAAGCACCATGGAGGAAGCTGGAGCAACTACAGAGGCCAACGAGAACCCCACAAACCCCCCGGAGGACCAGCCAGGGACATCGGGGAAGGAGAAGGGCAAGGAGAAGAAGAAGAGGAACCCGCGATTCAGCCCGCAGGAAATCAAGATCCTGATTACGGAGGTGATGGAACACCACCAACAACTGTTCATCACCTCCACTGTGTCATTGGCAACGAAAAATGCAATATGGCAGTCCATCTTGGCCAAGGTGAATGCAGTCGGAGTGAAGAGAAGGGAAGTGGACGACTGCAAGAAGCGCTGGAATGATGTGAAGCGCAAAACCAAGCTGAAACTCGCTAACAACCGGAAAGCAGCAATGCAGACTGGAGGTGGGAGTCCAGCGCCACAGCAGGAGCTGGATGAGATGGAGGAAATGGTGTCCACAGTCATCAGTGGGGAGACGGTGGCAGGAGTTGGGGGACCGGACACTGCTCAACATGACCTGACCCAACAGCAACAGGGTGAGTAACGACCAGGGACTGGGGGGACGGGGGAGATGGGCACAATGGCACACATGCACAATTAAGTATAGCACAGTGCACACCCACAATGACTCTGGATCATGTCCCTGATCTCCTTGGCATACTGCAGCACACATAGAAACAGCAAGTAGGCCCCCGTCGACAATGTGCCCAGAGGGGGCCCTCCCCCACACCACTAATCTCACAACAAACCCATGCACATGTGCTGAACCCAGCAAAGCTGCGGGTCCGTGAGCCACACTGACAATGCAAGTGACACTGCATGACGATTAGCATGGCTGCAGTCCAATTATCATGACATGGTGCACGCCACGACACTGAGGTGGCTGAGTGTGGACCACATCCGTAAAGGAGCAGGTCACACTCTGACACATCCACGTGCACAAACATCCCCATACGTCAATGTTAGACTTGGCACCATTGGCGTGGGTCTCCCTTCCATTTTTTTTGCTGTTGCCTCTTATGTTTTGCTGGTTTTAGATGCTTTTGGGCACTGTGCCACTGCTGTTCAGTGCCACAGTGCAAGTGCTCCCTACTGTAAATTGTGGTATGGATTAGTGACTCCATGATTGGATGATTGGTTTACTTGTCAGTCCCTAGTACAGTGCACGGAGTGTGCCCAGGGCTTGTAAATCCAATGCCACTGGTGGGATTGCAGCACTGGTTGTGCCACCCACAGAAGCGGCTTGTAAATGTGTCTCAGGCCTGCCATTGCAGAGCCTGTGTGCAGTCTGTGACTGCCATGTCGACTTGGCAAGTGCACCCACTTGCCAGTCCCTAAACCTTCCCTTATCTTCATATCAGACACCCCTAAGGTAGGCCCAAGGGCAGGGTGCATTGTAAGTATAAGGTAGGACATGCCCTGGTGTGTGTGGCATGTCCTAATAGTGAATTACAGCCATTTTCGTTTTTCACTATTGCAAGGCTACCTGTTCTCCATAGGCCAGAATGGGCAGTTTGATTATTACACCTTATAATCCTAACTGACCCAGAGAACATGGTAGAAAAACGAATTTAGTATGCCTGAACTCAGAATGATAAAATACATCTTTTAGTGAAGTTGGTTTTAACATTCTTTGTTTGAAAATACCACTTTTAGAAAGTAGGTATTTTCTTGCCTAAACCATCCAGCTGCCTCTGCTCAGGTTGTGTATTGTGTGTCTGGGTTTGAGTGACAGGGGCTGGGGGATTCCAGGAGGCAGGGTGAGTCAGCACTAGGCTGAATAGGTCTGCCTGAAGGAGGATGGGTGGGAGGAGTTGCACCTGGGTCTGAATAGGGCTGTGCCTGCCTTCCACAATGCTGGCTCCACCTCCTGCCGGGCGTCTGATGGCTCTGCCCCTCACTCTCAAAGGAAAGAAGGAGTCAGAAAAACAAAGTGCTCCAGGACTGACCAGAACTGGTTTGGACTAGGCAAAGGCCTCTCTGCCTTCAGAGAACAAAGGGAAAAGGTGTATAAAAAGGGGACCCAGACCCCTAGGAAATTAGATCACTTCTGGGAAATCAAGAAACCTGTTGCCAAGGAGAAGAACCGGAGAAGCTGAAGGAGGAGTACTGCCCCTGTGCTGTTTTGCTGATTGGGGTTGGCCTGCAGTGGTTGCTTTCTGCCAAGGACAGGAGAAAAGACTTTGCTGTGCTTTGTCATCTTGAAGAAGAGAATCTCCAAGGGCTTGAACTAGAGCTTGCCTCCTGCCTGAAGTCACAGGGACACAAAGACTTCACCCCTTCTGTTTGCCTGCATCTGGAACTGCTGTTTTAGCTGCTAACAGAGGGAAATTGCAACACCGACGCCGACGAGCGACGCCGTAACCTGCACCGAAGCCGTGGGCACCGCTCGTGAAGAGCACGACGCACCGCCCGACTTGCACCGTAGGCCCGACGCCTGCCGACGCCGTGCGACATCGACTCCGAAGCCGCCATCGAGGCCGCTGCCTGCACCGGGAGCCGAGGACACCGCTCGTGACGCTCACGACGCACCGTCCCGACTCGCACCGCAGCCCCGACTTCACCGACGCCAGGGCTTCATCATCGCGGAGCCGATCTCGACGTGGGTGACCCCCGAATCCATCGACGCCGCACCATCGTAAGGAACCGACGCCCGCCGCCATCCGTGACGTCACCTCCCCGACACAGTAAGGAACCGACGCTCACCTCCCTGCGCTGCAGTAAGGAACCGAGACATCACCTCCCTGGGGTCGTAAGGAACCGACGCCGCCGGCGCCAACGAAGCATCACCTCCCGACGCCGTGCACCGTCTTTGTTGTCATCGAATTCCAGGTACTGTTCTTTGGGGGTCTGCTCGACTCCGGGCCCGACGCCGCGCACCTCGCGGTCGGCGCCGTACTTTGGGATTTCCACCGGTCACGACGTCGTGATAACTCCAAGTGGAGTTATTTGTTGCTACAAGCTTTATTTGATTGACTATCCTATTTTTGAAGATAACGTGAACTGTCTCTATCATTTTAAGTCTATTTTTGATTACAGTATTGTGGATTTTTGCTATTGGGTCTTGTGATAAGTCTATATAAAGATTACTTATTTTTACATAAACAACCTGTGTGGTGTCCATCTGTAGTGTTTTCACTGTATTACTGTATGTGGTCACAAATGCTTTACACACTGCCTCTGAGATAAGCCTGTCTGCTCGTGCCAAGCTACCAGGGGGTGAGCAGGGGTTATTTTAGGAGTGTTTCCCTTATCCTGACTAGAAGCAAGGGTCCCTATTTGGACAAAGGTGCAAACCATTGCCAACTAGAGACCCCCAGTTCTAACATTGGTGGCAGCGGTGGGATTTGGACTTGCATTTGTGATTCATATACAGTGATTGGTGTACACTACTAGTGAGTGCAGACCAATACGCGACCACATACCTTTTGATAGGACTTTTTTTCCTTGGAACCTTTATTTTTGTTGAGAACTGCCAATTTTCACCATGAGCAAAAAAGGATCCATTGCACCTGCAGATATTGAATTTGAAGAAGATAGGGTTGATACCTACACTGTGCCAGAACTCAAAGCTGTTTGCAAAAAGTTTAAAATCTCTATGAGAGGCCTCACCAGGAAGGAGGAGTTTCACAAGGCACTGAGAGCCTGGTTGGAAGCACGGAATGCCAGTGGGCAGTCCGAGGAGCCTGTGGAGGAGGCAGAGAATTTAGATGGGCAGCTTGAGGGGCCATTGGGCTTAACTGGGAGGAGAGCGCCTTCCAGGGAGGGCAGCAGTGTTTCTCAAAAGGGCCTGTCTCCAGAGGAGCTGGAGGACAGGGACAAAAGCAGGATGCATGAAATGGAGATGGCCAAACTGAAACAGGGAAGCCATGATAGCCTTGAGCATAAGAAATTGGAGTTAGAAAGTAAGAGGTTGGCTATGGAAGAAAAGAAGATGCTTTTAGAGCATGAGAGAGTGGTGAGGGAGCTAGAGCTAAAGGCTAGAAGCCTAGAAATCACTCCTCTGGTGGCAGCACACCTCCAGTGCCTGTAGAAAGTAGAGTGTACATCCCCAAGGAGGTTATTAAGGATTTCATGAAGGGGGAGGACATTGGGCAATGGTTTAAAGCATATGAGATCGCCATGACATCACACCGGGTCCCTGAGAAGGATTGGGGAGCGGGGTTGTGGGGCCGCTTTGCAGGTGAGGGAAGGGAAACCTTGCTAGCCTTGCCCACAGTGGATCAGATGTCCTATGCCCACCTGAAGGAAGCTTTAGTGGCAAGGTATGGGTTAACTCCAGAGCTTTATAGGCAGAAGTTTAGGAACTGCAAAAAGCTGGAGTCTAGTACCTGGGTGGAGTATGTGTCTTATTTTTGCAGAGCATTGGATGGATGGGTGAAGGGTAGCAAAGTAAATGACTTACAGGAGTTCTATGATTTAATCGCATGGGAGCACTTGTCCAGTAGTTGTTTTCCAGAGCTACGCCAGCACCTAGTTGACAGTAAGCTGACTAATCCTAGGAAGCTTGCTGAGGAGGCGGACCGCTGGGTCAGTACCCGGGTCCACAAGGGTCTTGTGGGAGACTCCGCCAAAGGTGGGCAGGGTCCCCAGCAGAAGAGTGGGGGGACAAGGGTAAACAGAAGGAGTTCCAAAAAGGGCCCCAAAGTAAACCCCAAGGGAACCAAGGTAAGGGTTCCCAGCCTCCCACTGAGAAAAGACCATGGGTCCCAACAGATAAGTCTGTTCAGAAGGGGCCCAAAGCATGTTTTAGTTGTGGTCAGGTGGGTCACTTTGTAGGAAGTCCCAAGTGTCCCAATACTGTGACCACTGCACCCCTGGTGCACCACCCCGGCAGATGGCTAGTGTAGCCCTGGGGAGGAGTTGGGTGCCCAAGGTGGGTGGGGTCCCGCAGAGATGTCCCTGGTCTCTTTAGGAGACAGTGAGACGGTCCCTAGGACCCAGCTGCCTGATAACACTAAGAAATACAGGCAGTGGGTGACCATCAATGGCCATAGGGTGGAGGCTCTGAGAGACACCGGGGCCAGTGTGACAGCTGTCAGTTGTCGGCTGGTGTCTGAGGAGCAGGTGGTCCCCAATGTATTCTACCCTGTAGTTGCCGCTGACAACTCAGAGAGCCACTGCAAGGTGGCCCAGGTTCCCTTTGAGTGGGGGGTCTCAGGTATCCTTCAAGTAGCTGTGAGGCCAGCCATGCCTGTTGACTGTCTGCTAGGCAATGATTTGGAGAGCTCCCTTGGGCGAAGGTGGAGCGGAGGTCTCATTTGGAGATGTTGGGTCTGCCAGAGTGGGCGTGTGTGACCACTCGGTCAATGGCAGCCGGTAAGTGGTATTCAAGAGGACCTGGAGCCTGGAAGAAGGGCCCAGGTGCCTGCCTTAAAGAGAGGAGGCAGGGGCGCGGAAACCGGCCCTCGAAGTTCCCACGGTCCAGGAGGAGGCAGACCTTGAGGGGATGCCCTGGAACCTACAGGGGAACAAGTGGCTGAACTGGGGGACCTGCCTGAGCTGACCCATTGGCAGCAGGAAGGAGGCCCCTCCAGGGAAGAATTCTGCGAGGAGCAGAACAAGTGCCCTTCTCTTGAGGGCTTGCGGCAACAGGCTGTAAGCCAGGCAGCAGGTGATCAGTCTGGATCACACTGGATCTACTGGGAGAATGGTCTCCTGTATAGTGAGCCTAAGGTTGCTGAGCCTGGGTCAGCCCGTGTGCTGGTGGTACCCCAGCGCTTCAGAGCCTTCCTACTGGGTCTGGCTCATGATGTGCCTTTAGCAGGACATTTGGGGCAAGACAAGACCTTTCAAAGGCTTGTCACCCACTTTCATTGGCCCCAAATGCGCAAGAGTTCAGATACTCATTGCAGGACCTGTCAGACTTGCCAGGCAAGTGGTAAGAGTGGGAGGAAGCACAAGGCTCCTCTCCAACCTTTCCCTGTTGTCAGCACCCCCTTTGAGAGGGTGGGTATTGACATTGTGGGGCCTCTGGATCCCAAGACAGCCATGGGCAACAGGTTCATCCTGGTCTTGGTGGACCATGCCACCCGGTACCCGGAAGCCATCCTCTTCGGACAGTGACGGCCCCCGTGGTGGGACGTGCACTGATGGGGATTTTCTCCCGTGTGGGGTTCCCCAAGGAGGTGGTGTCTGACCGTGGTACTAACTTCATTTCCAAGTATATGAAGTCCCTGTGGCAGGAGTGTGGTGTAACCTATAAGTTCACCACTCCTTACCACCCCCAAGGTAATGGGCTGGTTGAGAGATTCAACCGGACCCTTAAGGGCATGATTATGGGTCTGGAAGAACCCATGAGGCGTAAGTGGGACGTCCTCTTGCCATGCCTGCTCTTTGCTTACAGAGAGGTGCCCCAGAAGTCCTTAGGGTTCAGTCCCTTTGAACTGCTGTACGGCCATCCTGTAAGAGGACCTCTGAGTCTGGTCAAGGAAGGCTGGGAGGAAGCTCCCAGGAAAACTCCCCAGGATGTATTTAGTTACATGCTGGCCTTCAGAAACCAGACTCGGCGTTTCAGACAACTCGCTGAGGCGAATCTGGAAGCCAGCCAGGAAGAGATGAAACGTTGGCATGATCAGAATGCCACTCTGATCGAGTTTCAGCCTGGACAAAGGTGTGGGTCATGGCCCCAGTGGAGCCCTGTGCGCTCCAGGATAAGTGGACCGGACCATTTGAGGTGGTGGAGCGCAAGAGTGATGTCACCTACTTGGTGGACTTGCAGTCTCCCAGGAACCCCTTGCGGGTCCTGCATGTGAACCGCCTGAAGCCCCACTTTGAGAGGTCTGAAGTGGGCATGCTCTTAGCAACAGATGCTGGGATGGAAGAGGAGACTGAACCTCTTCCTGACCTCCTGTATGCAAAAGAGCAAGATGGGTCAGTGGATGGTGTGAACCTCTCTCCCACCCTGACCCCGGAGCAGCAGAATGACTGTCGCCAACTGTTGGGGCAGTTTTCTGATCTGTTCTCCCTGGCTCCCAGTATCACTGAATGGTGCATCCATGATGTGGATACTGGGGACAGTCCTCCTGTGAAGCATAAAACTTACAGAGTGACTGACAGGGTGAGAGCTTGCATCAAGGAGGAGGTCTCCAAGATGTTTGCCTTAGGGGTGATTGAGTCCTCTAACAGCCCTTGGGCCAGCCCAGTGGTCTTGGTCCCAAAGGCTGCCGCGCCTGGTGCCACACCCGAACTCCGGTTCTGTGTGGACTACCGAGGACTCAATTCAGTCACCAGGACTGACGCGCACCCCATCCCCAGAGCTGATGAGCTCATTGATCGGTTAGGGGCTGCCCGGTACCTCAGCACGTTTGATCTAACGTCTGGATACTGGCAGATCGCCTTAACTGATGGGGCCAAAGAGAGGTCAGCATTCTCCACACCAGATGGGCACTACCAATTCCGGGTGATGCCCTTTGGGATGAAGAATGCCCCTGCCACCTTTCAGAGGTTGGTCAACCAGGTGTTGGCTGGGCTGGAGGATTTCAGTGCCGCCTACCTGGATGACATTGCAGTGTTCAGCGCCACTTGGGAGGAACATCTGCACCACCTCTGGGAAGTGTTGAAGGCGCTGCGGAGGGCAGGCCTCACGATCAAGGCGAGTAAGTGCCAGATCGGGCAGGGTTCTGTGGTGTACTTGGGACACCAGGTAGGGAGCGGCCAGGTGGCGCCCCTACAGCCCAAGATAGATACCATCCTGGCTTGGGAACCCCCAAAACCCAGACAGAGGTGAGGGCCTTCTTAGGACTCACCGGGTATTACAGGAGGTTTGTCAAGGGGTATGGCAACATTGTTGCACCCTTGACTGAGCTGACTTCCAGGAAGCAGCCCAGGAAAGTGAACTGGACTGATGCCTGCCAAAAGGCTTTTGATGCCCTGAAATCTGCCATGTGCACGGCGCCCGTGCTTCAGGCGCCCAACTTCTCAAGGGAATTCATTGTGCAGACAGATGCTTCAGAGCATGGTGTTGGGGCTGTGCTTTCACAGATGAATGAGGAGGGCCTAGACCAACCTGTAGCCTTTATTAGTAGGAGGTTACTCCCACGGGAACAGAGGTGGAGTGCGATTGAACGTGAAGCATTTGCTGTGGTCTGGGCACTGAAGAAGTTGAGACCATACTTGTTTGGGACTCACTTCCGGGTTCAGACAGACCACAGGCCCCTCAGATGGTTAATGCAGATGAGGGGTGAGAATCCAAAACTGTTGAGGTGGTCCATTTCCCTACAGGGGATGGACTTTACGGTGGAACACCGCCCTGGTACAGAACACGCCAATGCTGATGGTCTGTCCAGATTTTTCCGCCTTAGTGATGAGAACTCCCAGGAGGAAGGGTAGTTCTCCCACATTTCAGCTGGAGGGGACACGTGTTAGACTTGGCACCATTGGCGTGGGTCTCCTTCCATTTTTTTGCTGTTGCCTCTTATGTTTTGCTGGTTTTAGATGCTTTGGGCACTGTGCCACTGCTGTTCAGTGCCACAGTGCAAGTGCTCCCTACTGTAAATTGTGGTATGGATTAGTGACTCCATGATTGGATGATTGGTTTACTTGTCAGTCCCTAGTACAGTGCACGGAGTGTGCCCAGGGCTTGTAAATCCAATGCCACTGGTGGGATTGCAGCACTGGTTGTGCCACCCACAGAAGCGGCTTGTAAAATGTGTCTCAGGCCTGCCATTGCAGAGCCTGTGTGCAGTCTGTGACTGCCATGTCGACTTGGCAAGTGCACCCACTTGCCAGTCCCTAAACCTTCCCTTATCTTCATATCAGACACCCCTAAGGTAGGCCCAAGGGCAGGGTGCATTGTAAGTATAAGGTAGGACATGCCCTGGTGTGTGTGGCATGTCCTAATAGTGAATTACAGCCATTTTCGTTTTTCACTATTGCAAGGCTACCTGTTCTCCATAGGCCAGAATGGGCAGTTTGATTATTACACCTTATAATCCTAACTGACCCAGAGAACATGGTAGAAAAACGAATTTAGTATGCCTGAACTCAGAATGATAAAATACATCTTTTAGTGAAGTTGGTTTTAACATTCTTTGTTTGAAAATACCACTTTTAGAAAGTAGGTATTTTCTTGCCTAAACCATCCAGCTGCCTCTGCTCAGGTTGTGTATTGTGTGTCTGGGTTTGTGAGTGACAGGGGCTGGGGGATTCCAGGAGGCAGGGTGAGTCAGCACTAGGCTGAATAGGTCTGCCTGAAGGAGGATGGGTGGGAGGAGTTGCACCTGGGTCTGAATAGGGCTGTGCCTGCCTTCCACAATGCTGGCTCCACCTCCTGCCGGGCGTCTGATGGCTCTGCCCCTCACTCTCAAAGGAAAGAAGGAGTCAGAAAAACAAAGTGCTCCAGGACTGACCAGAACTGGTTTGGACTAGGCAAAGGCCTCTCTGCCTTCAGAGAACAAAGGGAAAAGGTGTATAAAAAGGGGACCCAGACCCCTAGGAAATTAGATCACTTCTGGGAAATCAAGAAACCTGTTGCCAAGGAGAAGAACCGGAGAAGCTGAAGGAGGAGTACTGCCCCTGTGCTGTTTTGCTGATTGGGGTTGGCCTGCAGTGGTTGCTTTCTGCCAAGGACAGGAGAAAAGACTTTGCTGTGCTTTGTCATCTTGAAGAAGAGAATCTCCAAGGGCTTGAACTAGAGCTTGCCTCCTGCCTGAAGTCACAGGGACACAAAGACTTCACCCCTTCTGTTTGCCTGCATCTGGAACTGCTGTTTTAGCTGCTAACAGAGGGAAATTGCAACACCGACGCCGACGAGCGATGCCGTAACCTGCACCGAAGCCGTGGGCACCGCTCGTGAAGAGCACGACGCACCGCCCGACTTGCACCGTAGGCCCGACGCCTGCCGACGCCGTGCGACATCGACTCCGAAGCCGTCATCGAGGCCGCTGCCTGCACCGGAGCCGAGGACACCGCTCGTGACGCTCACGACGCACCGTCCCGACTCGCACCGCAGCCCCGACTTCACCGACGCCAGGGCTTCATCATCGCGGAGCCGATCCTCGACGTGGGTGACCCCGAATCCATCGACGCCGCACCATCGTAAGGAACCGACGCTCGCCGCCATCCGTGACGTCACCTCCCCGACACAGTAAGGAACCGACGCCTCACCTCCCTGCGCTGCAGTAAGGAACCGAGACATCACCTCCCCTGGGGTCGTAAGGAACCGACGCCGCCGGCGCCAACGAAGCATCACCTCCCCGACGCCGTGCACCGTCTTTGTTGTCATCGAATTCCAGGTACTGTTCTTTGGGGTCTGCTCGACTCCGGGCCCGACGCCGCGCACCTCGCGGTCGGCGCCGTACTTTGGGATTTCCACCGGTCACGACGTCGTGATAACTCCAAGTGGAGTTATTTGTTGCTACAAGCTTTATTTGATTGACTATCCTATTTTTGAAGATAACGTGAACTGTCTCTATCATTTTAAGTCTATTTTTGATTACAGTATTGTGGATTTTTGCTATTGGGTCTTGTGATAAGTCTATATAAAGATTACTTATTTTTACATAAACAACCTGTGTGGTGTCCATCTGTAGTGTTTTCACTGTATTACTGTATGTGGTCACAAATGCTTTACACACTGCCTCTGAGATAAGCCTGTCTGCTCGTGCCAAGCTACCAGGGGGTGAGCAGGGGTTATTTTAGGAGTGTTTCCCCCTTATCCTGACTAGAAGCAAGGGTCCCTATTTGGACAAAGGTGCAAACCATTGCCAACTAGAGACCCCCAGTTCTAACAGTCAACAAGACATCTGCGGACAAACCATGCCCAAGAGTCCTAACTCCCACCAAGAGCCCAATTTACCCAAGTCTGCAACATCTCAGCACTGTATAAGCACAGAAGTGAAAGGCACACCGCCTGAAAGGGATAAGGGCCAGCAAAATCATAGCTGCAGGGGCGACTCTCCCACAATGCAGCACACACACATAAGAATCAGAGCACATCAACATTGACAACAATGTGGTACAAACTGCAACACTTTCACAGCAGAACAGAGGACACAACTGCTGCCGCTTGTGTGTAGAAACTGGCCAATCACATTTGGCATAGCAGGAAACTGTGAGATGATAATGTACAAGTACAACCTCACATCCCTGATGGTGTAGAAATGTCCACTGTCCTGCATCAAATAGGCATTTCCTCCCAAACAGTCACAATGTACATTGTCAATCAGTCTGTTTGTAAACTTGTCCAATGCGTGAACATACATGGAACACACTGTTAAACTGCATCTCCCCTTTACATTGCAGAGGGAGAATCAACACCTCCTGCAGAGCAGACCATACATCTCTTCACTGATGATGAAGAGGACCTCCACACCATCGACACCGATGCCCTCCAACAGCTCATGGACTTCCTCAGCACCCCACCCCCAGGAGCAGGGCAGCCCAGCTGCATTGAGGAGACCCCACCCCCTGCACAGACCACACAGCAGGAAGCACCCAACCCCACGGCTGTCTCCCAGGACCCCCACGACCAACACGTGGCATTCCAACGCCGTGTGTTAGAGGGCCAGAAGGAGATGGCTGATCAGGTGCAGGTGGGGTTCGACCTCATGGCAGCCAAACTAGATGCCATACGTGGGTGTCTAAGTCCCATCAGGGACCACTTACAGTCCCTAACGGACACCCACAGTCTGCTCCATGCTCTCCAACAAGCCATGGCTGACATCGCTGGAGTCATGACTCTGAGACAAGAACAACTGTCTAGTCAGAGTGGCTCCAGCGATGTCAGCCGGGAGTTGGGACACATGCGGAGGATCATGGAGAACATGGAGCGGATGCAGGCGGAAGGAATGGCTGCCACGGCTGCACACCAGCGAGATGTAGCTGGGATCTTCCATGCCCTGCAGATCCTCATCATGGCATTGCTGCCACAAGGACTGGTGCAGATGAATGCTGCTGCTACTACTCCAGCCACATCTCCGCCCCCTGATGTGTCAGTGCCTCACAGTGCGGCAGACAATCCACCTCCGGCCCCTGATGTGTCAGTGCCACACAGTGCGGCAGACATTCCACCTCCGGCCCCTGATGTGTCAGTGCCACACAGTGCTGCAGACAATCCACCTCCAGCCCCTGATGTGTCAGTGCCACACAGTGTGGCAGACATTCCACCTCCGGCCCCTGATGTGTCACTGCCACACAGTGCGGCAGACAAAACACCACCACCCACATGTGAGGCACATCACACATCAGAGGACGATGATGTGGATGATTCTGCCTTTGTGGTAAGAAGGAAGCGGTAGCATACATCTCCACCATATGGCCTGTTCCAGCTTGGTTCTGCCCTCTGCATCATGCCCTGGAATAACACCTTCCACTGTCCCCCGATACACTCTGCGACATTCACCTTGGCCCTCGACATGGACTGCCATATTTGGTTTGGTTACCTATGACACAGCAATCAGACTGCGGACTGAACTCTTTCTCTTCCGATGAACTTGTCAATCCCTAAAGGACTCCTGCTGGCCCTCCACGGGGCAACAATGTAAAGTGGAGTTTGCATGGTCATGTACTGGTCCAGCCTCAACACTCCACCGAATGTGATTAAAACATTCTAATTCACACAGATGTGTCATGTCTATGATCAAGCAAGCATGAAAGTATGGATGAATGTAGGGGCAGTGATTCCCAAAAAAGGTACTCCCTGGGAACTGATATCAATGCGCATGTTTGACCCTGACCCAGATAGGCAGTTAGATGACTGGGAATGTGTGAACTAGCTGTGGCCTCATTGCTCCTAAACAACAATCTCGCAAATTTCCCAACTTAGCCCCACGTCAATGTAGGAAATAGGGCTGTGTGTAAAAAAGTAAAAGTCAAAGTTATGTGGATGCCACAGCTCGGAGCAATGATATGTTTGAGTGTGCAGCGGTTGGACTCCTGGGATGGTCTGTGCGTAAGTGTGAAGGTCATTCCATGCAAGAGAACTGCGAGGAAGGACTTCTGTGTGTGGGGTGTTTATACGTTGGTCTTTGGTTAGCACTGTGCGTAGTGTGTGAGTCGTCATCAGCTGCTATGGTATCTCTCGGGGTGCCGGGCGCATGCAATTCCAAGGTCGGAGGTGCAGATGTGCTACCGCCTTCTAGTTCAGACAAAGGAGCTTTCATCCCTAATGTGAGTTTGTCATCTGCTTGCATTCTGGAAATGTGATGTGGATGGGGGGGTGGGATGTCACTGCTTCGCCTTCCGGCACGGTTGAACCCTTACCAGCCATGTACGTGCCCTCACGGTCAATTTTGCATGCTCTGATGTAGCAGTGGTGTTTTGCTGCAGTCTGACAGTGATGGGTACATGTAGCTGTGAGGAGGCGCGTGACTTCTCACCTTGCACCTATTAGCTGACACTGTTCACTACTATTGATGGATGACGTCCGTGTACACATGTGATCTGTACATGGCACATATGTCCAGGGGACACCTTGGTGTGTTCCACACAAGGTATTCCTGCTGGCTTTTTGGCTGGTGTGCATCTCCCATGTTGCTGAGGTGTTCACTGTGCCCCCATCCTCCTTACGTCCATGTCGCTCATGTTGTGGGACTTGAGTCACAGGGTGCATCTCTGCATCAGGGTGGTTCATATTTGACCCCAAATGACACCCTGTTGTCTTTTTTTGAACACCAATGACAGCCTTCATGTCATGTTTTGTGTTGGATGAGCAACAACTTTCTGCAATTAAACGCAGATAAAACAGAAATAATGTTGTTTAAAGATGCAGTGACCAGCTGGTCACCGTGTTGGTGGCCAGAGGAACTGCGCCCTGCACCATCCCCTAAACTAGTGGTTAAGAACCTGGGTGTGCTAATTGATAGCAAACTTAATCTGGATGAACATATAGCTGCAACTAAACGGACATGCTTCCATGCTCTCAGCCTGCTCCGCAAAGTTTTTCATCTTCTCCCTTCTTCCACACGAAAAACCTTGGTACATGCTATGGTCCTCAGTCGACTAGATTACAGCAATGCTCTGTTGATCTCTGCTAAGACAACCTCCTTGAGCAGTTTACAAGTGGTCCAGAACACGGCGGCCCGCCTGGTAACCAGTGCACCCTCCCGAACTCCTTCAGGCCCCCTGCTACGTAAATTACACTGGTTGCCCATACGCAAAAGAATTGAATTTAAAATTGGCTGTTTGGTATTCAAAGGCCTTAACAAAATGGGACCGAGATATCTAGCGGATAAATTGGTTATATACACACCTTCGCGTACCCTTCGATCAAAAGATAAGGGTTTTCTCATCGTCCCGCGCATAAAACAAACCAGATTGGGAGGCAAAGCGTTCTCCTACCTAGCCCCACAAATCTGGAACCAGCTACCTTTGGACATCTGCCAATGCACTAACTACTTGATCTTTAGGAAAAAACTCAAAACATCACTCTTCTAGCTTTTGTGCCTCACTCTAGTCGTCCTTAGCGCGGAGATACCCCATCCGGGGTGATTCATGCGCTTTATAAATGACATAAATAAATAAATAAATACACATGTGATACGCTGATGAGTGGGATTACGTACTACATTTGACACCCTGAAATGGCATTCCGAATACGTGACACCCTGAACAGCCTCTCTGTACAGAGGTGACATACCCACCCTCTATTTGCTATTTCTGAGATTGTTAGCACTTAATGTTGCACTTACACTTGTCAGAGTGATATGCTAATGCAGAGGACTGACATGCACACAGGGAATGTGTGTTGCAATGAATTAATTTGCACATGCTGTTCATGTGGTCATTTTGTACTGTTCAATGATTGCTAAGGACAGTCACAATGTGACGTGCTCATGCGAATAAATTGTTAATGATTGTGTTCCTTCGGGCTATTCCTGCTGCAGCTGCAGTGGGGTGTGGTCCACCTGCCTCATCTTCCTCATCATCGTCTGGTGCATCTGGCACTTGGATCCATGGGGCATTGGTGCGTACACATATGTTGTGCAATACACAACATGCAATGATCATCTTGCACACTATTTCTGGGCTGTACAGGAGTCTTCCACCTGTGATGTCCAGGCACCTGAAACGTGACTTTAACACGCCAAATGTGCGCTCAACAATGCCCCTGGTGCGTTTGTGGGCCACATTGTACTGCCTCTGGGCCGGGTTGTTCGGGGCTCGGAGGGGTGTCATCATCCACGGGCAGAGTGCATATCCTTGATCACCTGTGAGAGGTAAGTGAGATTAGTGTAAATTGGTGGTTCTGTATGCTGTGTTTGCAGACTTACAAGTTTTGTGGTGTGTGATTTGTGTGACTTTGCTTCTGGCAAATGTGGGGGATCAATGTGTATTACGTAGCCTCACAGCTGCTCCTCCCTCCCCCCGAGCCTATTTACTTGTGTGCGCTGCGCGGTTGCATCCCTTGCACTCCTGCGGCACACCATTGTCATGCCTGTCTGCGCATGTTGCAAGCCTGACAACAACACTGTGATGTTGGCCGTTGGAGGTGGGTGGCCACGTGTGTGTAGGCCTATGGTAAGGATAGGGTGGACACAGATGTGGAGTTCAGGCCTGGCTGAACTCGTGCTGCGATTGAGGCTAGGCCTTTGGCTCATGCTGCGGCAATGAAGATACACACACAACAGTTGGCATGTATGAGCCAAGACCCCAAGCGGTCTTGCGCTCCTTTATTTATCCATTCGGGCAAGCCCGCCCTCCGGGTGCATGCTACATTGCAAGATTGTCGATTAAGGGCCGAGTGGCGCCGACACTACAACAGAGACACACGCCATAGTTACTTTTGTGGCCAGCCCGGAACTGAACCACGCCCAGAGCCCGGAACTGAACCACGCCCAGAGCCCAGGACTGAACCACGCCCAGAGCCCCGGGCCATTTCTTCACACTCCTCACACGCCTACGCGTGGGCCGCCGCCGCGGCGCCGGGATGTCGTGCACTTCGGAGTACGTCACCAGACGTTCCAGCCAGGCTTTCCAGCGGCCTACCTGGGACGGGGGTGGCCCGTGACTGTGAAGGGCTCCAGTGGCGTTACCGAGGACATGCTGTTGGCTGCTGGAGGCGGACTTGTGGGGTAGCCCCACAGGACGATGACTTGCGGTGCACTGAGGTAGGCCCACCTGAAGAGCTGAGCGGGTGTGCAGCCTGCGATGATGCAGTAGGCCTGGAGGCTTGACGGTGACTTGTGGTGTACAGAGGTAGTGGCACCTGAGACACTGCGTCCGGCTCGGGCCTACCGCCATGTGGCGATGACTTGCGGTGCACTGAGGTAGGCCCACCTGGAGAGCTGAGCGGGTGTGCAGCCTGCGATGATGCAGTGGGCCTGGAGCCTGGATGGTGACTTGTGGTGCACAGAGGTAGTGGCACCTGAGGCACTGCGTTCGGCATGGGCCTACCACCAAGTGGCAATGACTTGCGGTGCACTGAGGTAGGCCCACCTGGAGAGCTGAGTGGGTGTGCAGCCTGCGATGATGCAGTGGGCCTGGAGGCTGGACGGTGACTTGTGGTGCACAGAGGTAGTGGCACCTGAGGCACTGCGTCCGGCACGGGCCTACCGGCACGTGGTGATGACTTGCGTTGCACTGAGGTAGGCCCACTTGGAGAGCTGAGTGGGTGTGCAGCCTGCGATGATGCAGTAGGCCTGTGGGACGGACTGGAATGGATTTGTCTGAGGCCTGCTGGACCGCAGTGTAGGCCAGAGGGAGCAGTCAGCACACACAGAACTCCACGGTGTGGTGCCCCAGGGTGCGCTGGGGGTCTGTTGCGCAGAAGCCAGCGATCGGCTGAGGAGGCTGCCAAGCTCGCGGGCCTCGGGCTTGAAGATTGCACCGTCACATGGTGGGCCCTCTTGGAGACACGCCGGTGGCGGCAGGTGAGCAGTGAGGCCTGGGTGCGCAGGGGCGGGCAATCACTGCTGGGCGCCGGACGGGTCGGGGGACCAGCAGGCTGGGGTGCAACAGGCGCACAGGATCGCGCAGGCACCACCGGTCACAGCGGCGGACTCGTGGCAGGGTGAGGGGCGCCGCCCTGGCAGACACGCCCCTGCAGGCGATGACGAGATGTGCGCCGGGTGGCGTGTGACGTAGCCACCTCGTCGCTGGTGAAAATTTGGCCGTGGAAGGTGGTCGGCCACGTGTGTGTAGGCCTATGGCCAGGATATGACGGACACAGAGACACATGCAGTAGTTACTTTGGTGGCCATCCCGGAAGTGAACCACGCCCAGAGCCCCGGGCTATTTATTCACACTCCTACGCTGGACTGTCGTAGGCCGGCCCAGCCCACTACGCTTACGCTTACAGGGGGGGGCGACATAGCTACATGTCCAAGGTCTTCCCCACTGCCTGAGGTAACATGGTTGCGTCCACTGTCCACAACACTACAAACACCAGCGGTGTATGTCCACATGGACATGTCTGTGCTCTACATGCTCAAGACTGTCCAGCACATCACCGCCACACTTGGCATTGTGTACATTCTTATTCATGGGTCCCTTGCCTCCTTCGCACATTCTTGGTTCCCACCTCTCCCCACATTCTGCAATTGTGTGGCAGAGGGGCTATGCCTTTGTGAATGGTTTGTCTACATGTCTGGCCCCTGTTACCACAGTTACTTGTGTTGTCGTGTCTGTTAGGTGGGCATGTTGGTTGGCATGTTGTATGTGATTTTGTTACTTGTGCATTCCCACAGTTGTGAGTTGTATGATTGTGGAGTTGAGGTGTGTGGTGTGTTCCGTTGGTACTTACCAACGAGCAGTGCATTTCCATAGGTGCCATCCTGAAAGCGCTGGTTGATGATGGACTGTCGGAAGATGTAGGAATCATGCACACTGCCTGGGAAGTTGGCGACGACATTGGTGAACAGTCCCCGGTGGTCCACTATTGCCTGCACATTGATGGAATGCGTGTGCTTTCTGTTGCGGTAATTGTGTGCAGTGTCGGCAGGGGGCACAAGTAGGACATGTGTGCAGTCAATTGCCCCTAACACGTGCGGGAAGCCAGCTATGGCGTAGAAGCCTTGCTTGGTCTCCAGCTGTTCCTGCGCAGTGTGGGGGAAGTGAAGGTGCTGGGGTATCAGGCTGATGATGGCATCCAAGACAGGTGTGAGGAACTTTGATAGGGCTGGCTGTGAGACTCCTCCGACTCTGGCAGTTGTTGGTTGGAAGGTACCAGAGGCCAACAAGTGCAGCACAGCCAGCAGCTTTGTCTGCAGAGTTGTGTTGGTACCGTCAGCCTGTGGGCAATGTGGGTCAGGATGCGGAGGATGGTTGTCCTTTTGAGCCTGTAGTGGGCAATGACATCCTCTGGCGTTAAGTCTCTGAGGCTGGTGCGTTTTCGGAAGGTCCGCTGTCTTGTTCTGCGCTGCCTCGTTGGCAGTCCGGGGGGGTGGTCCTGGGGGTGGGAGTGGTCCTGGGGGTGGTGGCCCTCTTGGGTCTCCAAGCTGCATGATTAGTAGCTTCATGGCATCTGTTGGTCTTCAGATGTGGCTCTGGGCTGGGCTCCCTTTATACTGCAGGTTTTCGTCCTACTTAAGACCAGAAAAAAGCAGGTCTTAAGTCCCTGCTGCTAACATGCCTTATCGCCTGTTTTTGGTCTGCATCGCCGATGTGGCTGGTCGGTGAGAATATCGCGAACGGGAACGCCTACTCTGCATATAATTAGCGTTAGTTGTCACTGTCAGCCTTGGCGACGTTTTTAGCGGCAGCTATCGCAGGTAAACTGACGATGTCGGCTGTTTGCGCAGGCTTGTGAATAGGACGATAAATCTATCGCCACTTTCGTCGCGGAAAGTGCCGCTAATTCGGCGATGAGTCCTTGAGAGTATGCCCCATAGTTTGAATTGCTTTCTTATCTTAGCTACCTTGCTAGCTAGTAGCTGTCCATCTGTTTTCCCAAGGTCATATTCTTTTGACCTTTCATAGCATTATAACAATGGTTCAGAGACTGAAAGATTCATCTGCATCTCAGTGGAATGAATGGGGGCCATTGAGTGGCTACGCCATTATGGACGAGAACCGCCATTCTTGGACTGATAGTATCGAAAGAAATGACTGAATCTTTCGAGCACAAACCCTTTCAGGAAGGTTTTAGAGGCCATGTTACACAGTAGCTGTGCTCTGGGAGTTGTGTGCAGATAAGCAACTGGCACATTAGCCTTTGAATCAGGATTCATTGTCTGAGTCCTGAGTATATGTTGTATTTGCAACAATACAGACACACACACACATATATATATATATATTCACTGAAAAAACCATAGGTTTCAGGGGCGTTATAGTTAGTTGGACATTTCACTCGTAGAAAACCATAGAAATTCCCCCGTTATAGTTAGTTCAGCTAACTATAACTCGCGCGCCCGCAATGCACTGCTGATGACGTCACATATTACATCACTCATGACATGGTCAGTGACATCACTCATGACATCACTGATGACATCTCAAATGACATCACTGATGACATCACTGATGACATCATCCTTGTGATAGAGTGGCAGACCTCCTCTCACCCTAATATAACCTTTGATACACACACTCAAAAATACAAACTAACATTTTCAAAACAATGGACATACCAATACCAGTTACAACACACCTATTCAGTAATTCCAAGATCTACACACACATCCACTCATTCACCAACAGTCCCTATACAGTCACTCATACATGTACTCACTCATCATATGTACTCATACACCTATACATCCTGTTACACACCGCCACTCATCCATAGAGTTACTCACACACATAGTCACACATGCAAACAAAGTATCAAACATCCATTTACTTGCATATACAGTTATACACACACTACCACACTTACTTCTACAGAAACTTACATACTTACTCGCTTAAACAATCACTTATAGAAACACCTACTTATTTGTACAGGAACTCTTCCAATTTCTCACTCTCACATATACTCACTTATATACACCAATACTCACATATACTAGTTTAAAACATATGTAGTTACTCATAAAGACACTATTGAGACAGTCATTCACTCACTAACACACCCATACACATACTCATCCACCTATACAGTCCTGCACACATGCTGTCTTCAACACATACAAACAGTGAGTCACTCATTCATGCATCTATGCACTAAGTAATACCCCCACCGAACCATACAGACACTCATACTGATACTCAAAAAACCAACTAATAACCCATATAGACACTCATGTAGCTACTCACCAACCCATGCAGCCACTTATACACAAAGTGAGAGACTGATACAGATATTTTCATATTTAAACATTACTCACTAACCCATGTATTCACTAAGATACACTTAGTCAGTTATACAATCAATTTTACAAAACAAAATCATCCATTTAGACACTTATATACCCATTTATTCTTCCATCGACCTTAAGATTTACATATATAAAACATATTTAATTTTCAGAAAAACACACATTCACTGGATGATGTCATCAGTGATGTCATCAGTGATGTCATTTGAGATGTAATCAGTGATGTCATGAGTGATGTCACTGACCATGTCATGAGTGATGTAATATGTGACGTCATCAGCAGTGCATTATGGGCGCGCGAGTTATAGTTAGCTGAACTAACTATAACGGGGAATTTCTATGGTTTTGTACCAGTGAAATGTCCAACTAACTATAACGCCCCTGAAACCTATGGTTTTTTCAGTGAATTTCTAAGGTTTTTTAAATGCTAATTTCTAACTATAACGTGCCTGAAACCTATGGTTTTTTCAGTGAATTTCTAAGGTTTTTTAAATGCTAATTTCTAACTATAACGTGCCTGAAACCTATGGTTTTTTCAGTGAATATATATATATTTATTATACTTTGTATACATGTGAAAATGTCTTGGTCCCCTGTTTGCCTCGTTGGCACGGAAAAAATGGGTGGAACTGACGTCAGCACGCCGACGAGGTTCTCTTATGGCTCCGATGACGTCATACGGTGTCGCGAGCGGAGCCGTGCTATTATGACGTCCTCGTTGACGTGGGAGAGCTAGGAAAGAATTTCCGTGGAATGCTGGTGCAGGGGATATTCACCTAAGTGTTCAGGCTAGTCCTTTGGGAGCAACTGTTTATGTTGCCACTCCAGAAACCGAAACCAGTGATCCGAGGACAGAGGCCCTGCAGATGGCACACGAGGTGGGGTGCCCAGTCGTGTGCACCGGCGGGGCAGTGAAGTGACAAGCACCACAACCCACAAAAAAGGTAATGAGGGCACTGAATAACACAGGATCTTCTCTTTGTATCTGGCAGGAACAACGAAGTTAAAATGCCCTAGTACCAAAATGTAGAATTAGTGCTACAACGGTCTTCAAGAGGACCTGCGATGCCGCTTCTGCCTCCCGTACCCTGGAGGTGGCACATGGGTCACGCGGTACGGTCACACTGCGGTGGGACGCACACTCGTTGACCTCTCATGGCACTGCTCCACACTTCAGGGAGGATGCTTTCCATTAGCTATGTTTTCTGATGACATGTCGCGCCGGCCCCGTCCAACAACAGAACTCCTTTAGATCCAAACAGACTCTTCCACTCTCTCACCGGAAGTGAAACCAGGCCACGCGGACACTTTCACAATACAACAGCCGGGAATGCACTTTTCGGTAAATAAAACACATTCCTTCCTCCTAATTAATCAAATAAACGTCTCACTGAAGAACAGGGGCCAGCTTCGATCGGTAAACAGCCGTTACAACGACTTTCTTACTTTGTGATACCATTACAACGCATGCATTACCACGCATGCGTTGTACATCACAAAGTCATTACTATGCATTTTTTTAGAACGCATGGTCATTTACCACGCATGCCTTTACAACGAATTTTGTTGTAAAGGTATGTATGGTAAATGACCATGTGTTCTAAAAAACATGTAGACGATCCATGTCGTTGTAAGGAAACAGAGGCTGTTCCGTTTCCTCACAACGACGTGCACCGCCCCTCAGAGATGACGTGAAGCAGGAACCACGAGGAGAGAGGAGCCACGAGGAGTGAGAGGTAAGGGGGATTGGGCATGGGGTGGGGGTTTCTTTTCTAGGGTTTAGGGTAGTGCAGTGGTGTTTGGGTAGTGTAGGGGGTCGTGCTGGGGGTAGTGTTTTAGGGTTTAGGGTAGTGCAGTAGTGTAGGGGGTCATGCTGGGGGTAGTGTTTTAGGCTTTAGGGTAGTGCAGTGGTGTATGGGTAGTGTAGGGGTCGTGCTGGGTTAGTGTTTTAGGGTTTAGGGTAGTGCAGTGGTGTTTGAGTAGTGTAGGGGGTCATGCTCGTAATAGTGTTTTAGGGTTTAGGGTAGTGCAGTGGTGTTTGTGTAGTGTAGGGGGTCATGCTGGGGGTAGTGTTTTATGGTTTAGGGTAGTGCAGTGGTGTTTGGGTAGTGTAGGGGGTCGTGCTGGGGGTAGATTTAGGGTTTAGGGTAGTGCAGTGGTGTTTGGGTAGTGTAGGGAGTCGTGCTGGGGGTAGTGTTTTAGGGTTTAGGGTAGTGCAGTGGTGTTTGTGTAGTGTAGGGGGTTGTGCTGGGGGTAGTGTTTTAGGGTTTATGTTAGTGCAGTGGTGTTTGGGTAGTGTAGGGGGTAGTGCTGGGGTAGTGTTTTAGGGTTTAGGGTAGTGCAGTGGTGTTTGTGTAGTGTAGGGGGTAGTGCTGGGGGTAGTGTTTTAAGGTTTAGGGTAGTGCAGTGGTGTTTGGGTAGTGTAGGGGTTCATGCTGGGGGTAGTGTTTTAGGGTATGGCAGTGGTGTTTGGGTAGTGTAGGGGGTCGTGCTGGGGGTCGATTTAGGGTTTAGGGTAGTACAGTGGTGTTTGTGTTGTGAGGGGGTCGCGCATCGGGTAGTGTTTTAGGGTTTAGAGTAATGCAGTGGTGTTTGTATAGTGTAGGGGGGTTTAGGGTAGTGCAGTGGTGTTTGTGTAGTGTAGGGGGTCATGCTGGGGGTTGTGTTTTAGGGTTTAGGGTAGGGCAGTGGTGTTTGTGTAGTATAGGGGTAGTGTTTTAGGGTTTAGGGTAGTGCAGTGGTGTTTGTGTAGTGTAGGGGGTCATGCTGTGGGTAGTTTTTAGGGTTTAGGGTAGTGCAGTTGTGTTTGTGTAGTGTACGGGGTCGTGTTTTAGGGTGTAGGGTAGTGCAGTGGTGTTTGGGTAGTGTAGGGGGTCATGCTGGGGTTAGTGTTTTAGGGTTTAGGGTAGTGCAGTGGTGTTTGGGTAGTGTAGGGGGTCGTGCTGGGGGTAGTGTTTTAGGGTTTAGGGTAGTGCAGTGGTGTTTGTGTAGTGTGGGAGGTCATGCTGGGGGTAGATTTAGGGTTTAGTGTAGTGCAGTGGTGTTTAGGTAGTGTAGGGAGTCGTGCTGGGGGTAGTGTTTTATGGTTTAGGGTAGTGCAGTGGGGTTTGGGTAGTGTAGGGGGTCGTGCTGGGGTAGATTTAGGGTTTAGGGTAGTGCAGTGGTGGTTGGGTAGTGTAGGGAGTTGTGCTGGGGGTAGTGTTTTAGGGTTTAGGGTAGTGCAGTGGTGTTTGTGTAGTGTAGGGGGTTGTGCTGGGGGTAGTGTTTTAGGGTTTATGTTAGTGCAGTGGTGTTTGGGTAGTGTAGGGGGTAGTGCTGGGGTAGTGTTTTAGGGTTTAGGGTAGTGCAGTGGTGTTTGTGTAGTGTAGGGGGTAGTGCTGGGGGTAGTGTTTTAAGGTTTAGCGTAGTGCAGTGGTGTTTGGGTAGTGTAGGGGTTCATGCTGGGGGTAGTGTTTTAGGGTTTAGGGTATGGCAGTGGTGTTTGGGTAGTGTAGGGGGTTGTGCTGGGGGTTGATTTAGGGTTTAGGGTAGTGCAGTGGTGTTTGTGTTGTGAGGGGGTCGTGCTGGGGGTAGTGTTTTAGGGTTTAGAGTAATGCAGTGGTGTTTGCATAGTGTAGGGGGGTTTAGGGTAGTGCAGTGGTGTTTGTGTAGTGTAGGGGGTCATGCTGGGGGTTGTGTTTTAGGGTTTAGGGTAGGGCAGTGGTGTTTGTGTAGTATAGGGGTAGTGTTTTAGGGTAGTGCAGTGGTGTTTGTGTAGTGTAGGGGGTCATGCTGTGGGTAGTTTTTTAGGGTTTAGGGTAGTGCAGTTGTGTTTGTGTAGTGTACGGGGTCGTGTTTTAGGGTATAGGGTAGTGCAGTGGTGTTTGGGTAGTGTAGGGGTCATGCTGGGGTTAGTGTTTTAGGGTTTAGGGTAGTGCAGTGGTGTTTGGGTAGTATAGGGGGTCGTGCTGGGGGTAGTGTTTTAGGGTTTAGGGTAGTGCAGTGGTGTTTGTGTAGTGTGGGAGGTCATGCTGGGGGTAGATTTAGGGTTTAGTGTAGTGCAGTGGTGTTTAGGTAGTGTAGGGAGTCGTGCTGGGGTAGTGGTTTAGGGTAGTCCAGTGGTGTTTGTGTAGTGTAAGGAGTCGTGCTGGGGGTAGTGTTTTAGGGTTTAGGGTAGTGCAGTGGTGTTTGGGTAGTGTAGGGGTCGTGCTGAGGTAGTGTTTTAGGGTTTAGGGTAGTGCAGTGGTGTTTGTGTAGTGTAGGGGGTCATGCTGGGGGTAGTGTTTTAGGGTTTAGGGTAGTGCAATGGTGTTTGTGTAGTGTAGGGGGTAGTGTTTTAGGGTTTAGGGTAGTGCAGTGGTGTTTGTGTACTGTAGGGGGTCGTGCTGGGTTCTAGTGTTTTAGGGTTTAGGGTAGTGCAGTGGTATTTGTGTAGTGTAGGGGTAGATTTAGGGTTTAGGGTAGTGCAGTGGTGTTTGGGTAGTGTAGGGGGTCGTGCTGGGGGTAGTGTTTTTGAGTTTAGGGTAGTGCAGTTGTGTTTGGGTAGTGAAGGGGGTCGTGCTGGGGGTAGTGTTTTAGGGTTTAGGGTAGTGCAGTGGTGTTTGGGTAGTGTAGGGGGTCGTGCTGGGGGTAGTGATTTAGGGTAGTGCAGTGGTGTTTGGGTAGTGTAGGGGGTACTGCTGGGGGTAGTGTTTTAGGGTTTAGGTTAGTGCAGTGGTGTTTGGGTAGTGTAGGGGTACTGCTGGGGGTAGTGTTTTAGGGTTTAGGGTAGTGCAGTGGTGTTTGTGTAGTGTAGGGGGTAGTGTTTTAGGGTTTAGGGTAGTGCAGTGGTGTTTGTGTAGTGTAGGACGTCGTGTTTTAGGGTTTAGGGTAGTGCAGTGGTCTTTGGGTAGTGTAGGGAGTCATGCGGGGTAGTGTTTTAGGGTTTAGGGTAGTGTAGGGGGTCATGCGGGGGGTAGTGTTTTAGGGATTAGGGTAGTGCATTGGTGTTTGGGTAGTGTAGGGGGTCATGCGGGGGTAGTGTTTTAGGGTTTAGGGCAGTGCAGTGTTATTTGGGTAGTGTAGGGGGTCGTGCTGGGGGAGTGTTTTAGGGTTTAGGGCAGTGCAGTGGTGTTCGGGTAGTGTAGGGGGTCATGCTGGGGGGAGTGTTTTAGGGTTTAGGGCAGTGCAGTGGTGTTCGGGTAGTGTAGGGGGTCGTGCTGGGGGAGTGTTTGAGGGTTTAGGGCAGTGCAGTCGTGTTCGGGTAGTGTAGGGGGTTGTGCTGGGGGTAGTATTTTAGGGTTTAGGGTAGTGCAGTGGTGTTCGGGTAGTATAGGGGGTCGTGCTGGGGAAGTGTTCTAGGGTTTAGGGCAGTACAGTGGTGTTTGGGCAGTGTAGGGGGTAATGCTGGGGGTGGTGTTTTAGGGTTTAGGGCAGTGCAGTGGTGTTCGGCCAGTGTAGGTGGTCTTGCTGGGGGTGGTGTTTCAGGCTTTAGTGCAGTGGTGTTCGGGCAGTGTAGGGGGTCTTGCTGGGGGTGGTGTTTCAGGGTTTAGGGCAGTGCAGTGGTGTTCGGGCAGTGTAGGGGGTCTTGCTGGGGCTGGTGTTTCAGGGTTTAGGGCAGTGCAGTGGTTTTCGGGCAGTGTAGGCGGTCGTGTTGGGGCTGGTGTTTCAGGGTTTAGGGCAGTGCAGTGGTGTTCGGGCAGTGTACGGGGTTGTGCTGGGGCTGGTGTTTCAGGGTTTAGGGCAGTGCAGTGGTGTTCAGGCAGTGTAGGGGGTCGTGCTGGGAGTGGTGTTTCAGGGTTTAGGGCAGTGCAGTGGTGTTTGGGGAGTGTAGGGGGTCGTGCTGGGGCTGGTGTTTCATGGTTTAGGGCAGTGCAGTGGTGTTCGGGCAGTGTAGGGGGTCGTGCTGGGGGTGGTGTTTCAGGGTTTAGGGCAGTGCAGTGGTGTTCGGGCAGTGTAGGGGGTGGTGTTTCAGGGTTTAGGGCCGTGCAGTGGTGTTCGGGCAGTGTAGGGGGTCGTGCAGGGGTGGTGTTTCAGGGTTTAGGGCAGTGGTGTTCGGGCAGTGTAGGGGGTCGTGCTGGGGGTGGTGTTTCAGGGTTTGGGGCAGTGCAGTGGTGTTTGAGCAGTAAAGGGGGTCGTGCTGGGGGTGGTGTTTCAGGGTTTAGGGCAGTGCAGTGGTGTTCGAGCAGTGTAGGGGGTGGTGTTTCAGGGTTTAGGGCAGTGCAGTGGTGTTCGGGCAGTGTAGGGGGTGCTGCAGGGGGTGGTGTTTCAGGGATTAGGGCAGTGCAGTGGTGTTCGAGCAGTGTAGGGGGTCATGCAGGGGGTGGTGTTTCAGGGTTTAGGGCAGTGCAGTGGTGTTCGGGCAGTGTAGGGGGTCGTGCTGGGGCTGGTGTTTCAGGGTTTAGGGCAGTACAGTGGTGTTCGGGCAGTGTAGGGGGTCGTGCTGGGGCTGGTGTTTCAGGGTTTAGGGCAGTGCAGTGGTGTTCGGGCAGTGTAGGGGGTCGTGCTGTGGCTTGTGTTTCACGGTTTAGGGCAGTGCAGTGGTGTTCGGGCAGTGTAGGTGGTCGTGCTGGGGCTGGTGTTTCAGGGTTTAGGGCAGTGCAGTGGTGTTCGGGCAGCGTAGGGGGTCATGATGGGGCTGGTGTTTCAGGGTTTAGTGCAGTGGTGTTCGGGCAGTGTAGGGGGTCTTGCTGGGGCTGGTGTTTCAGAGTCTAGGGAAGTGCAGTGGTGTTCGGGCAGTGTAGGGGGTCTTGCTGGGGCTGGTGTTTCAGGGTTTAGGGCAGTGCAGTGGTGTTCGGGCAGTGTAGGGCGTCGTGCTGGGGGTGGTGTTTCAGGGTTTAGGGCAGTGCAGTGGTGTTTGGGCAGTGTAGGGGGTCATGCTGGGGCTAGTGTTTCAGGATTTAGGGCAGAGCAATGGTGTTCAGGCAGTGTAGGGGTTTTGCTGGAGGTGGTGTTTCAGGGTTTAGGGCAGTGCAGTGGTGTTCGTGCAGTGTAGGGGGTGGTGTTTCAGGGTTTAGGGTAGTGGTGTTCAGGCAGTGTAGGGGGTCTTGCTGGGGTTGATGTTTCAGGGTTTAGGGCAGTGCAGTGGTGTTCGGGCAGTATAGGGGGTCGTGCTGGGGGTGGTATTTCAGGGTTTAGGGCAGTGCAGTGGTGTTCCGGCAGTGTAGGAGGTCGTGCAGGGGGTGGTGTTTCAGGGTTTAGGGCAGTGCAGTGGTGTTCGGGCAGTGTAGGGGGTCGTGCTGGGGGTGGTGTTTCAGGGTTTAGGGCAGTGCAGTGGTGTTTGGGCAGTGTAGGGTGTCGTGCTGAGGGGTGGTGTTTCAGGGTTTAGGGCAGTGCAGTGGTGTTCGGGCAGTGTAGGGGGTCGTGCAGGGGCTGGTGTTTCAGGGTTTAAGGCAGTGCAGTGGTGTTTGGGCAGTGTAGGGGGTCATGCAGGGGGTGGTGTTTCAGGGTTTAGGGCAGTGCAGTGGTGTTCGGCCAGTGTAGGTGGTCTTGCTGGGGGTGGTGTTTCAGGCTTTAGTGCAGTGGTGTTCGGGCAGTGTAGGGGGCTTGCTGGGGGTGGTGTTTCAGGGTTTAGGGCAGTGCAGTGGTGTTCGGGCAGTGTAGGGGGTCTTGCTGGGGCTGGTGTTTCAGGGTTTAGGGCAGTGCAGTGATTTTCGGGCAGTGTAGGCGGTCGTGCTGTGGCTGGCGTTTCAGGGTTTAGGGCAGTGCAGTGGTGTTCGGGCAGTGTACGGGGTTGTGCTGGGGCTGGTGTTTCAGGGTTTAGGGCAGTGCAGTGGTGTTCGGGCAGTGTAGGGGGTCGTGCTGGGGGTGGTGTTTCAGGGTTTAGGGCAGTGCAGTGGTGTTCGGGCAGTGTAGGGGGTCGTGTTGGGGCTGATGTTTCATGGTTTAGGGCAGTGCAGTGGTGTTCGGGCAGTGTAGGGGGTCGTGCTGGCGGTGGTGTTTCAGGGTTTAGGGCAGTGCAGTGGTGTTCGGGCAGTATAGGGGGTCATGCTGGGGGTGGTGTTTCAGGGTTTAGGGCAGTGCAGTGGTGTACGGGCAGGGTCGGGTGTCTTGCTGGGGGTGGTGTTTCAGGGTTTAGGGCAGTGGTGTTTGGGCAGTGTAGGGGGTCTTGCTGGGGGTAGTGTTTCGGGGTTTAGGGCAGTGCAGTGGTGTTCGTGCAGTGTAGGGGGTCATGCTGGGGGTGGTGTTTCAGGGTTTAGGGCAGTGCAGTATTGTTCGGGCAGTGTAGGGGATCGTGCAGGGGGTGGTGTTTCAGGGTTTAGGGCAGTGCAGTGGTGTTCGGGCAGTGTAGGGGGTCATGCTGGGGGTGGTGTCTCAGGGTTTAGGGCAGTGCAGTGGTGTTCGGGCAGTCTAGGGGGTAGTGCAGGGGGTGGTGTTTCAGGGTTTAGGGCAGTGCAGTGGTGTTCGGGCAGTGTAGGGGTCGTGCTGGGGCTGGTGTTTCAGGGTTTAGGGCCGTGCAGTGGTGTTCGGGCAGTGTAGGGGGTCTTGCTGGGGGTGGTGTTTCAGGGTTTAGGGCAGTGGTGTTCGGGCAGTGTAGGGGGTCTTGCTGGGGGTGGTGTTTCAGGGTTTAGGGCAGTGCAGTGGTGTTCGGGCAGTGTAGGGGGTCTTGCTGGGGGTAGTGTTTCAGGGTTTAGGGCAGTGCAGTGGTGTTCGTGCAGTGTAGGGGGTTGTGCTGGGGATGGTGTTTCAGGGTTTAGGGCAGTGCAGTAGTGTTCGGGCAGTGTAGGGGGTCGTGCAGGGGTGGTGTTTCAGGGTTTAGGGCAGTGCAGTGGTGTTCGGGCAGTGTAGGGGGTCGTGCTGGGGGTGGTGTTTCAGGGTTTAGGGCAGTGCAGTGGTGTTCGGGCAGTGTAGGGGGTTGTGCTGGGGGTGGTGTTTCAGGGTTTAGGGCAGTGGTGTTCGGGCAGTGTAGGGGGTCTTGCTGGGGGTGGTGTTTCAGGGTTTAGGGCAGTGCAGTGGTGTTCGGGCAGTGTAGGAGGTCTTGCTGGGGGTAGTGTTTCAGGGTTTAGGGCAGTGCAGTGGTGTTCGGGCAGTGTAGGTGTCATGCTGGGGGTGGTGTTTCACGGTTTAAGGCAGTGCAGTGGTGTTCGGGCAGTGTATGGGGTCGTGAAGGGGTGGTGTTTCAGGGTTTAGGGCATTGCAGTGGTGTTCGGGCAGTGTAGGGGGTCGTGCTAGGGTATGTGTTTCAGGGTTTAGGGCAGTGCAGTGGTGTTCGGGCAGTGTAGGGGTCGTGCTGGGGGCAGTGTTTTAGGGTTTAAGGTAGTGCAGTGGTGTTTGTGTAGTGTAGGGGGTCGTGCTGGGGGCAGTGTTTTAGGGTTTAGGGTAGTGCAGTCGTGCTTGTGTAGTGTAGGGGGTCGTGCTGGGGGTAGTGTTTTAGGGTTTAGGGTAGTGCAGTGGTGTTTGTGTAGTGTAGGGGGTCATGTTTTAGGGTAGTGCAGTGGTGTTTGGGTAGTGTAGGGGGTCGTGCTGGGGGTAGTGTTTTAGGATTTAGGTTAGTGCAGTGGTGTTGGGGTAGTGTTTTAGGGTTTAGGGTAGTGCAGTGGTGTTTGTGTAGTGTAGGGGGTCATGCTGGGGGTAGTGTTTTAGGGTTTAGGATAGTGCAGTGGTGCTTGTGTAGTGTAGGGGGTCGTGCTGGGGTAGTGTTTTAGGGTTTAGGGTAGTGCAGGGGTGTTTTTGTAGTGTAGGGGGTCATGTTTTAAGATGCAACGCTCCAATACCTGACCAGTCTGCACTACATAAAACTGCAAAAAAACTAAAAATAAAAAGTGTTTTGCACACTTTTGTCATTGGGCTATATGTGGGCTACATCTGGGTAATATTTGTGCTACATTTGGGCTCTTTTTTCACTGGTGGCCATCTTGGAAGACTTCTTTGTTATGAAGTTTCCTAATTTCCTCATTTACTGCAGTTTCCTCAGTAGGAAATACTTTCAGTTTTTTACTTTGATTCCATCAAGAAGGCATTCAGATGTGTCACACATTTGCCATAAATTCAGAATGTTATTACTCTAGTTGTTCATTAGATCACTGTAGTAAAGCTACTGCTCACCAAGGAGTTAACTGGAAGTCTACTGCTGGTATTGAAAGTGATTGTTTCAGTCTGCATGTCAGAATTTTCTAATGAAATAGAAGAGGATTTGAGATCTCACTTAAAACATGCACTAAATTTTCTTTTTGCAGCACTAACCATAATTTCTATGGCAAAATGAACCCCCTCATTTTGTTCCTTTTTAAATTAAATGTTTTAAGTGTACCAGTTTATTCCAATCAAGATGGCTTCAGGTGTGCCATACTTTTGTCATAAGTAAGGCTGTTAGCACTCTAGTTGTTCTTTAGAACACTCTGGGAAGCTGCAGTAGAACACAAAGGCATCAACTGACAGGCTGCTCCTGTTGAAATATAACAGGAAGATATTTGAGATCTCACTTAAAACATGTCCTAATTTTTCTTTCTACAGCACTAACCATAATTTCTATGGGAAAATGAACCCCCTCATTTTGTTCCTTTTTAAATTAAATGTTTTAAGTGTTACCAGTTTATTCCAATCAAGATGGCTTCAGGTGTGCCATACTTTTGTCATAAGTAAGACTGTTAGCGCTCTAGTTGTTCTTTAGAACACTCTGGGAAGCTGCAGTAGAACACAAAGGCATCAACTGACAGGCTGCTCCTGTTGAAATATAATAGGAAGATATTTGAGATCACACTTGAAACATGTCCTAATTTTTCTTTCTACAGCACTAACCATAATTTCTATGACAAAATGAACCCAATCATTTTGTTCCTTTTTAAATTAAATGTTTTAAGTGTTACCAGTTTATTCCAATCAAGATGGCTTCAGGTGTGCCATACTTTTGTCATAAGTAAGACAGTTAGCGCTCTAGTTGTTCTTTAGAACACTCTGGGAAGCTGCAGTAGAACACAAAGGCATCAACTGACAGGCTGCTCCTGTTGAAATATAACAGGAAGATATTTGAGATCACACTTGAAACATGTCCTAATTTTTCTTTCCAGAGCACTAACCATAATTTCTATGACAAGATGAACCCCATCATTTTGTTCCTTTTTAAATTAAATGTTTTAAGTGTTACCAGTTTATTCCAATCAAGATGGCTTCAGGTATGCCATACTTTTGTCATAAGTAAGGCTGTTAGCACTCTAGTTGTTCTTTAGAACACTCTGGGAAGCTGCAGTAGAACACAAAGGAATCAACTGACAGTCTCTGCCCTTGTTGGATGTACATGTTTTACTGAGAATGTCAGACTTCATTCTCACATGACTGAGAAAGATAATGTGAATTTACAGAAAATATGCTCTCATTTTAGCTTCTGGGGCACCTTCCAAAACTGTATGGGACAAGCATGTGAAAATAGTTTTCTCTCAAACATGATTCATGATATCCCAGCAGAAGGTTTTTCACAGGGTAAAATCACCTTAGAACACACCACAATTCCTGAAATTAGTATGGTACCATCAACAAATGAATTCTAATGTAACTAAAGTCTGTTATCACCCTTTATAGTTCTCCTTTTGGTAACCCTCAAAATCTTCGATTCACTACAATGCATTTCAATGGGGTACTATCATTTATATTGGTCCCAAGATGGCTGCCAGCAATTCCAGGATGAAGTGCTGACAGCCAATCAGATCTCACGATGACATGTGTGGTTAGGCTCCGCCCAGATATATATGTGTTTTTACTTTTGATTTTCTCAGCAACTACTGAACGGATTTACACCATTTAACAAAAAGGGTTCTTTTTGAACTAAGAACTACCTCTTTGCCAAATTTGGTGTAATTCCGTTCAGCAGTTCGGGCTGTAGCCTTGCATAAAGTTTCCTATGGGAAATTGATTTTTTGACTCTTATTTTTTAATTTCTCCGCAACTACTGAACGGATTTACACCATTTAACAAAAAGGGGAAAACACGTTTTGGGACCCCCCTTTTTTCTCGGCCCCCGCTTGACGAATCACCCTGAGACTTTCAGGGTAGGAGCGGACCGGAGCGGGCCATAAAGTTTGAAAATTTCGCGAAGAGTTATTTCAAATAGAATGTCGCGGATTTCCTATTGAAAATAGGTCCTAACTATAACTATCTACTGGCGACCGCCAGTAGATAATTATCTACTGGCGGTCGCCAGTAGATAATATATATATATATATATATATATATATATATATATATATATATATATATATAATCTACTGGCGGTCGCCAGTAGATAGTTATAGTTAGGACCTATTTTCCATAGGAAATCCGCGATATTCTATTTGAAATAACTCTTGCGTCGGTTGACGAATCTTCGCGAAATTTTCAAACTTTATGGCCCGCTCCGGTCCACTCCTACCCTGAAAGTCTCAGGGTGATTCGTCAAGTTCGGGCCGAGAAAAAAGGGGGTCCCAAAACGTGTTTTCCCCATTCATTTTCCCATAGGAAACTTTAGACACGGCTACAGCCCGAACTGCTGAACGGAATTACACCAAATTTGGCAAAGAGGTAGTTCTTGGTTCAGAAAGAACCCTTTTTGTTAAATGGTGTAAATCCGTTCAGTAGTTCCTGTGAAAATCAAAATGAAAATCACATATATATCTATGGCCGCGTCGGATTCGCGCACCCTGAGCGCACCCTGCGCGCACCGTCCCGATCTGCATGTTAATTGGCTTTCAAGTGGCTGTCAACACTCCAAATCAGGAAGTGTTGGCAGCCATTTTGTCCCTCGGTAGAACCGAGGGACAGAAACAAGTGCGCAAAGCGCAAAAAGGGGGCAGGGTAGAAACACCGTGACCCCCTAGGTCTGCTCAGGGGGTCCCACAAGGACCCCCTGGGCAGAAAAAAGCATTTTATTTTTAAATCGGCAGGATGCGCTCAGGGTGCGCGGATCCTGCCGATTAGAAAAAAAAAACCAGAAGAAACAAGTGCGCAAAACGCACAAAGGGGGCAGGGTAGAAACACCCTGACCCCCTAGGTCTGCTCAGGGGGTCCCACAAGGACCCCCTGGGCAGAAAAAAGCATTTTTGTAAAAAAAAAATCGGCGGGATGCGCTCAGGGTGTGCGGATCCCGCCGAGAAAAAAAATAAAACGAAGCGCGGTCTCCCGCGCTTCATTGTTAATTGGCCCCCGGGTGGGCCAAGTCCCGGGGGCATGCAGGGGTTTCTTTTTAATATGTGGGGGGGCCTCTAAGGCCCCCCAAAGCCCCGGGGACCGTCACCCCCGGGCTTAAAAAAATAATGGTGCGGGAGGGCTCTTTGCCCTCCCGCTGCCCCGGGACCGCCACCTCCCCGGGGCTTCTTTTTAAAAATGTTTTAACCTGTGTGGGGGGGGCTCCAGCCCCCCACACGCCCCGGGGACCGCCACCTCTCCGGGGCACTAAGAAATTTAAAATGGGGGGCTTTCTAGATGTGGGGAGGGGGGCCGCGCGGCCCCCCTCTTGGAGCCTGTGGTGGCCCTGGGGACCGCCACCCCCCAGGGCCAGCTCCTGCAGTGTCCCGGGGTGCCTACCCCCGGGACACTGCTGTTTGCAATGACAGGACGGGAGCCTCGTGGCTCCTGTCCTGTCATTGCAAACTTGCTTTGGATATTGAGCGAGAGCAGGAAACCTGCTCTCGCTTCCAATATCCAAAGCAAATTGCTTTTCCACATGGGGAGCAGCATCTTAGCTGCTCCCCATGTGGAAAGCAATGCCGGCTCCCGTAGGACACGGGGAGCCGGCGGGACTGTGGGGGTTTGGGGACCCCCCACAGTCCCCAACGAGAGGCCAGGCCCCGGGGATGGGGTCCCCGGGGCCATAAGTGGCCAGGGAGGGGGGCCACGCAGCCCCCTCCCCTAAAAAAAATAATAAAAATAAATATTTAAAGGCCGGCCCCGGGGGATGGGGTCCCCGGGGCCTTAATGGCCTGAGGAGGGGGCCACGCAGCCCCCTCCAAATTTTTAATAAATAAAAAGAGGGCTTGCCCCGGGGATGGGGTCCCGGGGCCAATACAGGCCCAGGGAAGGGGGCCATGCGGCCCCCTTCCCGTTTTTTAAAATTTTATTAAAAAAAAAAAAACACCTCAGGCCCCGGGGGATGGGGTCCCCGGGGCAAAAAGTGGCTGAGGGAAGGGGGGCCATGCAGCCCCCCTCCCAATCAAAAAAAAAAAAAAAGACCGGCATCGTGCCGGAGGCCCGCCCCCTCCCTGCAGCAGTCTGCAAACGCGCCCCTGGCGCGTTTTGAGAAGGGAAGTAATTCTCCTTGAATACTGGGGGTCCCTGGGGGCAAACTAGCCCACCAGGAACCTCCAGTATGCGCTAGGAGCTGCGTTGCAGAGAGGTGTACAGAGGCCACGCCCCTTTTACACCTCTCTGCAACGCAGCTCTGTGGCGCTTTGGAAGTACATGGTGGGCTAGTTGGACACCAGGGACCCTCAGGATTCAAGGGGACTTAATCCCCCAACTTAAAACACGCCACGGGGCGCGTTTGCAAAGTGGTGAAGGGAGGGGCGGGGCTTCAGGTGACATGTGTGCAAACAGGCCCCGTGGCGTGTTTTAAGATGGGGAATTAAATCCCCTTCAATCCTGAGGGTCCCTGGGGGCCAACTAGCCCAACAGGTACGTCCAGAAAGCGCCACAGAGCTGCGTTGCAGAGAGGTGTAAAAGGGGGGTGGCCTCTGTACACGTCTCTGCAACGCAGCCCCCTGGCGCATACTGGAGGTTCCTGGTGGGCTAGTTGGCCCCCAGGGACCCTCATGATTCAAGGGGACTTAATACCCCAACTTAAAACAGGGCGCGTTTGCACAGATGTCACCTCAGGCCCCGCCCCCTCCCTTCACCATTGTGCAAATATTCCTCTAAAATCAGCCGAAATACGAATTCCGATTTACTCACCTGTTATCAGGAGAGACCTCAGTGCTGCATCTTTCAGCCCAGTACTGGTCCTGAAAAGTAATTCTAACCGTACTTACCAGTAACTTGAATTTCCTTCCATAGGCTAACATTGACTGGTTTCACTTGGAAATTCTTCTAAGTGTGCAGATTTGGAACTTTATAATATTCCTCTAAAATCAGCCGAAATACGGATTCCGATTTACTCACCTGTTATCAGGAGAGACCTCAGTGCTGCATCTTTCAGCCCAGTACTGATCCTGAAAAGTAATTTTAACCGTACTTACCAGCAACTTGAATTTCCTTCCATAGGCTAACATTGGCTGGTTTCCCTTGGAAATTCTTCTAAGTGTGGAGTTTTGGAACTTTATAATATTCCTCTAAAATCAACCGAACTACGAATTCCGATTTACTCACCTGTTATCAGGAGAGAACCCAGTGCTGCATCTTTTAGTCCAGCACTGACCCTGAAAAGTAATTCTAACCGTACTTACCAGTAACTTATATTTCCTTCCATAGGAATCCATTGTCTGGTTTTCAGCAGAAAAGTTTCAAAGTGTCGATTTTCACAAATTACAAATATTCCTTAAAATCGCCTGTATGAGTTAAACGCATTCTTTCAACTGTTTACAGGAGATGCACCAGTGCTGGATCCAGGATCCAACACTGAGTAAGAAAAAGTAACGATAACACTACTTACCTGCTAAGTGAATTTCCTCCCATAGGATAACATTGGTGATTCTATGTGAAAAAGTTTCTGTCAACTTTTAAAATACAATAATATTCCTTAAAAATCACTACTGTAACCAAAACGCTTTTACTCAACTGTTTACAGGAGATGTCCCAGGACTGAATCTAGGATCCAGTCCTGTGGTTAGAAAAGTAATCCATAAAGTAACTAATTGCATTTAACTAGAAATTCACATTGAGGTCAATGTTGCATTGTGTTTGAAATTGTGTTGCCCATTGCAACAACTGTAACTACTGTACTTAAAACTCTATTGCCTATTTGCAAACTATTTAAACTAAAGTAATTCATTCTGAGAAAGTATATATTGTAATGTAATGTATAATGTAATTACAATGTAATTTAATAAATAAAATATCTAAAAATAAATAGTTTTAAAAAATGTGAAATCAGTATCAAAAAAATAAATATAACAATTAATACATTTAAAAATTGTCATTTACAAAACCTTTGAAATTCACTGAAAAAACCATAGGTTTTAGGGGCGTTATAGTTAGAAATTAGCATTTAAAAAACCTTTGAAATTCACTGAAAAAACCATAGGTTTCAGGCACGTTATAGTTAGAAATTAGCATTTAAAAAACCTTTGAAATTCACAGAAAAAACCATAGGTTTCAGACACGTTATAGTTAGAAATTAGCATTTAAAAAACCTTTGAAATTCACTGAAAAAACCATAGGTTTTAGGGACAGTTATAGTTAGTTGGACATTTCACTCGTACAAAACCCGTGAAATTCCCCCGTTATAGTTAGTTCAGCTAACTATAACTCGCGCCCACGCAATGCACTGCTGATGACGTCACATATTACATCACTCATGACATGGTCAGTGACATCACTGATGACATCACTGATGACATCTCAAATGACATCACTGATGACATCATCCACGTGATAATCTGATGCACCTCCTCACACCATAATATAACCTTTGATACACCCACTCTAAATTACAGACTGCCATTCGCAAAACCATAGACACTCCAACACCAATAACTACATACCCACTCACTGATTCTTAGGTCTACACACACACATCCACTCACTCACCCGTACAGTCACTCATACTTATGGTCACTCAGTACAGGACTATCATATGCACTCTTACTCCTATATAGACACTCAAACACCGCCACTCATCCATAGAGGAACTCACACACCTAGTCAGTCATGCAAATAATTAAACACACTGCCATTTACTCACCTATACAGTTATACACACACCAGCTCACTTAATCATACAAATACTAGCACTTTGTTACGCTCTTATACAATCACTGATACAAGCACACACTCATCCATACAGCCACTATCACAATCACTCACTCTCGCTTATAGCTATTTATATACTCCAACACACATATATACTGCCTTTCACATATGTAGTTACTCACACATGTACCACTGGGACATACATTCACTCACTAACACACTCTTACACACACTTACCCACCCATACAGTCTATCACAGATGCACTCTTGAAACCATCCACACAGTGAATCACCCACTCACACATCTATACACAGAGTCGCACACACCCCTCCCACACAAACACTCAGGCACCCATACAGATACTCAGACAACCATTCAATAACTCATATACACACTCATGTAGCTATTCACAAACACATGCAGTCACTTACACAGCAACAGACAGACGGATACAGACATTCACCCAGTTTAGTCACTAACCCATGCATTCAGTAAGATACGTTAAATCACTCACTTATAGAGTCAGTCACGCACCTACTAAATCATCCATACAGACACTTATACACCCACTCATTCTTCAATACGTCTTTTCCGATATATATTAAAAATATTTAAACTTTAGAGAAACACACAGTCACTGCATGATGTCATCAGTGATGTCATTTGAGATGTCATCAGTGATGTCATCAGTGATGTCACTGACCATGTCATGAGTGATGTAATATGTGACGTCATCAGCAGTGCATTGCGGGCGCGAGTTATAGTTAGCTGAACTAACTATAACGGGGAATTTCACGGGTTTTGTACGAGTGAAATGTCCAACTAACTATAACTGTCCCTAAAACCTATGGTTTTTTCAGTGAATATATATATATATATATATATATATATATATATATATATATATATATATATATATATATTTTTTTTTTTTTTTTTTACAGCATGAGAATTGTCATCAACAATCTACAAAAAGGCTTCTAGAAAATATGTTGGAAATTCTTTAAATCAAACTCTGAACGGTAATATTTCATACAAACACTGTATTAAATTGTGCAATTTGTAAAATAATTAAATTAATATTTATAATTGTATTTACCAAAACACCACTATTCTACTACCAAATCATCTTGTACAGTGATTTAAGATTGCAGGGTACTCAATTTCTGATACATTGAGTATCAAAAGAAAAGCAACAATTCTGGATTTATAGTAAAATCTGAAGACCCAGCTTGTCATGGTATACAACCAAATGCAGCCTTGATACTATCAATATGGCCGCTTTGTATCTTATCCTCTCTAGTTAGCCCTTCATAGCTATATTGAGGTTATCATCATCTCCTTTGTATCTCTTCCTCCCTAGTTAGCAGCCTAGAGTTGTCCAGGGGATATCCTTTTGTCTCTGTGCTATCTTTTCTCTTTTTATATCTGGTTAGCAGGCTATAGCTACTTAGAGGTTATCCGTAGAATAGCTTGTTATTATGTTATCCCAGATTAGCAGTCTATAGCTAGATATAGATTATCCATATGGCATCTGTTCTCCCTAATTAGCAGCTGTATATCTAGGTATCATTTACAACTAAAATAGGATTATGATACAACTGTTCATAGAAATAACTTGCAATGTTTATGACTCCGTTTTTCATGCATGGATCAAAAATGCGCCAGCAGCTTTCACAATCCCTGAAGATTTTCTATGATGTTTTATGTACAAGTGCCTCTTGAAATATTATTAGAACGGAAATGTCCCCTGCAAGGTCAATGATTGGTCCTGGCGTCTCACTAGTCTAGCTACGTTCAAAGACTTTTGCCTGTCCATAGTAATCCAAGGCCCAGAATCTATTCTGTAACCTGGAAAGGCACACAAAAAGGGACCCCGACTGCTGCTTCAGGAAACCTAGTGACAGTCTGATGCAGAGTTCTCACACTGAATTAATACACCCTTTGCCTTTCACCCCAGCAATTTCTTATGTATTCTGTTCCTGTTTCCCAACCTGAAAACCGGATTCCCGCCTACCTTTGCCAACAGGAAATTTCTGACCATTTTCAAGGTTTTGAGCATTTTTGTCTTTTCAGATGTCCACATCTCTGAACACCAAAAACCTGCCCCTATGAACAGATTTACTCACATTTAAAATTCTAACTAATGGTGGAATTATTAATGTGAGAAAGTCCATTCATGACTATAAAATACCAACATTTTCAATTCAATAAATCAGGAACGAGATATTGCCCTCATAAATACTGCTATTTGTGTACCTAGGTTACAATTGGGTATGCGAATACCTTTGAGAACTGTGCCTAAATGACAATTGAGGGTTGAAGACATTGATATTCACTTCTATTTTCTTGTAACAAATGGGAAGACAGGGCAAGAATGCATGTCAGCCTAAATGGAATGTTTCAACAGGTACTAGCTTGTGGATATGCTCTAGGAAATGTGCATGCACAGGAATTAGTGAATGGTTTTGGTGATTTTGTGACTGTATGCCCAGGAAGTGAAATATATTTGACATTTTTTTTAAATTTTGGGTCTGTTTTATTTTTGTTAATTCTGTTTTTGCTGGAAATATTAATGAGGGCTAAGAAATCGTCTCAGGATCCACTGCTGAAAAGATTGCAGGTTCTAACTTTTTTATTTTCTATTTTCAACACTCAGATACTGCAGCACCCAGTTAGCTTAGCCACTCCAATAACTATCCTTACATCTAATGGGCTTTAACGCCTACTTCTTAGGGTGCAGAAAGAAATATCACAACATTCCAGGACAATAATTCCTCCCGGAGCCATTCCGTACGATTAAGCATCCCATTTGATCTACCGTATTTTTTTATTGTGTTGGGGAACTTCATCCCGTGACAAGTATAAACCCCAAGGCTTCCTTCCAGGGTTTATGTTTTAGTCAAATGTGTAGGTTCCTTCTTTTTCAAGCTAACAAAGAGTTCTTCATCAAAGATATGCCGTAGACATGCTGTAATAATCACTCTTTCATGCATGGGAATTGTTTCAGAAACTGTATTGTGAAACACCATTCCAGCTCTCGTGGCTGCCACTTCAGGGAATTACGGTAGCTGCTGGAGGTGTGCGGGCCAGCGGGCCTAGCCTCAGCAGTACCTGATGGCCATGAACAGTGATAACCATGGAAGATGGGAGCACAAAAGCTCTGCAATCCTTTTGTCTTGCTCTGTTGTCACCAAATGCGTTGCACCTGCAGTTTACATGGGAGAGCTGCGAGACAGTGGTTAGGAAGCTTTGCCATCCTTGCTCTTGTTGCCTTCCAGCTACTGCACAAGTGACGTCATGAGCTATGGAAGGAGGGAAGGGTCAGTATAATCCTTCCACTAGCAACAGCGTTTGTCTTACATGTTCAAAGGCAAAGTTACACTTCACGAGCCAGTCCCTATGAACACTTGGGCCTTGCTGCAGACTTAGGTGTGAGTTACACCTGGGTAAAGAGATGTGATTTACAAAGCGTTTTCATAGAGTATGAGACGTACTACTGAATTAGATTATGCTACTCATGGTTTAAGAATAAGCATGCTTTTCTCTTAGAAGTTAGTCACCAGATTTTATTTTGAGCCAGGTCTGGATAGTCAGGCATAATGCAGGTAAGACTCGAAGCCTTCCAGAAAAGATTTTCAATCCAAGCCCCTCATGCAGACTTACTGGAGATGAGATTTTGGATTAGAGGAATGAGATAATGATGGTAACGGGCCAAAGCTGGTTTTCCAAGCATGCCGCTCCACCATGTTTTTCAATGGAGCACTCAAATTTCCAACATTCTAACAATATTTCAGCAATACATAGGCGATTACACACATTGGGAAAGTGGTAATTTTGCAACCTCTAAACGTCCAATAATACACAGTAATGTCAATTGATAACATATATTCCTAGCCAACCCTTTAATGTGAGCTTGCAGGTTAAGTTTTTTTGTCAAGGAAAATGTCCAGGAACTTTGATAATTGAATTAATATCTAGGATTTTCTAAGGCATCTCTGTGTGCATATTCCATTTGCTACAGGTTTGAAAAGTGTCTACAACACATACAGCAAATAACATAGCACCATGAAGTAGAGAAAAAAGTTCTAAGGTAAGCACGATGGAGATACAGACAGTGATCCTTGAAGAAAATTGCATGACTGAATGTGAGAAAATCGTTTATTAGTTGTGGGGGATTGGTGTCCACCACAAGTTAAAAAGTCACTATCTTGTTATGTACGGTCAAAGGTTTCATTAATTTAATAAAAGGTTTCATTAATTTAATTCTGAGCTCCATCTATGTTAGCTATCACACAGAGCAGACAGGCTTAACTTAACGAAAATGTGTAAAGGATTTAGAAGTACCAAAACAGTTATAAAGATGAAAACACAACACAACCCATCCCAGTACAACTTAGAAAATAGGGTAAAAATGAATAAACAAAATGACACCAAAATGACAAAAATCGGACAAGATAAACGGAGATATGATTTTTTTAAAATGTAAGTGAAAATAGTACCAAAAAGCACAATGGTAGGCAACGGTCATGGTAGACCAGAACATAGGCAGGATTTTAAGCCTACCTCGATGGAACACAGGTCAGATATGCCAACTAGATTGGTCTCACTAGGGCCTGGAAGTAGGAAAGTTCAAAAAAGTTCTGAAAAGTGACTTTGTCGTTTATCCGAGGAATAACTCTTATCCATGCTGGACAAACCTGAAATTCAGTCTGACACCATGGGACTGCTGGTTGGATATTTTTCCTAATTGGCTCCTTTGAAGTTCTGGTTATCTGGTGCAAATGTTTTGAAAAGGATCCCAAACTTCTTTTGGTGCCCAAACAATCACAGGAGGACATTTCCAAGACTTTCAGGACCTCAGGGGTATCACCTACAGGCTCCCAGGGTGCCGGGCAGAGGGAAGCAGCAAAATCCAGTTCAGGTCCAGTTGCCCCTAGCTAGCTGGGATTCTTCACAAGAATATCCCCTTCAGCCATGTTATGTTCCTGGAGCCACCCACAGGATCAGTCTTATGGTCTTAGAGGCATATTCACAAAGAAGTGGCAAAATGCAGAAAAAGGTGCTGCACTGTGTTGCGTCAGCTGGGGGAGCAGAACTGCAGGGTATCTTCAAAGAAATGGTGCAGCTCTTCTCTCTCTGTGCACTTTGGGCTACCTACCACCAATGCAGACACCCTTGCCCCATAGTGCAAGGATGTCTGCCTTGTGGTCAGAATAGTTTTTGTGCAGGAAGAGATACCTTCCTGCACAAAATCTATCCTTTGTGGCAAACCAACATTTGTGTGTCTTTGTAATTACCAAAAAGGATTTTGCATCGGGCTAGGACAAAAAATTGATGCAACCACTAATGCAAAATCTTTGTAAACCTGGGCAATCAATTTCCAGTGGAAGAGTCTTCAACCTCCTTAGGTCCTTCTCACAAGTCACAGATGCCAAGTACAGGAGGTTAATTCCACCTAGTATCCTTTTGCCAGTTCAACATTGTTCTGATATGACTGGGTGGGGGTCCTGCTTTGTAGAATTCACCAGCGTGAGGGTGGTGGACAATCTAAGACACTCCTAGTTCCTCTCTGACCAATGGGGTAAAGGTTCCAAGTACCTGACCTACTCACTTTTGCAGGAGATCCTATTTGCTTTCATGCAAGCAGACCAAAATGCAATGTGTCAGGGCAAATCCAAAATAGCACAGGTCGTCATCCATACTAAACTAAGACTCTGAGGCTCGTGGAGTGAATAGGAAGTGCACTGTGGTAATCCTAATGTCCTCTGACATTTAACGTTAGCACCCAGTTTGAAGCAGGCACTATACCAGCACAACCCCAGAGACAGAAGTCTGGTAAGAGAAAAACAGGGTGCTTTAGAAACCAGACAGGGAATACACAAAAAGTATCTTGCCATCCTGTTCTTGCCCCTTCAAGTGTACCAGAGTGTTACATGTGACTCAGCAGACCTGTCAGACAGGAAGTGACGCACCAGTGGCTCAAGGGGCTTGTAAATAAGCCCCTAAGACTTACTACAGCACCTCCCTGCATGTTACATTGAGCTCAAAGTAGTCACAACTGCTCATTCAGGTCAGTTTATTGTTTAAAGTGTTTCAGTTTCCAATCCTTAGTTGTCCATTCTTTTATTAAGTATAATTTTCCAAGTCTCATGGTTGAAGATCAACATAATCAATCAAACAATATTTGGTAATAAAGTAAGTCAATTCAGCAAATCAAGAAAGCATTGGTACAATAAAAATGCAACAAGCGTGTTCCATGAGGAAACTTTCATATTCTAAATAAATCAAGTTCAATGAGAGAAGGATTAAAGGTGTCAGTTCAGATACCCACAAGGGTCCTGATGAGAGATTCAAGCATAAGCATGAAGCTTTATCAGAATAACCTGAAATGTTTTCTCAGCTCAAATAACAGCAGATCAAAAAATAAACTGTGACTTCTCATGAAGAGATGTCTAAGAAACCTCAGTAAAGAGTATCCTCTCAGACAGCCTGGGACAGGGGACACACATCTACTTCTCTTAGTCCAAGTAAATGAATGAGTGGGAAAGCTCAATCAATCTACTCTGCCTAGTTCCTAAGAACACACACTAATATAAAAATACGTTTTCTATTTTGCAACTTTATAATTCTTTCTTCTTCATGTTGACCAAAAGATTTCTGCATGCTCCTGGTAACAAGTTTGCTTTACTCCCCATCTTCTCACCAGAGTACAATTGTCTTTTAACCATGTGTCCTTGAATGCTGTAACCCATCCTTTCTTGTTTTTCAAAAACTTCTTCCCACGAACCATCCTTCCAGCCATCTACATTTTTTGCGGTGAGAACCTCACTATCAGTCATCTAATACACAACAAATGTCTATTCATCAACTAATAAACAGCAAAGAGAAGAAAAACATCTGGTACAACAGTTGTTTAATGTCAAAAACAAGCATTTCAGTATTAATATTTCTTATTAAATCATAGCGTTTTCTGTTATGTCAAGTTATGAATTCATGCTTCATTTCTATGTTACAGGACCATAGTTTTTAGGTGTTGTTGCCTCCTAAATTTTTGCATTTAAGACAATTTGCGTTAGCAGTGTTGAGGATCTGGGGAGTGGGTCTTCTCCCTGGAAGAGCACAAATACTTGATGGAAGAAGAAACCAACCACATTACACAGGAAATTCTCTTGCTGCCAGAACAGAATATGCAAGTTCAGAGGCACCTGTACGTCTTTGAAATTAGGTCTCTGAACAATAATATCATGATTATAATTGCTGATAATTAGTGAGAACGCACACATGTCCATTTTAATTTTCTCACTTTGAAAAAATGGGGGTTTATAATACACTTTTCCACACTAAACATATAGTTAATCCAAAAATCTATGGATTGATGCAGGTGTGCACTTCACAGGGAAATAAGAATGGAAATGTTTATGAATCACATACTTTTCCTTCTTACACACTTGTTAATCATTTTCATGGTTTTAAGAGGTTCACTAGACGAAATAGCATTGTGGGTCAGAAAGTACTCTACAATTACAAGAAGAACATTTTTGCCATGTTTGTAATCATTATATGATTATACATTCCACCGTTTCCCCATCACTCACTACCTTCTCCTGGGGCATACATGCTTCAGTTATAGAGATTTCAGTCCCAAAATATTTACCTGTGATCTTTTTTATCAAGATGTGCACAGTCATGGTAACTACACCTTGGCGATTTACAAAAATTCTTCTCTTCAAACATATTGTCTAGGCACAAAGAATGGGCTAGTTCCAACTTGATCCTGTTTATAACTCAGGATATGTTCAGAAAAAAGATAGGCACCATTAAAAAGGTTTTGAGGTTGCATTTGATTGTAGAAACAATAGTCAAACTGTAGAGAGTTCCTTTACATGCCGTGTTCGTGGGGCTTCAATCTGCCTTTGATAATGTCACAAGGCACCAATTAAGGAATACTATTGAGGAGATGAGAATCCCCTGGACTTATTAAATATCTTAATTTGTATGCATGACAATAATTCACCCACTGTCAGATGTAGAACTGCAGAGTAAAATACACAACTCTGACCGGTGAGCAAAGGTGTATGACAAGGCCACCCGCTGGACCTCTTTATTTTTACCTTATACATAAACTAGGAGGTTGAAGAGCCTAGCCAGTGCAAGTGATTCTCTCTGCCTTTAGATGTTAAGATTATAACTCTTTTATCTGCAGATTGAACCCTTTTGGTTTCCAAATCTACTATGGGTCTACTGTCCCTTTTAAATAAATGTGCTGATTTTTGCAAAGAAGGGGTTAATAGTTAACATAGACAAGGCAACATTAATATTGTTTAGACCACATAAAAGTGTCAGAAACAACTTCATTGTTGGACTTGGCCCTTTTTTCACGGTCATCCCAGAACGTTTTGCCTTCCTCCTGTATTTTTTCTGACCTGTTGTTGGTGGTTTTATGACTCTGGGCACTTTACCACTGCTGATCAGTGCTAAAGTGCATATGCTCTCCTTGTAAATTATTGTTATCGATTAGTGATTTCATGATTGGCTTATTTGGTTTACTTGTCAGACCCTAGTAAAAAAAATGCAAATCCAGTACTTGTATAGCACACGAATCACCCCCGAAGGGGTCTCTCGGCACTGGGGGCCATTGGGAAGATTAAGCGAGCTATTGCCCAGAGTCGCATGGTGCTGGGCAGACCCCTGCCGCCGGAGCCAGGGATCGAACCGTGATCCCCAGCGTCCAGCGTCAGTCGCACTGGCTGCGGCGCCACACCTCTCTATCTGTTACCATAGGACAGAATGGGGAGTTTGTTTATAACATCTTATAAACATAACTGAGCCTAGGAACAAGATAGAAAAGTAAAGTTTAGTATGCCTGAACTCAGAATGTTAAAGTGCATCTTTTAGTGAGGGTGATTTTTACATTCTGTGTTTGAAAATACCACTTTTAGAAAGTAGGTATTTTCTTGCCTAACCATCCAGTGTGCCTCTGCTAGGTTTGTGTATTGCATGTCTGGCTTTTGGATGACAGGGGCTGGAGAGGGGCAGTGGCTCCAGAGAGTCTGATGAGTCAGGGCTGGGCTGAATAGGCCTGGTCTGCATTTGGAGCAGTGGGAGGAGTAGCACCTGCACCTGAATAGGGCTGTGCCTGCCTTCCACAATGACGGCTCCGCCCCCTGTGGTGTGTCTGGAGCCAGGACTCACACTGACAATGGAGGTTGTTGTGCACTTGCAAAGTGCCCCACAGAACTGGTTTTGGCTGGGTACAGACACTCTCTGCCTTCAGAGAACAAAGGATTTTGGTGTATAAAAAGAGGGGCCCAGACCCCAGACTTTTAGATCACTTCTGGGAATCAAGAGGAACCTTTGCCAAGGAGAAGAGCCGGAGAAGCTGAGGAGGAATACTGCCCCTGTGTTGTTTGCTATCTGGGGTTGGCCTGCAGTGGCTACTTGCTGCCAAGGAAATGAGAAAAGGACTTTGCTGTTTGCTTTGTCACCTGCTTGAAGGAAGATCTCCAAGGGCTTGTAACTGAGCTTGCCTCCTGTTCTGAAGTCTCAGGGACACAAAGACTTCACCACCAGCTTCCCTGAACATCCTTGCTGGGAGTTCTCACCTGCAAAGAGGTGCCTGCTGTTGTTTTGGACCTCTAGAGACTGTTTTCCGCTGGGAGCTGGAAGAATCCATGCATCGTCCCGGATCGTCGCATCGCATCGAGACACCAGGTTTGTTGCATTGTTGGGGGACGCAGTAAGAAAACGATGCATCACCTCCCCACGCAGTAAGAACCCGACACATCACCTCCTCTCCGGTAACGAACCGACGCATCACCTTCCCTGCGCAGCAGTAAGGAACCGACGCATCACCTCCCCCGGAGAAAGGAATCGACGCATCACCTTCCCTGAGTGTAAGGAACCGACGCATCACCTTCCCTGCGGCCCATTTTGGTTGTTTGAGTGACGCATCCCAGGTACTTTGTGTGAAAAGTGTTGCATCTGCAATTTGCTTTGAACTGAACTATTTCTACCATCTGAAAGTCATATTTTTATTACTGTATTGTGGATTTTTGTCGTTTGCTCTTGTCTTGGTTTAGATAAAGATTACTTATTTTTCTAAACTGGTGTGGTGTCCATTTGTAGTGTTTTCACTGTATTACTGTATGTGTTCATAAATGCTTTACACACTGCCTCTGAGATAAGCCTGTCTGCTCGTGCCATGCTACCAAGGGGGTGAGCAGGGATTATTTTAGGAGTTTATCCCCCTTACCCTGACTAGAAGCAAAGGTCCCTATTTGGACAAAGGTACCTACCTCCGCCAACTAGAGTCCCCCATTTCTAACACTGGTGGTCAGCGGTGAGGATCTGGGCTTGCATTTGTGTCTTACATACAGTGATTGGTGTACACTACTAGCATAATGCAGACCATTATGTGACCACATATTGTTTTTTCTGTTTTCTGGTGTCTTCCTGGAAGTATGTTTTGATACTAGGACTCTGGTTAGTTGTTGCAAAATGGAACTTGACTTCTGGCACATGTTCATCTACACAATGAAGGAGCTACGTGTGTTCTGCAAGGAAAGAGGGCTGCCTGTGAAGAGAAGGTCCAGGGAGGATCTACAGGCATCCCTATTTCATTATGAGTTTCCCCGCTTGGGGCCAACACTACCAGTGGAGTCTGAGGAGGAGGACTTCCCTGAAAGTGAGGGAGGAACAGAAAAAGATGGCTGGCTTCTAGCTTGTGAGCAGAGGCTGAGAGAGGTTGATGAGGAGCTCGAGAAGGCTGAAGCCACAAGGGCCTTAACCCAAGAAGAAGAAACGTGTGTAGCTCAGGAAGTGAGCTTGGCTGGGTTGGAGGTGGAGTCCAGCTCAGATGGTGTCAGCAAAATGGTGTTATTTAGTGCTGAGGGAGCAGTACACACACCCAGAGATGTGGTGCCTGACTTGAAGGAGGGGGTTAACATACACCAGGGGGCTTAAGGATACGAGGTAGCTCCAGTGGTGCGCAGTGTCCCTGAGGTAGATTTGGGAACTGGCACAAGGGTTCATAGTCCTAGTGGTGGAAGGGATACTGTACTGACTCTAGATGAGAGGTGCAGGGAGGGGGGTTCCCCCATGGTTGAAGTCCTGGTGTATGAGTGTGGAGACCGCCCAGAAGAGTGTGGGTTGAATGACAGAGACAGTCAGACACTGTCTTGCCAATCTCAAGAGAGTGGTGTGGGGTATGTGTGCGAGGCACTGGATGGTAAGGCAAAGGATAGCTTGGTTAACACCTGTGTGGGGCGGTGTGATTCAATTGGTGGAGAACATATTTTAAGTCCCTGTATTCCAGAGCTATGCCAACTTCTAGTGGAGTGTGAGCTCTCTGACCCCAGGGAGCTCACACTGGAGGCAGACCTTTTGGTGGATTCCAGCGGGTCTGAAGAAGCATCTGGGGGTCATCCTGAGGGAGGTGGCTCAGGTATTTCCCAGATGAGGGTGGTGGGAAAGGTTCTAAGTAGCCCAGATAGGTCCCGGTGTAGTGGGAGGGGTGTAGGGACTCACGTCCTGTCTCCGCGGAGAAGGAGTGAGAATGTGATGTGTCCCAAGGTGCCCGAAACCCAGTCCCAGGGCCTGGAGGGTTCCCTAAGGGAACACCAGGTGGGGAGCCTAGGCTGTAGTGGGAGGCCATCCCCTGAGGGAGATCCCAAGGTGTCAGTAGAGCTGGGGGAGACTGCTGTAACTAGCATTCCACCAGCTCTGGCAGCACCTCTCCAGTAGGGAGAGGGCATGAGTCCAGAGAGAGGGGTAAGAGGGGGGCACAGTCCCCAGTGGAAGGACCAGTGGGTCAGGAATTGCCAGCTCTGAGGTTAGAGCACCCCAGGACTGACCCTGGTGAGGCCACTTCTGGCCTGGGGGGTCTTCATGCTCTGTCAGGTGGACAGGAGGCAGGAGACCTGCACCAGGTAGACTCTTACATAACTCCAGAGGAGTGTGTTTCCCTTGGGGGGGTTGGTGTACTCCCCTAGAAGTCCTGGGTTGCCAGGCACAGGTCCAGCCTAAGGGTACAGACCCTGGGTTGGAGGGACAGGTTCAGGGTGTCCCCCCTGACCTGGAGGAAGGGGCAACTACTAACAGTGCCCCTACCGGTCTGTCTTCTGGGGGCACCGCTCCAGGTGGGAGGGTGCAGGGCCCCAGTAAGGGGGGCGGGGAGAGGGCAGCCTCACCCCTGACCTCTGCCCAATCTAAGGGTACAGACCCTAGGCTGGGATCCCAGTTGCAGGATAGAACCCCTGAACTAGTGGGCGAATTGTGCAGGACACCTGCCACAGATTCCCTGGCAATTCTGGAAGGGGGTACCGCTCCAGGTGGGAGGGTGCAGAGCCCTGAGGAGGAGGACCGGGTATGGGAAAGCCCACCCCAGTCTCCTGTCCAGCCGCCGGGTACAGGCACGAGGCTGGTGGGTCAGTGTCAGGATGTCATACCTGACATGACAGGAGGGAGAGTGGACAAAGGGTGCCAGGCACCTGGGGCTACTGCCTCCCGCTCTTTGACGCCACAGAGGTTTGAGATCCCTGAGAGGCATAAGGCCTGGGTCTCATCACTGACAACTGTCAGTGGCCACTGTGGCTTGCTGTCCTGGTGGACAGAGTGGCCCCTGGGGGAGGGGCAGGAGTCACACCCCGGGGTGGACTGGGCCACACTACTGTGTTGGCCATGTGGGTACTGTCTGTTTGTTGGGACACACCTGTAAGCAAGCTAAGGTTAGGTGCTGCACAGATGGTGTCCACAGGTGAGGAGAAGGGTTCCCCATGGGTTAGCTTAATGGGCCCTGAGAGTATGGAGAGAGGGTTCCAAATGGGTTCAGATTGGTGTAGAACTGGAATATGCCCCTGCAGTTGCGGGCCAGGGTCCATGTTCTATCAGCCCAAGCAGGGAAGCCTATCAAGGTATTGATTAGTCTACCCTGGCTTTAGGCTGGAAGGGGGTTGTGTTAGACTTGGCCCTTTTTTCAGGGTCATCCCAGAAAGTTTTGCCTTCCTGCTGTGTTTTTTTCTGACCTGTTGTTGGTGGTTTTATGACTCTGGGCACTTTACCACTGCTGATCAGTGCTAAAGTGCATATGCTCTCCTTGTAAATTATTGTTATGGATTAGTGATTCCATGATTGGCTTATTTGATTTACTTGTCAGACCCTAGTACAGTGCACTATGTGTGCCCAGGGCCTGTAAATCAAATGCTGCTGGTGGGCTTGCAGCACTCATTGTGCCACCCACAGAAGCAGCTTGTAAAATGTGACTCAGGCCTGCCATTGCAGAGCCTGTGTGCAGTCTGGGACTACCATGTCGGCTTGGCAAGTGCACACACTTGCCAGTCCCTAAACCTTCCCTTTTCTACATATTAGTCACCCCTAAGGTAGGCCCAAGGTACCCCCATGGGCAGGGTGCATTGCATATGAAAGGTAGGACATGCCCTGATGTGTGTGGCATGTCCTGATAGTGAAATACTGCCAATTTCGTTTTTCACTATTGCAAGGCTATCTGTTCCCATAGGACAGAATGGGGAGTTTGTTTATAACATCTTATAAACATAACTGACCCTAGGAACAAGATAGAAAAGTAAAGTTTAGTATGCCTGAACTCAGAATGTTAAAGTGCATCTTTTAGTGAGGGTTTTTTTTACGTTCTGTGTTTGAAAATACCACTTTTAGAAAGTAGTTATTTTCTTGCCTAACCATCCAGTGTGCCTCTGCTAGGTTTGTGTATTGCATGTCTGGCTTTTGGATGTCAGGGACTAGAGAGGGGCAGTGGCTCCAGAGAGTCTGATGAGTCAGGGCTGGGCTGAATAGGCCTGGTCTGCATTTGGAGCGGTGGGAGGAGTAGCACCTGCACCTGAATAGGGCTGTGCCTGCCTTCCGCAATGACGGCTCTGCCCCCTGTGGTGTGTCTGGAGCCAGGGCTCACACTGACAATGGAGGTTGTTGTGCACTTGCAAAGTGCCCCACAGAACTGGTTTTGGCTGGGTACAGACACTCTCTGCCTTCAGAGAACAAAGGATTTTGGTGTATAAAAAGAGGGGCCCAGACCCCAGACTTTTAGATCACTTCTGGGAATCAAGAGGAACCTTTGCCAAGGAGAAGAGCCGAAGAAGCTGAGGAGGAATACTGCCCCTGTGCTGTTTTCTGTCTGGGGTTGGCCTGCAGTGGCTACTTGCTGCCAAGGAAAGGACAAAAGGACTTTGCTGTTTGCTTTGTCACCTGCTTGAAAGAAGATCTCCAAGGGCTTGAAACTGAGCTTGCCTCCTGTTCTGAAGTCTCAGGGACACAAAGACTTAACCACCAGCTCCCCTGAACTTCCTTGCTGGAAGTTCAGACCTGCAAAGAGGTGCCTGCTGTTGTTTTGGACGTCTAGAGACAGTTTTCCGCTGGGAACTGGACGAATCCACGCATCGTCCTGGATCGTCGCATTGCAATGAGGCGTGAAGTTTGTCGCATCGTTGGGGGACGCAGTAAGAAAACAACGCATCACCTCCCCACGCAGCTAGAAACCGACGCATCACCTCCTCTCCGGTAAGAAACCGACGCATCACCTCCCCTGTGCAGCAGTAAGGAACCGACGCATCACCGCCCCCGGAGCAAAGAACCGACGCATCACCTTCCCTGAGTGTAAGGAACCAATGCATCACCTTCCCTGCGGCCTGTTTTGTTTGTTTGCATGACGCATCCCAGGTACTTTGTGTGAAAAGTGTTGCATCTGCAATTTGCTTTGAACTGAACTATTTCTACCATCTGAAAGTCATATTTTTATTATTGTATTGTGGATTTTTGTCGTTTGGTCTTGTCTTGGTTTAGATAAAGATTACTTATTTTTTCAAACTGATGTGGTGTCCATTTGTAGTGTTTTCACTGTATTACTGTATGTGTTCATAAATGCTTTACACACTGCCTCTGAGATAAGCCTGTCTGCTCGTGCCAAGCTACCAAGGGGGTGAGCAGGGGTTATTTTAGGAGTGTATCCCCCTTACCCTGACTAGAATCAAGGGTCCCTATTTGGACAAAGGTACCTACCTCCGCCTACTAGAGTCCCCCATTTCTAACATTCACCCAGACCAATTTCAGGCTAGAACAGTTGGATGTGATCCCCTTTTTAGGGATCAACTTTTCATCATGAATTTCGTGGAAGCCATATTTCTTCAGGATGAGGAGCATTTTGGCACAAAAGGCAGGAGTCATTGTCCACTTTGTTACAAAATTGGGGGGCTCATCATGTCATCTGCTTTGGAAATATACAAAGACCAGTTCTAAAGGGCCTCGCTTTATGGGGCGGAACTTTAGGGACACTCTAATTTGGCAGATTTGTCTATCAGAGAGAAAATGTTCTTAAAGGGTCCACTGAGACTTTCACTTGGCTCTCCCTCTGCATTTAAATTTGGGGATTATGGACATTGTTTCTCATGCCAAACTTAGATCCTTGTGTATTGGTCAAGAGTGTTGGGTACAACAGAGCTCACGCACTTTAAGGCTGCTCTTGGTGACTGTGACTTACTGAGTTTCCCAGACAGTGCAGCTTTGGGGAGGTTCAATGTTCTCTCACATTTTTGGAACCACCCTAGCATGAGCATGCTTAGCAGTGCCTCAAACCTAGAATCAGCATACAACCTGTGGTACAAGGGAAGATGTCTGTCTAATGTACATTATGGTAGCAAGACTACAGCTTTTCTACTACAGAAATGCGTGTGTAAATTTGAGCCTTTTTTAGGTGAGGTAACTCCAGTTTGAGCTAAAATGCTGCATTTCAAATTCAGGACAGGTACTCTGCCGCTAAACCATTTTATCGTCAAATGGGGCACCTCCGCATCCCAATCCTCTTGTCCATTTTGCAATTGGTGCTATTGAAGATGAGGCACACTTTCTATTCTTTTGTGCAGTGTATACTTCTACAAGACGTAAAAGGCTATTGCCACTGTGAAGAGCCCCAGGTGTCTGGAACTTAAATATTGCTCAGGAGACATTGAAATTTCCCAAACATAGTAAGATTTTGGCTTTTGTGCACATTTACCTTTTCACTCCCTGGATTGCCAGTTGGTGGTTTGTTAGCTTATGATTATTACTGATTATTTCTGATTTGTTTTAAAGAATTTGTGCATTTATTATTGCATTGGTTAAAATATGTGTTTTAAGGGCTTTATCTGAAATAAACAGAATATTGATGATGATGATGATTGATGGCAATTTCACCAGCAAGCTCTTAGCTAAAACCAATACTTAAAGAAACAGTGTGGGGCCTCATGCTTAGAGGCACCACACCTAAATACTTATAGGGACCACACCTCGTATTAAAAGATTTTTTTTTATTTTGCCACAGAGTTGCTGTGGATCTGCGAATCCAGGGCACATTTTTTAAAAAAAGACGTTCGGTTTCCCGCGCGTCTTTTTTTAAAGCCCCCGGGTGGGCCAAATCCCAGGGGCATGAAGGCGGGGGACTCATAAAGCCCTCTCAGGTTTAGCAGAAGCCCTGGGGACCATCATCTCCCCCGGGCACTTTTACTTACAAATGCGAGGGTGTGCCCCAGGGACCACCACCTCTAAGGGGCACACTGTATTTTTTTTAAATGTGGGGCAGTCCCCCGCTGCCCCGGGGACTGCTACCTCCCCGGGGCACAACCACTAATTAATTAATTTTTTTAAATGCGGGGGAGGCCTTACGGCCCTCCCATGCAGCCACGGGGACCGCCACCTCCCTGGGGCACAAAAAGAGTAATGATGGGAGTCCATTGTGAACCCCCGCCCGGGGACTACAACCTCCCGGGGCTATTTATAAGATAGGAGGGGGGCCACCCGGCCCCCCATCAGGAGCCTTGCATGTCCCTGGGGACCGCCATCCCACAGGGACGGCTCCAGCAATGTTCCAGGGTGCTCACCTCCAGGACATTGCAGTTTTTTATGGCTTGGCAGGAGCACCGCTCCTTCCATGGCATAGCAAACTCTGGTCCGCTTCATGGAATCGAGGGTATTGAAAATTTTCTCGCTTCCATGAAGTGGAGCATAACTGCTTTTGGACAGAGGGAGCTGCATGTTACTAGCTCCCTCTGTCCAAAGCAATGCCAGCTTCCGCAGGAGGCAGGAACTGGCAGGGGCCGTGGGGGCCTTGAGGCTCGCACACGGTCCCTAAGGAGCTGGCCATGCCCTGGGGGATTGAGTCCCCGGGGCAACATCAGCCCGGGGATGAGGGCTGCTCTAACCCCCCTCCCCATTAAAAAAATGAAGGCCTGGGGAGGGGGATTGGGTCCCCAGGGCTGAAATAGGCCTCAGGAGGGGGCCTCTTGGCGCCACTCCCTTTGAATTTTTTTTTTTTTTAAAAAAGGCTCGGCCCTGGGAGATGGGCTGCCCAGGGCCAATATCGGCCTGGGAAGGCCGGCGCGGCCCACCTCCCATTTTTTATAAAAAAAGGATTAGGCTCCAGGACATGGGGTCCTTGGGGCACAAAATGGTCCAGGGAAAGAGGGCCATGCAGCCCTCCCTTTCTAAAGAAAAAGAAAAATGCTGCAACTCATGGGAGGCCCGCCCCCTTTCTCCACTACTCTGCAAATGCACCTCCTGGTGTGTTCCTGGTTGGGAAATGAAGTCCCCTTGACTGCGGAGGGCCCTTAGGGGCCAATAAGCCCTCTTGTTACCTCCAATAAGCCCCACACATCGGGATTTCTGAGAGGTGGTCAGAGGCCATGCCCCTTTCTACACCACTCTGCAAATGTGCCTCTTGGTGCACTGCTGGTGGGGCGATGACATCCCCTTGCCTCCTGAGGGCCTCAGGACTAAAGTGAACTTCTTCCCCCAAACAGCAGTGCGCACGGATGTGCGTTTGCAGAGTGGTGGGGAAAGGGGGCATGGCCTCTAACCACATCTCAGCAATCCAGCTGTGTGGACCTTACTGGAAGTAACAGGAGGTCTAGTTGGCCCCCAAGGACCCTCAAGAGCCAAGGCGGACTTCATCTCCCAAATAGTAGTGCACCAGGAGGTGCGTTTGCACAGTGGAGGAGAAAGAGGGCGTTGCCACTAAAAACCTCTCAGCAAACCCACTGTGTGGGGCTTACTGGAGGTAACTGGTGGAGTACTTGGCCCCCAAGGACCCTCAAGAGCCAAGGGGACTTCATACCCCAATCAGTGGTGCGCCAGCAAGCGCATTTGCAGAGTGGTGGAAAAAGGGGGTCTGGCCATCAAAAACCTCTCAGCAAACCCACTGTGTGGGACTTGGTGGAGGCAACAGGAGGGGTAGTTGCCCCCCAAGGACCCTCAATAGTCAAGGGGGCTTCATCCACCCACTAGTAGTGCGCCATGAGGCTCATTTGCAGAGTGGTGGAGAAAGGGGGCGTGGCTTCCTATGATGTCAACAATCCCGCTGTGTGGGACTTACTGGAGTAACAGGAGGGGTAGTTGGGCCTCAAGGACATCCATGGGTACCAACTACCCCTCCTGTTACCTCCAGTAAGTCCCAGACAGTGGGATTGGTAAAAGTGTTCGGAGGACACCCCCCCTTTCTCTAATACTCTGAAAATGCGGCTTGTGGTGCACTACTTATTGGGGGATGAAGTCCACTTTACTCCTGAGGGACCTTGGAGGCCAAGAAGCCCTTCTGGTACCTCCTGTAAGTCGTACACAACGGGCCTCCTAAGAGTTGATTCGAGGCCCAGCCCCCTTTCTTTACCACTCTGCAAATGCGATTAGTGGTTAAAAAACCATAGAAGTTCATAGAAAAAACCAAAGGTTACTGGTAAGTTATAGTTCGGAATTAGCATTTAAAATACCTTAGAAATGCACTGAAAAAACCAAAGGTTACAGGGTCATTATAGTTAGGAAATATAATTTAAAAAGCCTTAGAAATTCACAGAAAAAAACAAAGGTTAAAGGGACGTTATAGTTAGGGTCAGATTTCACTTGTACGAAACCAGTGAAATTCAGCAGTTATAGTTACTGGAGCTTATTATATCTAGGGCTCCCGGTTTTCCGTTTAAACTGATTTTTACATATAAATACAGACAGAAAACTATTTTTCCTTTGTCTGTATTTATATCTAGAAATGGCAAAATACTAGTAAATTTTGCTGCGCTGCCGTGCTTCAGCCCAGAGTTGCCACGCCCCTGTTCCTGATGCTGGATTCTTTTGAATTCGGCATCTCCAGGGCTCCGCCGCTTGAGTGAGCTCTGCGCCAGCCTGACGCCATTTCGCAAGGTAAGTGTATTTCTGTGGCCTCAGGGAACAGATTAATGGCGGCTTCACAGCGTCCCAGGACACTACCCCTTGAATGCCGCTCCTGACACTGTCTGTCCTGCTGCAGCCTTGGGCTCTGGCCCCCCCCACGTATGAACCGGCAGCTGCCGTATTTGAATATGGGTGCAACTATCTCAAGCTGTGTCCCCAGGGGTTCGTATCCTCCGTCTTCATGTGGGTGGGTGGGGAGGGGTGGGGATTTGTGGTGTCCTTACTTTGCGAAAGTGATTGGTGTGTGTTGAGTTTGTTGCCATTTTAGGGGCATATTATCAAGGGCCTTATCTCCGCTTTTTTGGCTTTAAAAGCCAAAAAAGCGGAGATAATGTTTTCGCCCTATTAACAAGAGGGTGATAACATGCATCAGCGCATGTTAGCACCCTTTACCCGACGCTCCCTCTGCATCTCTAATGAGATGCAAAGTGGGCGTCACTGGGCAGAACAACCTTGTAAATATCGCTGATGTGCACATCGCGATATTTACAAGGAGGCCCAGGCATTTTTGCAGACGTTAGTTTTTGGCAAAAACCGCGGTTTTCGCCAAAAACTAACGTCTGCAAAAATGCTGACTTACCTATACTTAATATTGGAGGTGGATTATGCTGATACGACCACAGGGTCATATCAGCAAGGTTATCGCCGTTTTCCATGGAACATCACTGGAAAACCAGCGATGTTCCATGGAAAACAAGCTATCGCACGAATAATTATCGCCATTGCGCTATGCGTTGTTAATACAGCGCTAGCATGGCGATAATTATCTGCGGTAGCCGGCGATAGCAATTCTCACGCTGAGAACGGCCAGCGATAATTATCGCTGGCCGTTGATAATATGCCCCGTAGTTTGTTGTTCACTCGGCTCTTGTGCCCCTGCACTTCAAATATTGCATACCAGCCGTCAGTATAAAGCGGAATACATTTGCAAACACGTGTATTCGTTGTGTTTTCATTGGAGAATGACATTTTTATTTTTAAATGCTTTAAAACGGAGATGGCAGGATTCAAACCTGTGACCACCACATATGAACCGGCAGCACCAGGGGGGTTCGTATCGTTTTGTTTTCTTCAGAATAGCAATTAACGTTCATTGAGCCGAAGGATTAGGATAACTGCAGCTCAGGGAGTGTGCATTGTATTCTGCGAGCTGTGCTTTCGAATAGTCGTGTTTGCCTTTTGAAAGCTCTTGTACGACTATGATTTTAAAAAGTTACACTTTTCCTGAAGCGAGGTGATGGACAGCAGCTCTGCTTTTGAGACCTTGCTGGAAGCCTGCACGCAGTCGGGTTTATAAAATATTAAAATATCTTTACTAAACCTCCGATAAAAAGACAACATGTTGGACACTGTACTTGTTGTAAAAATGAGCACCCCCTCCGAAAAAACAAATGCAAAGCAAACCAGCGTTATGGATTTAATTTTACCATCCTTTGAAAGATGAAAGACTGAGGTGACTCTGCCGACATTTGAGCTTACGATATGTCAAAAACCACCACTTAACTTGCTGAGCCATCTGATAGTATGGGATTACAGCAACAGTGCTGGGCTTGGAACAGAGCACTGGCATATCAGCAGGTTAGGCTTCAGTGTGCTGATTCAGTCAAACTGCATTTGTGCTTTCCTTTGCCACCATGCGCTATCAAATTAAAGACAGCCTTGTTGGTTTCTATTTTGTTTTAAACAGCTGGATTTTGCGCCCTTACTCGTGTGTGGTTGTTTGTAATATATTGTGTTGACCAATAACAACCGAGCGCATATGTGCATTGTCAATTGAAATAAATGTGGAAAAATACTAGCTGTAGCGTCGTCTTTTGCTTGTGGCAAAAATAAATGTGGATAAATACAGAAAAAATGCCCAAAAAATAAATATGGATAAATACAGATGGAAATGGCAAAAAAATAAATACCATAAAACCGGGAGCCCTAGTTATAACTTATGCCCCTGCAATGCACTGCTTATGACCTCACATATTACATCACTCATGACATGGTCAGTGACATCACTGACGACATCACTGTTGACATCTCAAATGACATCACTGATGACATCATCCACAGAACCACTCACACACCTACTCACTCCTCTATAGAGCCACTCACACACCCACTCACTCACTCGTACAACCATTCAGAAAACCATTTACTCACCCATACAGCAACTCATACAACCAGTTACTCACCTATGCATCTATCCATATAACCACACGCTCACCTATAGAGCTACTCACACACCCACTTATTTACCTACAGAGTCACACACCCACTCACTTAATCAGCCATTGACACATCCATACAAGCACTCACACATTGCTGTACTCACCCATACAGCCATTCACACATACACTCAATGTCTAATATAGTCACTCACAAACAAAGTCAATAAACAAAACACCTACTCCAACAGCCACTCACTCACCCATACAACCACTTACACACCCAGTCACTTACTCATAAAGCCATTCAGACTTCCACTCACCCATACAGTCGCTACACACCCACTTACACACTGATAGAGCCATTTATACCATCCCTCACCCACCCATACATCCACAGGCACACCTACTCACTCACTAATACAGCCACTCACACAGCATCTCACTCACCCACACAGCTACTTACAGAACCACTTATACAGTCACTCACACACCCATACCCACAAGGATACATACAGTCACACAGCCACTCACATGATATATATTAAAAGTAGCATCACTCATTAGTAGTACACCTAGTATACTACTTTAAGTTTTATAGTACATTAGGATATATGTTCAACAATCATAGACTCTTACAAAATACTTACACTGACTGGAAGGTGTCATCAGTGATGTCATCAGTGATGTCATTTGAAATGTCATCAGTGACGTCACTGACCATGTCATGAGTAATGTGTTTGTGAGCAGTGCCTTGCAGGGGCGTAAGTTTTAGTTAGCTCAGGTAGCTAAAACTGCCGAATGTCACTGGTTTTGTACAAGTGAAATCTGAGCCTAACTATAACACCCCTGAAACCTTTGTTTTTTTAGTAAATATATATATATGTATATATATCTATATATATATATCTATATATCTATATCTATATCTATCTATCTATCTATCTATCTATCAATCTATCTATATATATATATACATATATATATATATATATATATATATATATATATATATATATATATATATATATTCACTTAAAAACCATAGGTTTCAGGCACGTTATAGTTAGAAATTAGCATTTAAAAACCTTTGAAATTCACTGAAAAAGCCATAGGTTTCAGGCACGATATAGTTAGAAATTAGCATTTAAAAACCTTAGAAATTCACTGAAAAAACCATAGGTTTTAGGGACAGTTATAGTTAGTTGGACATTTCACTCGTACAAAACCAGAGAAATTCCCCCGTTATAGTTAGTTCAGCTAACTATAACTTGCGCCCCCGCAATGCACTGCTGATGATGTCACATATCACATCACTCATGACATGGTCAGTGACATCACTGATGACATCACTGATGACATCTCAAATGACATCACTGATGACATCACTGATGACATCATCCAGTGACTGTGTGTTTCTGTAAAGTTTAAATATGTTTAATATATATAGGGAAAGGTGTATTGAAGAATGAGTGGGTGTATAAGTGTCTGAATGGATGATTTAGTAGGTGCGTGACTGACTCTATAAGTGAGTGACTAAAAGTATCTTACTGAATGCATGGGTTAGTGACTAAACTGTGTAAATGTCTGTATCCGTCTGTTTGTTGGTGTGTAAGCGGCTGCATGGGTTTGCGAATAGCTACATGAGTGTCTATATGGGTTATTGATTGGTTGTCTGAGTATCTGTATGGGTGCCTGAGTGTTTGTGTGGGTGGGGTGTGTGTGACTCTGTGCATAGATGTGTGAGTGGGTGATTCTCTGGGTGCATTGTTTCAAGAGTGCATCTGTGATGGACTGTATGGGTGGGTGAGTGTGTGTATGGGTGTGTTAGTGAGTGAATGTATATCTCAGTGGTACATGTGTGAGTAACTACATATGTGAAAGGCAGTATATATGTGTGTTGGAGTATATAAATGGCTATAAGTGAGAGTGTGTGATTGTGAGAGTGGCTGTATGGATGAATGTGTGCTTGTATCAGTGATTGTATAAGAGCGTAAGAATGTGCTAGTATTTGTATGAGTAATTGAGCTGGTGTGTGTATAACTGTATAGGTGAGTAAATGGCAGTGTGATTAATTATTTGCATGACTGACTAGGTGTGTGAGTACCTCTATGGATGAGTGGCGGTGTGTGAGTGTCTATATAGGTGTATGAGTGCATATGATAGTCCTGTACTGAGTGACCATAAGTATGAATTACTGTACGGGTGAGTGAGTGGATGTGTGTGTAAACCTAAGAATCAGTGAGTGGGTATGTAGTTATTGGTGTTGGAGTGTCTATGGTTTTGAGAATGGCAGTCTGTAATTTAGAGTGGGTGTATCAAAGGTTATATTAGGGTGTGAGAAGATGCATCAAATTATCACATGGATGATGTCATCAGTGATGTCATCAGTGATGTCATTTGAGATGTCATCAGTGATGTCATCAGTGATGTCACTGACCATGTCATGAGTGATGTAATATGTGACGTCATCAGCAGCGCATTGCGTGGGCGCAAGTTATAGTTAGCTGAACTAACTATAACGGGGAATTTCTCTGGTTTTGTATGAGTGAAATGTCCAACTAACTATAACTGTCCCTAAAACCTATGGTTTTTTCAGTGAATTTCTAAGGTTTTTTAAATGCTAATTTCTAACTATAACGTGCCTGAAACCTATGGTTTTTTCAGTGAATTTCAAAGGTTTTTTAAATGCTAATTTCTAACTATAACATGCCTGAAACCTATGGTTTTTAAGTGAATTTCAAAGGTTTTTTAAATGCTAGTTTCTAACTATGCCTACAGAGGTAGGACATGTGAAGAAAGAAGAAAAACGCACAGAAAGAAGCAAAAGAAATGCAGAAAGAAGCAACAGAAGTCCACAAAGACGAAGAAAAGTGCAGGAAGAAGCAAGACGTGCAGAAAGAACCAACAGAGGAGCAGAAAGAGGCCTTGTTGCAAAATAATCCTGTGCCCACAACTTTTTCAGACGGGTACTGGTGGTAACTGACTCTGAGTAACTAGGCCTAGAGCCAGTGCTATGCTAAAAGACACTTAGAATACAGTGAAAACACCTACATACACTAGGGAACACTATGCGTTGGGGTACCCCTGTGATTAGCATGACCTCCTCTGTAAGGCCCTAGTACATAATAGGGCAGGGGGATTAAAACTACCTCTTAAAAAGCGCCACAGGGCGCGTTTGCACAGTGGTGAAGGAAGGGGGGGGCCTGAGGTGACATGTGTGCAAACACGCCCTGTGGCCATTTTAAGTTGGGAGATTAAGTCCCCTTGAATCGTGAGGGTCCCTGGGGTCCAACTAGCCCACTAGGTACCTCCAGTAAGCGCCACAGAGCTGCGTTGCAGAGAGGTGTAAAAAGGGGCGTGGCCTGGACCACCTATCTGCAACGCAGGTCTGTGGCGCTTACTGGAGGTACCTGGTGGCCTAGTTGGCCCCCAGGGGCCCTCAGGATTGAAGGGGTATTAATTCCCCAACTTAAAACGCGCCACAGGGCGTGTTTCCACACATGTCACCTCAGGCCCCGCCCCCTCCCTTCACCACTGTGCAAACGCGCCCCGTGGCGCATTTTAAGTTGGGGATAGAGTCCACTTGAATCCTGAGGGTCCCTGGGGTCCAACTAGCCCACGAGGTACCTCCAGTAAGCGCCACAGAGCTGCGTTGCAGAGAGGTGTAAAAAGGGGCGTGGTCTGGACCACCTCTCTGCAACGCAGGCCTGTGGCGCTTACTGGAGATACCTGGTGGGTTAGTTGGCCCCCAGGGGCCCTCAGGATTGAAGGGGACTTAATTCCCCAACTTAAAACGCGCCACAGGGCGTGTTTGCACACATGTCACCTCAGGCCCCGCCCCCTCCCTTCACCACTGTGCAAACGCGCCCCGTGGCACATTTTAAGTTGGGGGATAAAGTCCCCTTGAATCCTGAGGGTCCCAGGGGTCCAACTAGCCCACGAGGTACCTCCAGTAAGCGCCACAGAGCTGCGTTGCAGAGAGGTGTAAAAAGAGGCGTGGCCTGGACCACCTCTCTGCAACGCAGGCCTGTGGCGCTTACTGGAGATACCTGGTGGGCTAGTTGGCCCCCAGGGGCCCTCAGGATTGAAGGGGACTTAATTCCCCAACTTAAAACGTGCCACAGGCCGTGTTTGCACACATGTCACCTCAGGCCCCGCCCCCTCCCTTCACCACTGTGCAAACGCGCCCCGTGCGCTTTTTAAGTTGGGGGATAAAGTCCCCTTGAATCCTGAGGGTCCCTGGGGCCAACTAGCCCACCAGGTACCTCCAGTAAGCGCCACAGAGCTGCGTTGCAGAGAGGTGCAAAAAGGGGCATGGCCTGGACCACCTCTCTGCAACGCAGCCCTGTGGCGCTTACTGGAGGTACCTGGTGGGCTAGTTGGCCCCCAGTGACCCCCAGTATTGAAGGGGAATTAATTCCCCAACTTAAAACGCGCCACAGGGCGCGTTTGCAAAGTGTTGCTGGGAGGGGGCGGGGCCTCTGTCACGATCGCGTCTTTTTTTTTTTTTTTAAGAAGGGGGGCTGTGTGGCCCCCCTTTCTTTCCTATTTTATGGGCCCTGGGGACCCCATCCCCCAGGGCCTGACCCCTATTTTTTTTTTTTAAATGGAAGGGGGCCGCGTGGTCCCCCTCCCGAGGCCCTATTCGGCCACGGGGACCCCAACCAGTGTTTTTTAAATTTTTTATTTATTTGGAGGGGGGCTGCGTGGCCCCCCTCCTCAGGCCATTTATGGCCCCGAAGACCCCATCCCCCGGGGCCGGTCTTTGTGTTTTTTTTTTTTATAATTAAGTTTATTATGGGGGAGCGGGGCCGCGTGGCCCCCCTCCCTGGCCACTTTTGGCCCCGGGAACCCATCCCCCGGGGCCTGGCCTCTTGTTGGGGACTGTGGGGGGAGCCTCAATGCCCCCACGGTCCCTGCCGGCTCCCCGCCTCCTTCGGGAGCCGGCATTGCTTTTCCACATGGGGAGCTGCTGACATGCAGCTCCCTGTGTGGAAAAGCAATCTGGTTTGAATTTTGGAAGAGAGAGCAGGTTTCCTGCTCTCTCTTCCAAAATCCAAACTAGTGTTTGCTATGACAGGGCGGGAGACGCGAGGCTCCCGCCCTGTCTTAGCAAACAGCAGTGTCCTGGGGGTGGGCACCCCGGGACACTGCAGGAGCTGGCCCTGTGGGGTGGCGGTCCCCAGGGCCATCACGGGCTCCAGGAGGGGGGCCGCGCGGCCCCCCTCTCATCACATGCACAGCCCTGGGGAGATGGTGGTCCCTGGGGTTCGGGGGTCCGTAACGGACCCCCAAATTAGCATTTTAGTGCCCCGGGAGGTGGCGGTCCTCGGGCATGTGAGGGGCTCTAGCCCCCCACGCAGGTATATATATATTTTTTTAAAAAGATGCCCCAGGGGGTGGCGGTCCCCGGGGCTGCGGGGGTGCAGTGTGCCCCCCTCACAAATAATTAATGAAAGCCCCGGGGGTGGTGGTCCCCGGGGCTTGGGGGGGCCTTGGAGGCCCCCCAAACCTTTAAAAAACAAGCCCCGGGGGGTGGCGGTCCCCGGGGCTGCGGGGGGGCCATGTGCACCCCCGCAAATATTTTATCAAAGCCCCGGGGGGTGGCGGTCCCCGGGGCTGCGGGGGTCCCCCTGGGCCCCCACAATTTTATTTCTGCATGCCCCCGGGACCTGGCCCACCCGGGGGCTTAATTAAACGAAGCGCGGGAGGCCGTGCTTCGTTTTTTTTTATTTTCGGCCGATTTCTTTTTTTTAAAATGCTTTTTTGGGCCCTGGGAGTCCTTGTGGGACCCCCTGAGCAGGCCTAGGGGGTCAGGGTGTTTCTACCCTGCCCCCTTTTCTTGTTTTTTGCATTTGTTTCCCTGTTTTCTTGTGCCTCGGTTACCGAGGCACAAGATGGCTACCAACACTTCCTGGTTTGAGTGTTGACAGCCAATTAGAATAAAGCTCGTGATCGGGAGGGTGCGCGGATCCACCGCGGCCATAGATATCGAAACTTTTATTTTTTGAATTTCTCAGCAACTACTGAATGGATTTACACCATTTAAAAAAAAGGTCTCTTTCTGAACCAAGGGCTACCTTTTTGCCAAATTTGGTGTAATTCCGTTCAGCAGTTCGGGCTGTAGCCGTGTCTAAAGCTTCCTATGGGAATTAACATGGAGAAAACACGTTTTGGGACCCCCCTTTTTTCTCGGCCCCCGCTTGCCGAATCACCCCGAAACTTTCAAGATACGAGCTGACCGGAGCGGGCCATAAGTTTTGAAAATTTCGCGAAGATTCGTCAACCGGCGCCAAAGTTAATGGGAAAACAAAAAATGAGTTTCCTATGGAAACTAGGTCCTAACTATAACTATCTACTGGCGACCGCCAGTAGATATATATATATATATATATATATATATATATATATATATATATATATATATATATATATAGTTCCAATCCTGTATGACGACAAAACACAGGCGCTGACACCGTGGGAGTATATCACGGAACGTTTTAATTCCAAATGAAGACCAAGACGCGTTTCGGCGGCGGACCGCCTTGCTCACTACAGTGATGTCATTTGAGATGTCATCAGTGATGTCATCAGTGATGTCACTGACCATGTCATGAGTGATGTCATATGTGACGTCATCAGCAGTGCATTGCGGGGGCGCGAGTTATAGTTAGCTGAACTAACTATAACGGGGGAATTTCTCTGGTTTTGTACGAGTGAAATGTCCAACTAACTATAACTTTCCCTAAAACCTATGGTTTTTTCAGTGAATTTCTAAGGTTTTTTAAAAGCTAATTTCTAACTATAACGTCCCTGAAACCTATGGTTTTGTCAGTGAATTTCAAAGGTTTTTTAAATGCTAATTTCTAACTATAACATGCCTGAAACCTATGGTTTTTTAAGTGAATTTCAAAGGTTTTTTAAATGCTAGTTTCTAACTATGCCTACAGAGGTAGGACATGTGAAGAAAGGAGAAGAAAAGCGCAGAAAGAAGGAAAACAAATGCAGAAAGAGGCAACAGAAGTCCAGAAAGACGAAGAAAAGTGCAAGAAGAAGGAAGAGATGTGCAGAAAGAACCAACAGAGGAGTAGAAAGTACTCCTGTGCCCCCAACTTTTGCTGATGGGTACTGGTGGTAACTGACTCTGTCTCTGGTGGTAAAAGACACTTAGAATACAGTGAAAGCACCTACATACACTAGGGAACACTATGCGTTGGGGTACCCCTGTGATTAGCATGACCTCCTCTGTATTTGCCATGAGTTAGTGCCTGGGTCATTGGATGAGTACATGTGTACTGACTGGATGATTAGAGTACTGCAAGGAGAGTGGATGGTGAATTTATAAGTGCTTGTGTTTTGGCATAGTGATTGGATAAGTACATGGTGCTCGCTGGTTGATTGGAGGAGTGCATGGGTAGTGACAGGGCGATGGCTGGACTGCATCAGTAGTGCTCAGGGTAAGTTGGAGGATTCATTCCCCTTGAATCCTGAGGGTCCCTATTTGATAAAAGCCCTGGCGGTGGCGGTCCCCGGGGCTTGGGGGGGCCTTGGAGGCCCCCCCAAACATTAAAAAAACAAGCCCGGGAGGTGGCGGTCCCCGGGGCTGCGGGGGCCCCCACGGGCCCTGCATATATTTGTTGGCAATGCCCCCGGGACCTGGCCCACCCGGGGGTCTCAATTAAATGAAACGCGGTATCCTGTGCTTCATTTTTTTTAACATTTCGGCGGGATTCGCGACCCCAGCGCGAATTTCGCCAATTTCTTTTTAAAAAATGCTTTTTTTGGCCCTGGGGGTCCTTGTGGGACCCCCTGAGCAGGCCTAGGGGGTCAGGGTGTTTCTACCCTGCCCCCTTTTCTTCTTTTTCACCTTTGTTTCCCTGTTTTCTTGTGACTCGGTTCTACCGAGTCACAAGATGGCTGCCAACACTTCCTGGTTTGGAGTGTTGGCAGCCAATTAAAATGAAGCTCGTGGTCGGGAGGGTTCGCGGATCCACCGCGCCTCTAGATATCAATATTTGTTTTTTTACAATTTCTCAGCAACTACCGAACGGATTTACACCATTTTTAAAAAGGTCGCTTTCTGAGCCAAGCAGTTCTCAATAGCGACAAAGCACTTTTGAATTATTTGTTATCTCTATGTTTTTTTATCCAGTTGACCACTTGATTAAATGTTACGCTTAGGGGAGAAAATGTGGTGTTACCAAGTTGGAGTTTCTGCTTCAGCTCTTCATTCTGTGATTCTGGTCAAATCACTTAATCTCCCCATGCCTACAACCAAAATGAGTTTGTCCTTGTATGATGTAACCAATGCTCATGTAAAGCACTCCAATATCTGACCAGCCTGCACTATATAAAACTGCAAAAAAACAAAGGATAAAAAGTGTTTTCCACACTTCTGTCATTGGGCTATACGTGGGCTACATCTGGGTGATATTTGTGCTACATTTGGGCTCATTTTTCTCTGGTGGCCATCTTGGGAGACTTCAATTACATTCATTAAACTTTATTCGATCTGATTTAGAAACATAGATCATAAAAGTGTACATAAAAAGAGTAAATCCTCTTTCCTAATACAATACAGTGAGAATTAATTAAAACCAGTAGGTAAAAACGGGTGTTACAAAGCCCGGTTCAGAGCAACTTCAGGTTAACAGAATAGTAAAGTTCAATGTTTCGCAAGATCAATTTCATGTACTTCGTGCAAAATACGCAATAAGGGGTCCTAGTAAGATGCAACGCTCCAATACCTGACCAGTCTGCACTATATAAAACTGCAAAAAAACTAAAAATAAAAAGTGTTTTCCACACTTCTGTCATTGGGCTATATGTGGGCTACATGTAGGTGATATTTGTGCTACATTTGGGCTCTTTTTTCTCTGGTGGCCATCTTGGGATACTTATTTGTTATGAAGTTTCCTAATTTCCTCATTTACTGCAGTCTCCTCAGTAGGAAATGCTTTCAGTTTTTACTTTGATTCCATCAAGAAGGCATTCAGATGTGTCACACATTTGCCATAAATTCAGAATGTTAGCACTGTAGTTGCTCATTAGATCACTGTAGTAAAGCTACTGCTCACCAGGGAGTTAACTGGAAGTCTACTGCTGGTATTGAAAGTGATTGTTTCAGTCTGCATGTCAGAATTTTCTAATGAAATAGAAGAGGATTTGAGATCTCACTTAAAACATGCCCTAATTTTTCTTTCGGCAGAACTAACCCTAATTTCTATGGCAAAATGAACCCCCTCATTTTTTTTGTTTTTAAATTAAATGTTTTAAGTGTTACCGGTTTATTCCAATCAAGATGGCTTCAGGTGTGCCATAATTTTGTCATAAGTAAGACTGTTAGCGCTCTAGTTGTTCTTTAGAACACTCTGGGAAGCTGCAGTAGAACACAAAGGAATCAACTGGCAGGCTGCTCCTATTGAAATATAACAGGAAGATATTTGTAATCTCACTTAAAACATGTCCTAATTTTTCTTTCTACAGCACTGACCATAATTTCTATGACAAAATGAACCCCCTCATTTTTTTTGTTTTTAAATTAAATGTTTTAAGTGTTACCGGTTTATTCCAATCAAGATGGCTTCAGGTGTGCCATACTTTTGTCATAGGTAAGGTTGTTAGCGCTCTAGTTGTTCTTAAGAACACTCTGGGAAGCTGCAGTAGAACACAAAGGAATCAACTGACAGTCTCTGCCCTTGTTGGATTTACATGTTTTACTGAGAATGTCAGACTTCATTCTCACATGACTGAGAAAGATAATGTGAATTTACAGAAATATGCTCTCATTTTAGCTTCTGGAGCACCTTCCAAACCTCTGTGGGACAAGCATGAGAAAATTGTTTTCTCTCAAACATGATTCATGAAATCCCAGCAGAAGGTTTTTCACAGGGTAACATCACCCTAGAACACACCACAATTCCTAAAATTAGTATGGTACCATCAACAAATGAATTCTAATGTAACTAAAGTCTGTTATCACCCTTTATAGTTCCCCTTTTGGTGACCCTCAAAATCTTCTATTCACTACAATGCATTTCATTGGGGTGCAATCATGTATATTGGTCCCAAGATGGCTGCCAACACTTCTTGGATGAAGTGCTGACAGCCAATCAGATCTCACGATGACATGTGTGGTTAGGCTACGCCCAGATATATAAAGTTCTTTTTCCTTTAATATTTAAAAAACTACTGAACAGATTTACACCAGTTTTGAAAAGGTCGCTTTCTGAGCCAAGCAGTACCTTTATGCCAAATTTGGGGTAAATCCGTTCAGTAGTTTCCGCTGTAGCCTTGCACAAATTTCCCTATGGGAAATTGATTTTTTGACTCTTATTATTTGAATTTCTCAGCAACTACTGATCGGATTTACACCATTTAACAAAAAGGGCTCTTTCTGTTTGCAAAATTTTGTGTAATTCCGTTCAGCAGTTCGGGCTGTAGCTTTGTCTAAAGTTTCCTATGGAAAATAACATGGAGAAAACACGTTTTGGGACCCCCCTTTTTTCTTGGCCCCCGCTTGCCGAATCACCCCGAAACTTTCAAGATAGGAGCAGACCGGAGCGCCCCACGAGTTTTGAAAATTTCGCGAAGATTCGTCGACCGGCGCCAAAGTTATTGGGAATAGAATGTTGTGAATTTCCTATGGAAAATAGGTCCTAACTATAACTACCTACTGGCCAGTAGGTAATATATATGTGTATATATATATATATATCAACGCTCCAAGTGCATCATAAACGAATCACTCACGGACGGGTGCTCTCATGCGGCGAAGCGTTCCGCTCCTATAATAGCTCCAAATTCCCATGTGTGGGGAAAATAAGCACTCACGGGTGGCGTTTTCAAGGATCTTTATTCTGTGAACAAACGCGTTTCGGCGGTCTGCCTTCTTCGGTGTTACCAACACACCGCGGGCAGCCGTCTTTTAATCACTTACTACAAAAAGGGTAAACATCAACAATGGACGCAATGGACCCAACAGATAGCGTTCAAAATATCGCGCCATCTTTTAACATATAGCATATACCTATGGTTCTTACAAAAGCTAATACCTTGCAAAGTAAAACGTGTACACAACTGCACTTTCACAGTCCAAAATATCATTAAACATTTATGATATACACAGTGAGATTATTCACGTGGTACTGTTAATGCATTTGGGCGTTTCTAAATTCTATCGCCGGATTCCTCGTTCTTCTCAATTCAATAATATTATTAAATGCGCTTCTCGTGCAAAGTTAATTTAAATAGTATACATCATCCTTTGTATAAAATGATCAAGCCGTGGATCGGCCAAGGTCCACTGCATAGTTGTTACCCTTATTCTATCAATTCATTGACATGTCACAGGTAATTGTCAGCTACAGACTATTAAAATGCCTAAATCATGACAACCATCCATACCATTAGACACCTTAACATAACATTTCTTAGTCGTAAATCGGCTTAGCACTGCTGTGCCTAAATACCTGTATGTTAAAAGATCCTTCATTACAGCTTCAAGAAAACGAACAAATATTACCCACATATCCAAAATCAAAATTTGACAATTTAAACACCCAAGTGTGATACCAGTTCCTCACTACTATTTAACCCTCTAGGAATTTTGTCTGTAAATCAATTATATACCGTGACTCTAATCTACGCAGTTTTTTCAATCTATCTCCACCTCTTGTATGGTCTTTGACATGATCTAAGCCATAATACTGTAACACATTTCTATTGCTCATGTGTTTCTCAGCATAATGCCTTGCCACTGGGTACGATGCATCGTTCTTAGCTATCGCCCTTAGATGTTCCAAAATTCTGATTTTCAGGGGTGGATAGTACTTCCAATGTAGCATAAGCCACATGGACAGACTAAACAATAGACCGCGTAGGTAGTACTACAGGTCAAGAATTTAGTTATGGGTCTTTTCAAATTGATGTCAGGAATATTGTATGACAGAACTCTCTTGCTATTAGTGTGAGTATAAGAACTTTATTGTTGGTTAATTAAAACCCTTACAATATAAAAACGCGAGCAACATATTCTTAGAAAAGACATTAATTAAAATTATTCAAATTACAATTAATATTTTACTTAAAACTGTGCTGAATTTCTCAGCAGTGATGATCGACTCGAGGGCCGGGTTCTGATCAACAGTTTATTGATGGTCGACAAACTGTTACTGTGTCCAATGGTGGAATGTCGCGCTGCTTAGCAGCGCCAATGGCTTCCAGCAGATTTAACGCCTTGATAACAAATTTTGTTAACCCGATATTCAACTTCGTGTTGTCCGGGTTAAAGGCTGCTATTATGGCTTGACGGCATGATCGAATTCCAAGCCTTTTCCATTCTTCCCGCAGTAAAAATCGTCTAGAAGTAAGCATTGCTGGGCATAAACAAACTATATGTTCCATTCCTTCGGTGTGGTAGCCGCACAACCTGCATTGGGTATGATTGTCTTGGCGGCGCCATTCTGGGAGATTCTTTAGAAAAGGCCATTCACCCAACCTCAGGGCCAGGAACTTTCGTTTCAAATAAAGTGCGAACGTGCTTGATAAATAAAAGGGTACAACTCCTGGTTTAAAATTGGTGATCACTGCCCAAGCGTGTTTCCTTTTGACAGTATTGCCCTATCCGAGTGAAAGGACCACAACCTAACACTCTTCTTGATTACTGCTTTTAATGCTAGCTGGGAGGGTTTGTTCCCCAGAATTCCTTAATACCAAGTAGTTGTAAACTATGGTTCAGGTGAAGCCGATATTTATGACTGGCATGACTTTTCTGGATTTCTTGCCAGAGTCTGGCCTCCAGGAACCCTCCCGGGCATGACGCAGTCTATTGCAAAACTTTATAAATGCTCCAGCCTCAACGCCGTGATGGTCAAATAGACCAAGTTCAAGACGGACTTGTGCCGGCGATGCAGATTTGGGCAGGTGGAATGCACGTTTAAAGATTTTGATTGTTAGTTTATTTAAAAAAGTATTTGTGGTTCCCTTCATGATCTCGTGGCCATACGTTAATGAGTTAATTATCTTCGCCTTCATCACTTTCAACATTGGGATTAAACTGGGACCAAGTAATTTTTTGGACAGTTTTGTAGCAGCAGCCTCTAATGCCAAGGCTTTGGTCCTCAGTACTTCTTTTTGCTTGACAAATGAGCTTCTGGTGTCAAGGAATATTCCCAGGTATTTCCTTGCTATTAGTGCAAGCTTTGCACTTTCCACATGGAAAGAATCCCCGCATTTCCTTCAAAGTTCCCATCTCTCGTGGTTGCTTCTCTAAATGACTACGAACTAGTATGTCTTTTAAGGATCTAGCCTTTTTAAAAGTTACTAATGGAAATGTCGGAATATCGTCACTTATGACATTATCTGTTTTTAAGATATGCCAATTCTTTCTCATTGTACGTTTCAAAAAATTAGCCTCAGCTGAATAGGTAGTAATCATCCTAAACTTCCCTTCATTGACGTCGCTGGACCCTCTCTTTCGAATTTCTTTGTCTTTTAACAATTGTTGTCTAGGGATCTCTCTTACTTTTTGAAGTGTACTTTCTAAAAGTACCGAGTCATAACCCCTCACCTCAAATCTAGCTAAACTTTCTTTAGCTGCCACTTTGAAGTCACATGTTCTGGAACTATTTCTCTTTATCCTTAGTAATTCTCCATAGGGTATACTCCGTTTCAATTTGAGTGGATGACTACTGGTTGCAAATAAAGTTGAATTACCCGCTGTTGTTTTTCGGTACAGGGCTGTATTTAATTGACCCTCTGACACAAATACCTTCAGGTCAAGGTAGTCCACTGCCACTGGACTCACTATTCCCGAAAAGTGCAGATTCAGATTATTCTCATTTAACTTCTCAATATATCCCCATGCAGATTCAGGAGTACCCTCCCACACAATAAAAAGGTCATCTATATATCGATACCAAGCTATAGCTCGACCTTTACTTTGCCCTCTCTCATAGGTTCTGGGCACCTGCTCCTCCCACCAGCCAACGAACAAGTTCGCATAGCTGGGAGCGAAGCAGGTGCCCATCGCCGTACCAGAGATCTGTCTGAAAAAATTGTCCTCAAATACAAAGATGTTATTTGTAAGGCAAAATGTCGTAAACTCCATCAACATGACATTGTGTTCAGCAAACCGTAATTGTCTCTTATTCAAATAAAATTGTACAGCTTTTAGACCATCACCATGATTTATACACGTATATAAACTAGTGATGTCTAACACCACTAGTTGATATGAAGGGTCCCAAGTTATATTATCAATCTTATTCAAGAAATCTTTTGTATCCTTGATATAGGAGTCTAATTCCATCACAAATGGAAAAAGGAAATAGTCAATGAACATGGATAAATGTTCTGTCAGGCTCCCCTGTGAAGACACAATTGGCCTATCTGGTGGATGCAGGCTATCTTTATGGAGCTTCGGAATGTGATAAAAAGTGGCTATGACTGGATTGCTATTTTGTAAAAATAAATGTTCTTCCGTCCCCAGCATAGATTTGTCATACCATTTCCTTATCAAAGTCTCATAGCTAAACACACTTTGTTGGTAATCCTTCTGTGTGGTCGGTGTATAATATTGATTATCTGATAATTGTCTCAAGGCTTCTTCACAGTATTGCGTCCTTGTTTGTAAAACCACGTTTCCGCCTTTATCTGAAGGCTTAATTACAATCGACGTATCCTGCAGTAGACCTTTCAGGGCCTGTTTTTCATCAATCGTCAGATTGTCCTTCCTGGGACTTCTGGAGTTTTTGCATCTGAGCTTCAGTAGATCATTAACCATAGCTTCCGAGAAAACATCTATCGCGTCGAATGGCATCTGCGGTATAAATGTGGATTTAGGTTTAAATGGACTTTCTTCCATTTCTTGATCGATCCCTACTTGTAACGCTCGTGTCGCTATGTCCTCCATAATACCAGATTGATTGTCCAAAGTTGTATGGAGATTATGTAAAAGTTCCACTGCTGATAGATCATTGCAAGTTAAAAGGTCAGTTGCTGTAATCCTTGCAAATGGTTGCTTAGTCTCTTTCAAAGTTGGTCTCAATTTGAAGTATTTATATAGCTTCAATTTCCTTATGAAGCAAAAGAGGTCAATTCTTGTTTGTGTAAATTCCAGGCAGTTTGTCGGGCAAAAAGTTAATCCCAAAATTAGAACCTTCATCTCACTTGCGGATAGATGTTTTGATGTAAGATTAACCACTGTTAAGTTGTTATTATCTATTGCCGTTTGTTGAATTTCTTTTTTCGGGTCCCCCAGGTGGGTGCACTTCTCCTGCCTCTTCCTGCCCCAACCTGATCTGCGTGTTCTTCGGTGGATTGTTCGGGTGGTTTGTTCTTGCCCCCCCGCAACCATGATTGTCTGATCACTTGAAATTCGTCGTAAAAAGGAGTCGTTGTTGTGAGAAGTTGGCCTGGCATATGCTATCCACTAATTATAGTGGGCACCGTGCACCAGTCCAAATCGACTCTTATGGTAGGTAGGTTAAAGACAACCTTATTGAAAGCTATCCTAGTGGTAGCTATGGAGAGCAGCCTTCAGGCTAAGTCTTGAAGGAATGTAAAGCAGCTTGTTTTACCAGTCTATAATCTCTTGAGTGACCAAATGAAAGAGCACCACACCAGGTATATATTCAAAATATATGTATTTATTACTAAACACACCCCTCTAGTCTCTTTATGAGGCTAGAGTTCGAAATACATAGGTTATAAGATCTTAAATCACAGTAATAGCACAAATACACGTTTGGGCCCTAGGGGCGTACCAAACCATATACCAATAAAGTGGTATGCGAACCACGACTGAACTAGACACTAGGCCTAGAGCCTCTAGAAGTGCTTGGACCACAAGGAACCACCCAAGGTAGTGACACAGGGGACCCACGGGAGACACGTGCAGTGTAAATACACAACCGCGATACGCCGTTAACTTCTATGGAAAAAGTCGGGATCGGGAAAATAGAGGAAAGGGACACTTAAAAGAGGACTAGGACAAAACCCTTTGAGATCTAGGACTTTGAAGAGTCTCTACCCACGGGAGCACCGGAGTACTCGTGTTACCTCACCCAGGGAAGCCGGGTGCATAGGTGCCTTTCGGGGTCGGGTTTCGTCGTCGGTTCTTATGGCGATCTGCTGCAAAGTGCTGCTGGCGACCAGGAGAAAAGTGTCCGGGTGGATCCAAGAGTGGATCGGAGTTCTGAAGAACCTGAAAGCAGAGGGGACAGAGTCTGGGTCACTAGCCAGTGACCAGGGAGGCGATGGACAGATGCCCACCGATGTCGAGTGCTTCAGGTTCGATGACGGTCGTCTTGACTCTTCAGCCACGAGGTCCGGGAGGCGTTGTCGGCGACCAGGAGCAGGATTCGGGCTGTTGCTCGATGTCTGTCGAGTGCAGAGGTGTCGGCGACCAGATTGGACCCAACAAGCCTTGGCAACGGCAAGTCTCGAGGAAGATGTAGATCGTCGATGCTGCAGACCAGCAAGGTCTGGGGAACTCACCCAGTGAAGGTAAGTGAGGGCAGGCCTGGAGCAATCAGACTGCCAAGTAAAGAAAAGATTGGCCTTCGTTAAGGGCTACTAGCCAACGGGCTAGCGACCGCGAAGGAGCCTCGTGACGCCGCACGTGGAGCTGGCTTACAGGACACTCATGGAGTGGGGGCCAGTGATCTTCGGTGCAGGTGGTGCTGGAGGCTAGGGCTACTCGGAGCCCAAAGCACGACTTCTTGGGAGACCCAGAAGATGGTGCACTTGCAAATGTGCTCGGTGTCCAGGGGTCACGGTCTCAAGTCACCCACGATAGCCACGGGCCTCAGCTTTGCTGGGGACTCAGGGTAGCCTCGGGGAAGTCTGAGAATCCACCTCTGGTGATGCGATGACTTCGGCGTCCGACGGGAGCTTCAGTGATGCGAACTGGACAGATGCTTCTTTGGTGCCTGTCAAGCAGGGGAGTCACTCCTTGACCCCAAGGGAGATTCTTCAGTCCTCTAATCTTGTCGTAGAGCGTCGAAGGTCCAGGATTTGGCTTCAGAGTTTCGTCCAGGTATAATCTAAAGTCCTAAGGACTGGGTTCCTACCTTTATTCTAAAAATAGGGGATGGACTACTCTGTGGCCCCACCCATGGGTGGGTCAGGGCAGAGGGTGGCTACACCCCTTTCCCTTTGTCCAGTTCGCGCAAAGCAGGGGCTGCAAGCCCCTGATCCGGTTTGAACTGGGGTATGCACAGGGACACCAAATGTGCCCCCAGTGCAGGACTTCAAAGCACCCGAAAGTGCTCCCGCCCAGCCCCAATACACATTGTCCTGTCTGGGGAGGTGGTCACACCTCCCTGGGATAGGAAACCTATTGTCCAGGCCTCCCCTGCCGGAGTTTCATCCAGCAGCAGGAGGCCAGACTCGTGTCTGTGGCAGCAGCATCCATTTTGTGATGCCAGGGCTCTGGAAAGAAGTTACCGGACTCGTCAGAGTTAACATGCCTTTCCCTCTAGAAGGGTGGAATGCTACCCCCGCCGCCAGGATTGGCGGGGGGTAGTATTCCAAGATGTTTGACACCAAACACGACATGTTTAGGTGCAGCCATTCCATAGTTAGCATTTTACCGCGAGGATATAATGCGTTTAAGAGTATATGGTCAGGCTGCACTACAAACAGCATCAGAGATGGTCTCCGAACGCTGCAGAGGGGCCCTGCTCATGCAGGGGCATCCTCTCACATAGGAACCATGCACTCTGCCTTTAGGATTGATAAGGCCTGCCTCAGGAGTGACTTATAGGTTTATATGTGTGTATGCATTTAGTGATATAGGTAACCTATACCACAGCAAGGGGTGCATGCACCACCTTACTCAGGCTGCAGTAGCAGACCTGTGGTGCCAGTTTGGATGGCCTACCAGGGGTGGCATAATACATGCTGCAGCCCCTGACAGGCCTCTGAGGTACCTATGCCCTTGGTACATAGTATACCATATACTAGGGACTTACAAGGGCACTCCAGATCCCAATCAGTGATGTGCCTAAGGCACATGGAGACCCTTTAAAAGAGGAAACAGCTAGGCTGGGGTTCTGAATAGCAGGGCCCCAGCCAGACTAATGTCGAAAACCAGTGAAGCATCAGCAAAAAGTGGGGGTACCCATGTGAAGCAGATCCTACTCTCCTACACAACCCCCCCCCAAACGTAGGGACATTAAACTAACATTGCCCAGTTAAGTCTTCATGTTCTAAGTGGAAATACATAGAGAGTCCATCTGCATTCGCATGGTTACTCCCAGGCCTATGTTCCACTGTAAAGTCCATCCCCTGTAGGGAAATGGACCACCTAAGCAGTTTGGGGTTTTCACCCTTCATTTGTTTTAGCCATAAGAGGGGCTTATGGTCTGTCTGAACCAGGAAGTGTGTACCAAACAAGTATGGCCTCAACTTCTTCAGAGCCCAGACCACAGCAAAGGCCTCCCTCTCTATGGCTGACCAACGTTTCTCTCTAGGGGTCAGCCTTCTGCTAATAAAAGCTACTGGCTGATCCTGACCTTCTTCATTCAATTGTGACAGTACAGCCCCTACCCCCAATTCAGATGCATCTGTTTGAACAATGAACTTTTTGGAGTAATCAGGACTCTGCAGAATTGGAGCAGTGCACATGGCCTGCTTGAGGTCATCAAATGCCTTTTGACAGCTAGCTGTCCACTGAACCTTTTTGGGCATTTTCTTAGAAGTTAAGTCATTCAAGGGTGTCACTATTGATCCATACCCCTTGACAAATCTCCTATTGTACCCAGTCAGGCCTAAGAAGGCTCTCACCTGAGTCTGGGTAGTGGGAGCAGTCCAGTCCATGATGGTCTGGATCTTGCTCTGCAAAGGTTGAACCTGGCCTCCACCCACAAGGTGGCCCAGGTACACAACCTGACTCTGCCCTATCTGGCACTTAGTGGCCTTGATAGTCAGGCCTGCCTTTTGCAGGGCCTGTACAACATTCCTGAGGTGGACCAGGTGATCCTCCCAGGTGGAGCTAAAGACAGCAATATCATCTAGATAAGCTGCACTATAGGCTTCCAGTCCTGTGAGAACTGTGTTCACCAACCTCTGGAAAGTGGCAGGTGCATTTTTCAGACCAAAGGGCATCACCACAAACTGATAATGCCCACTAGGGGTTGAAAATGCTGTTTTGGGCTTTGCAGTATCAGCTAGTCTGATCTGCCAGTAGCCAGCTGTTAGGTCAAATGTGCTGAGATATTTGGCAGAGGCCAAAGTATCTATGAGCTCATCTGCCCTGGGTATTGGATGGGCATCAGTCCTAGTGACTGCATTGAGGCCTCTGTAGTCTACACAACACCTCATCTCTCTTTTCCCACCACTGGTGTGAGGTTTAGGTACTAGGACTACTGGACTAGCCCAAGGGCTATCTGAGGGCTCAATCACTCCCAATTCCAACATCTTCTGGACTTCAGTCCTGATACAGTCCCTGACATGGTCAGGTTGCCTATAAATCTTGGTTTTAATAGGCAGACTGTCCCCAGTGTCCACTTCATGAGTGCACCAGGTGGTCTGACTGGGTGTCAGTGAAAACATATGTCTAAACTGATTGAGGACTTGCCTGCAATCAGTTTGTTGCTGGGTAGTGAGGCTGCCTGCCAAGGCTACACCATCAACTGACCCATCGTCAGGGTTCTGTGAGAGCAGGTCAGGGAGTGGGTCACTCTCTTCCTCCTGCCCTTCATCAGTAGCCATGAGCAAGCCCATGTCTGCCCTGTCCACATATGGCTTAAGTCTGTTGACATGGAGAACCCTTTGGGGACTCCTGGGTGTTCCCAGGTCCACTAAGTAAGTGACCTCACCCTTCTGCTCAACAATAGTGTGGGGTCCACTCCATTTGTCTTGGAGAGCTGCTGGGGCCACTGGCTCCAACACCCACACCTTCTGTCCTGGCTGGTAAACAGTCAGAACAGCCTTTTGGTCATGCCAGGCCTTCTGAAGTTCCTGGCTAGCCTCAAGGTTTTTGGTTGCCTTTTTCATGTACTCAGCCATCCTGGAGCGGAGACCAAGTACATAGTCCACTATATCTTGCTTTGGGGGCTTGAGAGGTAACTCCCATCCTTCCTTCACCAAGCACAGTGGACCCCTCACAGGGTGGCCAAACAGAAGTTGAAAAGGGCTGTAACCAACCCCCTTCTGAGGCACCTCCCTATATGCGAATAAAAGGCAGGGCAAGAGTATGTCCCATCTACGCCTAAGCTTTTCTGGGAGCCCTTTAATCATGCCCTTCAAGGTTTTGTTGAATCTCTCAACTAAACCATTGCATTGTGGGTGATAGGGTGTGGTGAACTTATAAGTAACTCCACACTCCTTCCACATTGCTTTTAAGTACCCAGACATGAAGTTTGCACCCCTGTCTGATACTACCTCCTTAGGAAAGCCCACTCTTGAGAAGATTCCCAGGAGGGCCCTTGCCACCACAGGTGCTGTAGTGGTCCTGAGGGGAATAGCTTCTGGGTACCTGGTGGCATGATCCACTACCACCAGGATAAACCTGTGCCCAGAGGCTGTTTGGGGATCCATGGGACCAACAATGTCAATCCCTACCCTCTCAAAGGGCACCCCCACCACAGGTAGTGGTATCAGGGGGCCTTTGTAGTGCCACCTGCTTTGCCACTGGCTTGGCAGGTTACACAGGAGCGACAAAACTCCTTACTGTCTTCAGACATGTGGGGCCAGTGAAAGTGAGGGACAATTCTGTCCCAAGTCTTGTTCTGGCCCAGGTGTCCTGCTAAGGGAATATCATGGGCTAGGGTCAATAGGAAGCCCCTGAACTTCAAAGGTATTACCAACCTCCTGGTAGCACCAGGCTTGGGGTCTCTACTCTCTGAGTACAGGAGTCCATCATCCCAATACACTGTATGGGGACCACTAGCTTTCCCAGCAGCCTCAGCAGCAGCTTGCTGTCTGAGGGGTTCAAGGGAGGGGCAGCTCAGCTGCTCCTGGCTCAGATCTGCCCTAGAAGGTCCCCCTGTCCCCAAGAACTCAACCTGGTCAGGTTCAAGTTCCTCTGGGACAGTTCCTTCTTCAGGGCTGAGATCATCCCCCTCAAGGGACTGATCTTCCTCCTGAGCCAAGGGGAAGGCACTGCCTTAACCCTACTACTCCTCCTCTTGGAAGGCACTTGGTCCTTTCTTCCAGAATCCAAGGCCTGTTCAGTGCTAGACATTTTGGCTTGTGACCTGGTCACAGCAAACACATCTGCAGGGATCCCCAGCATTTCTGCATGGGTCCTGAGCTCCACTTCTGCCCAAGCAGAAGTCTCTAAGTCATTGCCAAGCAAGCATTCGACTGGTAGGTTTGCACTTACCACAACCTTCTTAAGGCCAGTTACCCCTCCCCAGGAGAAGTTAACAACTGCCAGAGTATGGTCTGTTCTGACATTGCTAGCATTGGTCAATTGGTACATTTCACCAAGCATAACTTGCCCAGGTAGCACAAGGTCTTGTGTCACCATGGTGACACTTGCCCCTGTGTCCCTAAATGCCAAAGCCTCTCGTCCATTGATTAAAGGCTGTTGTCTGTACTTGCCCAGATTACTGGGACTCATAGAGGAGGGCACATCCATGCCTCCATCACAGACTAACACAGCCTGAGTCAGTTCTCTAACTAGGTCAGAGCCCAACTCAGTTCCCAGGGTGAACCCTACTAAACCCTTTGCTGGAGCACTTCCATCAACTGTACTAGGGGGAACAGGTGCCTTAGGGGCATTGGTGGGTGCTGGACTGGAGTCTTTGGACTTGGTGCAATCACTGGTCCAGTGGGTCTTTTGCTTACAGACCTTGCACCATGGTTTTCTTTGGCCTTTACCCTTGGTAGACTGGGAATCCCCACCAGAAGAAGATTTTTGGGGCCTGATGAAGACTTTTGATCTTTACCCTTCTCCCCACCCTTGTCAGAGTTCTTAGCATCTTGCTTCTTGGTTTCCCCACCTTGGTTCTGTACCTTCTGCTTCACCCTGGTTCTGACCCATTTGTCTGCCTTCTTTCCCAATTCTTGGGGAGAGGTCAGATCAGAGTCAACCAGGTACTGATGCAACAGCTGATTTTGACAGTTATTAAGAATTTGCTCCCTCATTATCAGATTATACAATCCTGAGAAGTCACACACCTTACTGCCCATCAACCAGCCTTCCAGAGCCTTGGCAGAACAATCCACATAGTCTACCCAGTCTTGAGTCTGTGCTTTTTGGGTGTCTCTGAACTTCAACCTGTACTGTTCAGTGGTTAGGCCAAACCCATCAATAAGAGCACTCTTCAAGACCTTGTAATTGTCAGCATCCTCCTCTCTAACAGTGAGGAGCTTGTCTCTACCTTTGTCAGCAAAGGAGAGCCACAAGATTGCTGCCCACTGCTCCTGAGGGACCTTCTGTACTTTACAGGCCCTCTCTAAAGCAGTTATCCATTTGTGGATATCATCCCCACTCTGGTAGGGAGGGACAATCTTGCTCAGGTTCCTATGGTCATAGGACCTTTCCCTATCTCTAGGGACATGGCTGCCACCATGGGACTCTAGTCCCAACTTTCTTCTCTCTTTAAGGAGATCTAGGGATTCTCTATCTAAAGCCAATTGCTTCTTCCTGATCTCCAGTTGAGTTTCCTCATACTGGACCAGTCTCTTTCTTCTCTCATGAGAGGATTCCCTCCTGTGAGAAGAAACAGAGCTCCCTATGGAGGTGCCAGAGTGGTTAGACTCCTGAGAAGGAGACCTAGACTTTCTGAGCACACTCATAATCCTTCCTGGGGGGACAAAGGTGTGGTTCTCTAGATCCTCATCTTCATCTTCCCCAGAAGGGATTGGGTTTTCCAGGTCAGGGTCATTGTCACCCTCCTGGTCAGTTTCAGAGGGGGGGCTGGGGGTAGTAGTACCCCTGGCCCTTTCCTCATCTGCTGGCCCACCCTCTGCTCCTACCCCTTCAGTCTCTGAAGACTTACTAAGATCATAAGCCACCAACAACTCCTGGAGGTGTTGGGTGGTGGGACTTTGGCCTGTCCTTAATTTCCTCACGTTACACAAAGCTCTCAGTTCCAAGAATGGGAGTGTGTCATACTTGGAGGGGGAAGCTCAATGGCTTCCTGCAGGGTATCTTTGGATCCTGCTTTTAAAGACATTACTAGTGTGGTGTGGTGTATGCACTACCTACTCTAGTGTGGCCTACTAAACTCTCTTGAGTTGTAGAAAGGGTTGTGCTATCCCTTAACACACAACTCTAAGTTCAGTAGAACTTACTAATATTCTAAGCTTAAATTATATGTACCTTAGGTACCTTTAGTGGTTTTCAGTTGATCAATTCAATTGAGATTATCTGGTAAAACAATAGCAAGCTGGAATCCCACACGCTGCACACCAATGTGAGAAGTTGGCCTGGCATATGCTGTCCACTAATTATAGTGGGCACCGTGCACCAGTCCAAATCGACTCTTATGGTAGGTAGGTTAAAGACAACCTTATTGAAAGCTATCCTAGTGGTAGCTATGGAGAGCAGCCTTCAGGCTAAGTCTTGAAGGAATGTAAAGCAGCTTGTTTTACCAGTCTATAATCTCTTGAGTGACCAAATGAAAGAGCACCACACCAGGTATATATTCAAAATATATGTATTTATTACTAAACACACCCCTCTAGTCTCTTTATGAGGCTAGAGTTCGAAGTACATAGGTTATAAGATCTTAAATCACAGTAATAGCACAAATACACGTTTGGGCCCTAGGGGCGTACCAAACCATATACCAATAAAGTGGTATGCGAACCACGACTGAACTAGACACTAGGCCTAGAGCCTCTAGAAGTGCTTGGACCACAAGGAACCACCCAAGGTAGTGACACAGGGGACCCACGGGAGACGCGTGCAGTGTAAATACACAACCGCGATACGCCGTTAACTTCTATGGAGAAAGTCGGGATCGGGAAAATAGAGGAAAGGGACACTTAAAAGAGGACTAGGACAAAACCCTTTGAGATCTAGGACTTTGAAGAGTCTCTACCCACGGGAGCACCAGAGTACTCGTGTTACCTCACCCAGGGAAGCCGGGTGCATAGGTGCCTTTCGGGGTCGGGTTTCATCGTCGGTTCTTATGGCGATCTGCTGCAAAGTGCTGCTGGCGACCAGGAGAAAAGTGTCCGGGTGGATCCAAGAGTGGATCGGAGTTCTGAAGAACCTGAAAGCAGAGGGGACAGAGTCTGGGTCACTAGCCAGTGACCAGGGAGGCGATGGACAGATGCCCACCGATGTCGAGTGCTTCAGGTTCGATGACGGTCGTCTTGACTCTTCAGCCACGAGGTCCAGGAGGCGTTGTTGGCGACCAGGAGCAGGATTCGGGCTGTTGCTCAATGTCTGTCGAGTGCAGAGGTGTTGGCGACCAGATTGGACCCAACAAGCCTTGGCAATGGCAAGTCTCGAGGAAGATGTAGATCGTCGATGATGCAGACCAGCAAGGTCTGGGAAACTCACCCAGCGAGGGTAAGTGAGGGCAGGCCTGGAGCAACCAGACTGCCAAGTAAAGAAAAGATTGGCCTTCGTTAAGGGCTACTAGCCAACGGGCTAGCGACCGCAAAGGAGCCTCATGACGCCGCACGTGGAGCTGGCTTACAGGACACTCGTGGAGTGGGGGCCAGTGATCTTCGGTGCAGGTGGTGCTGGAGGCTAGGGCTACTCGGAGCCCAAAGCACGACTTCTTGGGAGACCCAGAAGATGGTGCACTTGCAAATGTGCTCGGTGTCCAGGGGTCACGGTCTCAAGTCACCCACGATAGCCACAGGCCTCAGCTTTGCTGGGGACTCAGGGTAGCCTCGGGAAAGTCTGAGAATCTACCTCTGGTGATGCGATGACTTCGGCGTCCAACGGGAGCTTCAGTGATGCGAACCGGACAGATGCTTCTTTGGTGCCTGTCAAGCAGGGGAGTCACTCCTTGACCCCAAGGGAGATTCTTCAGTCCTCTAATCTTGTCGTAGAGCGTCGAAGGTCCAGGATTCGGCTTCAGAGTTTCGTCCAGGTATAATCTAAAGTCCTAAGGACTGGGTTCCTACCTTTATTCTAAAAATAGGGGATGGACTACTCTGTGGCCCCACCTATGGGTGGGTCAGGGCAGAGGGGTGGCTATACCCCTTTCCCTTTGTCCAGTTCGCGCCAAAGCAGGGGCTGCAAGCCCCTGATCCGGTTTGAACTGGGGTATGCACAGGGACACCAAATGTGCCCCCAGTGCAGGACTTCAAAGCACCCGAAAGTGCTCCCGCCCAGCCCCAATACACATTGTCCTGTCTGGGGAGGTGGTCACACCTCCCTGGGACAGGAAACCTATTGTCCAGGCCTCCCCTGCCGGAGTTTCGTCCAGCAGCAGGAGGCCAGACTCGTGTCTGTGGCAGCAGCATCCATTTTGTGATGCCAGGGCTCTGGAAAGAAGTTACCGGACTCGTCAGAGTTAACATGCCTTTCCTCTAGAAGGGTGGAATGCTACCCCCGCCGCCAGGATTGGCGGGGGGTAGTATTCCAAGATGTTTGACACCAAACACGACATGTTTAGGTGCAGCCATTCCATAGTTAGCATTTTACCGCGAGGATATAATGCGTTTAAGAGTATATGGTCAGGCTGCACTACAAACAGCATCAGAGATGGTCTCCGAACGCTGCAGAGGGGCCCTGCTCATGCAGGGCCACCCTCTCACATAGGAACCATGCACTCTGCCTTTAGGATTGATAAGGCCTGCCTTAGGAGTGACTTATAGGTTTATATGTGTGTATGCATTTAGTGATATAGGTAACCTATACCACAGCAAGGGGTGCATGCACCACCTTACTCAGGCTGCAGTAGCAGACCTGTGGTGCCAGTTTGGATGGCCTACCAGGGGTGGCATAATACATGCTGCAGCCCCTGGCAGGCCTCTGAGGTACCTATGCCCTTGGTACATAGTATACCATATACTAGGGACTTACAAGGGCACTCCAGATCCCAATCAGTGATGTGCCTAAGGCACATGGAGATCCTTTAAAAGAGGAAACAGCTAGGCTGGGGTTCTGAATAGCAGGGCCCCAGCCAGACTAATGTCGAAAACCAGTGAAGCATCAGCAAAAAGTGGGGGTACCCATGTGAAGCAGATCCTACTCTCCTACAGTTGTTTTGACTCCTCCCATGGCAGTTGCAAGTTCATCCCCAGATTCATTCTCAGTCACCTCTGATTCTGACGTTTCCACTCTGATGGTTACTGCTTTTGAAGTTTTTTGCGTTAATTCCTTTCTGGGACCATCAAACTTACATGCAAATGTTAATACTCTGCCTTGCAGATAATCATTTTCATCCCGCTCGAATTTTTCTTGTTTTCTGAGTTTTATTTTCTGTTCATATTTCGACAACCTTACTTTCATTTGACCAAGAAGTTCCTCTATTTTGTTCTTATCTTCTTCTTTGATCTCCTTTAATGCCTTCTCCCGGTCACTCCAGGCATACTTTACCAGGATCCCTAGAGTGCCTTGACAGTACTGTGCAGTATGTTCTGCCCAATCAGATAATAAATCCGGATCCGGATTTTCATAAGATGGAACCGTATATACCCTGAGTCCCCTCGGGACTCTATGCACTTCAATGTAATTTTGCAAGGAAGTGGCCTCCCACCACTTCCTTGTCTCACGTTCATATAATCTTTCAAGTTTCATCAAGATGTTATTTAAATTACTTGTGGGTTTTAATTGTTCCATTATGGCACTTCGTTCTATTCCCTTCTGCTTTTTAAACATGTCATTAGCCGCTTTGCGGCGCGCCGCTTCACTAAACATGCTGATACGATGTAGTGAAAGTTCTTTCCAGAGTGCGATCCGTGAACTGCCCCCTCGTCCAGCCGCTGCTCACTGTCGTTTACAAATCAATGAGACATGCATCTCACCTGCACTGGTCTGCTCGATAACAACGTTACCCCCGACTTGCAGGACCTCGAATGCAGCCATGTAGGTGTGTTGATCTTTCTCCATATAATGCGGCGGTGCTTTCGTTTGTAAAATCAACGCTCCAAGTGCATCATAAACGAATCACTCACGGACGGGTGCTCTCATGCGGCGATGCGTTCCGCCACTATAATAGCTCCAAATTCCCATGTGTGGGGAAAATAAGCACTCACGGGTGGCGTTTTCAAGGATCTTTATTCTGTGAACAAACGCGTTTCGGCGGTCTGCCTTCTTCGGTGTTACCAACACACCGCGGGCAGCCGTCTTTTAATCACTTACTACAAAAAGGGTAAACATCAACAATGGACGCAATGGACCCAACAGATAGCGTTCAAAATATCGCGCCATCTTTTAACATATAGCATATACCTATGGTTCTTACAAAAGCTAATACCTTGCAAAGTAAAACGTGTACACAACTGCACTTTCACAGTCCAAAATATCATTAAACATTTATGATATACACAGTGAGATTATTCACGTGGTACTGTTAATGCATTTGGGCGTTTCTAAATTCTATCGCCGGATTCCTCGTTCTTCTCAATTCAATAATATTATTAAATGCGCTTCTCGTGCAAAGTTAATTTAAATAGTATACATCATCCTTTGTATAAAATCATCAAGCCGTGGATCGGCCAAGGTCCACTGCATAGTTGTTACCCTTATTCTATCAATTCATTGACATGTCACAGGTAATTGTCAGCTACAGACTATTAAAATGCCTAAATCATTACAACCATCCATACCATTAGACACCTTAACATAACATTTCTTATATATATATATATATTTTCAAGGTACATAGAAGTGGTGGATACTGTCCTATTTACCCTTACCTTTCGATATTTTGTCCCTCGATATTCTGTCCTCGACTACCTTAAGCCACAATATTCTGGACATTCATATTCAGTTGTACAAGCTACTAAAGTAATTGGTAGACACCCCCTGCTTTAATAGCCATTGTCTCCCTGGGCTATGCAGGGCAAATGAAAGAGGATTGTTCATTTCTGTTGGCTGACAGCACTCCATCAATCTAGCAAAAAGAGAATATTTTCAAAGATTGTCCTTAAACCCCCTGCCATGGGGTTATGTATGAGATTCTATGTACAGGTCCTACAATGCAGACAAGGAGCGTATTTTTCTCCTGTTTTCAATGTGCATTCACCTGCAGTAGGACTGCAAGGGAAGCTAATGGGGAGCACAGAGCCCCACGCACTTTGTTCCAAATGAAAGGAAACAAGCTACAGCGTTGTCAGTTTTGTAGCAGCTTCACATACATAAGGTAGCTCTCTACAATGTTTTGAAGGCGTTTTTCTTTTAGAATCTGTAGCACTTTTTCTGCTGCTAAGTTTTTGTTAGAGAGCCGCTCTTGATTTTCTTTGTTATTTGTGCAGAGATTGTACTAATGGACCCCTCCTGGGCAGGAAGCGCCTCCACACTGTGCTGACTTGTTTAGCACTCATCAAGAGCTGAAGTGCCTCTTGACCCTCAGTAGTAGTTGCTGATGATCACTCAGCTCAAAAGTACTTATTCTATCAATCTCGCAACAATGATACGCCGAGCGCCCCAAATGCTGATTCAAAATGGTGGCTTTCTTTTTGCATACATATCCCTACAATTATTTGTTGACTCATGACAGGGACTTGTCTCTTAGTTACCATTTCTATGTTTAATTGCCTCAACGGGGTGCAAACTGTGGTCACCTTTACATTGACAACTGGCTTGTGGAAATAGTATGCTAAATTATTATTTAAAGTGTAATGGTAAATATTTTCAAGCATTAAAAACCACATTTTGTCTCTATATACAAATGAAAATCAGTGGTACTGGCAGAGATATAGATCTCCACCTGAGCTTTTTTTAACATTTTTTTCTCTTTATAGTCATTCCTAGAATATGTCTGGAAAGCTGCAGAAGACGCAGGCTTCTGGCATGCATCTGTGAATGCTGTGTAACATCTCACCGGAGGCCCCTATTGCCCATATGTGTAAATCTATGTAGAATACAATTAAATGAAGGGGTGAGCAATTTTTTTTTAAGCATCATGGAAAGTGAGATACATTAGCCGTAGTGAGGAGTACGTTTTCTATCGTTTCCAAGGTAGTACAGATTTAAATGTTTGTGGGGTTTCCAGTCTTCTAAGGCAAACCTCGCCTTGGGTTGCCCCCTTCTGACTTCCTGAATAGGATTTACAACTGCGGATTTCTCCTGATTCGAGAGAGAGAAATCTGCATTAATAAATTATTTAACCCCAGCCACAATTTTGGGGGGAATTCCTGGCGGACATTATTATGTTTGTTTTCGTCCATAAACTCGTGTTAACGGCCACTAATTCCTTTGTCTATTTTTTACAAACCATACTGTTACACTAACTCCAGCCATGCATTTACTCGAAAAGCTGCACTTTCTGTTTTCAATTAGCAGTGATCTTACACCTCCAGGTGTCACCCTTCGGGCAGGTAGCCCTTTCACATAATTATTCTGTTTCTTCTGATCTCTTTCTACCCAGTACCACAATGGAGATCAGAGACTGATGCTGAGAACTGAAATATGAACTCTATTGTTATTTCCAGCCACGCGTCTCCCCATGTGAAGCATGCATGATAGATTGCTCTACTCGAAAACTCATGATCTTAGCAGAAAATCGGAGCGACTGTGAAAGATCTAGTCCCCAGGGGACGACCTACCGCCTTTATGAAAGCGCAGTTTTTCAGGCAGAGTTTTTGACACTGCTTAAAAACTGAATGGAAATTGATTCTTTTGCATAAAACATCCCAGAATCCATGAGAAGAAATGTGCTCTCTATGTTTCTTCTCTGCGTGTTTCTCCACCCCCCTCTGTGATCAATGCAGAACTGTCTTACCAAGGGAAATGAAATAGCCTAGAGAAATATTGTATTATTGCATGTGAGCCCTACAGTACTATGTCACCGTGTTTACTCTTCATAGAATCGGTCATAGTTTATTAAGACACAAAGGGGCTTATTTACAAGGCCCTTGCACCACTTTTGGTTTCCTGCCGCTAAAACGGCGATAATTTTATCGCCGGTCTTGCTAATATGCCCCCTAGTATTTTCAAGTCAAATATACCAACATCACAAAATAAAGTTATCTCAGAAAAAAAACCAATAAAGTGATTGTCATCAAGCCATCCAGCCAAGGCAGGACAGATGTGATTCAGAACTAAGATGAGACACCATCAAGTCAGTAATTCTGAATACTATTGAAATCTTGGCAGACACCCTTTGTCACAACTCCAATAAGTGATTAGATAACTACAACAAGAGGTGTTCAACTAAGGCTTGATCAGCTCAAATCAATTTGAATATATGTGAAACACCTCACTGAGAACACCTGATCTTTACCTAGTGGCAAAAACTCTGAAGATGCAAGGAACCCATAGGGCTGTCTGATAGTCTCCGGAGGTGATTCTCTTATTGAATCCATCTCTAAATATGTGGACACTATGGGGTGGGTGGAACTTGCAGAGTTTCACTGTTTGGAATTCAGCAAAGTTACCTAAAAACTCAGCGTGATTCCGTGGAGTTCGTTGCATTGCGCTACTCGTGCTGGAATCTTGTTTCGCACTGTAAAATGAGTGCAAATGGCACCACATGGCGCACCAGAGGGAGCTGCTTCTTTCTGCTGTTCGAATAGATTTTCTACTCGGGCTGCAGCTTTCTCCACACGAGCGGTAGTGATCTTTTGCGGCTGCCCGTGTTGAGAGATCTCACTGGGAGGTGGTCTAGTGCTCGATTTTATTGCTTACGCTAGAGAAACTTAACGTTGTTGTGCAGCACACAAGAAAAAACTCCACCACATTGAGGTTGGAGGAGTTTTTCCAAAGTGGAGCGAGGAGTGGGCAAAACTCAGCAAACTCTGCTTGGAGGAGCAGAGATTACTGCCCACCCCAGTGGACACATGCCTAAAGCCCTTTCCAATTTCCATCAGATTTTACATCCAAGAAACAGCAGGCTTAACATAAGCCAATTAAAGGCCTGTGTTATGATGATAACATACAGCTTTTAGTCACATTCGACGTGGTCTCAGTATATACCAATATTGCTTGAGGGGCTTGAATTCTAGCTGTACAAATGCCTAAGACTACACAGCATACCCAGGAACTTTGTTGTCTTCCTTTCCAGAATGGCCCTCAGAGAGGCAACCATTCTTCATATGGCCACAATTGTGGAGTGTTACATCTTCACCAGCAACCTTTGCCCTACGAATGTCTTCACTTGCTACAGATATATTGGTGATAATCTGTGCATCTGAACAACACAACAATTAAACAGCTTCTTTATCTGGTTGAATGATCAATCAAGAGACATCAAATTAAAAAATACCTTTAACCAATACAAAATGAATTGTGTACACATCTAGTTAAAAAAAGCGATAGAAACTAGTGAATACATCACTGTACATAGCATATACAAATCCAAATAGTGCTTTACACTATGATAGGTTTCATCCTAGAAGCCTCGGAGACAACCTTTCATACAGGTACTTCCTGAGAATATACTACTACTAAAGAGCATTATTTCATGGATGCCAAGTTCCTTACTGAGGAATGAAATCAAGAGGGTTCCCATTGAAGATGGTAAATAATTTACTCGAAAGATCTTGTTTGACAACCTATGAATCACTTCTAGAGAACAGCACAAAAATTACAATAGTGATATGTGTTACCACATATGGCCCGAAAATGAACAAATAAAAAAAATGTAAATCAAAATTGGTCCCTATTGTCTTCGAACAACCACCGACTTGAGAAACTATTCTTTGCCTGAAAAAAGTATTACAACCAGAGAAATCACCTTCGGAAGGGCAGAGCCATCAACTAAGCGAGACTTGAGGAAACCCTTGAGGGCACTGAGTTTGCCTCCATGACATTAAAATTATGTTCAAAACGTTTTCAAACTTCAAACCAAAAACCATGATTTATGACACATTATGTTCATGAAAAAAGCTTTACATTGCAAAAACTAGTCAGGAAAACGGAAGATGATGAATATGTCAGCATTAATATAGGAATCAGTGCAAGAAGACAACAACCCGCCATTGTGAAGTATATCTTGGACAGCACATAGAATGAGAACTAACTTAAGGAGATGATTCCTAGATGTTCCCTCAAAAGACCCACAAGGTGGTGTCATCAACTGTTCATTCTTGAATAGAAAAGCGATCTTGATCTGTATTTTTGATAACATCAATAATGGACTCAATGAACCATGCTAACTGTCCAGTATATAAGTACATATTCTTTACTCTTGTCAGACTCGACCAGCTGCCTCTCCCTGTTTCCCCCACTGAACGACCATTTAATTAAATTGCTCCAATTTTTCAACTATGTTTTCTTAAATTCACCTTGATTCTTAAGTGTGATACCATCAATAAGGGACTCAATGAACCATGCAAACTGTCCAGTATATGGAGAAGTGTGGCTCAATGGTTAGAGCGGCAGACCCTGATGCAGAGATCTGGCCCGGGACCAGGGTTCAATTCCCGCCTTGGCAGGTCTTGGGCTCAATTTCCTCAGACCTGATAATTCTCGCCTCGGTGCCTATTCTAATCATGGGTCCCACTCTGCAACTCTGGGCAATAGCTTGCTTAATCTCCACAACGGCCCCACCAGCGCTGGGATGCCTGGCTTCACCTTGGGGGTGCCCAGGAGTGGACATTTCACAGGGAAAAGACAGGAAGGGTTCCACAGCGGTATGCGTACAGCGCCAGGACACCCTAGGGTAACAGTGCGCTTTACAAGTACAAATTTCATTTCATTTCAGTATATAAGTGAGAGTTCTATAGTCTTGGCAGTCTCAGTCAGACAGAGCTCCCTTTTTCTACCACTTAAGGACCATTTAATTAAAAATGTGCCTACTTTTCAACTATGTTTTCCCCAGGTCACCATATTACCCTGGAGTACAACTCCCATAATGCTTTCAGTGATGCGCTGACCTGTATGTACAAGCGCTGAAGGCATCTTAGCTAATACAAATAAGTTGCACTCCTGGCAACTCTGCTTGTGAAAAGCTCCAGCACTGCCCGCATTATTCACTACTGTGCGCTGCACATCTTCTTACAATATCACAAGGTGAGTTAAGCAGATATTGCACCGACACAAAACCTCTTTGTCATTCCCATAACCCTACAATGATATTTAGTTCAATTTCCACTTTCTCAACAGATCCTGAGTCACTGAAACATTACTCAACAACCTGTTGGTCGAATACTTGGTGCAATCCTCTTACAAACGCACGTATGAGTATCATGTTAATTTTTTAACCCAATTCCTTTTATTCTTTCCTTTAATCTCCAGATGGGGCCATTATCCACAGATCCTCCCCTCTGTTGAAGTATAAGGTATGATACACACTTGGGCTACTCACAAAAGCTCACCTTTAGTCCTTATCCCAATGTTCCCTACTTTAATTGCACTTTACACTTTCCATCTGTAGAAGCACCACCTGGTTCATGTCATGAGGAGCCCCCAGATCACTGGGATTGAAACGTGTTGATTACCCATGGAAAGGAAGAGGGGCACCAGAATTTATGACTTGATGGGGCTCCCAAAAGGATCCAACTTTAGCCAGATACTGATCCACCTTTGATCACTGCTCCACCCCTCTTGCTTCACCATCTAAGAGCCTCGGAAAAACAGTCAAATAATGTCTCTAATTTTGCCAAATGCGTTTATGGACTAGTGTATCACCATAAAACTATTTATATGAAAAGCACTACAATCACTTCCATGTCATGGGTGACAATTCTTTCTGCTACTACAGAGTGACTCGTTATAGTACACTTCTCATGTAGTGATTTATAAAGACCTTTCTTAAAGATAGACTATGTGTAATCTATGAAAATGTCTTCATAGATAATGCATGTTAGGATAATGTAATAATCCTTGGACAACTGAGTATTCTCTTGTTCCCTGTTTGTTTCCAAGTCACACAAATGTGATGGGAAGGTATTTTGTTTTTGATTCATGTATTAAGGCCTAACCTCCAAATGCTCTATGGGTCCAACCACTTTCATAACATATGTTCAATGCCACCATGGCCACTTACTGCAATTAATGTCTTAAGAAAATATTACAAATTTAAACGAATTAATTTTGATTTTGAAATATTATGACTATATTTTTACAGCTAAAATATTTATTTGGGACAAGGCAGTACTCAGTTAAACATGGGTCCTCCTTTGTTTTGATCTTTCTTTCTAATTCTACCTTACCTTGCAACAAAGTGTAGTTAAACAGTAGGTAGATGAAATAACCCTTCCTAGATAGGAGACAATTTGTAAAATACCTGTTTGAGGAATTTTTAGTCTCCAGAAACTCCAGCTGATTCTGTCTATCTAAAAGAAAACATAAACATTCGAGTTACAGAACCTCTGTTCACTAAATTAAAATTGCTGATATCAGATCCTTTAATGCTGAACGTCCCGAGCAATTCCAAATTCGAAGGTTTGGTAGCAGGTGGGGGGAGATTTGACATTAGTAAATAGTAAATTTGATGTTACTTTTTTGTAAGTTAAAAGGCTGAGTGAGCACAGGTTCGAAATCATTATTGAAAAGTCTCAGAATCTCCTCCACTCTGTAAATTAGAGCAGGATGCTACCTTACTGTTAATGGACCTTGAGACTTGCAGGAAATATGAAGATCCTTACTGTTAGTTTCCCAATAAGATGTCTTACTCGGATTTGAGCCTGTGACATGCAGTTTAAATGCTTAGAAGGCATGTAAGGGTACGTGAAATGGTGCTCATGCTGTAATCTCTTCCGGACTGTTACGTGGCGTTGTGAATTGGCCTAAAACAACTAAAATGGAAATATAATGGAAATATTCAGGTATATTTATATAGACTTAGGGAGAGATTTACAAACATTTTGCGCTGTGTTAGCGACACAAAAGTGACGCTAACCAGCGCAAAATGTTTTTTTTGCTATTTACTTCCCAGTGCAAAACTTGTTTTGCACCGGAAAGCACCCTCGAAGTAACGCAAAGAAGCAGGAGGCACTGCTTTGCGTTACTTAGCGCCGAGGACCGTTACATGGGTGGAACAAGGGCGTTCCCATGCAACCACCCATGCCTTTTGACACAAAACCCATTTTGTGTCATGGGTTTGCGCCAAGAGTTAACGCCCCTTCAAAGGAAGCACTAGCAGGAGAAATGCTTTCATTTCACCGTGCTTTTCCGACTTTGCATGCGTGCTACACTGTGCAGCATGCATACAAAGTACGAAAAGCTTTCCATCGTATCTAGGCATAGTGTTTTGTTCAAGAAGGGTACCCTTCCTATACAAAACCTATGCTAGACTCATCCACACACCCTAGTGCGATGGCGCTAAGGTGTGTGCATGGCGCACGGCCGCTGAAATCAGCGCAAGGGAAAGAGGAGGAGAGAGCCATATCTCTGAAGATATGGTGCTCTCCTGCTCCCCCCCTGTCGTGCACAACACCTCAGCCTCGTGGGGGGCTGAACTGCGTTGCGTGCCTTTTTTGTAAATCTCCCTCTTAGTGCAAATAGAAAGGAAGGTGTCCTCTTTGCACATTTACTAATAGGGAGCTGGACATTATGTGGTTGATTCACAAAGGGATGTAAGAGTGTATGAAAAAGGATTCCTGCAGTACGACTTCCTATACTCAAAAACACTTTTTTTTATCGGCCCCACAATGCTGAGTAAATTCAGTGAGCTATTTTAGTGTGGTTCAGATTTCAAACTGAGCATTCTGGATTAATCTCACTAGTATTTTAACCTATAAACTTCCAGGTACCAGTTGATCTCATCCATAAGAACCTGTCAAAGTATCTTTTGTCAGTTTATAATTTTGCAGGAAGAGTTTACCCTTATCCAGTGCTAAATATATAAAAAAATTGGGGGCATATTATTAAGGGACGGCGATAAATAACGCAAAGCGCGCTTAGCGCTTCTTTATTTATCGCCGTCTGTCTCTGGAATTTATCGCCCTGGTAGCGCGTTATTAACAATGCGTTTCTACAGGGCGACAAAAATCCCAGCGATAGCGGGGAAATCGCCGTTTTGCAGGGAACATCGCTGGTTTTCCAGCGATGTTCCCTGCAAAACGGCGATAACCTTGCTGATACGACCCTGTGGTCGTATCAGCATTATCCACCCCCAATGTTAGGGATAGGTAAGTCTGCATTTAGCAGACGTTAGTTTTTGGCGAAACAGCGGTTTTCTCCAAAAACTAACGTCTGCTTAAATGCTGGGGCAGCCTTGTAAATATCGCGATGTGCACATCAGCGATATTTGCAAGGTCGTACTGCCCAGTGACGCCCACTTTGCATCTCATTAGAGATGCAAAGGGAGGCGTCGGGTAAAAGGGTGCTAACATGCGCTAATGAGTGTTAGCACCCACTTGTTAATAGGGCGAAAAGATTATCTCCGCTTTATTGGCTTTTAAAGCCAAAAAAGCGGAGATAATGCCCTTGTTAATATGCCCCTAAGTGCCGGGGCAAAGCTTTGCTCAGAATCCCGCAAACGGGGCTATCAAATGCCAGTTGTGCCTCTTTCTCTCACTCTTGCAGGTTCCTTCTTTCTTCCTTTAACACAGTTGTTTTCAATTGTTCTCTTCCTGCTTCCTTCCCCTCGCGCTGTGTCTTTCTCACCCTTCCTCTGGGTCAAGGTATGATGACGAAAAGTAAATGCTGATCCCCAAAAAGGAGTGCCGGTGGGCCCCAGCTGTAGCGACTGGATAAAATTAAGCACCGCCCTTGTCTCTTGAACAGTCACATTAGCCCATTAAACTATCATACTTCTAGAAGGGTATAAATGTGTCCAGACGTGGCTTATAGCTATGACTGACACATGACTGAATATACTCGAGCCTTACTGATCAATCGATTTTCCAGCCTACTTGAAATCTACTGATTTCTAGGGTCATCTTTGTCACGGCAGGGACCAGAATGTCTGTAAAAGTGTCAATCAGATGTCGAGCATGTCTACGACATTTGTCTTCCCAGACCCTGCCTCTTTTCAGAGACACTGTTCGTTTACTTTCTATACCTTTTAATATTGTTAGCCCCTCCAATGAAGCCAAACAAGTGATTTGCCCAGGACAGAGTTCACATCTTACATTTAGATGCAAATTAGTTCATCGAGTTTTGAGTACTGCGCGCAATTTAAAATACTGCCAAAATGGGTGATGGTGCGCCTTCAAAATTAAGCATGTGTACATTGTATTTCTCTGCAATGTGCAGTCTAAATCTAAATCCGTATTTGTAAAGCGCGAACTACTCACCCTTACGGGTCTCAAGGCGCTGGGGGCTGTCGTGGAAATTAAGTGAGCTTTTGCCCAGAGTCACATGGTGCTGAGCTGAGCTGCTGCCGGAGCCGGGGATCGAACCATGAACCCTATGCTCTGAAGGCAGCTGCCCTGGCCGCTGCACCACACCTCTCCACATGCAGTGTGTATGTAATGAATCTTATGTGTGCTATTCTGGGAATCTGAATTGCCACAGAGGTACAAACAATTGTTGATATTTATTGTTGTGACAACAATACGTTAGGGCACTGATAAAATATTATTGCCAGTTCAAAAATACGTTTATTCATAGAATCCTCCAATTATAGATTACTAGCGTTCCTAAATGTAAATGTCAAATATTATGCCACACCACTCTGAGGAATTGGAACTCTTAGCCTAACATTAACTATTTCTCTGGCATCAAATGGGTTGCAAAGCAAACAGTGGCACAATAGAAGATCTCGTGGCCTTGTCTGGGTCACAATATCCCATTGTTAAGTTTCTGGTGTCCAGAGTCCTTGCTTTATGCAGCTCATTCTGTTCTGAACTGAAAATTACAGGTACTTTAAAGGGTTTCCTGTTGTCAGAAGTAAAACCTTTGCTAACAGACTGACAACGTGTGGTCTAGGTATCGTAGAGAAGCATTTGACAGACAGGGGGTCAATCAATAGTGGACACAGAGGACAGCATATTCAAATTGTCAGTTGCAAGAGACCACGAAAGTGAATCAACTGGGGTCTGAAAATGACAATAAAGATTTGTTAAAGTGAAAGTAAGGCATATATATATATGTTTTTGGCCAGCACTATATGAACATCCATGCATCGAAAGTAGTAAACTTTCTGTGTTTATGTGTTAGGCTACTATTACCAGAAGAATTTCACCAAAAATTGAAATTTTAAACTTGCAATCATAACTGCAGTTTCTGAGACTTTAAAAATCATTATCCTGTGATGTAAGTTGTTACCTAGGTGTCAGGGCCCCTTTCTGAGGGCCATAGGGCAAGGCAGGGTTACTGGTCCAAACCATGGGGTTTGAGGGCTTTTACTCGTGAAGTTCCAGGGTCTGACATGCTATGGATTCAGAGTAACTACCCCAAGTACCCCTTCTGCACTTGGCTCTCAGGGTATGTATGCATGGTCTGAGAAGTCCAAAGTTTCCTCTTGGGAGTGTTGTGGACAGAGGATAGTGGACACGGGCTCACAACTCAAAAGGAATGCAGCAACGGCAATAAATCACTGTTTAGCCAAATACCCACTTTTGTGAAAAAAGACAAGTATTTTATTTTCTTCCACTACCAGCACAAAGGAAAAATACAACATTCATAAACAATCACACAGTTCCCCTTGAAGTCGGGGTTCTAATGTTTCTTAGCCCATTCCCTGTTCCACTCCCTCCTCATGTTAGCGCTAGTGATTATTTACCATTCACTATTGGTAACATCCAGCTTATGCCCCATTAGCAGTCCAAGTCTCAAGTCTACTTTGACTCTTATCTAAAGTCAATAGTGTTCCAGCGCTTTCATGCTAATTAGCAGCAAGTTCCCCCGGGGATGACAGGTCCAAAATGTGTCTTACCTGCACCAGGAGGCTTGGCGCATCTGGAGTTCCTGAGTGCACCTCATTGTGGGTGCCTGAAGCAGCTGCACCTGAGTTCAAGTGAGTCTGCCACATGCAGCCCAGGCAGCTGGACTTAGCGGGTGCAGGGTCATTCACTCACTGCCCTACTCTCAAGGTGACCAGAGAGTATCTGTGGCTCCTCCTGCGAGGAAAGTGTTCAATTTCTGTCTCTATGGGGTATGGTTTCGATGATCCTTTTTGGGTCCTTCACCTAGGTAATGGTGCGCAAGTGCTCCCACGGCATCCTCACATCTCCGGCAGGGGATGGCAGATCTGGTTGCAGTTCTTGATGCTCCCAGTGGCCCCCTCTGGCATATGGGGCCACCATATCTCAAAGTACTGGGGCTCTCATACAATCAGCATGGTGAAGTCTTCAGCGGCGGTGTCACAATTCACTCCCTGTGCTCTCGTTCCCACCACCAGGGGGCCGAATTGTGGGGCTCTTCCGTATTGTAATATGCTTCCAGACACTCCCCTGTATGCATATCCTGACTTCCATGCATTTGGACATCATTTAGGAATTGACATCCATTCCCAATCCATGCTGGGTTTTGTGGAAGCCAGTCTGCTCATGCTGGAAACTCCATTACCTATAATCCCCCTGCTCACTCCTTTGTCTCCACCCCTGCAGGCCAAGGATGGGTGGAGGAATTCAGTTCACCTCTGGCTGGCTGCTGCTAGCCTGCTCACACCTGATGCATGTAATTACTGTGAGCTCTTTTAAGCCCCAGCTCCCTTCAGCCCAGGGTTGGTCATTGTAGCTGTATACCGGTGAGACCGATCCTTGTTTCCAGTGTTTCCTGAGCTTTTGATGTTCCTTGATTCCTGAGCTATAGCTATTCCTTGTGCCTGAATTAGCACAGCCTGCAGTGCTACCTTGTTTCCTGAATTCCTGAGCTATAGTTATTCTTTGTTCCTGTTCCTGGGCTTCAGCTATTTCTTGTTCTTGATTTGCACTGCTTGCAGTGCTCTCTTGACTCCTTGTTTCCTGAGCTGTAGCTATTTCCTGTTTCCTTGAACCAGTATTGCCTGCAGTGTTACCTTGACTCCTGAAGCTTTAGTAATTCTCTGTTCCTGAACCAGCACTGTCTGCAGTGCTACCTTGACTCCTGAAGCTTTAGTAATTCTCTGTTCCTGAACCAGCACTGCCTGCAGTGCTAACTTGACTCCTGAGCCTTAGCTCAATTCTTGTTCCTGCCCCAGCACTGCCTTCTATGCTACTTTGTTTTCTTGATTCCTGAACCTGCACTATTCTAGTATACCCTTGTAGCCTCCCCTTCTGTATATCCCTTTCCAGTCCCTGCCTTTCTTCCCATTTCCTTAGTTTCAGTTCTAGTTTGCTGTCTTTCTATTCTGCCGTCTTGCTTCTGTTACCTTGTATGTTTGTTACCTGCTTTCTGCCAAGTGTGCCCTGTGATTTCCTTCCTTTCCTGTTAAGCACTCCTCCCTGCTAGCTCCTTGTCTATTGTGCTTGTGTTTAGTTCTACCCCTTTGCTGTTACTGCCTTGCGTGTTCCTGTTTGATCGCCAGGATCCGTGGGCACAGCTGACTACCTAGGTGGTGTTTCTTGTTCACTGTGAGTATTGTCTTTGAGTTACAGTTATAACATCAGCATAGGTATAAGCTCCACAGACCCTGCCTTTGCATACATATTCTATATGTGGGTATTTTCAGTCAGTATCTATAACAGCAACTGTGGGTGAGGAACTTACTGAGCTTCAGTCTTACCGTGTGGAGCTCCTGAGTGCTTTACCTCACATTGCCTTTATTGTTAATGTTGTATCATATATATATCTTGCACGTCCGTCCTGGGTCTTGTTAATCTGAACGCTAAATTGCCTTGTGAGTGCCCTTCCTTTCTGAGTCTTAGCCATCTTCTACAGGCTTCCCCTTTGGATCCCTTTTTCTCCTCTGACTCCTTGTGTGATCCTGGGCAGTGCTGTACTACTCTTTCTGTGCACGGTACGTTTTCTACCCAGTCCCCAGTCCTTGCTCAAGTCCCTGATTGTGTTCCCGACATAGTCCCGGACAGTCCCTGACAGGCGGCCCCTCCTGACCTCCTGGCAAGCTACAGCACAAGGCTGTGGTCCTTACCTCGGGGCAGGCTTTCCCACTGCGGCCCCTCCTGGCCCCTTTTGGCCCCTCCTGGAAAACCAGGTCGCCGACTCAGCACTCCACTTTCTGTCATGCACATGGGCAACGACCCAATCGGTGCAGGAGCTGTTTCCTGACACCTCGCATAGTGAGTCCACTCTACAGGGCTCCCCACTGGACCTCGCTCCTTCCAACACTATCCTCTTCCTGAAACCGCACACTGGTCTCGGCAAGCAGGCCGGTGCTGGTGCCCCAGGCTCCATGGCAGGTGGTCTTAGATTCCCTGGGTGATGTCCCCTCACCCTGCAGGATAACTAGCAGGCCTTGCACCCCAGTCCTGGTCACTGGCAAAAGTATTGCAGAACTTCCTCCGCAACAGAGCCCATCTGGCTGCTTGACATATGTCTGAGTCTTTGAAGCTTTAATTCGGGGGTCTGCTTCTTTTGAACTGTCCACTCCTCTGCTCCCTCTGCCTCTTGAAAAGCAGTCTGTCACAGCAGGAGTGAATCCAACGCTCATAGTCCCACAACACAGGAAATGGGAATGACTTCAGTTCACCTGGATATCAGCCACAGTGATTTATGTTATGTTATTTTGATTTATTACTCACTCCAACCACCCCCAAAGGGGTATCTCGGTGCAAGACCAGGACAACAGATAAAGAGGGATACCCTTACAGTAGGCGAGTCTTGAGTACTTTCCTGAAATGAAAGTGGTCTTCACAAATACTTAATTGCAGTGGCAGTTTATTCCAATAGTGGGGGGCGAGTAAGGAAAACGATCTGCCTCCTGACCTGGCCTTTCTGAACCTGGGGACTTTAAGCAAAGCCTTGTCGCATGATCTTAAGAATCTGGAAGGGGAATGGCGGGTGAGCTTTGTGAGTTAGACAGCAGATCTTAAAGATAATTCTGTTTCTCACAGGTAGCCAATGTAGGGTCTGGAGAAGAGGGGCAGATGCTGTTCCAGGGGGGGAGGTTACAGATAAGACGTGCAGATGTGTTCTGTACTACCTGAAGCTTAAAAAGCAACTTCTTATATGCGGAAGCCAAAAGCGAATTGCCATAGTCTAGGCGGCTGATATCCAGTGCCTATAATAAAGTTTTGCTTGTGGAGAGTGGTAATAAAGGAAAGACTCTTCTCAGTATACGCAACATGTAAAAACATGAGCCTATAGTGGCAGAGATTTTTTCTTTCATAGTGAGGGATTGGTCCAGCCGAACTCCCAGATGTTTTACAACTAGTTTGGGTGAAGGGGCCATACCTAATTCTGATGACCACCAATCCAGTGACCTAAGTAGTTGGGCCCCACCAAATAATTTAATCTCCGTTTTTGCGCTGTTTAGCTGGAGTCTATTTTCAGACATCCAGGTAGCAATGGCTTTCATCCCAGCAGAAAAAGAATCTTTAGATTAAGTCATATTTTTCTCAAAGGAGAAAAGTAGCTGGGTATCATCCGCATATGATATGATCTCAAAGCCAGCGTAGGGCTGAGACAGGAGCCCCTCTGGAGCCCATTTGCATCGAAAGGTCATCTCAGTGTCATAAGGTTTCTGCACATACACAGAGCTATGCACAGGAAAATGGGACCCTGGAATACAGTGGTTTGCCACCATATACCATAGCACCCAAAAACCCCAACCCAACTAGCTTAGCATCCCATTAGCACCCAAGTACTAATGTTTGGACAACCCAGAACACGGTATCTTTATCTCAGGACTCACAGAAGCAAGAACACTCTTTCGCCACTCACTCGTACTTGTCCACAAGGTGCGTAGTAAGAGACACTGGATAGGTTAAAATGTTTATTCCAACTTACGTGCTCTAATGTACAGTACACGTGTCAGTACTAATAGCATAATGCATATGACTAATATAAGCAGCATGGTTACAATTCCATAGAATACAAACGGGGAAAGCATCTCAGAGCTCAGTGGATAAACGTATAAATAACATTACCACCCTCCCCTTGCAGTAAGATAGTTTATTATAAAATAGAAGACCTCTGGGCTTTGACTAGCGAACCCCCATACCTCAGTCTCTAGATGCAGAATTACATCAGCAGGACATCATAGCTCTTCTCACTGAAAGGGATTTCTCCAAGTGTGTTAAGCGCTAGTAAACCACAGCATTAAAAGCATATCAAATTCTTCATGGCAATTGCACATAATGTTATGTCTGGGTGCGCGAGACTGGCCATATCAGGAAGAACCAAAATACATTGTTATGCGACCTTGTACATGTTTGTGCAGACTGAGCCCAAAAAGGTGAACAACAGAAAATGCAGACAGTGCAAAAGAACGTGGCACGAGCAAAGGGCGAGGAAGGCCCGGCTCAGTGTAACGTGCGCAAAGAAAAGCAGCATGGCAGCCAGGCCTAGGCCAAAATAACAAGGCAGGTAACAATCCACAAGACATCAGAGTCACAAGGCCTACCATTTATGATTCTCTTATCAGCCCCATCTCCTTCCGTGTGACCTCTCTCTGAATCAAGGAGCACTCTTTGAAGCATACAGAGGAAGTCTGGCTCTCCCTTCTTCAGTGTGTGGCCCACCCAGCGTACAAGAATGCAGCAATACACAAATCTGTCTGGCGTATCATTCTAACTACTCTGCATGTTTCACCATGAAGGCCTGGGTCTCCCAAAATGGAATCCAGGTCCCTCCATGTACTGTACCATCCACAGGCACACATACTATCAGTGAATGTACATAGTCCACAGAGGGCACAGTACTGTAGCCTCCATGAACTGTACCTCTCCTACGCATACATACATCCAGCACATGCATTCACTGTGCACACACTGCACTGCACTGTACCCTTCATGTATTGTACCATGGATAGGCATACAAACATCCACCACATCCATTCATCATGCTCGCACTGCACTGTACTGTATCCTTCATGTATTGTACCATGCATAGGCACACATACATTCAGCACATGCATTCACTGTGCTCGCACTGCACAGCACTACATATTTCATGTATTGTACCACCCATAGGCACACGTACATTCAGCACATGCATTCACCATGCACGCACTGAACAGCACTGCGTTATTCTTGCATTGTACCCTTCACAAGCACACATTCACCCAGCGCAGATATACCACTTCTGCACTGCAAAGCACTTCACAACAAACCGATTTAGGCCACTCCAGTGACACAGGTTAAATCACGTTGATCACTATATAGTATGCTGTCACAACCACGCTCATGCTGCTTACATCCTGGTGAAGGCAGTAGCCTTTCACTCCTATGAGGATACCACTTTGAGTGCCCCTCTTGGTCCAACAAGACCGCAGTCTATGAGACAGACCTATGTTATGGTGCACAAGCATAATTTGTATTTGCCTATGATAGCAAAAATCAGCATTAGGGATCCAGACATCAGTACAGTTGGGCACCCAGGGCTTGGGTGCGCATCCATTACCATGCAGTGGACCTTTCCATCCCAACATAAGGATTTATATAGAATCATTCGGCATTCTTAGGGTCTATATTTCTTAAGCTGAATTTACATACATGATGAGTGGCTGTTGATAGCAATAAGAATGGAAATAATCTCCAATTAACAAGTAGCTTTCTTAGAACTTGGATTTGGTGAATAAAAGAAAAGAACAATGATGCACAGTGAAGTCTTGTTCAATAAAAAATAACTTTAATTAGAGAATTTAAAAGAGAGGTGTAAGGGAGCAGAGGTAAAGTTTTGAAGAATATTATCCTATTCTATTTTTATGATATGGTTTTAATAATAAACTTTAGTACTTTGAACATCAGTTAGAGTTGGCTCCATGTTGCTAATACTAATAAATATAGTATCAGTTTTAGGAGCTTATTTACAAGCTCCTTGCGCCGCCGGTGCATCACTTTTTCCCATGTAAAACGTGACGCACCAGCGGCGCAAGGGGCTTGTAAATAAGCCCCTTAATGTGGGAAAATGAGAGTGTGATTTAGCCAGTGGGCATTACTCTGTGACAAATGCTATTTCAGATTATGTTTCAAAGCACAGGTGATGCCAGTGTTTTTATGGTTTTTATTAACTGAATAACTCGGTTTATAGAAAGAGTTATATAGCTGATGTGGAATAAATGAGATTTGCAGATGTGTTGCTTTACAGTGTTGGATATTTTATGAGTTGTTCTGCACTTTAATTAAATGAAGACAAGAAGGTTGACAATTTTGTACTGTAAATATTACAATGGGTTAAAATAACTGTACAATTGCGAAACATATTAGTGCATTTAAAAACGGTAGGCCTGATTACAAAAATATAAAACCATGAAGATTTACAATTATTTTGGAGTTCTGAAAATATTTCTTTGAAGCTTTGCAGTAGTATACACGTGTAAACATTTACATAGGCATAAAAATACCCTGCATGGGTCTAACTAATTTCATCAAACTCCCAATATAGAGTGCACCAGTCTTATGAATCCGGGCAAAAGAATCTCCTAGTCAGAGTATTACCAAAATGATGAAAGCACCATTCCATGAAAATCCAATGATTTGCATAGAAAAATACACTAGGTCAAGTTGAAATCTGATGTGGGTGTCTGTATGTGTGTGTGTGCAGGTGTGTGTGTGTGTGTGTGTGAGTGTGCATGTGTGTGGACATGTATACTCCAGGCTTTGAGCACAAGATCGGTGCTCATAGCGTGGGTTAATCCTGACAGAATCAGACAAACACTATCTTTGTAAGGACCGGTGTGTTTTTTGTGCGTGTGTGTGGGTGGGTGTGGGTGTGTGTGTGTATGATATATATCAAAAATCACTAAGAACACCTGACAATTTCTAACATATTAAGAATTGGAAAATATAGTCATAAAAATTATTTACAAGATGCAAAGAGTGTAGTGTTTAAAATGAAGTATAGATCAGAGTAATCTTTTTTCTATGTTTATTGTGACCTGCTACGGGTGGAGAACTGGAAGACCATGAAACAAAACAGAAGAGAACCAAAGGTAAGTAGAAAAAGGGCGTAAGGAGCCAGCAGAAGTACAGAAAAATGATGGCAGAGGAGGAGAGAGGCCCTCACCACGCTCATGGGGAAAAACTAACAAACACGGAAGGAGGAGGAACATGGGAGCATGAAAGGAGGCCCCTATATAATAAGATAAGGGGGAGGAACAGAAAAAGAATAATGAGGTTTGGGTGGGACCCCCTAAAAACATTGAAGAGGAGGAAAAGTTGGGTACAATTAAACTTAGTATATGACTAATAATGAAGAAATAGAGAAAAGAGTGCAATTGGACAGCAATTAATCCCACTCACAACTTTGGCTAGAGAGCTTTATGGTCATCATTCCTTGGTTAATGTTTAACCCTTTCCAAGGTTGATGGAATAATAAATGTAAGACAATGCTTTGGGTTGTAAATCTTGTGTTTTTCCATTTGGGGGAATAGTACTATTAATGCCAGGTTGATTATGTATTTTTAAGATGTTTTAAAACTCATTCAAATTGGATAGCTCAATGAGTTTTAGATTTCCATAACAAAAATCTGTATGCCATTTCCGCAAAACAGCTTCTTTTTGAACATGGAATGCAATTAATTCTTAAGTTATAACATTTTAATCAATACAATCGATCTTCTAGTTTGACTTTTCAGTTAAGTTGTTTTTTAAAATGAGAAAATATAGAACACCAGCAATGAAGCTTCTTAGCCAAAAGCTAGTGTGTAGCAAGATGTGCAGAAGTAAGCAAGGTGTCAGGATGGAATACTAATTGAATTCCATGGTGAAACTCACCCCTTGGCTGCTCTTTGGTCATTATCTATTCAAGGCTAAAAGGCCAATAGCTCAAGGTGCCAGATCAAACACATTTGCATTTTCTGAAGCAGAACAGAGTTATTTTGTTTCTAATCAACAAACAGCTATTTTGTACTGAAAAGGCGATGTGTTTGCTAGGAAACGAATTTCCTTTCATTAGTTGAATAGCAGAAATGCAGCTGGTTCTTGGCCTTCAGAGCAGTAGGGCCAGGAGTCACATTCAGCAATCGTATCCCATCTTACACTAATAAGTACATGCATGCCAGTGCAGATAATCAAGTTTGATCCTACTAGTAGAATTTTACTGTTGATATGTCTCTGCTCTCATGCAAACTATACAATTCAGTGTATAATTGTGAACTGCAGCTGGACACGGTGCAAATATAAGGACACATGAAAAAACAAACTTACAGGCAAAGATTTTAACCAACCGAAAAAAATGAAAAATAGTTGCAATGCGTTAAAGGATCTATTGCCATCATTTATTTCAACATGAAGTGTGTGGATGCAATATAGCAATGGTAATGTTCATTTGTAATTAAGTGAAAATAAAAAAAACAGTATTTCCTTATACATAAAGTTTGTTCAGCATTCGATTTTTTTTTATTTTTAGAGTTTTATATAGTGCGAACTCGACCCGAAGATATCAGGTATCAGAGCACTTTATATGAGCACCAGTTTCGTTACAGATGGACACATTCATTTTTGTTAGGCACGGGGAGATTAAGTGATTTGACCAGAATCACAGGATGTTGAGCGTACCAGCCGAGACTTGAACCTGGTTCCCCAGCTTTGAGGTTGACTGCTTTAGCCGTAAGGCTACATCCTCTCCCCAAGTTATTATGAGGCACAACCGCTTTTGTAATCCATTGGATGTTTAAGAAGTCCTTGTAATATCTTGGATAGTTAGGATTTTCTTCACTGAATTCCGTATGTATCAAAATTTACTACACGTTTTCACCTTGTACGTTTGGGCTGATTTGACCTGCCAAATCTGTGTAAAAACGAAAGGGTGGAGTAGTTACCAAGTTGCTCAGAAATCCTGTCCCTGTCCAGGGATCAGAATGTATCCTTCATCCACCCTGAAATCAGGACCAAAGTGTAATATTCTCTAAATATTATTTTCCATAAAGGCAAGGAAATTGCCAGCCTTAAGGGATAGTGCACATTGATCACCATTTATTATATTCCTAAAGAACTCTCTGCCAATATATGCAGGATCACAAACAATAACAAACAATAACAAACAATAACAAGCAAAAGAGCATCTGGAGCCATAGTAACAAAGGGATACACAGGTTCAATGTATGGCAGCATACATCAATCGATCAATCAATCAATCAATAAGGCAATTGTATAGTGCGGCTTATCACCCATGAGGGTATCCAGGCACTCGGCTGTGGGATGCAGTCGAAAAGCCAGGTCATGAGTGTCTTCTTGAAGTCTGTCTGAGTGGGTGATTGTCGGAGGTGGAGGACGTTCCAGGACTTTGCAGAGAGGTGGGATAAGGAGAGTCCTACTGAGTGGTGACAGTGGATGCACGCGGTATGAGCGAGGGCAAGGTGGGTGGAGCGGAGGTTTCTGGATGGTTGGTGGAAGTTCAGGTGGTGGTTTATGTATGAATGTCCCTGGTCATGGAGGGCTTTGTAGGTGTGGGTCAGTAGCGTGAAATGGCATCTCTTCTGGATGGGGAGCCAGTGGAGTTCTCTCAGGTGCTGGGTGATGTGGGTCCTTTTCAGCCGGTTGAGCATCAGTCTGGCTGCTGCATTCATTATCGTCTGGAGTCTTCTCATGAGTTCGCTGGTGATGCCTGCATAGAGTGTGTTACCATAGTCAAGAAGGCTTGTGATGAGGGCCTGTGTCACTGTTTTTCTGGTGCTGATGGGGAGCTATTTAAAGATTCTGTGGAGCATGCAGAGAATGTGGAAACAGGCTGAGGAGACAGCGTTGTCCTGTTGTTTCAGGGAGAGTTCATTCTCCTGGATGATGCAGAGGTTCCGGCCATGGTCTTTTGGAGTGGGGGTGGGTCTGAGTTCCGATGGGAGTTCCATGAGGAGGTGTGGCTGCCAAAGATCAGCACTTCGGTTTTGTGTGTGTTGAGCTTCAAGCAGCTGTCCTTCATCGAGGTGGAAACATTTTTCATATAGTTTTGGAAGTTGGATTTCGTGGTGGTGGGGTCCACTGAGAGCGAGAGGACGAGCTGGGGGTCGTCGGCATAAGAAATTATGTTGATGTAGTGGGCTTTGGCAATATTTGCTAGAAGCGTCATGTAGCTGTTAAAGAGCAGTTCTTCTGACAGAGGTTCTTTACAGGTCCAGAAGTCTATGATTTGGTGTGGTCAGAGACCCAGTTCTTATACCCAGGTGTGCCTTTGAAGAGGAGGTGACTTCAAAGAAGGGTCTTTGAAGTGCACAGAAGCCCTTTCTTCCCAGCCCTGCCTCCAGACGAGCTGTAGGGGTAATCATCCCTTTGTGTGGGGAATGGACCCTGCCTATTCAGCTGTAAGTGTCAGTCCCTCCCTCCCTTCCTGCCCAGGAAGAGCCATCAGAATGCAGATGGGTGCTCAGACACAACTAACCTTCCTGTGTTTGTGGCTGTCTAGAAAGAATGCACAAAGTGTAGCTGTCACCCACCCCAGACATGTATTGGAGACAGGCTGCAGGCACACAGAGCTTTGAGAGGAGAGAAATGCCAAATTTCTAAAAGTGGCATTTCTAAAATAATATTTAAATCCAACTTTACCAGTAAAGAGGATTTATAATTACCATTCCAAAGATATAAAACATGACACAGCTACTCCTTTCTAATCAGGAATTACAACTTAAAAGTGTATTAAGGAATTCCCAATTTAACCTGTGAGAGGAGTAGGCCTCACAGTAGTGAAAAAACGAATTTAGGTGTTTTTCACTACCAGGACATGCAAGACTTAAAAGTACATGTCCTACCTTTTACTTACACAGGACCCTGCTGTATGGGCTACCTAGGGCCTACCTTAGGGGTGACTAATGTGTACTAAAAGGGGAGTATGGGGGATGGCAAAGGGTTTTAAATGCCAAGTCAAAGTGGCAGTAAAACTGCACGCATAGTCTCTGAAGTGACAGGTCCAAGACATGTTTCAAGGGCTACTTGTGTGGGTGGCACAATCAGTGCTGCAGGCCCACTAGTAGCATTTAATTTACAGGCCCTGGGTATATGGTATACCACTTCACAAGAGACTTACAAGTAAATTAAATATGTCAAACAGCAAGCACAAACACTTTAGCACTGATCAGCAGTGGTAAAGTGCTCAAAGTCCCAAAGTCAACAAAAAGAATTCAGCAAAAAGAGGAGGGAGAAGGCAAAAAGTTTGGGGTGACACTTCAGATAAGGTCATTTATCAACAACAGTCAAATTTCACATTATGTAATTTTTCATAGTTTTCGCTGTGTGAGAAATTGGTTTGCAATCAAAACATATTGTCGACAGCATACTACCTGAACCAGTCTCCTCTGGAAATGTTGTCAGTATGTCCTTGTGTGAAAAATGCACGAGAGATATTGGCAACCCATTTCATGCTAAAAGCTTAATTTCACAAAATGTACATGAAAATTCATGAAAAAAGTACTCAATTTTGCACATTCCTAAATCAAACACCCACATGGAAAGGGATTGTAGGTGAAAGTAATTTGTGAAATTGATCTCTAATGGTTTTATTAAATGGATAGCTGTAAGTCACTGCATATTGCATACACATCCACCTGTGCATGAAGGGATGTAACATGGTTTAAAGAATCAGTCCCAATAAAAGTGATGGACATTTATTTGGGACATCAACAATATACAAACGTATCAGTCACAGGAAGTAACAAGAACTCCTTCACTCAATACATCCGCTTGATAACTCATCCTATTCAAGAAATATTACTATCATGCCCTCTATTATTCTACGTCAATACATTCAGAAAGCAGGAAATCCAAACTTGATATTTACATGAGAATTATGAATTGAACTGTCGGTCAAGAACGCTTAGATGTGTGGCATGAGAGTAAGCAAGAAAAACCCAAGCATTTAGGACAAAAGCCTGTCTGTGTGCTTTGAATCTGATTAACATTTGAAAACGGCCCTGCTGTCTAGTAACCTGCTTGGCACTATCAGAGAGTCTTCACAGGAAGCAGAAAAGACAGCATTGAGATCTGTGTCTTTACAAGGCTAAATGCTCCTTTACGATGTACAATGAACACCGCGTTTATTCTAATGGCAGCTATAGGATCTGTATAAATTAACTGCTACAGAAATAAAGCACTTTATGCTTGCTCCAGTCTAATCAGATAGAGGGTGAAAGACGGAATTCAATAGCGTTAGAGACGAATGCCTTCAGATCTACAATTTTCTTAAGGCTGAATTTAGAGGAATGATTTTTCAACCTATTACCGGTACTTTTACACAGACTTGGACAAATAGATAGAAACATGCACTCTTATTCGTACATGAGCACTAGTTTCCACATAAGCCCTAAACTGTAGTGTGACTTAATTATTTAAAAGGAATATATTAATGGATTAACTATGATTGGACGAGCAAACGTCTAAATGCACGAATGGACGAAAATATGATTAACATCATCAGGATACTTACAAAGCATCATAGTAAATTCACTCTGTGCGTGGTCTTATTCGTTTTTTGAGGCGGAATTTCACGAGGTCAGATTCAAAGAATAATAGTTTGATTACAAAAAAAACCGTTAAATAATTATAAAAGAAAAAGTAAAACTGTCCAAAAATGTTCAAGTGATTTAGAAAAAGCCAACGCTTTACTAAAACGTTTGAGCGTATTGATAGATCAAAATGTTAATGATCACATTTCCATTTTACTCACTGTAGAATCAACATAAGTGGGAGAAGTTAACATGCAACTCAAAGAAGTCTTCCACAAGTAAGAAATTTCAAAATTTGACTGGAGGAAGCAGATGCAAGTTTATCTTTTCATTCTTCTACAGAGAATTTCATAATGTGGAAAATTGTGATGTAATAATTGTTTGTACAGAAGTTTCCCGTTGCACAAACCATGACTGGAAACAACAGTGTTCGTTTCTTTATCTTTCCTAATATCATTCACCCCAATAAAGTCGAAGTACACTGAATGATTTCTATGATGAAATCAGCAAAAGAGTATTATCTGGAACAATAAAGACTATGGGGCAGATTTACAAGGCCCTTGCGCCACTTTTGCGTCATTTTTAACATGGGAAAAGTGGCGCAAAAGTGGCGCAAGGGGCTTGTAAATCTGCCTCAAAAGACCTAAACACATTAGGCCTTTTAACGCAAAAATATCTTAGTCCCACTATTGTACCATTTCATTTGGGTAATGAACATACGTTACTTCTGACTATCTCTCACAACAATTCCCTCTGTTGATACAGCACTGGGGGTCAATTTCTCTCACCGTATACTCCTGCAAGTTCTTGGAGCAAAACATCAATGGTACTATGTTACCTGCTGGTGTTCCTTTGAAAACTGGGAAATTATTGCATTTCTTCTCTGTGTGCTGTAAACTGACTCCTCTAGCTTTTTTTCAACTGGGGTTTCACATTTACTTCCCCACTTTTGAGCAAACACAGAGAATGCCTATATATTCCATCCCACTACAAAATTCAATGGAGCGCACACGACTACCCTACGACCTTCACTGCACCGAGACCTGTTGTCCCCTTGAAGCATATTTACCATCAGTTCTTTATCATTCAGAAGCTCATGTTCATTACACACTTATGGCGTCAGAATCAACTTCACAAATACTATAGATTTAGTTAGAACGGGGACAGAACTGAATTGCTTGCTGATTCTAGTAATGTCTCAAATAAAGGAAGTCAAGCAGCGCTTCTCTTGAAACTGAACTACATTTGCAGACATTCTCCAATGGGATCCGATGCGACTATCAGGCTTTAGCTATAATTTGGAGCAGGCTCTGTCTGACCTTTGAAAGGGGGGGGGGTCTAAACTAAAGATTGATTTTTTTTCCTCCAGGAAATCTCCCAGTAGATCTATTTCCTGAGTTACAGAGAGGAATTGAATGGAAGAGCAATGCAACCCAGACCCCATCAACTATTATACATGCACATTGTTTTAATCAACCTACTATTTTGAACCTTAGGCTCATATAGTGCTCTAAAGTGTCACTATGTGTATGCCATGCGTGGAGGTGATGCTAAGGAGGTGAGTGGACTTGTTTCTCTCAGCATCACTGACACTGACACAAGTCAAGAGTTCATACAAGTGGCATCAGATAGTGTTGCAAAGTCATCCTGTGCCCTGGGCACCCCCAACATTTTGCTGACTGGTACCGGTGGTAACTGACTCTGACTGACCCTGGTCTCTGCCTAACCAGGCCCAGGGCCACTGCAATGCTAAAAGAGACACTTAGAATACAGTGAAAACACCTACATACACTAGGGTACGCTGTGGGTTAGGGTACTCCTGTGATTGGCATGACCTCCCCTATAAGACCCTAGTACATAATAGGGTAGGGGGGTTGAAACTACCTTTGAGTCCCTAGTATATAATAGGGCTTGGCAGTCAGAGGCCAGCAGCCCTTTCTGCACTTGCATGTGTACACTGCTAAAGCCTGAGGTCAGTTTAAAAGCAGCCCTGTGTTGCAGGACTGATTTAGAACATACAAATTGTGCCCAAACTCAACTTTGTGTTTGGGCACTTGAAAATGAATAACCTACAATATTTGTGCATATTAGGTGCCCCCAGGGTCTCCCCTATGTGTCCCAGGTGTGGGGGGGTGGTCAGGTATTTATAAGGATAAGGGTATTTATAAGAAAGACACTTATAAAAATGATTTTTATCTGCCCTGGGTTAAGTGAAATTGCACATTTCACTATCCACATTCTGATAAAGTGCTTCACAAAATCGACTTTTGTGGTAGGAGCACTGAGGAGGGAGGATCTGCCATATTTTACATATTCAGAACCCCTAAAGTCTCCCCTAGGTGTTCCAGGGATGGGGGATCCTGTAGATATTAGCAGGGTTCTCATAAAATGTGTTTTTATAAGCCCTGGTTTTGGAAAAATGTCCCAAGTCATTTTTAGGTAGAGCGCGAGCCAGCGCGCATTCGCTGCTCTGCGAGACTTCTTGTATACACTCGACCTAACGAGTAGCGAATAGAAGCCCCGCCCACTCTCCGCCCATGTTTGCCATTGGCTTGTGTCATTGTCTGTCCTAAATGCTGGCTTCTGATTCGTCAATCCCCTTGTTAGTCCCTCCTTAGTACTGCCTCCTCTTCATTTGTCACCTCCCATGGCAACTGGCCACTTCACTTTGTTTGTTACACTGTACGTGATATTTTTAGACTGTGAGCACTATTTTCTTTAAGGAGGTTCTCCTCCTCAGGCACGACATGCTTTGGTGCCTTCTTTAAACCCCCCCTCCTGTTGTCCGTGCATCTTCCCCCTGCCTGCCCTCCCTCCCTCCCATTGTCCGTGCCTTCTCCACCCCGCCCGCCCTCCCTCCCGTTGTCCGTGATGCCAACCATTTACAATGCAATAGGTCTCGCGTTAATGCGAGACCTATTGTATTGTAAATGCTTGTTTACATTGCAAATCCCCTGTCACATAGGTTAACATGGCAAGAAGTTATTAACCAATAAATCCCACCAGGAGAATCATAAAAATAGCATTCAAGGACTTCCCAGAATGGTGTTGATAAATCCAAAAATATGGTATTGTTGAATTTCTCCTATAATATATAGACAAGAAGTTATAAGACTTTCTTGTCTGTAAGCCAAAATTCAGTGGTCCAATTCCAGTGGTCTGTCCTGACTGGTAAGAGTTAAGTGGATTAGCCAGGCTCCTTTGATGAGGTGATAAAGAGCCCCTGTGGTTAGACAGCTCTTCTGGGAGGGCAGGGTTCTACTACACAGGAATGCCAGAGCAGGGGGAGGGTCATAAACAATATGCTTCAATGGAAGGAGGAGACAGGTAGAAGACACCAGTTTCATTTTCACTTCTCCTCTTTGAATCCAGCCAGATTCTAGGCTTAAGGAAGGAATGAGCAGACGCAAGGGGGAGAGATGATGGAGATTAGCCATCATGGAGGTGTGTTGAGCAGCTCTTCTCACCCTGCTGGAAAAGCAGCCATGATGTATTTTGGGGAAATGGTGCTCTCTGGGAGGAAATAGTGCCATACTTTGAGGATGTGGTAATACTCTGGGGTGTTGCCCTGCACCTTATTGGACAGGAGTGCCCTCCTGCTTGACCCAGAGAACTTGGAATACGTATCTGAGAGGGGCAGAGACTCTCAGATCTGCTGCTTGAAACCTAAGAGAGCAAGAAGGGTCCATGTGAGGAGTTTGATGTGTATCAACCAGGCCCTGCACACTGAAGATTGCGCCTTCTGCACCATCCAAAACTACAGCCCTGTGGACTACCTTGCTTTAAAAAGACTAAAGAGTGGACTCCCTGCAAACTACAGGTTAACAGAGCTCACCCGGAACATCACCACCAACAATCCAAAGCCTGGAGTACTACCAGTGGATTTGTAAGGGTTTTGGCTAAGTGGATTGTGGGAAAAGGACCATCTTGGAGCTTTCAGACCCTTGGATTAAGTTTTGGACACTTTGGGACCCTTTGGGGAACTTCAGGAAGAAGTTCCAGAAGTTTGAAGAAGTTTGGAGCAACTTTGGAAAAAAGCTCCATAAGGGGACCAACTCGACCTGGCCAACCAAGCGAGCCAGCCTGCCGCCCTGGTCCATCCCGCTGAAAAACTCTGGAGGTCTACCTTCTACAGTTTGGACCAGGAGTAGGCTGAAACCCAAGCTGGTGAACCCTCACCGAATCTCGCTTGGTGAAGAGCATCGAGGGACCCCGAAAGAAAAAGCTCTGTAAAAGTTTCTAAGTCCCAAAGTAGAAAAGGTGACCAGGACTAACTGCGAGAGCCAGGTAGCCCACCTTCCTGGAGCTCCGGAGGTCTGACTTCCATGAGTTTGACCGGGTGTTCATCGCAAGGCAAGCAGGTGAACCCTCACCGAATCCGGACTGGCTGAAATCTTCGAGGGACCCCGGGAAGAAAAGCTCCAGAAAAGTTTATGTCAGAAGGTAAAAACTTTGATACTGAATTGGTGTTTTTAAAGGCTTTACATACCTGTCTTTAAAGTTAAGCCTGCCTGCTCACAGCCAAGCCACCAGGGGTTGAGCATGGGAATAATTTTCTAAGACCTGTACTGAGCCCTATATGGTGGTAGTGGCCTTATTGCCAGGGGCAGATAAACATTTGCCCCTACTAATAACCCACTTTCCAACAGATAGTATTCAGTTTTATTTTTTAGCAGTTTTTTGTATCACAAACGTGACCTAAGGGTATTAGAGTGCTTTATAGGAGCATCAGATTACAATGCAATTTTTTGGGGCATGGAAAGATTCAGTGATTTGTCTAGAATCACAGAATATTGCGCCAAGCCTGGAACTCAAACCATATCCCTCAGTTCCAAAAGTGGGCAGCTCTGACTGTTAGGTTGCAACTCCTCAGTTATTTCAGGTATTCAACATTTGCATTTTGGTATCTATCTACGCACCGTGTATGCTTTAGATGGGATCTAGAAACCAGGTGCCATATTATATACAGTGCCAAGGGGGTGTAGTGGGTGTGCACACCAATTTGTTTACACCGTACTGGGGCACAGTTGTATTACAGAAGGGTCTGCAGATGCATGTGCACCACTCTTGTAATCCAGAAAGTGCTGGTACAGATATAGTGCCAGCGCTAACTAAAGGGGATGTTCCTTCATTTACATGGGGCTCAGAATTCTGAAGAAACTCAGGAATAATCCCAAAGGTGTTATTGACACCTAAAACCCGGACCCCTTCCCTATAAACAACCCAGACCCCCCTGAGCCCTAAAAACTATCCCGACCTCTAAAAATAACCTCAAACCGGTCCCAAGCCCCTTTTACCTGTCTGCATCGAGCTTTCTGTCCCTACGCTTCCTGTTCCTGTTCTTGCTCATCCAGACATCTAGACCGCACACTGTCTTAACCACGCATATACGTGGTTAAGGTATATGCATGGTTAAGGCCAGCGTTGTAAAGGCCGTTTCCTGATATAAATAAGAATCACTTTAGATTGGATGGAGGGGTTTACAGTTTCCTGATTGCCAATCTTTCGTTCATCCATGCATTATTAACCATGCTGCCCAGAGTTGTTTTATGTTTTTCTACTTTATACATGCTGAAGTAGGAAGTCTGAGCATCCCTTCTATTCCATTTGTCATAAGCATTTTTATTCAGATCCAATAGTATTCTCTCTCTCTCTCTCTCTCTCTCCATCTCTGTTTTTGGTCTTCTCATATATGACTTTAATCCTCATGTCAATAATTATATAAGTTATAGTTCCTGTCTGAGGCAATTGCTAATTCAACCAGAAATGTTTTATCATTTAAATTGCCTCACATGAATGTCATTTTGAGCTGGCTAGTAAACTATTGTTGGATATGTTGGAAAACTGACTCGCCTTGTTAGCTTGAAATTAAATATCCATGTGCAGCTGCCTTGGTAACAGTGAATGATGTGTTTGTTGTTGTTCCATCTGTTTACAAAATTTGCTTTTCCTTGCAGCCTGTGCTGGAGGACATCTCTCTGAATAATGTAAATGATAATAAGTTGGTACCATTTGAATGGACACAACCCACTTTTGTAGTTCACAGTTGAACCTGCACAAAAAGCAGCATTAACAGAGTTAAAATCCAGTTATCTATTACACTTATATGAGTTAGGAGCTGTGAAATCATATTCTGCATGAGCTCAGCTGAATAATATTTGAAAAGCATACACATTTAATTCGGAGACTGCTCCATTTAAACCTTTTGATGGCCCTGCATTCCAGCTGACACACAGGGCTGGCATGACAATACCCAGAATGATCAGGCGGAAAACTTTAGGGCCTGCCAAAGAAGGGCCTCAGTCATGGAAGAGACTTGATAGCACTTTTTTTGATTGAGAAGTGAGTCTCCAAAGACTATGTAGAGCTCAGCCCTTCAGGAGGCATTGTCCAAATGTTGATTGATGAGAGATTTCCTTTAATGCTCAAGGAGCTGGACTGGAAAGGCCAAGGAGAGACATGGAGGCAGAGACAAGCTCTGCTTTATTGAGTCAAGAGTTCGTCCTTTAGGATTTTTGGTCCATGGAGCCCTGTGATGTGTTACTACCACAAAGCATTTGATGCAAAATTTAGCAGGAAGTATGGGAATTGAATTTGACTTGGCTAGGACTCAACACCAGTGGTTGACTGGATTACCCTTTAAAAATTATTTTGACCTTCTCCAACCAGGAAATCGGACTAGATTTCAGGAGGAAAGAAGAATTCCCAGCTTGCTGAACTAAAAAATCCTGCTTGCTGGTGAACATTAATGAGAGGTGTTTCTTGGATTTCCCTAAACTTTCCTTTTCCCAATTTACTCCAAGATACGTTATGTATCTTATATTGTCCATAAGGGATGAAAGGGCATGGATCAGTGGACCCCGCTTCCCAAGTTAAATGTCACTTCCAAGGCTGGAGGGTGCAGAAGTTCCTGAACTATTGGAAGTAGTGCCTTCCTGATTTCTAGTGCATCCATTTAGATTGGTCTTTTCTTGTGAATCTGGAAATGGAGTAGTGGGTAGCCTCTTCCACAAATAAGGGGGTTATTATATGGACTCTGGGATTAGCCGCCTGCACTGGTCTCCATAGAGTGTACATTAGAAAACCAGGAAAGTTATGGAGGGCTGGTCTATGGTGGCTGGGGCAACAGGATCATTACTCTTCAAGAGGAGGCACTTTCAGGCCATGAGTGGTAGCAGGACTTTATAAGCAGCCTACTTTCCTTAGGAAGGTTCTTGGCAACTTTCTGTGTTGTATTGGCTTCTTTGCTATCGCTTCAGTTCATTCATCACTATTGCGTTCATCACTATTGTTGCTTGTTTCACTTCTCAGTTTTCTGAAGTTCTTTCCTGAACCCTGACTTGCCACCAGACTACGATTTGATATAATTTGCTTACAATTTAACTGACCTCTGACTTGCCCCTTGGATCAAAATGTGGCAGTATTTGGCTGAGTTTGCTGAACAGTTGCTGGAACTCTTACTTGCCTCTGGATTATGTTTTGATATTGTTTGCTGTTCTTGATTTTCCACTTTTTCCCTGAATTCCAGGTTCACTATTGACCTGGATTTCTACCGTCGTTGTTACTTGTTTCCTTCAATTATGTCTTAGATTCCCTGTGACCTAGCATTATGAAGACTGTAACTATTGTAACCAATATCTTCTTTTCTAAGATTACTTAAGTGTTTATGCAACATAGTAAAACCTTGTTTGTTTTTATACCCTTATCATATGTTCAGAATTCACCTTTGACAATATTGATATGAATCTCCTGAAGTACAAGAGATGTGTGGTTAATGAGAGCACACCATTCTAGCTGTCTCTAATCTCTCTCATTTTAATTCTTCCTCCACGCCAGAGTTTAGACCTGCCATTTGTGATCACACACGCATCGGTGGAGCAACGTTCTAGGAAGTGGGGAGGATTGTCTTCAAATTCTGTTGACCAAGACCTGGGAATCCTGATGAGTGGAAAAAGTGAAATCAAATATGAGGACACTCTTGAAAGTGATTTGAAGACTTTGAATGATATTAACACAATTTAAACTTGGGACTAGGGTAAGAAGCTAAGCCTTCACAAACAGAAATCAACCTATATGGCTTCAACTTTGTTGTCTTTCCCACTCAAATGTTTTTGTGAGAGAGGTTTGAGACCATCCCAGGCATCCTGTATCAGTGTTTATGAAGCTTTTTCTTGCTACATAGTTCAGATTTGCCCCTCTCGATGTTGCGTCTGAAGGCAAAAACTTCTAGTGTGATTAAACATCATATTCAAACATATGCTTAACCCTGGGTAGCATGGCATAAAAAACAGTCATGCATAACTTAGAGGCAATGTGTAAAGTATGTATGCAGTACACAAACACTAATAAAGTGAAAACACAACACAAAAAAATCCCACACCAATTTAGAAAACTAAAGTAAATTTTTATAAATTCTTTGGCACCAAAATGATCAAAATCCAATCAGTAGAACTAGAGTTATAAATTTTTAAGGTTTTAGTAAAACCTAACACTCAAAAAAACATCTAGTTGTACAAGACTGGGTTAAAATAGGAAAATTAGGCCGACCTTGATTCGGATACAAGAAGCGTGTTGGGTCTGGTCAGCACTTACCCTAGTACTTAGAAGAAATTATGAGAAAAATGCTCTTTGAAGATAAAGTTCAGCGGGGGAAAGGCTGAAGGAGGTGTCTAAGGAGGGAGTGTCGTTGTCAGGGAGCTTTGGCTCAAAGCTACACTGAAGATTTCTACATTCGGACTTAGTTTCTTTTTGGAAGTCGAAAATCTCCATTGGGACATTGCAGAAGGCTGTAGCCGGAGACAGTTCCAGGGGCTCAGACACTGCTTTGGCGAAGGACTGCTGAACAGGAATTTCAGCTGTGGAGAACAATCTAGAGGGAGAAGCCACAAAGTCAATCCGACTGACGATGCGCCTCTGGTGGATAGGCGAGCAGGTTGGTTCCGGTCTCCTGCTGGTTTTCAGAGCAGTTGTTGGCCAAGTCCTCAGTTTTGGGATTTGCCAATCTGGGCACCTTTAGCACCATAACCAAGGGTCCAGGACTTCTGGGACACCACTTGGGGGGTTCAGGACTCACTCCGGGTCCAGGTGCTGGTTCAAGATAGTGGGAGCCTTTTGTGTCCCTGTGACTCTGAACAGGAGGCCATCAAAATAGCCCTTTAAGTCACTCTCATAGTCCTGGGTTTAGATGAAGATGCAGGGCTCAACAGCAGGACTGAGGGTTCAAGGCAGGCTCCAGGCAGCAGGGCAGTCTTTCCAGGTACAGCAAAGCAGTCTTGCAGAATGCACAGCAGGTCACCGCAGCAGACAGTCCTCTGAGAATCTTTCTGCAGGTCCAGGAGTGAACTGAATTGTGGGTCTGAAAGTCCTATTTTTATACGCTGGTGCCCTTCCTATGGAAGTGGGGAGAAGCTTCTAGAAAGGTTCTTGGAAGTGCATGGAATTTCCTGACTCCCCTGTCCTGGCTCCAAGGTGACTGCAGTGACAATGTGAAGGTGATAGGTAATTTGTGTTACGGCAGAGAACACCATATTCAGCTGCAAGTAAGGGCTGTGCTCAGCTCCGCCCCCATTCTGCCAGCAGACGGCCCATTCAGGCACACCTAATCCCTCCATTGTGTGACTGTCTGGGAGATATTCCCAAAGTTTAACTGTCAGCTACACTGAGTCATGTGACCCAAGACAGGCTTCAGGCACAAAAGGACTAAGGATAGGAAAATGGCAAATTTCTAATAGTGGAATTTTCAAAATTGAAATTAAACATTCAACTTTACCATTAAAGAGGATTTTTCATTACAATTTATAGATACCGAACATGAACTGGATTCCAGGTACCAATCAAAAGTTAATCTGATCGCAAATGGAGAGGTGCACCGGTGTAAATCCAATAAAGAGTCCAATTTATATGATCAAATATCAATTGTTTATTATATCTTCTTAAATCCAAATGAATGACAAGGTCCAGCCAACGCGTTTCATTCCAAAACAACTTTAGAACTTCATCAGTACTCAATCATGTTGAATACTAATGTATTAAGTTGTAAGTGATATAATAAAAAATGATTCCATCCAATATCCAATAGTTTGTCAGAAACGGACCAATAAGTATTAAGTCATCAAACTCAGCAGTCACGCATTCATGATATGCATCAATGAGAGTTTGCCACAGGCACCCTATAAACACAGTCCCGGTCCAATCAAAAGTTAGCACTCATTAAATGTAATAAGGCAACCTAATATTATCCTATGGGGAAGGTAGGCCACACAGTGGCGAAAAATTAATTTAGGAATTTTTCACTACCAGGGCATGTAAAACCTTAAAGTACATGTCCAACATTTTAATTGCACTGCACTCTGCCCCATGGGCTACCTAGGGCCTGTCTGAGGGGTGGCTTATATGCAATTAAAGGGGGGTTTAAGGCTTGGCAAGGGGGTTATATTGCCAAGTCAAATTGGCAGTTGAAAACTAAATTCAGGCTGCAATGGCAGGTCTGGGACACGTTTTAAAGTGCAACTTAAGTGGGTAGCACAATGTGTGCTGCAGGCTCACTAGTAGCATTTAATTTACAGGCCCTGGATACATGTATCTGGCCCTTTTTACAGGGTTATACCCAGTCTTTTTTCCTTCTCCCTCCTATTTTTTCTGACCTGAATTTTGTTGGCTCTTGGGCTACATTCACTTTACCACTGCTGATCAGTGCTAAAGTGTGTATGCTTTCTGTCTTAATTGTAATTGTGGTTGGTTTATCCATAATTGGTATATTTGATTTACTAGTAAGTCCCCAGTAAAGTGCACAGTGCGTGCCCAGGGCTTGTAATTCAAATGCTACTAGTGGTCCTACAGCACTGATTGTGACACCCACATGAGTAGTTCTGCAACCATGTCTCAGACCTGCCACTGTAGTGTCTGTTATTGCAGTTTTAAACTGCCATATCGACCTGGCAAGTGCACCCAATTGCCAGGCCCAAACCTTTCCTTTTTCTATGCGTAAGGCACCCCTAAGGTATGCCCTGGTGTGTGCTTACATCTCCTGACAGTTAAATAGTGCCAATTTCGCTATTGCAAGGGCTATCTCTCCCATAGGTTATCATTGGAGCTGCCTTGTAACATCTTACAAGTGTAACTTTCAATCGGGAAAAGATAGAGATTTGAAGTGTGGGCTCCCTGAGCTTAGAATTAAAAAATACATCTTTTAGTGAAGGAAGTTTTTTAAATTGTCTGTTTGAAAATGCCACTTTTAGAAAGTGGATGAGGAGATTTGGCTGCCGCCCGTGGCCTCTAAGGTAGTGTCACAGGTTCACAAACGTTGTTATAACGAAAGGGTTGGCATCAGAAGGTATTGGGGTTTAAATAACAGGGAACCTTGGGGATGTTGTTAGAGGTTGCAGGGTACCGTGGGTATTGAGGATTGGAAGGGGTGTTGTACATCTGTTTTGTACATCAGTTTGATATTTTTTTGTATTCACGGATTGGATTATTTTGAACATTCATTCCAGGCTGAAGATTTTGTACATTGGGTTGGGGGACAGCATTATGTTTATTTAAGCATGGTTGTGTAAGGGTGCGAAGTGGGATTGACGAGGGGTGAATTACTGGGGGTTGTAGGATTATTCACACAACATAGAGAGATTGTATGGAGCAGTTGGTTTAGACGACTCTTTTTATTCATTTCAGTGACCCCTGACGAAGGGCCCTCGGGCCCGAAATGCATTGGCTGGAATTACAAGAGCCTACTTGTTATGAATGATTCATCCTCACCTGTCCCTGTCGAAAGCCCGGATGGGCATGCAGAAGGCATTTGAAAATGTTAAATAAAGAATCATGGTGGAATCACGCTGTCCTCGTAGTGATTAAGAACGTATGGATTAACTCTGAAATAAGGTTCTGACATAAAACATTGGTTTACCTTTTGGTTCATAATTGGAGTACTACATAAGGAGTTACATATTGTGAGGAAAAATTCCTGCACCAAGCAGTGCGACTGATGGGTGCGTAAGCCACGTGCCTCTTAGGATATACTTTTAGAAAGTGGGCATTTTCTTGCTTTACCATTCTGTGTCTCTGCCTGCCTGTGAAATCAACATCTGGTTTAGACTGACAGCTGGGTTGTTTGTGCATTCACTCTAGACAGTCACACAAAGGGAGCTGTGGTGTGCCCTGCATATCCCGATGGCCCACCACCAGGCTGATGGTCCTTCCTGAGCTAGAGTGGTCGGAGGAGTTGCCACTGACACCTGAATAGGGCTGTGCTTGGCCTCTGACAATGCTGTCTCCATCCCCCTTTAGTGTGTCTGGAGCCAAGGCAGGGCAAGGCAGGATTCTGTGGACAACAAAGACTTTCGTTTGAAGTATGCCTACTTCAAAGGCCAAAAGGGGTATAAGTATTGGCTCTATAACCCCACATATTTAAAACACTCTGGACTGAGGACTCTGCCAAGAAGAAGAGCTGAAGAGCTGTCAGGAAGAGTACCTCCCCTTTGCTGTGTGTTGCTTTGGTGGGTTGGGTTGCGGTTGCTGCTTCTGTCTGTGGGTTGTGACAGAACTGGACTTTGCTTTCTTGTATCCTGCTTTAATAAGGTTTTCCAAGGGCTTGTGTGTGCTTGCCTCCTATTGGAAGTATCAGGGCCATCAAAGACTGCATCTTCAGCATTTCTGAACCCCATTGCTGGGAGTTCTGACCTGCCAAGTGGTGCCAATTCCCGTTCTGGGCCCTTGGAGTTGGTTCTGCTGCTTTAAAACTTGAAAATCCACACATCGCCCTTCCAGCATCATTTTTTCTGCTGCAAGCTTGCCGTGCGGTTGAAAAAACAATGCATCACCGTGGCTGAAAAATCGATGCAGCGCCTATTCGCAGCCTGAAGAACTGCTGCTACCTGAGTCTAGAGCACCAAGACTCTGACATCCGAGACCCCCGCCCCAACTTCGATGCAGGCCCTGCTGTGCGGCTGAAAGAATCAACGCTTCACCTGTCTGCGGCTGTGGAAATCGACACAGCACCTGTTTTGCCATGGCATCGACCCGCAGTGCCAGGATTTTCTCATGCAAGTTTGGGACTTATCCCTGCGACTCACAGCGTCTAGGCCTTTCTCATGCCTACGCTGGGTAACAGCTCGCCGCTGATCCCTTCACCCTGACCCCGCCCCACCTCAGCACGAACAATCCGGTAACCTGGTCCTGAAGATGACCCTAACCTACTACGGGTCGAAACGCCGTTGACTTCTCAGCGCAACTTTTGGCGCTTAACTCTGGTTCACAAATTGTTAAAAAAAAACCTCTGCAACTTGTGGAAATACTTATTCGTGAACCAAAAGTACCTTGTAAATATCTTCACTTTTCTCAGTTTGCGCCGTCCATCGCTGTGTCACTTCTCACTAGCGCCGTCCACCTTGTGTGTCACGAGCACTTATGTGCACGAAGTTTCCTTCGGGTTACGCTCACTTTGAATGTTAACAGTGCTGATACCAATGTTTCTTCTGTGTTTTTTTCCCATTATATGTTTTTTTGAATATATACGTAGGGGTGGGCGGAATTTGCGTAGTCGCGCTACGCAAAGCTCCGCGAAATGGTAAAAAATCTCTGCGAGCATGCAAAAGTTCCGCAAACACGCGGAATTGCTTGTTCCGCCCGTTCGCAATGCTTTTTTCCTGTTCGCGAACGCTGTTTGCGTGCTCGGGGAGAAATATCTTGTGAACACGCATTTTGAAAGCGCGAACAAGCAAAAAATTCTGCGAAGCCGCAGATCGCGGAATTTTTGGTAATTCCGCGTTCTCCGCGGAACGCGAAATTACCCAAATTCCGCGAGCGGAACGGAATTTACCGCCCAGGCCTAATATATAGTGCCCTTGGCACATAACTTTACCTTGGAGTCTCCCTGTTTTCTTTCTTCTTGCAACTATATGTGCATGTTTGTTTATTAGCCTAATAAGTATGACCTGTTGAGACATTGTTTCTGTTACACATATTGGCTACCCAGGTCTCAATTGGGTATACGGGTAAAACTCCTGTAGTCTGATATGCATATTTATCTTAGGCCATTTAAAGATTGTGCAGACTGGCATGAACAGATTTTCCTGTCCCTATTTAGTCTGGACTGTTCCATGATAGCAGATAGACTGTGACTTAGATTGTGGTCTCACTGTATTGTAGGTTCAACACTTACGATTCAGGACGTTTATTCAAGGGTCTTCTAAGAGTTTGTTATGCAGAGTCCTATTACTGCACTTCTGTACTGGACAGTTATTTTTATGATATGTATGCCTGAAGTCATAGCATGTTATATTTTTTAATTTATGGTTTACTTACTTTGACCGCTCCAGCTTTTTTAGGGTACAACCGTGGTCGAGGTCCGCTATTGAACTACAGAGTTACAGTCATTTATAAGAAAACATTGATTTCTTTGTGCATAATTGTCAACATTTACTTAAGACAGTATTTTATAGATTTTCTCTATATAAATCTGAAGAAAAACGGCCTGAGTTTTTGCCAGATTTCATTTTAATACCATCTCTAATCCCAGTAGTGGCTCCTGGAGGGAGTGCTGCGTGGCGGTGAGGCGGGGAGGGGCAGGGTGGGGGTAGTAAACTCCGGCTTACGGCCGAACTGATTTAAGTACATAAATAAATAAATAAAATGAATTAGAGTGCGCGCGCTGCATTGCAATCGCCAATGCAGCGCGCGCAATGAATTTTTTTTATTTATTTATTTATGTACTTAAATCAGTTCGGCCGTAAGCCGAAGTTTACTACCTCCCACCCTGTCCCTCCCCCGCCCCGCCTCACCGCCCCGCAGCACTCCCTCCAGGAGCCGCTACTGTCTAATCCCACATATTGGAGGGGCTACAGAAAGCAGACACCAAATCAGGTTCAATAATTTGCAATGTGCACTCCTTTTTTCACCAGATTCTAGTGTGCCCTGCCCCTGGTTTATTAATCAGTAAGTAGGTAATATTAATCCTTAAGAACATTGGTAGTAGTTAGAAATGAGCTGGGCAGTTTATCACATCACAGGAGGTTTTCACATTTATTTAACGAATACTTTGGAGTACATATGATGCAATGGCAACATTTGCAAAGTACTGTGCTGTATTATTTATTCACTCAATAGATCATTGTAAAAACATACTATCTTATAAGAGTGACATTTCATTCAAAATAAGGGGTTCACTGATTCCAAAGCTCATGCGTAGTATGGAAAATACATGAACAACCAATCAGACCAGATTATGGCATGATTTACAGTATCCCCATTATTTATTGCTCCTGTTTTTTTTCTCTGAAGATTGATCTATGCCACAAATGTTACAAGCTCCTGCATAAGTTAGCAACATAAACAATGAAATATAACCACAGTTCCCTACATTCAGATGGACATGCACTTCTTTGTCTTCTATTTTTTTTAGATTTATTCTTCCACACTTGACTAATTGGAAGAATGCAAGACAATTGCCAAACCTCCAATTCCATAGTTAGTACACCTATTTTTTTTTTTTTTACATCTGATAATATTTTCAAATAGGAGTTTTATTCCTTTTGTTTTATGAAATGTTAATTAGCCAACACGTCTCCCATGCTGAGGAATTTCTCACATTACATATAATGCATATCTGTAGAGTGCAGGTTCATCCTGAAGCACTTTCCACAATTGATAGATGTTTATTGTTACCATACTTAGGGCCCGATCATAAGTTAGGCAGAAGATAGAGAAGTTAGGGGAGAGGATGTAGCCTTAGGGCTAGAGCGGTCGACCTCAAAGCTGGGGAACCGGGTTCGAGTCTCGGCAACGACACTCAACATCCTGTGATTCTGGGCCAATCACTTAATCTCCCCTTGCCTAACAAACAAAAAAAAATTATGTGTCCATCTGTAACGAAACTGGTGCTCATGTAAAGTCCTCTGATACCCGATGACAAGAGTCTAGTTCGCGCTATATAAAACTCTAAAAAAAAAAAAACGGTATACTGAATTACGACTGGCCCTGAACTTGATTTTTCTGGGTACAGGAAGATGGAACCCGATTTTACCATCCGGAAAATCCAGTGGGTAAAATCAGATGAGTCTCAGTCTGGAAGTGCAGTCCAGCTTCGGCCTGTGGTCTGCTCCTGGCCCCCTCCCAGGGCACTCCCAACAGCCTCTGATGTCCCTTGATGCCTTCCCCGTAAGTCACCTCCCAGTCCTCCACCCTGTACTAGCCCCCCCACTTCCATTTACCGCCTGCTCAGAGCACCTCAGAAATGTTAGCAGACTTGTCCCAAGAATGCGGACACGGCATTGGGATCTGGGTTCTGATGTAATTTCCAGTTTCAAGGCCAAACACTGGTAGTAGCTGAATTTATGTGTTGGGATACCGGCCAGAAACATTATTACTGGCAACATTGTATCCATTAACAAAAAAACTTCTACTCCATAATCGGGCCCTTTGTGGCACTCATATTATTGACTTTTGAAAGATGAAAGGCTTGGTAGGCTTTCTGGGATTTGAAACTGTGACCATGGAGACAAAGACAGATACCTGCAGTGTATAAGTTAGTCCATGTGTCTATCTTTAAATAATAAAGAGTGATTGGATTTCAAACACCCTATGTATTAATTTGGTACATTTGTTTAGGTCTTAGAATGCCCAAAGCTAAGTGATTAACATGCAAAATTATTTATTATGTTCCTGTGCTATAAAAATATAACTTGCACAAAATATTTAAGACTGACCTCTGGTTAAATTTGTTTATAAAACATATTGAACAAAATATTATCTAATTCGCAGATGTCTTTAAAAATACCATGGCAATAGGCAAGTAATAAGTATTGCTTGCAGTCATTCCAGGATAAGACTTTTACTTATTACTAATAACTATAAAATATTTTTCAGAAATATTTTGACGACTATGGATGTGATATTTTACACTCATCAATACTAATGAGAAGAAGATGTACATTCCTGGCAGGAAAGGCAACATTAAGAAATATTTATGACAGCACATCTTTTTGAACATTTACATGGCCTGACTGGAAAATAGGGAAATGAGCATTTCTCAAAAATACTGAAATATGCTAAATATTATAAGAAAGTCAAGGGCATATTATTTCAGCCAAATCACTAGGGACTGGTGAGAGCATTTAAGGTAATTTTGGATGATCATTGAGGGTGATTTTAACAGCCCTCTGTATATTGCATTCACACATGAACGTAGACTGCGAACAATGCTGACAATGCATTTAGAGAATATGTATATAATTAGCAGAATAAACATAGGTAAGAAACAGAGGTAGCTCTAAATATAACAAAAAATATCCACAAATGAGCTTTTGTATGAAATGAATTTACAGACCTGGGTATCCATTCATGATGGCAATCAGTAATGGTGTCAAGGGTTTCAGTAATCCATAAAAAAATAGCATTTTGCTAGATGGATCTCTTGCAATAAACTGAATAAAAAGTATGGTACTCTTCTTTGAACATTGCCCTGCATCACTGGGTGGCATCACATGCTGCTGTCCCACAGTCCAGTATAAAGGCACTGTTCCTGCATGCAGCACACCAAAAGGTAGCTATAGTGTACCCCAACAAGCAGTGTAAGTAGAGATTCTGTTGGATGTTCACCAGCATAGTTGTCAATCATACCTGGCTCCAAGGCCCAGTGCTTTATCGGGATTAGCTTTCCCAGCGTATCTCAGTAATCCAGAATATCTGTGCATGCTCTCCCAGACAGTAGCAGTCTGGCACCTTTGCATGCTTCCTCCTTCAGTCTCCAGATCAGAGGACTCTGTTGGACTTTCATCATTGTGGCTGTCCCCCTCATGCCAAAATGCCTTTGATTAGCTCCCAAGCCTACTCTTCAGCATGGCCAGCTCTCACAGCCTGCTCCAGTTCTCCTGAATACCTGCACATGCTCCCATGGATAGTAGCAAAATGTGGGAGATCTGTGCCTGAGTTAGTGCTTTAGAGGCTCACGCCTGACTTTCATATGACTCCTGGGCTCTAAAGTGTGCTTCTTCCTTCCTCAACAAACCTTTGTCTGACTATTACAATTGTGGCTGACTGTGTCCTCTCCACCTACCCTTATTTGTCCTGCTCTTCATTGGGGCCAGCTCCCCCAGCCTCCGGTATTGCTCCGGAAAGCCTCTAAATGCCTCTATGGGTAGTGGCAGCTGGGGGGTGATCGGTCCCTGCTCGTGGGAGGGGGTGCACTATGCTATTCCTTGTACTACTTCCTTCATGGGGATCCTCGCCCAGGTGTCTTTGCAAAAAGCACCCAGCACAAGGGCAGTTTCCTCTATTTTCCTGTCACTTCCTGGTAATTCCTAGCCATGCCTTGTTACTCTGCCTGTCCCTTTATTATTCGACCTTTACTCAGATATTCTTGGCTGGCATGGGCTTCTCGCCCTTGACTTTGCACTTCATATCTCCTATCTTTATGCATATTTCTCTTCATACACCCCACAACTATGATCCAGCTAACTGAATCTTCCTTTTCTACATTCCTGTTTTCTCCTACCCCTTTACTTTTTCTATTGGTCTCTGGAGCATATGATCATTTTGCAATAAACACATCACCACACTCAGTACATTTATTTCCCTCAAACTTCAGTTTTTGTGTCTCACCAAAACTTGGTTGTCTCCTTTAGACACTGCAGTTACTTCTGCTCTTAACACTTAAGCATCTTTTTCCAACTGTTCCTTCCTTTCCCACATTGGCGGGGGCATCAGCCTCCTTTTTACACACACGTCCCTTTTACCGCCTTTGTTAACTTCCCCACTATGTTATCCTTCAAATTTCATTTTGCATCCTTCCCCAAACATTAGCCACTCTTATTTCTGATCATCTAAATAATGCCTGGTCCTTTTTTGGCTTTCTTCAATGACTTTGAATCCTAACTCTGCTGCCTTCCTGACACCTGCTCACTTCTTTTTGGTGATTTCAGTTTTCACCTTACTGATACATCATCCATGCTTCCACTTCACATCCTTACTGAGTCTCTTGATCTTATACTGTTTGCCCCTTCTTCTACTCATATCCAAGGTGGGTCTATACTGCCCTTCTGATCAGTCTCTTCTATTTTCCACGCTCTTGGTTCCTAGTCTTCCCACTGCTTCCCGCCCCAACGCACTTTCGATCAATTCTGCAAATGTGTCTTGTGCCTTATTCATCTCCACTGCCCTCTATGTCTTATCGTCAATTATATTTTCTCCCTCCCTCTCACTAGATGAGGCTACTTACTCACTGTTTTCTCTACTCTCTCCATACTTGACTTTCTTGCTCCTCTCTAGCCTTTTCAGCCTACACCGTTAGCTCCTTGTCCCTGGCTCACTCATGCCCTTTTTACCTCTGCTTGCCACTTTGGAAGTTTCTGCACAAGCAGAGTACTACTGTGTTTTTTTCTCGTATAAGTCAACTCACAGCAGCCATACATTTCATCTCAAAGCAGCAGAAGAATCTTTCTTCCAGAAACTCACCATACGGCAGGCACATGATCAGCTGTTTGCCACTTTCAGTCATCTACTTTCTCCTCCTGTCCCCACTTTATACTTTTGTCCATATTTTTTGCCATATCTTGTCATTTTCAGTTGTTCAATATTTCTATTTTAAAAATCAAGCCTTGCATTCCTTTTTCCTCCCTGAAATCACTGTTTCTATTGCTCCTCTTATCCTGTTTAACTCCTCTACAGTCTACACGGAACACCTGCTTTCACGTTTTGTTTTCTCTGCTACCTGCTCTTCTACTAACCCCTATTTGCAACAGTTAGGATAGGTACCTGTTTCTTTACAATACACATTTTGCTTTATACAAATTACCTTTAAATGTTAGTATTTTCTTACCCCTTCTCATTTATCCTCCTCTAATTTACATTATGTTTTTAGGCGTTTTCTGGGCTCTGCTTCCGCTCTCTGCCCCCCATTCGTCCTGTGCACCATCCCTTTTCTCGTTATTTTGAGTTATTACAATTGTTGACTTCTCTCCTTTGGAATCAGCTACCCCTCACTGTCAGAAGTTCTCTTTTCTCTTCGTTTAAATAAAGTCATAACTTTTTTTCCACATGCTTTACATCCCAGTGTTGGATGTGGCGTGATTGGGTTGCTATAGTTCAACTCTGTTTTGTACTGCTATTATGTACATCACTTTGGACGAAAGTGCTAAAATAAATTCAAATGTATAAATAGCTATGGCCCCTGGATGCAGAATAACCAGTGTTGTATATTTTAAAAATGTGTTCAATTTAGCAGTATAGGCATTGGATCATTAGGTACTGTATGTTAGATTAAGTTTCATTATGCATAATGCATATGGGCCTTTAGAAACTGTAGGTTCTAAACCCCTATAACCTAATACAGATGTCGCTCCATTAGGCAGTACAGGAAGTATAAGTGATAATGTATCTATTTCTTTATAATACTTTTGCGTTAACTGTTTGATGTTATGTGACATTGAATGTTGTTGTTTGTGGAAGGGGAAACTTTCAGTTAAAAGTGAGTCAATGCCCATGTTTTATATTGAAAATTAAATAAAGCAGTACTCTAAAAACATTTTAATTTAATTATAAATTCTTGGTACACAAAAACAGCACTCGTAGGGTAAATACAGCATACAATAAAGATTATATTTCTTTAAAACCGTCAATGTGTCATGTTGTGTGGTGATGCATGGGGAGAGATCTTATGGTGAGTAATACTGTAAATGTATACTGCAAGGCATATATGATGAATTGAGTTACAGTGTTGTATTCTGCTAAACAGAAATCACTGCTGGCCACTGTTAGTTATGCATCAGTGTAACAAAAAATGTGTCATATTATATTCCTGCTTTACTCTAACGTTCACAGTGCACACTTTCTGCCATAGTTGACAGGCCTTTATGCATGTGTTGTCCTTTTTTATATTTACTTTTTAAAGTTTCTAATATTTATACCTCAGACTCTCTTCCCTCATTGCTACTATTGGCTCGTGTCTTTTTTCTCTATGCTCTTCATAATCTCCTCTGCACAACTCATTGCAAGACAACGGCCATCGCCATATGAGTGACATTTGATCTACGACCATATGAGTGACATATGAGTAATCGTGGATCAATGACTGGAGGATGCACACATCACCTTCCGAAAACACCTTGAGACTCATTTATTTTCTACCCAGTTTGGGTAGTGACTCCTCTTCCCAAATCTCATAGCCATGTTGGTTAGATGCCTAAGACTGACACGCCTACTACTGGGCCAGCACTTCTACCGTAAGACTTTACTTTCTTCAGATTCATATATCCGAAGACATCCCATTGATGTCCAGGCCTGTACTCAGTAGCAGCTGTCATCTACAGGGAGAGGGGGGTAGTCAGGCGCACAAAAAAACGAAATAAATGCATTTTTAAAAAACCTTACTGGGCGAACGCAACATCCTCCACTGCAGAACTCCACAGGAACTGGAAGCTGGAGCCTGGAACTCTCTTGACCGATCAGGGTGCTGCTCTCACGCTGTGAGAGCGGAACCCTGATTGAAGGGAGTGGCCTCACTTGGCGCTCCACAGCACCCTTTTAGGCCTGCACTGACTCTAACGCTGGGTTAGAGATGTTTAAAGTGCGCAAGCAGGGCTGGCCATCTCAAGATGGCCAGCCAAAAAGAAATGCACACTTTAAACATAAGTGCATAGACAGCCCACCCTCCTCCCTGCTTCTGTCACTCAGCAGCGACCCCGCCCCCGTCCTGGCACTTGGCTCGGGACGGGGATGAAAAATAAAATGGTAATAAATTACCATTTTATTTTTCATGGGGTTTTTGGGGGATTTTAAGTGGGGCGATGCTCCTCCGCTCCAACGGAGGAGCCGCCCCTGCCTGCACTCACTACTTGGCCACCTTCCTCGCTCCACCACACTGCGACTCACAGCGTTCTGAGGCTACCATTTGGTGGTTAGCACTGCTCTATAAAAACCGCAAAATAAATTAATTACCACAGCAAAGTTGTAGATTTTATGTTAACAAAACATTGAAATCAGCTCATTTAGTCTAATTACTGTAATCTATGGGAATGGAGGAGAACATGCATTATTGTGTGAAATGATAACCCAGGATTAAAGTTTTGCACTCCTGCTGATAAGAAGACAAAATTGTGCAAATTCTGACTGCATGAGAAATGCATGAACATAGCTGGCTAAACTATGCTATGTGCAAGTAATCTCAACTAAGCCTAGCTAAACCTCACCAACTTAAAGAGAATCTAATGTCCAAGAGTTCACATGAGAGTGATTACATTATTTAATCATATGTTGGGTTTGTAAGGGACAAGGAGAGAATTAGGCAAACAGCGTTAGTGACTATATCACTTAAACAGATTTGTAGTTGCAGTATTGGAGTTTGTCAAGCAGAAGTTGTTTGCGGTATTGAAATTTGCTTTGAAAAATATTCTCTAGTAAAATTTCACTTGCAACCATGGAAATTATATCATACGCTGCACAAGGTTGTTCAGTTTACTAATGACAACATTAAAATTCTGCCCGCAATATTTTCAGTCAGCAAATTCAAACATCGCTGAAACAAATATGTTTAGGTAACAAATCCAAAACAACCAACCAACAAATGTAATACTGCTTCCACAAAGCAGTTTTTGTGATACTACCTAGTGTGTCATAAATGAATAACTGGATCTATGTGGGTGAGCTGGCGTAAGTTCTAGCCACTATTAAAAGTCCCCTAAAATGTGCCCTAAAGCAGTGATGGTCTGGCCTATGGAAGAAAATGAGCATAGTTCACATTATACTAAGACTCTGAACACCGCTGAGAATTAATCACAAAGGCCAGTGAGGTTTGGAAATATCCGCCACCTGTCAGCAATGCCTTTCAAATTCTAGTGCAGTTTGCATAAAGTTAGACACATGCATATGAAAGTCCAGTCTTTTTGAGCTGAATGGATCAGTAGCTTAATTCTTCTCATCTATGTAAAGTAAGAAGCAGCACCTTAAATAAACAGCACAACAGAATCCATTGAATTGGGTCGGCATCAATTTCTACTCTCCATGCCTGTCCTCCTCCTTACTATTTGTGTTCCTCCCTACTTCAATTATCTGGTATTTATGACATCATGAACCAGTTTAGAACTGCATGGCCTATTATGATTACAATCTAATGATACATAAAGCAGCCTGTAGTGTGTTCCACATTATCAAAGGGGAATTTTAACGACAAACAAGCACTACTTAAACAATCATTAACAAACAATGGGGCATATTAGCAAGACCGGCGATAAAATTATCGCCGTTTTAGCGGCAGGAAACTGCCGCTAAAACGGCGATAATGGGCTTGCTAATATGCGTTATAGAATTCCAATAGAAGCCCAGGTTAGATGTGCAGGACATCTAACCTGGGCTTCTATTGAATTCTATAACGCATATTAGCAAGCCCATTATCGCCGTTTTAGCGGCAGTTTCCTGCCGCTAAAACGGCGATAATTTTATCGCTGGTCTTGCTAATATGCCCCAATATTTCACTGTGTGTGTTGGTGAGAGGTGGAATTATCCAAGGTGGAACTATATAAGCCACAACATTAGATGGAAAATGCAGAAGCATATAGACAGATTTCCTACTATGCTGTGGCCACTGAAAGTGGGACAAACCTGTCGCAGAGCTTGTCAAATTTCCGACGTAGCATTGTTGTATTGCTTAATACTATATTATCAAACTAGCGCTTCACCATAATTCGTTTTCAATGATTACACAGAGGTAGCCCTTCCTTCAAGAGCATCATTACGAGTTGCGTTATTTCACCCAGAGTGGTAATTCCAGATGAAATAATGAAAGCCGAGTCAAAGGCCAGAATTATCAGATCCGAAAACTCTGGACACGATCATTCTGACCCTCTCACAGAAGCTGCAGGGGCTGAGGCTGCAGCCAGTAGCAGTGCCCAGCCCCTGCTCACCTTTGGAGCACTCTGAAGAGGGCATAGGTGCTCCCCTTAGACAGCGGCAAGAGTGCTTTGAAGCACTTCACTGCGACTCCACCCCTCCACCACTTTAGTCCCGTATACATTTAAGGCCTGCTCAGAGCAGGTGGGAAACGTATGTATTTTAGTTGAAATGGTTGAAAACTACACAGAAAAACATCCGATTAATGTGTGTGCCAGCAGTTATTCCCCATGTTGGTGAACAGCTCGTAATGTCTGGAGATACCTGATAGTAAATTTAATTTCGGCCCTCCGGCATCGCTGCTGCAACGTCCTGCCAGCTCGTAATGAGGGCCCAAACCCTTCATAAAATATCTATTTTTATTTTTATTTACTCATAAATTCACACCTACTGCAAAACCAAATTACATCAACATTTTATTTCTGTACAGCACAGAAATCTATATCACTCTAAATACCTTTTCAATTATATTCACATACACTGCTAATCCAAATATTTTCAGCCATCTCTCAATTTTACACCTACCTATTTAAAATATATTGTCCTTGTTAGACCTGACATCCTTGGCATAGTATTCCCCAAAACGTTTTGCCTTCACCCCCTGATATTTGCTGAAGCCATTTTGATTGGCATTAGAACTCTGTGCATTTTACCCCTGCTAACTAGTGCTAATGTGGTTGTGCTCTCTCCCTAAAACATGGTGAAATTGGCCTACACCTAATTGGTACATTTATTTTACTTTTAAGTCAATAGTAAATGGCACAACCTGTACCCAGGGTATGTAAATTAAATGCTATTGGTGGGATGCAGCACTCACTGTGCAACCCACTAAAGTAGCCCTTTAAAACATGCCTCATTTCTGCCACTCAGCCTGTAATGCAGTTTTGTCTGCCATTTTGACCTGGCAAAATAAAGCTTTTGACAGGCCTAAATCTTCCTTTTAATACTTATGAGTCACCCCTAAGGTAGGCCCTAACAGCTCCTAGGGCAGAGTGCATGGTATTTAAAAAGTAAGACATGTGGATTTTCGTTTTACATGTCCAGGCAGTAAAAAACTCCTAAAGTCGTTTTTCACTGTTCTAAGGCCTATCTCTCCCATTGACTTACACTAGGTTACCTTATTACATTTAATAAGTACTCGATTGGGAGCAGATAGAGATATGCTGTTTTCACTCAAATTAATTGTAATTTAAATCCTCTTTAAAGGTGAAGTGGGAATTTAAGTTACAAATCTGAAAATTCCACTTCTAGACAGTTGGCATTTTTTAGTCCCAGCCACTTATTCCTTTCTGCCTGTGTCCTGGGTCACATGACTGTGATTAGCTCTGATCATGGGGTTTGTAAATTGCTTCTAGACAGAGAGATAAAGGGGGCTCAGGTGTTTACAGTATGGGCCATCTTGAGAAAATGGCTGGTGAAGGGCTGTACCCAGCCTCCCTTACACTTCAAAGGGCTGTGCCTACAGCACTCTCAAGGCAACCTGGCAACAGTCCTGCCTTGCCTTTTAGGTGCCCTGCTTCTGGCCACTGCTGAAGTGAGTCCTGATCCCCCAGAGATGCCCCCCAGGCCCTGGACACTTAGTTGGCATTAGTGAGAGCTCCTCCTAAAAGAAAAGGTGAAAGTCCTGAAGTTTGGTTTCCGTGCATCTGCAAATGGCCCCGTTTTGCACCGAAACTCTGCCACCTGCAAGCCGAGAGCAACCATCCGCAACATCCTGCAATGCAAGACCTGCACTTCACACCAACATTGACCATCCGCAACGATCAACCAACGCAAGGCTCCAGTGATGGGCAGCTCTTTGTGCTACAGCAACAAATATCTGCGACACTCGACTTGCTTTTCACGCCAAAAGCCTCCTCCTCCTCAGGGCATCCTCCAGCACATACGGAACTCTTTGCACCGGAGTCAAGAAGGACGTTCTTCAGTAGAACTAACCTAGACCCTTTACCAGACCCACGCTCCACCATGGTCAGCCTGAACCTGCGCCTTTTCCCTGGTCTAGCACAACCAGATAACCACGAGTGGCGCGTTCTGCTTCTTGGACCTATTTTCACTAAAAACATTGATGCTTTACACATTTCCTCTAAGTTAAGCCTGGACTGCTTTGGTGCCAAGCTTTCAGAGGGTTAAGTACTGGTTAATTTAGTTTGGTTTATGGTTCACCCTTGGCGCCTTTGTCACAAGCAATACAGACAATAATATAGCAGAGTCATAGCAGAGAGGCAGCCAAACAAGCATAGGGGGCAGACGAGCGCTGTTAATGTCAGAGTGTAACCTTCAGAAGCATAAGGTGTGTCATGATGAGGAGTAGGGAGAAACTCACCCAACAAAACTTCCTACAAGTCAGAGGAGGGGTTGGATGTCACTTCGTTATAGTCAATGTCTGTATGATGGGCAAGGGATCCCAAGAAAGGGTTGCAAGGCCCCTCGATGCTGTGCCTCTGTGCCTCTGTGCAAGAACTAGAAGGTCAACAATTTAACAGGAGAGCATAGAAAGAAAGGGGAAGGGAGAAGAACTAAACTTGATTGACAAGCCTCCAGACATATAGCAGAAATGGCAGGAATGTGAAGGAGAGAAAGGGGAGAGGGGTTGGGAAGGGTGGGAGAGAATTGCCCCAGGGTCCACAGTGTCACCTCTGGTGTGACCCATCGGTGGAAGCAAGGATGCGCCCAAGTCTTCCCAGTCTAGTCAAACAAGTGGAGGACGTAAAGTTTGGGCAGCTGGAAGCATAGATATTCTAGCTAGGACACGTAGTCAACAAGAGGTATCCAGAATTGTTTGGCCGAGAAGGTCAGTTTAGGAGTCAATTGCTCCATTGCCAGAGTGTACCAGAGCTTTGTGAACCAGGTCGCTACAGGAGGGGCAGAGTGGGATTTCCTGGCCAGGGCTATGAGCTGTTTTGCACCCATCATATGCCGTATTAGATACCAGTTGGCATGAGTCATTGCTTCCAGCGTCGTTGGACAGATACCCAGAATAACTGTGGTAGTCTGCCGGAATTAGGTAGCCTAGGGTGCATTTTATGTGGCTCAGAATCTCCTTCCAAAATAAAGGTGATGTTTGGGTATGCCCACCATATGTGGTAAAAGTCACCCAACTGTGCCCCACACCTTCAGCATATGGCTGAGGTTGCAGGATAGATAGAGTGCAAGCGGGCAAGGGTGTAGTACCATTGTATCATGTTCTTATAGACCTTTTCTTGTTCGGCAATGCTTCTGTAAGGTTTAGGGATTTTGCACCACAGTAATTCCCAGTGTTTCTGTGAGCTGTCAGGTGGCTGTTGAGGGTCCATTTCAGCTGGTATGGGTAGCTAAGTAAGAGTCGAGATTGTTGCAGTACATCATATGTCTTGGAGACAAGGCCCGAGGGCCCTCAAAGTTACGGATTATAGTTTCAAAAGGTTTAAGGGAGCAAGTGGCCGCCAGAGTGATAGGAGGAAGCAATGCCCAATGACGCAATTAGAGGTATTGATGTTGTGACGTGTTGGGGAGTCGAAATCCAGTTTGGCAGTGGTCAAAAGAAGTGATAGTCGACCCCTGAAAAAGGTCCTGCATGCGCCCCTGATCCAGTCCAGGAAGAAGCCCAGGGGTAAAGCAGGTGTGAAATCTGGATTGTGTAATATCGAAGTATTCAGAGAGAGGAATGTGGTTAGGCCCCTCCCAGTTGCTAACTTGTCCCATATCTCCAGAACTGTCTGTGTCGGTGGTAGCTTTATAAGTGCTTTGAGGGCGAAGCTGCTTCAGAAGCCAGGCCAAGTCCCACAGCGGCCTACAGGCCACCACCCAAACCATGGGTACCCAGTGCTTTTCGCTTTCTCTCACCCCCCCACTCCGAGATGGATAGCACAATAGAAGTCATTGAGATTAGGACTCGCAAGGCCGCCCGACTCTTAGGGAGCATGAGTAAGGCATTTGAAATGTGGGCCACTTTCCTTTCCAAATAAATGATGGAGATCTCCTTGTAGCCTTTTAATGTCCTCTGTGGGTATGGGCGTAGGCAGCGACTGAAAGAGGTAAAGGAGCCTGGGAAGGGTGTTGATTTTCATCACACTGATGCAACCCAGCCAGGAGATGCAGAGTGGCCTCCATCGCTGGAGGTCTTCTAGGATCGCTTTACGGTAATGCAGGTCCATGTGGTGAGGGAGTTGGTGATGGTAAGGCCAAGGTATTGGATAGAGTGGGGTGACCAATGAAATGGGGCTAGTGTCTGCAAGTGTTGCAGATGCTGCTGTGGGATTGTCAGGTTAAGTGCTTGCGATTTAGCCATGTTGATCCTGCATCCAGACACTATCTCAAATGCTTGGAGGGCATAGACCACTGTGGGGAGAGAGGAGTCTAGCTCAGTCAGAGTGAGTAGGTGGTCATCAGCATATAAAAGGACTCTGTGATCCTGAATCCCAAAGGCAATGCCCGTGGTGGCCTGGGATTGCCTTAGGAGGATATCCAACGTCTCTACCTCAAGGGCAAAAAGCAGGGGGTGTAGGGGAAAGCCCTGTCGAAACAGAGGGAAGGAGGGAGTCGATTGGCAATTCACTCAGATGGTCGCAGTGGGTGCCACATATAATGCCATGATTCTGCTGCTCATGTTGGAGCCTAGCACTATTTTCAGGAGAAGAGCTCGTAGGTAGGCCCAACTCACCCTATCAAATGCCTCCTCTGCTTTAAGGGGGAGGAGGAGAGCAGGGATATTATGCCGGTGGACCTTTTCTACCTACCAGATGAGCAAGATGCCAAACATTGTGAGAGCCCTGTCTATGCTTCACAAAGCAGACCGGGTCAGGGTCTACCAAACCAAGCAGGAGGGTTTCTAGACAGTTGGTCAGCATTTTAGTGTAGATTTTTTGCATCCGTGTTTAATAGTGCTATCAGGCAGTAGGATGAGCAGAGGGTCTCATCTTTGCCCGGCTTGGGACTGAGCATGAGCTCTGTGCTGGACATCAGCAGCGACAATCTGGCAGTATGGGTAACAGAGTTGCAAAGCTCAAGCAGGTGGTCTTGTAGTTGTGGAAAGAAGACCGTGTAGAAAGCAGTCATAAGGCCATCCGGGCCTCGAGACCTACCCTTGGGGAGTTCTCTAAGGGCCCTATGGAGTTCATCCATCAGGGGCTTTTCCAAGTCACGAGCAGAGTGCGCATCCAAGGGCTGCCCAACGCAGTTTTGGAGTTAGGAATCGATAGCGACTTGGTTTCCTCCCTCCCCACAGGCATAAAGGTGCTGGTAGTAGGTCCGAAAGGCCTCCTGTTTATCTGACTCTCTGGTGGCCCAGCCAGAGCCTTCCGTGTTTGTCTTGGAGATATGGGATCGAGTGTGTTGGTGGCTTAGCCTCCGTGCCGGAAAGGTGCCCACCTTGTCCTCCCATTAATACTTTTCTTTGAGTGCTAAGAATGAGCGCTCTGCTATGTTGACCCTGTGCACTCGAAGTTGTCCCCTCAGTATGGCTAGTTGCTGCTTAGTGCGTAATGTGAAATGCTTCTTGTCCATGCATTCCAAGGAGCAGATCTCCTAGATGAGTTTTGCTTCAAAGAGGCGCCGATCCTGAGCCCTTTATATGGAATTAGAGGACATAACATCACATATGATGGCTTTAATGCCATCCCAGAGCATGTGAGGGGGGGTGTCTGGCAGGGAGTTGAGCGTGAGGTATTCAATGATAGCATCTTTGATGGAGGCCTTATCCACTGGGTCTTGCAGAAGTTGGGGAGAAAGACGCCAGCGTGGAGGGTCACGTGTTGTACCTGTGCGCTGTGCCCAGAGATGGAAATGTCAGAGATATGAGAAGAGGTCAGGCCCCTCAGGAGGAAGTCAGTTATGAACAGATAGTCATGTGGGAATAGGAAAGGTGAACATGAGAGAAAAAAGAGCAGTCTTGCAAGTCCCTGTGAAGGTAGCACCAAGCATCAACCAATCGAGTCTGCCAGCTCCTTCTTGCGCAGTCCATACATGGCGCCTGTACCCAGAAAGTGTGCTGTATTCCTGTCAAGAGCAGTGTCCCACACTAAGTTAAAGTCACCCCCCACTATGAGATCCCCTCTGGCAGGTCCCAGATTTTCTTTGATTTTCTTCCGAAGGAACACCTCTTATGATTGATTAGGGGCGTAAAGGTTGAGAAAACTCAGTGTGTCCCTACCTCTCTCGATCATTAGCATCAGGACCCATCCACGTGGGTATCCAGTGATTTTGATTAATTTAGAGTAAAAACCCCTTTTGAAGAGGATGGAAACACCCAGTGTTTTAAGGTGGGTGTACACCCAGTGTTAGTGAGGGTACAGTGAATGCATCATGCGGTGGCAGTCAACCCTGAGCAGGTGCATTTCTTGCAAATAATTTCCATCAGGATCCTGCTATATGAGGTATCAACTGACCTGCTGGCATTTGCTGGGGAAGTTGAGCCCTCGGACATTGAGGGAGGAGCTTTAAGTTGTGCATGGAACCCATGGTGGTGTGAAGGTGCACAGTGCGCAATAGTAGGGACACCCAGCTGCACCAGGGACAGCAGTATGAGGTAGCAGCCCAGGGTCGACACAAGAAATGTTCACTGTAGATCAAGCATCGCCGGCAGTGGAGTGTGAGGATTCCGGCTTCATATTTTGGAGGAGCGCAATAATGTCTGCTTTGGCAGTGCGGGAGGCTTTGACTGCGTTATTGTGACCCTGGCCGCACTTGTGGACAGCCTGCCGTGTAGGACGCCAATCGCCAGGTCACTCAGATGAGGAGGTTGAAGGGTCACTGCTGGGTGAGTCCCCACGCAGTGTGAGCATATGTTTGACTTCCGCAAGAAATTGTACCATTTTCTGTTTGCCATTCAATTAAAAGAGCAGTGTGAAGGGCTGGGCCCATTGGTATTTGATTCCCTGATCACACAGCTTCTTCGCGATGGGTTTGAAGTTGCACCTCTTCTTCATTGTTAATGGGGAGAGGTCTTGGAAGATTTGCATGGTGTGACCGCGGAAGACAATGTCTGCTTTCCCCTTCGCCGCCCTGAGAACGAACCTCCTTGTCTTGGAAGAAATTAACTCTGGTAAGTATGTCTGGGATGGCATCCGGGTGACCAGTCATGGCTGCTAAGCGGTGTGCCCTGTTGAGAACTAGAGGTTGGTCCTCCGAGCCTTTCCGGATGGCCCCCAACAGCTCCCTGGTGCACATCATGATGTCTTTGCTTTCTGCTCCATGTGGAACTCCCCTGATGCGTAAATTGTTGCCCGACCTCGATTTTTGAGGTCCTCTTGCTTCAGCTGAAGTTTAATCTGCTGTTCTTCTAGTGCATTGTCTCGCCTCCACAACATCTCTTGATCTTCAGCGCGGGAATCTATAGTGCATTCCAAGTTGTCCATTCTATCGTCAACGGCTGTGACGTCTTTGCGAAGGTCATGGAGGCAGCTCTTATAGTCTGTTTCCAGACAGCTGATCTCCTGCGGGGCAAGGGTGGATTTGTAGTGGCCTGAATGGAGGGCCCTGTCTTGCCACTCATGTCGACTGCATCAGATTTGGACCAGAGGGAAACCACACAGCTGTCCCTGGTGGCTTTGCCCCTGGGCATAGTATAGAAGACAGGTAGCAGACACCAGCGGTCCAAGAGCGCTGGGTAGGAGGCTGCAAACAAGTCCAGTCCACAGTCTCCAGGGAGGGATGCGCGATGGAGTGGGGGAGTGACCAGGAGGTTCTCCTTGCTGTGCAACGGTGTGCAGTATGGGCCCTGACAGGTCAGCGTGGGAGGCCAAATGCAGGGGGTGTCCAGCTGAATGAAGATAGCAAGCCAGAGAGAGGCACAGCAGGTACAAGTAATCCAAAGCAGTGAGACCACAGTGGCATGCATTGTTTGGGGGGGCGTAAGCACACAGAAAGACCTAGCCAGGTTGATCACTAGGCAAGGCCCCACTGCTGAGTCCGAGGGCTAAGGCGTACGATGATGGCTCCCCAGCCCAAGTTTCAAATGGGGAAGTGGGCCTCCCCAGGCAAGGCTCCTCTCCAGTCCCGTGCAAGGAGGCCAGTTCAAGAAGGGGCCACAAAACAATGCCAGGAATGAGGCGGGGAGGGCCCAGTAATTATGCAGGCATTTGCAGCAGTGCATTCACAGTCAGCAATGCAGGCAGTGATTAATATGATGGCCTCTTCACTCTGATGTGGTGGGGCCGTGAGGTCGGGCAGCCGATCAACCCACACAGCGCCAAAGGCTGCAAGCGGCACTCCCAGATGGGGCCCCACACATTCCTTCCTGGGGTCCTGACTCCACCATGGCTGACCTCCACAGCAGGGGGGCGAAGCTGTCTGGCCCTGGCCGCGCGGTCAAACTTCTCCGTCCAAATGGGGCTCGATCACTCATCACCCTTAAACATTACCGCTCTGAACCAAAAAAGCCCTCAATAGTCCAAAACTTCCATGAAGTTTAATGTAATTTTGAATTTTTCTTTCAAATGATCTTTTCTTTAAAATGTGTCCTTTCATTTTTGATTTGTTTGTATTTCCTAAAAAATGTACTTTCCTCAAAAATTGGTTTTCCTTGATTTGATTTCCTAGAATGTGTTTTTAAAAGTTTCGTTTTTCGGTTAATTCACATACATCATCAAAAACATGGAGCAACAAGATGCATATTTTTCATGTGTGATGTCAATCTACGATGTAAGGGGTCTAATGTGTGCCCTGATGCTCCTGTAAGGCAAGAGGCCCAAAAAAGCTGGGCATTTTGCCTTCCTGTGCAGCTAAGGCCTTTGAATATATCTCTGATATGGTTTGATAGAGTATATATTGCCGAATTTTTTTTGCATCTTTTGGTAGAGGACAGTTCATTTCCTTCTGATGTTCATTAATGGACAACATTTTTAAACCTTCACCCACTAGTCCACCTGGTGTAATAGAGAGCTACAGACTTGGAAATTCAGGATAGTTTTTCTTATTTCCCCTATGCCGTAGAGTCAATTCAGAATGGAGTTTGAGTGTTACAATCAATGAAAATAACATACAACATAACGTACCATAAAACAGCATGGCTAGACATGACAAACCAGAAATTGGGTGCCATGTCATAAAACGTGTCATATGTGGGCCAGGTCTAGGCTTTATAATTGTATGTAAAACAACAAATGTCTGGGCTCTCCTAAAGGGATATTCTTTATTTCTATTGTTATATTCCCTTCTCAAATGTGGGAGACACATTTGAAAGTGTCAAGGAAATTCCTCAGGACCCTCGGTACTTTCCTTGGGAGTCAGCGTATGCTGTTGCAGAATGCAAACACCCAGTTGGAGTCCCGATCATTCACCCCCTAGACACCTACACTAATGCCGGTTTATGGATACTCAGCACAGATCTTGAAAGCTTTTCCCACTTCAGTGTTAATTGGGACTTGATGGAAATTCACTTGAGCAGCACTGAAAATAACCAGTGTTTACATACAGTATATATTACTAAAAGTGAATGACTGACAATATTAAAGCATGTACGAGCTTACTGGTGTGATCAATATTAAAATGAACATGACTGGAGACCAATGAACATGACTGGAGACCACTGATGTACCTGCATAATTTTATTGTGTTGGGATAGGATGTTTTGCAAATGTGGAGGAAAAGCAGGAAAAAGAGTGGACAAAATAACATATAATAGAGACTATACATTGTGCTCATTGGCAAATAAACCTGAGCTTGAGAGTTGAGGGTTCATTCAGTTGTTCATACAAAGGTATACCAATCTTTAAAGTGATGTTCTCCTCACCAAGGAGTAGCATAAAATCTCTGTGGAGTTACTATCTCTGCAAATGTTATGTACATAATTTGCAAATGTTTCTCATTGATATATGTGAAACTTCTTCACTTTATTTTTATATTGACAGAAAAGTCAAACCCATCTTCTCTTTCAGCTAGGGCATTGCTTTATTTTTTATTCTCTACCCTGATATATGGCTATCTACTTTCTAGGACATTCTGAATGATAACATTATATTTTTCGTTTACAAGCCCAGTTAAATTATCAATCACCTTTTATCAAGTTCTCAGAATTTGATGTCTTTCAGTATATTTCTTTTCACTTGGCTGTGTTTCCATCATTTTATGACAACTACATAATTTGATCTAAAGGGGTTCGATTGAAACTAGTGAACAAAGTATAGCCCCCTGTGCAAGACGTGCTTGATCATCATTGCAGTATTTTACATCACTGATGCAGAGAATGTCCCATGACCCATAGACCTTAGCATGGTTTCGATGTAAAGAAGATGTAATATGGGGCGTCCAATGAATGCCCATGAGGCGTCCAATGAATGCCCATGAGGCGTCCAATGAATGCCCATGAGGCAGATGGCCTCCTTAAATTTGAAGACTTCCCTTTAGGCCTCAGCTATGATAGCTTGCTCCTGATATAAAGGTTTGGATGCAGTTGTACTGTTTTACGGCACCTTAAATGTTGAGGTACTTCTGGGAGAGGTGCCCCTCACAGCCAACTGTGTGGTCAACATGTACTTGCCTGTGTCATGCCAACTAATCTCATATGCAAGCACACTCTCAAATGTAGAGTTGCATCAGCTTCGGATGTTGGCTGATAAAGTGTTTTAATCTGAAGATTGACAACCAGCCCAAAAACACTATTTTGCTACTCTACTTCTGCATGGTTGTTTGTTCTTGTTTCTCAATCAGCTATCCTTGGGGATGCCTGTGATTGTTCCATTGCTGAACTCTTCATAGGTCTCATCTAATTACCATAGGTCTCACTCCCTTATTTCTTCCACTAAATGAGGGTATGCAGTTGTGGTGACAAAGCTAGATACTGAACTCTTCCCCTGGGCACCTTGACTACTGATAATGTTGCTTGGGACATTACAATATGTTTTGCTATTCGAGCTGCTGTGATTATGGCATCTTATTAATGGAGGGTGCCTTAGCAAACAAATCTATCTCCTTTTTGCACTTGCATTTCTTAAGGAGGCTTTTTTTTAATGTTCTTCTCTCACCTGTTATGCTTTCGAAAATCGAAATAGCAGATGTGACCCTTGCTGTGTCCATGGGGTCCTTTCTTTCTATCTCTAGTGATTGGTGCCATCTTACAAAATGGATAGCTTCATCGAGTACGAACCTTGCCCAAGGTCACCTTCCCAGAAAGGAACATGTTTAAACAGCAATAAACAGCAAATAGTATTCCAATGTAAACGTTGAATCTGCTGCAGTGACTTAGGCGGATTAACACAACAGGGCTATCCCTTTTATAAGAATTGGGCAGACACCCTCGGAGCCTTTCTTGTGATACTACTGTCATGGCTACTCTTATGTGTAGCAAGCAGTAGCAGCTCGTGGAGGGAGTGCCGCGGGGCGGTGGGGCGGGGGAGGAGCAGGGTGGGGGGTAATAAACTACAGCATACAGCCCGAACAGAGGTAAGTAAACAAATAAATAAATAAAACTCATTTCGCTGCGCGCGCTGCATCGCATTTGGCAATGCAGTGCGCGCAATGAAATTTGTTTTATTTATTTAATTTGTTTACTTACCTCTGTTCGGCCATATGCCGTAGTTTACTACCCCCACCCTGCTCCTCCCCCGCCCCTCCCCACCGCCCCGCGGCACTCCCTCCACGAGCCGCTACTGGTAGCAAGATGCAGTACTAGGGTGCTAACTTTCAGCCTAGCCTGCCCTGGGAATCCATACTAATGTGCCTAAAGCTACTTTGCTGCACCTAGTCACAACTGTCAGGAACAGAGAGCCACATGCTTTTATACTCATCTGGTGCTGTATGTATTACCTTCGACCACAACCTCATCTTCGGAAACAACCAAAATCCACCGGGACCTACTAGCTGTGGCTGTGATTTTTAAAATCCACCCATTGACCTGCTGCTGGTGATTTTTCAGGAGTCAACCTTTTTGAGTCAACTCAATATCTCAAAACATTTGTGGTCTGTGGGATAGCGGGCCCCTCCGCGCACCCATTAAGTGCATACACAGAGGAAGAAAGAAGAGCAGAGACAACCTGAAGTCAATGGGACGTATCTTACTGCGTGCCTTGTTACACCAACTAGATCTCTTGAACACCCACCAAACAAACACTGCAGTCAACCAATGTAGCAGGCTTATGCACTTTTATGTGTGTGGGTGACCCCAGAAACAGCACCCCCCTACCAGCAACACTCAGCCTCCCAAAGTGAGATAACCACTCTATCAGGGTGGACAGGGGTTAGTGTAATTACCAGTGTGTACCTATGCCTCCTTCTCATAGACCGGGGCATGACAACAGCAGGTTGGGCCCATGCTATGTTTTTGTGCACCCTTAAATGGTGTGCTGTCTGGAGAGTCATGAATTTGTTCGGTGCTGGAAAAATCCCCTTCGCCAAAGTAAAGCAGTGTGAGGCAAAGAACTAAAGCCTTTAAACCAGGATTACACCTAGTGAACTCCGATTCAAAATCTAAAAATATAATGCTTCTTATACAAACCGAGATACCTCAAGAGGGACAGTCGGTAAACCGGATGAATCTTCTTACACGTTCAGAATCATTTTTAACAGGAATAGAATATTTTTCACCTCTTTGAACAAGCAAATGATTTCCATTTCCTCCTCCTTTATTCATAGTGAAAGGATTTTTAATAAATCCCATTGTGTGGCGGTTTCTAACAAACACAAAAACTCATTTTTTATTCGAGTATACGAAGCTTTTGTCTCTGAAGTTCAATGTGAGATTATTTGCCCGAGCTCAAAATTAGGTTTTTACATGTAACACAAAGGTTTATGAATAACTTAAAAGAGTAAAGTGGAAAGGAAATATGATGAAAAATTGAACTGCTAAAATATTCTCTTCAATGAATGTAATTTAATCGTGCAGAAAGTCTTGTCAGCTCATATGTCAGAGGAACAACACATTTAAGAGAATATATCCTTTCTTTTGCCTCGCTAGTGACTGCACTCAGCTTCAAGGTTTTCCTTGAATGAAGTCCTGGGGCCAGTGTGGTCGATGTAGGAAGTTGAAAATATATTTTAGTGGCTTGTTCATGTAATACAAATTATTCGTGATCATGTATGCTAAGGTTTTCATTCTTTCCCGAGGTATATATGGATTATTATGTATTTATGCTCTGTGCTTAAAAACGAGGAGATTTCATAATGCAGGCCATGCATCCCACCATGTAACATCCTGACCTCAGATTTTCTTGGATCGTTACCAGAAAGTAGGGGGGCCTGGCAGTGATTAATTTGTAAAAAAATAAGTGCTGGGGCTCTTGTCAGGTGGCACGCTGCACCAGCTCAGCTCCCGTTAGCGCTGCCTAAAACAGAACCAACTGCTAACCACGAAAGCGGGGAGAGAATGTGGTGTAATGGCGAGAGTTGCTGATTTCGGAGTGGGGGAGCCAGGTTTAAGTCTCGGTGTCCACTCAACGTCCTCTGATTCTGGGCAATTCACTTAATCTCCCCGTGCCTTCTGTAATGAATGTGTACTTAACTGATGCTCATGAAAAGCGCCGGTGTATATGATCTGGTGTCGGTGCTGAGCACTGGAAACCACTGGCTCAAATTAAGAACAGCAATATACACGACGAGGATATTGGCTTTGTCAAGGAGTCAAGACCTCATTGCCCCCCCACAAGGTGTCTCTGCATTCCAACCTGAAGAGCAAAATCTCCAGCTCTGGGAATGCTTAGAAATATCATCAACATTTCCTGGCGTCACGTTATATAGTACCCAGTAAACATAGGGCTAATTTGAGGTTTTTCCCTGCAGCCCCCCCACTGCAATTACATCACATGCTGGTGGTGCCCCTGCCCATATTGGAGCCCCACCATGAACAATAATGTTGGGGAATAAGCCTATGAAGGCCATTACGGGGCACTCTTTGTGAGGCTCTGGCTGCTCATTTATTATTCTTTTTGTATTTGTTTTTGTGGGTGTCCTCATCCCACCCCGGACATCCACAGCTTGTTTTTCTTGTAGAAGGCTGTGGGGGGTTCCCCAGGGTCTTCTATCCCACCTTCTTCCTACAGGGAGACCCTATCATATGGGGCCATGCAGGAGCTGGCTGCAGTCTCAGTTTTTCTTACTTTTCTGAGAGTGGGTGTCCTGGTCCCACCGGGAGCACCCAAGACTTTTTGAGACATTGCAGGCCACTGGAGGAGGCCCATGGCCCCAGCAGCACTGCCAGCTCCTCAGTTACACGGGACACCACAACACACTGTGAACCATTGGGGGGGGGGCATTGCTGCCACGGCCCATCGGCTCCCCTGCACTCATCCCATCATCCAGCAAACCTATGTTCCTATGAACACGGACAGGGAGTTACATTTCTGTTCCTTGCCCTTGCTCTGCTGCGATGGAGTCCCTCTGACACTGGCATGACTCGAGCTCAGGGGATGGGGTATCCTAGACCATATTATGGTTCAGGGAAGGGCGGCTTATGCTCCCCTCTCCAACTCAATTTTTTTATTGACCCTAGAGAATTGGGTCCCAGGGCCATTTAATGGCTCAGGTACGGGGTCCCTACACCCTCTCCCCAAAGTAATTATATCTGGCTCAGGGGATGTGGTCCCCAGGTTCTATTAATGGCTCGGAAAGAGGGGGTGCATGTTCTCCTTCCGAAGATAATGACATCAGCCCCAGGGGCAGGGGGTCCCGGAAGCCTTTTAGTGGCACAGGGAGAGGGACTGCATGACTGCTCCCCTCTAAAATTACATTATTGTGACCTCAGGGCAATGGCCCACTTCTGGAGGGATTTAAAATGAAAAGCCCACTCTTTTGTTTTTTTTTACATTTTTTGCAGGACACAAGGACTCAGTCCCTGAGCCCTAAAATGAATTTTAATCATTATCAATTGATCCATCGGGTCCGTGAATCCTCAGTGGCATGAAAATACATACATTTGTAACCTTAATTTCTCAAACCCTACTGAAGGATTTACACTGAATCACAAAGAGCACACTTTCTTGGTGAAGACCTAGATTTCTACCAAATTTGGTGTAATTCCATTTTTGTGCATCTCTGTTTAAAATTGCATGGTGAAGATGTGTTTTGGGACCCCCCTTTTTCTTGTCCCCTGCTTGGTGGATCACCACAAAACATTCAAGGAAGGAGCTGAGGTGGAGGAGACTTTTTTTGTGTAGATTCCTCAAACTGTACCAAAGTTATAAACAAACCAAAAAACAACTTCCTTTGGAAACTTGGTCCTAACATAACTACCCAGTGGTGACTGCCACTGGCTAATATATAAATATATGCACATAAATATATAGAAAGTCATTTAAACATTTTAGGCAGACTATGAAATAAATATAACTAAGTTTTGTGGAAGAGGTCGTGGTGTATGGAATGTCTCAGTCTCTCCACTTTTCCTCTTCACGCCACATTCTTCTGAAGCCTCTCAATTAGACACTCTTTTTCTCCTGACAAAGTGAGGGCCAGCATCAAAGCAGAAGTCACTAAAATTCTGGAATTGGGGGTAGGGGTCATTAGGCCCTCTAGTAGTCCTTAGTCCATCCCAGTGTTGCTGTTGCCAAAGGTGGCCCCACCGGGCACCCCCTCAGAACTTAATTTCTATGTTGACTACAGGGGGCTCAACTCAGTCACCAAGACTGAAGCACACCCCATCCCCCAAGCTGATGAGCTCATTAATAGGTTAGGGGCCGCCACGTTCCTGAGTACTTTTGACTTAACTTCAGGGTACTGGCAGATTGCTCTGACCGAGAGGGCTAAAGAGAACTAAGCCTTCTCTACCCCAGCGGGCCACTCTCAGTTTAAAGTTATGCCCCAGCCAACTTCCAGAGGTTGGTGAACCAGGTCTTAGCTGGGATGGAGGCCTTCACTGCTGCATATTTAGATGACATGGCAGTCTTCAGCAGCACCTTGCAGGACCACCTATTTCACATATAGGAAGTGCTTCGAGCTCTGCAACAGGAAGGCCTGACTATCAAGGCCAGTAAGTGCCAGATAGGGCAGGGATCTGTGGTGTACACCTGGTGTGTGGGAGGAAATGTGCAGCCCCTCCAGGGCAAAATAGAAACTATGCTGGGCTGGAAGCCACCAAAAACTCAAACAGAAGTGATGGCCTTCCTGGACCTCACAGGGTGCTAAAGAAGGTTTGTCAAGGGAAATGGCACCATTGTTTGCCCCTTGACTGAGCTGACTGCCAGGAAGAATCCCAAGAAGGTGATCTGGACAGAGGCTTGTCAGAAAGCCTTTGACTTCCTAAAACAGACCATGTGCACAGCCCCGGTGCACAAGGCCCCTGCCTTTTCCCAGAAGTTCATTGTCCAAACAGATGCTTCAGAGCTCGGTATAGGGGTCGTCCTATCACAGCTAAATGAGGAGGGCCTAGATCAACCTGTAGCATTCATCTGTAGGAGGCTACTTCCCATGGAACAGAGGTGGAGTGCTATTGAGAGAGAAGGCTTGGCTGTTGTCTGGGCACTGAAGAAGGTGAGACCATACTTGTTTGGGACTCACTTCCGGGTTCAATCAGACCACAGGCCCCTCAGGTGGCTAATACAAATGAGGGGTGAGAATCCATAATTGCTGAGGTGGTCCATTTTCCTACGAGGACTGTACTTTATAGTGAAACATCTTGCTGAGTCCGACCACCACAATGCTGATGGTCTCTCCAGTTTTTTCTGCCTTTGTGAAGAGAACTCCCAAGGAGTTGGGTAGTTCTCTTCACTTTCACATGGGGGGTCACATGTTAGCCCTGTCAGCCGTAGGGTGACAAGGGCTAGTTTACTGGCCTCCTGTTCAGAACCACAGGGACACAAAAGGCTTACTCCATCTTGAACCCGCACCTAGACCCAGCCTGAGTGGGACCTGACCCTCTAAGTGGTGCCCATCCAGTCCTGGACCCTTGAAAGTAGTGCTAAAAGTACCCAGATAGCCAAAATCCAAAAGCAGGTAAGATATTTGGCTATATACTGCTCTGAGAATCAGGAAGAGACCGGCATCAACCTGCTCGCTTATCCGCCCAAGGTGCATCATAGGTCGAATTGACTTTGCGGCTTCTTCCGTTACCTTCCTCTCCACAGCAGCAACACCATTCTAGTGGTCTGTCACCAAAGGGGTATCCGAACTCATGAAATTGTCTTCGGCTACAGCCCTCTGACTCGTCCTGATGGAGATTTTTGACTTCCATTGCAGAAGTCCGAATGTAGAAATCTTCACCGCTGCTTTGACCCAAGGCTATCCAGCGATGACAATCCCTCTTCAGACAATTCATGCAGCCTTGCCCCAGTGAAGTTTACCTTCTCAGAACATTTTTCTCAAGAATTTTATAAGTCTGATGGTAAGCGCTAACGGGACCCAATCAACTTCTTGTATCTGAACTGCAATCCATCGCTGTGGACCTTATTTTTCAACTTTGACCCGGTCTTGCGCAACTACATGTCCAGGGTTGGCGCTTTGATCTTTTAAGCGCTAGTTTATACAAAAAACAAATTTAAATTCATAATTTCAGTTCTACTGATTGTAGTTTTGTCATTTTGGTGTCAAATAATTTATTAAAATTTACTCTGTTTTTTTAAACTGGATTGGGATTTTTCTTGTGTTGTGTTTTCACTTTATTACTGTTTGTGTGCTGCATAAATACTTTACACATTGCCTCTAAGTTAAGCCTGACTACTTTTTGTGCCAAGCTAACCAGGGTTAAGGACAGGTTAATTTATTGACGTTTTGTGGTTCACCTTGCAATGAATTGTGGCTGTTGCTTGACCAGGGCTCACACCCAAGTCAACAAACAACCCAATTTCTAACAAGGTGCTACAGGAAAAATAGGTAAATATATAGCAGACTTAGAATAACCTCACAAGTGCAGGCTCACTGTGAATAGTTTAGGCAGACTTCCATGTTATGGGCTGTAGGACAATCCCTCAATATACTTGTCATTGGCTATCTCCATCACATTTTTTCCTAAAGCCAAACGTCTCCCAATATTTGGTGAGCACAACTTCAAGATGCACGGTTTGCCTAAATACAGCGGCTGGGAGGTCCCCAGTATGAGACCCTCCCTCCAGAAAGAGTGTCCAATGGACCTGCCTTCTTATGAAGTTATTAGAGTCCTCCATGAAACTTGTTAGGAGGTGAAGCTGCAGGCTCCATTGGGAGGGACAGACCCAAAGCAAACGCCTCCTTCCCAAACAAGTCAAGAGCCCACCTCTTGGAGCCAATAATGCTTTAATCTTTGGCAATCCTCTGCTTACCAGCAGAGTCAGCACAGGACATCAAGTGTCAAGTGCAGTCTCTGAGGCTGTGGACATTGTCACACTCTCTCCCTCACCTCATACTTGGTTGGCACAGTGCACAAGTTATACTTTGAGCAGCAACTGGGAATCAGGGAGACCCACTTGGGTCAGCAGCTACGTTGATCCCTCTGCTTTTTTCTTAGGTGGAGTGCACTGATGGCGATTTAACAGCAATCAGGGAAGCAGAAATATCCAATCCAGCACCCACATCAGCTCCGGCATTGCTACCATGCTAGTGTACACTTTTGGGCTGTTCCTCCACTCGGACGCAGAAGCTGGAGTCCTCTGAGGAATCTCCTATAGCCCAGGCATCTTCTGCTCCCCTCTATTAGCAGGCTAGGCAGGCTCCAGTATTGAGGCATGTGAGAAGTTGGCCTGGCATATGCTGTCCACTAATTATAGTGGGCACCTTGCACCAGTCCAAACAACCCCTTATTGGAGATAGGTTAAAGACAACCTTTATTGAAAGCTATCCTAGTGGTAGCTATGGAGAGCAGCCTTCAGGCTAAGTCTTGAAGGAATGTAAAGCAGCTTGTTTTACCAGTCTATAATCTCTTGAGTGATCAAATGAAAGAGCACCACACGAGGTATATATTCAAAATATATGTATTTATTACTAAACACACCCCTCTAGTCTCTTTATGAGGCTAGAGTTCGAAGTACATAAGTTATAAGTTATTTAAACCCAGTAATAGCACAAATACACGTTTGGGCCCTAGGGACGTACCAAACCATATACCAATAAAGTGGTATAAGAACCACGACTGAGCTAGACACTAGGCCTAGAGCCTCTAGAAGTGCTTGGACCACAAGGAACCACCCAAGGTAGTGACACAGGGGACCCACGGGGACGCGTGCAGTGTAATAACACAGCCGCGAATCGCCGTTAACTTCTATGGAGAAAGTCGCGGTTGGGAATTTAAAGAAAAGGGACACTTAAAGAAGGACTTGGAGCAAACCCTTTGAGAACTAGGTCGTTCTAGAGTCTCTACCCACGGGAGCACCGGAGTACTCGTGTTACCTCACCCAGGGAAGCCGGGTGCATAGGTGCCTTTCGGGGTCGGGTTTCGTCGTCGATTTGAATGGCGATCTGCTGCAAAGTGCTGCTGGCGACCAAGTGAAAAGTGTCCGGGTGGATCCAAAGGTGGATCGGAGATCTGAAGAACCTGAAAGCAGAGGGGACAGAGTCTGGGTCACTAGCCAGTGACCAGGAAGGCGATGAGCAGATGCCCACCGATGTTGAGTGCTTCAGGTAGGTTGACAGTCGTTTTAACTCTTCAGCCACGAGGTCCAGGAGGTGTTGTCGGCAACCAGGAGCAGGATTCAGGCTGGTACACGATGTCTGTCAAGTGCTGAGGTGTCCGCGACCGGATTGGACCCAACAAGCCTTGGCAACAGCAAGTCTTGATGAAGTTGAAGATTGACGATTGTGCAGACCAGCAAGGTCTGAGGAACTCACCCAGCAAGGGTAAGTGAGGGCAGGCCTGGAGCAACCAGGGAGCCCAAGTAGAAAAAGATTGGCCTTCATGAAGGGCTACTAGCCAACGGGCTAGCGACCGCAAAGGAGCCTCGAGACGGTGCACGTGGAGCTGGCTCACAGGACACTCGTGGAGTAGAGGCCAGTGATCTTCGGTGCAGTTGGTGCTGGAGGCTAGGGCTACTTGGAGCCCAAAGCACGACTTCGTGGGAGACCCAGAAGAGGATGCACTTGCAAATGCGTGCGGTGTCCAAGGGTCACAGTTCCACGTTACCCACGACAGCTACAGGCCTCAGCTTTGCTGGGGACTCGGGGCAGCCTCGGGGAAGTCTTGAAATCTACCTCTGGTGATGCAAAGACTTCGGTGTCCGATGGGAGCTTAGGCAATGCAGACTGGACAATTGCATTGTTTGGTGCCTGCCAAGCAGGGGAGTCACTCCTTGACCCCAAGGGAGATTCTTCTGTCCTCTAATCTTGTAGTAAAGCGTCGAAGATCCAGGATTCTGTGTCAGAGTTTCATCCAGGGATAATCTAAAGTCCTCAGGACTGGGTTCCTATACTTATACTAAGTTTAGGGGTTGGACTTACTCTGTGGCCCCACCTATGGGTGGGTCAGGGCAGAGGGGTGGCTACACCCCTTTCCCTTTGTCCAGTTTGCGCCAAAGCAGGGGCTGCAAGCCCCTGATCCGGTTTGAACTGGGGTATGCACAGGGACACCAAGTGTGCCCCCAGTGCAGGACTTCAAAGCACCCGAGAGTGCTCCCGCCCAGCCCCAATACACACTATCCTGTCTGGGGAGGTGGTCACACCTCCCTGGGACAGGAAACCTATTGTCCAGGCCTCCCCTGCCGGAGTTTCGGTCAGCAGCAGGAGGCCAGACTTGTGTCTGCGGCAGCAGCATCCATTTTGTGATGCCAGGGCTTTAGAAAGAAGTTACCGGTCAAGCCAGGGTTAACATGTCTCTCCCTCTAGAAGGGTGGAATGCTACCCGCGCCGCCAGAATTGGTGGGGGGGTAGTATTCCAAGATGTTTGACACCAAACACGACATGTTTCGGTGCAGCCATTCTAAAGTTAGCATTTAACGCGAGGTTATAATGCGCTTAAGAGTATATGGTCAGGCTGCACTACAAACAGCATCAGAGAAGGGTCTCCGAACGCTGCAGAGGGGCCCTGCTCATGCAGGGGCACCCTCTCACATAGGAACCACGCACTCTGCCTTCAGGATTGATAAGGCCTGCCATAGGAGTGACTTATAGGTTTATATGTGTGTATGTATATAGTGATATAGGTAGCCTATATCACAGTAAGGGGTGCATGCACCACCTTACCCAGGCTGCAGTAGCAGACCTGTGGTGTCAGTTTGGATGGCCTTCCAGGGGTGGCACAATACATGCTGCAGCCCCTGGTAGGCCTCTGAGGTACCTATGCCCTGGGTACATAGTATACCATATCCTAGGGACTTATAAAGGCACTCCAGATTCCAATCAGAGATGTGCCTAAGGCACATGGAAACCATTTTAGAGAGGAAGCAGCTAGGCTGGGGTTCTGATTAGCAGGGCCCCAGCCAGACTAAGGTCGAAAAACAGTGAAGCATCAGCAAAAAGTGGAGGTACCCATGTGAAGCAGATCCTACTCTCCTACACAACCCCCCAAACGTAGGGACATTAAACTAACCTTGCCCAGTTAAGTCTTCATGTTCTAAGTGGAAGTACCTAGAGAGTCCATCTGCATTGGCATGGTTACTCCCAGGTCTATGTTCCACTGTGAAGTCCATCCCCTGTAGGGAAATGGACCACCTAAGCAGTTTGGGGTTTTCACCCTTCATTTGTTTTAGCCATAAGAGGGGCTTATGGTCTGTTTGAACAAGGAAGTGAGTACCAAACAAGTATGGCCTCAACTTCTTCAGAGCCCAGACCACAGCAAAGGCCTCCCTCTCAATGGCTGACCAACGTTTCTCTCTAGGGGTCAGCCTTCTGCTAATGAAAGCTACTGGCTGATCCTGACCTTCTTCATTCAATTGTGACAGTACAGCCCCTACCCCCAATTCAGATGCATCAGTTTGAACAATGAACTTCTTGGAGTAATCAGGACTCTGTAGAATGGGAGCAGTGCACATGGCCTGCTTCAGGTCATCAAATGTCTTTTGACAGCTAACTGTCCACTGAACCTTTTGGGCATTTTCTTGGAAGTTAAGTCATTCAGGGGTGTCACTATTGATCCATACCCCTTGACAAATCTCCTATAGTACCCAGTCAGGCCTAAGAAGGCTCTCACCTGAGTCTGGGTAGTTGGAGCAGTCCAGTCCATGATGGTCTGGATCTTGCTCCGCAAGGGTTGAACCTGGCCTCCACCCACAAGGTGGCCCAGGTACACAACCTGACTCTGCCCTATCTGGCACTTGGTGGCCTTGATAGTCAGGCCTGCCTTTTGCAGGGCCTGTAAAGCATTCCTGAGGTGGACCAGGTGATCCTCCCAGGTGGAGCTAAAGACAGCAATATCATCTAGATATGCTGCACTATAGGCTTCCAGACCTGTGAGGACTGTATTCACCAACCTCTGAAAAGTGGCAGGTGCATTCTTCAGACCAAAGGGCATCACCACAAATTGATAATGCCCACTAGGGGTTGAGAATGCTGTTTTTGACTTTGCAGCATCAGCTAGTCTGATCTGCCAGTAGCCAGCTGTCAAGTCAAATGTGCTTAGATACTTGGCTGAGGCCAAAGTGTCTATTAGCTCATCTGCCCTTGGTATTGGATGGGCATCAGTCCTAGTGACTGCATTGAGACCCCTGTAGTCCACACAAAACCTCATCTCTCTTTTTCCACCACTGGTGTGAGGTTTTGGCACAAGGACCACTGGACTAGCCCAAGGGCTATCTGAGGGTTCAATAACTCCCAAATCCAACATCTTCTGGACCTCAGTCCTGATACAGTCCCTGACATGGTCAGGTTGCCTATAAATCTTATTTTTAATAGGCAGACTGTCCCCAGTGTCCACTTCATGAGTGCACCAGGTGGTCTGACTGGGTGTCAGTGAAAACATGTGTCTAAACTGATTGAGCACCTGTCTACAATCAGTTTGCTGCTGGGTAGTGAAGCTGCCTGCCAAGGCTACACCATCCACTGACCCATCATCAGGGTTCTGTGAGAGCAGGTCAGGGAGTGGGTCACTCTCTTCCTCCTGTCCCTCATCAGTAGCCATGAGCAAGCCCATGTCTGCCCTGTCCACATATGTTTTTAACCTGTTGACATGGAGAACCCTGTGGGGACTCTTGGGTGTTCCTAGGTCTACTAAGTAGGTAACCTCACCCTTCTGCTCAACAATAGTGTGGGGTCCACTCCATTTGTCTTGGAGAGCTGCTGGGGCCACTGGCTCCAACACCCACACCTTCTGTCCTGGCTGGTAAACAGTCAGTACAGCCTTTTGGTCATGCCAGGCCTTTTGAAGTTCCTGGCTAGCCTCAAGGTTTTTAGTTGCCTTTTTCATATACTCAGCCATCCGGGAGCGGAGACCAAGTACGTAGTCCACTATGTCTTGCTTTGGGGGCTTGAGAGGTAACTCCCATCCTTCCTTCACCAAGCACAGTGGACCCCTGACAGGGTGGCCAAACAAAAGTTCAAAAGGGCTGTAGCCAACCCCTTTTGAGGCACCTCCCTATATGCAAATAAAAGGCAGGGCAAGAGTATGTCCCATCTTCGCCTAAGCTTTTCTGGGAGCCCTTTAATCATGCCCTTCAAGGTTTTGTTGAATCTCTCAACTAAACCATTGCATTGTGGGTGATAGGGTGTGGTGAACTTGTAAGTCACTCCACACTCCTTCCACATTGCTTTTAAGTATCCAGACATAAAGTTAGCACCCCTGTCTGATACCACCTCCTTAGGAAAGCCCACTCTTGAGAAAATTCCCAGGAGGGCCCTTGCCACCACAGGTGCTGTAGTGGTCCTAAGGGGAATAGCCTCTGGGTACCTGGTGGCATGATCCACTACCACCAGGATAAATCTGTGCCCAGATGCTGTTTGGGGATCCATGGGACCAACAATGTCAATCCCCACCCTTTCAAAGGGAACCCCCACCACAGGTAGTGGTATCAGGGGGCCTTTGTAGTGCCACCTGCCTTCCCACTGGCCTGGCAGGTTACACAGGAGCGACAAAACTCCTTGGTGTCTTCAGACATGTGGGGCCAGTGAAAGTGAGGGACAATTCTGTCCCAAGTCTTGTTCTGGCCCAGGTGACCTGCTAAGGGAATATCATGGGCTAGGGTCAATAGGAAGCCCCTGAACTTCAGAGGTATAACCAACCTCCTGGTAGCACCAGGCTTGGGGTCTCTACACTCTGAGTACAAGAGTCCATCATCCCAATACACAGTATGGGGACCACTAGCTTTCCCAGCAGCCCCAGCAGCAGCTTGCTGTCTGAGGGGTTCAAGAGAGGGGCAGCTCTGCTGCTCCTGGCTCAGATCTACCCTGGAAGGTCCCCCGGTCCCCAAGAACTCAACCTGGTCAGGTTCAAGCTCCTCTGGGACAGTTCCTTCCTCAGGAATGAGATCATCCCCCTCAAGGGACTGATCTTCCTTCTGAGCCAAGGGGGAAGGCACTGCCTTTACCCTACTACTCCTCCTCTTGGAAGGCACTTGGTCCATTATTCCAGAAGCCAAGGCCTGTTCAGTGCTAGACATTTTGGCTTGTGACCTGGTCACAGCAAACACATCTGCAGGGATCCCCAGCATTTCTGCATGGGTCCTGAGCTCCACTTCTGCCCAAGCTGAAGTTTCTAAGTCATTGCCAAGCAAGCATTCGACTGGTAGGTCTGAACTTACCACAACCTTCTTAAGACCAGTTACCCCTCCCCAGGAGAAGTTAACAACTGCCAGAGTATGGTCTGTTCTGACATTGCTAGCATTGGTCACTTGGTACATCTCACCAAGTATAACTTGCCCAGGATTCACAAGGTCTTGTGTCACCATGGTGACACTTGCCCCTGTGTCCCTAAATGCCAAAGCCTCTCGTCCATTGATTAAAGGCTGTTGTCTGTACTTGCCCAGATTACTGGGACTCACAGAGGAGGTCACATCCATGCCTCCATCACAGACTAACACAGCCTGAGTGAGTTCTCTGACTAGGTCAGAGCCCATCTCAGTACCCAGGGTCAACCCTACTAAACCCTTGGCTGTAGTACTCCCACCACCAACTGTAACTGTACTAGGGGGAACAGGTGCCTTAGGGGCATTGGTGGGGGCTGGACTTGAGTCTTTGGACTTGGTGCAATCACTGGTCCAGTGGGTCTTTTGCTTACAGACCTTGCACCATGGTTTTCTTTGGCCTTTCCCTTTGGTAGACTGTGAATCCCCACCTGAAGAAGATTTTTGGGGGCCTTGTGAAGACTTTTGATCTTTACCCTTCTCCCCACCCTTATCAGAGTTCTTATAATCTTGCTTCTTAGGGTCACCACCTTAGTTCTGTACCTTCTGCCTCACCCTGGTTCTGACCCATTTGTCTGCCTTCTTTCCCAATTCTTGGGGAGAGGTCAGATCAGAGTCCACCAGGTACTGATGCAACAGCTGATTTTGACAGTTATTAAGAATCTGCTCCCTCATTATCAGATTGTACAATCCTGTGAAGTCACACACCTTACTGCCCATCAACCAGCCTTCCAGAGCCTTAGCAGAACAATCCACATAGTCTACCCAGTCTTGAGTCTGTGCTTTTTGGGCATCTCTGAACTTTAACCTGTATTGTTCAGTTGTTAGGCCAAACCCATCAATAAGAGCACTCTTCAAGACCTTGTAATTATCAGCATCCTCTTCTCTTACAGTGAGGAGCTTGTCTCTACCTTTGTCTGCAAAGGAGAGCCACAAGATTGCTGCCCACTGCTCCTGAGGGACCTTCTGTACTTTACAGGCCCTCTCTAGAGCAGTTATCCATTTGTGGATGTCATCCCCACTCTGGTAGGGAGGGACAATCTTGCTCAGGTTTCTATGGTCATAAGACCTTTCCCTATCTCTAGGGATATGGCTGCCACCATGGGACTCTAGTCCCAACTGTTTTCTCTCTCTAAGGAGATCTAGGGACTCCCTGTCTAGGGCCAATTGCTGTTTTCTGAGTTCAAGCTGAGCTTCCTCATACTGAATCAGCCTCTTTCTCCTCTCATGAGAGGATTCCCTCCTATGAGAGGAGACAGAGGTCTCTATTGAGGTGCCAGAGTGGTTAGACTCCTGAGAAGGAGATCTAGACCTTCTAGGCACACTCACAATCCTTCCTGGGGGACAAAGTGGAGGTCATCCTGAGCCTCCTCCTCATCCACAGGAGGAATTGGGTTTCCAGGTCAGGGTCATTGTCACCCTCCTGGTCAGTTCCAGAGGGGGCTGGGGGTGTTGCTACCCCTGGCCCCATCCTCATCTTCTGCCCCACCCTCTGCACCTACCCCTTCAGTCCCTAAGGGCCTGTTGAGATCATCAGCCATTAACATCTCTCTCAGATGTTGGGTGGTGGGACTTTGGCCTGTCTTCAGTTTCCTCACATTGCATATTGCTCTCAATTCCAAGAATGGGAGTGTATCATACTTGGAGGGAAGAAGCCCATTGGCTTCCGGCAAGGACTCACTGGGTCCTGGCTTTGAAGACATCACTAGTGAGGTGTGGTGTAGGCACTACCTACTCTAGTGTGGCCTACTAAACTCTCTTGAGTTGTAGAAAGGGTGTGCTATCCCTTGACACACAACTCTAAGTTCAGTAGAACTTACTGTATACTAAGCTTAAATTATATGTACCTTAAGTACCTTTAGTGGTTTTCAGTTGATCAATTCAATTGAGATTATCTGGTAAAACAATAGCAAGCTGGAATCCCACACGCTGCACACCAATGTGAGAAGTTGGCCTGGCATATGCTGTCCACTAATTATAGTGGGCACCTTGCACCAGTCCAAACAACCCCTTATTGGAGATAGGTTAAAGACAACCTTTATTGAAAGCTATCCTAGTGGTAGCTATGGAGATCAGCCTTCAGGCTAAGTCTTGAAGGAATGTAAAGCAGCTTGTTTTACCAGTCTATAATCTCTTGAGTGATCAAATGAAAGAGCACCACACGAGGTATATATTCAAAATATATGTATTTATTACTAAACACACCCCTCTAGTCTCTTTATGAGGCTAGAGTTCGAAGTACATAAGTTATAAGTTATTTAAACACAGTAATAGCACAAATACACGTTTGGGCCCTAGGGCGTACCAAACCATATACCAATAAAGTGGTATAAGAACCACGACTGAGCTAGACACTAGGCCTAGAGCCTCTAGAAGTGCTTGGACCACAAGGAACCACCCAAGGTAGTGACACAGGGGACCCACGGGGGACGTGTGCAGTGTAATAACACAGCCGCGAATCGCCGTTAACTTCTATGGAGAAAGTCGCGGTTGGGAATTTAAAGAAAAGGGACACTTAAAGAAGGACTTGGAGCAAACCCTTTGAGAACTAGGTCGTTCTAGAGTCTCTACCCACGGGAGCACCGGAGTACTCGTGTTACCTCACCCAGGGAAGCCGGGTGCATAGGTGCCTTTCGGGGTCGGGTTTCGTCGTCGATTTGAATGGCGATCTGCTGCAAAGTGCTGCTGGCGACCAAGTGAAAAGTGTCCGGGTGGATCCAAAGGTGGATCGGAGATCTGAAGAACCTGAAAGCAGAGGGGACAGAGTCTGGGTCACTAGCCAGTGACCAGGAAGGCGATGAGCAGATGCCCACCGATGTCGAGTGCTTCAGGTAGGTTGACGGTCGTTTTGACTCTTCAGCCACGAGGTCCAGGAGGTGTTGTCGGCAACCAGGAGCAGGATTCTGGCTGATACACGATGTCTGTCAAGTGCTGAGGTGTTGGCGACCGGATTGGACCCAACAAGCCTTGGCAACGGCAAGTCTCGATGAAGTTGAAGATTGACGATTGTGCAGACCAGCAAAGTCTGAGGAACTCACCCAGCAAGGGTAAATGAGGGCAGGCCTGGAGCAACCAGGGAGCCCAAGTAGAAAAAGATTGGCCTTCGTGAAGGGCTACTAGCCAACGGGCTAGCGACCGCAAAGGAGCCTCGAGACGGTGCACGTGGAGCTGGCTCACAGGACACTCGTGGAGTGGAGGCCAGCGATCTTCGGTGCAGTTGGTGCTGGAGGCTAGGGCTATTTGGAGCCCAAAGCACGACTTCGTGGGAGACCCAGAAGAGGATGCACTTGCACATGCGAGTGGTGTCCAGGGGTCACGGTTCCACGTTACCCACGACAGCTACAGGCCTCAGCTTTGCTGGGAACTCTGGGCAGCCTCGGGGAAGTCTGGAAATCTACCTCTGGTGATGCAAAGACTTCGGCGTCCGACGGGAGCTTAGGCAATGCAGACCGGACAATTGCTTCTTTGGTGCCTGCCAAGCAGGGGAGTCACTCCTTGACCCCAAGGGAGATTCTTCTGTCCTCTAGTCTTGTAGTAGAGCATCGAAGGTCCAGGATTCTGTGTCAGAGTTTCGTCCAGGGATAATCTAAAGTCCTCAGGACTGGGTTCCTATACTTATACTAAGTTTAGGGGTTGGACTTACTCTGTGGCCCCACCTATGGGTGGGTCAGGGCAGAGGGGTGGCTACACCCCTTTCCCTTTGTCCAGTTCGCGCCAAAGCAGGAGCTGCAAGCCCCTGATCTAGTTTGAACTGGGGTATGCACAGGTACACCAAGTGTGCCCCCAGTGCAGGACTTCAAAGCACCCGAGAGTGCTCCCGCCCAGCCCCAATACACACTATCCTGTCTGGGGAGGTGGTCACACCTCCCTGGGACAGGAAACCTATTGTCCAGGCCTCCCCTGCCGGAGTTTCGGTCAGCAGCAGGAGGCCAGACTTGTGTCTGTGGCAGCAGCATCCATTTTGTGATGCCAGGGCTTTAGAAAGAAGTTACCGGTCAAGCCAGGGTTAACATGTCTCTCCCTCTAGAAGGGTGGAATGCTACCCCCGCCGCCAGAATTGGCGGGGGGTAGTATTCCAAGATGTTTGACACCAAACACGAAATGTTTCGGTGCAGCCATTCCAAAGTTAGCATTTAACGCGAGGTTATAATGCGCTTAAGAGTATATGGTCAGGCTGCACTACAAACAGCATCAGAGAAGGGTCTCCGAACGCTGCAGAGGGGCCCTGCTCATGCAGGGGCACCCTCTCACATAGGAACCACGCACTCTGCCTTCAGGATTGATAAGGCCTGCCATAGGAGTGACTTATAGGTTTATATGTGTGTATGTATATAGTGATATAGGTAGCCTATATCACAGTAAGGGGTGCATGCACCACCTTACCCAGGCTGCAGTAGCAGACCTGTGGTGTCAGTTTGGATGGCCTTCCAGGGGTGGCACAATATTTGCTGCAGCCCCTGGTAGGCCTCTGAGGTACCTATGCCCTGGGTACATAGTATACCATATACTAGGGACTTATAAGGGCACTCCAGATTCCAATCAGAGATGTGCCTAAGGCACATGGAAACCATTTTAGAGAGGAAGCAGCTAGGCTGGGGTTCTGATTAGCAGGGCCCCAGCCAGACTAAGGTCGAAAAACAGTGAAGCATCAGCAAAAAGTGGGGGTACCCATGTGAAGCAGATCCTACTCTCCTACAAGGCAGGTCGCAGCTCATTATAAAATTCAGATATATGAATGCTTTGTAGACTAATAGTCAGAACCTGAAGTTTTGCAAGGAATTGAATACCAACAATTTGTCCTTCCTTTGGGTGATAGAAGTAAGTTTTCTATGGTGCACAATTTAATTTTAATTTGTTAAAGTCATATATAAACAGCTGTTGCTGGGATAATTCTAACAATATATTGCTGGTAATTCATACTGGATTCAGGGAGTATCATTCTACCTTTCAAAATTTTACAGCATTAGCAGTGTTTGGGAAGAACCGCTTTAGCAAACAATCTCCTCTTTACTTCACATCTGTAGATTTCAAACTGTTTGACATAGTAGGTAGAGGTATAATATATTACCTTCCACATCAGAAGCCTTTCCAATATTATAGTTTAATACTTGGATTTCAGTATTACCAAATACAAGTTTAAGGCCAACATTCAAGATCTGTGTTACTAGGGAGGAAAAATGGGTGGATTTCAGCAGTCCTTTTATAGCACTCCTTTTATTTAATCTTTTTCTAATACATTCAGATTTAACATTGAGTGCATCTATCAAGATCTATATCTTTGTCATTGTTATGCTTCACTGACAATATTGTGCTTTTATCACACACAAATCTGGATGCAATGATGGGCGGATATGCTGGCATTACAAGACAAAACAAGAATCACCTGGCAGTTAAAATAAAACGAACTAAATGTATGACTCTTAGTGACCTATGTCATTTTAAAGATATTAAATTGGTGGCATATCAATAAGAAATCACACACAGTTGCCTTTATCTGGAAACACTATTTTATAACATAATAAATAGAAAGCAGACAATAGTGAAAAATGGTCCAGATAGGCACAAAGATATGAGTCTTCAGGCTGCTTAATAACATTTATGTTGATTACAAACAGATGTTTATCCAGTTCGGTTGGCACTAATCGCCTTTCTAAAGTTTTCAGACATTTACATGAGTTTGTCCCCAAGAAAGGAGATATCAACTGCTTGCCACTTGAATTTTAAATGTAGTGGTCTTGATGGCTTAAATATGTTAAGACTTCAATTGTAGTTAGGTAGCATTACTCTTAACCTGATAAATAGAAAGAGCCACTATTTGATGAATATAACAAATATGAAGATGGGATCCACTCTATTATTTTAAAAGAATTCTATTGCTAGCTATGACTCAATTAATGGCTAGGATGCAGTATATGCTATGATTTTTCTGGTTGTATATATTAGTTTTAAATGTGTTCATACTCATTTTAGTTTTATTTTACTGGATTGAATTGTTTGAATCTCTTCTTGAAGGTGAGTTAAATTATAAAGAAATAACTAAATACATTGTAATGGCTAGCTCTCAATATAATTGCATGCATATAGAGGCCAGCCAAGCTAAGACTAAATCAACAAGATGGACGAAATTGAATCCTCACACAATCAAAAGAATACCATCACTTGAGTTTGACAATCATCCCATTGTAGAAATACTTGTTGATTATATTACATTTGCAGTATTGCAATGTATATCTTGCTAAGGTGAGAAACAACTAGGCATTTCCCCTGGCTGAAAATGGGAATAACTATGCTCATAATGGCTATTTCATTCATATTGAGCTAGCATAAAACATGCAGTATCCTGTCTTAAACCAACTCAATAAAATGCTTTCTTATCTTCAAATAATATGTCTGTTGATTACTTATTGAAGTGGACAACAGAGACATGTGAATCATTCGTCACTTTGGTACACTTTTGTGCATATGTATTCTTATTTTACAATTTAATATATTTCTTACTAAATTTCAGTTTCAAACAAAATTAAAAGTAACATAATTCTTCATTTAATTTGTCTTGGAAAGAGTAGGAAATTATAATTGCCCTGTCATTACATGGCACATTTTTATCTGAATGCTGCCAATTGTTAAGTGTGTTATTTTCTTCATGTCATTGTATGATTCTATATCATACAGCCGAAAAATGTAATTCAGGCTGCTCATTGTATGATCTGCTTTCAAGGCTGAATGGGGATTACTTTTGAATGGAGGAGACATTATTGTGAGGCAAATGGGATTTTGAAAATATGCAGCTGGGTCCTTACAGATATTGCACAGCTCGCCTGATTGAGCACACTATTCTTAATGCAATGACAACAGCCATAGTAGTACTTTTAAAAGGCGTTTTAATTGTAGGGGCAGCAATAGTAGAATTAGTAACAGTATTAATGTTAGTATTAGTTTCGGTAAAGTTATTAGTGGTATTGTGATTTGTGTATTTAATGAGCTCTTGGAAATATCAATAACTACAATGCCACTTTACCACATAGATCAATGACCAGGCAAGTTTAATTTTGTAAACACTTTCATGAACAATGAAATGTGGTATTTCTTACCATTTCGACTTTCTTCATCAACAGATGCTATTGTTCCTGGAATTCCAGATCTTGCTAGCTTGCAGTCTAAAAATGAGAAAGTATAAGTGCCGTCAATTGATTAATACTGGTGTTTGGGTTTCAGTATTATGTGTAAATCTGCTGCAGAGAAATCTGAAACATGTAAATATGAACCTAAAACTGTCATCACTTTAGTAAAAATAAACATACCATTTCTGTGTTCATCCCGTAGACTTAGAACTTGCACAACTGCTTTGGCCACATTCGTTTATACTGCTATGCCCTCTTACACAACCATGTTTGGATGCTCTATTGGTAGTAAGGTTTAGCATATATTCTAAGGTGGTTAAGCACATTCAACATCTAACAAGGTATCAAACAGACACCAACCAAAATCAATGTCTGACTACACCTGAATGAGCAATTAAAATGATCTAATTTTCGGCTAGCATGGCGTTTCCTTCAATGTCTCCTTACATCTGTGTCTTCACAAATACAGGTACAGTTTCAAAATCAAAGCAGAAGCAACAAATATGAGGGAAGTGCAGGTTTGTTACTAATTTTTGCATTTCACAACACGGTAACACATCACTACATCAAGATGTTCTTATACAATTATAGATATACATGTAGACAAGACAACGCCGAAGAGATGTTGCTATAATTGCACTAGTAATAAAAAAACACTGGAGCACTCGCCTTTTGAGCAGGAATCATGTTATGAGTCTGATTAATGTATATGAGTGGACGAATACAAGACATTAAGGTGTACTCATAAAAATGAAACATAAATCTGATTGGAATGTCATTTTAATAAAAAGTCAAGTAATGATAATGTTCAAACAGAATTTGGATGATGGCCTAATTGCAGTGCGAAGGAGAAACAGAGAAGCAATGTGCAGGAGATTATATCTAGCCATCTTACCCTCATATTGCCAGTCTGGAGTCAAAAGTATAGAGTCATCAATGGAAGCAGAGAAGAGTTATGAAAGAAAAGAAATAAGAATATAATAATGTTTTCAAGCAAGAAAGTATTAACATGCAAACACAGTCATTTAGTAGAAGCAAGCGAGTTGTTATAGAAACGTGAGAGAGAATGTAGATTGTTTAATCAATATGCTGAAGAGTGCAGCTTGAAAGGAATTTATAAGTTACAGTTTAGATTTTGGACTAGCCACTTCAAGCAAATAGTTTTGAAAGATACCTGAGCGCATATCCGTCGCCTACAATCAGTGTATCTTTAGAATATGTGGAATACATTTGGCCCCTCTACCTAGATTGTACAACTAGCCCCAGGAGATCAAATCCATTGCTAAGCATCTGCAGGTGAGTGTGTATGAAAATGTGAATTAATAGCATTAAGTGGCATGTTTTATAGTATGCAACTGACAACAGGCAATTTATAATTTTTATAAAAAGATGTTCACATTACCATAATAAAAGCACAAACTTAAATAAGAGAAACGTAGTTTGCACCTGCTTTGAAAAGGATTGACATAAATGGGATGATATTGTCGTGTCTTTTTGATAAAGACTTATTTGTGTGTTTGAGGGTTATTCAATATACAGATTTTTAAAAGTAGTCTTGGATGGCTAATCTACCAGTCCTTCTTTCTAAAGAAGCATCCCTTAGGGGAGTTCTTTACTTCTATAACCTATGCAGAACATGTCAGTGGTGGCTCTTTCAGAGATAGGCACATATTAAATATGTATGCTGTCAGATTTCATGTAATTTAATCAGTATTATATTGTATAATGAGGCACCGTTCCCAATCTGACAAGTTATGGGTATTTTAAAATGTAAAAGTTAGGAAAATCCACTTTAGTGATTAAATGAAGTCTCCAAACAAATGTTGCAACACTGTTGTATTATATTTAACAACGTGGTGGCTGCAAATCCAAATCTGATCGTACAGGCCGCGTTATGAATGTAGTTGGCCAACTGTATTGCCAACACTTTCATTACCAGTTTATAATATAGCCGTATAGCCCGCTGCCGAGGGCTATACCGGTTTTAAAGGCCCTGAAACCAAGTTATAGGCCTGAGCTGCAAGTGAGGGCCTATAACAAAGGTGAGAGCCTTTAACAACCGGTATATCCTGAGATAGAAGCACTATAAGGCTTTTAGAACATTCCACCCACTGAGGGTAGAATGTTCTAAATTAAAATGGAGAAATATGAAGACAAACATTTGAATGTTGGAGCTATGGGTTTATACCAGTCATTATTAGCCCGTAGCTCCTCCATTGATTTCAATAAAGCTCCTAACATTCCAATATTCTAATGTATATTTAAAAGTGTTAAAGGTCTATATGACCCACAACTTTCTGGGAGTTTACCTGGTAGAAAAAAATATGAATTTGTTTTTACTGAATGCGTGACATGGTCCATCATCTAGAAGGAGTGAATCAAAACACTAATTTAGATGAGGAATTATTCCTTTCTTAGATATTTTATATATTTCGCCTGGAATCACACTGTATATGGAAAGCTTTATAAGCATGTAAAGCTTATAATATATTTCCACCCTCTTCGTAAAAAAGAGCTGCTATGTTCTGCACAATCTTCCTATAACAACCTACCTCCTAAACCTATGAATTAAAATTATCAGATTCTAAAAACGTCTCCATATCCTCCTCTGAGAGTGATAAGGATTGAGCATAAAGTTCTTATTAAAATATTAAGATTGTAATCATTTCTTCCGGGTCCCTTTATACAGTCCGCATCTAAGGCATTTTCACACACTTAATCTGATTAGTGATTGTTTTAGCTGTAATATTTCAGATCAGAAATGTACCTATTTTGTGATTTTCTTCAAGCACTGATTGATACATTGATTAATAATTAGCCAACTCCTTTTTATACTTAATCTCATTAGTTTGTAATGTATATTTATTTACTTCATTTATATTTTCTAAATTACGGATGATGCCCATCATGTCTTGTAATATTCTCAGTTCAGAGTTTTTAACCATCAGGTCCTCACTTTCTTTTTATTACTTTGTTAATCTATTGGGCAGTTATCCAACCTCGTATATAGGCCTTAAAGGTTTCTCATGTTATACATAACCTTGATATTCCTACATTAGACTCAAAAAGCTCCTTAATTACTACCATAAGGGTGTCCTGAACTTCGGTATCGTACAGCATTGGCATATCTGCACATCATTAGAAATGGGTAGACTCACTGCCTAGCTTACACACAATATAGATTAACGAATGGCTTGATAGCATCTGGGAAATAATACTGGATTCTAAGGTATAAAGATAGACATTTGATCAGAGCATGTGAGGAATGTCTATCAGAGGGTGATATATGATGAACCTAATTAAAAGTCCTACTTTCAAGTGAAGGCAATGTGTGGAGGTTATTTCACTGAAGTCCTTATGGCATAGTGTGGTGATGTGTTGCATAGTGGAGATGTGATGTATGATGGAACAATATTATTTACAAGAATAACAATTTGTATAGATGTTAAATTTAAAATGCACTATTTCAGCAAAATAACTTAAATTGCTCACTTTTGGCAGCGTGAAAAAATAGTTATATGCTACTGGATTAGCATTCTGGCTTCAGGTCAGATTATGCATGGAGGTAGCAAACTTCCAAGCATCTAAAATACTCTTCGGAATACAGTCAATGTATGTCCATGCCTTATTTTACTGTATGACCTCTCTGACACCTTTGAAACTATCAATGATCATCTGTCTAAGATAGCTTCACACTCTCAAGGGGCTTCAATGGCAGATTCAGTGGTGATTTTGAGTCAAGGCTGCTGATGTCGAGTTGATGCAGATGAGTGCTGTAAAGCCTAAGCCCATCTCTGTAACATATGACCCCCTAAATGTCCCATCTTTATGCTCGTGGTTCTGTAATAACCAGAAAACAGATGCTAAAGATGTCAGCATCCACTTGTATGCAGATGGTACTCAACACTACCTGATGGTCTCATTTGGTTATGGCATCAAATGGTTGAAGCATTGACTTGCAATAATTCAAACCTGTATATTGAAGGCTAATCTTGCTCTCAACCTGAACCTGACCAAGCTGATGTCTGCCCTCCTTTCTCGTTTTGCAATACAGACAATAAATTGCATGACAAGGAGTGGCTCATTCAGATGCTGTGTGGCTTCACACCACTACTCATTGACATCTCCAAGTCCACAGGTTTCTCAATTGCCACCAGCTGCAGCATCATGATGCACATCACACACAAGAAAGACTGCTTGGCACCAATCGACCTTGCTCTGTAAAGTGAATTCTTTCATAACTTCAGACCACTTCAGTAGGGCCATCATGGTACCACTTTGTTCACTGGCAACCTAAGGCACATCTGATAATCAAATAGAAAATCCTTCATTCAACTGCCGCCTGATTGAAGTTGTTGTAATAATTATCAGACCAACTCAAATCCTAGGAAATCTCCATTAGCTAATTTTGCCTTCATCGTCTTTAAGACATGCTAACTCATCTATAAAGTAATTAATGATGACACCACCTTATCTGTTGAATCTGGTGACCAAGATCAAGAATTCTAGAAGGACATCAAAGATATGCAGAACCAGCATTTCCAGAAAGGAATCCAGAAAGTACACACAGAAAAATATGATAGGCCAGGTCTTTTCCTTCTAAATTCCAAATGTGTGGAAATTCTTTTGAATCGAAATTTACAAAGTAAATTTAGTCCTGATTCAGAAAAGAGCACAGAATGCCACTGTTCAAGCAACAACTTGTTGCAGTGTAATCAGCTGGTTACTGGATTCACATGAAGAGTATATACCGAATGCCCTGCTCCAACCTTAACTCCCTACAGTTGCATAGTCCTCTCTACCTCAAGTATAAGCTTCACCATTAATTCCAAAGTGCCCATCCACATGCTGCGCATTCACCCTTGCAAACCTCCATCCATCCTCCCTTCCATGCTCTAACCTGCCATACATGTCGACCTTCTCCCTACCATACTTTCCTTCATTGTATTGTTAAAAATATTGTACAATGTTTCATTGCATTGGTGCTAGTTTTGTATTACATACAACTGAGAGAAGCTGGTCAGAGTGTTCAATGACCCTGTGCCAACTACATTCAACTCCAGAACATCTTTACCCATGATGGGGATTTTCAATTTTGACTTTTCTGCTCACTGCAATTGCCAAATCAGTGTAATGGTCCTACTGGATCCCTCATTGCATGGACACTTTCAGCTGTCTTGTTGACAATCAAATGTGTAAAGTAGGTTTGTAAAAAGCATTTGCAAGTCTTAAATTGTAAATTCTTATTTACAGAATAAGCAGTGTTTTAGAATCAAAACCTGCACTTACTTTCCCCTTTTAGTCCTTACCCATTAACTAATTATGGAGAAAAATCAGATACTAGTGTTTTTTCCAGGTTCATATGTGTGTGTCGGTGGCGAGGAGGATTCTCATGTGTGATCATTTAGAATACATACACCCACCACAAATAATTTAACTTGCAGCTATTCACAAACACTTTGTATGGCTATGCCTATGCCTACCATGGAAACCTCATAGAAGCACCCCTAAAATAGATAAAGATTCTGAGTTTCCTACATTGGAGCATTTTTGTGAGATCTGCTAAATTGCACCCAGGCAAGAGGGCAGCAGGCAGCAGCTTAGCACAGCAGAGCGGCAGTCCTTCAGAGCAGTAGTCCATCAGAGTGGCAGTCCTTTCAGCAGCACAGCAGTCCTTCTTCATGGCAGAGTATCCACAGGTCCAGAAATGTACTGAAGAGTTGGTGTCTGAGGTCCAGTATTTATGCCCAATTGTGCCTTTGAAGTGGGGAGAAGCTTCTAGAGGTATGCTTTTGAAGTGCACAGGTGCCCTGCCTTCCTGGTCCTGGCTTCAGACTAACTACAGGGGGTATGCAGCCCTTTATGTGGAGACAGGACACAACCTATTCAAGTGTAAGTGGGGCTGGACTCAGCTCCTCCCCCATCCTGCCAGTGATGACCCATCCAGTGGCACTTAAGCTCCCCATCGTGTGTGGCTGTCTAGGAGGAATACCCAAAGCCTAGCTGTCAGCTACACCCAGTCATGTGACCCAGACACATGCTGCAGGCACCAAATGGCTAAGGCAAGAAACATTCAATCCAGTACAGAGATCTGGGTGTAAATCCATAATTGTTTTGCTCACCATGCCATTCCAGTTTGGACCCAGCCATATGCAAATCAGTCTTGACCCTGCTCCCCATGGGAACAGTCCAGCCTGAACTTCCAGGCTAGGCAACAATGGATTTAACCCAGATCTGTGACTGGGGATGAATGTTTGACAATGTCAGAATTCCGTCCATCAACTTTTTGTGTTGCTATCTTTCTAAAAGTGGCATTTTCAGAATTATAATTTAAAATCCGAAGTTAGATTTTTTCATTACAATTCCTGAGACACCAAGCATGAACTGTTTACCTGTTCATATTTGGAAATTTCACTTATAAAATGTAATCAGTAACTCCAATGTTATCCTATGGAGAGACAAGCCTTGCCAGTAGTGAAAAACGAATTTAGGAGTTTTTCACCACCATGACATGTAAAACTTAAAGTACAAGCCACACGTTTTAAATACATGACACCTGCCTTGTGGGCTGTCCAGGGCATATCCTGGCAGTGACTTATATGAATTAAAAAAGAAGTTTGGGCTTAGCAAAAGGTTTACTTTTCCAAGTCAAAATGGTAGTTTAAAACTACACATAGACAGGCTGCAATGGCAGGCCTGAAACATGTTTAATGTACTACTTAAGTAGGTGGCACAATCAGTGGTGCAGGCCCACTACTAGCATTTAATTTACAGGCCCTGTGAACAGATAGTGCCACTTTATTAGGGACTTACACGTAAATTAAAAAGGGCCAGTTGAATATATGCCAATCTAGCAGGTTTTAAGGAGCGAGCACACGCACATTAGCACTTAGTTAGGTCAAGGATGCCAGGTCTAACAAATAAAAATGCACCTTTTCAGTGGGTTTATTCTTCTAGATTAAACCTCCAGATAAAAATCTGAATGTTCATAAGTAGCAATTGACCAGTAGGTGGAGTCCAGGAAATCTACAACTATCATAAATCCCCTGCTCTATTCCTGAGGATATTTCTGAATTCCCAAATAATTTAGTATTGTACCACAGAAGGTGGAGGATGTCTATAGGGGTCAATCCAAAACCTATAGAGAAAGAAAATACTAGTTTCAATTCCATTGGTTTCTTTCAATTCTCTGCAAAACATGTCAGTCGAAGTGAAAACAAAAATCTGTCTTCAATGAAGTTGTCAACCCATCTTCTAACGTCTTCCTTCCCCTGATCTGTGGGTGTATGATTCACTTCAAAGAAACAGAACGGGTCCTTTCACGTCTCACACTGTCAGATTCAGAGCCGGTTTTGAGGAAGAAAATAACAAAGACAGGCAAAGTTATGCACTTTTCGTTGGATATGTCATGTGCAAAGAAACAACATTACCGTGATTTCTCTTGTCGTCTTGACGTTTCGCTTCAAAGCAGCCACTACCTCATTTTGAATTGAAGCTCTTACAAATCCCTGTGTTTTTTGGGAGTTTTCGAACACACTAGTTTTGTTTTATTGTTTTTCTTCGTTTAAGCATGAACTATGCTTCTTCTTTAAGTCCTAATGATCGACTGTGTATCATAGAGCTCCCTATATCGCCAATGATACCTTGTCCAACGGTGTAAAAATATAGCGCTACAAAGTCGGATGAAAAGTTTGTGGTTTAAACAACTGTACACTACCCAGCCATACACCGAATGAATTTTTCAGTAGTGAGTTCTATCGAGATCATGGTGAAATATTAAGATTTTCAGAAACAACACATGCTTTAATTTTGAAGCATTCGTCGACATTTGTTGCCTGCTATTGTATAAAGGGCCGCTTTTACTGAACACAGCAATTATGCCGTTTGCTTTTTTGAAAACAGTATCTGTCTGAATGCGGCCCATACCCTCCATAAATGCATGGGAGACACTTAGGACTCGTCTCTATGCGGACGCTTTCGGAATGAGTAATGCCACTTCATCATTTGTAATGTCTAATCTGCATCCATTCCGGAAGTAAAATTAGGAACAGAAATCTAAGAAATAAGGATACAAAAATAATAAAAGACAAATACTTTAGTAGGTTTGCCATCTTACATACACGGAGGCCCTTATTTAGCATTCTTTTACGCAGCGCAACGCAGCAAGCCACGTTGCTGTGCTTCGTGAAAGCGAAAGGGCAGGAATGTGCTGTATTTAACACTATACACTGTATTCCAGTCCTTTCCTAGCGCTGACGCACTTTTGACTGCCTTGTGTCATGGTGCAAGGGTGCCTGCGCTGCAGGCAGGATTGTTTTTGTGCAGGAAGGGGCACCTTTCTGGACAAAAACAATCCTGAGAGGTATTTTCCTCGTTCTATGTGTGCTGCAGAATGCAGCACATGTAACAAGAGTAAACAACTAGGAGAAATAAAGATATTTCTCCTCGTTGCGTCTCCCCTAGGGAGGCGTGGCATTTTGACGCATTCCCAGGTCTACCACTAATGGTAAATCTGGGATTGCACCAAAATCAATGGGTGGATGCATAGGAACACACCCTCGCCTCATGGGACGACTCCCTGCGGCAGAGTACCCCAAGGGAGCGATTTACGTAGTGCAAGGGTGATGCAAAACCTTAATAACTCTGGCCCTGAATCTATTTGATATTTTGTGCACTAGTATTCACTGCACAAAGCAAGCAAGTGAGTTTTTATTTTGTTACTGTTGTAAATTTTGCTACTCCAACACCAAATGCAATGTTTAGGACTTCGCTGTTGATTTGAAGGATGCAATTACAAATGTCGTAAATCATCAATTATCAATGAGAATAAATATTACATTACCTTTAACAATATGAAAGAAATTATAATAAATGTAGCAGTATTATTGGTGTGAGAACATATTTTTATTTAATTACGTTGTTTTTTAGGTGTTGTTACTTCTTGGTATAAATACTGTACGGTCCTAAGGATTGCATTTGGTGTGTGAAATATGGTTTTCATCTCTGTTGTATGAGTAGTGGATTCTGGCCTCAACAATTGCTTGTGAATCTCAACATTTTTTCTGTTTTAATTTGCAACCTTGAAATCACTTTAATATGTTTTTTTAAAGTGAATATCTTATGTTTTTTAAACATACAGTAAGGTAAGCAGACCTTAATTTCAGTTACACCTCTTTGTTTTTCCAGTAATTTTTTTAATTATATACCACATGCAACAGTTTCCTGACCCAAACTCATCTTAGGCAGTCAACGCCCACCTTGTCATCCCTAAGGCTGTGTGAAGCTGGAGTTGGTCACAGGACCGGGTCGCGGGCACCCTTCCCACTATGGGCAAGCAGTGGGAGTTTGCCACATACCCTGATCGCAGGCATCCAACCCACCATGGACAGCCAACCTTTGGCAAAGAGCAACGAGGGCTGCCTGCAGTCTCCCAACCTGGTGAAGTGGATAACTTTGATAGGCGTGACCACACAGTCTGGCCTACAGCCCAACCAGCTGTAGGGGGACAACTCACGCATTGCTAGGCCAAAGATTTTGCATAGTAGTAGTTGGCTGCAGGGCCAGCTCTCAGTCCCTGTGTGCCACCCACTGCATACGGCCATTGCCAAGCATAACTATAGTGTGCTAAATTAATATTTTTTAATTTTGCTATCAGATTCCTGTACTGGATTGGGACTCCTGAGATCCCAGGAAGGTAAGTGGGACCCAGAAGGGTCCAGGATTCGAGAATCCATTGATAAAAAAATAATATTTATTTTAATTCTAGAGTGTCCCTGTTGGGGGGCCCCCACATCAACGACCTGGAGGTCAGAGTACGCTCATCTAGGCCCCATGCTAGCCTAGCTGTAAGTCCCTAGTATATAATGGGTATGTAGGTTTAGAGGCCCAGCAGCCTTAATGCACGTAAGTGTGCACTACTGTGTAACCTGTTGTCACTTTAAAGGCACCCCTTCCTTTCAGGCTGCCTTTACCTTAAAACGATATGCAAATTCGACTTTGGAATTAAAGGTACTTACAAAGTCTCAAACTACCTTATTTTGACATATAAGTCACCCCAAGGGTCTTGCTTAGGTTCCCCAGGACTGACATTCAGCTAATCAGAAGGTGGTTGACTCACATACCTGCTGCAAATTCACAATGAACGACAAGAGAAAAATCTCCATTGTCCATTGTCCAATGGTGTGGCTTTTGATATTGAGATTTGGGAATCCTCTGTGGATTTGTGATCCCTCCCAGGGGTCAGCAAATTGACGGTCCAGATACCTCAAGCTTTTTAACCCTTTCAAGACAACCCAGAAGTGAATTTAAAAGCTAATTTCCTGAAAAGGTACTGAATAGGTTTACACCAAATGAACTAGCGGACAAAGTTCTCCCTTCATGCCAAGTTTGGTGCAATTCATTTCAGTTATTCTTCTTTACAAGAGTGCAAAGAATTTTATGGAAGATAAAATACTAAATGCCACTTTTTTGACTCTATTTTTTAAACCCTGCTTGATGTAATGGAGGAGACCCTGGCTATTGGTTAAGCTCTCTGTCAAACATGTCCTATATATGGCTGGAAATTGTGGGCAGCAGAGGTTTGATGCTTACGGTTGGTTGGGTGCAGGGCCCTGCTGGGCCCTAGACACTGAACCCAAGTCCTGATGCCGATTGGGTGTTGTGTCTGGCCAGAGGCTATGACTGAGATATCATCAATGATCTCATTTAACATATTGTGAGTGAAGCAATATGTAAGGTGATATGCAGTGATGGAGTGCAATGTATGGATTGTTCACTACACTATAACTGGCATATTTCATTGTTTTTAACTTTAGCATGTGTCTCATTGGATGAGGATGGTGCCTTGGGGGGCCAGATTTATGCCTGACATCAGTTAGTTGGTGGGGGTGACAGGCAGTTGTTGGAAAGCTTATGCAAATTAGCCTCCAGTCGCTTTGGGAGGGTAAAGCTAACTTTCTAAAAGTTACATTTCCAATATAGTTAAAAACATCTAATTTCACTATTAGATTGGACTCTTATGAATTATGGCCTATGGGCCAGTTACAGCCTGGCCAGTGACAATATAATTTTTGGGCCTAGTCACTGGGGGAACATACCATTTCTAATGGCACACATGTTCCACTCACCATGCAGAGTGATGTCATCAGTACTGTGATTTCAGTTAATATTAGCGATGTTAACAATGTTATAAATGTCATATAATATGTCATGAGTATTTTAATATGCGAGCTCACAAGCAGTGCACTATAACAGGTGAATTTCAATGTTTTTTTAGTTTAAAATGTTACATTCTAACTGAAATTATCACCTAACTATAACGTCACTTTAGCCTTTGTTTTTTTCAGTGAATTTCTTAGTTTTTTTAAGGCAAAATGAGATATTATTTCCATATCTAACTATACTGTCACTTTAACCTTTGTTTTTTCTGTGAATTTCTGGAGTTCTTTTAATGTTATCTACGATTATATTACCATACCTAACTTTTCCAAACCCCTGCCATGCATTGCCTTTGGCCATAAATGGTGTGAGATCGGTCAAAGGGCCTTCCCTGTTTCCAGGCCCTGCACCCAAACCCCGCAGATGGCCAATCCCCGCTGTAGGAAAGTCATGTTTTTGCTCTGATTCCCCACAGCCCTGTAGCAGCCTCTTCTGATTGGTCAGCCTTTGAAAGCCTGGGCCAAGATGCTCCCTGAGTAGGTGTGAAGAAGCCTGGGGCTGAACAATACAGTCATTTGGTGGGAGGGGATTTGCTTCCTGGAGAATTCAGGGAGAGGAAGGGGGCTGGGGAGATAAGCTGGACTTCAAAGGCAGGAGAGCAGATGTCCCAGGACCTAGGCCAGCCCCCACTTCCTTGCTCCCTAGCCAGATGGAAACACCCTACTTAGATTTGGGGAGGGGGTGGAAGGGGTGTGTAGTGAGTTGTTAGTCACACCTCTGTTTTGGGTTACACAGACACACACACAGCAAGGAGAGATTGTCTCTATTTTGATTTTTGTAAGAACAGTGCATTCTGGGTCAAAAATAAGCCACACTTTGTAATAAGTGATCATAGCAGAGGGATGTCACTTTACCCCTATTGGTTGGGGTAACCTCCCCCCTCTTGGCAGCACAGAATGGAGGATAAATATAGGATAGCTGCCAGAGCTCCTCAGATCACTGCCTGGAAAATAAGAAGAAGAAGGACTGCTGTGCTGGCCCCTTGAACTGCAGCACAGAAGGGTTGCACTCAGAAGGACTGCACCTGCTGTGCTAACAAGGCTCCACAAAGAAAGGACTGTGCCTGACTCAAAGGAAAGGGAGTAGGGACCCTGCTTAGAAACTGGTACAACAGATCTGAAAGAAGTCAGCTGACAAGCCAAAGAAATGATCAACTAGCCCCCAAGAGGCAATCCAGAGTACCTGAACCCTTGGCTGGTGCTACTGGACCCTTGTTTTCCCCAAATCAACCAAGAAACTGCAAGAACTCAAAGTTTGTAAACCTCCAAGAAGAACCCGTCTTGATATCGAGAGTCAAGCCGCCGTCATCGATTGGTGAATCAGCCTTACTGCGCTGGTTTGTCCTGCTGAAAAGACTTCCAAAGGCTCACCAAGGCATTGCACTGCAGTAGGCCACTGTCATTGAATCGAACTCTGGAATCCTAGGAATCTGAGGACTTGTCATTGACAGAAAAGCTCCAAGAAAAAGTCTGAAGGTAATCTTTTGACGGGAACCTACCCCTCAAGTTTTCAGACCTGCATTCCTTTGCAGTCAGCCTAAAACTTTGATTTTGCCCTGCCCAGCACGACCAGATAGCAGCAAGTGGCGCTTTATGCTTTTGGTGCTAGTATGCACAATTATTAATTTATTTGTTGTCTAAAAATTCATATCTCGGGTTCCATACATTGGATTTTTGCTGTTTTGATGTCGTTTTGAAGGTAAAAATATTTCCTATTTTTATAAATTGTTGTTGCTACACCCGCCATGCACGACCTTCAGTTGTGTGTGGTGTGTAATTGGCATTGTGCCCAACCCACACTGCTGGTCAAACCCCTGCCATGCAAGGCTGGAGGCAAGGGGCTGGCTGCAGGGCCTGGCTAACACCAGTGGAGGTGCAGGGCTGGCCATGCAAGTAGCCAACCCCCCATAAGTTGCCAGCCCCCCAACCTCAATGGACACCAACCCTGCCTATGTAAAAAAAAAAAAAATGTTTTTACCATACCATGGGACTCTCACAAGAGCCACAGGAGTCTAAGAGCCAATGCTGGTTCCTGCTGGACTCCCACAGGTTTGTGGCCTTCCATAGAACCTTTTTTAAATTTGACCCTTATCCTTACCCTTATGGGGCTTGCCCCATGTGAAAGGACACATTGCTGGAGTTGTGTCTGTTTTCAGACACACCGCAGCAATGCGCCACTTTTGCGCCTACAGATACGTCAGAAATACTGACGTATCTGTAACTCCTTGCGACATTGAGCGCCGTACATTAAATACAGCGCATCCATCCTGTCGCAAGGAGGGCGCAGTGATAACTGTTGCATCGTTGTTTTCACACAGCGATGCAACAGTTTTCATGAATGAGGCCCTTTGAGCCTTAATTTCTAAAAAACTACTGAACAGATTTACACCAAATCACAACAAGCATGATTTCTGTCTTTTTGCCAAATTTAGCGTAATTCTATAGAGTTGTTTTGGCTGTGGCACTGTTCAAAAATTCCTGTGGAAACTGCAAAGGGTAATTGAGTTTTTGGACCCCTCTCTTTTTCTTGGCACCTGCTTAACAGAACACTCAGAAACATTAAAGAAAGGAACTGAGGTGGATGAACATTTAAAAAAATAATTTGGTGAAGATTCATCAAACTGTGCCAAAGTTATTAGCAAAACAAAAAATATGTTTCCTTTGGTAACTAGGTATGTCACTGTGTAATATCCACCTCAAAAAAGGGTCAAGTTATGTTATAGTTAGGTGAAAATGTAAGTTAAAATGTAAAATTTGAACCTCAAAAAGCTACTGAAATTCACCATTTACAGATAAATGAAGTAACTATAATGATAACTTGCACACTCGCCATGCACATTCACAAAACGTTTGCGAAAGTTTTGTGAAGATTCGTCAAACAGAACAAAAGTTATCAGCAAAATAAAAAATCTATTTCCTAGGGTAACAGATAGACAGACAGACAGACAGACAGATAGATAGATAGATAGATAGATAGATAGGCAGACAGACAGACAGACAGACAGACAGACAGACAGACAGATAGATAGATAGATAGATAGATAGATTAACCATCTTTAAGACATCACAATTAAAATCATCTTCATGACATAATAAACACACACACTCCCAAGAGGGTTCCAAGAGCTGTCATTATTTTATACATATATAATAGCAGATGGCATTTAGTTCAAGGTCTCTCGGTTACATTGGTGTGCTAAATGTTTCATGAAAATAGTATTTTTCTGTGAAATCTGACCATCTGACCTTTATTTCAAAGAGAAAATAATGCAAGTCCACTGTTCTACCTTAATAAACTCTCTGCTCTTGCTTAAGCTTCTCAAGTTTTACTTAAGTCATACTGACTTTAAAACAAGCAGATATTCATCTCTCATTGACATGAATGGGCCATTCCTCATTGTAAAAATACTTTTCATAAAATACTTCATCTATTTTTATTCCTACATTTTTTAAATATAAGTGCAATTCCCCTCAAGTGCCTTACTTATTTATAAAAAAATAATCAAATGTATTTGTTTTATTCCAATTCCTTGTTTTCCTATAGAATACAATACATTGAAAAAACCCTGAATTTGTGGGTTTCATCTATAAAATATGGACTGTGTTTTTAACATACATAGTGTACACATATTGAGCCCTCATTGTTGGACCTGGCATCTTTTGGCGTGTTTCCTCTGTCTTTTTGCTTTCTGACCTCCTGTTTTTGATGGTATGCTGGACTTTATTTTTGTTGGATTACTGTCTCTGCACATTTTTTCACTGCTATTCAGTGCTAAAGTGCAAGTACTCTTACTGTAAATTGTGTTATGATTGGTTATCCATAACTGCCATATTTGATTTACTAGTAAGTCCCTAGTATTGTTCACAGGTGTGCCCAAGGCCTGTAAATCAAATGCTAATAGTGCTCCTGCAGCACTGGTTGGCCATCCACACAAGTAGCCTTTCAAAATGTGTTTCAGACCTGCCACTGCAGTGTCTGCACGCAGTTTTACTGCCAGGTCGACCAGGCAAGTGCACCAACTTGCCAGGCCCTAACCTTTCCTTTTCTTACATGTAAGGCACCCCTCAGGTAGGCCAAGGTACCCCCATGGGCAGGGTGCAGTGTATGGGAAACGTAGGACATGTAATGTGAGTTTTACATGTCCTGATAGTGAAATACTGTGTATTTTGTTTTTCATTGTTGAAAGGCTGTCTGTCCCATAGGCTATCATTGGAGTTGCACTGTGACATTTTACCTGTGTAACTTTCAATTGGGACAAGATGGAGAAATGGAGTTTAGGCTCTCTGAACTCAGAATTTAATAACACACCTTTTAGTAAAGGTGGTTTTTAAATTATGTGTTTGAAAATGCCACTTTTAGAAAGTGTAAAAGGACAAGGAGACCCAAATACAGTTGGTCAGGGACCTTTGGGTAATTGAACTCTTTCTAAAGACAGTGGTCCCCAGACAAAAAATTTGTGTGAACAATGAATATAGACCCAATCAGTACTATATTATAGGAATCTGTCCAGCCGGGCAGATATTTAATATACAATCGAAAAACAATATTTGCAAACAATGAACATGAAACAGTTATAGTGGGACGCAAGCCTGCATCCAACTTGACAAAAAAGACGTACAGTATACAGTGAGGGGTTCAGGCAAAGGAAGTCGTTTGTTTCAAACACATTTCTTGTAGAACAAACATAATATATAGAAGACACCATTACACAAAAATTAGGGCATTTGCATAAAAGCGTATATGGTGTACAAAGTGTTGACAGCGTTTCGATCCCTTAAGAGAATGCCGGGATCATCCTCAGGACATTGTGAATGACATGCCTGTTTACATATGGCTAAAATTGCTAGAACCATGGAAAAAGGATTGGGATGGGGGAGAAAAAGAGAAGGAGAAGGAAATGAGTAATTTACAGATAAAGGAATGTCGACGAGAAGTGCTTGTGAGATTGTCTCTAGTGCAGTCTCTAGTTGGATGCGTGAGGCTCCTGAACACGAAAGCAGGCACGTGATAATAACGTGCAGTGTAGATTTCTAACCAAGGTGATGGAAAACGATAAAAAAATTGCCGTCGATCTAGTTGGAAGCGAGATCTGGCGAGGGTGTTGAAAAGGTGAAGCTTTCTCTACTAGTAGCCGTGTTGACGGTGATGAACAGTAAGAAAAAGACAAGGGTAACTGAGATAAAGAACGCGCTGTTGCTTGTAGTTTACTGCTGTAATGAAGCCCAGGGAGGTGACGGGACAGGTATCGCACAGAGGGTCCGCTTACCCAAGGGCAGGTGACAGACTTCCCTGAAATCAAGGAAACAGGACCAGCTACGTGGTACGTGAGGTCCAGGTGTTGGTGCGAAGGAGTGGGCCTCGGGGAACGGAAGCCTGCAGTGGGTGGAAGGGAAGGGAATTAGTGGCGGAAGGAACAAGGGTAGCCGCGGAGCAGTAGCGGCCCGTGGTGGGAGTGCTGCCGGGCGCTGACGTGGGGTGGGGGAGGGGCATGGTGGGGGGTAGTAAACTACGGATTATGGCTGATCAGAGGTAAGTAAACATATAAATAAATAAAGCGAATTTCGTTGCGCGTGCTGCATCGCATTTGGCGATGCAGCGCGCGCAACGAAATGTGTTTTATTTATTTATATGTTTACTTACCTCTAATAGGCCGTAATCCGTAGGTTACTACCCCCCACCCTGCCCCTCCCCCACCCAACGTCAGCACCCGGCAGCACTCCCACCAGGGGCCGCTACTGCCGCGGAGTATGGAGCGCATGCGCTTACCAATTGTGGAAGTTCCAATGTAACTATTAAGTATATGACAAGCCGCAGTAGCGGTCTTGAATAGAGTTCCGGGCCAATGCTGGAAAAGAGGAGCAAAAAGGTCATTAGGATTATGACAGCATCATCTGTAGGAATGAGAACCAGCATGCAGGGCATACGTGCTTACCGATAGTAGTCCTTGGTCTGTCACACCATTCAGTGTAGCCGGTCACAGCACTGAGTGAACTGGGAGGAGGCGGTATTTAAGGAGCCATCCTATTGGGAGCAGTGGGTCAGATGATCAGGAATAGTAAAAATGAAAAAGAGTCTATTGAGAGCCAAAAGCGTGGCCATCTTGGAGTGTGAAGAGATACATGTGCTTAATAGGTAGTGGTTGAGAGAAAGAGGTAAACCAGGAAGGAGAATCTGGCCACCGTGGAGTACATTGAAAAGAAATTGAGCTCAATACATTAAGATAAAGGCAGAGTCGGCGATAGATTTTAGGATACATTTAGGAGACATAATTCAAAACACCATAGAATATATTGAAGAATAATCAAGCTCAATACATTAAGATTAGTGAAGTCCAGTCTTGTACAGCTCCTTAACAAGGAGGAACTGAAATGGATTTTGAGGACTGGAAGTATTCATACAGGCCTCAACCTTCTGGAAGACTGGACTTCACTAATCTAAACACGATTTTCTTAAGTAGTCTTTCAATCCTTGTCCTCAACACAGACATTGACTATTGCAACTGCCCTGTTTTTGTTCCCTTTTTAACGTCTTATGTTTCTTTTTTATTTATCTCTCCTAAATTCCATCGCCGATTTTTCCTCCATCTTAATGTATTGAGCTTGATTATTCTTCAATATATTCTATGGTGTTTTGATTTATGTCTCCTAAATGTATCCTAAAATCTATCGCCGACTCTGCCTTTATCTTAATGTATTGAGCTCAATTTCTTTTCAATGTACTCCACGGTGGCCAGGTTCTCCTTCCTGGTTTACCTCTTTCTCTCAACCACTACCTATTAAGCACATGTATCTCTTCACACTCCAAGATGGCCACGCTTTTGGCTCTCAATAGTCTCTTTTTCATTTTTACTATTCCTGATCATCTGACCCACTGCTCCCAATAGGATGGCTCCTTAAATACCGCCTCCTCCCGGTTCACTCAGTGCTGTGACCGGCTACACTGAATGGTGTGACAGACAGAGGACTACTATCGGTAAGCGCGTATGCCCTGCATGCTGGTTCTCATTCCTACAGATGATGCTGTCATAATCCTAATGACCTTTTTGCTCCTCTTTTCCAGCATTGGCCCGGAACTCTATTCAAGACCGCTACTGCGGCTTGTCATATACTTAATAGTTACATTGGAACTTCCACAATTGGTAAGAGCATGCGCTCCATACTCCGCTGCTACCCTTGTTCCTTCCACCACTAATTCCCTTCCCTTCCACCCACTGCAGGCTTCTGTTCCCCGAGGCCCACTCCTTCGCACCTACACCTGGACCTCACGTACCACGTAGCTGGTCATGTTTCCTTGATTTCAGGGAAGTCTGTCACCTGCCCTTGGGTAAGCGGACCCTCTGTGCTTTACCTGTCCCGTCACCTCCCTGGGCTTCATTACAGCAGTAAACTACAAGCAACAGCGCGTTCTTTATCTCAGTTACCCTTGTCTTTTTCTTATTGTTCATCACCGTCAACACGGCTACTAGTAGAGATAGCTTCACCTTTTCAACACCCTTGCCAGATCTCGCTTCCAACTAGATCGACGGCAATTTTTTTATCGTTTTCCATCACCTTGGTTAGAAATCTACACTGCACGTTATTATCACGTGCCTGCTTTCGTGTTCAGGAGCCTCACGCATCCAACTAGAGACTGCACTAGAGACATTCTCACGAGCACTTCTCGTCGACATTCCTTTATCTGTAAATTACTAATTGCCTTCTCCTTCTCTTTTTTTCCCCCATCCCAATCCTTTTTCCATGGTTCTAGCAATTTTAGCCATATGTAAACAGGCATGTCATTCACAATGTCCTGAGGATGATCCCGGCATTCTCTTAAGGGATCGAAACGCCGTCGACACTTTGTACACCATATACGCTTTTATGCAAATGCCCTAATTTTTGTGTAATGGTGTCTTCTATATATTATGTTTGTTCTACAAGAAATGTGTTTGAAACAAACGACTTCCTTTGCCTGAACCCCTCACTGTATACTGTACGTCTTTTTTGTCAAGTTGGATGCAGGCTTGCGTCCCACTATAACTGTTTCATGTTCATTGTTTGCAAATATTGTTTTTCGATTGTATATTAAATATCTGCCCGGCTGGACAGATTCCTATAATATAGTACTGATTGGGTCTATATTCATTGTTCACACAAATTTTTTGTCTGGGGACCACTGTCTTTAGAAAGACTTTTAGAAAGTGGGCCTATTCTTACTTTACCATCCTGCAGGGCCTCTGCCTGTCTGTGTATTCAGCAACTGGTTTTTGAGTGACAGGAGCAGGAGATGTGCAGTCACACTAGACAGTCACAAGGGGGGTTGAGGTGTGTCCTGCCTTTCCTGGGTGACTCATAGCTAGGCTGAATAAACCTTACTGCATTTAGAGTGGTGGGAGGAGTTTTCATTAGCACCTGAATAGGCTGTCTGCTCTGCACAATGCTGTCTCCACCTCCTGTAATGAAGCGGGTCTAGAGAGGACAGAAGTGGTTTCTACTGAACTCAGAGACTTTCTACTTAAACCTTCAAAGGGAAAACTAGTATATATATTGGGGCCCTGACCCCAGATCTTTAGTACTCGTTTGGACTAAGGAACCTGCCAAGAAGAAGAGCTGGAGAAGCCGTGAGGAGGAACTACCACTTTGCTGTGTGCTTTGTTGTGTTGGTCTGCAGTGGCTGCTTCTGTCTTGGGCAGTGAAAGGACTGGACTTTCTGCAAATTATTTTCCTGAGTTTCTCCAAGGGTTCGAAGTAGAGCTTGCCCTCTGTTCAAGAAGTCTCAGGAACAGCAAAGCCTTCAAGTTCATCTGCTACCAGCACTGGGAACTGTGTGTTTTGTGCTACAGCAGAAGAAAAAGCAGCCTGACGCTGTCAATGACTCCACTGCTGACTCCGTGACCTGTTGGCACCGCAGAGAGCACCGCTACGCTTCGCACCCCAACCCTGGCCTCACCGACGACGATGCCCAATGCCGCCACCGAGCCACTGCTTTCAACGTCACCTGAGGGCACCGCACTTCGCATTGCCTCACTTCACATCGCTGCCCTGGTATCCCCGACGATGATGCTCCATGCAGGCATCGACATTGCTGCCTGCACCGTAGCCTGGGGGCACCGCTCATAAGTTACTCAACGTGCCGCCCCATCCCACACCACAGCCTTGGCCCACCGGTGCTGGCGCCATCGACTCCAGATCATCTACCAACGATTGTGCTTCAGCAACGATAACGCCGCTGCTTGCACCCTGACCTGCCAGCACCGCGATGAGCACAGTCCCACTTCGCACTGCAGCCCTGGTCTCACTAATGCCATGGGATGCCACCCCTAAGCCACTGCCTGTACCGCAACCTGAGGGCACTGCAAGCTGCACCGCTGCACCTCGCACCGCAGGCCCGACATCTGCTGGCCCGACATCTGCTGGCACTCCTGACTTCAACCTCACGGAGACCGATCTGCAAAGCATGGGACTTCAAGGGCCCGACTACTCCTGCACCGACCTCTGAAGCCAACACCTGCCGATGCCACATCTATGGATCTCACCGCAAGGTCAACAACACCCTGCATTTCCAAGGCACTGTTTTGCGGGTCTTTCCGACACCGTAGCTAGACCGCGACGCCGCAGTCGGCCTGAACTGTTGGATTTGTTTGTTCATGACGCTGTGATAGCCCCAGAAGGAGCTATTGACTTCAAGGAACTGTACATTACGTCTATTTTTGCAATCTTCATATCTTGATTACTGTATGTTGGATTTTTATTATTTTGGTCTGGTTTTATACAGATAAATATTGGCTATGTTTCTAAAACTGGTGTTGTGTCCTTTTGTAGTGTTTTCACTGTATTACTGTGTGTTATGTGCAAATGCTTTACACATTGCCTCTGAGATAAGCCTGACTGCTTGTGCCAAGCTACCAAGGGGGTGAGCAGGGGTAGTTCTAGCAGTATAATCCTGTTACCCTGACTAGAAGGAAGGGTCCCTACTTGGACAAGGTGCATACCTCTGCCAACTAGAGACCCTCATTTCTAACACTCATGAAGTCACAATACTCATATATTAGTGGATTCAAAGCTCCTAATTCACAGAAAATAGGTCTTAACTTTGAAAAGATTCACATCTTTCACAATGCAAAATTCTTTTGCAGGATTTTTAGCTTCCCTAAAGAAAAAAAGTTACATGGGGGAATTAACACAGCATTTCCTCTTTCTTTGGTTACTGGTAAAAACGCATTACACAATGACAGTGCTGCGCTCAGAACATTAATCAGCACACCTGACAAGTTACATGAGCAGGTACATACTTGATGCAAGCAGCTTCTAAAGAATTTGCCCCAGTTTGTATAGGCAGAATTCTATCAAGAAATATGTCACAGGGTCCCACAGTGCACTTTGTTGTCTTTCTTTATGTCTTGTTAAACCTACTCTATACTGCCAGAATACTACATAAGAAAAGCACATTTTGGAATATGGTATTAATTTCCCTACAACACGCTTTGCATTTATTAAATTTTGAATTATAATAATACACATTGATGCACAACACACTTTAAATGATAGAAAACTTTCCCCAACAACATTAACAGATACATCTGCACTCTAAGACAAACAATCAATATTAATCAGATGATGTTCATATGCTTAAAATCTTTGATAAAGAGTATTAAAATTATTAATAAATAATGTAATGTGAAATATATATAACGAGTACCATGTGTATTATGGCCTATATTACCATCTCGTGATTCATGTGACATTTAACATCGATAACCCCCTTTCACTGCAGCAGTCTTTTAAAATGTGGGGTAATTGCAAACCTAACCTATTGGCTTTTCCAATACTTTTTTATTTGGAATTTTGGATTCCTTATCCCTCCTAGTTATTATAATAGTATCGTAAAATAAATATCATTAAGCAAACCAGTAACAGACTTGTAGAAATGGAAGAAGGTCAGAGAAAGATTACTATTATATGGCACAAAGCCAAATGTCTTCTATTCAGATTTCTTGCTTGATGCAAAGTCCTTATTAGATATGTTCTGTTCACTGTGGCTGTACAAGTATGAACTGCTGTTCACTGTGGAATAAGAGAGTAATGTCAAACACCAGGAGCCGTATTACAGACAGTGTCCCAGGGGAGCAACAGGTGTGTGCACCAATTTTTTGTGCCCCCAGGGCGCTGGAATATTACATAAGGGGCCAACGACACTTGTGTGGCATCATCTGTAATACAGATAGTGCTGGTACACATACATCCCCAGCACTATCTTACTTTTCAGTGGTTTTTATAGTTGAGGTTACCATTAATAAGCAATCAGACAATACAGCCTTCAATAAAAAAACAACTCCAAACAAGATCTTTCCTGTTCCTCCCCCCCCCCTATGATCCCATCCCCACATTAAACCGGTCACACAGTAAATAATGACACATTACGCCAGGCGCGGTGCGTCCATTGGGGCATTGGGGCGTTGCCCCCCCTCCCTCCCACGCCCGCAGCTCCCTCGTTGTCTCTGACTCAGTTTACTTAAGTTCAGAGACGCCGAGGGAGAACTGACAATCATGTCAGTCAGCATGACGTCGGACCGCCCACCCCCTTCAGAGTCTGAAGGGGGTGGGCGGTCCAGCGTCATGTTGACTGACATGCATTGTCAGACCAGCCAGGGACAGGCAGCAGCACAAGTGCGCATGAGTGGGGAAGGTGAGCGAATTTTTCGCCCGTGCCCAGTCATGCTCACTTGTGTTTGCACTGGCTTGCGCATGCCCATTAGGAGCCCCTCGGTCTCCTAATGGGCAGGCGGCGGGCGAAGAATAACCGTGCCCATAGCCAATCCTGGCGCTGCAGCAGCGCCAGGATTGGCTGAGGCGTTGCCACTCCAGTGCTGTTCCTGAAGAGGCGCCAACGCGGACCAGGAGCAGAGGCGGTCAGGTACGTTTTCTAAATGTTATTTTCCCTCGGTCGGCCCCCCACCCCCGCGCGACCCCCCCGCGAGTACTGCGAGTTGCGACTGTCCTTATGCCCAGGCTAGAATTGTGCAAGATGAGCACGTCATTTTGCAATCATTGCCCACATTATGCCAAGAATGGTCACTGTGATCCCAGGGTCAGCATGACACCAGAATTGGGTACCCACATGACATGGGTGACCAATGTATTGCACGAATTTCCACCATTATGCCAAAGTTAGCATTATGCAAAAACATAACCAAGCACTGTGGGGCTATGCGTATGCTCCCTCCAAAAAAAAAAACAGCAGTACATAGCTCTATACCAGTGCCCTCAACTGGACAGCAAAGTTAACAATAAACAACCTTCTCCATTTGTAGGAGCTATTGATTCTTTCATATGCCATCCGAGTGCTCCTGCATAAATGCGCATAGGGTCCTCTGCTCAGAATGCACATTCTAACATGAAAAGCCCGGTCACCTGAACCCTCCCTCATGCACTGCGTGCATGGACTTTTCAGGTGATGGCACCAGCCTCGGAGGAGAGACGGGAATGCCTCGGGCATTCCTGGCACTGCATGTGTCGGTGCCTGTCCTAATAAACTTGCTTGTAGAGAGGAGAGCGCCCTCTGGCGGTGTTATGGAACTATGTCAGGTCGAAATGTTACTTTGAAGAGAACGGTCGATCACTGTTTTCTGTTTGGAATGGACAAGGATTGTAGCGTTGGCCATCATTGCAATGCAGCCAAGCTTGCTTCTCGTAGATGCTGCCTGGCAATCCTTGCTGTTGCCACCCTAGGTTGCTGCCTAGAACTACCCTGTCCTGAACAGATGCCACACTCTGGGTCCTGTCCCATCCGGGAACCCACACTGTGGAGAGGAACAAAAACGAACGATTTAAACGAAGTCTCGCACTAGCTGCAGCTTGATAGAGAAGCTGTGGTAAATCCTGTGAGAGTGAAATCAATAGTTTAATGGCGCCGAGTGCAGGGACCATTTCTACCCTGGTGGAAAACGTGCCCCTTGGGACTTTCTGAACTGAAGTTGGCTTTGCTCTCGTCCGAAGTGTAAAGGTAGGGGGTGTTATAATGTATGAGCTAGGAGGGAAGACAAAGCCAGACGCGTAGCTACCAGTAGTGCAGCAGGAGCGGTGGCACCGGGTCCCAGGGTTGCGAGGTTGAGACTGCACCACAGTCAGTGGCTGTTTCTTTTTTACCAACAAACCACGGGATGAGGGCCTGATTCCGTTCTAGCATTGGGGTCCATGACACCCTTGGTGCACCACTGGACGAAGCCACTAAAGCATTTTGGCTTTTGTCAAATGAAATGATGTTGGCAAACCTCTGGAATGTTCACAGCAATCAGTCCTGTACATCATATGCAGCTGCTTTTGGTGCGTCAACAACAGATACAACAGGTAAAGCGTAGGTAACAGTAGCCGTGCAAGCTTTACTCACATACACAGAAGCGGTAGAAGTTGTGCAGCCAGGGGAAAGACTAACATACCCTGAGTAAAACCAGATATTTAGGTTATTGCCTGTTATGGTTTATGGGGAGCGCTCCAGGAAGCAAAATCCTATTTTGCCTGGACAGTTCCTATGTTAAGCAGCACTTCCTAAAATATACAAAACATGATCAGCAGCTGTTGAAGCTTTCCTCCTAAAATCAGACTCCTAATAGTCCTGGTAACACCACTCGCTCCTGTTCTCAGACATATTCAAGTTATCATATCAATCCGGGCCCCTCAATCAGCATGGGGCGGGGGTCCACTGGTGGTTGTGGAAGGCGCCTATGGATAAAGAGGAGCCACTTGGCTGTGGCTGCAGAGTTCGATGCAAGGAATCACAGCACAAGGCAACACACATGCAACACTTTTGTCTCCGCAGCCAGTGGGTCAAGAAGACAAGTTAAAACGCAAACCTCACACACACGTTTATGCTGTCCTGCCTGTCGTGTAACTGATACAGATTTTTGTAGGATTTCCCCATTATCTAATTCCCCTGTTCTTGGTTTCTGACTGAATATCACCCAGATTTTACTCACAGCTTAGATTGTTGGCTCCCCATGCAAGTTTTTTGTGATTAGCGATACATTTCTGATCTCTTGTCCCTTTACACAACGCTGGTGCGCATTCATAGTATCTGGCTACAGACAGCTGTTGCTGTCTGCTGCGAGTGTTGTCATCAGTTCAAGGGCACACATACCACAGATGGTTACACACTGCACAAGCAGATCCCACAGCAATGTTCTATTTCACATGCGTGGAACAATGGTGCCAGCTTGCACACGCTTGTGATTGTTATAGGTATACATTACAGTGCAAGCCAGACACGCTGGCAGTGCCAATGTTTACTTCCACTAAAGATATTAAATAACATCTCTTACTGTAACTGAGGATTGACAGATCATATTCTGTGTCGGCTGAACATAGTTACAGCTAAAGTCAGGAACACACCAGTGCACGTCTGCTCCAATAATTCTTAGATAGCTCTAGAACTAATAATAAATGTTCACAATATAAAATACAGACTATAGATAGCCCTGCTTGGAGTTTCAAAGTATACAGACCGGTCATAGTCATGTGAATGCACATGATGGGATGGATGCGGTTAGGGTTGAGCAAGCAAAGCAAAAGCAAGCAATCACTTTTTGTGGCGTTATAGCTTGTCACACAGTTTGTGGAGTTTCCAGCTCTCCTTTCGCCTATGCCTTCCTGTCGTTAGAGCGTGTTAATATTCGGCACTCTAAACGGCTGAAACTGCTTCTTGTTCACCCCAGATGTGCAACCGTTTCCCTTGCCTTTGCAGGGTGGGCTTTTTCACAAAGACCTGTGAATGCATAATATTTTCTTGCCAGTCTTAGTTGCTATACCAACCAGATGTACGAGAAAAATGTTTTGTGAGTTTATTGTAATACTGCAAGGGAAAAGCACAACAAAGTTCAGGCTCATAAAAAATGGCGAAAATGAGGGTTATTAAAAACATTGCAAAAGTCAAGAGTTTCAAGATTTTCAAGATTTTCATGCAAAAGCCCAGTCGCATCGAACTTTCCACTAATTTTAAATGGTATTTTAGTTTCTGAAAGAAATATGCATAAAGGTGGTGAGAAAACAAGTTTTCAAATTCACATCCTCCAAGTGGAAGGAAGAAGAACTGAGATTGGTGGTTGTAGGAGGATGTGAGACTCTGAGCCACCTCTCCACAGCCTGGACTCTATAAGTGAACAGTGAACTGGCACGAAGTTAATTTCACTTTACGATTCCTGCGGTTCCTGGTGTGTTCACGACTAGTGTGAGCAGGGAGTAACGCGGCGCTCGGTCACCGTCCTGTCGTGGCACTGAAGCTGTCTCCCCTGTTTTGGGTGGAATGCCGTTCAGCTTGTGATATTCACAATTTAGCTGAGACTCAATGTAAGTGAGAAGAAATAGATAAATACGTGAAAAGGGATGCATATTCTGAATATTAGCAGCATGTACAAAGAAAAGAAAGAGTGAATTGTGTTGAAACGTTTTGCGGCTTTTCTAAAATATAGTTTTAAAATGTTTTCATTTTCACTCCATTATTGCAGCTTTTCTATTTACATGTCTCTGTCAAAATGCGCATGAGCCAGACATCCCTTCCATGTACTCTGGTTTATTACAATCACAGCCCGGGGGAGAGCTTCAAAGCCCCGAATGTCTCATCACTCAACACTATCGCTTCTTCCCCTTCACCTCCTCGCAGCCTATTTATTGAACATATTTGTGACGGCCTAGTTCATGCTGCCTTCATTCCCCAGGCGAGAGACATGAAAACAGTTTCTCAGACTAAAATTGTGATTCCACTGATTTTAGGGGAGGACTTGATTTATGCTTATATTTGAGGGAGTGCAGTGCATGTTGGGGGCGGTGAAGTGACAGATGTGAGGAAGGGCATTCAGGGAAGAGTGAAAAGAGGATGCTGAAGAGGAAAGAGAGGGGGTTGAAGATGTGCAGATGGACAAGATATGCAGAGAAAAAGAGGCTACATATCTAACATAAAGCACACATAATTGAAGGCCAAAACTCCTTCCACAGGCCTCAATGCTATTTAATTCACAGACTCACTATTTCAGAATTTAAACATTTTCGATGTTAATTATTTATAAGAAATCATTGTTGTTACGCATTTATCTTAAACAGCTAACACCCAGTGACAAAGCCAATCATACTGACAGGCTTTAGGCGTATGTCAGTTGCTGTGCCATTTATCTGGATAAAATTACATCTCAGAGAGAAACCAAAATACCGGTCTGATGGCACACTATGGGAATCACAGAAATGTATTTGGCATGTTCCTTTATAGGGAGCACCCATTTTTTTCATCTCACTTAAAGACCTGTCTGCACATATTTCTATATGACTGGTTACAGCCAGCAGCTGTGGGTGCTTCCAAAAGTCTGGTTAGAGCATATTTTTCCAAAGTTAATGCGGCATGAAGTGCAAGACACTGGGCAAGCATACATTTTAAAGGGCTAAAGTTGTCATGCAGAACAATTTACATATTACAGTAACTGTTGAACAAATGAATGCAAGAAGATACGGGGCAGTTTTTAATGTGTTTAATATTTCAAGACTATACCTTCCCACTGCTTAATAAGCCTGGCTTTCTCGCTGCATTCATTTGCTTTAAAATGCACCATTTGCCAATCTTTTTTAAATTTCTTTCTCAGGAGAGGGACTCTCCCTAGACCCCAGATTTTTCAATTGAACTTGTTCACATCGCTAACTAGTGTTTTGTATTGGAAAGGGTAGAGCCAAAGCAGTCTTGCTTAGTACCCTAGCCCTCTTCAGAAGTCAGACTTGCTTGGCAACCCAGAAATTCTCTGAAATAATGTATGAGTTTTCTTTTATGAATGCCTAGAAGAACTGAATTTTTAGTCCATTTATCACAGAAATAGTGCTGAAAATCGCACCAAAAAGATGCCAATTTTTAAAAAATTTCTTCACGGGGAGAACCCCCCCGAACCCCCCGTATTGCCGTCCAGCTCGCTCGCTGCGCTCGCTCGCATACGTTCAATCGTTCTGCTTACGCCTCACCAGTTTCAAATTCCACCAGCCGCCACTGCATTACGCAGCAGTATCCAGAGCTTTAAGATGATGCAAATCGAGGCAGAAGTGAAGGATCAAGCAGTCCCAGAGCTTGCAATGGGCACATCTTACCCCTGAATCTCGTGTTCAAGTATCAAAGACAGGACCCCATATGTGCTATTTTAAGTGATTGTTTCATCATTTGCATGGGGGCTTGGCTAAATGCAAATGATGGAAGCCTTTTGACTCTGAACCCACGTCGTATCATAGATGCGGGCAAACAGGCAAAGAGACGCGCTGACTGTGAGGAACAAAAATTTGGCATACAGTTAGTGCACCCTCTAAGAGCAGCCCCCTGGAGGTGAAATCTGGTCACTGCTGTGGCATCTCTGCCCCCCTATGATGTAACAGCAGATGCTGCCTGCTCAGTGAAAAGTGGAGTGGCTGAGTCAAGCAGCTACTCTGTCTTTCCCTAAGGTGCTATCCCATGACAGGGCAAGTTTGTGTATGACCTGGGGACAGCGCATTTATCAGTAATAGGGTGCGCTGTCCTGTTGGTGCCAGGCGCGGCAATTTGAAGGTGTGCCGCTGGGCAAACCGGGACACTCCACCCTATTTGTAATACGGCCCCAAAAGTTAATTTTCTATATGTAATTTTACATTCATTAAAAATATAGAGAACCTTTTAGAAGAATGCTGCTGTGTCACTGTCAGCAAAACAAATTATGTGACCATTAAAGTCAACATGTCAAGGCAAAATCTTTTTCATTTACTTATGTTCACTGAGTATGTCAGAAAAAAATAAAACATACTTATACCAATTGCATTAGAGAAGCAAAAACATCTGAAGATTTTGTATTACCATTTTCCGAATCATTTCATTTGTGTGCATTTCCTGATAATGTTGTTGTCTATGAATGGTGGAAGCCAAATGCACATCTAAAAAGTGAAATGAACTGAAGCACATTCTCAAATGTTCAAATCAAGTGATGGGCTACATATTCATTAATCTTGGCAACTTCAAGAGGTCTAACTGAATTCTTCATACATCTTCTAAATGTACTCAGGACTAGACCTTAAGGGAGAGGCTGTTTACATTATGTTATATAAAGTGCATAAAGGAAGACTCGTTAGACTGTGTAGACAGTGGAAGCAAGTGCTGTTTTGCTTCATGTTTAATACAAACACCGACCTTGCAAAATAATACACAATTGATAAGGTGACAGGTAACTGCTTCCTTGGAAGGGTGGGGACTTTACCTTTGAAGTTATGAATAATTTACAGGTAAGCAGCTAGTCACCGCTTATTATCAACTCGAGTTACATATAGAGGGATGAGAATATGTAATTAACACTATCAGTGTCAGCTTACAAGTAAGCATTTCAATACATGACCTGCTGCTCCTGCCTGATGATTTGTAAGCCGAGTGTTTGTTTTCAATTGGTGCAGCAACCCCAGTCACCAAACTAGTATTCACTTTACCCAGGCACGACATCTCTTTCCACATCTAGTGTCGTGTTAAGGAGCGCATCAGAGTTTACATTAATGTGTCTTATTTTTTGTATACGAAGTTGTTTTGTCAATAGTATGTTCAAATCATCACATTCTTCGTTAAGTGGTAACCTCAAGAAGACATATTTCAATGTTTGGTTTGAATCAATAACCTGTTATCCACGTGCTTACTTCTGCTCAATTACAAACTCACTTGTTCTCGTTTGTTTTGTGGTCCATAAAAGTACTTTGCAAAGTCCTCTGTGTGCTTCCAATTTGTCACTAGGGAGCTAGGCTGAACTCGCCAACGTTCACATATGTTTTCTATCTCTCAAATTAATACTTAGGATTTAGAGCCAATAAAGCTGTAAATAAGTTATTAACAATAACTATTACTGTACTCTTGTATTCTTTTATTATTTTCGGAGTCTTGTATAGAGCGATCAGCAGGCAAACGAGTAACACTGCTCGTTACAAAGAAACCATTTATACTGCATAAGAAGAAATTTTCATGCATCAAGTGTATGTAAACAATTTCTTAGAATGTTTAAAAAAACATATTCACACTGCACAACAGCAGTTAAAGATTCAATAAAAGTCTAACAGGACCATACTCCAACCTTGCTCCCCCTCTCTACTGTTTCCTCTGCAGGTCTTCCGACTCTGCTGTGCGCTCCCCTGCTACCCACCTGTTTGTTTGTTGTGTAAGTACTGTGCTTGCATTGTATTCTGCTTGCATTGTATTATGCCCACATTGTATAGAAAACCGTTTTTCTTTCTTTAGTAGCCTAGTTCCGTTGTTTCGCTAATTTTTGCTGTTGTTATATATTTGTCCCTGGCCACATTGTATGTGTTTCACAGTCTTTTGATCAAACCTTCATTTTCCTTGCTGTTGTTCCCCGCCGCTCGCTCTTTCCTGCCTGTTTTCATTGCTCCCACCTCCCTGCGTTCCACCCTCCTCCCAGGACCCACTTAATAGAGGCCACAGCGTGGCTGCACAGCGAATCCGCTTGGAGAGTGCAGAGCTGACGAGCCAAAGGCAGCCAGTCTGCATCCATCCAAGCTTGGACTACGCCCAACATCAGGAAATCTGGCTCTGCCACCAACCACAGATACTCCGCTGCCGAGCTCCAAGCCCTGAACCCCAGTCTATATGACAACAACTGCTGCCTCAACTCTCCGTGATCTGCGGTTGGAACTTTCACCTGCAGGCACAGCCTCTTCTCATGCAACAATGGAGCACCCACAGGCAAGATGACCCCACCACGCCTACCACGCCGACCATGACTGCCCCTGAGCCACTCCACTGCCTCATGTACAATGTATGATTACTCTGCAAGCACTTCATGGAGCTCTGGGACACCATCACCTCCCTCACCCCCAACATCATCTTGATCATGGAGACCTAGCTCAACCCTGCGTCTGCCTTTGACATTACTGCAGCCACCTCCGATGTCTACAAGATAGTACACCAAGACCACACCAACAAGCATTGAGGTGGAATCGCCATCATCCAAAAAAAATGTTTCCGCTGCACTACCACCGCAGACAACACCACTCCGATCATGGAGCGCCTCAGCATCCAACTCCACTCCGATGGCGGAACCACCAACAGACCTCCAGGACCACGTCCCAGCTACTGCAACTCCATCCCCCATGTCATCACCCCACTCTCCATCTACTTCAAACACTATATCTTCCTCGGAGACCTCAATTTCCACCTCGACGACCTCAACGACATCAACATCGCTAACCTCAAAAGCATGAACAACGTGGGTCTCATCCAACTCATCACCAACTCCACTCACAACACTGGACACACATTGGACCCCATCTTAATGGCCATTGACAGAGTTAAGTACCGTCATGTCACCGAGCTCACCTGGGCCGACCCTGCCATCATCCATTTCACCATCTCTGGACGCCCCCAGCACCGCCACCAAGCCACCCAACACATCTCACAGCAGCTGGAGCAAAGTGATGGAAAGCCAGTGGACAGATGCCCTCAACACCTCCCACCCAACACTGCAACCAACCTAGAACAGGTGGCAAAGAACTTCTCTAGTTGGATCACCAACTGCGCTGATAGGGTCCCCACCGTCAAGCCCTATAAACCCAAGAGATCCACCACACATGCCAGCTGGCACAACACAGAACTGAAAACCTCCAAGCTCAACTGCAAATGACTAGAAAGAAGAGGCACACCAGCAGGGATCCCACAGACCGAGTCACCTTCAAGACAGCCCTCAACCAATACCACCTACTCTTGAAAGACACAAAAAAAGCACCCTATCCAACCGCATCGAAGCCAGCTTCACCCACAGGAAAGAACCCCTCTGCCACCGAAAACACCATCATGCCTTCCCAGGAAGTTTGTGACACCCTGGCTGACTTCTTCCATGATAAGATCTCCTGGCATCTACAAAAACGTTTACCTCCAACCTACTGACCTCCTCACCTTCGTTGTTCCTTCAGTCACGAACACCGACCATCTACTCACAGACTGGGACCAACTCACCACAAAGAACACCACAGTCATTATGAACTCCGTCCACTGTTGAACTCCCACATGTTTATGAATGAATGAAATATGACTTGTAGAGTGCACGGCTGCTCCATGGAGTTTCCCGGCCCTGTGCTTTTCGGTCATCTACAGAGAGCAGTCAGATCATCTGCTCTTGTTGGAAGAAACTTTTCTTGAACAGTGAGGTAACATCTAATGAGCGTAGCTCAAGAAGGAGGTTGTTCCATGCCACTGGTGCAAGATAGGAGAAGGTCCGTCCACCCGTTCTCATGTGACAAATCTTAGGAATCCTTGCAAGAAGACTGTTTGCTGGATGCAGGTTCCTAGAGGGGGCATAGAAACTGATTTTGGCCCCAAGATAACCTGCAACTGTATGATGCAGTGCTTTAGGGACCAAAACTAATGTTTTGAAGAGAATTCTCTTCTTTATTGGAAGCCAATGAAGGGCCACTGGTGCAGGAACACGTGTTCTTGGAGGCAGGCTACGGAGAATGCGGGCTGCCAAATTCTGAATCAGCTAAAGTTTGTTGAGCAGGTAGTCCAGGAGTTCCAGATACAGGGCATTTCTTTAATCCATCTTGGGAGTTATGAGTGCCTGGAATTCTGCCTTTTTGCAGAGAAAGAAAGGAAATGTAGAATTGTTTTAGTATCCACAGAAGCCCAAAACATGTCCCAACCATTAACTTGATTTGTGGTTGAAAAGAGAGGGAGTTGTCTAATTTAAAGCCCAAGTTCTTAACTATTCCCCTCTGAGGCCCTGGGTTGGGGTGTCTTTAGACCACAAGGTCTGCCATGTATTTGGGGCATTGGAACTGAAGAATAGTATTTCAGTCTTGGCTGCATTACATTTTAGTTGATGGATGGTCATCTAGTGAAAAACATATGAAAGACAGGATTTACTGGACTCTCCCGGTATCTCCTCTCCGCTTCCACATGTTACCAGCAGCTGAGTGTCATTGGCATATGTAATAACATTTGCCCCCAAAGCCAGCTTGGCTAAAGGAGTGAGGCACACATTAGACAATGTGGGGTTCAAGGTAGAGCCCACAGGCACTCCCACTGTCAGCTTGCATGCTCTTGAGGAAAAAGGAGAGATTTCTGTCCTCTATCCTTCAAAAAGGAGGCTTGCCAGTTCAAGGCCAGTCCACTTATCCCGATAAAGTGGAGGTGTGCTAGAAGCCTGGAGTCAGGGACCGTATCGAAGGCCACTGACAGATCTAACATAATCATAACAGACTTCCCCCAGCATCCAAGGTGCGTCTGAAATTTTTGGTGACTTCCCTCAGCGCTGTCTCCGTATTGAAGTTTGGTCTAAACCAGACTGGCTAGGATGGAGCTGATCATTAATTTCAAGATACTGAGAGAGCTGCTGATTTACACATTTTTCCAGTACTTTAGACAGGGCTAGCAGTAAGGATATTGGCCTATAATTTGATTGCTCACTAGGGTCTGCCGAGAGTTTTTTTTAACAGGGGCAGAATTTTTGCCTGCTTCCATGACACAGGGACTATTGCTGTAGACAACGAAGCATTGAGCACCCTGTTTACCAATGTGTTAATTGTGGTTGCCCCCAGTGCTAGCAGGTTTGGAGAACAAGGATCTGATGGAGATCCTGATTTAAGGCCTCTTAAAGCTGCCAGTGATCCCTCCCGGGGAATTAGCTGGAAGTTTGCAAGTGTATCCATAGTGATAGTAGCCATGTTGGGGCATACTATATCCACCAGAGTCTCCTCCAACTGAGTGTCTGATAAAAGGCTAGCTTGAATGGTTGTGATCTTATTTTGAAAATATAATACCAGCTGGTTACACTATTCTGCTGTAGGTTGATGGACTCTGGCGCAAGCCTCCGGGGACATAAAGTTTTTAACAACACTGAAAATTTTCCTGGATTTAATGCCTGCCTCCTCTATCCTCTCCTCAAAATGTACTTTTTGGCTATTCTTACTTCTGCGCAGTAATGTTTTAGAGCTGCCTTATAAATGACTTTATCAACCTAAAAATACCTCCTTTATCCTCCAGACTCCAACCTTCAAGGTGGTTTCTCTTCATTAAACTGTTTGTGGTAAGTCCATGTACTACCGCTCTTGTTCTCATAGTTCAATTTTATCACTGGAGACGTCTTGGACATTGTTGCACGGTGAGTTTGCTCCCCAACCATGGAGGTCACTACTCATATTAGTCATGATTAGATTCAATCCTCCATTGACCCCAATTCTTTATCCCACAGCCTTGAATTCATATCTACCTTCTAACGCTCACCTCGTCGTGGTAGTTGTTAGCTTTAATTGGAATTGGTGAGTCTGTCAAGTCATATGGCCAGCTTATTCAATAACCAGATACCCCAGTGGTGGAGCACATTTGACCCATATATGATTCACTTTCCCCCCCAGGCTGTCTTTATTTGTTATCTACTCGTCCTGATGAAGACCCGCCGTGACGGTCACCTATTTGTGCACACTACAGGGTCGAAAAGTTGACGATCATTCTAGTCTATGTCCACCAGGTCTATCGGCCCCAAGAATTAGAAAGCTTGTTTAAGGGTTACCAGAGACCATGTGTTAAAAAATTGAAAAGGACAGGCATCATTTCAGTTGTTTTGTATATTGTGTACATACTTGTATGTCTCTTATCACATGTGTATAATTTCACTTAGTCACGTATATCACCATGTTGCACTTTATTCACCTTTTGTTCATGTTATTGATGCAAAACACACAAGATGATGGACGGAATGCTGCACATTGGCAAACATTCACCCCCAGTCACAGATCTGGGTTTAATCCATCGTTATTTTGCTTCACCACGCCACCCCAGTTCAGAAATAGCCATATGCAAATCAGTCTTGACCCTGTGCCTCATGGGAACAGTCCAGACCGAACTGCCAAGCCATGTCTTCCCTGGACCGGAATCAAGCATCCTAGGACCGGTTTCAGGCTATCAGCCTTCATCAGCCAGGATAGCTTGACTCCAGTGGCGTAGTGAGCACGGGACCCACGTCTGGGCATACCCTTCCCACATAGGGCGAAATGCAAAACACACAAGATGATGGACGGTCCCAGGATGCTTGTTTCCGGTCCAGGGAAGACATGGCTTGGCAGTTCGGGCTGGACTGTTCCCATGAGGCACAGGGTCAGACTGATTTGCATATGGCCATGTCTGAACTGGGGTGGTGGAGTGAGCTAAAGAATGATGATGGATTAAACCCAGATCAGTTGACTGGGGGTGAGTGTTTGATTAGCTCAAACGCTCCGTCCATCATCCCCTTTGGTATCGCTTTGTTCGCCCTAAGTTGGCAGGGTATGCCCAGACGTGGGTCCCTTGCTCACTTTGCCACTGGATTCAAGCTAGCCTGGCTGATGACGGCTGAATAGCCAGAAACCGGTCCCAGGATGCTTGTTTCCGGTCCAGGGAAGACATGGCTTGGCAGTTCGGGCTGGACTGTTCCCATGAGGCACAGGGTCAGACTGATTTGCATATGGCCATGTCTGAACTGGGGTGGTGGAGTGAGCTAAAGAATGATGATGGATTAAACCCAGATCAGTTGACTGGGGGTGAGTGTTTGATTAGCTCAAAGGCTCCGTCCATCATCCCCTTTGGTATCGCTTTGTTCATGTTATTGATGTCATTTGATGATTATTGAATATGACAGCCGTACATGATTCTAAGAGTAAATAACTACTTTATATATGAAAAATTATTTTCTTTTTTGTGTGTTCCATCCTAAAGTCTATAATGAAAGGTACTAGACTCATTCTTGAATGATTAGTACTACATATATTTAAAGCAAGTCTACCCGACAGACCATTTGCAGTTTTTTTTATGCATGCCCAGGTTCTGAGGGACACAGTGTTATTCCATTGACTCCATTAGTTTATAAATGACTTTGTCATTAGCATTATAGTTTTTCTGCCATTGTCTCTCTAAAATTTGCAGTGTTTCTTCTGATTCCTGAGACTTTAAACCAGGGGCCAGATTGCTTGTTTCTGCAGGATGTATGTGAAGAGGCTTTTGTAAGCTTATTGGATGTGCTATGAATCCAGCTGTCAAGCTGGCTGGCATCTTCTTCCACTCAGTCAGAGAGAGCAGGGGCGCTCTCTTCCAAAGAGCAAATAAACTCCAGCGGTTGGATTTAATGAAATGCTCTTGAAACCGATGAAAATTTACCTGTCTTGGGTTGCGATTTCCCTAATATCAGCCTGCTAAACTTGATCAGACAGTCATCTGTCCAAACTAGCAGCGTAGACTCTTCTAAGTGCAGCCCGATGTTGGAAAAGATTTGGTCCAGCACATGACCTGCTTGACGTGTAGGGCTGAAAACATGTTGGGTAAGCTGTAAGATGACATAGTATCTAACAGTGCAGCCATCTCACTGTCTACTACATGCAGGTATGTATGTCTACTATATGAAGGTTAAGATCCCCCAATACTATAAAGTGTGCATATTGTAGGGCCCCCTGAGCAAGGGCATTGTCCAAAGATTTAAGGAAGGGTCCTGCATGTCCTGGGGGTTTGTAAATTAATACCCTGACTACCGATTGGTGAGGAGACAGGGAGAGGCGGAAACTCAACCCTTCCACACCTTTAAGTTCATCAATATGGATAGGCAAACAATCGTAATCTTCCTTATATACCATAGCTACTCCACCCCCTCTTCCCCCAAGATGGTCCTTCTTATAGATTTTATAATCCTTAGGAATGGCTGTGGCTACAGTAGGATTGGATGACTCAGATTGCCATGTTTCGGTCATATACAATATATCTGACTTTTCTTCACTCAGGAAGTTGAAGATGTTTGCATCATGTTTTGGTAATGAATGAACATTAATCAAAGTTGCAGAGAACTCCATATTGCTTTTCCCTAATTTCAGAGGTGGCGGTAGTTACAATAGCCTCTAATGGAGGGATTAATTGCCATCACATTGAGGGCAGGAATAGCCATACTTTAATAGAAGTGGAGGACAATGAGGCGTGCAGTTTAGCATAGGGGCTAGGCTGAGCATCACGTCCCTATTGTAGCAAATGCATGACATACCTCCTGGGGGGCCACAGGCAGAGTGGCTGGCACTGGCCGCTTCCAGGATGCTGACAGGCACAGATGGGCTTGCCTTTTGTGTGCCAGTGGCACCCCCACGCAGCATCTCTCCTTAAATGCAAGTGGCCAAAAAAAAGCTAGAGTGCACACTGCCAAAAATGGCGTCTCTAGCTGTCCCAAAGTGGGAAAAATGGCCAACTTATATGAAAAAAGATTTTAGCTGCTCCCAACCTACCAGTTAATGTGCAAAATTCGCAGATTCACTTACTACAAGTAACACAGAAAATTATTGTGAAAACGGGGTTAAAAAACAAGTATAATAAATCTTGTGCAAATTAGAGAAACCTTAATGAAACCTTAATGTTTAACCTCAGAAACAAGATCAGCAGCAATCTCACCTCCATTCTCAACGCATCCATCACCACAGCTGCCTTCCTTGAAGAATGGAAGCATGCTGAAGGAAAAAAAACCTTTTCAAGAAACCATCTGCCGACCCCAACTTACTCAAGAACTACTGCCCCATCTCTCTGCTCCCTTTTCCCTCCAAAGCCATAAACCACCAACTCACTGAACACCTGGAGAACCACAACCTACTGGACACCTCCCAATCCGGTTTCCGCACTAACCACGGCTCCGAAACCCCCCTAATCTCCGCCACTGGCGACATCAGAACCCTCCCCACCTGGGGAGAAACTGCAGCCCTGATCCTGCTCGAACCCTCAGAGGCATTCGACACCGTATCCCACCACACCCTAATCAAGAGGCTTCATTACGTTGGTATCCAAGGTGACACCCTCAAATGGATTGCTTCCTTCCTCACCGGAAGAACACAGAGTATCCGCCTACCTCCTTTCACCTTGAAACCCAAGAGCATCTTCTGCGGCGCCCTCAAGGCTCATACCTGTGCCCCACTCTATTCAACACCTACATGACCCCCCAGGCCAACATCATCAGAAAATCAATCAATCAGTGATCTTATAAAGCGTGACTATAAGCCTGTGAGGGTCTCAATGTGCTCAGTGGGGGGTTGGGGGTCTGCGGTTCAGTTGAAAAAGCCAGGTCTTGAAATCCTTCCTCAATTGTGGCAGCAATGGTGATTTCCTGAGGTTAAGAGGCAGGGATTTTATACGTTTTCGCAGTGAGGTAGTAGAAGGGTCTGCCTCCAGCCGTGGTCTTGCGGATCCATGGGATGGCGGCCAGGGCTTGTTGGGGGGAGCGAAAATGTCTGGTGGGAGTGTAGAAGGACCCATGGACTGAACATCATATCCTATGCAGATGAGACCCAGCTCATACTCTTACTATCAGAAGACCCTTCCACCACAAGAGCCAATGTTCACAGATGCATGACGAGCATTGCTGTTTGGATGAGAAACAACTGCCTGAAACTCAACACTGACAAAACAGAGGTACTGATTTTCAGGAGCAACACCTCCCCATGGAACTACGCCTGGTGGCCCTCTGAACTAGGACCCTCACCCACATTGACGGACCATGCCTGCAACCTTGGCATTATCCTTTCAGCAAAATTACCATGAAAAGCCAGATCAACACAGTGTCATCCGCCTATTCCTCACTCTTTGCATGCTAAGGAAAATCTTCAAATTGCTCACTGTCAACACCAGACAAACCGTCACCCAAGCCCTAGTCACAAGCCGACTAGACTACGGCAAAGCACTCTATCTCAGCATCACCAATCACCTTCTGAAGAGATTTCAGACCATTCAGAACGCAGCTGCCAGACATATCCTCAACCACCCCAAACAGATCCACATCACTCCACACTTCAAGAAGCTTCACTGACTACCCATCCAAAAGAGAAGCCAATTCAAGATGCTGATCCACGCCTACAAAACCCTCCAAAATCAAGGACCAGCATACATCAACTGACACATGAACTTCTACCAACCCTCCAAACACTTGTGCTCCACCTCCCTCTCCCTCGCTCACACACCCTGCATCTGCCAAAGCAACAGTGAAGGACGCTCCTTCTCCTACCTTGCTGCCAAGACCTGGGACAGCCTCCCCCTTCACGTCCAAACATCTCCCTCTCTTTCAGAGTTCAGGAAGGCAATCTAAACCTGGCTGTTCAACTGAACCACCCACAGCAGCAGCCCAGCAGCTGGTAACCTTCGGAGGTGATTAGCAACACTTTTCAAATCCATTTTGATAGATTGTTTGATACAATTTGTTATAACATTACAAGTCCAGATTTTTTATTACGTGCATAAGTGTAACATTGCCCTTTAAAGATGACTGCCAGAGCTCTCACTAGTATTTGCATGGAGTTGAGGTGGAGTGAAACCTACCCCATTGGCACTGCAATCTAGACTGCCGCCATTAAGTCAATCTGTAATATGGCCACGGCCATGTGGCTAATGCAGTGGTATATGATGGGGTGGCCGTTGCTTTTGGTGTGTGTCCATCTCCTTATGGTCCAGATGATGGTGAGAGGCCTGTCTAAGATGCCTCCAATGTGACCTCCTTAATGCTGGCCCATGCCCCTCTATGGCTCCAGGAGGCCTTCCTTTCCAAATATAGTACTGTAACCAAGATTAGTTACAAGTTCGTGGGTGACAGCCTGATGTATGGGCATCCTGACTGCAGCCACATCTAGATGACTAAGGTGGCCACAGCTGTTCAGCTATTGTGAGGATTAAAAGCAGGTGGGGCTAGTATGTGTCTATGCATTCTATGGTGACTGCCTAATTGACAAGGATTATCTGTTGAAGCCTGGTGGGTTGCTCTGTCATGTGGCATCCATCCAGATGCTACTGACCATTCAATTGCATAGCCATCCTGGCAGGATGATTCCCTGAGTATGCCTGTGATGTCCTGTGGGTAATGGGTGATGTAGCTAGCAGCATATACAGGATGGAGGTATGGGGTTGGGAGCCTTATCCACCTAAGATGTACAGATTAGGATAAAGCTCTCCTGAAGCTTCAACCCATCTGTCATCTCCAAAAATAAAACTGTGTCCCCTACAGGATTACCCCTAGGGCTGAAAATAGTATTTTCTATGACAAAATAGCACAATCAAATCAAATACAGCACATTAACAGATAACAGATATAATTGTGTACACCCAATGCACTGCACACCAGCCTACACAGCAGCTGAGCCTGGAGCGTCAGTATACAATGATATTATCACTCCAGTCCAACAGGATACCTTCCAGCATTGCTGGTTACTACAGAGCCTCAGAACCAAATAGTTTGCAAGGGGTTTCTGCCTCAAATCACTTAACTCTTCCTAAATAATTATCCCACGGTAAGACACAAGAGAGAATCACATGCACAAAATGGTAACAAAACCAAATGGTTGACTATGCGTTGCTGCTCCACCAGCACACCGACTCCTCAAACATTCTTATTTCTCAGAACAGAACATTTACTTTAAATCATGCCACACCAAATGAAAATGTGCAGAAAACAAAATGACACAAAAATATAGAGAAGCAATTCCTATGCCTTTTTGAATTTGAGTTTTGGTAGCCATACTTTACCCTTTAGAGTTCTATGAATGTCCCACTTAGGGTATGTTTTCAGCGACATGCTACTCACAGTGTTGTGGGAGTATTTAGGCCTTTACAGGATCGATTGTCTAATGTGCTACTATGCTGAACCCCACAAAAAATCTCTTTGAGTACAAGAGATTACCTCCTGGTTGGAGGAAAGAATACCCTATGATGACACTATCAACTATGAGTAGGTCAGTGGCAAAGCATATACCACAAACCGAAAGTAGTTGTTGAGGGTCCCACAGACTTTTTTCAAAGGGATCCTCTCGAATACAGTTCCTACTCACATTTAATTTTTTCTGACACATGCTTGGGAGCCGAGTGGGACCTCTTGACTCTTAGCTCCTCGTTCCCTTGATATTTAAGGATCTACAGCAGCACACAGCTGTGGGAATTTTTCGAACACTTCATGAACGTCGAATGTCTCGCATCACGAAGGAAAAAGAACAATACTCCCTACATAGATTCTAGTTACGTTTCCATATGCCTACATGGTCATACATCAGATATCCCCCTTCTAAAGAAGAAAAAGACTCAGTGGCTTATTTACAAGCCCCTTGCGCCATTTTTGCGTCATTTTTAACATGGGAAAAATGACGTACGAGGGGCACAAGGGGCTTGTAATTCTGCCCCTCATAGTGCAAACACAATGGCGGAAAACCTTGGCCTCATCTATACAGACGAAGAAATTGACTCATTCCTATCAGGCCCCTCTCTATTAACAGACCTGAATCTACCACAGACCCTGGCCCAAACGGAAGACTGGGATTCGCTCACAGAGTTGAAAAAAGAATTAGTAAAAAAAGCCATCCATGGTGTAATGATGACGGAATATCTGCGTGCCAATGGCGCACCTAGAGACTATGGGTAAACAATGCCCCACACATCATCCTGAAGGACTTAATATTTAGGAAAGACTGGGCCTCCATCTCCTGGTGTTGCACTAGTGATTGGTTAGTATTGATAACTAAAACAGCGACAAGACTATCAGAAGCCCTGACTATCAAGATACAGATCAGTGAAACTAAATTAAAATCGATGGTACACATTTCTATATTTAAGAAAAAATTAGACGACATAAACAAAGACATGTCAGAGCTTAAAGACTACCTAACACAAAGCAAAATACAGAAATTAGGAAAAGACCTCAAGAAGTTTTCCCAAGAGACAGTTTACCCATATACAAGAGAGAACTACTCCCCTCTCCAAGATGGAGAACGAGAATCAACTGATTATGACTCGTCAGGAGGTAGCTCGGTGTACTTTTACGGATGGAGTAGCAACGAAGACACTAGAGGGTGACGGAGAACCAGAGGTAAGAACAGAGGAAGAGGTAGAGAATGGCAACTGTTAGAACTGGGGGTCTCTAGTTGGCAATGGTTTGCACCTTTGTCCAAATAGGGACCCTTGCTTCTAGTCAGGGAAAGGGGATACACTCCTAAAATAACCCCTGCTCACCCCCTGGTAGCTTGGCACGAGCAGACAGGCTTATCTCAGAGGCAGTGTGTAAAGCATTTGTGAACACATACAGTAATACAGTGAAAACACTACAAATGGACACCACACCAGTTTAGAAAAATAGATAATCTTTATCTAATCATAAACAAGACCAATACGACAAAAATCCACAGTACAGTTATCAAGGTATCTTCAAGAATAGGTTATTCACTTAAATCAAGTTTCTAGCAACAAATAACTCCACCTGGAGTTATTATGACGTCGTGACAGATGAAAATCCCAAAGTACGTCGCCGACCGCGAGGTTCGCGGCGTCTGGCCCACAAAGAACAGTACCTTGGAAGAGCGATGAAAACAAAGACGGTTCACGGTGTCGGGGAGGTGCGGCTTTGTTGGCGCTGCGCGGTGTCGGTTCCTTACGACCCCTGGGGAGGTGTAGACTCGGTTCCTTACTGCAGCGCAGGGGAGGTGAGACGACGGTTCCTTACTGCGTCGGGAGGTGACGTCACGATGGCGCCGAATCCACGGTTCTTTACGATGTCGCGATGTCGATGGGTTCGGGGTCACCCACGTCGAGGATCGGCTCCGTGCTGATGAGATCGGCTTCGGAGTCGATGCGGCACAGCAGCAGGCGTCAGGCCTAAGTCGCAAGACGGAGCAGCACTCACGGCTTTGGGCAGGTTACGGCGTCGCTCGCTGGCGTCGATGTGGCACGGCAGCTGGCGTTTTGGCCTACGTCACAAGACGGAGCAGCGCTCATGGCTTCGGTGCAGGTTACGGCGTCGCTCGCTGGTGTCGGTGTTGCAATTTCCTTCTGTAGCAGCTAAAACAGCAGTTCTAGATGCAGTCAGACAGAAGGGGTGAAATCTTGGTGTCCCTGTGACTTCAGACAGGAGGCGAGCTCAGTTCAAGCCCTTGGAGATCTTCCTCAAGATGACAAAGCAAACAGCAAAGTCTTTTCTCCTCTCCTTGGCAGAATGTAACCACTGCAGGCCAACCCCAGACAGCAAACAGCACAGGGGAAGTACTCCTCCTTCAGCTTCTCCGGTTCTTCTCCTTGGCAAAGGTTTCTTGATTTCCCTGAAGTGATCTAAAGTCTTGGGGTCTGGGCCCCAATATTTATACTCAAAAAGTCTTTGTTCTCTGGAGGCAGAGAGTGTCTGTGCCTGACCAAAACCAGTTCTGTGCAGCTTCTTGGCAGGAGATGGAGACAGCATTGTTGAAAGCAGACCTGGCCCAGGTAGCTGAAAGGAAATCTCCTCCCCATACTCTCTATTCTATGAGGGCTCAGGGGAGTAAAAGGAAATCCCCGCCCCCTACTCTCTATTCAGCCAAGGTCCTATTCAGCCCAGCCCTGACTCATCAGACTGCTGGAGCCCAAGCCCTCCTGACACTCACAAACCAGACATGCAATACACAACCTAGCAGAGGCAGGCTGGATGGTTAGGCAAGAAAATACCTACTTTCTAAAAGTGGTATTTTCAAACACAGAATGTAAAAATCACCCACACTAAAAGATGTATTTTAACATTCTGAGTTCAGGCATACTAAATTCGTTTTTCTACCATGTTCCCTGAGTCAGTTAGGATTATAAGATGTTATAATCAAACTGCCCATTCTGGCCTATGGGAACAGATAGCCTTGCAATAGTGAAAAACGAAATTGGCTGTAATTCACTATTAGGACATGCCACCCACATCAGGGCTGTCCTACCTTTTACATACAATGCACCCTGCCCTATGGCCTACCTTAGGGGTGACTAACATGTAGAAAAGGGAAGGTTTGGGGACTGGCAAGTGGGTGCACTTGCCAAATCGACATGGCAGTCCCAGACTGCACACAGGCTCTGCAATGGCAGGCCTGAGCCACATTTTACAAGCTGCTTCTGTGGGTGGCACAATCAGTGCTGCAAGCCCACCAGCAGCATTTGATCTACAGGCCCTGGGCACACATGGTGCACTGTACTAGGGTCTGACAAGTAAATCAAATAAGCCAATCATGGAGTCACTAATCCATTACAACAATTTACAGGGAGAGCATATGCACTTTAGCACTGATCAGCAGTGGTGAAGTGCCCAGAGTCATAAAACCAACAAAAACAGGTCAGAAACAATCCAGGAGGAAGGCAAAAAGTTCAGGGATGACCCTGCAAAAAGGGCCAAGTCCCACAGCAACCATTTTGGCAACAACCGTACTTTGACTAACCACCATCATTCTTTCAACCCTATCCCCCACATTTAGGAGGTTGGCATAACCCCTATATGGGAGGAAGACCTCCATATTTTCAATCAACATCGAGACCTTTTTTAGGAAGGGGCTTCCAACAACAGAGAGGCAAGAAATAGGAGGTCAGATGGGAAGAGGACAACACCGGAGTATGGACCCGAAGCAAAACCAAAGAGCATATCCCAGGAACAAGCAGCAACAATCGCTAATTTACAACATGACCAACATACCCCTAAGTGAGGACCAAACTGCAGTCCTAAATAAAGGACTGGGATCTGTCCCTACCCCTACTTTTGACAGGTTCCGTTTGCACAGAGAAATATAGGAGTTCTGCAGGAAATTAAGATGTAAAGCATTTTTTCACAACAAAGAGAAGACAACTGAAGAAGGAGATACCAATCTCAGACCAAAGTCAACCTTCAGTCCACCTACCGCAATGATACCTATCGAGATCCATACTTTTAAACAAGAAATGTTCAAAGAAGTCGGAAGTCTGGAGGTACCCAAAGCTTTCAACAACTTTTCGACCAAAGAAAGAATGGCTCTACGCACAATAACTGATAATCCAGACCTAATCGTAAAACCAGCTGATAAAGGGGGTGGATTAGTACTACTAACCAAAAATGACTATGAAAATCAATGTTCTGCCCTTTTGGACAACACCAGATACTATCAGATCATCACAGAGGACCCCACAAATAGACTTAAAAGAACAATAAGAAACATGGTGGAGGAAGCTGAAACACTCAATTGGATCTCCAAGAAGGAAGCAGACTTCCTATGTGCAGAGGCGCCCACAATGCCATATTTCTACTCCCCCCCCTAAAATACATAAGGGAAGAATACCACCACCAGGCCGTCCCATTGTATCAGGTATTGGTTCGGTACTGGAACCTCTGTCACAATTTGCAGATTTCTTCCTAAGACCCTTGGTACAAAAAGCATCTACTAACCTAAAAGACACCTGTGACACTTTGAGATTACCCTGAACTTCGACCCGAAGAACAATTTACTTATAAGTTTAGACATTGAAAGCTTATATACAAGCTTACCGCAGGATGCCAGCTTGGACGCTATTGAAAGGATAGTCTTCAGGACAGAATGGGAATACCAAACACCCCGAAACTTTATACTGGAATGTTGCAGACTAGCGCTGACAGAGAACCATTTCAAATATAATGATACACTGTACCTCCAGGTCCATCTATGGGCAGCATTTTTGCCCCCAGTTTGGCCTGGGCTATATGTCAGCAATTTCGAAGAAAAATATATCTTAGGCAGCGACAACCAATTTTCCACCAACGTAACATTGTGGAAACGGTTTATCGATGACATCTTGATTGTCCGGAATGGCACAGAGGACACAGCCCAACAATTCTTACTATGGATTAATACCCTTGACCAACATTTGAAGTTCACCAGTACCATAAGCAATACCAGCATGGCTTTCTTGGATATCACAATATACGTAGAAGATGACCACCTGTGTACGAAAACTTATCACAAACCAACAGATAAAAACAGCCTTCTACGCTGCGATAGTTTTCACCCATGCAGTTTAAGGGAGAACCTACCCTACGGCCAATACTTACGCCTCAGACGCAACTGCAGTGATACCAACGTCTTCAGAGAGCAGGCAAAAGCACTAACTGACAAACTTGAATCCAGGAATTATCCATCTCATATAGTCAACAAATCCTATAAATGAGCGAAAAACCAACACAGAGATGCACTACTCCAAGAAAAGCCAATAACAGAGAAGGAAGAAATACTCACATGTGTAACCACTTATAGTCCAGCATCCAATCAAGTGAAGAAATTGATTCACAAGAACTGGAACATTGTCAACACAGGCACCCTGAACTGGCAGAAACCACACTTCACATATAAAAGGAAGCGTAGTCTGAAATACGTACTGGTACACACTCGACCAAGACGGAGGGGCACAACAAGAGAGACCATTACTTCAATATGGGGCCTTCCAGCTGTAGTAGGGCATTATCCATGTGCTGATTGCTCTGTATGCCACCTAAAGAAGACCACAAAGACCATGGACTTGAAAGAAAATTCAGAAAGACCTTGAGAAAACATACCCTGTAACAGCTCACATGTTATTTCTATGATAACATGCCCATGTAAATTACGCTATATCGGAATGACCTGTAGAAAAGTAAAAACCCACATCTGTGAACACAGAAGCAATATCAGATGCAAGAAATTGACAACCATAATAAGTAATCGTTTTTTTACAATGAGCCACTGCGCAAACGATATGGAATGGGTAGTCCCTGAAAGCTTAGACTATGCTGGCACCAATGCAAGGAGGAACCTATTTCAAAAGGAACAAAGATGGATTTATCGTCTGGGGACATTTAACGACGGACTTAATGACCAGATCCCCTGGAACCGAGTAACCAGATAATAGATCAGCTTTATGGAAGAGCCGGGAGTTCACAAATTGTACTGAATTAATTAAACATCAAAGACCAGAGAGCGATCTCTACAAGAAGAAAAATAACCGGAGCAATGAGAATAATGACTACCAATTATAAAACCGAAGGGCAGTCTTTGCGAATAATAAAATGGTCATACACCATTCCGTAAATCTTGTATTAACATCAGCTGAAACATAGGGAAACCTTTACAGAAGGTCAAGATCATCAGACGGAGACCTACATGGAAGGATAAGACTACCAGCAGGTAGATAAAATAACACCTAAATGAGATCAATAAATTAACATCAATTAAGAGTAATAATATTAACCCATTGGTCTATAAACAAAAATATTGACTGAACTCATCCGACTGCACTGTACATCAGGACCTTAAGAATTACGACTATTACAATCTCGACATCGATTATACGCCTGAGCAACCGATACCAATTAAAAACAAGAACTCCCACTCGTTCCACAGGAGTGTCAATAGGGCACAAAGTTTGTTGGTATTAAACACGAAGAATCACAACACAAGACTGAAATTCCCCATGCAAATTTTTTTTTTTTGATTACTACATTACTTAAGGTGAAGTACTATCTCACCTCCCAATAACACATTAACATTTGTAAATAACTCTTTTGACAGAATTGCACCTATTTTATAATTTAATAAGGATAAAATATATGCTGACACAATGGATTTGAGTATCATGGATTATAACCTAGATTAAGAAGAAAGACCAATATCCTACTACAAGAGTATGTTTCTATGTCTATACGGCATTCCGAGACCAGCCTCTGCAACACTTCCGTTAAAAGGAGAGGCCGACGCCTGGGCGAGGTAACATTCAGGAAGGGAGGAACGATTGCAGAATGGAGGCACCGCATAACAAGTTAGTGGGACCATTCAAAGAGCAGACCCGGTTCCTTTACCGCTATAGGGTGCTGGGTTATATTGAGCGACCGTGCATTTCGCAATCGTCTCCATGAGGCAGTAACTATCTCTCTCCCAAGAAAGGCAACAGCCATGTCTTCCTCTATTCCTATGGGCCCCAAATAGGAATTACCGAAGGTAAATCATTAGAGAAAGGCTAAAGCGGTCAATTGCACTGCTCGCTTTATTACGTCTCACTGTATAAACAATAGTAAGTCCGCATTATCCAACATCCACGACCCGGTCATCTTTACCAGTGGGATTAACTGTAAATGTATAGACTAACCACATGTACACAATAGCTTGCCTCCATTAACCCATATAACTGAATATGCTGGAAAAACAGGTGTAGCCCCCTCTGAGGTGCAAAACTGCAGCAGAAGCAAAGAACTGCCCATTACACTCTCATAACTATTCTGATAATTTAGCACATTGAGTATTAGTATAATACCCCCATTTCTCAAAAATCATTGGTAAACTGAAAGTCTCAGACACAGTCAGCAAAATATATCAGAAAGTACTACACCATTCCATAGAATCAATCTGCAGTTTTCAAACAACTGTGCAGTCTACATTGATATCCAAAACATAATGTTGATAAAAGGTTTTTGATCAGTTATGTGCGAGTTACACTCCAACTTTGATTTCAACCTAGTAGATCTGGCATGTTTTGCATTAGCCTGCACAATGACAGTGTCCTTTTGTATATGTATTGTGTCCATCTTAGATCACCGAGTTTTCACATTTGCAGATATGTATGTATCTAAATGGTATTTCTATTGCACAAACCTAGCCAAACAAAGGTCAAAAGAGTGCTGTACATGATCAAAGACAAGCATAAAGTCAATGAGTGGTACAAGAGGTAACTGAGTTGAGGATTGTTAATGCATTGTGATGTAGTGTTCTTTAAAGAGGTAAGACTTCAACTCTTTCCTAATTGGAGCAACGTTGGGGTGGTCCTGATGGATATGGGGATGTTGTTCAAGATCCTGGGTGCATAAATGGAAATGGCCTACTGTCTCGGTTTTTTGTTTTATTTACACTTCTTAGTCCGCAGGTTGTTAAAGTGATGGGGGCATATTATCAAGGAATAGCGATATTTATCGCTAACCGCGCTTAGCGCGACTTTGGTTAACGCCGCCTATCGCTGGAAAATATCGCTAAGATAACACCCTATTAACAAGGTTTATCTCCATAGCGATAAAATTTCCAGCGATAGCGGCAAAATGTGAGAATATCGCTGGAAAAGCAGCGATATTCTCGCATTATCGCTAAGGAGGATTCAGCATTAGAATCCACCTCCTATACTTTAAACAGGTAAGTCATCCTCACTAGCAGGTGATAAAATCTAGCGATAAACGCGCTTAGCGCGATTATTTTATCGCTCGCCTGCCTTGCTAATAGGGGGTAGTGGGATTTGCGACTGTTTTCAGTCGCTTTTAGTAGGGAACGCCTTCCTTGCATGTCATTAGCGATAATTATCGCTGACATGCAAGGCGATGGAATACGCGGCCTCTAACGCCTGAAAGCTGTCGCTAACGCCTGTTAGCGACAGCTTGCCTCTAACGCCTGAAAGCTGTCGCTAACGCCTGTTAGCGACAGCTTGCTAATAGGGCGATAAAGCCCTTGATAATATGCCCCATGGTTATCAACTTATCTTCTTTGTTTTCCCCAGGATTATCTGTTTTGATTTAAATAGTTTGTTCCAGTGTCAGTGCACTCCAGATGATTTATCATTTCGCCAAGCATGTAACAGCTTTTAGTACTTTAGTTGAGGTACACATTTAGCTCCATTCAACTGTAGCTCTTAGTGTAGTTTTCAGGCCAACAGACAACCTTGCTTGACATTTCACGAAGGCTTGTTTTGCTTTAAATTTCTCCCACTCTGACACTTTTCAGGCTGTTCTCATGAACGCCAGTGATGCCCTTCAATAGTTCAGGCTCCAGACTAAAACAAACAGCATCTTGCACAGCCTGTAACTCAAAAATAAATAAAGCATTGAATGACAGTCAATAAAATACTGAAACGTGTATGTTTTGTACCTTTTTAAATGCAAATTTGCTTTGACGTTTAGCTATAATAATCATGTGGTCTACTGTGTGTGTTTTCCTAAAACCTCCCTGTGATCCGGAAAACAAATACATGCTCTGAGGATACAATCCGGCCTTCAATTTTTTTATTTCTCTGCCATGTATTTCCAATTCAGAAGCTTATCTACATCCAATAGATGGGCACATGCATCGACAATTGTAAAATCACAAAATGAGAAAAATTGTGTGGCCTGGAATCAGCCAGATCTGTTGGTCTGTCCATCTGGCTGTTGTTTTTAGAAAGGTGCAGCTTCTAAAAGTGTTTCTGTATAGTGGGCCAAAGATCTCTGCTAATACCGTGCTTGCTTTTCAGGCATGCTTAACAAAATGTTCTTACTGTTCCATGGGCCAGATGTATGACGGATTTTTGCATGCGCAAATGGGTTTTAGACCCGTTTGTGCATGCAAAAAACCTATGCCCATGTACTAACCCTATTTTGCGAGTCGCTTATTAAATAGCGACTCGCAAAATAGGGTTAGCGACTCGCTATTAGGAAGGGGCGTTCCAAGGGCGTCCCTTCCTAATAGCGAGTCTGTACCCTATGTAAGAATGTTTTGCGACCGCAATTGCGATCGCAAAACACTCGCTGTTTACCACCCTCTTCAAGAGGGTGGTAAACCATTTGCAAACGGGAAGGCGTCCCCAGGGGACTCCTTCCCCTTTATGAATAGATGCACAAACATTTTTTCAGAGCAGGCAGTGGTCCCAGGGACCACTACCTGCCCTTAAAAAATGAAACAAAAGACGTTTATATATTTTGTTTTTTAAATGCATCCCGTTTTCCTTTAAGGAAAACGGTCTGCATTTTAAAAAAAACTGCTTTATTTAAAAGCAGTCCCAGACAGGCCACCATCCCTGGGAGTGCCAGCCATTCCCAATTGCAACCGCCTCATGAATATGCATGAGGCATGCAATTTGCAACCCCATTGGGAATTGCAAACAGTGTCTCAGACACTGTTGTACATTGGCAAGTGCGACTCGCAAATTACGACTCGCAATTTGGCGCAATTTGCGAGTCACAATTGCCAATGGTCGTACATCTGGCCCCATGTTCATTGTCAGCCTGTTTACTTGCTGTACATGTGATAAATATCAAAATATGTTACTGAATGAACCCTTTAAGATCTCTCTGGCGGAGAAGGGAGACCTTTATGACTACATGAAATTCAAATCAAAGATAACCAAGCTAGGTCCTCTTCAAAAGCCCACTATCCTCACAGTTCTTTGTCAAGTCTGATCTAAAGGACATATTGCCTCAATCTTGTGTAAATCCAAAAACACTTCCATTACCCCCTTAGAGAGAACATGGTTTAAGGATTTCCAAAGTTTGGACTATCACCCCTGTTAGAAATTGGGTCTTTAGTTGGCAGCGGTATGCACCTTGTCCAAGTAGGGATCCCAATCCTAGTCAGGGTAAGCTAGATGCACACTAAAAGATAACCTGTGCTCACCCTCTGGTAGTGTGGTACAGAGCAGTCAGGTTTATCTAAAGAGGCAATGTGTAAAGTATTTGTGCAACACACACATTGCAACACAATCAAAACACCACAAAAAAACTCTACACAGGTTTAGAAAAATAGAAAATATTTATCTGAGTAAATCAAGACCAAAACACCAAAAATCCATTAAGTAGAATCAGAGTTATGAATTTTTAAAGAATAAACCAAAAATAGTATTTAGAAGTCAATAGCGCTAAAAGGTTACTTGAGGTTGCGCTAGACCGGGGTAAATTAAAAGATCAAGCTGACCATGAAGAAGGGCATGCCAGCTACAGTACTCAAACAGGTTCCGCTGACAAAGTACCTTAGATGGAGCAAAGCGTCGTCATTGAGAGTACTATGCGTCGGTTCAAATTCACACAGTCGGGACGCTGCGTCGAAGTCGAGCTTCACAGTTGGGACCTCAGATCGGCGCAGCGTCATCGTCAAACCTCGCAGTCGAGTCCTGCATTGTCATCGAGCCACGCAGGGATGTCTTCAGATCGGCACTGCATCAGAGTCGAAGGGCACTGCGTCTGTTCTAATTGTGCAGTGGTAATGACGTGTTGATTTTGTAGCAAAACAGCTGCAGAGCCCACTTCCAAGGCCCAGGACTGAGGGGTACCTTACGCAAGGGTAGGACTCACAGATGGCAGAGTCTAGAAGCATCAGCAGAGTTGCAAGAAGTCTTTTATGACCCTGAGTATTCAGAAAACAGGAGGCAGCACAGCCCTTTGAGTCACTCTGGGTTCAAGTGAGATGGGTCCAGTCCTTGTCCACAGCAGGGCAGAGATGAGCAGGCAGTGGGCAGCTCAGCACAGCAGTGAAGCAGTTCCTTAGAACAGTCAGTCAAGCAGAGTGGGTATCCTTGTAGCACAGCAGTCCTTACTCCTGGCAGAGTTCTTCACTGGTCCCATACTGAAGTGTTTTGGGTAGGCTCAGAGCCCCAGTACTTATGCAGAAATGTGCCTTTGACGTGGGGGTGTCTTCAAAGCAACTCCTTGAAGTGCACAGATCTGTTTCATCCCAGCCCTGTCTGCCATGCTATCAGTGTGGGGCAATCAGACCTTTTTTGTGGGACACAGGACACTACCTATTCAAATGTGGGTGTCAGCTCCCACTCCCCCTTCCTGCCCAGGAAGGCTGTCAGAATGCAGATAAATGCAGATGAGTCAGCTCTCACACCCATTCTTCCTGTGTTTGTGATCGTCTAGAGGAAATGCACAAAGTGTAACTGTCACCCAGCCCAGACGTGTATTGGAGACAGGCTGCAGACACATTTAGCTAAGTTGAGAACAGAGAAATGTCCACGTTCTAAAAGTGGCATTTCTAAAATAGTAATGTTAAATCCAACTTTACCACTAAAGAGGATGTATCATTACCATTCCAAAGATATGAAGCATGATTTAGCTACTCCTTTCTGATCAGGATTATAGCTTAAAAGTATTTCAATGAATTCCTAGCGCTAGCCTATGAGAAGAGTAGGCCTTACAGTAGTGAAAAACAAAATTAGCTGTTTGTCACCACCAAGACATGTAGAACTTAAAAGTACATGTCCTACCTTTTACCTACACAGCACCTTGCCCATAGGGCCACCTAGGGTCTACCTTAGGAGTGACTTATGTGTAATAAAAGGGGAGTTTATTGCTTGGCAAGTAGTTTTAAATGCAAAGTCGAAGTGTTAGTAAACTGCACACACAGGTCATCCAATGGCAGGCCTGAGAAAGGTTTGAAAGACTATTTGTGTGGGTGGCAGAATCAGTGCTGCCGGCCCACTAGTAGCATTTAGATTACAGGCCGTGCGTATATGGTATACCGCTTTACAAGGGACTTATAAGTACTTTAAATATGCCAATCAGGTATATACCAATGTCACCATGTTTAGGGGAGAAGCACATGCACCTTAGCACTAGTTAGCAGTGGTAAAGTACTCACAGTCCTAAGGCTAACAAAAAGATATAGCAAAAAGTGGAGGTAAGCAGGCAAAACATTGGGAGAAGACCACCCTAAGAATGACAGGTCTGACAACGCCCCTATGAAGGAGTCCTGGCCCAAAATCTGTGCCAATTTGGTACAAAATAAATGTATTCCAGCATTATCTCATACTAACGCATATCTCATACTAACTCATACTACTAGCGCATTTGTTATACTGGACACCAATGAAACCTTTTAGACTGGGCCTAATTGACTCAGAATTATGCCGGCCCTGTAAAGAATCCTGTGGCAACTCTGAACACATGTTCTTCACATGTAAAGGCTGACCCCATATTGGGAGAAGACAACCGAACAGCTCTGCAAGATATTTCTCAAAAACATTACTTTAGATGTTGTCTCTTTAATGTTCTGGTCTGTCTGCTTACCCTAATACACCAGATCTGCCAGATGTGGACCACTTACTAATCATTGCCCTTAAAGTCATCCTCCTTGACTAGAAATCTATGAATAATGCATTACTTGGTGGGCAAGGGCAATTTATCTTAGAAGCTCACACAAAGACCTATTGAAATCTCCAGAGATAACCATAACCTCAAAAAAATATGGACAACGCTGGACACCTTTATGGCAACCTGCCTATAGCCTTTGCTCCCTCTACATTTTGTTGGCTATCCCTAGATGTATCAGTCCTCATCACTGACCGTATGATTTCCTTTCCCCGTTAGCCACTGAACCTCTTTTCTCTCTCCTTCTCTCACTCTCAGCTTTATCCTGCTCATTATTTCTTTGTTTTTCAGTCTATGTTAATTCCCTTTGGTGATTGATGCTTGCTGATATAGCACACTTTTTCTGCATGTTAGAATTAATGATTTTATTTTATAAAAATATGATATTTCCTTTACTTATTATCGTCGTTTCTCTCAATGCTAATCTCATGTATCAACAAGCTTATTTTCTGTATTAGATTATCACATTATGATCTAACTTCTTATGAGTGTGTGCCTTACTGTTTTATTGGCAATATTTGGCCTATCCCACATATACTAGTTGGAAACGAGTATCTATACCTTTTGCAAGCAATATTGACTGTGTATTTTTATTCATTGATTTTTTATTTTTTTTAAAACAAATACAATGTTTTGAACTAAAAATAATGCCAATGAGTTTGCTAGGTAGAAGCCTGAGAAGAATGTTTTAAGTAGACACACTCAGAAATGGCCATTTCAGTGCTAATTAGCATACATTGTAGGGATGCCTGTATCCTAGGTATTTGAGCTGTTTCTGGCTCCAAGCACAGTACATGGGAACCCCTTTCAGGTGATTAATCAGAGACCTTACTGTTATACTTAATGACACACAAATCTAAATTTTACTTAATTCAGTCTGTATAGCAAGTCAGTTTATGAAGCTTTCATTAACACTTTCTTCTAACATGCTTTCGCCTGTATAAATATCCTCAATTGATCTCCCATGTCATCAAATTGATCACATCTTGCGCCTTTCACAGCCTGGGCATACATCTATCAGTGGGAGAAAAACTCTGCAACTCTGAAAAAGAAGAATTGGTCTAGAACAGTCTCCTAGTATATATCCATGTATGACACATGTGCAGAGAGAACTTCCAATAGCTGGATTTGTTTTTCCTTTCCAATGACAATAGAGCAGCTTGTCTTGCTTCATGGGGTCCTTGTCAATTAAAGCAGTGGGATCCATTCTATATCCATCTCTTTGCATGATTTCAAACAGTTCTTATGTTTGTCCATCACAAGATATGAATTTGTATCAGGCTACTCCTTGCATAAACATCATCTGTTTCCAGATGGGCTTAGAGTGCATGCTGTGCAAACAGAATAAACCTAAATGTAAAAATGTAGCCATTCATCATAAAATCTCCGAGGTGGGGGACGAACCAGAAGATGTACGAATGTATTGATGTCTGAAATGTCCATCTGGCTTAAATTTGCTCACTCATATTTGATCATACTCTGCTACAAAATAATTTTCAGATTTTTTTCCTCTTTTTAAACACTCTTTGCCTATCCATCACACATTCTTGTGATCAGTGCATTTTTTCTGACATCATTGTGGACTGAGAGGCATATTTATGTAGCTTTCACGCAGTGCAGTGCACCAAGCAGCCTTGCTGCGCTGCATTATATGGAAACTTCAGAAATGCTCTTTATTTAAAATAATACAACGCATTCCGTTCCTTTCCGTGCGCTAACGCCCTTTTGGCTGCCTAGCTTCAATGCAGGCAACTTTTCACCATGGTGCAAGGGGGCCTGCGTTGTAAGCAGAATTGTTTTTGTGCAGGAAAGTGCACCTTCCTGCACACAAGCAATGCTCTGAGGCGCTTTTCTCTTTCTATGTATGCAGCAGAATGAAAGAGAAAAAAACGAGGACAAAAAAATATATTTCTCCTCAATGCGCCTCACCTGGAAAAGGGTAGCATTTTGATTCATTCCCAGGTTTACCAGTCTTGGTAAATTTGGTAATGCACCAAAATCCATGGGTGGATACGTGGGAACGCCCACGCTTCACCCACGGAATGCCTCCCTGGGACAGAGTAATGCAACGCAGAAATTTGTGCTGTGTTGCGTTACTCTGGATTTATGAAGCTATGCAGGGCCATTCAAGGTGGCCTTGCGTGGCTTGATAAATCCAAATTAGGATTTGCATCGCAAGGGCGACACAAAACCTTCATAAATATGTTCCTAAGAATTTGGTTTCCTTTGGAGCTGCATGGTTGGACGAAATAATTACAAGAAACCTTAACCCGGTTTGAGAGTAAACTTTTTGCACGACTCTGTGATTTTGGTTTTTCACATGGTATATATTCATATTGTTTACATGGCTGTTTATCTCTTTCCCCTATGGGGCAGCCAGTTAATTCAGATGATAAAAAACGAACCTGATGAGGCCTGTCTATTATAATTTTTACAACAACACAACAAAAAACGATTTCGAGAGTTAAAATGAAGACTTCAAAAACAAAAATAAAATAGGTGCATTTAAAATCTTAATGCTGCTTTTCTAATGTACCCTTTTATTTTATTTTTTAGGTCGAGCCCTGAGCCAGCGTGCAAGAGCTGCTCTGGGGTTGATCTGGGGTAGTTCAGTAGGGGAGAGAAGCCCCACCCACTACACCGCCCATATTTTTCATTGGCGTGTGTGTTTGTCCTTCTAAATGCTGGCTTCTGATTGATTATGAGGCTTGTTAGTCCCTCTTTAGTAGGTCCATGTCGTCATTTCATTCCTCCATGGCTACTGGCCCCTTTACTTGGTTGTTGCACCTTTCCTCTCTCCCCTGAATTCCTCTCCTCTTGCCTGTTTTTTTCCCTATGCCTGAGCCATGCTTCTGTAACTCCTAATTATATATATATGTAAATATGTAATATATAATTGTCCAAGCCTAAACGCTGTTAAAATGTAATCCTGAGTGAACGTACTATTTGTATATATAGAACTCTAACCGCTAGTATATGTAGTAGACCTTTGTACTTACTACCATTCCTATGTGATTTTAGAGTTTTCCGTTTGTATCTCTTCCTTGAGTGACTTTACAACTTGTACATTTGCAATTTTTTCTTGTTTATATCTCCTCTTTGAGTGATTTTACAACATGTACATTTGCAATTTTTTCTGTTTGTATCTCGTATGTAACTCATGTAATCCAAAGTCCTTATGTAACGCAACTGGTTCTTTTGTAAAGCGCTCTGACACCTTCGGGTAATGTTCGCGCTATATAAAATCGCAATAAATAAAAATAAATAAATCATTAGACTATCCCCGAATTTGCCTCTTGACAATCTCGCGAGGCAATGAAAGAAACAGCTGCGAAAGATTGTATAAAGATCATCACCACCCCCGTCACGGCGCAGTGCAGCACCATATTTCAATACATTCACTGCCGAGTCTGTGTACCCAATCGCTATAATGGAGACAATCAGCCTGGTGGGGTCTGTGACACACAACAGTCTGAGGCGGACTTGACGTCACGTCCTGCTGCCGCCCGCAGCGGCACCAAGAGCAGCCAGTTAATGAATAAAGTTTTGGCAATGGCAGCTCTGCTCAACGTACCGTGTTATGTGTAGCGGTCTAGTCTACCATCTCGCCACCTCCGGGGGGCGACCCGGAAACATCCCCACACTTTGTATCACCTTCTGGCCAGGCGTGGCCAGAAGGCTTAAATAAATGGGTCGGGGTCGCTCGGGACTTCCGGCCGACACATCAAGCATAGTGTCAGGGTGTGTTTGTGTCTGCAGCCTTACCACACGCAACAGTCTTCACACTGGCGACGAGGGTGGGTCTGTTGCCCACAGTCACCTCGCTGCTGCGACGCTCCTGCACCTGATCTGCCGACAAGCAGGAACGGCCGAGGAGTCCCGCGGTAGTACCGGCGCGTCATCGTCTGCCAGCCGCAGTTGCCGCCCAGGGGATTCTGCTCCGCGGAACGGAGGCACGCGACGTCACCGGCCGGTGACGAGAGGTACAGCGCTGCTTCCCCGCCTGTTCCGTTGCCTGTGTCCCGCTCAGACTGGAGCACGTGTGCGCTGGTGCTCCCAGCACGGCCCGGTAGAGCCCGCGCTCGGCCAGACGTCGCGCGCATGCGCAGTGAAATCGCTGGCCAAGGCACAATCCCACACGGCAGTATCCCGCCCCTGGCCCCCTGAAGCCACGAGGCGCGTCTGCCTCAAAACCAGAAGTGAACTGGAAAAGACACCCAGGAACAGAGCCAGCACCTCCAACAAGCATTGGCCAATCCCACGGCCCTACTACCAGAAGCAGGGGAGGCCGGCTGAGCCTCTGGACAACATACAGACGTGCACCGCTCAACCCCAGTAGTACTACAGCAGCAGTGCCCTCATAATCAACGCGCAGTGCCAAGTCTGCGGCCAGCAGTGACCCGAGGAATGCCCAGTAGCCCTAGAGCCCACGGCCTTAACGTGAATCACCCAGCGATGTCTGACCCGGCCACAGCAGCGGCCCAGCGGCAGCCAGCTCCCCCAGCTGCATCCCCGGCGCACCTGCACTCTCAGGTCAACGCCCTTCCCCCGTTCAGTGAGCTCATCGATCCCGCCACTGCATCACCGAGGTAGAACGTATGGATTGGCCGCCTTAACAACTACTTCATTGCCACGAGGGAGACGGACGGCGCGGTGAAAAGGTCGTTGCTCCTGCACTTCGCCGGGGACGAAATTTACAAGCTATTCACGCACTTGCCGAACACGGGCGCACCCACGGACTACGACGCGGCGGTCGGAGCATTAAACGCCCACTTCGACCCGCAGCTTAACCCCGACTACGAACGCTTCAAGCTACGTCAAGCCCGTCAAAGGGAAGGGGAATCCATGGATGCGTTCCACGCACACCTCAGGGAGCTAGCCAGCTCATGCACAGAGGACGACCAAGCCAAAGAAGTAAGAGCACAAGTCATCCAGGGATGCCGGAATAAGACCCTGAGGACCCTCATCCTCAGGCAGCTGCGAATCACCCTAGAAGACATACTCATCCTGGCACGGTCCCACGATCTGTCGGAAGCCAGAGCTACAGCTATGGAAACCGCGCTCGCACACCCGGCTGAGCAGGCGGTACCCATCAAAACACAGCGAGTCGACGCAGCCCGCACGTCAACGCGCGGGAATCGAGGACGAGGGCCACACAGAAGCTCGCGACGGCCGCAGTGTGGATACTGCGGCAAGGAGGAACATCCCCCAGAGGAGTGCCCAGCAAGAGGGAAAACATGCTCAAAGTGCGGAATTGCCAATCACTTTGCGAGCGTATGCCGTGGGGGGGTGCAGCACAAAGGAGCATCCGGGCGAAGGCCGCCCACTAGGGCAGTGAGACACCTAGCACTGGATGAACCCGAAGCGCCACGGGCACGAAAGGCTCCAACACAACGCAGGCTGTACCTGGAAGATTCGTCCACAGACGAAGAAGGAAAATGCTACCTGATATCGTTCGCAAGTGACCTCAAGCGGAGGCAGCGCCCTCAGCCAACCTGCGCCATTGAGATCGCCGGATCCCCCGTCACCGCACTTATCGACACCGGAGTGTCGGTAAACGTCATGGGGTGCCAACAATACCGACGATTAAACCCAAGGCCAGCGCTCACACCATCCAAAGTAAAAATCCTCACATACGGAAGCCAAACGCCGCTCCCCTTAAAAGGGAAAATGACCGTCCAGGTGAAAGCGGATGACCACGAAGTTACGACCATGTTCCACGTCGTTGACAGGGAAGCGGACATACTAGTAGGAAGTCACACCGCAGAAGACCTAGGCCTGGTGACATTTGCCAACGCCGTAAGGACTCTACAGACAGAGGACATTCTAGATCTGTTCCCACAACTGTTCAAAGGCCTAGGAGACATGAAGCGTCTGCCAGTAAAGCTGCACATAGACACGTCAGTGAGACCGGTCGCCCTAAGACATAGGCGCATCCCGTTTCATCTACGACCGCTGGTGGAGCAGGAGCTACAAAAGCTGGAACAGCAAGGAGTGATAGAGAAAGTGACGGGGCCGACCCCGTAGGTATCGCCGATGGTCATCGCGGAGAAACCAAAACAGCCGGGCAAATCCGGCTCTGCATAGACATGCGAATGCCCAACCAGGCGATACGGAGAGAGAGGCATCTGACACCGACAGTCGACGACATCCTGGCAGACCTCAATGGGTCGCGGTGGTTTTCCAAGCTCGACCTCAACGCGGGGTACCACCAGCTGAGGCTAGCGGAAGAAAGCAGGTACATCACCACCTTTTCGACGCACCTGGGACTCAGACGATACAAAAGACTAAACTTCGGGATATCGTCGGCCGCGGAGATATTCCAAAACGCTGTAAGAGAAGTCCTCTCTGGACTGCAAGGGGTGCTCAACGTCAGCGATGACATGCTAATACACTCAGCCACACTAGAAGACCACCACCGCCAGCTACGGGCCACCCTCCAGTGCCTAGCAGATCATGGAGTGACCCTCCACAAAGAGAAGTGTCAGTTCTACAAACGGTCCATCGAGTTCTTTGGGTACGTGTTTAGCCAAGAAGGAGTACAAGTGGACCCCCGGAAGTCTCAAGCCATCCAACTCGCACCCGCCCCAACGACAGCGTCAGAAGTCCGAAGCTTCTTAGGTATGGCAACATACTGTGGGCGGTTCATACCCAACCTGGCAACCATCGCAGAACCCCTGCGAAACTTGACGAAAAAGGACACCGGATGGACATGGGGCCCGGATGAAGAAAAGGCATTCCGGAAAGTGAAGTCAGCACTACTGGAGAAGACGACCATGGCCTATTTCAACACGTCCCGACCAACAGAGCTGATCGTGGATGCCAGCCCGGTGGGGCTAGGAGCCGTGCTGACGCAGGAGATGGAACCAGGCACGTGGGCCCCGCTAGCCTTCGCAAGCAAGGCCTTGACCGCGACAGAGACCCGATACTCACAGATTGAACGAGAAGCGCTGGCCATAAAGTGGGCATGTAACCATTTCCACCTCTACCTCAGTGGACACCCATTCCGCGTCGTAACTGACCATCAACCACTGCTCCCGCTATTCAAGGGGACCGCTTCTCATCCACCGCCCAGGATCGAGCGATGGGCGATCCAGCTACAACATTATCAACTGGATCTGGTGTACCGGCCGGGTGCGAAAAACCCAGCAGACTTTCTGTCGCGCCACCCGGCTAGTCCCCCGGCAGAGGAGTCCAAACAAGAAAGACGGACCGAAGAGTTCATCCACATGGTGACCCAGTGGGCATGCCCAAAGGCCCTCACTCTGGAAGAAATCGAAGCTCACACACGATCCGACACAGTTCTCAGAAAAGTGCTGGACGCACTGCAGAAAGGCTCATGGGAAGGGTTTCTCCACGACATCAATGGATGGAACGAGGCAGATCGGGCCCGCCTGGGGAAGGTCTGGAGAGTCCGGGAAGAGCTCAGCGCCGAGTCGAGCGGCATCGTGCTGAGAGGGTCACGCATTGTCATACCCCTGAGTCTCCAAGACCGAGCAACCGCTCTGGCACACGAAGGGCATCAGGGCATGGGCAGAATGAAGTCCAGAATGAGGGAAAAGGTGTGGTTCCCCGGGCTGGAAGAAGCCGTAGATTTCATGGTACGAAGCTGCCGAGCATGCCAACTCACTGGGAACCCAGAGTCCCCGGCCCCAGTGATAACGGAAGACCCCGCTCCGTCACCCTGGGCATGGGTGAGTCTCGACTTTGGGAGTTTCCCGGACGGGAGAGTCACCGCCGTGATGATCGACAGCTACACCAAGTACCCTCTCGTGGAAATCCTGCCCTCCACCGCGTTCAACAACCTCCTGACAATGTTGGAGAAAACCTTTGCGCTATTTGGTCTACCGCACGCCATCAAGACGGACAACGGGCCCCCGTTCCAAGGAGCTGAATTCAGGGAATTCCTCACCCGGCTAGGAGTAAGACACCACCGCATCACGCCACAGTGGCCACAGGCCAACGGCGAAGCCGAACGTTTCATGCGGACCCTAAACAAGATACTACGCATCGCAGTGGCTGAACAGTCCGATCCGGAAGGTGCCCTTCAGACTTTTCTGCGGGAGTGCAGGAGCACTCCCCATTGCACAACCCAGAGGTCTCCGTGGTCGCTGATGCTTGCCGGTCATCGACGCGACACCATCCCGGTGGCAGAAAACTGGCATCCAGAGCCCTACGACCCAGCGGGCACCCAGGCTCGGAGGCAGACAACCAACGAGAGGGCCAACCAGCGGCGGAGAGCATGGCCTGAACAATAATACCCGGGTGCACTGTCTTAGTACGGAACCGTCGCAGTGGAGGGAAGTACCGCACGCCCTATGAGCCAGGGCTCTGGACCGTCCGGGCAGTTAAGGGAACGGCCATAACCGTGGAAAAGAACGGGGAAGTCATCACCCGGAATATATCATGGTTTAAGAAAGTTCTGGTGCTCGAAAGTGGCGAGGTGTCCGGTGACGGAGCGGCGGAGTGGGAAGATGTAGGCCCAATGGCGGCTGGGGATCCAGCTCCGGGTCAAACCGAGTCAACTCCGCCTCCTGGCACCAATTCAGAACACAGACCCCATGAACTTGAATCACCCAACACGGGGGCAGCCGGCCCACCCGACACCGGCATTATGACTTGAGGCCCAATCCAAGGCCGAACCACCGGCTTGCAGACTTTGTGTGCTAAAGCTACGTTGTTGGTTTTGTCTGTGTGGTCTCGAACTGATTTGGGATGGGATGTAGCGGTCTAGTCTACCATCTCGCCACCTCCGGGGGGCGACCCAGAAACATCCCCACACTTTGTATCACCTTCTGGCCAGGCGTGGCCAGAAGGCTTAAATAAACGGGCCGGGGTCGCTCAGGACTTCCGGCCGACACAGCAAGCATAGTGTCAGGGTGTGTTTGTGTCTGTAGCCTTACCACACGCAACAGTCTTCACATTATGGTCACACTGCAGACCGGGTCGGCGACCCAGGATTAATACAGGTAGTGTTTTGTTGACATTTGTGTCAACAAGTTTGATTTAAGTTTGCTGCCCTAACCTCCTCCAGGCATGTGTGCAGGTCTGTGCACTCGAAAATCGCTGACAGTAGTTTGTCCGCCGGCAATTGTTAGTAAATTTCCAAGCTCCCCCCCCACCCACCCAAGGGAGAGTGTCCGTGCAGTGGCTGTCATCAGTCAAGTGACTGACCGTCAGTTGCAGCGGCCCCCAGGACTCTGAGGGCAGCCGGCACCCGTACACAATGTAAGTGCTCAGAAAAGCTTGCAGTGTTTTAATCCATGCCATAAATTTTGATCCCGGTAGAAGAGACGCCGGGCATCTCCCAAGGTTAAAACTCTGGTCTCGAGTCGCGTTTTGCACCCCTCGGGCACGCTGCTGGGCAATAGCTCACAGGGTGTGATGTGCGACTTGTGACCGCCAGTTCTTAAAGAGGCTTCAGGGCCTGCTAGACATTGATTTGGTTGTCATTTTTCAGCATGCGCTCACTTATTATTTTCATATTTATTGGTAAATTATAGCAACAGGCAGTAGCTAATACATATTAATAAAGGGAAGGCACTGTGCGCCTCTAGAGAAGGGGAGACTGCAAGGTTGTTTGCATTCAGAGAAAATATCTTTTCTGTACGTTGAGTGTTTTATGTGACAGGGTACTGAGCAAGCAGCAGGGGTCTGAACTGATGCAGAGGTGAGCCAAAAGACGATAATGACATAAAAGATGAAAGATTATACTTTACAAAATAAATAAATAGCAGCGCTGTCCGGCAACATTCGTTCCTTGCAAACGGCTGTCTTCAACCCCACGTAGGGTTTGCCTTTAAATCAACCCAGAACTCAAATATAAATGAAAGTGCTGGCCTTCACCATACCAGTGTACCTGCTTGCTTTTGAGATGTTCTGGTACTCTCCCATTAAGAGCATTGCACCCCTGCTGAAAAGTGCGGGTACCTGCTAAGTTAAGGTCATTCTTAGCGTACGACCATCATAGCTTCTTGGTGCTGACAGATATGTAATCCAACATAAAACTGAAGGAAAACAGATAACAAACATTTAGGGCAGGTTAAAGGCGATTTTATATAATAAAGATTTTAAATAGTTTTTTTTAACCTAACCAATGAGTTTTGAGCTCACAGATCTGTATGTAAGAAGTTTCACCCATGACTGATGCACACAAAAAAACCTCTCACCAATCGAGGAAGTGAGAGTTTCTGGGACATCCAGAAGAAAGGTTGTGATGGAATAAGAATCCTAAATTTGTCTGGAAAAAATTGAGTGAAATGGCTGCTGTTTTGAATTGAATCCGTTGTACCACTGGTAGCCACTGGAACTGAAAAAGAGTAGGGGTAACATTATATTTAACTGTACTTTTGGCAATGTGGTGAGCTTTTTCATTTTAAACTAGTTAGTCTTCTAGTCTGTTTAGGGGAGGTAACTAAAAGGAATTGACATAATCAAGAAATTACTGGATAAACATGGTAACTACTTGCTTGTAATGGCAGGAAGTATATTCTTTAAAAGCTTGAGATGTCAAAAACATGCAGATGACTTTTGTTATTTGGGGTCAAGTGATAGATTGCTCGTTTAGGAAGAGTCACTGATATTTTACAGTGTTTACAGACTTCCTAAAATTGACCTCTTCCAAGACTGAAGTTCTATGTGAGTAGCTCTTCATTCTTGGAAGGGTTCAATTTTAGGAAGTTGGTGGTCATCCAACTATGGATGAAACAGAATTTTCTATGTGACTGGACTGGTGGATTTATCTCTTCTTGGGTTAAGTCTGAACAGGATTTATATAACATGGCAGCAACCTAATCTAGTGCTCTGCACCTGATCCAGTAATCTGCAACAATCCTGCCACACAACAGAAGAAACGGGGTATCAACAGGCTTGTGGTGTCTGCCATACATCCCTGCATAAAGCGGCAGCCAAGGAGGTGGTGCGGGGGTCTCTGGATGTGGCCTATGACTTTTGCGATGGGACTCCACGAGGCTTAGGCTCAGAGAGACAAAGAAACTAGAGGACTGAAACTGAATGTTCCTCCCAGAGACGGGGTCACTGGTGGACCCCTCCAGAAGTGCTGAGTGGCAAGTAGTGAGAGAGGCACAATGATGCCAGTGGCAGAGAATTGGGCAGCAGCCGCACCGCAGTACAGGGACAGTTGGATAAACAGGCTCCCCACCTGAGAGTAAGTACCCTGAACTTACTGCTGAGGCACTGGGAGACCTGATCTCAATGGCGGCAGGTCTTGGGGTGGCGAAAAACTGATTTTGTTCCTAAGGAAACAGGAGTTTGTAACAGGTAGACAAAGCATAGGTGGGGCCTCCATGCTCTGGCTACACACCCCTGGTTGCCAGACAGAGACTTATATGTGGACAGGAGGCAGCACAGTAAACCCTGCAAGCAGGGCAGTTGCCTCCATTGGGGAATGAGAGAAATGGCCTGCAGATCCCTGGGATGGTCTTGATTAGCAAGGGGTGGGACACCAGTACTGACACAACAGCATAAGAGAGCTTGATTTACTGCTTGGTGGGCAGGTATAAGGAGTATTCTTGCCCCACCCACCCCCAAGGCACAAAGTGGCTCGAGGGTGGTGTGAGGGCTCATTCCAGGCAAAAACATCTACCTCAGCCAAATGGAAAAGATCGTCTAAGGTGAAATATAAATTGTTCAGGTTAAAAAAAATATATATCATCCCCTGCCCTTAGGCATTGCTGCATAACAGACACACAGGTGAAACACAGGCCCCTCCGGTGCTCTTGGACCCCATCCATCAGGGGTCCTCATTCAGCGCAAGGCCTATAAATATCCTTAAGATGTGACTATGTTAAGGGCCCCTCACCACAGTCTGCATGTGGGGCACCATCATTTTGCAGTAGCCACTGACAGGCCACCCTTCCAAACCACGAAAAAAACAAGCATTTGCAATGCAATAGTTCTCGCATTGCTGACATTTTGAGCTATTGAAGCTGCAAATAATAATGCTTGCTAGATTTATTTTTGTTAAAAAATGTCCCAGCAGTAGCATAAGTAAGGGTGCAATACCTTATGTAGCTAACAGAGGTCCCTTTACAACTCTACAAGGACACATAGTAACAGCCTATGGTACTGCACCCTTTTCTTGCTTTGTGGATTTTATTTTATTACTTATGCTATTGCTGGGATATTATCTAACCCCAAAAAAACCTAACAAACATTATCATTTACAACGCAAATAGCTCAAACCTTGGTAATGCCAGACCGATTGCATTGCAAATGCTTGTTTCTCCCTGTCATTAGCATGCATCCACCATCACACATATACTTTATGCTCCATGTAATCAAGGGGGAAATTAGCCACGGTGACAACAAAACCCTTCTTTGGTCAAAATTGCACTTTGCATTTCTAGGCTCCTCCTCTTGCTGAAAACACTTACCTCAAGTACTTAAGCTAATGAGACTTGGTTACAGAGTTCAATTACAGTAGTACAGCAGCCCCCGTAATCCAATAAGGCACATACGTAACACAATATACACAAACTGTAGCATGACTCAGCTTACTCGTTGCAGGTTTGCGCGTGCTTCAGAGAACAACCGGGAGAGTTAAACTAAGATGACAGAGCTTTGCATTACCTACATATATATGTTCTAAGAAGCCTGGGTGTCATAATCCATCACATACAATAGCGTAATCAAAAACATCGTTCACGATGTCATCTACCGCATGGATGTGTCAGAAACGATTAAAATATGTATGTTTTTCAATTAAGACATCAAGTCATACCTGACAGAATGTAAATACTTGTCAGCGCAATGGCAAAAGTCAATGCTATTCTAGCTGCACAGTGTTTTCCAAGCAGAAGCATGACTAATGCATATTTTGTTTCTATTTCAACATCAAAAACAACTTTTGCCCATTGCAATTCTTGCATTCCGACAGTACAAAATAATATCACTATTTAATATGCCTCGCAATTATTTCCCATCCACTACTCGGGAGATTAACAATTCCTAGAGTTATTATCACCAAAATTCCCGTTATAAAAATATGTTTGGTAAGACACCCGCACAGTCGCGCAGTGGTCCCTCACACCACCTCTTGGAAAGTGTCCCGATGTTAATAGGATCGGGATAACAATAATAAAACATAATTATTCATCCAAATTTCAGAATGTTCCTATACCTGCGTGTTTGCGATTGAGGATTGCTTTACACGTGGACTGTCTGCACTGTAAGATTACGCCATAAAAGAAAGAGTTCTCCGAGGTCTTCATTCCCCATCGAGGATGCATTTGAGATTAATGAACACATGTTGAAATAATAACATTATGTAAATCAAATCTGGAATTAGTAATGTAGCCATGTAGACACCAACACAACTCAGTTCAATCACCAAAATGTGTGTTTAGATTAGAGTGTGTTTCTGTAAACAAGGGTGTGGACCGTAGCAAACTATTTGGATTAAGTAAAGGAGTTGTTCAGAGTAATTAATAAGTGTGTTTTCAGTATGTTAGGTTTAGTGTTCTTTAATATTCATGTATCTGCTCAGTAATATTATTTTGATTAAATGCTATTTCCTTTCCTTCACTTTGCATGCGCCGTATGGATGGATATAGGATTGTGACTGAAAGCTTCATTGTTTATATGTACCATATGAGTTAAATAGTCGTCACAGAGGATATCCGTCATACAAATACAGGCAATCCTACCAAATAAAATAAAGGATAAACTATCTCGTAACAAGCATATACCTCGCCTGAATTCCTCAATTTGTTTTTATGTTGGCCCGGTTTTTCTTGCCAAGATAATTCTTTCAGCATTGAGGATAGACCTAAAAACCTAAGCAATGGACTTTCTGAAATACGCAGCTCTAGAGATAAACCCTTGCCAGTTTATATTAATGAAGAGGTCAGCCCTAAAATATATCTATGCATTAACCACGTCCCAGAATTCCAAAACTGCTCTACATTTAATGAATATGTTTTTTTAGGCACCAAGTTGAGTATAGTATTTCCAGCATTTGTCAGAATCGTTTAAATACAACTAGAGCAATTTCTAAAGGTGACTAGTGCATGCTGCAGTAAATCCACTGCTGCATAATTTCAGCAGAAAAGTATAAAGGGCAGCCTGGTATTCCAGGGAACCTGGGTATATCAAAAAAGCAAAAACTTTAAAAAAACATTATTGAGGAGAAAGTACAAAAGCACAGAAGTTGGGAAAAATGGGAATGAAGAAAAACATTGCAAGTCCTTCATCATTAAATACATGGCAAGCAAACACAAAAGAAACTCCTCCAGATTAGATCCTTGCATAAATCCATAATACATAGTTCATAATTCATCCACAAACATTCTTCATCAATTCATCATTGTTAAAAAGACAATTCCATGAAAAGCACATAAACATCAAATATCAAAATAGTCCCCGATTGTTACGACCGGTTTATATGACTTTACTACAACGATTTATATAGTGTAACCTAGCATACACGGCTTGAAGATAAAATCAACAAAAGAAGACAATATTTCAATACACTTATCCAATTCATCACCAGTGACCAAATGACAGCTCCCCTCCGCCTTGCCCCCCTACCTTCACATTGATATAGACTGTTCTCCAGATGGTACATCGACAATAGTTGGAACAGCCATTGGTTAAAGGAAGGGGGTTCATGGTTCAGCCAAGCACCTGCAATACAGATGCGGGCTGCCGCCTTAGCTGCAAAAATTGGGTATAGTTTGCTTTTATCGTTCAATAGAAGCACATCTGAGATGTAATCCTAATTTGAGTATTTAAAATTATACCGCGATGCCCTGTGTTTTGGTCCCTGAATGAAGCCAGCTTTATACAGCAATAAAACATATGAATTAAATCTTCAGTGCAGTTTCCACATTGAGGACACTTAGGGCCTGATTCACAAAGGTAACCTTACACTTTTGTGCGAGGTTACGATTGTTTGCAATTCACAAAGGTATTTTATGAGTAGTATCTACGTTTTTTACGAGTAGTATCTTCACGACTGGGGAGTCTCTACACAAAAAAAGGATAGGACAGTCCTATCCTTTTATGTGCAGAGACTCCGCAGACATAAAGATACTAATTGCAAAATACCCTAGTGAATAGCAAACAATCGTAGACTTACACAAAAGGTCCTTTGCGTCTGGCTGTTTTCCCCAGCTAAACAGCTTCTGGGGTGCTGAACTTGGCCCTCTCTGCAGTGTCAACCCTAAACATTTTGCCTATGCCCCTCCTATGTTGCTGGATTCATTTTTGTTGATTTATGTAATTTTACACAGCTAACCAGTGCTAAAGTGCTTGTGCTCTCTTTCCTCAAACCATGTAAGACTGGCTTACACCTGAATGGTATATTTAATTTACTTATAAGTCCCTTGTAAAGTGGTATGCCATATACCCAGGGCCTGTAAATTAAACTTGTGGGTCTGCAGCAGTGATTGTACCACCCACTTAAGTAACCCTTTAAAATTGCCTTATGCCTGCCTTTGCAGCCTGTGTGTGCTGTTTTAAATTGCAATTTCGACCTAGGCAATTAAAACTTTTGCCAGGCCAAAACCTTCCTCTTGAGTAAATATAGCACACACCTAGGGCAGTGGCGAATCCTCCGCTAAGGTGGAGGAACGTTGCCCCACTGCTCAGCGAGCAGTAGTTAAAGGAAAACTAAAATGATAATAACCAGCGTTATTAACATTTTAGTTTTCATTTCCTGGTGCAGGGCGGGGCTGGACAGAGGTTGCTCCACTCTCTGGCTGGCAAAACAGTCATGCGCACTTTGCATGTTCTGCACCCAGGCTGCACTACAGCCTGGGTGTAGAACATGCCCAGGCCCCCATTCCCCGTCTGAGCACCGAACCAGCATTGTGATTGGCTAGGGGAGTCAGGAGCCTGGTTCCTGCTTCCGAGGAGTGAGAGGCAGTGGCGAGCGGAATGAAGGTGTTTTTATTTTTATTATTTATTTTTTATTAACAACCCCCTTTCTCCCCCGCCCCACCACCCCTGGTAAATAGCAGCCACCACTGCCCTAGGGGTAGGCCCTGAACAGTACAGAGGGCATGGTGCAGTTTATTTAAAAAGCTGGACATGTACTTTTTACTTTTTACTCTTACATGTTGTGGTAGTGAAGAACTCTTAAATTAGCTTTTCAGTACTGCAAGGCATGCCTCTTCCATAGATTAACATCGGGCTAGCCTATTACATTTACTGAGTGATACCTTTCAACTGGGAGCAGGTAGACAGGGATTGAGTTTAGTGTCTAAAGAATTGTAATTTAAAGCCCTCTTTAATGGTAAGGTCAGATTTTAAGTCACAATTCTGTAAATGTCACTTTTAGAAAGTTGTAATTTTCTTGTCCCAAGCCTGCAGCCTGTTCCTGTGTCACATTACTAGGTGTTGTTGTCAGTTACTCTTTGTGTATTGCCCCTAAACATTAAGAAAAAGGGGCACTAGGTGCTGGCATGATGAGCCACTCTGACTTAACGAGGGGGGGGGGAGCTGGACCCTCCCACTCTCGTGCATCACAAAGGCTCTACCTGAGCACTCTCACAAAGGGTTTGTCACTAGTCTTTTGTGTCCCCAGACAAGCTGGAGCCAGGACAGGGAGGAAGAGGATGCCTGACACCTCAGGGGGTGGAAGCCTTTATAAACTAGTGCTTCCAACTTGGCACTATGTATATGTATTAGACTTCAGACCCCCAACTCTTCAGTACACATCTGGACCTGTGGAAGACTCAGAGAATTGCTGTGAGGCTTTGCTGCAAGAAGGACTGCCACTCTGACCTCCTGCCTGAGTGAGAAGGAATAGACCTGCAACTTGAATCCAGGACACCCAGAGTGTCTCCAAGTGCTAGTTGGCGGGCCCCTTACCCTAGTCTCATGGACAGAGGATTCCAACTACCTTGACGCCCAGCACCTGGACTCTGTAACTGTGAATCCTACTCTGCCAAGTTGTGCCACCCTAACCCTGGATCCTTAGATGTGGGCCTGAAGGTGCTCTGCCAGGCCAGCTGTAGTCCCAGCAAAACCAAGGCAGTGCAACGCATTGCCTCCCAAAACTCCACATTGGACTGGCAGAGAGAATCATTGCCTCACAGAAATTCTGCATCGAAACTGCTGTTTGGCCCATCCATGGTGCAGGACTTTGCATCACAGCTCGCATCCCCCATCAGAACTGCCACTACACGGTGCATTCTCAATGCAAGTCCCCAAATCACAAGCCCTTTGTCAGGGAATACTTGATGATGATGCTGGACTCCGCATCGCAAGCCCTGCAACTTCTTCAGAGGCAGCGAGTATGTGACGCATCTTCGACGCAGGACTTTGCATCGCCAGTACCTTGTTGATGGCATCCTCAATGAAGATACAGGGCCTAGCATAGCAGCTTCCCAGAACCAGCACTGCACAGCACATCTCCACACCACGACCTGGCATCACCTCAGCTGCGTGACTCATCTTCGATGCGGAATCTTGCAAAGCTCCGCAACCAGGATCTAAGGTACTCTTGTTCAGTGGGCCTAACTTGGCCCTTGTATCTGGCCCACACTCCATCGTTATCAGTCTGAACTTTGTCCTGGTTTGGGGCGACCATTTAACCACAGTTGGCTCAGTATGCTTCTATGCACTATTTTCACTTAGATCTTTTAAATAGCAAATCTCCGGTTTTACTGATTGGTTTTTTATTGTTTTGGTCTTAAATTATCTATTAACTTGTATTCCATTTTTTCTAAATTGGTGTGGGATTTTCTTCTGTTGTGTTTCACTTCAGTACTGCTTGACTTGCTGCATAAACACTTTACACGCTGCCTCTAAGATAAGCTTGACTGCTCTGTTTCAAGCTACCAGAGGGTTGAGCACAGGCTAATTTGGTGTTTGCTTGTGACCCAATTCTTACATGGGGGTTAATAATACAAATTAAACAATGTCTTGTAGAGTTGACTTTTTAGTCTGGTACATATCAGAAAATCCTTCCCCAGTCTCAAAGACAGCAGAAAGAGTATGTTCTCAGTGGAAGTATTCAGCCTGATAGCCCCCTTTCTCAAGTTGACTATCAATAACATCTGAGTCCAGTTCAATGTATTGCGTATATAAAACCTCCATTTTGCCACCACCCAAGGGCTTCAGACTCTGCACTAAGGCACTCAAATTTAATGAGATTATACCTTTGTCTAGATTAATAAAGAAGTCCCTGATTTGCAGGTATTTGGAAAAGCTATGATTGGCTAACCCGTATTCCTTCTGCAAATCCTCAAAGGAACTAAATTGACCCCCCCCGCCCCACACAGAGGTCATCTATTTTTCGTGCCCCTGCTTTCTTCCAGGCCAAACAGTGGCTCTCATGGAAAATGAAAAGAAACAGAGTGTAGCGACAGAGAGGTCTGTATAGATTATACAGGGATATATTTATTTTACCTCACAAGATAGACCAGATTTTATGAGCCGCCTCAATTGTTTTAAACTTGACTTTCTTATGATAACTACGTCCCAGGATTCTCAAAAAGGAGACTGTAGCTTCTTTACGTAGGATACCTCATTTATGCTGGGTAGGCCTATTGCTTGAGGATATATACTTCTGGTATCAGTGATCAAAAGCTCCATATGTTACAACATGGATGCCCAATAGTAATACTTAACAATAGGTGTAGCCTAGCCATCTCTATCCAGAGGCATAACCTGGTATCTTAAAGCCCTTCACACCACTTGTATTCCCAGATGAAGCTGCGGCAGATCCCGTCCAACTTCTTCAGCCACTCCTGAGGAATTGCCTTAAACAGATAAAATATTTTAAGGAGCACAAACATTTTGATGTCATTGTAAACCCCAAGAGTGTTAAATGTAGATTATTAATGCGTGCCAAATCAGACTTGATTTTGCACATTATCGGTCGTAATTCAGTTGAGTAATACACTCCATTTTAGGTGCTATCTAGATTCCCAGAAAAAACACACTATCTTGCGAGAGTCCTGAAAACTGGTATAATTATTCCACACAATTTTTGTTTTGTCCTATTCAGGAGGTATCCTGATATTTGCCAAACCTGGCAGCCTCCTCCTCCACCATCCAAATCGAATTATCTGGATCCATGGTGACAATGGAGATGTCATCCGCATATGCTAACAGTTTAGTAGCAAAGCCCTTAGTCATCACAGGAGTTATAGCACTGTTATTCAAGAGTTTCTGCAAGACGGGATCAATGTAAAGTGCAAATAGTATAGGAGAACAAGTACACCCCTGCAAAGTCCCCCTAGTAATCTTTATTACTCATTGACCCTTAACTGCAATTTTGTGGTCAGATTACAGTACATACAGTGGATGGTGGTGTGAAAAGCAGGGCCAACCCCGGACCTTTTTAATACCTCCCAAAGATATTGCCAGGTGATGCGATCAAAGGCCTTCTCAGCATCGAGCAGGATCATAGCCACATGGGTCCTCCGAGTCTCCATTTCATAAAACAGCGTTATAGCCCGTCTTACATGGTCAGCCATGCCATGGCCTGGCACAAACCCATATGGGAGAGACCATTTTGGCAATGTATGTGCCAATCAGACAAAATAACAATGCTTCCCTAGAATTTCAACAGTATATAGTCAGAAATGAATCAGTCTAGCAGAATGATTTATACAGATCGTACAATATTTAATTAATATTATATTAATCACAAATATAAAGAGAGCAAATATGTGCTCCAAAAAATGGCAGAATGATGAGTGCTTAGTGAATAGTGAAAAGAGAGTGCAGCAGTGATACAAACATAAACAAGCATTTGCAATGCAATCGGTCTCGCCTTTAGGATCTTATAAGTATTTGGCGATGCAGCACATTATCGCACATTACTGCAACGTAGCTTCGCTCACATGTATTTTTAGCACAATGACATCCCCAGATGACGATAATCACCACAACACATTATATACTTTTGAACTTGTCAGTGACTCCTGTGAATACTGTTTCTGATGAACAAAAAGCCCCGCATTATTACCACCAGTGAAGGAAGACATGCAAGCGTGTTTGGTTACAGCTACACGGCGTGATTTGATTGGGAAAGACAATATTTTATGTAGAGAGAAAAACAACATGGCTGCTTGTGAGGGGGCACGAAGCGGGACACCTCGTTTGCCAAGAAGGACACCCCATAATGACAGAAGTAGCTTACCTGCGGAGATCCCGTCACGGAATATGAGCCCCGTTACGAGATCCACAAGGATAACCCCACCCCCACCCTGTACTCTGTCCACACAGGAGTCGCTCATTCCTGATGACGCGACCGAAGGAGGAGGGACCGACACCGGAAGCACTTCTCTGGAGGAAGTAAAAGGGACCGAGGAAAACCAGGAAGGGCGCCAAGAAGCCGGAGGAAGGAAGGAGATACGGAGTGAAGGAGACGAGGAACAGGAGGAGCGGAGAGAGAAGGAGGAAGACGCGGATTACGGAGGAAAAGACGAGACGTGGTGCGAAGAGTGGTGGACCCCACAGGAGGAGGCTGGAGAGCGGCCGCAACTCTGGAGAGTTGCGGTGGAGCCGGTGAGTAACGAACAGAGAAAGGAAGCGGGAGAGGGGAGGCGGGAGGTGGGTGACTAAAGGGCTGGGAAGGGTCACGAGTAAAGTCATTGTTTTGTTAAAAAGAGCACCTGCCCCCTCACGTAGTGCTAGGGTGACCGATTCCGGGAGCGACGGTGATTCAGAGAGTGTGATTAAACCGTAACCCGGCACGACCGACTATTACCCTTACCTCAACCGTCCCTCACAAAAACCCCCCCCTTTCCTCACTGGTATCCCTGTCCTGATTAAGAGCGTCTACAGAGACCCACCGGGTGTGGTGACGGGTGTAATACAAAGTACGGGCGTGTTCTTTAGGGGTAACTGACGGCTCCCTTTTTGTCCTTCCCTCCTATGTACCTCCGTGGGAGAGTCCCGGGATCAGAGGAAAGAAAGAAACAGGAGGACAACATCGTTGAAGGAGAAGGGCCCACGGAAAGAAGAAGAAGAACCCTTAAGAAGACCACCAGTCCCATAGGGACACTCGCATCCCCCATCACTGACCCTTTAAATAAAAGACGCCAACTGGCCCACTACATACAGCCTCTGCGTCTGTTTATCCGGCCCGCACTCCCACAAGTGGTGTCAGAGGTGGGATCCGCCGGAGACATGGAGGCGGTTATCGCGAAGATGGCGGAAAGCCAGGAGAGCCTTGGGAAAGTAATGGAGAGGTTCCTCTCGATTGTCGAAGATGACCGGGGATGGCTGCAACAAGTCATAACGGACCAAGGTCAATCCCATGACACTGCGATGGGGAAGATCGCTGACGCCATCGGACAACAGAGGGCCCCGAACGCCTTGCCCTCAGTCATTCTACAAAAATATGTGAGCGGAGAAGACCCCGAATATTTCTTTAATAACTTTGAGAGGATGGCTTTGGACGCAGCCTGGCCAGCCGACAAATTGGGACAGCATCTAGGACCCCTACTGTCCGGTGAACTTCAAGCATCTTATCAAGCAGCCAACATATTGGGTGTTACCCCCTATGCCGACATTAAACAGTGCATCATGGAGAGACTAGGGTTCGACGATGAAAAGTATAGACTGAAGTTCAGACAGATCAAAGAGAGCCCCCAAGAAACCCCCAGAGCCCTATATTTTCGTGTAAAAGACATGGCGGACCGCTGGTTAAAACCAGCTACTGCTACCAAAGAGGAAATCATGGCCAAAGTATATTTGGAACAATATTTGTCTTCCCTCCGTCCACCCATTCAGAGATGGGTTAGGCAACACGCGCATCTCACCCTCGAGACAGCTGTGGAGATTGCTAACGCCTACAATAGAGCACAAGATACACAGAAGGGACGAGAGGAAACCCCCTGGAGAGCAGGTATAAGCGGAGCTCATCGCCCTCCCCATCCGTCGATTCTGCGAAAACCCGATCCTGTTACTGTTGTCCCAGGTCCCCCGGTGTTTCGGACCCCAGGGCCCTCAGTGTTTAGACCTTCTACTCCTGGGCCACAATGTTTTAACTGTGGGGGAATGGGTCACATAGCACGCTTTTGCCCACAGAGGGAGGAACCCATGGAAGTGGGCCTGGCGAGGAATTACTGTTGTTTGTCGCACCCTATCAACTCAACCCCTTACCGCTGTGGCATAACAGTGAATGGGAAAGCCATGACCGCTCTAGCCGATACAGGATGCCGGCAGAGCGTGGTGAGACCTCAGGATCTTGAAGGTGAGCTGGGAGTAGTTGATGGGACTGTGAACATCCAATGCGTCCACGGGGATACCAAACAATATCCCACCACTCATGTACATATTCAACATGATACTGACCCCGGATCGGATTTAAAGGTGGGTCTTATCCCTCGGTTACCGGAGCAGGTAATACTTGGAAACGATTACTCACACCTCTCTACCTTACTTATGGAAACCAAACCGGACGATAAGGACTGGTGGGCCAGCGCCCCTTTTTCACAAGATGACAATCCAGAGTGGCCGCCCTCCAAGCTCCGGAAAACCAAAAACCAAAAACGGAAGGAGAAAGGAAAACCCGTTGCTGCCTTCCCCGCACAGATAGACGAGAGCCCTTGGGAGAACGATCGAAATTTCCACGCGGCACAGAGAGAGGACCCTGTCTTACAAGAGGCTTGGAACAGAGCCCTGGACGTTGAAGACCCTTTACATGTATGTCCCTATTTTTTTGTTAACAACGGGCTATTATACAGAAAAGCAGAATCCACTAGTATCCCTCAGTTATTGGTCCTCACCCTGTTCCGGGATAAGGTCCTGTATAGGGCGCACAGTCACCTATTGGGGGGGCATTTTGGGGAGGAGAAAACTGAGCGGTTGATATTAGAGAAATTCTATTGGCCCGGCATATATAGGCAGGTGAAGGCGTATTGCACTGAATGCCCCATATGTAAAAAAAATAGCCGATACAGACCCCCTAGAGCTCCATTACATCCATTGCCCATTATAGATGAGCCATTTTGTAGGGTGGGAATGGATATTATCGGACCATTGTTACCCTCAGGGAGTGGATGCCGTTATGTACTGGTCTTAGTGGACTACGCCACCTGCTTTCCGGAGGCCATTGCATTAAGGCAACCCAATGCCCCTAACATCGCCAAAGCTATGGTGACGGTCTTTACGCGGGTGGGGTTTCCAAAAGAAATATTGACCGATCAGGGGACCCCGTTCGTATCCAAATTAATGAAACAAGTGTGTACCCTGTTAGGTATTAAACAGATACGGACGGCGGCATATCACCCCCAAACGGATGGCTTGGTCGAACGATATAACGCTACCCTTAAAGCCACCTTAAAAAAACTCCTTTCGCTTGAAGCGAAACGGTGGGAAGATATGTTGCCCATAGCCTTGTATGCCATCCGATGCAAAGTCCAAAAGAGCACCGGGTACTCGCCTTTTGAGTTGCTATATGGCCATCAGCCCCGGTCCTTACTGGACATGGTTCGTGAAAACTGGGAGGCAGAGCCCGACAATACCAAACCATTAGTAGAGTACGTGGCTCATCTAAAAACACATCTAGAACAGGTACGAACAATAGTGCGGAATAACATGGAAAAAGCACAGGAAGCCCAACAAGCCCAATATAACAAAAAAACTAAGGGGAGATCCTTTGCTGTGGGGGATGCGGTTTTACTTATGATAGCCTCCTCTGATCACAAATTGATAGGTCAATGGCAAGGCCCTTATATTGTATTGGAACAAGTAACTCCTGTCACCTATAGACTTGAACTCGATAAAAATCGGGGAACCTCCCAGATTTATCATGTTAATCTTCTGAAAAAGTGGGAGGGACCCCTTCCAGCCTTAACCGGAAAGGTAGGACACAGTCCTCTGTACAATCTATGTGTTGATGATGAATTAAACCTCTTTCTCAAAAACGAACTAAACGTTACCTTGCTGCCTTTACAAGATATATTTTCTATCACACCAGGGAGGACCACCTTGATAGAACATTCTATTAAAACCCTTCCAGGGAAGAGAGTGCGACTTCGCCCTTATAGGATACCAGAGGCTCGTAGAAACACCATCAGAGAAGAGGTACAACAGATGCTACAAATGGGTATCATAGAACCCTCCCTGAGTGAATGGTACTCACCCATCGTCCTTGTGCCGAAGACGGACGGCTCGGTGCGTTTCTGCATCGACTTCCGGGAGGTAAATAAAATATCCGAGTTCAACACCTACCCCCTCCCGAGGGTGGATGAGATGATCGAGCGCATAGGAAGAGCCAAATATATCAGTACCCTCGATTTATGTAAAGGGTACGGGCAAATCCCCCTGAAAAGCGAAGACCGAGAAAAAACAGAGTTCTCTACCCCAGATGGCCTCTTCCAATTCACCGTGTTACCCTTCGGGTTAAACGGGGCACCCGCTACCTTTCAGCGAGCTATGAATCTTATCCTACGACCCCATGAAAATTATGCAGGGGCGTATATTGATGATATCATTATTTATAGCGAAACATGGGAACAACACCTTGTTCACGTATACAAAGTCATAGAAGCTCTGGGGGAACATGGTCTGAAAATCAATCCTACTAAAAGCCATTTGGCCGCCCAAACCGTGAGATACCTAGGTTACCTATTAGGGGAAGGAGTCATACGACCCCAAAAGACCAATCTATTGGCAATATCTCAGATACCCTTTCCCAGGTCTGCAAGAGATCTTCGTGCCTTTTTGGGGTTGCTGGGGTACTACCGAAGGTTTATACCCCAGTTTTCCCAGATAGCAGCCCCCCTCACAGACCTTTTGCATAAATCAGTGAACACCGGAGCCCACTTAAGGAACACAACCCTTGCAGTAACCCAGGCATTTGAAACACTGAAGGTGGCCCTGACATCAGACACTGTGTTAGCGAGCCCCGATTATACCTTGCCCTTCATCCTGCAGACAGATGCCTCAGAGCAGGGACTGGGGGCAGTGCTATCCCAAAGAAATAGACGAGGGGAAGAAAAGCCTGTTCTCTATCTGAGTAGGAAATTGTATCCCCGTGAGAAGAACTACGCTGTTATCGAGAAAGAAGCACTGGCTATTAAATGGGCCATTGACTCCCTGAGGTACTACCTGGAGGGACGCAAATTTACCCTTTTTACGGACCACGCTCCCCTAGAATGGATGGCACGCAATAGAGGGAACAATGAAAGGGTGTTGCGCTGGTGTTTGTCCCTACAGATTCCAAACCAAACATCGTAAAGGGACTGAACAGGGAAACATGGACTTTTTATCCCGTTATCCTCAGGAATCCAACCCTACTAGGAGGACAGCAAGGGAAAGGGGATGTGAAGGGGCACGAAGCGGGACACCTCGTTTGCCAAGAAGGACACCCCATAATGACAGAAGTAGCTTACCTGCGGAGATCCTGTCACGGAATATGAGCCCCGTTACGAGATCCACAAGGATAACCCCACCCCCACCCTGTACTCTGTCCACACAGGAGTCGCTCATTCCTGATGACGCGACCGAAGGAGGAGGGACCGACACCGGAAGCACTTCTCTGGAGGAAGTAAAAGGGACCGAGGAAAACCAGGAAGGGCGCGAAGAAGCCGGAGGAAGGAAGGAGATACGGAGTGAAGGAGACGAGGAACAGGAGGAGCGGAGAGAGAAGGAGGAAGACACGGATTACGGAGGAGAAGACGAGACGTGGTGCGAAGAGTGGTGGACCCCACAGGAGGAGGCTGGAGAGCGGCCGCAACTCTGGAGAGTTGCGGCGGAGCCGGTGAGTAACGAACAGAGAAAGGAAGCGGGAGGGGGGAGGCGGGAGGTGGGTGACTAAAGGGCTGGGAAGGGTCACGAGTAAAGTCATTGTTTTGTTAAAAAGAGCACCTGCCCCCTCACGTAGCGCTAGGGTGACCGATTCCGGGAGCGACGGTCATTCAGAGAGTGTGATTAAACCGTAACCCGGCACGACCAACTATTACCCTTACCTCAACCGTCCCTCACGAAAACCCCCCCCCTTTCCTCACTGGTATCCCTGTCCTGATTAAGAGCGTCTACAGAGACCCACTGGGTGTAATACAAAGTACGGGCGTGTTCTTTAGGGGTAACTGACGGCTCCCTTTTTGTCCTTCCCTCCTATGTACCTCCGTGGGAGAGTCCCGGGATCAGAGGAAAGAAAGAAACAGGAGGACAACATCGTTGAAGGAGAAGGGCCCGCAGAAAGAAGAAGAAGAACCCTTAAGAAGACCACCAGTCCCATAGGGACACTCGCATCCCCCATCACTGACCCTTTAAATAAAAGACGCCAACTGGCCCACTACATACAGCCTCCGCGTCTGTTTATCCGGCCCGCACTCCCACACTGCATTTCGTAACAAAGCAGAACCACTGCATCGCATTTCTGGCCCATACTTTACAGCGTTAAAATTGGAACTACAGATTGCACCCTGATTCAGGCATGAAAAAAACAGTGATGGCTGATAGTGCCGTCACACATGCAATACGACAACTGGTATGTGTACATTAACACCTGAGACCTTCCCAAGAAACACTAACAGTGCTAAATATGTGCTCGGGAGGTCTTCCTGCACAGTGCAACTTTGTGAAGCCCCTAGGGTGGTTCTTACTGCTCACGCTCCCTCTAACCTTGAATGGAAAATAAAGGCCGCCAAGAAATGCACTCACGTATGAGATTATGACATAGCATACCTAAAATGAGTGTTTTGAAAGAAAGAAAAGCGTGTCCATGCGCAGTGACATGTTAAGTAGTGAACTCGAGATCCGATGTGCACAAATACACTCACGTGAAAAATTAATCACGGCTGGACTTGAAAGCGCGCTAAGTTTAAAGCTTGTTAAAGCACTATGTCGTGTGAGTTCAAGCAGGCGCACTAAAAAGTACTGACAATATAAAGTGAAGAAATTTCCAGGATAAAATTAAACTTTGTGCAACATCAAAAGAATACCTTGAAGAAAGAAAAGCAGACTCCTGCAACATTGTCACTCCGTACATGTGCGTGCACTCGATGTTTAAAAAGTACCGCGTGGCGTAAGCACACTAAATCACTGGAAATGAAATAGGGAGAGTTCGAAAAATATCAAAGAAATACTCCGATCGTCAATGTAAAAATATGCAAAGCTGCAGAAATAGTGATTATCAGGAGCTTGTCCATTACACAACAAATTAGTTCACAATATTGATTGCGATCGTTGTATACAATAAATAAACCGCGGGATGATGCGCATTAAAAATGATGACCATGACATGAATAAACAGATAAATGAACAGGGAAATATTGATGGCTTTTATATATTGCCTTTAATGGAAAAACAGATGGGCGCTCTCTTTCCCATGAGGTGCCAGGTACTCCCAGCGGAGAATTAGAGAAGCTAACTGCGACCGGGGTACAGGCGTGAGGGGAAGGCATAAACAGCAGCAGCAAGCAGGGAGGGAAACTTCGCCCAGTAAAGTGATCGGCATGGAGAACCAGGGGGTGAGGGAGTGGGTTTGAAGTTGCTTTGAGCTGGGAGAAAACCTCTGCACTAAAAATCAAGCTGTGTATAGGGCTGCAATGCCCATACAGGAGGAGGGAGGCGGGAGGAGGGGCCACCCAATGCTGCACTGTGTGATGGCCAAAAAGAATGTTCTCTGAGTGAAATCACCAGAAAGAGAGCTAAATACACAAAGGAGGGACTTTTACAGAAATGCACCAATAACAAGCCAGCATTTCTGAATGCCACAGATAACAACCAATGGCAATCAGTGGGTAGCCCAGAGCCTACAGAAGAGGATACAACAGGTCGAAGCTCGACCTAAAAGACTGACTGTAGTACAGTTGATTAGTGAAATCACACATTTCTATTTGAGTTCAGGTTTCAAATTGGTTTGTTCGTTAGCACAGTCACCTCATAAGTACAGCAAAGTTTCAACCCTAAAGACAAGGATTTATGCAAGTTCTTTATGAAGACAACAAAAAGTTGGAGTGACTTCTGAGTAGTAAATTAAATGACTTGTTGATAAGTGTTAATGGAGTGATTGATTAAGGGGGTATCAGTCAAGTGGGATATTGGTGTGTGATGGTTGGCAGAATGTTTTAACGGTTGTAATTGTGAGGTAATTGTTAAGTGGCTGCTGCCATCCCAAGTCGCATCATAGTATGACTTAAGGAGGCAGTAGGCATTCTCAGTCAAATAGGGGAGTACACACTGGGATACCTTGGTCAGCCAAGCAATATTTGATGACAACAGGAGGCAAAAAGATGGAGTACAACAAGCAGAGTTTCATGATTGGCAATTTCAATAAAGGAAAACACAGGGCCAAGCTAGAAAAAGTGGACACAACAGGATGCAATGCTTTCTTAAGCCAAGCAGCAGAACTTTCATCCCACTATCTCTACTTCAAAAATTGACACTGTGTTTTGGGAGGGTAAGAAGGAGCAGAGACAGGAAGCCAGGGTTATGGGGTCATGGGAAGCAGGATGAGCAAATTCCCTTTTTGGGAGGAATTAGCCCACTGAGCCATCTGAAAAACAGAAGATGAAAAACAGACTCATTCTATTCACTATATTTGTTGTAAGCATAAATGCAGAAATACATTAAATTGTGAAATTCAAAATTCCCTTTTCTATGGCACAAAATGTTCAAATTAGGTTATTGGTATATGTAGTGGTTTGCAAAATACTATTCCATTTACAAAAAGTCAAAGTGCAAAATGCAAACAATTATTAAGAATGGACTAATAGACCCCCAAATGCTGTCTTGGCTTTAACCCAGATCTGTGAATGGGGGTGAGTGTCTGAAAAGTTTCAGCACTCCGTTCCTCATCTCCTTGTGTTTGCTTTGTTCGCCCTAAGTTAGCAGGGTATGCCCAGACTTGGGTCCCTTGCTCACTTTGTCACTGGATTTAAGCTAGCCTGGCTGATGAGGGTTGTTACCCTGGAACGGGTCCAAGAAAGCGTGTTTCCGATCCAGTGAGGACCTGGCTTGGCAGTTCGGGCTGGACTGTTCCCATGAGGCATAGGGTCAAGACTGATTTGCATATGGCTGGGTCTGAACTGGGGTGGCGAAGTGAGCTAAAGAACGATGATGGATTCAACCCAGATCTGTGACTGGGGGAAATGTTTCAGCACTCCATCCATCATCTCCTTGTATTTGCTTTGTCTTGGCTAACACAGCTTCCATTCACAAGTCTCCAGTCCTACATTTTGATTTCTATGACTTTCCTCGAGGTTATGAATGCTAATAAAACCATTGAAAGGACATCTACTGTTCTGTTTTCCTAACTATTTTAATGAACAGATTTTTCCAAAAACACTCCTGGATCCATGCATTTATATAGATCTTTTATCAGACAGAATATCGAGTTGCAAATGTCGACTTACACAAATATCGAGTTGGAAATATCGTGACACAGAAATATCGACAGCAAGAATATAGTGGTCAAGAATATCGAATTTAAGGTAAGAAATATTGTTTTTAAAAATATAGAAGTAATTAATATGGTTTGCAAAAATATAGTTGTTTAAAATATCGATTTTTTAATTAGTGTTATGTATTTTAGTTTATATTTTAAATGTATGTGATGTATGTTTTTTGTATAAGTATTGTTTATGTTTTTTAATATATGTGTTACATTTTTAGTAGTTATCAATATTATTTTAATTACATTTTGCGTTTTTTTGTTCTGTAGCGGGTTCTGGGTTTATAGGTGAATAGGGTGGGAAGTAATTTAATTGTAATAAATTAATGATTATTTTTTATTTATTAATATTTATTCAATTGAGATTTTATAGTGTTAACTGTGGGAAGTAATTTATTTGCAATTAATTATTAATTGGTTGTTAATTAATATTCATTAATTGATAATTAATTATGGTAATTGTGTAATTTATTTTAGGTGCGGGTTGTGGGGTTTATAGGGGTAAAGGGTGGGAAGTAACTTATGTTTAATTAATTAATAATTTGTTGTTAATTTATATTAATTGATTGATTGTAAAATAATTATGGAAATTGTGTAATTAATTTTAGGTGAGGGTTGTGGGGTTTATAGGGGTCAAGGGTTGGAAGTAATTTATGTTTAATTAATTAATAATTTGTGCTTAATAAATATTAATTAATTAATTGAAAATTAAATATGGAAATTGTGTAATTATTTTAGGTGTGGGTTGTGGGGTTTATAAGGGTAAAGGGTGGGAAGTAATTTATGTTTAATTAATTAACAATGAGTTGATCATTATTATTAATTAATTAATTGATATTTAATTAGGGTAATTGTTTATATTTTTTGTGTGCGGGTTTTACTTACACAGGGGTAAAGGGTGTGGAGTAAATTCATTTTACTTACTTTATAATTAGTTGTTAAATACCATTAGTTTTTTAATTGAAAATAAGTTTTAATTGTGTAATTCCTTTTTTCCCAGTTTAATTTTAGCTGTGGTTTGTGGGGGTTATAGGGGTAAAGTGTGGGAAATTTATAAACTTTTATGAGTTTTAATTTGTTTTTTAATTAATAATATTTCTTTAATTGGTAATATATTATGTTAATTATGTAAGTACATTTTTTAAAATTTAGATGTGGGTTGTGCATTGTGTGGTGTTATAGGGTAGGAAATAAAAAAAGTACATTTATGTAATAATGTTTTTGTTTCTAAATAATTTGTAATAAAAATATTTATTTGTTTGAAAATTATTTTTAATTTTATTTAATATAATATTTGTAGGTATTTTACATATGCATTTAACATCATAATATTTTTTTTAATTTGTAATATTAAATATATTTGTATTTTAATTTTTAACATATTTATTTATATTTTTTTATTTGTTTCGTTTTTTAAATATTTTTGTTGTTGTTAATACTTTTTTTGTTTTTAATTTTGAACTGACTGGAGTGAAAATATTTATGGTTACCCCTCCGCAATCCAACACTTTCCCTACTGTTGGACTCACTGGAGTGGGAATAGTAATTCTTACCCTTCCGCTATCCAACACTTTCCCTACTGTTGCACTCATTGGAGTGGGAATAGCAATTTTGACCCCTCCGCTATCCAACACTTTCCCTACTGTTACAATTATTGGAGTGGGAATCGTAAACTTTATCCCTCCGCAATCCAACAATTTCCCTACTGTTGCACTGACTGGAGTGGGAGTAGTAATTTTTACCCCTCCGCTATCCAACACTTTCCCTATTATTGCACTCACTGGAGTGGGAATAGAAATTTTTACCCATCCCCTATCTAACACTTTCCCAACTGTTGCACTGACTGGAGTGGGAATAGTAAATTTTGTTCCTCCGCTATCCAACACTTTCCCTACTGTTGCACTCAATGGAGTTGGATTAGTAATTTTTACCCCTCCGCTATCCAACACTTTACCTACTGTTGCACTCACTGGAGTGGGATTAGGTAGTTCTACCCCTCCGCTATCCAACAATGTCCCTACTGTTGCACTCATTGGAGTGAGAATAGTAATTTTTACCTGTCCGCTATCCAACACTTTCCCTACTGTAACTGTCACTGGACTGGGAATAGTAATTTTTACCCCTCCGCTATCCAACACTTTCCCTATTGTTGCACTCACTGGATAGGGAAGAGTAATTTTTACCCCTCCGCTATCCAACACTTTCCCTACTGTTGCACTGACTGGAGTGGTAAATTTAAGTTTAAAGCGTTTTAAATAGTTTAATGTTTTTTATAATAGAATTTTTTGTTTAAATAGATTTTATGTTATTGGTATATATATATAATTTTTGTATACATTTAAAATTATAAACAAATTAAAATTAATAGTTTAATAATTGTTTTAAAGTAAATATATATATATATATGTAATATTATGGTTTACTTTAAAGTGCTAGATGTACAGCACAAATACTTCTTAGGGACAAGATATACTGGAAGGTGCCTCCCATTTATCAAATTCATGGCTCTTTTTATAGTTGAACTTTTCATGTGTTAAAACGTTTCTATTTATTTTCCCCACTTCATCCTTCCACTCTCAATTATCTCCACAGCATCAGAGTGAATACAAGGAGACCAGCAATTCCCAGCAGCCAAGCATCAGTGAATCCTGGGCAAAGCTGATTTATACAGTACTACTCACCATAGATACATTGGCAAACTCACACAGTTTAGTGGAAAGCCATCAGAAAGAGAATGTAAACACTTGTAGAGATAACACACACACATTACAGAAACAAAGCCTACAACAGTGGAAGCACATGGAGAATAACACAGTATCTCTTTAATTATGACAGACACTGGAAGTAAGAAACTATTACAAATTAACAGTGTGAAAAGGCTTCCAGAGTCAGAGTGTGATCGTCCTGAAGATGAAATGAAGGAGATTAGAAAGGAATCACATGCATATTGAATAGATTTAAACCCTCAGATACTCTGACAACAATAACAATAAAAGGTTATGGGGGATATTCACAAGAACGTGCGCTAAACATCTCCAGAAAATGTTAACGCAACTTCACATATCGCAGTCCATCACGGGAAAATAACCCTGTGTTAACCTGGAATTCACAACACGGCGGTACCATGCGATAGTCCTCCGAAAACGCGGCCAATGTCTGCGATACAACCACCGCGACGGAGTCAAAAACACAAACCCCAACACCAAAAAACGTGCGATGAGCCCATTCGCGATGAGGAAATCAGCGATAAGCAGTGCCAGGCCTGCCATACACACACGGCAGGTGGGAAAATCACTACAAAAGTAGAAAAAACACACAAACACAAAATGACCAACACCCAAGCACCATGGAGGCAGTCGGAGCAGGCACAGAGGACGAGCGGAACCCCACAAGCACCCCGGACGACCAGCCTGGGACCTCAGTGACAGGGAAGGGCAAGGACAAGAAGAAGAGGAAGACGAAGTTCAGTCCGCAGGAGAATAGGATCCTGGTCACGGAGGTGATAGAACACCATCAACAACTGTTCGTCACCTCCAATGTGTCATTGGGCACCAAAAATGGATTATGGCGGTCCATCGTGGACAAGGTGAATGCCGTCGGAGAGCACAAGAGTCACTATGGAATGTGCTTGAAGGTATGTGGCACGAGCAAAATTGGCTATAAAGCGGCAGAACGAGGGCACAAACAGTAATGCATATGAGCAGATACCTGTGTCATTGAAACGGATGTTAAAATCATTTCTCATCAGCCAGTATGCTTTCCGTTGTGCAACATGATAATTGGGCCTGAAAGTAAAGGAATATTAAAGAACTACGAAAGAGAGGATGAGCCCATATATATGGACATTGCAACATTTCCTTCATGTAACAATGGTGACGTACTGGCATTAAAATAGTTGGAAACACCAGTTAGTCCGTTTTTGGTTACTACTAACCTGTCATCCAATGAGAGAAATGCAGGTTGTCTTTAAAATCAGAAAAGCGGCATTACCTTGCATAAACCCACATTGAAAAAGGCGATGACGCCGAAACGCGTCTGTGGTTGTTAGAGGTGTTTGAGAGGCCCGGGAGTGCTGTAAGCTTCGTGAGGAGCATTGGTGATTAATTAAACACGTGGGGGCCACGTCCACGAAAGAGGCACCCGTTCTTGAAAAGGAGTTCGGCACAATTCATGATGGAACATTAACTTAAAAGTGCCAGAACCGCCGCTATGTCTGGAGCAACATGCCCTGCCTGCTGATACGAATCAGGACATTACTAAATGACCGGGCACAAGTCACTATGGAATGTGCTTGAAGGTATATGGCACGAGCAAAATTGGCTATAAAGCGGCAGAACGAGGGCACAAACAGTAATGCATATGAGCAGATACCTGTGTCATTGAAACGGATGTTAAAATCATTTCTCATCAGCCAGTATGCTTTCCGTTGTGCAACATGATAATTGGGCCTGAAAGTAAAGGAATATTAAAGAACTACGAAAGAGAGGATGAGCCCATATATATGGACATTGCAACATTTCCTTCATGTAACAATGGCGACGTACTGGCATTAAAATACTTGGAAACACCAGTTAGTCCGTTTTTGGTTACTACTAACCTGTCATCCAATGAGAGAAATGCAGGTTGTCTTTAAAATCAGACAAGCGGCATTACCTTGCATAAACCCACATTGAAAAAGGCGATGACGCCGAAACGCGTCTGTGGTTGTTAGAGATGTTTGAGAGGCCCGGGAGTGCTGTAAGCTTCGTGAGGAGCATTGGTGACTAATTAAACAAGTGGGGGCCACGTCCACGAAAGAGGCACCCGTTCTTGAAAAGGAGTTCGGCACAATTCATGTGGCAATTGATAGAACATATATATATATATATAATTTTTGTATAATTTTAAAATTATAAACATAAATTAAAATTAATAATTTAATAATTGTTTTAAAGTAAATATATATATATACTATATATATATATATTTATATATATATATATGTAATATTATGTATGTGTTTAACTTTTTTTTAATTAAGTTTATTTGTTATATTTGTTAAAATATATATTAAATCTAGTTTTTTTTTAAATTAATTTTATTATTTAATATATTTAATATTTATTATTTTATTTTATATATATATATGAAAATCGATATTTTGTACAACTATATTTTTAACATCAATTTATTTTTCTCGATATTTTTGTACTTACCTGTTTAAGTATAGGGAGTCGATATTTTTGCATTCTATATTTTTTCATCGATATTTTTTACATCTATTTTTTTACATCAATATTCTGTCAGTGAACCCTTTTATCTAGAATAGGAACATGTGCAAACACATAAATGAGTTTTCAATTATTAGTACCTAGTGCACACATATGCCTCTGGAAATGGTTTACTTTAAAGTGCTAGATGTACAGCACAAACACTTCTTAGGGACAAGATATACTGGAAGGTGCCTCCCATTTATCAAATTCATGGCTCTTTTTATAGTTGAACTTTTCATGTGTTAAAACGTTTCTATTTATTTTCCCCACTTCATCCTTCCACTCTCAATTATCTCCACAGCATCAGAGTGAATACAAGGAGACCAGCAATTCCCAGCAGCCAAGCATCAGTGAATCCTGGGCAAAGCTGATTTATACAGTACTACTCACCATAGATACATTGGCAAACTCACACAGTTTAGTGGAAAGCCATAAGAAAGAGAATGTAAACACTTGTAGAGATAACACACACACATTACAGAAACAAAGCCTACAACAGTGGAAGCACATGGAGAATAACACAGTATCTCTTTAATTATGACAGACACTGGAAGTAAGAAACTATTACAAATTAACAGTGTGAAAAGGCTTCCAGAGTCAGAGTGTGATCGTCCTGAAGATGAAATGAAGGAGATTAGAAAGGAATCACATGCATATTGAATAGATTTAAACCCTCAGATACTCTGACAACAATAACAATAAAAGGTTATGGGGGATATTCACAAGAACGTGCGCTAAACATCTCCAGAAAATGTTAACGCAACTTCACATATCGCAGTCCATCGCGGGAAAATAACCCTGTGTTAACCTGGAATTCAAAACACGGCGGTACCATGCGATAGTCCTCCGAAAACGCGGCCAATATCTGCGATACAACCACCGCGACGGAGTCAAAAACACAAACCCCAACACCAAAAAACGTGCGATGAGCCCATTCGCGATGAGGAAATCAGCGATAAGCAGTGCCAGGCCTGCCATACACACACGGCAAGTGGGAAAATCACTACAAAAGTAGGAAAAACACACAAACACAAAATGACCAACACCCAAGCACCATGGAGGCAGTCGGAGCAGGCACAGAGGACGAGCGGAACCCCACAAGCACCCCGGACGACCAGCCTGGGACCTCAGTGACAGGGAAGGGCAAGGACAAGAAGAAGAGGAAGACGAAGTTCAGTCCGCAGGAGAATAGGATCCTGGTCACGGAGGTGATAGAACACCATCAACAACTGTTCGTCGCCTCCAATGTGTCATTGGGCACCAAAAATGGATTATGGCGGTCCATCGTGGACAAGGTGAATGCCGTCGGAGAGCACAAGAGTCACTATGGAATGTGCTTGAAGGTATGTGGCACGAGCAAAATTGGCTATAAAGCGGCAGAACGAGGGCACAAACAGTAATGCATATGAGCAGATACCTGTGTCATTGAAACGGATGTTAAAATCATTTCTCATCAGCCAGTATGCTTTCCGTTGTGCAACATGATAATTGGGCCTGAAAGTAAAGGAATATTAAAGAACTACGAAAGAGAGGATGAGCCCATATATATGGACATTGCAACATTTCCTTCATGTAACAATGGTGACGTACTGGCATTAAAATATTTGGAAACACCAGTTAGTCCGTTTTTGGTTACTACTAACCTGTCATCCAATGAGAGAAATGCAGGTTGTCTTTAAAATCAGAAAAGCGGCATTACCTTGCATAAACCCACATTGAAAAAGGCGATGATGCCGAAACGCGTCTGTGGTTGTTAGAGGTGTTTGAGAGGCCCGGGAGTGCTGTAAGCTTCGTGAGGAGCATTGGTGATTAATTAAACACGTGGGGGCCACGTCCACGAAAGAGGCACCCGTTCTTGAAAAGGAGTTCGGCACAATTCATGTGGCAATTGATGGAACATTAACTTAAAAGTGCCAGAACCGCCGCTATGTCTGGAGCAACATGCCCTGCCTGCTGATACGAATCAGGACATTACTAAATGACCGGGCACAAGTCACTATGGAATGTGCTTGAAGGTATATGGCACGAGCAAAATTGGCTATAAAGCGGCAGAACGAGGGCACAAACAGTAATGCATATGAGCAGATACCTGTGTCATTGAAACGGATGTTAAAATCATTTCTCATCAGCCAGTATGCTTTCCGTTGTGCAACATGATAATTGGGCCTGAAAGTAAAGGAATATTAAAGAACTACGAAAGAGAGGATGAGCCCATATATATGGACATTGCAACATTTCCTTCATGTAACAATGGCGACGTACTGGCATTAAAATACTTGGAAACACCAGTTAGTCCGTTTTTGGTTACTACTAACCTGTCATCCAATGAGAGAAATGCAGGTTGTCTTTAAAATCAGACAAGCGGCATTACCTTGCATAAACCCACATTGAAAAAGGCGATGACGCCGAAACGCGTCTGTGGTTGTTAGAGATGTTTGAGAGGCCCGGGAGTGCTGTAAGCTTCGTGAGGAGCATTGGTGACTAATTAAACAAGTGGGGGCCACGTCCACGAAAGAGGCACCCGTTCTTGAAAAGGAGTTCGGCACAATTCATGTGGCAATTGATAGAACATATATATATATATATATAATTTTTGTATAATTTTAAAATTATGAACATAAATTAAAATTAATAGTTTAATAATTGTTTTAAAGTAAATATATATATATATATATATATATTTATATATATATATATATATGTAATATTATGTATGTGTTTAACTTTTTTTAATTAAGTTTATTTGTTATATTTGTTAAAATATATATTAAATCTAGTTTTTTTTTAAATTAATTTTATTATTTAATATATTTAATATTTATTATTTTATTTTATATATATATATGAAAATCGATATTTTGTACAACTATATTTTTAACATCAATTTATTTTTCTCGATATTTTTGTACTTACCTGTTTAAGTATAGGGAGTCGATATTTTTGCATTCTATATTTTTTCATCGATATTTTTTACATCTATTTTTTTACATCAATATTCTGTCAGTGAACCCTTTTATCTAGAATAGGAACATGTGCAAACACATAAATGAGTTTTCAATTATTAGTACCTAGTGCACACATATGCCTCTGGAAATGGTTTACTTTAAAGTGCTAGATGTACAGCACAAACACTTCTTAGGGACAAGATATACTGGAAGGTGCCTCCCATTTATCAAATTCCTGGCTCTTTTTATAGTTGAACTTTTCATGTGTTGAAACGTTTCTATTTATTTTCCCCACTTCATCCTTCCACTCTCAATTATCTCCACAGCATCAGAGTGAATACAAGGAGACCAGCAATTCCCAGCAGCCAAGCATCAGTGAATCCTGGGCAAAGCTGATTTATACAGTACTACTCACCATAGATACATTGGCAAACTCACACAGTTTAGTGGAAAGCCATAAGAAAGAGAATGTAAACACTTGTAGAGATAACACACACACATTACAGAGACAAAGCCTACAACAGTGGAAGCACATGGAGAATAACACAGTATCTCTTTAATTATGACAGACACTGGAAGTAAGAAACTATTACAAATTAACAGTGTGAAAAGGCTTCCAGAGTCAGAGCGTGATCGTCCTGAAGATGAAATGAAGGAGATTAGAAAGGAATCACATGCATATTGAATAGATTTAAACCCTCAGATACTCTGACAACAATAACAATAAAAGGTTATGGGGGATATTCACAAGAACGTGCGCTAAACATCTCCAGAAAATGTTAACGCAACTTCACACATCGCAGTCCATCGCAGAAAAATAACCCTGTGTTAACCTGGAATTCACAACACGGCGGTACCATGCGATAGTCCTCCGAAAACGCGGCCAATGTCCGCGATACAACCACCGCGACGGAGTCAAAAACACAAACCCCAACACCAAAAAACGTGCGATGAGCCCATTCGCGATGAGGAAATCAGCGACAAGCAGCGCCAGGCCTGCCATACACACCCGGCGGCGGGAAAATCACTACAAAAGTAGGAAAAACACACAAACACAAAATGACCAACACCCAAGCACCATGGAGGCAGTCGGAGCAGGCACAGAGGACGAGCGGAACCCCACAAGCACCCCGGACGACCAGCCTGGGACCTCAGTGACAGGGAAGGGCAAGGACAAGAAGAAGAGGAAGACGAAGTTCAGTCCGCAGGGAGAATAGGATCCTGGTCACGGAGGTGATAGAACACCATCAACAACTGCTCGTCGCCTCCAATGTGTCATTGGGCACCAAAAATGGATTATGGCGGTCCATCGTGGACAAGGTGAATGCCGTCGGAGAGCACAAGAGGTCAATGGACGAGGTCAAGAGGCGATGGATTGACATCAAGCGCAAGACCAAGGAGAAATTCGCAGGCAACCAGAAGGCTGCAATGCAGACTGGAGGTGGGAGCCCAGCGCCACAGCTGGAGCTGGATGACATGGAGGAGCTGGTGTCGACAGTCATCAGTGTGGAGACCGTGGCAGGAGTCGGGGCACCGGACACAGCCCGACATGACACAACACAGCGGCAACAGGGTGAGTCACCACCAGGGACTGGGGGGACGGGGGGAGATGGCCACAATGGCACACATGCACAATCAAGCAGAGCACTGTGCACACCCACAATGACTCTGGACCATGGCCCTGATCAACAGCCTGTCACAATGTACATTGCCATGCTGTCTGAATGTGAACATGTACCATGCGTCTACATACATGTGGACACATTGTAACACAGCATCTCCCCTTCACATTGCAGGGGCACCGTCAACGCCACCTGCAGAGCGGTCCCAGCCACAATTCACTGATGACGAGGAGGACACCACCAGCATCGACACCCAAGCCCTCCAAGACATCATTGAACTCATCCGCCAATCACCTCCAGGACCAGGGCAGCCCAGCTGCATCGAGGAGACCCCACCCACTCCACAAACCACCCAGCAGGAGGCACCCACAACCCCGGCTGTCTCCCAAGACCCCCCCGAACAACACATGGCCTTCCAACGCCGTGTGTTGGAGGTCCAGAGGGAGATGGCTGAGCAGGTGCGGGTGGGGTTCGACCTCATGGCTACCAAACTTGACGCCATCCATGGGTGTCTGAGTCCCATCAGGGACCACCTCCAGTCCCTAATGGACACCCACATGCCGCTCCATGGTCTCCAACGAGCCCTGGCTGACATCGCTGGAGTCATGACTCGGAGACAAGTACACCTGTCTGCTCAGAGTGGCTCCAGCGATCTCAGCCGTGAGATGGCACACATGCGGAGGCTCATGGAGGACATGGTGCGGATGGAGGCGGAAAGGATGGCAGCCACCACTGCACATCAGCTAAATGTAGCTGGGATCTACCATGCCCTGCATGTCCTCATCATGGCATTGCTGCCACAAGGCGTGGTGCAGATGAATGCTGCTGCCCCTACACCATCCACATCTCCGCCCCCTGGTGTGTCAGTGCCTCACAGTGAGGCAGGCATTTCCACTCCGGCCCCTGATGTGTCACTGCCACACAGTGCGGCCGACAATCCACCTCCGGCCCCTGATGTGTCAGTGGCACACAGTGCCGCAGCCGGAACTGCACCACCCAGAGGTGGGGCAGAGCACACATCCAAGGACGAGGACATGGATGGGCTTGAGTTCAGAAGGAGGCACTAGCATTCATGTCCGCCACCTGGCCTGTTGCTGCTTGGTGCCGCACATCGCCCCATGACCTTCCACTGATCCCCGATACACTCTGCTGCACTCACCTTGGACCGCAACATGGACTGCCATATTCTGTTTGGTGACCAATGACACGGCGACCACACTGTGGACTGTACCCTTCCTCTTCCGCTGTACTTGTCAATCCCCGATGGACTCTGGCTGGCCCTCCACGGGCCCATATTGTGTCGTGGGGTTGGCATGGCCCTGTACTGCTCCAGCTGCAAAACTCCACTGGATGTGCATTAAACATTCAGAAACGCACTGCTGTGTCATGTCTTTCATCATTCATGTATGAATGTGTGGATGAATGTAGGCTCAGTGATTCCCCCCAACGTCAATGATGCTCATCTAGTGGGAATCCAGTCACAGTGTGCTACATTGCCGATTGCGCTCCGGGTGCCGCAGACACCACAACAGGGACACACGCATTAGTCACTTCCTTGTCCGGACATGGACTTAACCACGCCCAGAGCCCCCGAGTCATTGTTGCAAGCCCTGCGCTGGTCTGGCGTACGCCAGGCCAGACCACTCCGCTTATGCTCCGAGGGGGGGCCCACATAGCTACATGTCGCAGGCGTACACGCTAGTGGTCTGCAGGTCGCTGGTCTAGTTGTCAGCATGTCATGGCCACTCCCTGAAGGCAGGTTTGCATGCACACCACACCCATCCGGCACAGGCGTCACAGGCCATGTGACCCCGCCAATATAAGGGGCCGACAATGTCACATTCCCCACTGCCGGTGGTGACTGGATGATGGACGTTCCACGATACTCAATCATAAAGAGCCCATGACTTGTTGCGCACAGGGTTAGTGGCACCCGAAGCCTTGCAGCCGTCACGGGCCTACCACCATGTGGCGCTGACTGGGGTTGCACAGGGTTAGTGGCACCCGGAGCCATGCGGACGTCACGGACCTACCACCACGTGGCGCTGACTGGGTTGCACAGGGTTAGTGGCACCAAAATTGCTGAGCGGGTGTGCAGCCTGCGATGATGATGTGTGAACTGATGTGGTCTCTGCCATTGATGCCTCAGGACTCAGCGTCATGTGTGGGACCTGCTGGGCCGCGGCGCGGGTATGCATGATGTGGAGCATGCCATGGTGGCGGGACCTGGGCCTGGAGCTTGCACTGGCACGTGGTGTGCCCACTGGTGGACACACCATTGGCGGCAGGTGAGCAGTGGGGCCTGGGTGTGCAAGTGCGGACAGCCAGCGCTGGCCGGCGGGAGGGGGTAGGGTGCGGCTGCATGTGTGCACAGGACGGGCAGGCGTTGTTGCTGTGTGCAGTGTGATGGACTCTGCCATGATTGACTCTGGCCTCGATTACAGATTGCAGACCTGGTGGCTAGCAGTGCATACCGGCACAAGGTTGGAGACACACCGGTGGCAGCAGGTGAGCAGTGGTGCCTGGGTGCGCGGGGGCAGCAGTGTCCCTCCTTCTCCCTCTCTCTCTCTCTCCCTTCCTTTCCCTCTCCCTCTCCCTTCCTTTCCCTCTCCCTCTCCTTTCCTTTCCTTCTCTCTCTCTCTCCCTCTCCCTTCCTTTCCTTCTCTCTCTCTTTCTCTCTCTGCCTTTCTTTCCTTCTCTGTTTCTCTGTGTCTCGCTCCTTTGATGTGCGCATGACACACGTTCTGATTTTGTGCTTTATTTTCCAGGCTGTGACATCAGGATTGTCCCGGACGGACCAGACAGGAGTGTTCCGCATTGGTGTTTTGTGTTGTATTCAATAAAGTTTTTGGTTGTTACTTCAATGATGAGTGACTGTTTCTCGTTCTTCTGCCCACACGTGTTACTTGTTGTCACTGTGGGACATCATGCGCTTTTTGTGGCTCTTGTGTCGTGCAAGGTATGTGTTTGTCCCGGGGGGTGGAGATCCGGGGGGGGGCGGGCTGTGGTGGGGGTGGGTGTTGTGGCCCTCATGGGTCTCGGAGCTGCATGATCATTGTCTCCATGGCATCTGTGGGTCTTCAGATGTGGCTCTGGGCTGGGCTCCCTTTCATACTGCGGGTAGTCGTCCTGCTTTACACCAGCAAAAGGCAGGTGTTAATTCCCTGCTGCTACCGCGGCTTATCGCCTGTTTTTGGTTCGCATCACAGATCTGGCAGTTCGTTGTGAAAGTGGTGTAGTGGTGTTATCGTGTGTTTTTGCACGGGAACGCCTACTCTGCATCTCATTAGGGTTAGTTGGTGGTGTCACCCGTGGAGGTCAATTTTGAGGCAGTTATCGCGGGAATACTTGCGTTGTCTGCAGTTTGCAACCGCTTGTGAATGGGGCGTTAAATCTATCGCCACTTTTGTTGCGTTACGGTGGTGATAACTCTGAGATAAGTCCTTGTGACTATCCCCCTATGAGCACACAGACATGGTTGAAGCACAAGGTCATATATTAGACTCCGCGTAGGACCACTCATCAGTACAAAAAGGTTCTTTGCACACCTATGAGTGACTAGAAGCTGTTGAAATGGTGTGTGATGCACTGTATAAAACATCATAACACAACATAATGTAGCATGACAAAACATTTCACCTAACGTAACATGACATATCATTAACAAAGTAATGTAACATAACGTATTCAAAAGTATGCATTCATAGTGAAAGGTCCATTCTATTGGACCCCCTGAATGCAAAAAACAAGCAGCTGTGTCCTGTGCTTGAGGGGGACTGTGCTCCTGGGAGGGAGGGCCCTCCCACCTTTTTGCAAACATGAAAAGTGTCTGTGAGGCTGAACGAAGGCTATATTTTCAATCATCAATACATTGTTTTATGGCAGGGCAATAGGAAATTTCCAGCGCAAAGCAATACATGATTGAGAATTGTCAGTATTTTTGGGGCTAGGCAAACAGCTCCTAAAAGATTACGTAGTAGATCAGTCAAAAAAGTATTAAACAAAATTAGGACCAATGACTATCATTGTTTTAGGCCATATTTGATGTTAATGTTATTCAAAAACGTCTACTTAAAGCTGAAGATGGGTTTATGTTTTAGAATGCAGACTCAACACAAGGGGTCCAAATTCAGAGTCTGTAATTTTGCATCCTACATAACCTGTCAAATGCAGAGGAAAAACTGGCAGATTCAGCTGCTTCTTTAGAGTATGCTAAGATACTAAAAGGCAGAATATTGTATGTGCATTTTCACAAGAACCAGAAGTTGTGAAGCCTTTTGGAGCAGGTCCAAGGCTGATGTTCATAAGGCTGGTTCAAGTCTGAGATGATTTTCGAGCAAAAACAAATGGACTGGATTCTGATCCTGAGTAATAACTGGTGGCTGAGATTAACTCAAGCACTCCATCTATTATGTTTTTGTTTTCCTTAGTACAATGCCCTAAGTGCAATGAGTATGCTGAGACATGGGTCCCGAGCTAACTGTGTCACTCAACCAAGTGTCAGGTCACTGAAGATATGTGGTGGGGCGGCAGGCTTGAAAATGGGTGGACCTGAAGAAATACCCTTTTCAGCTGAAATGATAAATGTGATGTATCCATGTTCATAAACATAGTCACTATATATTGAACATTGTTCTAAATGTATGCCTACTTCAAATAAGAACTAATTTTAACATGCAAAGGAGATGAATTTACATTACCTACATTTGATGATACTCTTACTAATTGGTCCCAGGCTCAATCGATTTTGTATTCAGAAATAAAGGGAGAAGTCGGTCTTATCAAACGTATAGGGCCTCATTACAATTTGACTCAGAAAGCCTCTGACCTACGGTCGGAGGCCTTCTGATTCACATCATGGGTTTCACTTTTGACCGCCCCATTACAATGCAGGTGGTCAAAAGTAAAACCGGCCAATCATTCCGGCTGGATTCCGACAGGCTCAAGGATCCCGTCAGCCAGTCGGAGGCCTCACCGTAATCCCTATGGACAGCGTTTCTGTCATCGGGATTACGATGTCGGTTTCCGACAGGCTGTCCATGTTGGGCTTTCCAACATGGAAAGCCTGTCGGAAAGCGAATTTGGGGGCCCCTTGCAGGGCCCTCTTCTCCCTGCAGCCTCCGGTTGAAGGGCAGAGGGGGCATTTATGGTGCCCCCCTGTTAATCCCTGCACCGTGTGGCAGGCACCTAAAGGAGCCTGCCATGCAGTGCAGGGATTAACAGATTCTCCCTTTCTTTATGGGAGCTTGTGCTACGGACGGTTTATGGCCGCAACAGAGACTCCCATAGTAATCCAGCTGTAGCACAAGCTCCCATAGAGAAATTGAGTATGCGACCACACCATGTGCGGTCGCATTGTAATACTGCGGTCGGGTCCGCCGACTGGAGGTCGGTCGGTCCCGATTCAGCAACGGTGTCCTGCCTAACATCGTAATAAGGCCCGTAATCTGTACTGTTTCTAAATTTGCCATCAGAAATAAAAATTAATTAATTGGAAAGATGATTAGATTTAAGCATAACAAATGGCCCTGGTATAGATTTATAATGATCTTTAAATGTCGAATCCCTGCAGCTACATTTTTACGTGTCCATTTGATGGCATCACAGGTAGCAAGTAACCTAAATAAACTTCATAGCATTCTACTTACCATAAATTAATTTAAGCCCTTTATTCATATTTTAATTGAGTATGTCGTATTAAAAACTTTTACACATGTATTTAATATATGAAATCCAATTGAAGTAAATACAATATGAAAAAACATAGGATTAATTTAAAGGTGTACATGTATGAATGTAATGTCATTACATTATTATTAATGTTGTTTTTATGGTGTGCAAAGATACCAAATTATGTTGAAGACAACCAAAGGACAATTTGCTAAATAATAATTTTGCGACTATTGCTAATTTTGTTTTTGGTATTAATGTAGATTGGATTCTTTGAATTTTGCAAGGGATGTCTTTTAGTATAAACCAATTTTATATCTGCATTTTAAATAAAGTTAACTAATGGATAACATGAATGAAACACAATTGATTAATTGTCTCAATGAAAATCAATATTCCCACGATATGGTAGCAGTACATGGTTTAGCTCATTTACATAAGTTAATGACTCTGACCCCTATTTTCTAATTGTTCTACATTTTGCATGCTTGTAGAAGACACTTGATTGACAACACTTCACAGAGGAGAGTGATGTTTATCCTCAGATCAAGGTAAGTTCCCGCTCCACAGTGTTTGTTTCTTAGCGGTGCTCTTTTAATGTGCCACACATCTGTGAAGTGATGAATCACTTACTGTGAATTCTATTGATGACTTCATGCATGGACATAATGATTTCAAATCTCCCTTAGTAATAGTTGTCAATCCATTATGAACCAAAGCAAAAAATGAACTTTGGATTAAACTTGTTGAATGAGTAAGTGACCAATGTTACTCATGCAGGCCTGTTTTTATTGATCCAATAAACGATATTCCATTAGGTACAGATGCAGTACGGAGTAACATGGGGTGGCACAACTTCCTCACTTTGCTTATCACTTCTAGTTTTAAATACCTAAACAATATTTTGTTAGGAGATTTTCAGACATTAAATTTCATTCATTACAGTTTTGAATAACAAAGGTACCGTGTAAAAATTGTCGTAATTTGGCCTTCATTTAAATCCTCCTTGGCCTTATTACACATGCAATCAAACGGTTGCTTGCCTGTAAATAAATAAATTCTCAGTTTACTCCCTGTAAAGTCGGTAATTACACTCGATCACAAGGCAGTGTAATTTGGAAAATCACACTGTGAAGAATTAGAAATGCTCACCTAATTCTTTGACTTAAAATTAAGAAACATAGGGGCATATTAGCAAGACCGGCGATAAAATTATCGCCGTTTTAGCGGCAGGAAACTGCCGCTAAAACGGCGATAATGGGCTTGCTAATATGCGTTATGGAATTCAATAGAAGCCCAGGTTAGATGTCCTGCACATCTAACCTGGGCTTCTATTGAATTCCATAACGCATATTAGCAAGCCCATTATCGCCGTTTTAGCGGCAGTTTCCTGCCGCTAAAACGGCGATAATTTTATCGCCGGTCTTGCTAATATGCCCCTCACTCTTATAAGTTTACATTTGTCGTGCAGTAGTGATGTTGTATCGAATTCTTGATAACTATAAAAGGTCCGCTCGTCCAGGAACAAACACCTACGCATTTAATATCTGTTATTATTTTAGACCATTAAAGCCAGTCCCCTGAGATGAACAATTACCACTCTGTCCCTTTGCTCCAACTGGTACTACTGGTTTAATAGATAAAATTGCAGATAAGAGTCCAATTGGCTCCAGCAGATCCCGAAGGCAAACTCCTGCTATTTTCTGATTAGCTTCTTTCAATTATGGTTCCCTAATTGTTCATGCACTGAAGCCCATTACATGGAACAAACCAATAATGATATCAGTGTTTTGCCCACTGTGATGCACCTGAGTTTGAAAAGCGGTTGTGCCTGCTCGCCTCGTTCATCGCTTTTTGGTAATTGTGAGGTGGTGGGAGCAAATAGTCACTAAGTGAAGGATTGTCATTACCCAGGCTTATTTGCAGATAATATTCCACAAACAAAACATGTCATATCATAACAATCACATTTTAAAAAGTCAGTCGAAAATACAAAAAAAAATCTTTGAAATATGCATGTTAAAAAGACATGCTGATCTGCTCCTGGATGCAAAACAAACATAAACGACCTTTTCAAAAATACTGCAGTCGCTTTTTTTCAGGACAAATACCGATTCTGACCTTTCTTTGTTTAGGCATCGCGAAGTAAGGTATGGTTGTTTACAAAGGAAATAAATCATCTTTATCGAACGTATGCTGTTGCTGATAATTTTAAGAGAGCCAGTCCCTTCCTTAGTACTTAAAATAATCTGTTCAATTATGTCAACACAGCGTTAACAAGTCTAGCTCTAAGTACTTCATCTGTAACCCGATTTATTCAGTTAATGGACACCAAAAAGACAACACAGATCAAGAAGAATAGAGCTAGTCCCAGTAAAAAACAAAGCGGGATAAAATAAAAAATATAAAAAAACAATAAAAAGATAACATTAAAATAAATGCAAAGAAATAGAATGTGTCTTTAAATTTTCAGAGCTATTCTTCAGATACATAGGATTTTACACTAAATCGTACATCTCCTGCAAATAATAGCATATACTCTGTTTAAAGAAAAAAAAAACTTTGGTCGATAATAGAAAGTGACGATGCCTCATACCAATTATCCTTCTTTTCTGTGTTGATCAACAAGAGGCTAAACACAGAACTGGAACAATCTCATTTTAAAGCTAAATGTTTTTTTCACGTTTGAATGTGTTACTCTCTTTGGAGCACCATCACAGGATGGAATTTACCGAGGAGTGTGCTTTAGAATGTACCGTTAGTTGGCTCACAAGTTAATACATTGGCATCGCAAACACTGTGTATTCACACCCTCAAAGTTAGCTTACAAAATGTAAGACTCGTGTTTTCTATCCTAGGGACCGATAATCTGTGTACGGTCACCAAATACAGCGGGGTCTTCATAAGTGTGGCTGTGCCTGTGATGTTGTGTTCTTTGCAATGTGCACGTGATGCCATCTCTACAGCGTGATGTGTGCTGACTGCTGACCCAAAAGCAGATCTGTACCTAAAAGACATATTTTACTGTTCTGACATGAATCCACCAGTGGGGGGGGGGGGGAGAGAGAGAGAGAGAGAGAGAGAGAGAGAGAGAGAGAGAGAGAGAGAGAGAGAGAGAGAGTGTGAGAGAGTGTGAGAAAGAGAGAAAGAGAAGAGAGCTACCTGGTCATGTCCTCCATAACCAAACAACAACATACATATTGATGGGCTGGTAAAAATATTACTAGGTTAATCTGCGGAAAACTCAAAATTATTTTGGAGTAATCAACTCAGTCACAACTTGTCGTGGCATGCACCGTCATTGGCGATTATACCCAAGTAATTTCCTTTATTGTTGAGTACCCTGAATATAGCTACAAATGTGATCAATATTGAGTATGAGATGAGGTATAATGGCTCATTTACCCATTCAGATGTGCCGAACTCAACAATACATGGAATTCCTTGGGTATACCATAAGAAATTATTATCTTCATGCTGGATCCCTGCTATAATTCAGCACTTATTTATCTAAGAACCCCTAGAATAGGTTGAGTCCGCCATTATGGTATTTACCTATTGTGGTGTGGATGGGGAACTTTTCTTTATCCCACAGCCTTTACAACAATCAACCTTTACAACAAAGTCATTGCCCTGCATCCGACGTTACCAAGTGTTACTTTACCACGCAATTCGTTACAATAACTTGATGTTGGTGGCGCGTTTTTGGACTGGTGTTGAATTTTTAGGTCCAACACCTTCCCTTCTGTTGCGTAGACAGCAGTTGGAATAGTAATTTATACTATTCCAATGCCTAGCACCCTCTAAAGTAAGTCATTGTATTGACTTGCGTGTAAAAATGCGTGGTAACGTCGCAGGTGGGGTACTGACTGCGTTGTAAAGGTATGCGGGGTAAATGCCTGCGGGATTCTGTTATACAACCGGTGTGGATAATCACCAATGATGAAGCATGTTGAGACAAGTTGTGGGTGAGATGATTGCTCCAAACTTTTTGTGAGTTTTCCGCATTTTCTACCTAGCCATATACATGTGTGTTGATATTTTACTGCTCTCCCGGATATGGGGCATCAATGCTCAATAAAGAGGGTGAAATCAGTGGGTGCAATTACTCTAGAGATCATAAATGGTCCAAACCATCTTTAAACCTCTGCTGAAGCCCATAATCTCTTCACGTGTGACAGCACTTTTTAAGACACGTGCTCTATTGCAACCGCATTTCCTGTGATAGACATTTAGCCTTCCCTGCCTTGATGTTTCATAATTGAAAAGGGACAAAACACATTTTCAAGGTTTACATTTCTAAGAACACACCTTTTAATACTGTTTCTAGTGTTGATGACTTGATCTAGCAAGCATGTAGCCTGTTTGTTTCCAGGTGGGCCTTCATCCTCAAGGGCAGAACCAATGAATATCCAGTGACTAGGTGAGCTCACAACCTCTGTATATTTAATGTGAGTCTTAGGAGGGAATACTGTGCATCTGATCCCTGAGAGTGCGCTTTCTGAATATCCCAGCATGGTTCTCTTTCTGTGTGAATACCTAGAGTGCAGTTCTTTACAGGCAGATACCTTTTCAATTGAAAATAAGAAAGCAACCAACAAGGTATTCACATTTGACTTCTCTTTGTGTAATAATTATTAATTGGAATAGAGATAAATTATAACTCAAACTAAACACATTGGGATGTATATACTTTTTTTCTACAGAATTACAGAAAAAAGGAGGAATGAATGTACAATTAACTGCCAGGGGACTCATTATGAGTTACCTGGAATAATTCCTTGTATTTCCCCTTTCCTCCCCTTACCTGCTCTATCAGCATTAACAGTGGTATTTGTAATGGGGCCCTGGGATGTTATAAAGTGTATGTTTTGAGCCACATAAGAATAGGGCACATTATGCCTACTCAATGCGTGAAATTACTTCTATGTGCAACAATAGTGCAAGGAAACTGCACTGTCAACCTTTATGTTTGCACAGAATGATTGCAAATGTAATAAAATGCCTATCTACTCCCTCTATAAGTTTGAAACAGTGCTGTTTTTTTGGTGCTTTGTAAGTGATCATTTCCAAGATAGAAAAATACAATTGAGGACACACTTATCCCTCAGAATAAAGCATACTTCCATATGATAATTTATGCAGTCATGATCCCGGACTCAATTAAACTGCCTACTAAATTGAGCATGAGCTAAACAATAAGCAATGCTTCATAAATCCATGACAGAATACATCAATGCAACTACTCCAGGAACTCTTCTAACCCACCGTAGGAAGTAGAAGGAAACAATCAAAGGCACTATACACCAGAGTACTTCCATCATGTGCTATAACCCCATCTAAACAAACAGGGCTGGGGCAGCTCTCTATGGACTACACCATATTCCACATGTCACATATATATAGTATACCAGTATTTGTAAAGCGCAAACAATTACCCGAGGGTGTCAAGGCACTGGGGGCCGTCGGGAAGATTAAGCAAGCTATTGCCCAGAGTCACATGGTGCTGGGCTAACCTGCCACCGGCGATCAAACCGTGAGCCCCGTGTTCCAGAGTCAGCTGCCCTGGCCGTTGCGCCACACCTCTTCCTCATTATTTAAAATCCCACTAACCTGGAGCGTCATATTAGCTTAGATGCAATGTGTAAAGTATTTATGCAGCACACAAACAGTAATAAAGTGAGAACACAACACAAAAATCTCGTACACCAATTTAGAAACATAAAGTCAAATTTAGTAAATATAATGAGACCAGAATGACAAAACCCCAATCATTAGAACCGGAGATTTGCAATTTCAAAGTTTAGGTAGATATAGCACCTAAAAGCAAAAAGCACCATTCACTGTATTCTGGTCAGGGGAAAATTACAAGTGCAGGCCGGCTGCAATGGAGTGTGGGCTGGATACAAGGACCAGGGTAGTCCTGATGAAAAAGTTGCCCTCTCCAAGTCCAGGGCGAAGAGTCCAGGATGCCTCAAAGAGCAGGGAGAGTGTCGCGGATTGTACTCACTGTAGAGTGAAGAGAAAACCGGGCGTCATGGACAGTCGTCGCTGTAGTTTTGTGTTGACGGTCACTGCAGGCTATTGGTGTAGAGTAAAGTGAAAATCCTGTGTTCCTCGACATCACTGGCAGTCGCTGTAGCGCGAAGAGTTGGGTTCCCTGGAGCTTCATGACAATGGTCATCACGGATTACAGAGTCTCAGAGAGAACGGGCCCGTTCTTGGTCGCAAAGAGCCCAAAACCTCAAGATTTCTTCCTTTTTCGCTGATGCCAGCCAAGGGTCCAGAACCAGATAAGGCACGTCTTAGGGATCAGGGACTCACTCTAGCAGCTTAGCAGAGGCCAGCTGGGCTCAGGCAGGTCCAGTTGTAGGTTCAGTTGAAGCAGGTCAGCTATGCAGCTGCAGGGAGGCCTCTGGAGCATGTTATACTCCTGTAGCTCAGAATAGGAGGCCAGCCAGCCCATCCTGTTCTGGGCCTAAGTCATTGCCCTGCTCTAGCAACAGTTTTCACAATTCACTAAGGTCAAGCACCATCAGGACAGCAGCTGCTAATCCAAATTAGCCTCCAGGAGCTTTAGAAAGGGAAAAGGTAACTTTCTAAAAGTTTATTTTTCTAAATATGTACTACATAACTTCACTGATAAATTCGATTTCTAATAAATACAAAATAGTGGTTGAACTATTTCTCTAGCTTGTCCCAAGCAGAATTAATACTTAAATCTGTACACTAGTCTTCCTCATAGGATAGCTATAGGCTTCAACAGTGAAAATAGATTTTGAGGTCTTGCCACTATACGGCAATGATAACATCACATTTCTATATTTCCTACTTTTAAATGCCACACACCCTACCTTGTGGGCTACACAGTCTACCTAGTGGTGATTTAATATTTAAAAGGGAGGTATTCCCCTGTCTAAAAGAGTTATTACGGTGTGTCAAACTTTAGGTAGCAGTTAGGGTATAATAGTAGGCTTTAAACCGTGTTTTCCTGTGTCACAATAGTGGATGGCACAATAAGTGCTGTAGTCCACTGGTGACAGTTAATTGACCATGCCGTGGGTGCACTTTTGTACCATTTGCTATGACCTTACAGGAAATTTAAAACTGTCAATCAGAAGTTAAACCATTTTTCCACATTTTAGGAGTCGGAGCACCTGCAGTAGTACCTGAAGGGTAGTATCACAGTGCACAGAAACAATAAGCAAGCAGTATCAGTCCAGAAAAAAATAGGGGTGACAATGCCAAAAGGGGCACATTCTCACTCACAATTTGAGGTATTAACATTTAAATAATGTTGTAAAAAAAAATCTTACAAACTCACACAAGAATAACTAAATGTAAAACTCAAAACAACAGAAATGTCCAACTAAATATAAAATGAAACAAAATATAATATGTAAACCATTCAATAAAAAGAGGAAATGCTTGAAATTGCATATAATTGGAGGAATGGTAGTTAAATTTACTTTGATAACTCCAACTCGATCAGGAGCAACTCTCCTGCTAAGGCCTACCTTAACGAATCAGTCACTCAAGTTGACCTGTAGGACCTTTGGGAAACACCTGCAACTTATGCCAGCTTTAACAAGCTGGTAAATAAAACCATCAAAATTGTCTCGTCAATTGAGGACAAGTCAGCAGCGGCAGGCAGAGCCTATGGCTGGTATGTGCTGCACAGTTATAATACAGCAATACCTCAGCCCTAATTTCACAGGGGATATTCAAACTCAATAAAAGAAAGTTTTCTGAATTACTTATTGGGCTTATTGCCTTTACTCCTACACAACCCGCACTGGAAACGTACCACCACTACGACTGACTACCGGTTGTGCGAAAAGAGAAAGAAGACCTGGTACACTTGGGGGCCTATTAGGATGACGGGCGGACTTTTGTCCGCCCGCCACCCTAGCGGTGCTGGGACCGGCCGCCAGTGGTGCGGCGGTCCCGCACAGGCGATTAGGATGCCACCGCCACCGTGGCGCTGGCATCCTCCATTCCCAGCATTGTGGCGGGCAGTGCGCACAGCACCGCCCGCCACAATGCTGGGAATGCACTGTGTGCATCGTCATGCACAAGGTGACAGGCACCGCGAGGTGCCTGCCACCATGTCAATGACAATGCAGGGGGGTACCATAGGTACCCCCCATGTGCACCCCCCACCCCCCCAACATCTTGGGGGCCCGCAACGGGCCCCCGAAAGCGGAATCCGCCTGGCTTTCCATGGCGGAGTCACCGCCATGGAAAGCCCTGCACCACCGACCATCGTAATATGGATGGCGGTGCCTGCAAGGCACCACCACCATATTGCAGGCCTTTTCCACCCGGTAGGCAATCGGGCCGATTGCCTACCCTGCGGGAAACCGGCGGACGGTCTTTCCGTCCGCCTGGGTCCCCACCGCCATTGTAATATGGCGGTGGGGAAATGTGCAGCGGGCGGTGGAAAATAGCGGGCGGATCGCCACCGCCATACGGGCGGTGGCGATCCGCCCGCTATCCTAATGACCCCCTTGGTGTGTAGCTTCAACAAGCTAAAGGTTGAGCGAAGAGATATGCTACGCCCACTTTTCAACCAAAGAGGCATTCGGTCATGCAGACAGGCAGAATTGGCCTGCTTCTCACCCACTGATACACAGTTGAACTGCTGCTTTGTGAAATTCCTTGCTAAGGCAAAAAAGAAATTTCCCACTGATCTAGCCACATGCACCCAGCTGAAATGACCTCTTTGAACACAGGACATATGAACGACACTGCAATCTTTTTTCTCTTCTTCATTTCAAGAAAGCCTTAGAAATATTGACTACTTAGTACATAGGTCATCTCAAACACCAGAATGTAATCCCCTTATTCAATCACGCTCACCCTGACGACTTCACCGCGGATACGTTTTAATTTATGCTGTAACAGCATTGTTAATCAAGATTTGATGGAGCAAAGCTCCCTTGGCATTCTGCTATTTTGCACATAGGTAGACTTAAATGCCTCTGCACTTCCTTAAAAAGCACTGACAACCGCTTAATTGCACCTTAAGCTTTTAAACTTCCTCTTCAATGTCCCATTATGCCCTAAGGGTCAGCCTATTTGCACTACAAGCCTGAAAAGCCCTTTAAAGATATGCCAGCCCATTATGGTTTTTTAGTTATGTTCGAAACCTGATGATTTTGCACGTTGATAGAATAACTGTCTATGCTTTCTTTTTAGATATGTACTCTGCATTGTAGAACGCCTAGATTGCACTTTAAGCTTTTAAACTCCTTTTATCAATGTTACAATATGACCAAAGGCTTTGCTCTCAATGGCCTGCCATTTTTGTATTGTAAGATCTAAATGATGTTTAAATATATGTTAGCGCATCATGCAATGGGATTTAAATTGGAAAATGTGTTGATTCTAACTCTGTAGTCGCTGAATGGTGACAATGGGATTTAAATTAGAAAATGTGTAGATTCTAACTCTGTAGTCACGGTATGGTTACACCACCATCTGAATTGTTCATACCATGTTTTATCATTGTTTTTTATTTTGCAAAGGCAATATTACTCGAAACTTGAAAATGTCCAGGATAAAATAACATGAATTAATATGAGCTGTAAGTGTCATATTGATAGGAACTTTTAATGTTATCTTTTTGCTAAGATATATAATATACTTCCAAATGCCAAATACATTGATTAGTCTTAATTTTGTAGGACATTTTTTAATAATCTCTTTTGAACTAAGTTTTAATGTATAAGATTTCATGAAACCATTTTTAGAAATAAATCTTGATTAATTGATTGTATTCTGTATTTTGTCACCTCTCTACATCGCTCCTACAGCCTCCACAGCGTATGTCTTTGCATGCAGAATGCAACTTATTGGCGTTTGCACAATGCTCTGAAAACATTTTCGCAATACAGACCACCGCATAATTAAGCAAAAATTAAATAAATGATTATCGTTTGTGGACACTCATTTAGTCATTTGCAAATATGAAAAAACGAGATGGGCGTTGATAGGTTTATTAACCAAGTAGAAAAACAGTAATGCAAACAACCCTAAAACTGTGCATTTATAAAGCCATCAAAGTGTCAACATAGGTTAATAGAATACGGAAACATAACAAACATGAATTAATGACCCAAAAATACACCAACTCTGACTAATTAAAGCCTCTTGGCAAAAAAAGGTATGGCTGTTAGCTTTCATAAAATATTTGACTTAGTTATCTAATTACTTTGTTCTGCTAAACACTGTCATTATGTGTGCTGTACTGCGATCCCTTGGGCCAGCACTGAGAAACTTTCAATTAGAGTCCACCTTGTACAAACATGCCAATAATTATGGGGTCAAATTGAGCGACTCTGGACATGGTTGGGTAACATTCACATTTTCCTTCGGTAACACACCCATTTATATGTCATGGTTAATAAATAATTACCTCCATCAGTTACAAAAAGCAATTAAAATTTACTTTGCAAATTTGAAAAAAAAAACAATTTCCAAGATTTAAATAAGGCCTGATTTTTAAACTAGTATACGACAATGGGTAATGCATTATCGCTTTTATTTAACTACAATATTAAAAAGTACTCAGGCAAATATTACAAATAATTTGCGTTGACTGTTCTTGTGAACCCTATGACATAAGATCAATGCAAATTCCAGACACAGGCTGGAACTATGCATACCATTTCTCAAAAAATATCCTGCCTCTGGTGCCTGCTGTTCTAACTCATTTTTGCTCAGTGAGACAGTCTAAATGCAATGGGCATTCCCAGGCATGTGTTGCATGCTCACTGCGCCATTGTAATCGAAAGAAACTATCCTGGGGTTGCTTGATTTCGTCTGGCAGTTCAACCTGGACTGTTTCTATTGGAGATGGGGCATGACTGATTTGTATATAGCTGGCTCCTTCATGAGATGGAATTGTGAGGAAAATATATGAATTGGCATGCATTCCCAATGAGTCACCAGCGGTTGAGATTAACTCAAGCATACCATCCATCACTTTTTAGGTCTCGCCTGATTCAGCACATGAGCTGTCGCTTGCAAGACAGGCCTGCCCATTGCTCACCATTAGTTGGCTTCAAAGTAACACTCATTTGCTTGTTTCTGACTTTCCAACACGTGTGAGCTTCATATCCTTTTCTTGGGTTTGCCTCTCCCCTGGAGCATGGCCAAATTAAATGTGCCTTTCCACTCCGTGCATTGCGTGAGGTACTCTTTTATATTTTTTTGAAGCACTCCATGTGATTCCAAGTGTATGTGTTTGTCTGCTTACTCCCAACCGCTCCCACAAACCTCCCACTCTCCAAGTTGCTTCCCTTCCTACCTCTATTTTGCCTCCCCCATCTCCCTCTATTCGTGTTGCTTCAAAAAGATTGCTATGACGCGTCCAGCCCTGGCTGCGTCATAGCTATTTTTTTCTTTTTGTATGTGTTGGCCCCCCACAGGCCCTCCCTCCCTCAATGTTGCCTCTTGTTCTGCCCTCCCTCACCACCAGCAATTTTTTTTTTAAAGCAGCAGCTCAACTCTTTATAGTGTTTTTTCGTTTTTTTATTTTCCACCAAGGTGGACAACAGCTGTGTTGCTGTATAACATGGCTAAAAACCATTGACAAAAGCAAATAACTTTCATTGGCTAGATCTAGTGTCTTTACCAGTGCTTGTTGTATTTTCTGACTCTAGAGTATGTGCTGAAGAGAATGCAGCAGAGACACAGGAGCAGTATTTCAAAAATTATTCCATGTTTTTCCAGAGGTGACTGAAGCATGAGAGTGATCTGAAGGCCCCAGGAAGGTATCTACATTGAAACAAAACTAGGGCCGGACTGGCTACTGGGCTTTCCTTAATAAACAATGCAAAACAAATGTTTAAGGAAGTACGCTTTAAAGCTATTTGTTTTGCATTGTTCATTTAGAAGCACCGGCAGCTCCCCAGTAACAAAATCAGCCCCTCCGCTGTGAAGCTGGACCCCACCCTGCCACCCCAGCAAAAAACGCCCGGTAGCCAGTCTGGCCCTGCAAAACACCAACAATTAAAGAAGGCCTTCAGGGTCCCTCTCTGGCACAGCATGTAAGGAAAACCTTACAAATACTAGCCACATAGCTACTGCTACACAGTTTGTCTCTGCAGATGCACCCACTATACATATTTGGAAAGGCTTACTGACGAAAAAAGAGGAGTTTAATCCCGGGGACCATGTGTGTCCCTCTCCTCCAGGCCAGGATGTAAACAGTTCAGGACTGCCCACAGGTCGTTTTTTATATGTTCCTGCTTTTTTGATTTGCTGAAGGTGCACACAGAAAGATTTTTTCTCATTTGAAATGGGCAATGCTGCCATGAGATCACAGCAATAACTATACATTGCACTATTGGTAAATTTGTGCCTTTGTGACAGGTTTTACGAGGGCTGTAAAAGCCTTAGACGATTTCCTGCAGTACAAGGATGCCTTTGGTCAGCAAAAGGCGAGCGGAAATAAGCTTAGTGCTTCTCACACACCTTTGTGAAATGACTACTATCCAGTCCTGTCATAACATAACGTAACGTGTATTTGTAAATCGCACATTCACCCGTAGGTATCTTGGTATTGAATAACAGATGTTTATTGTTACCCAACTCAATGGTACTCATTTTATCGACCTCAGATGGATAAAAGGCTGAGTGGACATGCTGGGATTTGAACCTGTGACCATGAGGTCAAACACAAGCCACTGGAGTGGACGCATTAGTCCACTGATTCACCAGACCCATCATCACTGCATATCTAAAATGACATTTTTTAATTTAGAGAAAAACTAAGCAAACGTACAAATTTAAGATATGAAAGATAAAAGATAAACATATGCAACTGGTGTCATATTGTGGATTCACTTTCAGTCAGTGCACCTTGTGCCTTCTCACAAAAAATTTGCTGATTTCAATGCAGGTGCAAACTAACACATGCAGTGGGAACAGTGAATGAGTGAAAGATAGACTCCAGGTGGTTGGAGCTATGAATTGACTGCATCTAGATCCAAGGGCAAATCAGTAGGGTCCAATGGGTGCCCTTTCTCCCCTTTCAAGGGTGCCCTCGGGGATGCATTGACAGTGTGCACCTGTTTGTGGCACACTGACAACTTCTTAGCCTCTGCACCTGTGTTTGTAACGTGGTCCAGACACAGAGGCAAAAGTTTTCCATTTGCATCGGGCAGGCCCTCAGGAGATTATTCAAGCCCTCATGTAGCTCTGGTGTAATCAGTATTACAGAAGGGGTCACACAAGCATTTCCACTTCCTTTTTTGTTACAGCGGTGCCACAGGCGTGCACAAAGTGGCTCTCAAGCCCCTAGACCATGCATTGTAATAGGCCACTGTTTGTCATGTCACACACATCTTCATGAAAGCAAAGTGATTTCCATGATCTCTGTGAGTTCCACCCTGAATGCTAAATAAAAAACAACAAAAATTGTAAAGATTTAAAAAAAAATAGATGTCATTAAATATTTCCAGAGCCTGCCAGTGAAATGATTGATGTAAAGATTCTGGCTTCATAACTATATTTTCATACACTATTAACACTTTGCATGCGTCGGACGGCCGGGAGCCGTCCGACGCTAAGGTGCTCGAGTGCGTCGGACGGCTCCCAGCAGTCCGCGCACATGGCACCAGAAATGCCTCTGATGCGGGCATCGGAGGGATTTCCTTTAGTCCAAAACTGCCTCAGGAGCTCGAGAATAGATTCCCCAGCTCCCGAGGCTGTTCTGGGTTTTCAGTGAAATGATGATCAGTGGGTACGGTGTGCTGACATCATTTCACTGAAATCGAAAGTGAAATGAGCTGCTCGTCTCATTTCACTCTTACTGCCTCCGTGCTCAGGGTCCTATCTTAGTCCCCTGAGCATTGAGGCAGAAGGGAGAGGTATCATTGGAAAGGGGAGAATCTCGCCTTTCCAATGGTACTCCTCCCTAGTGGATCCCCATTTGTGGATCGCCGCAGGAGGGCGATCCCCAAGCAGGGATCCATCCACTAGACACCAGGGAAGGAGAGCGGCCCCTTGGGCAAGGGCCTTTGCTCCCCCAAAAGTTTCTGGGATATTCAGTCTTTCTGCCCCCTCAATGCCCCCACCTCCCCAAAAAAACCTCCACAGTCCTTCTGCCCTCTGGGGGGGGCAGATGGGGGTTATCACGCCAGATCTGCCACCCGGGGGGCAGAAAACCCACTAGACACCTGGGATTATTTTCTTTTTATAAAAGAGGGGTGGGAGCTGCCTACAAGGAACAAGACCATGCCCCCACCCAAATGTAATTGTAAACAGTTTTAAGGCCTCCCCTGGGGCAGAATGGGGGTTATGAGCCCCGTTCAGCCCCCCAGGGGAGACAGAAAGTCGACTAGACACCAGGGACTTTTTCTTTTTTATAAAAGAGGGGTGGGGGCTGCCCTCAGTGGGCAAGACAATGCCCCCACCTAAATTACATTCCAAACAGTCTTTCTGTCCCCCCGGGGGGGGCAGATGGGGGTATTAGCCCCCAATATCCCCCCCGGGGGGCAGCAATCCCACTAGGCACCATGGATTATTTTTGGGGGAATATGTATGGGTGGGAGCTGCCCAAAATAGGCATACCAATATCCCCACACCCCAAACACAAATGGGACAGTGTTTCTGCCCCCCTGGGGGGCAGATGGGGGTTATTACCCCCGATCTGCCCTCTGGGGGGGCAGAAAGCCCACTAGACACCAGGGATTATTTTTGTTTTTATATAAAGGCGGGTGGGGGCTGCCAACAATGGGCATGGCCATGCCTCCACCCCACATAAATGGGTGCCAAAGTCTTTCTGTCTCCCCTAGGGGGTAGGTTAGGCAATAGCCCCCGATCTGCCCCCCCGGGGGCAGAAAGCCCACTAGGCACCGGGGGACTATTTATATTTCTTAGAGTAGCGGTGGTGGCTTCCCACAATGGGCATGCTAATTAACCCACCCCCCCCCCCAAAATGGCCACAGTCTTTTCTCCCCATCTTGGGGGGCATATCGGGGCAATAGCACCCGATTTGCCCCCCCCAGAGGAGCAGAAAGCCCACTAGGCCCTGACTCTTTTTTTGCAATCTGTCTAGCTGAGGATATTGGGACCTAGCTCAGTCGGCACCTAGGAAAACCATAGCAAACCTGTACATTTTTGAAATCTAGACACCCAGGGAACTTCAGGGTGGGGTGACCTCTGTGGCTCTCACCAGGTTCTATTACCCAGAATCCCTTGCAAACATCAAACTATATTAAAAAAAACAGTTCTGGAATCTGTAGAGAGCCAGAAACCTCCACACACCCAGCATTTCCCCAAGTCTCCGGATAAAAATGGTACTTCACTTGTGTGGGTAGGCCAAGTGCCTGCTACAGGACACGGCCCAAAACTCAACTTGGACACAACATTTTTTCGACTGAAAACTGACCCTTTTTTCGCATTGTGCCAAGCTGTGGATTTTGGACCCTAGCTTAGCCAGCACTTAGGGAAACCTAGCAAAACTGTACATTTTTTAAAAACTGGACACCCACGGAAATCCAGGATGGGCTGACTTGTGTGGCTCTTACCAGGTTCCGTTACCCTGAATCCTTTGCAAACCTAAACTTTGTAAAAAAAACCAACTCATTTTCCTCACATTTCTGTGATGGAAAGTTCTGGAATCTATGGGGAGCCACAAACTTCCACTCACCCAGCATGCCCCCAAGGCTCTTGATAAAAATGGTACCTCACTTGTGCGGGTAGGCCTAGTGCCAGCGACATCAAATGGCCCGAAACATACTGTGGAAACTTCAAAAATGTTCAATCACAAAACGACTTGGTTTTGCAAGGGAGTCACCTGTGTTTTTGGTCCCGGGCTCAGCGGGCATCTAGGGAAAATTACCAACCACCAAACCCAGACATTTCTGAAGTCTAGACACCCGGGGGAGTCCAGGGAGGTGTGGCTTGCATTGATCTCTCAATGTTTTCCTACACAGAATCCCCTGCAAACCTCAAATGTAAGTAAAAAAAACAAATTTTCCTCACATTTCTGTGTGGGAAAGTTGTCGGATCACCGGGATGACACAAATTTCCTACCACTCTGAGTTCCCCCACGTCTCCTGATAAAAACGGTACCTCACTTGTGTGGGTGGGCCAAGCACCAACTACAGAGAAGGGCCCAAAATGTATTGTGGACACATCAACATTATCCATCACAAAACGACCTGGTTTTGCAAGGGTTTCACCTGCGTTTTTAATCCCAGGCTCGGCGGCCAGCTAAGGAAACCTACCAAACCCAGACAGTTCTGAAAATTAGACACTCAGGAGAGTCCAATGAGGAGTGGCTTGCGTGGATCCCCCAAAGGTTTCCTACCCAGAATCCCCTGTCTACAGTACGTTTTGGGCCATTTCCTGTCACAGGCACTAGGCCTACCCACACAAGTGAGGTACCATTTTAGCCATGAGACTTGGGGGAATGCTCGGTGGGAGGAAGTTTGTGGCTCCCCACAGATTCCAGAACTTTCCATCACAGAAATGTGAGGGAAATCTGTTTTATTTTTCAAAGTTTGAGGTTTGCAAGGGATTCTGGGTAACATCCTGGATTCCTCTGGGTGTCTAGTTTTAAAAAATGTACAGCTTTCCTAGGTTTTCCTAGGTGCCTGTTGAGCTAGGGTCTAACATTCACAGCTAGGCACATTGCCAAAAAGGGTCAGATTTCACTGGAAAAATGTGATAAGTTCATGTTGCGTTTTGAGCCATTCCCTGTCACGGGCACTCGGCCTACCCACACAAGTAAGGTGCTATTTTTATCGGGAGACTTAGGGGAACACAGAATAGTAGAAAAATTGTTATTGCCAATTGACTTTCTATGCAATTCTGCCTTCCAAATGTAAGACAGTGTGTAAAAAACCAGTCATTTTGAAAAATGCCCTTAATTCACATGCTAGTATGGGTACACACAAAATTGGAAATGTGCAAATAATCACTGCTTCTAAACTCCATATGTTGTTCCCATTTCGGAAATACATAGGTTTCCTTGATACCTATATGGCTTCAGGTACCTCGGATTCTTGGTGAATCTACAAGTCCTATATAACCCCGCAATCAGAAGGGTCCAGCGGATGTAACAGTATATTGCTTTCAAAAATTTGCCATACTTAGAAGAAGTTACAGGTGAAAACATAGGCACAAATGGCTGTTTTTTTCAACTCAATTTCAATATTTTTTTTATTTTAGCTGCTACTTTCTATAGGAAAACCTTGAAGGATCCACACAAATGACCCCTTGATTAATTCATAATTTTATTTACTTTTGAGAAATGTATAGCTTTCTGGGATTCATTATTGGTTTCACACCCATTTCTACCACTAACTGGAAGGAGGTTAAAAGCACAAGTAATTGGAAAAATGGGCTACATCCCACTAAAATGCAAAAACTGTGTGTAAAATTTGAGTTTTCTGACAAAAATCTGCCTGTTCCTGAAAGCTGGGAAGATGGTGATTGTAGCACCACAAACCCTTTGTTGATACCATTTGCAGGGGGAAAAAAAACGCTTCCTTCTGCAGCACTTTTTTCCCTTTTGTCCCCCAAAAAACAAATTGTACCTCTATTTTGGTTAATTTCTCGGTTCCCTCCAGGGGACTTCACAAACCTTGGGTACCTTTAGAATCCTCAGGATGTTGAAAGAAAAGGATGCAAATTTGGCGTGGATACCTTATGTGGACAAAACGGCACAGGGGCCTAAGTGCGAACTACCCAAATAGCCAAAAAAAGGCTTAGCATGGGGGTGTGTGGGGAGGGGGGATGCCCAGCAGCGAAGGGGTTAATTAATGCACTGTTTTCAATTATTGTGCTCATTTAGAATGACTCAGAAACAATGGGGATGCTTCATTTTGAAATTTATTTTGTCCAAACTTGGAATTTGCTCATACTCATTCGAACGGTCCTGTCTGATAAGTTAAGCTAAACTGATGTCATGTTTACCAACCCCTTTACCAGTGTCGGTGTCTGTAGGCCCTTCGTGTATTTTTACTGTGACTTTTTGATGTAATACCTAGCTACTGATCACTCACTAAAAATTGCAGAATTGCATCTTCCAGAATGAATTACCACCCACATGCCAAAACAATCGTCACTGAATCCGTGGAACAGTCTTTGTTCTGGATGATTTGAGTTCTGATGTGTCTGATTTAATATCATTACCATAAAGTGCTGTATTTATTCTGCTTCTGTGTTCTCTCTGTGGGAGCCTGTCAGTGTCTGGCAAGCATCACAAAACCTCTTGGACTGCCCCTGCCTAGTCAGTCTTGCTGGACCCCATATCCTACACTCACGTTTGGAAAAGAAACGTTCGAATGATTGCAAGATTGAGCATCACCAGCTGAAGGCTTGTAAGTCCATGGTGCAGTTGCACTGTAACATCCTGTTAGTGGTTTCATTAGTTTTGATCTGCTTGTCATGCTTACTGGACAGCAGAGTCATTTCATGAGTCCCCTTGCCGGTGGACTGAGAAATTTTCATGATTTGCTAACCTGTGGAGTACTGAAGATGGAGCTCAACTAAAGTGGTATTCCTTTTGAAACTCATATTCAGGCTGTGATATGATCAAACATCAGTGGCATGCGATTATTGTGGAGTATGTGACTTGTGTTTTCAAAACAAGTAGGATGGCTGTCACCATGGGACTAGAACACTGAGAACTTTATAGGATGCTTATAGCCAGGAGACCAAACTATACTTTCAGTAACATGCACTTGAACCTGATTAGAGCCTGAAGAATTCAAGCGAAGATGAACTGACATTGTGTGCCATGAAAATGTGTTCACCTTAGATTTCTAGTTGATGATTGTACTCAAGCAGGAGAAGGATTTTACTATGGACAGTAAAGTTAACTGGACTCCTCTGTGTTGGGGCCAGGCTTAAAATACTTAGGGAAAGACTTGTACTTCTTGAAGGAGAGGAGGGTATAGATTGCCCTGCATGTTCAGAACCTACCTTATCATCTCCGAGACCAAGCCCTGCTTTTAGAGGTTTACATTGAAAGCAACTGTAAGAAGCATGCAGTGCTTCAGAAAGGAGTGACTTGTGCCACTGCCCAAATGGATCCAAGAACTGTGCATACATTTGAGATTTCATCACAGCATGGTGAGAGAGGGGAAGATAAGATCTCATGTATCTGCTTCAAAGAGTGAGAGAGAAGAGTTCAATGCACCTCATAGGTGATGGATTATGGTGCGCAAAGAAAAAAGGGATGGAATGCTTGAATTAATCTTAGCCACTGGTAATGACTCGGTTCTGCATCCCCTCTATCATTATATTGCACATTATGCCAGATCAGTTTGGATCCAGCCATATGCAAATCAGTCTTTATCCTGCTCCTATGGGAACAGTCTAGCCCAAACTGCCAGGCCATGTCCTCCCTGATCCGAAACAATCGCAAACCCACAGCACGGGTTTCCCTTATTGCGGCTCACCAGGCAGGTATAGCTTGGTTCCATTGGTACAGTGTGCACGGAACCCACATCTGGGAATACCCATCTCACTTAGGATGTCACACTGATGCATACAAAAAAGTGATGGATGGAATGCTTGAAATAATCTCAGCCATTGGTAATTACACAGGGCAGCATCCCAGTCTATCATTATTTTGTTCACCATGCCACCCAGTTTGGACCCAGCCATATGCAAATATGGCATATGGATATGCCCTGATTAATTCAAGAATTTCACAGAAAACAAAGCCATGGCTTTGCCATTAAAATGTGGAAATGTCCCTACCTCTAAAAGAGGTGGGGTAATCAGTGGAAGTTTGGCAAGGACGGGAAATCCAACAAATTACTCTTGGGCTCCCACAATGCCAAGCCCTAAATGTTGCCTCATTTGTAGAAGAAGGGTGGAGGTTAGAGTACCTCTAACGGTATCCTAATGTTAGTACTTTTGGATTGATGTTGTACATATGCCAGTTTATGCAAATTACCAAATTCATGAATCTGAGTTTATAACTGGACAAAAAAGTTCATTTCTGTGGGAAAATGTGTGTTACAATTGCTTTTTATGCAATATCACAATCAGCAGCTATTTGAGTTTTTAAGCAGCTGTCCCCTCCTAATTTCAAAATAAAGAGAAGCTATACATGTCTTTTTTCATAAGGTTTCTTTGTTTCCATAAGGTGCAAATGAAATTCAGTTACACAAAACGAATTGCATTTTTATAAGGAATACATATTCATTGTAATGTACTGAGAATAATGTTAATGTGCGTCTTGGGACTCAAGGCATGTAATTTGTTCTGCAAACTAATATTGTTGCAGCTTTCTAATGGATCGGAATCGGAAATGTTAAAACTTAAAACCGGAAAAGGGACTTTAATAAATTCATACTTCTGGATATGCGGGGGGATCCGTCTACCTTTTGGGAATTTGCAATAAAGAATCAGCATGCTGACACTTTCTTAATATTTCATTTCATTTAAGACATTCTTTTCAACCGAATACTTTTATACTGTTTGATATCTTGTATTGTTCTATCAGGAATAACTATGGAAATTCATTTTGTTAATCATCTGTCACCTGGACCTCAGCTACTATTCTAACTTGACTTTTCCACAGTCCTCAAAGGCTGAATAAATACATGAGAGCAAATAAGTACCAATGAAGTGAAAACTGTTTGTGCCTACATAATTATAGATTTTCCAATTAACTGAGCAAAGGCATTTTCTGAGCACCCATATGTATGGAGTAAGAAAGTAACATTTAATGCCTAAAACGTCTAAGCATGTAGAAATACCTCTGTCTATTTATTTTATATACACCTATTATTGTATATCGGTGTATAAAGTGTTTTTGTAAGATCTAATGCATAGTCATACGCACATTAGAAAGGGAATTGGTGTTGGAATATTTACAAGGTTGACATACACTGTGCTTGAAAACAGGCTGTCCTCGCTAATTAAGGTATTAGCATCAACAAATTAGCTGTGACAATTAATTAGATGGTGGCAGATTGCTAGTAATCTGGTTGACTGTTAGGCGTCAGATACTATTTTATAGGTGCTTGTGCACAAATATATTTTCAAGATTTTAATACATGTATATGGAAAACTTTCTCAAATCTGTCAAATAGTTAAATAACTGGGCACTGATTATAACCTATTCTGATAGCTTTATTGAACCAACTGAATTAAAGTGAATCCATTTGTACGAGCACTGTACAGTTCAGGCCTTTACACATCCCATACCAAAATCTAATAATTATGTGTGGTGTTAGAAATTGGGGTCTCTAGTTGGCAGAGGTTTGCACCCTGTCCAGGTAGGAACCCTTCCTTCTAGTCAGGAGAAGGGAATTACACACCTAGATAACCCCTGCTCACCCCCTTGGTGGTTGGCACCAGCGGACAGGCTTATCTCAGAGGCAATGTGTAAAGCTTTGTACCCAAACCACAGTAATACAGTAAAAGCACTGCAAATGGACACCACCCTAGTTTAGAAAAATCAAGTGTCTTTATCTAAACCAAACAAGACCAAAACGACAAAAATACAACATACACAACTCAAAATATCACTTTTTAAACGTTTCAGAACTTCTGTCCATATAAAACTATTGATGCATGTGTTTTTCACAAAGTACCTTAGGATGCATCAAAATTCACCATATGATGCAGCCGCAGATGAGAGAGGCATGGGAAAACACAAGAATGCATCAATTCCTGAGTCCTTGGGGAGGTGATGCGTCGATTCTACTGCATGCTGGAGAAAGGTTGCGTCGACTCTGGTCTGTCAGGGGAAGTGATGTGTCGAATTCCGGATGGCTTGGGTCTACGGGTGTTAAACTTGGGCACACAGGTCAATGCGTGAAATACAGGTGCCCCCGCATCAATTTCTGCAGCTGCAGACAGGTGATGCATTGGTTCTTCCAGGTGCACAGCAGGGCCTGCATCGGAGTTAGATCGGGGGTCTTGGACTTCGGGGACTCGGTGCTCGGGACTAGGGCTGTGGCAGTTTCTCAGGCCGCGTACAGGCACTGCATCGATTTTTTCAGGCACACCTCGGCAATGCATGCATTTTTTGGTTGCACAGCACTTTGCCGCAGGTAAAATGGCACTGGAAGGGTGATGCATGGATTTTCACGAGAAGAAACAGCAAAACAACCTCCAAGGGCCCAGAACTGGAATTGGCACTACTCCCAGCAGTGAAGTTCCAGGATACAATAGGTTAAGTCTTTGTGTCCCTGAGACTTCCTAACAGGGGGCAAGCTCTACATTAAGCCCTTGGAGAATCCTCTCAAGCAGAATATACAGCAATGTCCAGTCTTTGTCCTCTCTAGCAGAAGCAGCAACTGCAGGCCAACCAAGCAAAGCAACACACAGCAAAGGGGCTGCACTCCTCCTCACAGCTCTTCTGCTCTTGGCAGAGGTTCCTCTCGATCAAGAAGTGTTTTAAAGTTCTAGAGTCAGGTCCTCAATACTTATACTACTTTCAGCCTTTGAAGTTGGCAGGTTTCAAAGAAAGTCTCTCTTGCTTACTAGAACCAGTTCTGTCCTGCCCTGGCGAGGCACACTGCAGGAGGTGGAGATAGCACTGTGAAAGGAAGCCACAGCCTATTCAGTTGTTAGTGACAACTCCTCCGACCACTCTAGCCTAGGAAGATACATCAGGATATGCAGGACATACTGCAGCTCCCCTTTATGTGACTGTCTAGAGTGAATGCACAAACCAGCCCCTGTCAGCTACAAACCAGATGTGGATTCCACAGGCAGGCAGAGGCACAAGATGGTTAAACAAGAAAATGCCCACTTTCTAAAAGTGGCATTTTCAAACACACTAATTTAAAAACCATCCTCACTAAAATATGTATTTTTAAATTCTGGGTTCAGAGAGCTCCAAACTCCAAATCTCTATCTCTTCCCAATTGAAAGTTGCACTTGTAAAATGTTACAAGGCAGCTCCAATGATAACCTATGGGAGAGACAGGACTTGCAATAGTAAAAAACGAAATTGTCAGTATTTCACTATCAGGACATGCACAACACACCAGTACATGTAATACCATCCACATACACTGCACCCTACCCATAAGGGTACCTTGGGCCTACCTTAGGGATGCTTTACATGTAGTTAAAAGGAAAGGTTAGGGCCTGGCAAGTACGTGCACTTGCCGGGTTGACATGGCAGTTTAAAACTGCACTCACAGACGCTGTGACAGCAGGCCTGAGACATTGATTGTCATGGTTATCCATGCCAATCATGGATAACAAATCAGAATCACAATTTACACAGAGAGCATATGCACATTAGCACTGATTAGCAGTGGTAAAGTGCCCAGAGCCCTAAAGCCAACAAAAAAGGAGTCAGAAAAATAGGAGGCAAAAGGTTTGGCGATAAACCTGCCATAAGGTCCAGGTCCAACATGTGGTTGTTGCACAGCCTGTTTAATCCAACAATATAGACATTTTTCAGTTTTGAAATTCTTTTCGCAATACCATGGCTAATTAAGGAAAATATGGATCAGCTTTATACAGCCATTTAGCGGTCACAAACCGTGCAATTCAATAAATGACAGGATTTGCGATCATTAAATTGCTTTTTATTATTTACTAAACCAATTTTGTAATTTAGCAAGTGCTTACCAAATTGTAAAATCTTTTGAATGAGAACATTCAAATTTCACACCCGCCAACGTGCTCTCAATGGTCAGATAGCCTTTGTATTTTTGCCCGATCAGGAATCCTTCTGCAGGGCAAGCTTCGAATCTGACTAAGTCCTTTCTGGGGCAGTTCCTCTAAGTCTTTCGAAAGGATTCCAGGACCACAGGGAAAGCACTTAGAGGCCAGGACTCACGTCAGCAGAAGCCGCCAGTAGGGCCCACTTGCTATTGACCAGCTGGTCATTCCAGGAAAAACGACACTTACAGTTTGTTGTGTCCATGTAAACACACAGGAAGTCACCCAACTGGCCCTTTGAGTCCATTACTCAGTCCTTTCTACAAGTGGGAGCAGGTCCAGCCCTCAGGTCTTGATCAGGTCAAAGACAGCATGATCGGTTCTTATCTTTTGTTGCACTGGTCCAAATATGTTCTGATGAGCTGTGGGTCAGGTGCCTCTCTTGTAGGATTCACTAGCTAGTGGGTGGGGGTAACTTCTTCACAGTCACTAACCAATGAGAAAAAAGGAAATGAACATTCCTATCTCGTGAGCTAAAAGGCCTGCTTTGGGGTGACTTTTTTAAAAACAGGGTTCTTTCTTGTTATTCCAGGAATCTGCAATGGATAGATGTCGCCTATGGGTTTTATCAGTGCCCTGAATGATCAGACATGTTGAACTAACCCATGCTCACTCCTGTTTCGACTTTTGACTCGTGTCTCACTGTCAAAGCTCCAGCTGGCTCCTGGTATTCTTCAAAATATAAAAGACGCCTAACCGACATACCAATTAGGTGCTTCTTGATGTGAGTAATACCCATATCAAGATAGGGTAGAACTTGTTTAGGTGTGGAAGGATTCACACACATTGCAGCAGTTTTCCTACTTTGCAAATTCAGTGAGATAAGCATATGGAAACAGCACCTCAACACACCTCTTTTCTATCTTAAACTGAACTTTTGCAAGAGATCACCCTACAAATTCCTCCATCAAGCCTCGACTGGTCAGAAAGAAACCAAGATTGTCAGACATTTTCTCTCTTAGTTTTTCAAAATATGCTCCCTATGCTCTCAGTGCCCACTACTAGGGGGCTACCTCTGCAACTTTCCAACATTCAAGTAAACTTGCTAACCTTTTACTACATCCATATACTGACCTCCAGGATCTTGGGCAAAATTCTAAAATTATATTTCTTTTCAGGTCCATGTAGGGTTGTGATAGACAGCTTGCTATTCCTCACAGACTACATTTTCCAGGAACCCTTGACCTTGTGGCATACACCAATACTAATTTACAGCTTCCTAGAAAATGTTTTGGATTTGAGACATATTGCAGAACCATTTTGGGGGTTATGGCAGATTGTATTGTTTCCCTTCAAAAGCCTCCAATTCCTAAAATTTTGCGCTTACTGCTTCATTTCTAAGCTTGCAGACCAAGGATGGATGGAGAAATAAGCATACCCATGGATAGCAGGTGCTTGCTTGATCACATTTGAGGAATGTGATCATTATTAAGCCCTTTTAAGTCTCTGATTCCTTCAGTCTAGCATTGTCATTGTAGCAAGGTTCCAGCTGAGCTGAACCTTTGTTTCTGGAATTCTTGATTCCAGAGCTATTGCTAATACTTGTTTGAACAGTTGACTAATTTCAAAGCTATAGCAAAATCACATTTCCTTGAACATGCGTTGTCCTACAATGCATCCTCATTTTCTTGTTTCATTTGCTGACATTTTATTAGTGCAGCCTTTTTTCTTGCACTTCCACTATTCAGCAGTTACTCTTTTACCAGTCCTTGGCTTTCTTTGTTCCTTTCTCATACGCATTTCTGTTGAACCACATGATGTGAGAGGAAACCTTTGGCAACCCTTAAAGGGTTTGCATACACATATTCATAAATGAATGTTAACCTGCACAAATAGATTTGTCTGTATTAAAGGTTGCTTAATTCAAATGATTTGCGCCATCATTAGCATGGGTTTCTTAATTGTGCTTTCACATACATTTCATCCCCAAAGGTAAAACACACTTCATGGGCATCAATCAGCCCACACTCCCGCAGAATATTCTAATTCAATTCCCCATTTCCCTTGACCCTGAGGGAAGCTTTTGTCCCTTTGGTTATGATTCTAAACTAAGTATGGATAAGATTTACTGAATAAAAATGCATCACTTCTGAAAAGTATTTTGGAAAGGTATGCAATGCTCGTTGCATCTTTGCATAAACTTCTCAGCTTGTTGTTGAATCTACATATCCACATGCTGAAATCACTGTTTAGCAGAAATGTGATGCTAAAGTATGCAAGAAAATGATAAGGATACTGTCCAAGAATTTGCAGCTATAGGCTGACAGGCCATAGATAATTATAATGATGAAGAACCTGGGAGTTAACTATATATCAATGACCACAAAGCTGTAATGATTAGTAGGCTGAGATCCAGGTAAGACCTGCCCATTTTGTGGTCAGTGTCATTAGTATTATGGATGGTCCATCATTGTACCATGTTTCAAGTAGGTATGTTTGTGGCAAGCTTTATTGGAAACTATACAATTTGTCAAAAATCTGTGGCTGGACTGTGTGGGTGTTGATGAGCCTAGGTTGGAAGTTGCTTAGGACCCTTAAAGGGGGTTTTGTCCTAAGAGAGGAGTTGTCCTGGGAGAGGAGTTGGCCTAACGGCTAGGGCGGTCGACCTGGGAACTGGGTTAGAGTCTCGGCAATGACGCTGAACATCCTGTGATTCTGGGCAAATCACTTAATCTCCCTGTGCCTAACAAAAACAAAAAAAAATGAATGTGTTCTCTTGTAATGCAACTGGTGCTATGTAATGCGCTCTCATACCCGATTCGGGTCAAGTTCGCGCTATATAAAACTCTGTAAAATAAAAATAAAATAAGAAGGAATAGTGAATTACGGTTTGCTGTGAGTTTTTGAGGTATACGGAGGCACTTATGTAAGGTAAAGTTACACACTTGTAGCGAAAGGCTGGAGATCAGTGACATCTTTCTATATATAAATATAGTATGTTATATATAACAGGAAGCAGCGTTTACATCGCATGCGGTACAACGCATGCAATTACAATGCAGTTGTTACAACGACCGCGATGTTACAACGCTAACCATTACAATGCAAGTCGTTTCTAAGACTTGTTTTAGGGGGCGCTCTAAACTAAGAAATAGTATGATTTACTATTCCAACACCTCCCTACTGTTGCGCATGCTGGAGTTGGAATAGTAAATTATACTATTCCTAAGTCCAGCGTGCCCCCTACAGCATGTCGTAGAAACGACTTGCGTTTTAATGGTTAGCGTTGCAACAACGCGGTCGTTGTAACGACCGCATTGTAATCGCATGCGTTGTACCGCATGCGATGTAACATCGCATATTCTATATAACACATGCTATTATTATTTTAAGGTTATATATCATAAGACCAATTGTTCAGCCTACAAAATAACCAGATTAACTTCAAAACAAATATATTAGATATCGAGATCTAAAACCTTCCAGGTACTCTTTAAGGCTGTTCAAATTGAGATCAGAAGAATTATGTGGAAGCATTTCTAATTTCCTAAAAGAATTTCGTTCCTCACAAATGTATGCACCTATTTGGTTTAATCAGGTCTAATACCACAATCCACTTTGTAATCGAAAGTCTATAGACAAAGTATATCAAATGCATTTTTGCTTTTGACTTCAGTTACAATGTTCACCAGAAATGCTTATTATGAGGATAACAATTTGGTCTCAGCTGCACTACATTCACATGAAGCTCAAGTCTATGCTGGTTAGATGTCAGATGAAGATCAAGGACAACAACATATGTCAGGCCCTCTACAATCTGTATAGATTCTCCTTACAACATTTGACAGCATGATTGTAATCTGCACAATTTCATCACTAAAATAGCATCCCTTTCTAAAACATGGGCATGTCCCTAGAAAATTAGCCAAATGCCTCTTGATGTAGTTGCAGAAAAGAATATATAGCTCAATATGGTACAATGATCAAGTTTTATCCACATCTTCATTTTGTAACCCTGCTCATTTAGTGATAAATCAAACGGAACACAACATGCATTAACTTTGCTCTTGGTTATAAGTAAGGTAATTGAGAAGGGCTGTGGTACCCACATGCACAAGCAAAAGCACAAGCACAAGAATGAAATGTAAAGATCATACCACTACCCCTAATGTGCAATTACAGCAGAGTATTGAGATTTGTATTTTTTATTATATTGACTTTAAGCCATTTCAAGAGTAAACAAAAGAAAAGTAATACATCTTTTACTTCTACATACTAAAAGATATGTCCCACTAAATGACAATGTAGGCCATTTTAGTCTCCCCATCTTCCAACTTATCAGATTCTCATAAAGGCTTACCTAACACTCAATATTTAGCCAAGCATTAGGACAAAGTTAGAGGTCTTAATCTCGACAACGGAATAGACTTGATATTTGTGACTGAGTCATGACTGGGAAAGTTCTAAGGACTGGACATTTAGATTGCAAAATTACCCAAGACTATGGGGCATATTCTCAAGGACCTATTGCCAAGTTAGCGGCACTTTATCGCAGCCAAAGTGGCGATAGATTTATCGCACCATTCACAAGCTGGTGCTAACAGCCGATATCGCCAGTTTTCATGCGATAGCAGCCGCAAAAAAACATCGCCACGGATGACACCGGCAACTAACGCTAATGAGATGCAGAGTAGGCATTCCTGTGCAAAAAGTCGCGAAAACACCACTTCGCAATATTCTCTACGACCAGCCAGATCGGCGATAAGATCCCAAAACAGGCGATAAGGCACGTTAGCAGCAGGGATTTAACACCTGCTCCTACCTGGTGTTAAGTCGGACGACAACGTGCACCACAAAAGGGAGCCCAGACCAGAGCCACACCTGAAGAACAACAGATGCCATGGAGCTACTGATCATGCAGCTCGGAGCCCCAAGAGGGCCACAACACCCACCGCCACCACACCCAGGCCCGCCACCCCCCCGGACCCCGCCCCGGACTACCACAGAGGCAGCACAGACAAAGACAGCAGACCTTCAGAAAAAGCACCAGCCTCACACACTTAACACCAGAGGATGTCATTGCCCACTACAGGCTCAAAAGGACAACCATCCTCCGCATCCTGACCATCATTGCCCACAGGCTGACGGTACCAACACAGCGGACAAACAACATCCCTCCGCAGACAAAGCTGCTGGCTGTGCTGCACCTGTTGGCCACTGGTACCTTCCAACCAACAACTGCCAGAGTTGGAGGAGTCTCACAGCCAGCCCTATCCAAGTTCCTCACACCTGTCTTGGATGCCATCATCAGCTTGGTACCCCAGCACCTTCACTTCCCCCACACTGCGCAGGAACAGCTGAAGACCAAGCAAGGCTTCTACGCCATAGCTGGCTTCCTGCACGTGTTGGGGGCAATCGACTGCACACATGTACTCCTCGTGCCCCCTGCCGCCACTGCACACAATTACCGCAACAGGAAGCACATGCATTCCATCAATGTGCAGGCAATAGTGGACCACCGGGGACTCTTCACCAATGTCGTCGCCAACTACCCAGGCAGTGTGCATGATTCCTTCATCTTCCGACAGTCCATCATCAACCAGCGCTTTCAGGATGGCACCTATGGGAATGCATTGCTTATTGGTAAGTACCAAATGAACACACCACACACCTCAACTCCACAGTCATGCAACTCACGACTCTGGGAATGCACACTTTACAAACTCACATACAACATGCCAAACAACATGCCCACCTACCAGACACGACAGCACAACTTACTGTGGTAACCTGGGCTAGCCATGTACACAAGCCATCAACGGCATGGCACCTCAGCCACACAATAGCAGAATGTGGGGAGAGGTGGGAACCAGGCATGTGCGAAGGAGGCAAGTGACCCATGAATGAGAATGTACACAATGCCAAGTGTGACATGGATGTGCTGGCCAGACTGCAGTATGCAGACCACAGACATGCCCATGTCAACATATACTGCTGGTGTTTGGAGTGTAGTGGACAGTGGACGCAACCATGTCACCCCAGGCAGTGGGGAAGATCGCGGAAATGTAGCTTGTTACGTCCCCCCCCTGTATGCGTGAGCGGAGTGGGCTGGCCTGGCGTACGCCAGGCCAGCGTAGGGGTGTGAATAAAAAGCCCATTGCTCTTGGCGTGGTTCTCTTCCGGAATGGCCAACGTGGCTGCCATGGCAGCGCCTCTCAGCCCGCCACGAGGCCGACGCCGTGAGCGGCGGTGCCTGCGATCCTGTGCGCCTGCTGCACCCCAGGCCGATGGTCCCCAGACCCGTCTTGTCTGCCCCTGCGCAACCAGGCCTCACTGCTCACCTGCCGACACCGGCGTGTGTCAAAGAGGGCCCACCACGTGCCGGTGCAAGCTCCAAGCCCAAGGCCCGTGACCTTGGCAGCCTCCTCAGACCATCACGGCCTCCGCAACACAGGCCCCAGCACTCCTTTCTCGTTGACGTACTCCACCGCTGCCTCCGGCCTACACTGCGGTCCAGTAGGTCACACATTTGGAACTGAGTCTTGATTTTTGCAATGGCCGAGTTCATATCATTGCATGCAAGGAGAGGAGTAAGAGGAAGACGCGGTTCAGTCCGGAGGAAAAAAGGATCATCGTTATGGAGGTGACACTACCAACAACTGCTCTGGTGCCACTTACTCTGTGCATTGCAAGCCAACGACACGTGGCTGTGGGCCCCTGCTGACCGCTGCCTCCGGCCTACACTGCGGTCAAGTAGGTCACACATTAGGAACTGAGTCTTGATTTATTTATGGCAGAGTTTATACCATTGTACAGGCCTCATCGCAGCCTGCATTCCCTTTCAGCTCTGGTGCCACTAACTCTGTGCCCCAAAATTCATGGACACTCTCTGGTTGAACTTTGGTGGCGTCTGAGTCTATGGCCTGGGGGTTGTCTTCATCATCATGTAGCTGATACTGACTTGGTGTTAAAAATGAGTCTGTAGCATTCATCTCCTCCATATTGCCTGTTTCTGCTAGGTTCTGCCCTCTGCATCATGCCCTGGAAGAACACCTTCCACTGTCCCCCGAAACACTCCGGGACATCCACCTTCGACATCGACGAGGACCCGCTCAGCTCTCGTGGCCCTACCTCAGTGCACCGCAAGTCACCGTCCCATGGCGGTGTGCCTGTGCCGGCTGCAGTGCATCCGGGGCCACTAACTCCGTGCAGCTCAAGTCGTGGACCCTTGCTGTTTGAACTTTGAACTTCTGATTGTCTGATCAATGTTGTAGTTGTTGCTAGCACCAACCACTCCCTGAGGGCTGGCTTACACTCACCCCACACCCATCCAGCACAGGCGTCACTGGACATGTGACCCTGGCAATAAAAGGGGCCGGGCGCACGTGCCGGTAGCCAGTTCCACAAACTACCTAAGTGTGTCCGTGTGGTCATTATGTATGCATGAGGGCCCCGGGCCCTACCACATTACATTGTGCTGTGTACAGTGGACGCAACCATGTCACCTCAGGCAGTGGGGAAGACCTGGGACATGTAGCTGTGTCGTACCCCCCTGTAAGTGTAAGTGGAGTGGGTTGGCGTACGACAGTCCAGCGTAGGGGTGTGGATGATCAGCCCGGGGCTCTGGGCGTTGCTAAGTGTTGGCCTTGCCAAGGAAGTAACTAATGCGTGTGTCTCTGTTGTAGTGTCTGCGCCACCTATCCCGCAATGGACAATGTTGCGATGTAGCATGCCCCCGGAGTGCGGGCTCGGCCGAAGGGATAAATGAAGGAGCGCAAGCCCGCTCGGGGTCCGGGATCATACATGCCAACTGTTGTGTGTGTCGCTATTACTGCAGCATAGGCCATAGGACTACCCTCAACCGCATCGCGAGTTCAGCCAGCCATGAACTCTACATCTGTGTCCGCCCTATCCTTACCGTAGGCCTACACACACGTGGCCACCCACCTTCAACGCACAACATCACAGTGTCGTTGTCAGGCTTGTGGACATACGCAGACAGGCATGACAATGGTGTGCCGTAGGAGTGCAAGTGATGCAACCGCGCTGCGCAAACTAGTAAATAGGCTCGGGGGAGGGAGGAGCAGCAGTGAGGCTACGTAATACACATTGATGCCGCTCATTTGCTACAAGCAGTACCTGTCAAACAGGAATCACTAAGTCACACATATCACACACCAATGAACCAGTGAGCCTGCCAACACATCATGCAGAACCAACTTTTGACTCATGTCACTCTGCACTGTCACAGGTGATCAAGGATATGCACTCTGCCCTTGGATGATGACACCCCTCCGAGCCCCGAACACGCAGGCCCAGAGGCAGTACAATGCGGCCCACAAATGCACCAGGGGCATCGTGGAACGCACATTTGGCGTGTTGAAGTCACGTTTCAGGTGCCTGGACATCACAGGTGGAAGGCACCTGTACAGCCCAGGCATCGTGTGCAAGATGATTGTTGCATGTTGTGTGTTGCACAACATATGTGTACGCACCAATGCCCCATGGCAACAAGTGCCAGATGCACCAGACGATGATGAGGAAGATGAGGCAGGTGGACTACACCCCACTGCAGCAGCAGCAGGAATAGCCCGTAGGAACACCATCATTGACAATTTCTTCACATGAGCACGTCACATTTTCACAGTCCTTAGCAATCATGGGACAGTACAAAGTGACCACAGGCACAGCATGTGCAAATTAATTCATTACAACACACATTCCCTGTGTGCATGTTACTCCTCTGTACAAGCACATCACTCTGACAAGTGTAAGTGCAACATGTAGTGCTAACAATCTCATAAATTGGAAATAGATGGTGGGTGTGTCACCTCTGTACAGAGAGGCTGTTTAGGGTGTCACGTATTCGAAATGCCATTTCTGTGTGTCAAAGATAGTACAGAATCCCACTCATCAGCGTTTCACATGTGTCCCAAATCATTACATGTAGGCTGTAATTTGTGACCTACAATTGACAACAGGGCTTCTTTTGGGGTCAAATATTTACCACCATGATGCAGGGATGCACCCTGTGACTCAAGTCCCACAACATGAGCTACATGGACGTAAGGGGAATCACTGCCCCTACATTTGTCCATGCTTTCATACTTGATTAATCATAGACTTGACACATCTGTGTGTATTAGAATGTATTATTCACGTTCATTGGAGTGTTGAAGCTGTCTTAGTACTGGGCCATGCAGACAACACTTTACAATGTTGCCCCGTGGAGGGCCAGCCAGAGTCCTTTAGGGATTGACAAGTTACTCGGAAGGGGAAGAGTCCAGTCCGCAGGCTGATTGCTGTGTCATTGTTGAGCATGCAAAATATGGCAGTCCATTTCGAGGTCCAAGATTAGTGTCGCAGAGTGTGTCGGGGGACAGTGGAAGGTGTTATTCCAGGGCATGATGCAGAGGGCAGACCCAAGCAGAAACAAGCCATATGGCGGAGATGACTGCTACTGCTTCCTCCTTACCACTAAGGCAGATTCATCCTCATCTTCGTCCTCTGACGTTTCATGTGCCTCACATGTGGGTGGTGGTGTTTGGTTTGCAGCACTGTGTGACACTGACACATCAGGGGCCGGAGCTGTGGATGTAGAAGTAGCAGCAGCATTCATCTGTGCAATGTCTTGTGGCATCACTCCCATGATGAGGATCTGCAGGGCATGGAAGATCCCATCTACAGCTTTCTCGTGTGCAGCCGTGGTAGCCATTCTTTGCGCCTGCATCCGCTCCATGTTCTCCATGACCCTCCTTATGTTTCCCAAATCACAGATGACATCGCTGTAGCCACTCTGACTAGACAGTTGTTGTTGTCTCCGAGTCATGACTCCAGCGACGCCAGCCATGGATTGTTGGAGGGCATGGGGCGGACTGTGTGGGTCCGTTAGGGAGTGTAAGTGGTCCCTGATGGGACTTCAACACCCACGTATGGCATCTAGTTTGGCTGCCATGAGGTCGAACCCCACCCGCATCTGTTCAGCCAGCTCCTTCTGGCAGTCTAACACACAGCGTTGGAACGCCCTGTGTTCTTCGGTGAGGTGCTGGGAGCCAGACGTGGTGGTGGGTGCTTCCTGCTGTGTGGTCTGTGCAGGGGGTGGGATCACCTCGATGGTGCTGGGCTGCCCTGCTACTGGAGGTGGGGTGCGGAGGTTGTCCATGAACCGTTGGAGTTCGTCGTAGTCGATGTCCTGGAGGTCGTCTCCATCATCGCTGACGTGATGTAGGGTCTGCTCTGCAGGAGGTGTTGATTGTCCCTCTGCATTGTAAAGGGGAGATGCAGTTTCACAGTGTGTTCCATGTATGTTGACGCATTGGCGGAGTTTACATACAGACTGCATGAGAATGTACATTGTGACTGTTTGTGAGGGACAGTGGACATTTGTACTACATCACGGATGTGAGGTTGTACTCGTACATTGTCATCTCACAGTTTCCTGCTATGCCAGATGTGATTGGCCATTTTGTACACACATGCGGCACCAGTTGTGTCCTGTGTTCTGTTGTGAAAGTGTTGCAGTTTGTACCACATTGTTGTCAATGTTGAGGTGCTCTTATTCTTATGTGTGTGTGCTGCATTGTGGGTGAGTCGCCCCTGCAGCTCTGATTTGGCTGCCCCTTATCCCTTTCAGGCGGTGTGCCTTTGACTTCTGTGCTTCTACAGTGCTGAGATGTTGCGGACTTGGGTGATTTGGGCTCTTGGTCGAGTTGTGACTCTTGGGCATGGTTTGTCCGCAGATGTGTTGTTGACGTCAGGGGTTGTTTGTGCACGTGGATGTGTCAGAGTGTGACCTGCTCCTTTCCGGATGTGGTCCACACTCAGTCACCTCAGTGTCGTGGCGTGCACCATGTCATGATAATTGGACTGCAGCCATGCTAATGGTCATGCAGTGTCACTTGCATTGTCAGTGTGGCTCACGGACCCGCAGCTTTGCTGGGTTCAGCACATGTGTATGGGTTTGTTGTGAGATTAGTGATGTGTGGGGAGGGCCCCCTCCGGGCACATTGTCGACGGGGGCCTACTTGCTGTTTCTATGTGTGCTGCAGTATGCCAAGGAGATCAGGGACATGATCCAGAGTCATTGTGGGTGTGCAGTGTGCTCTACTTAATTGTGCATGTGTGCCATTGTGCCTATCTCCCCTCGTCCCCCCAGTCCCTGGTAGGTACTCACCCTGTTGATGTTGTGTCAGGTCATGTTGAGCAGTGTCCGGATCCACTACTCCTGGCACCGTATCCCGACTGATGACTGTGGCCACCATTTTTTCCATGTCATCCAGCTCCTGGTGTGCCGCTGGACCCCCGCCTCCAATCTGCGTTGCTGCTTTCATGTTGGCATTGAGTTTCTTCTTGGTTTTGCCCTTCACATCATTCCAGCACCTCTTGACCTCTTCCATTGTCCTCCTCAACTCTGCAACTGCATTCACATGGTCCAAGATGGTCTGCCATGTTTGCGTCTTTGTTGCCAATGACACGTTGGAGGTGACGAACAGTTGTTGGTAGTGTTTTATCACCTCCGTAATGATGATCCTGTTTTCCTGCGGACTGAACCGCGTCTTCCTCTTCTCCTTGGCCTTCCCCGACCCCGAGGTTCCTTGCTGGTCGTCTGTGGGGCTTGTGGGGTTCGCGTTGTCCTCTGCACTCGGTCCGGGTGCATCCATGGTGCTACGCAGTGTGACATTTTTTTTTTATTTATATTTTCTGCTTTTATGGTGCATTTTACCGCAAGAAGCGTGGGAATTGCAGGCCTGTCGTGGGTTATCGCTGATTTTTGTATCGCGATTTGGGCATCGCAACTTTTTTCGCGTTCGTGTTTCGCATTTTTTCAGCGTCACGTTAATTTTACCGCGGTCATTTGGCGCTTTATCGTGAGACTATCGCATGGTACCGCCGTGTTGAGAATACAACGTTAACACAGTGTTATTTTCCCGCGATGGACTACGATGTGCAAAGTTGCGTTAAGCTAATTTTGCGATAATTATCACACTTTCTTGAGAATATCCCCCCATGTCTCTTGAAATGGTTACGTATAACCCTTATTACTAAAACATTCTCAAGATAGCAACTTAACCTCCCTTTTTTTATTTCAGAACATTCTATGGGAACAAAAATCCTTAAGCACACGCAATTGCAAGGAATTATTATTTTATTGTGTCACAAATTTCAAAGTTCAATTATGTCATGTGTCTCATCTTTGTTGCTCCATTGCCCACTGCCAACACATGTTTCGTCGATCGGGCGTCTTGCCTCACGACTTCATCGAGCTACAACAAAATAAAGCCTCCATTTTACATAGGCCAGATAGATGTCCTTCACGTGAATACTTTCACCCTGTGACATGATACATATTTCCACATTTACCCTATGTGTGACATTTTGTGGTAACCCAGCATAAACCAAATATATACAAAATTAATTTACAGATTTTAATCCTAGGTTAAAGGCCACTATAGTTACGGTTCACACTACAAAGAATATACAAGACCATAGCTGGTGTGGGTCACAAATATGCCTTCACTACGATCAACTTCAAAGTGAAATCAGGCCATACATACAAACGATCAAATAGCCCCCTCAAAAATGTACATATGTTGTACCTCCATCCAAAATTCTAAGCTGTGTGCTAATCAGTAAGTCCCAATTTAAACCAGCAAAAGTGCATCAAATACCTTATTCGCTATGCGTGTCTGAAAACAAAATTAGAACATATTATCTAAACTAAGTCTACCGATCACCTGCTAATCACCACTTTGTGTAAAGCGGCTCATACTTCGTAAACGAAAATACCGTTACGATTCCGGTTCAACAAAAAGGTTGGTGACTTGAGTATTAGTCAATCTAATAGCTGTAAATAACATGAAAAGCATATCAGGTTGCATTCTCAAACTGCTGGTACCACAAGTCATATCTCATCTCACTTCAAAAGCAATCAATCGCCCGTGCTTACCTATTCACCCAGCTCAGACTCGCACAGCACACTCCCTAGATCATGAATCACTGCATCCTTGCTGGCTATTTTATATGTGCGTTCATGCTATGGTTTTCTCTATTATATTTGACATAGTTTTATTTTTCAATCTAGAATATTGTTCCTTTTATTTTTTCTGAATTCATGCAGACCTTCCTCAGAGCAGTCTACCCAATTATTTCCATAGTTTCCATACAAATGTTATTTATTGGTAAGTCCGTTCTTCAAGCCTATAATGAAAGGTTTTCCAATTTTCTTCAGGTGCACCAGTGATTTTCATTCATTACACCTTTTTATATACAGTAGTGGTATTTAATTTTGAATTGGAGATTGCTCACACATTTGCAAAATTATTTAACCCATCTTAAGTCACTTGAGGACTGGTCCCAATTCCACATACAAGTTAATATCTAGGGTTTAGCTAAGCACGTGCACACACTTATTGTGAAGCGAAATCTTTTTTTAAATAAACCAGTTTATTTTTTTGTCATGTTTTTTAAAAACTATGCTTGCAATTTTTAGTACTTCCTTATCTAGAATGAACGTTCATCAGTTCAGACCGAATGCGTGCTGAACATTATTTAAAATGTTGCCATTTTTGTACACATCTTCTCTTTTGGAAAATTTCTGGGAAAGCTGAACTGTTTATATACTGCTACCAGTAGCGGCTCCTGGAGGGAGTGCTGCGGGGTGGTGAGGCGAGGCGGGGGAGGGGCAGGGTGGGAGGTAGTAAACTCCGGCTTGCGGCCGAACTGAGTTAAGTACATAAATAAATAAATAAAACAAATTACATTGCACGGTGAGCAGTGAGGCCCAAAATACTGAGTGTACATCTAACATATCTTAGCCACTGTGTCTTCTCAACATTACAGGTAAATAAACAATCAGTAAGTATTTGCCTCGAAAATTCTAAATTGGGTGTCAACCATACTTTAACCCATAATAATAACAGAGCAAGAGCTATGCAGTCCTCAAGGTAACAAAAGACAAAAGAAGGTTGAGGACCCCTGGGGGAACATGAGAAGCCTCCTAAGAAAGACATTCTTGACAAGTTGAAGCTTAGAACAGTCTGTGTACCCCAATGCTCCTGCCCCATATGTAGCAACTGACATGCATTTGCTCTATATAGCATCATCATTTCTCTAGCGGGTCTCTGGACCACCTTAGATGCAAAGCGGAAGAGAGCTTCCATCACCCTATTAACTTGCTGCACCCTTAATAATATGAGAGGATTCCATTTCAGTAAATTATTAAAAAGGATCACTAGATAGGAGAAATTTGTAACTTAGTCCAATGGGGTGCCTTGTAGGTAGAAGGTTTTCGTTTTTGTTTATTTTAGGGCACATACCATTACATAGGATTTTTTAAGGTTTACTTTCAGATACAGGGATTCCATAAAGTCTGCAAACGCATCAATGGCTTTCTGTAAACTGTTTGCTGTCCTGCCTAGGAGGACAAGACACAATGTTCACAAGGAACTCATTTATCAAAACAATACAGTATATGCAAGCTAATATAACTTGGGCCCGAACGAACATTCCACTGAGAAGCCCGGCTTGGTGACGCTTAATTCATCACAGAACTGTATACCGGGGGACTAGCATCGGTATCCGATCGGGTTTCAACCCTTAACCCTGGATGCAATCCCCTCTATCTGTGTTATCACCACAGATTGGAAATAACTGATTATTCCGGTTGCCTGGCAATTAATCCCCAGTAATGGACCACGCACCTTTCTATTCAAGTGGTTCATGCTCAACTGTTTCCTATTATATCCACATGAAATAATATCACCCGGTACTCCTCCCTACCACCAAGATATCATTAGGAGATAGACGCCTTGTGCTGATAATGTCCCCAGAAACGCTGTCCTGAAGAGACCCCGTTTCAAGAGAGGGTCAAAACGTCGTCGACACTAACAAAAGAGAGAGCCTGAAAAATACAATACATTATCCATTATGTATAGCTCGTCCTTTTGATTTCTACCAATAACCTGTTCTCCCACTTCTTTTTTCACTTAGTATTCACCACGTTAGGTTATGGTCACTTCACTGGGGCTCACAAATCACTTTGATGTGCTTGTAGTGTAAATACTTCGATGTATAAGGAAATACGTCTGTGGTAATGACTGTGACTACAGAATAAATCCTACTCACTTCGGCTGAAGTGAGCACTACTTGACAACTTTTGTTTTGGGCTTTTTAGAGAATCTCTTCTAAGATATTGTAAAATATATATTCTTCTGGTAATTTTGCTGTGTCCGAATGAGTAAGGTCTGATTCTGATTTCTTATGTTTTAGATTAATCTAAGCAAGTTATATTAGCTTGCATATACTGTATTGTTTTGATAAATGAGTTCCTTGTGAACATTGTGTCTTTTGCTCCAATGCAACACCCAGCTTACAAGGACGTATGGGTCGCTCTTGATTCTTTAAAATACTGCCTAGGAGGACAGCATCATCTGCATAGAAAAGCGAGGAGATGACAAATTTGACAGCCTTTGGACAATCTAGTTATTTCTGTCGTAAAAAAATCTCAAATCCATTTATGTACACAAGGAACAAAAAGGGGGCAAGGATACACCCCTGTCGTACACCCTGAACTGAACCTATAGGGTCAGTGGTATCACCTTCAGAACCATAACGGATCTTCACTGTGGTGTTCTGATGTAGTCTCCATAGGAGGCTAACCAAAGACTCCTCCAGCCCCAGGCCCCCCCATCATGATCCAGAGCTTATCACGATTTACAGTGCCAAAAGCAGATGACAAGTCCATGAAGGCCAGATGTAAGAACACTTTATGGACTTGGTGTATTTACTAAGGTTTAAGGCTAAGTTTAGACATTGCTGAAAGGTTCCTCGACCATGCCTAAAACCGTAATGCGTTCTTGAGAGTATGTTATTGTCATTGGCCCATACTTCCAAACATTAGAACCTCCCCAGGACCTTGGCCATGGTATCTACCAGGGATATCCGTCTGTAGCATGCAGGGTCGTTTCTATCCCCCTTTTTAAAGATAGGGACCACAATGGCCTCATTCTGTGAAGAGGGAAGTGGGCCAAGAACAGCAGCCCTAAAGATATTTGTCAAAATTGGAGCCCAGAGTGGGGGATTATTTTTAGAAAGATGAAGCGAAACTCCAACCGGGCCTGGAGCTTTCCTACAGCGAACACTATCTCCACTTCCTTTGCCAAAATAGAGTCACTAAAATGAGAGGCCTCTACCATTTCTTTGCTTGTGAGAACATCCCTTTCCTCAGTGTTAGTGACTTTGTATTGGGGATTAAAAATGCGCGATAAATACATTATTACAAATATACATCGATCAATAAAATAAAAAAATTATATAATTGGTGTAACATTACTTTAGTAAACTTTGGCAACAGTTATCAGAGTGTCACAAGCCATCGAAAAATCACACACTGGCTTCATAAAAAATAATTGTAGTTATTAGCTGTCCATAGTTCACTTAGTAATATTTCATTGATGTCCTCTGTTTCTGGCACAGCCCATAAGTTTCAATAACATCTAGGGCCTGATTTAGATCTTGGTGGACGGGTTACTTTGTCACAACAGTGATGGATATCCTGTCCGTCGAAATATATATTCCATAGGATATAATGGGATTTATATTTCGGCGGACAGGATATCCGGCACCGTTGTGACAGGGTAACCCGTGCGCCAACATCTAAATCTGGCCCCTAATTTTATACCAGTCCCTACTGGATGGCCCTATCTCTTTCAATGGGGAAAATACAGTTTAAAATGCTATATGTTAGATTTGATAATTCCTCTTTGCGATGCCAAGCATTTTTCACACTGGATTAAACCATCTATTTTCACACGACTATACATCCAATGTACTTTCTTATTTTAATTATACTTCTTATCTTTTTATATTTTTTATGCAGATACATACTGATTTAAGTGTTGTTTTAGTTAAATTATTTAATTTGCAAACTAGTGTATAAACGTTACACCACTTGTCTTCATTTCATTTCTATTTCACTGCTTTCCCAGCCTCTAAAAAGGTGCTAACCAAGACTTTAAGGCATGAAACCCTCCAGTTGCCAGGCGAATAATGAGTGATTGGTTTCAAATTCTGCAATTCATTCTGTATTGTTTACCTCTATTCCTAATTTCAAGTCTAGCTCATAACCAGCTTTGTTCAGGGGCCCACACACTAATTGTGCAGATACTATCTTCAGCATTTTGGTGAATGACACTTGCTAAAGACTGTTCTTGGGTTCATTGCTTTATTGGACTTTCTGGTCCTAATAAATTTGTATTTGGTTTGAAATATTATGCCACGCTAAAGATTATCAGGCACATGCATCAAAAGAAAAACCGGTCGCAAACGGGCAGATTCTCAGAATCTGCCCCTTTGTGATCGGTATTTTGCATTTGGTATGCATCATCCCAAATGCAAAATACATAATTTAAGTAATCTCTAAATTGCGATTACTTAAATTGCGATTGCATTTAAGGAATTGCAAATTGAGATTCCTTAAATGCAATGCAACAAAGTAAAAAAATTAGCGATTTCGCTACTAGGGGGCGCAATTTACCATGAAGTTGAACTTCATGGTAATTTGCAAAAACTTTGAGAAATGCACTAAAGTGCATTTTTAAAGTTGAAGGTTACACACACAACACACACACATGTCCTTGGGACATGTGTGTCGCATAACATATGTGCGCGGATCAATTTCAGGGGTGCAACAGGGTGTCCTTTTGACACCCCTGCACCCTTGAATTACATCGCAATTTGCAAGTACCTATTGGTACTCGCAAATAGCGCTCATAATTTCCCATTCATTCCTATGGGCCTGTAGGCCCATAGGAATGAATGGAAGCCATTCCTTATTTGCGACTCGCAATTTGCGAGTCGCAAATAAAGAATGTGAAGGAATCGCTATTATTATAGCGATTCCTACATGCATAGGATTTTGCGAATCCTTAATTGGGAATCCTTAATATTTGCTATTAAGGACTCGCAAAATCCTAGCTTGATGCATGTGCCAGTATGTGCTTACATCTGGTCAAGTAAAATGAAAATTGCTTGAAGCTCACCTGACGAGAAACCATTATTGTCAGTCTTGCACTTTGTGGCTAGGGTTTGGAATGTCAGCCTGGCTGTAATGGTTTTCTCTGAGCACTTCAGAGTACTAGGGTACAACAGTGTCATTCTGTCATGTTTGGCTGTGCTTTTGTTTTTACAACATTGTGCCAAACTCAAAGTTATAACTGCCCCTACTCATTCAATATTTTATCACAGGTGAATACCAATGTTATTATTCAATGGACTCACAATATATTTAGTAATAGTTGTATGAACCAATCATTCGTTGCTAAAATAGAGGAGAGAAACCTACACAGATGAATATATGGGACAGCTGTATGCTGATACCTGAACATAACAAAAGCAAATATCTCTTCTCAAAAGTATCTCAAGATTGTTTTGCAACTAGAGTACTAGCTCGTCCTCAATTAAATTCATAGCTAAAAGGCATTCCGTGTTGATTAATTTAAGTAACAGAATGACTTTAAAAGAGTGCTCAGATGTAAAAACAGTGGACACAATTAGGTTGACAAATCCATCGTTTTCTCCCAGATGTATCATGACCAAAATGAACAAATTCATCACGATCCAATTACTTGACTAACAATTATGTGCCTTGTAAAATTAATCATTCCATATTGACTTGCCTTAAATAACTGTGTGTGTTTGTTCTTTTCAAATCAATTTTGCCTTGTGCTCATTATTGAACACAGATTAGTTTAGGTTATTGAATGATACTTCATTTAAAAGAAGTAGTAGTTCAACACAATGTTTTAAAAAAAAAATGTCATATGAATAAAGTACTTTAAGTTAAGGTTTCATAAATGTGCTACAGAAAAGATCAGAAAACCTTTATTTAAACCACCAATTTTAATCAAGAAATCTGAATGTAAAATAAAAACTAAACAAAAGTGTATCAGTTCGTTTTGCAGCATAGGTGTCTTATGGTGTGATTGTGGAGTGATTTATTAGTTGGCTAGGGTGATGGAGGTAACATTATAACAGCTGTGTGTATTGAGAAAGAAACAGATGATTGATTGCTTCTATTGTTTCTTTCAATTTCAACTGTGATTTTTCTATCTAATACCTACTGTGTGTTTATGACTTCTTCTTGACAATTAAGTATATGTCAGAGCCATCATCAACATTAGCTGAGTAAGGTTCAGGTCCTTAGGTCCTGATTGGAATTGGTTATAAGTAGAAGGGAGGGGCGATCCAAGATGGCACCCATACGGGAGGGACTGTGCAGAGCTCTGCCGGACAGCCGTCCTGGTGCAGGAGTTGCTATGAAGCCAACAGATTTAGCCAGTGGAAGCATAGGTGATGCTGGGGGATACTGCTTGGGGCCTGCCACCCCACTGGAAGCCCTGAAGCTCTTACATGGTCATGCTGTGGGGCCCAATACTATGGCCCAAGATAGCGAGCACATAGCCCAGCTCGTTGGATTGCCCTGAGGAGACAACGGCAGCACCGCAGCAGATGGAGGACCACTCCGTGACGGCAGATGAAGGACCTTTCCAATAGCCTCGCCTGAACCCCCCAACTGTGGGGATACACTCACCCCGAGTAGACTCTCCCCTCCCGGGGAGCACAGAGCACCACCCCGACAGGTCCACAGGGCCTCAAGATGGTGACTGCCTAGCTGCTGGCAGCCAGCCAAACCCACCCGAGGGCCACTATTGAGGCAATGAGGAGGCTGGATGTGAGATGATTCAACAGCCCCCTACAGCAACAGTGGTCTCATTACACAGTCCCAAGTGGGGAGAACACCCTAAAGCCTGAACCCAAATAAAACCCCTTCATCATGATGCACAGACCGCCGGACCCCGGACAGGCTGCCAGCCAGAGGGAGGCCTGCACATTACCACACCAGAAGGCAGACAGAAGCCTCTTCTTCGACTACCACACAGCCTTATATCATGCTTGTGTCTACAGACCCCTGGGCAGCTGATCATAACACAGCAGGGACAGAGGGCCTTGGCACTCCTAGTTGGCTTGCTGACACCCCCATTTGGCCAGAAGGATGGGTTGCCTCGCGACAAGCAGGGGCCGTTGCAGGGCCTTGCGCAACTGTGAGTGTTGGGACAGGACTCCCAAAAGACATTGCTATTGCCATTGTGCTGGGATTTGGCCAACAGTGGATGGGATCACCCATTAGGGGAGGAAGAAGATCCCAGAGCAAGACACCCAGTAGGGGGGCTGCACGGGATCACAGATCGCTAGTAGGGAAACAGCAGACTGAGGAGCCTGAGATGACCTTAGCCTGAGCTGTGGGGCAGCGTCTCCCCCTTCAAGTCCTAGAGCTGGGGCTTGCACCTGAGAACTATACCTTTACAAAGAGCCCCAGCGCTGGCCTGGCAGTGGTGGGAGCTATATTCCCTACCGGTAGGCCTCTGAAGCGCGGCGAATCACACACTGGCCACATTATGGTGTCGCACAGGTCCAAGAAAGACAATACATTAAAAGACATGTTCTACAAGGCACCCATCAAAAAGCTGGACCACACTCGAGAGACCCCCCTACGCCGCACTCCTCAACAGACTACAGATGGTGCAGAATGCGGCAGCTAGGTTGCTTACAGGCACTCCGAGGTTTAAGTCGGTCAGAAATGGCCTACGTTACCTTCACTGGCTCCCAATCAAACAACGAGTTCAATTCAAGGCTCTCTGTACGGTCTTTAAGTCCCTGATGGGAACTGGCCCTGAAGACCTACAAAAGCGTATCCAATGGTATGTCCCCGGGACAACATTGCGCTCAATGGAAGCAAAGCGGGTGGTCGTTCCTAGAGCCAAAAAGGCTAACTGGGGTGGGAAGAGCTTTGTCCTTAGAGCCACCAATGCCTGGAATGATCTTCCTTTATATCTTAGGTCCGGTACGGAATTCCTTTCGTTCAGGAAAGGTCTGAAAACCTGGTTGTTTTCAGCTTAGTCTCAGTTGGGCTCAGGGGTGGAGGATGCCAGGTTATGTTGCCAGGTATACAGTGCTCAGCGCCAGGACACCCTTGGGTAACAGTGCGCTTTACAAACCTATATAACATAACATAACATAACATGGAGGTGCAACGTGAAGATGCCACACTGTCGGAGGCGGGTGCCCTGATTTCCCATGCTTTTATGGAGTCCCTCTTTAGATCCCTCCACAGGGACATAGCAGCACCGCAGGTAGAAGTCCCTATGGACATCAAAGTATGTGAAAGGGACGTTTGGACATAGGCCAGTGAGTGATCTCGCTGGAACAAACCAATGATTCCAGAGAGAAAGAAATTGAAAGCAACAGAAGGGAACTCCTGGAGCTCTAGGACCAGAATATGGACCTGCAACTCCGTTTAGAAGACCTTGAAAATCGATCACACTGTTCCAACATCAGAATCAAGGGTGTCCCTCTCAATGCAGGCTTTGGCAATCTCAAAAGCTACATCCTCCCACTCCTCAGACACATCTGTCCAGAACTTGTGGAGAAGGAGATCGTCCTGGATCGAACACACAGAGCTGGAAGACCACGGGCTTCACCAGGCAAGCTGTATGGCATCTTGACTTGCCTCTACTACCACCCGCAGGGAGAGGTCATCATGTTGGCGGTATGTGACCAGACTTCGATTGTGCTTGAAGGAATAAATGTGTGGGGTCTAACAAGATTTATCACCCTACAACACCTCCGATCCCTCAGGGAGGCCATGGCTTACCTGCAGGAGAAAGCAGTAAAATACAGGTGGGGCACCCCTTTCGCCTGATTGTTACATGGAGCAATGAAGCACACATATTCCACACTATGGAAGCGGTGATAATGAGCCTGGGTATAGATGATTCCCAGGGGAGGCCTGAGTAACCAAGCTGGCTAAGGGTCTCCCCAACCAACTCCAGTAAGGGTGGTAAGGGCGAAACCTGCCAAAACATCATGCACACAAGCCTTCAGCTGCTGAAAAGCCACCACGAGCGATCAGCATGTCTCCATTGGCTTCAGAGCCACAAACCTGCTGAGGACCATGACTCATCCTAACGCCCCAGGAGCTAGGTTCCATAAATCACAGCCCTTTGATCCCCCAGGCAATGCACACCCCTGATTCTCAGGGGTACTCAGCCTATGGCACCAGGCCACCTATATCATGCATCCTTGATTGACTGTGGGGGCGGAGTGGTGAAGGTTGACCCACCCACACGACGACCACCCCTCTTCGAATATACCATGCTACAACGCATGCAAATACATTGCGTTCCGTAACAACGCGGTCGTTACAACGACCGCGTTGTTACAACGCGATTCCATTACTACGCAAGTCATTACATTGACTTGCAGTAGATGCCGCTGTAACATTAGGAATGTATAATTTACTATTCCAACTCCAGCCTACGCAACAGTAGGGAAGGTGTTGGAATAGTAAATTATACTATTCCTTATCTTAGAGTGCCATCTACTGCAAGTCGATGTAATGACTTGCGTAGTAATGGCATTGCGTTGTAACAACGCGGTCGTTGTAACGACCGCGTTGTAAAGGCATCGTGGTCTAATGACTGCGATGTAAAGGTTGTTTCCCCCCCTCTTCACCGCACGGTTACAAAGACCCCCTGTTCATGACGTTTGACACTTCCAAGGATTGAGGGCTTTGGATTTTTGTTCTTCCTGAGTTCTTTGTACCAACCAACCTGGAGGCATGAGTTCACGGCACCTTACACCCCTTACTAGCAGATTTTTATGGTGCAAAACAGGGGTCCTTTCTACACTCTATATTATCACCTCCACCGCAACACTACCAACCCCCATTAATTGATGGATGAGATACTAAGCCTCAATGCTCGAGGCCTCAACGCGCCTGCAAAGCATCTGGCATCTGGCTCCCCTTAACATGCTCCAAGACTCTCAATGTGACATATGCCTCCTACAGGAGACCCATCTCCTTAAGGGGACTGGAATCGCATGCTGTCCCAATGGTTCAATAGACAATACTTTTCATCTGGTACTAGCAAGCGAGCAGGTGTGGGGATCCTATTCGCCACCTCCTTCTAAGGCCAGGTTCTTCAGACACAAGCAGAGCTCCATGTTTGACTCCTTTGACTAAGCCATTCCATTAACACCTACTCCTTTAAACTGGCCATGTTCTACGCCCCCAACAAATGGCAAGAACAATTCATCCTTAATGCTCTGAAATTGGTCACATACTCTCCTGACGAAGACCTATTGATTGGGGTCGACTTTAATCTAGTCTCGAAAACTATGTCGACAGCTCAGTACACAGAACAAGCCAAATGGGGGCCCTTCCTCCAGACTGCCTGTGGTGGGTCCAAGACTCAGCCTGGTAGACATGTGGTGAGTACGTAACCCCCCAACACCAGGGACTACACCTTCTTCCCAGCTGCCCAACAGACCTATGCCCGTATAGATTATTTCTTGGTCTCCGCCCAACTGCAAGCGCATATCATACATGTAGGTATTTGGGTAACAGCTCTTCCAGACCATTACCCCATAACTCTTTCACTGTGCATCTCGGGTATTATAGCTACACACCAGCAGTGGCACCTCAACCCAACCTCAACCCAAACTGTTAACCTACGACACCACCAAATAAGAAATAAAAAGACATGATTAGCACCTTCTTAAACATCAATGACACCCTAAACACATCACTGGTACTGCTGTGGGAAACACTGCAGGCATGTCCTCAGAGGCTCTTTGATAGCCATTTTGGTGCAGATCAATAGATCTAGAAGGGAAAAGAATGCAGCCTTGGAGAACCAGGGAAATAGAAGTGGCCAATAACTGCTCAGGTTCCCTTAAAGTGAGGAGGCAATTAATGATAGCTAGAAAGCAACTCAAAGCGTTAGATGGACAAAGCAGAATAAGCAGTCCTCCACACCAAGGTAACAAAGTGGGCGTATCCTCGCCCACATGAAAGCCGGCTATTCAAAATCCAATGACCTCCAGGACAGTCTACGCAAAATGACCTGGGCATAGCAGAGGGATTTCGGCACCTATACTCGATGAATGAGCTTAGTTCAGAGGGCGCTGCGACCAACTTAGATATGGCCCACCTCACACGTTTGCCTGACAGGGAGGCGCTCCTACCGGAAAAAGACATTTGGGAGAGCAAGATCCTCTCAGCCATAGCATGCCTCCAACCGAGTGTTAATATTGGAAAATATGATATCAAAGCAAGTCTCAATATATGTACGTATAATAATGAACTTGCATCACGGTTGTTAAATTAACCCGATATAACCTCCCTCTCAGCCTTGAGTCAGAAATACGTGGTCAGGCAGGCCATGCGATCTAGGGCCTGAAGCAACTGATGGACAGATCACAAGTGGGGTGACACATAACCCTTAGACAAATGTGCGGACAGGAAAGCCCAGATCAATCCCACAGATAGAAAGTGACACCACAATGGTCTTAGGAGATAGGTCCCAATAAAACAAGTTTGACCGGAGGGACACATGTTCCCAAAACACCATAAAGGCAGATGCTACACTAAATTAGGAACACTCAGCCAATCAGAAAACAGCATGAACACCACACAGTGATCATGTGCTACCCATGCCGGACATCTAGACATGTACCCACTTGCCCCACATTATGTCCATGCAAGGTCAAGACCCACTTGCGCTCCTTATTAAATGCCCAGATTTCTGTTTCCAAAGGAATGGACCATTTACTTTATGATGCTTCATATAATATATAAAATTACGGCTGAATCCAATGTGCTTTGAGACAGTCTTCAGACCCCACCTCTGTTGCCTGCTCTCCCCGCTACTGTGTTCAGTTAAACCAACTGTTCCAGTTTTGCCAAATGCCTCTTGTCTTTTATTTTTTCAGGTAAATTCACATTCGAGCAAAACGGGCAAGACACAGGGCCAAGATGGATTCCTGCCTGCTTTCTATAAGACCTTCTCTCTGCAGTTGGCACGTATTCTGGCCCGCCTTTACAACTCCTCTGGGGACAATAGTTCCCGGGACACGAACGGAGCCACTTAGAAGGAGAATTAACCCTCTAACAAATCCTAATTAGAAAAGGGATTTATGCTGGGTCAATCACCATACATCGAGGAGCACCAAAATTTTCATACCAATTAATGGTAACCGGTCCCCATCAAGAGGGCATATAATCTCTAAAGAATCTTTTAAATCCATTGCGGGACCGTGGACCAAACCCAGATTTTCTGCCACTGGTAACATTGATTGGCTTCCAGTTTTTTACGACTACCAATACTCTGTGTTAAATATTTGAACAGGACAGAGGGGAGGTAAATGCCCCCTAGGATCCTACCAGACTTCCTGAGACTCAGATCCATGATGTATTGCAGTTGATCACAACAAAAGGTGGTCCAAATTGTTCCAGGTTTCTATCTGTTATTTGTGAGAGTTACAAATGACATGGTCTTGAAAAAAATGGCTATATAAAGGCACCATCGAAACGCGTCGATGCTTGATAAATAGAACTCAATCTGTGAGAAAACTGGGACCTTCGAATGCTTATTATCTTTTGGTATCAGGCCTCAGTTACTAAATGAAATAACCACGGATGTGTTCACTCAATGACATAGTCTTTTGTCTTTCATGTGTACTCTCTTTGTTTTTTATGTATTTTTGCTATTAATGAATTTTATATGTTTTTATTATGTTTTTTGGTGAGATTTAAATGTAATTGAGTCACTGTTTATGTACGTACTGTTTAGTATTTACCTTTTAAAAAAAAAGAAATAAATTGAAAATATTTTTTTAAACCTTTTGTCTCGTAGTCAATAGGTAAAAGGTTGGAATTATACTGTTCCCTCAATGTATGCTGAAAGTTTGAATGTGGGTGAGTGCATTGTACAGCAGTATGTTTAGTCAATAGCATTGAATTAGTATCTTCTCCAAAGGAAACACTTCGTTCTTATGACTGTATAGTACCCTATTCCTTTGGTATAAGGGGTCCCTCTCAATTTTCTAACACAACAATAGTTCCCTCACAGATTGTATGAGGGAGACGATCATCACTGTGATTCCCAAGCCAGGGAAGGACCCCAAGCTGTGTTCTTTCCATTTCCCCATATACCTCCTTCTTGTTGATGCTAAACCTTTTACAGGCAGTCTTGCAGGGCGCCTCAACCCATATATGCAGGGCTTAGTGGACACCGACCAGGCCGGATTTATTCCAGAATACAATTGCAACAACAACACCAAACGGCTGAGGCATCTTATTGAGAAAGTATCTTGGTCTCAGAACCCACATTGCTTATGTTGATTGATGCTGAAAAGGCATCTGACCAAGTCCACTGACCCTTCCTCCAAAAAGTACAGAAGAACGTGGGATTAGGCACACAATTCCATAAATGGGTATGTGGTAGTTACACCAAGCCCACAGCCTGTGTGAGTGTTAATGGACTAACCCCACAAGTGTGCCCAATAATCAGAGGCATGAGGCAGGGTTGCCCCTTGTCCCCGCTGCTGTTCGCCTGATTAATGGAACTGTTGGCAGAACAGATTTGGACACACACGCATATTTAGGGCATCCCTTTTGACTGTCAAGAGCGCAAAAAAATCACGCTCTATGCAGATGTAGGGATTGTACTCACCCAACCCAGCATGTCTGTGCTGCACCTCCTCCAGGTACTGGAGGCATTTTGTAAAGTATCCGGCTTCAAAGTGAATATACAAAAGTCACAACCTCACAATAACCCAGATTGAGAAGGCCCTGTTAGTAAGCCTTTTTCCCTGTCTTTGGGCGATACAGTGGGTCCCATACCTTGGCCTCAAAATATGCCCCACACTGGAACAAATGGCGGGCCTCAATTAAACAGACTTGCTAGCCGCGGCACACATCTATCGTAGGACCTGGCAGCATGGGAGCATTTCATTGTGGGTAGAATGGCTGCAATAAAAATTAACCTTTTCCCAAGGATCCTTTACATAATGTAGACCCTTACAATACAACCTCCATGTTATCTCCTAAGGAAATTACAACAACTCATAGAGTACATATGGGAAGGGAAGGAACCACAGCTTGCTAGGAGTCAGGCCTTCCTTCCGGTGGTGGAGTGGGGCCTAGTCCACTATTATCAGGAAGCTCAATTACTATACCTGGTAGAATGGGGTCAACCTCTCACCAAAAAACACTGGTGCGTTATTTGTTTTTATAAACTTTCATCAAGTAACTGATTCGTTCCCAGAATAGTTCACATATACGTTAAAATTCAGTAAATATTCTTCCCGCTCCCTTAAGAATCAGGAAAAGTGCTCATATTTGAACACCTTCATAGAAAATATATATATATATATATATATTCACTGAAAAAACCATAGGTTTTAGGGACAGTTATAGTTAGTTGGACATTTCACTCGTACAAAACCCGTGAAATTCCCCTGTTATAGTTAGTTCAGCTAACTATAACTCGCTGCACCTACAATGCACTGCTGATGACGTCACATATTACATCACTCATGACATGGTCAGTGACATCACTGATGACATCACTGATGACATCTCAAATGACATCACTGATGACATCATCCAGTGACTGTGTGTTTCTGTAAAGTTTAAATATTTTTAATATATATAGGAAAAGACGTATTGAAGAATGAGTGGGTGTGTAAGTGTCTGTATGGATGATTTAGTAGGTGGTGACTGACTCTATAAGTGAGTGATTTAACGTATCTTACTGAATGCATGGGTTAGTGACTAAACTGGGTGAATGTCTGTATCCGTCTGTCTGTTGCTGTGTAAGTGGCTGCATGTGTTTGTGAATAGCTACATGAGTGTCTATATGAGTTATTGAATGGTTGTCTGAGTATCTGTATGGGTGCCTGAGTGTTTGTGTGGGAGGGGTGTGTGTGACTCTGTGCATAGATGTGTGAGTGGGTGATTCACTGGGTGGATGGTTTCAAGAGTGCATCTGTGATAGACTGTATGGGTGGGTAAGTGTGTGTAAGAGTGTGTTAGTGAGTGAATGTATGTCCCAGTGGTACATGTGTGAGTAACTACATATGTGAAAGGCAGTATATATGTGTGTTGGAGTATATAAATAGCTATAAGCGAGAGTGAGTGATTGTGATAGTGGCTGTATGGATGAGTGTGTGCTTGTATCAGTGATTGTATAAGAGCGTAACAATGTGGTAGTATTTGTATGATTAAGTGAGCTGGTGTGTGTATAACTGTATAGGTGAGTAAATGGCAGTGTGTTTAATTATTTGCATGACTGACTAGGTGTGTGAGTACCTCTATGGATGAGTGGCGGTGTTTGAGTGTCTATATAGGAGTAAGAGTGCATATGATAGTCCTGTACTGGGTGACCATAAGTATGAGTGACTGTACGGGTGAGTGAGTGGATGTGTGTGTGTAGACCTAAGAATCAGTGAGTGGGTATGTAGTTATTGGTGTTGGAGTGTCTATGGTTTTGCGAATGGCAGTCTGTAATTTAGATTGGGTGTATCAAAGGTTATATTAGGGTGTGAGGAGGTGCATCAGATTATCACGTGGATGATGTCATCAGTGATGTCATTTGAGATGTCATCAGTGATGTCATCAGTGATGTCACTGACCATGTCATGAGTGATGTAATATGTGACGTCATCAGCAGTGCATTGTGGAGTGCGCGAGTTATAGTTAGCTGAACTAACTATAACAGGGGAATTTCACGGGTTTTGTACGAGTGAAATGTCCAACTAACTATAACTGTCCCTAAAACCTATGGTTTTTTCAGTGAATTTCAAAGGTTTTTAAATGCTAATTTCTAACTATAACGTGTCTGAAACCTATGGTTTTTCAGTGAATTTCAAAGGTTTTTTAAATGCTAATTTCTAACTATAACGTACCTGAAACCTATGGTTTTTTCAGTGAATTTCAAAGGTTTTTTAAATGCTAATTTCTAACTTTAACGCCCCTAAAACCTATGGTTTTTTCAGTGAATTTCAAAGGTTTTGTAAATGACAATTTTTAAATGTATTAATTGTTATATTTATTTTTTGATACTGATTTACTACATTTTTAAAACTATTTATTTTTATATATTTTATTTATTAAATTACATTGTAATTACATTATACATTACATTACAAAATATACTTTCTCAGAATGAATTACTTTAGTTTAAATAGTTTGCAAATAGGCAATAGAGTTTTAAGTACAGTAGTTACAGTTGTTGCAATGGGCAACACAATTTCAAAACACAATGCAACATTGAGCTCAATGTGAATTTCTAGTTAAATGCAATTAGTTACTTTATGGATTACTTTTCTAACCACAGGACTGGATCCTAGATTCAGTCCTGGGACATCTCCTGTAAACAGTTGAGTAAAAGCGTTTTGGTTACAGTAGTCATTTTTAAGGAATATTATTGTATTTTAAAAGTTGACACTTAGAAACCTTTTTCACATAGAATCACCAATGTTATCCTATGGGAGGAAATTCACTTAGCAGGTAAGTAGTGTTATCGTTACTTTTTCTTACTCAGTGTTGGATCCTGGATCCAGCACTGGTGCATCTCCTGTAAACAGTTGAAAGAATGCGTTTAAGTCATACAGGCGATTTTTAAGGAATATTTGTAATTTGTGAAAATCGACACTTTGAAACTTTTCTGCTGAAAACCAGACAATGGATTCCTATGGAAGGAAATATAAGTTACTGGTAAGTACGGTTAGAATTACTTTTCAGGGTCAGTGCTGGGCTAAAAGATGCAGCACTGGGTTCTCTCCTGATAACAGGTGAGTAAATCGGAATTCGTAGTTCGGTTGATTTTAGAGGAATATTATAAAGTTCCAAAACTCCACACTTAGAAGAATTTCCAAGTGAAACCAGTCAATGTTAGCCTATGGAAGGAAATTCAAGTTGCTGGTAAGTACGGTTAAAATTACTTTTCAGGATCAGTACTGGGCTGAAAGATGCAGCACTGAGGTCTCTCCTGATAACAGGTGAGTAAATCGGAATTCGTATTTCGGCCGATTTTAGAGGAATATTTGTATGTTTCAAAAATCGACACTTAGAAACTTTTTCAGCAAAAAGCAGGCAATGATATCCTATGGAAGGAAATTCAAGTTACTGGTAAGTATGGTTAAAATTACTTTTCAGGATCAGTACTGGGCTGAAAGATGCAGCACTGAGGTCTCTCCTGATAACAGGTGAGTAAATCGGAATTCGTATTTCGGCTGATTTTTTTAAGTTGGGGGATTAAGTTCCCTTGAATCTTGAGGGCCCCTGGGGGCCAACTAGCCCACCAGGAACCTCCAGTATGCGCTCAGAGGCTGCGTTGCAGAGAGACGTGTACAGAGGCCACGCCCCTTTACACCTCTCTGCAATGCAGCTCTGTGGCGCTTATCAAAGTACATGGTGGGCTAGTTGGCCCTCAGGGACCCTCAGGATTGAAGGGGATTTAATTCCCCATCTTAAAACGCGCCATGGGGCCTGTTTGCACACATGTCACCTGAAGCCCCGCCCCCTCCCTTCACCACTGTGCAAACGCACCCCCTGGCGCGTTTTAAGTTGGGGGATTACGTCCCCTTGAATCCTGAGGGTCACTGGAGTCCAACTAGCGCACCATGAACTTCTAAAAAGCGCCACAGAGCTGCGTTGCAGAGAGGTGTAAAAAGGGGCGTGGCCTCTGTACACCTCTCTGCAACGCAGCCCCTGGCGCATACTGGAGGTTCCTGGTGGGTTATTTGGCCCCCAGGGACCCCCAGTATTCAAGGGGAATTACTTCCCTTCTTAAACGCGCCAGGGGCGCGTTTGCAGAGTACTGCAGGGAGGGGCGGGGCCTCCGGCACGATGCCGGTCGTTTTTTTTCTTTCTTGTTTTTTAATGGGAGGGGTGCTGCGTGGCCCCCCTTCCCTTGGCCACTTTTGGCCCCGGGGACCCCATCCCCCGGGGCCTGAGCATTTTATTTTTTTCAAATTTAAAAAAAAAAACGGGAAGGAGGCCGCACGGCCCCCTTCCCTGGGCCTGTATTGGCCGCGGGGACCCCATCCCCCGGGGCATGCCCTCAATTTTTTAATTTTTTTATTTGGAGGGGGCTGCTTGGACCCCTCCTCAGGCCATTTAAGGCCCGGGGACCCCATCCCCCGGGGCCGGCGTTGCCTTTTTTTTTTTTTTTTTATAATTTGGGGAGGGGGCTGCGTGGCCCCCCTCCCTGGCCACTCATGGCCCCGGGGACCCCATCCCCGGGCCTGGCCTCTCGCTGGGGACTGTGGGGTCCCCAAACCCCCACAGTCCCACCGGCTCCCCGCCTCCTGCGCGAGCCGGCATTGCTTTCACATGGGGAGCAGCTAACATGCTGCTCCCCATGTGGAAAGCAATCAGCTTTGGATATTGAAGCGGAGCAGCGCTTCCAATATCCAGCAAGTTTGCAATGACAGGACGGGAGCCGCGAGGCTCCCGTCCCTGTCATTGCAAACAGCAGTGTCCCGGGGTAGGCACCCCAGGACACTGCAGGAGCCGGCCCTGGGGGGTGGCGGTCCCCAGGGCCATCAAGGGCTCCAGGAGGGGGCCGCGCGGCCCCCTCCCAACTATTTCACAGCCCCGGGGAGGTGGTGGTCCCCGGGCTTTGGGGGTCCGTAACGGACCCCCATATTCAAATGTTTAGTGCCCTGGGGAGGTGGCGGTCCTCGGGGCGTGTGGGGGCTGGATCCCCCCACACAGGTCAAAATTTTTTTTTAAAAAAGAAGCCCCGGGGGTGGCGGTCCCTGGGGCTGTGGGAGGCAAAGAGCCCTCCCGCACCATTATTTCTTAAGCCCCGGGGTGGCAGTCCTCGGGGCTTGGGGCCTTAGAGGCCCCCACATTAAATTTAAACCCCCCCCCCACCATGCCCCCGGGACTTGGCCCACCCGGGGGTCTCCCGCGCTTCGATTTTTTTTTTGGCAGGATTTGCACTCCCTGAGCACATCCTGCCGATTTTTCTTTTTTTTAAAAAAAATGCTTTTTTCTACCCAGGGGGTCCTTGTGGGACCCCCTGAGCAGACCTAGGGGGTCAGGGTGTTTCTACCCTGCCCCCTTTGTGCGTTTTGCGCACTTTTTTTTACTGCTTTCTTGTTCCTCGGTGATGGCTGCCAACACTTCCTGGTTTGGAGTGTTGACAGCCAATTAGCAGACAGCTCGTGATCGGGAGGGTGCGCGAATCCAACGCGGCCATAGATATATATGTGATTTTTCTTTGGATTTTCTCAGGAACTACTGAACGGATTTACACCATTTAACAAAAGGGTTCTTTCTGAACCAAGAACTACCTCTTTGCCAAATTTGGTGTAATTCCGTTCAGCAGTTCGAGCTGTAACCGTGTCTAAAGTTTCCTATGGGAAAATGAATGGGGAAAACACGTTTTGGGACCCCCCTTTTTCTCGGCCCCCGCTTGACGAATCACCCCGAGACTTTCAGGGTAGGAGCGGACCGGAGCGGGCCATAAAGTTTGAAAATTTCGCGAGATTCGTCAACCGGCAAGAGAGTTATTTCAAATAGAATGTCGCAGATTTCCTATGGAAAATAGGTCCTAACTATAACTATCTACTGGCGACCGCCACTAGATAATATATATATATATATATATATATATATATATATATATATATATATATATATATATATATATATATAAGAAAAAAGTTGGCTGTTTTGGTTATTATTATATGTTGCCATCCTACTTGCAATCTGAAATAGGGTCCAAAAAGGATAGCACCATAAAAATGGGAGCTCTTTTTTTGCTTCGTTCTGAATTACTGTGAAACGTCCACGCTTTTCTTGGACAACACACACTTACCTCACAGAAACACCTTTCATGCATACACATAAAGCCACAACTGTAAGCCACACAAATACACCTCTATACACAATGCAGTAGCCAAATCCCACCATCAGTTACTCCAACCATTTAGCACCCTTTCCAACATTCAATTCCCTACTCACAAACCATCGCCAGAAACTCCACTCTAAATCATGAACCTCAAAATGAGTACCTACCACCACACTAACCATAGCAATCACACTAAAATGATTATTTCAATTGCCCCTCAGCATCCAATTACATTCACCATACCCGTTCATCATTTACACATTAATGTATAATCCATGTTTTCGTCACTCTTTGTTTATATTTTGATGATGCCCTTGAATTACACATTTTCCACAGTTTCATTACATCTGTCACGTTTTATCACAGACGTTGTTTGGGTGGTAATTATTACATTATACATCTTAGTTACAGGTTACAGTATGTGCTTTTTATGACCAGTTTTCTTTCTGTAACGCATTTTGAGTGGCCTCACCAGCCTTTCCATGCATGGTTTGCAGGCTAACAGTTATTCTTCAAATGGCTCATTAACTGGTGTGAAAAGAAGTTGAATTAGGGAGGAGGGGGACTTGGCATTAAGTTCATCGATCCTCCCTCTGTTTAGAATTTAGGTGGGACTTGAGGCCTTACCTTGCATGTTGTCCAGGATCTCCTGAATCTCCCAGCTTGACCTAATACATGATGAAGATACAGTGAAACATTGTACGAATGCGGGCTAGGGGTGACATATGCAAAAGTAAACAATAGGAAAAGGAACAGTGTACAGTCTAGTAGAAGCAGAGCTTTGCAACATGTGGAATGGATAATATTGACCACAGACAGGAGGGGTAAGAGACTAGGAAAACTGTGAGAAAGAGAAGCCTGTATCGTTATAATAGGAAGCTTCTGTGGGATTTGACTGTTCTGGTTTTACCCTTGTCTGTGCTCAGGATCGTGTCATGTCTTTTAGCCATGATAAAATTAATGTTGTGTCCTTTATGGGAGTTTCTTTTAGAGGGTGAAATATATGTTGCTACAGATTTTAGGGGTGTCCTTCTGTAGCTCTCAACAAGCAATGTAATATTTATGCTGTCTTTGTGAAGTATCTAAAGGCATCCTCAAAGTGGTTTCAGTCCCTCTACTATCCCCATCTCCAGCGTCTATCATGTGGAAGGAGTGCAGCACAAGTGTGGCCCGCTTGAGCTTCCAGGGCAACCAGTACCAATGATGGAGAATTTTGAGGACAAAAAATTTGGGTTACGATTCTGTCAGGGCTCTGTCCCATCCAATCACAACAGACGCCCACTCCTCGGATGAATATGTTTTGCCCAGCATCAATTGCCATGTCAGTCTCATCGCAGTACTCAAGGGCCCTGAGTATGAAGATTTAATGAGTACACCATAAAAGCCTGAGACCAAACCCAGTAGTGGCCCAATGCGAACAAGTATTGGAAAATGGGTGATATGGGAAGTTCCACCAGTTGAGGTTTAATTGCTGCTCGAAGGCAGTGGGTCAACTCTCAGGAGTACCAGTGATCTGTGGGTTAAAGCCAAAAATTCAATTCACAGCACCAGAAATGTGTTGAGTAGGCTGTCGTCATACATTTGGTCTACATGTTGCAGCCCCATCTCATGCCAAGACATCCAAGAGAATAGCGCACCACCGATACATTGTGCCTAAGCAGTGCCTTTTGGTGTAATAACAGAGGTGCACCACCACCCTGTGTGCATCCTTCCAGGCCACCACTGTCAACATCAAGTTAGGCAATCAGTCGATGAGATGAGGGCATGTAATGTGGCAGGGAGGGGAGCAGGCCACAGAGAAGACGCTGTTCCAGACTGACCCACAATGGAGGGTGCCAGGGAGGGGCCCAGGCTGGCCACTAATTGAGAGAGCTGGAAAGCAAGGTAATAGGATTTCATGTGGGGCAGTCTCAAGCCCCTGCTGTCGTTTCCACCCACAGGCCTGTTGCCTGGAGCCAGCATTTATGCCCGCTCCAGATGTAGGCATTGATATCCGCACCAATATTTGCCAGGAGGTCATATGGGACCTCAAGGAGCAGCATGCTACTAAAGTAATTAAACCAGGGGGAGGGGCTACCATCATCTTAATGGTCTGCACTCTCTCCCACAGTGAGAGCTGTATGAGGGACCACCTTTGCTCTGTAGGAATAGTTTTGTATGGTCTAACAATGGAAGGAGGTTATCTTCCACCATGCGGGTGAGGCCTCTGTTGATTTTAACACCCAGATAACTGAGCCCCACCGAGACACATCACATGAGATAGACATGGATTCAGTGTTTGGTGGTGGAGCAGGACTCGTCAAGTCTCTCACACTTCGACCAAATAATTTTATAGCCCAACAGCTGGTAGAAGTCATCGAGAAGGGCCATTTCCACAGATATTGAGGTGCAAGCATGGGTTAAGAGGAGCTGGATATCACCTGTGTAGAGGAAAACCTTAACCTCTCCGGTTACGGAGGGGCTGCCTGATATCTCTGGCCTTTGATGGAGTGCCACTGCTAGGGCCTCAAGAGTGAAAAGGAAGAAGAGTGAGGAAAGAGGTCAGCCCTGCTGGGTGCCACACTCAGCTGCAAATGGACCTGATAGGAAACCTCTATAGGAAACCTATACCACTGGGGAGCTGTACAAAAGGTGCACCTTGTGAATAAAGTTGTCGTCCAAGCCCAAGTGGGACATAACATGTAAGAGGTAGCTCTAGTTCACTCGGTCAAACTCCTACTCAGTGTCTAGAGACAGCTCAAGCAGTTTGAACGGGTCAGCCTTAATTTTCCACAGTACAAGTGCCAACGCCCAAAGATGGTATTGGGAGCTACGGCCTGGGACAAAGCCCACTTGATATTCGTGGATCAGGAGGGTATCACTTCACCCAGGCGCATGGCCAGCACATTGGCCATGATCTTTAGGTCCACATTGAGTAAGGATATCGGACAGTAGCTGGCACACTCCAAGTGGTCCTTGCCCACCTTGGGGAGTGATAGTGGCCTTGTTAGAGATGGCACCCAGGGAGCCCATTGCTTCAGCCTCCTAGAATGCCCATGTTAGGTGGGGGACCAGTAGGTCCTTCCCCACCTTGAAGTATTCACCCAGGAACCCATCTTTCCCTGGGACATTACAGGTCAGGAGGGCTGCCACTGTCTCAGGCACTTCATCCTCTGTGAATGGCTTTGATGAGGATAAGAGCTCTCACGACATGTCTGACAGGACAGGCAGGTGCAAAGGATTTGATTTGATTTGTGCATTTATATAGTGCACAAATGCCCAGAGGCGTCTAGGCGCTGATACCAGAGAATCCAGTAAGGTTACCGATAAAACTGTGGATGAACATGTGAGTTGGCGAAGAGCCTGGTTTTTAGCGAGCTCCTAAAAGATAGCAGCTATTCTTCATGCAGGCTGGGAGTGAGTTCCATGTTTTCACCGTCCCTTACAGAAAGCTTCTTCCACCCCATCGAGCTTTCTTGAACCTGGGAGTTTGTAGGAGTTCGCAATGTGCAGATCTTAGATTTCTGAAAGGCACATACCAGTTCAGATGTTTCTTCAGGAATTGAGGACCGGCACCATGCAATGCCTTAAAAGCTAGGCATTGGGATTTAAATTTGATCCGCTTGTCCACTGAGAGCCAGTGCATAGATCTCAGGCAGTGGGAAACTGGCTGGGACCTACGGATATCCAGCAGTAGTCTAGCTGCCGAATTTTGGTGATGCTATAGCCTCTGTAGACACTGCGATTGGATACCCATTTACAGAGCATTACCGTAGTCCAATCTGGACAGGGCTAATGCTGTTGCAAGTGTTTTTAGGGTGTCGGGCGGGATGAAAGGGCAAACTTTCCGGATTATTTTTAAGATTAATAAAATAGTTGAGGTGAGGGTACTGATTTGATTTTTTAATGTCAGTTTGTCATCAAAAATGAACCGTACGTTTTTCACCTTCTGCACTGGAACTGGAAGTTTTCCCAAACTGGGCGGTCACCATCTGAGTGACCAAAAGGAGGTGTCTGTACCTAACAGAAGAACCTCTGTCTTACCGCCATTCAATTTTAGGCATTTGGACCTCATCCACTGGTTTACCTGCGTCATGCAGTTATTAAATCGATCTACTGTCTCTTCAATGTTGCTTGAAACTGACACCACTAACTGGGTGTCATCAGCGTATGAGACCACTGAGAAGCCGAACTGTCTGATGATTGTGGCCAGCGGGGTCACATAGAGATTGAAGGGGCCAGTGAGCACTCACTTGATATGGGGCAGCTCTCTTCTCCTCAATGTGGACGGAAGTATAGAAGGAGGAGAAGCGGCAGGCAATATTACAGGGGTGCAAGAGTAAGGTCCTCATCGGGTCTTGTATCACCGATATAGGAAGTTGGGATTCTCTTTGGTTCAAATGGGCAGCCAAACATCTGCTTGTCTTTTTTCCATGGTCGTACTGTTGCCATTGTGGCTTAACTAAGGCTTCCTCTGTGGCCCTAGTAAAATGAGAATTCAGGCAAATTTTGGTGCACTCTAGCCACTTGAGAAGGGACTGGGAGGGTGAAATTGCACACTGCGCTGTTAATGAGTGTAACTGTGCCTCCAGTAGGCAGAGGTCAGAACGATCTTTGAGGTTTGGGGCTGCAGAGTCTGCCATCGTCGCTCTACAGAGGGTGGCCTTGCTGGCTGCTCAGAGTAACCTATGAGAGGGCACTGAGCTCTTGTCTTCAGCAAAATAGGACTGGGTATGGGAGCGTAATTGTTTTTCTCCCCTGGTGCCGGTAGGCAAAAGGCCCTCATGAACCATCAGCGTGGATGCAGTGCAACATGCCCAACATCAAGTTGCAACAGTACCGGGCTGTGGTTCGCAAAGAATGCTGCCAAGATGGTACAATGGGTGGTGAGGGGTGGACTATATAGTAATCGGTCATGGAGAATATAGTAGTCAATACAGGACTAGGTCTCATGGGGACAGGAGAAAAACGTGTACTCTTGATCACCGGGTGTAATATTTGCCACACATCCACCAGAGCATTGTACTTAACCAAATCCATGAAGAGCACTCTGTTGTGTTGGTTGTGAGCATCACCCGGCTGGATCTATCCAAGATCGGGTCTGATGGAGGTTCCAATCACCCCCCAACAGCACTGGTGCCTGGAGAGATGTTCCAAGACTTGCTGGCAGTGGGGGCATATACTGAGCCAACCACAAAGGTTCTCTCCAGGATCCACAGCTTAGCCATGGTCAAAAATCATTCTGCTGCTGGTAAACCTGCCAACTTAAGAAATATGAGTCTCCTGCAATAGGGCCATGTGCACTCATTTGTTTCATAAATAATGAAGGATCTTGTTTTGTTTAATATATTGGGATATACCGTTGACATTCATGGAAATCAGGAAGCGAGGGGTGGAAGTGATGTTGAAGTGTTGTGGTAAATCTGGGTCCTATCAGGATGGTGGTGAAGACACAGGGCATAGTGGACCCACCAAGGAGGGGATAAGTAGGAAGCTGGGGCGTGGAGGGGAACTGTGAGTGCATTAGTAAACCAGTCCTCAAGAAGAAGGCAGACCAGGGGGGACGTGGAAGCAGAGCCGGACTGGGAACCGAACCTGCCCTGGCAAACTGCTTGACCGGCCTCTTGGGGGGGGGGATGTGGCTGAGCTGTTTGCTCGCACATGTTTCAGCCGATTTTGTTACAGGGGGCCGATATTGCCTGCCCGGTAACACAAATGGCCCCCAGGGGCCCAACATTGGCCCCCTGCCTGGCAGCCCACCAGGGAAATGCCCAGTGCCCACTACGGCCAGTCCCGCCCTGTGTGGAAGGGGAGTAGGGAAGAGAACCCAACAGGGAGAGGGGCAGTACAAGCCCTAGGAGCCCAAGGGTACAGGTATGAAAAACTTTGGAGCTGGGCTTGGGCCTGTGTCAGTGGCACCTCTACAATGCCCATGCCCAAATCCCAGGTAAGGGTAATCATCAAGGAGGGAAAACACAAGATGGGCTCACAACCACTAGCATGTGTGGCCTCCATCAAAAGATGGCACCGTGAGTGGTTGCATCAGGCGGGCATAAGAATCCCCGGCCCTTCCCCAATCCGGGCAAAGAGGTGTAGGTGTATACCCTCCTATGGCAGCATGGGGCAGTAGCTCCCCAGGTAGACTAGCCCACAGGTGAGGGGGCCCCATGTCCCCTATTGTGAAGGGGCAGTGGGGTGTCGCATTCAATGGGGGCAATCATAGGGCAGTAGGAACAATTATAGAACCCTAGAGAGGTCTGAGACGGCAGGAGGGGGGCCAAGAGGGAAATCAAGTGAGCAGTTTGCTCTACAAAGCAAAGTATATGATTAAGTCTCTCTGCCAGTGGCGATCGCATCAGTACCCTGTTTCAAAGGCTATCTGGATTTGTCTCTCTCTCTATCCTTATGCAGCACCTACACAATCTTATAAAGGCCAGCGTGATCTGATTCCCTCCATATTGGTCCCCCATGCATATGTTGCTGGGCTGATATCTGGGTTTTCACAGGGGAAGACAGACTTATTGCAGAGAAGGAGCTGAGCGCCACCAGCTGACGTGTCCATAACAGAGTCTCCTACTTAACCCAGGGACAGTTTGTGATCCCTGGGCCCGTGAAGTCTCTTGTGGAACCGCTGATATTCACCACCATTCATGCGGGTTCCATGAGGCCATATGTATTGCCCTTGCGCTTCAGTTGGGAACTGTGGGCCAGAAACATTTTGCTTTTAGCATTAGTAGCCACGTAGAAGGAGATGCAGCTACCATCAATGAACAGGTGTTCAGCAACGTGCCTGGCCGCCGAAAGGATGGCTGTCATATGCTGAGGGCATAGTGCACAGGCAATGACAGGGCATGGGGTGTAAGACTGGGAGGCTCAATGGGACCAGACCCGATGAGCCTGTTCAACTTCCAGTGGTTGACACAGTTGAAGATGCAAAGGTTCTGGTAACAAGGATCTGAGATACCTCACCACATCAGCCTCCTCCGCTACCTTGGCGACCCCATCCATCCTGACAATGTCTCTATGCACCCTGTCCTCCAGGTCTGCCACCTTGTGAAGTAGAAATTCAGGGGCAGATTTACAAGGAACTGACGCATCTGCAGAGATGCGTCAGTTTCCTTGCGCCAGCATCAAATGTACTTGCGCCACCATGGATGCGCTGTATTTACAAAACAGTGCTTCATGGCACAAGGATTAACAGATGCGTCAGAAATTCTGACGCATCTGTTGGCCCAAAAGTCACACATTGCTGGAGTTGTGTCGCAAGCACGGCGCAACTCCAGCAATGTATTTTGAGGCCTCTACTTACTGCACTGCGTCACTCCTTATGCCTGCTTCAAGCAGGCGTAAGATTTTGACGCAGTGGTGTCCTAAAGGTGGCGCAGTGAAATCTTGTAGATTATACTTGACGCAGGTATAATGTGACGCAGGGCTTTACAATGTGACACATCTCCCTAGATGCGTCACGTTGTAAATAGGCCGCATTGTTTGCGCCACCGTTGCGTCAAAAAAAGTGACAAATGGTGGCGCAAGGAGGTGCAAGGAGGCGCAAGGAGGCACAAGGGGCTTGTAAATCTGCCCTCAATGTCCAGTCCGCAGTCTGCTAAGCAGTCGTATCAGCCCACCACCTCGTTCATTCGGCGGTCGAACTTGTTCAGGCGTGTATGAAGGGAGGACACCTCCTGACGGACAGATTTCACCTCAGTCGTCAGATCCCTCATCTTGGCATCCTTATTGGTGAGGTTGAAATAAATGGCTGAAATTTCCTTGAGGTGGGCTTCCATATTGGCCCCAGCTGAGTCCAGAGGGTGGGCTTCGTTGGGGCCTGTGAGCGACGCATGGCCTCAGAAAACAGAAGTTGGCAGGCTGGTCTCCTCCAGGTCAACTTACGGTTTAAGTCTAATTCTGGTGGGGTCCTACTGTCACCCCTACGGATGGTGGTGGGCCCCAAAAGCAGACGAAAGTCAGCAGGGATCAATACTGGTGGAGAAAAAGGGCACCGTAGTGAGCATTCGTCCATGCTAAGGGCCTTCGGCAGACAACTCTGGGGGAGGGGGGATTTTGAGGCATCGGCGTCCAGGTGTTGTGCATCTTATGTCAGGACTCTGTGGTAGAAAGCACCAGCTGAAGGTCAGGTGGAGGTCTCCACACATCCTGGTTGGCCCTCTGTGTCCATGGTAGGTCCTTTACTTCAGGCAGGCTACAGTAGGAGGGGTCTGCATTGCTCAAGTAGAAGCAGCCATGATCATCAGCCCTGGGGGATTTCAAGCTCCCCTGCCCCTACCGGAGTGTTGCAAAGTGGATGACACATGTGGAGGTATGTCTGGGAGAGGGCCCCAGCTCTGGCCTCCGCTCACTGAGCTGGCCTCCAGGCACTGTACTTGCCTCCAGGGGAGACTCTTCAGGATGAAGGTGGATCGGGAGGCTTCCACAGGCCTCCACAGGGGCAGCCCATCAAATGTGGACAATGCTGTAGGGGCAACGTACATTACAGCCCCTGTCAGGGTGCCAGCTGCTCAACCCTCCATCTGCATGAGTCGACTTCGATCACTAGGTGCACGCTCCAGAGCGAGATAAGGCCACAATCCACCTGGCCGCCATGAAAGCCTTTCCAAGTTGGGTCAATCTTCCTGGAACCTCACCCAATCTGCACCAGAGGATGTAGTGAGGTCCCGCCATTTCAGGATCAATGCAGAGGGGCCCTACGATTGGTCGGGAAGGGGACTCCACATCAGCACCTGCACAGAGCTCTTGCAGAGAGTGGCTATCTTGTTCAACTCCAAGCTCCGCCTCAACTATTAGTCTGTTATTGAAGTAGGCTGTCCTCAAAATCCAAATTATACTTTTACCCCCTCCTTATTTGTAAAATGCTCAAAAACACTACAAACAAATAGCATCAAACACATGAATACCAGCATCTTTATAGATCAGCAATTAGAATTTTGTCTTCACCATAAGAGAGAAACTTCTTTAATAGGCACCATTGTTGCTCTTACAGTGTCACACGATGACGTTGCTTATCTTCCTCTGTGGCATTTAGAGGATGACAAGAAAATGAAGGCAGGAGGCCTCCTATGACCTAATTTATGACTATAGAGTTACTAAAAGTATTTTTCGGACTGTTGTGGTCTCCACCACCGGGACAGAGATCTCCCCATAAAGAATAATCGGTAAAATTAACAAAGTTGAATAAAAATAGTGCAAAAATCATTGTATAATAATTTCATTTGAAAAAATATACAAAACATGCTTCCCTAACACCTCTTCGCCTGACACTATCACACTAATGATATACAAACACCAGCCTAAAAACATAACATATTTAATTAAAATTTAAATTAATGTTATATATTTATTTTTTAAACTGAATGAAATTAATTACAATTTATCCCCCTCCCCACTTAATTCATTAGTTGTATTGTATATGTTACACGGCTGGTTACATTTCACTCTTCATGTTAATCTCCATACAGATAGGAGAGGCAGGGGGTGAAGATCTTCGTCCAGAGGTTTGTCAATTTCATATTTTAGTTTTACTTCATGTGCTTCCAAAATGACCTTTGTGAATAGTCCCAAAGTTGTTCATCCTATATTGCCAAGGCATAGATCTTTGAAAAACGTAACTGCAGCCTCAGACAGTATGGTGAATCCTAATACTCTCTACTAAATGCCCAAAACTGGATGCATTATTGATGACTGCAATTCTATAACTCAAAGAGAAAGAGTATTCTTTGATACTAGGACTCTCTTTATCAGTGTTTCTGATGTGGTGAATGTCCTTGATTCTTTGTACCTACATTAGTGCCAGACCATATGGTAAAGAGTATTAAAACCTATTTGGCCCTGTCAATATGGAAAACAATCTTTTATCATCTCTCGTGCTTGAAGAACATTTGCTTACTCCATTTGTGCTCATGGAACAGTATCAGTAGGTCTACGTCAGACTCCAGATTTGAACTGCCATTACTTAAGTATTTCTATGAAAGATTTCGATAAACTACAATCAGCACAAAATCGTAAGGGTTGTCTGACCATCAGTCGCAGCCGGTGCAGGCAAGCGCGGTGGGACGGTGGAGCGGGGTGGGGGCGGGGGGAAGTCGACAGACAGAAAAGGGTTTTATTTATTTATTTAATTTTACCTATTCCGTCGCCTGTTGACTTCGCCCACCTCCCACCCCGCTCCGCCCCCTCCACGCCCCACCACCCCACCACACTTACCTGCGCCGGCCGCTGCTGCTGACCATCCATTGAAAGCCCAAAATAATCAGCCTTCTCAAGTATTGGCCTGTTTAAAGATCAAATGTTAGTAGAGAGGAGAAAATATTCCCCCTCCAGATAGATGTGGCATTGATGGGCAAATCACTTTTAGCCCCAGCTGCTTTATGGCTTGCAAGTACTGGGGAGATAGTGTACAGCTGGACCCAGCTTATAGAGCATCCACCCGACTATCTGTGCTCTGAGCTATCTCAATGCAGATAAAATACCGTGTTAAAAATCTTTATTTATTTCTTACCACTGTTTGTTTCAAATAGCAGGAAAATGAATAAAACAGCGCCCAGACACATAGCTAGACACATAGGGGCTTATTTACAAGCCCCTTGCGCCGCCTGTACGTCACTTTTTCCCATGTTAAAAGTGACGCACCGGCGGCGCAAGGGGCTTGTAAATAAGCCCCATAGAGCACTGGAGAAATTAGATCACGCATTGAATCTGATGACTTTGCATTTCTCTACTAGACTGTGATGCAAAGAAAATTGATATTTCCTATGTCACCTTTTCACATGAGCATTCTAGTGGAGATAATGGGTAGGTGGAGACAGCTGCATTTCAATAAACAATCAAGGAACAGTATTTGGCTCTTACATGATGTTGTCTTGAGAGAATGTGAATAGCCCAGCTGGAATAACCACAAGGAACATAAAAAAAACGTTCTGTATACTCAGATATATAAGTACAGAGGATTCCAATTTAAAGGTAATGAGCTTTCTACAAAGGCTGCGTCAATTAAGCATGTTCTAGTCATTAGACTATGCACAATTGATCTGATAGCCATTCAGACATTAGTGGTATGTCATGTTTCATTCTCAGCTGCCTTATAATACATTGCATGTTTTCGTTAAAAAATGTACACCCTTTTAGGTGGGTGCTCATTCGTTCATTTTTTGTACACCTTAATGATACCATTTAAATGTTTTGACATTTGCAGGGCTGTTTAGGAAACTGAAAATTGGCTTGTCTTCAAAGAAGCGCTTCTTTGCAGCTTTCTCGCTGACCATGTGCATCATATTCATCATTTCTTTGTTTCCTTCATACAATATTTATAATTTACTAACCACTGTAAAATCCCAATAGCTCAGAGGGAATGACACAGCTCCCTCTACAGGTTTATTCATCGCAGTTCTTTCAGTATCATAGAACTGTACTGCATAAATAGGGTTTGTGACTGCTCCCTTAACAATACCCCTCTACACAACTCATTAACAGTACTTTCTTTACACGTACAATTTTCCCTGAAGTTGCCAAACAGCGGGAACTATATACACATGTTCAATATGGGATCTAGAAAACAAGAATGAGAATTTTTCGTTTAGAGAAATATTTATGAGGGTCAAGAGAAAAACAAATAAGGATGAGGAATGAAAGTGTTATAAAAAGTAACTGCAATATCTTTAAGACATTTTTTGTTAGTTTGAAATTAAATATAGTTTGTTTTTTTAATATGAGAGCAATCGTTTTATGCTAAGACGTTCTCCACCTACAAGAGTGTAGATTCCACCTCATGTTCAAGAATATCTCAACTCTAAAGGGCACCCTAAACAATTAGAGAACAAGCACTCCTGGCACTAAAAAAGGCCTGGAAAATCCTGGTATTTACATTTCATGCTTAGTTTGACATTCATGGTCCTCCTGCCTAGAGCAGTTCAGTTTCCATCTTGGACACTCAACGGACCTGCCCTACTCCTTCTGTGGCATGATGCTTTCACTACGGTAGATAATAGAAGACATCACTACTAGTGCACCTAGACCACACGGTGGCCCGTGAGGCCACAACGCCCCACTCCAATGATCTTTACCATTATGAGTGTTCGTAAAGTCTTCTCTGCCATGCCTTATAGATCCTGCTTGTTTCCAGTGTTTAAATATCTGCCTGTGTTAATGATAATTAGCACCCGCGATCGTCCACACCACCAACATTAGAAATTAATTCCAAGGCCCTGCAACTGAACTGTTCATTATGAAACTATGGAAGGGATGGAACTTCCTTGAACTTTACAGAAGCAGGGAGGAATTATTGATCCTCAAAGGCAAATGCACCACCTAGATCCATATGATCCCCATAGTGCCCATTCTAGGTTTATCAATTAAGAACAGTATTCACAATACAATCCTAGCTATCAGGGTCGGACTGGTCTCAGAGGGCAATCAGGCAGTGTCAGTGTGCAGGACGGTTATTTGGCTGTTAGTAGGACTGTTTAATGGTCTGCTATGTAGGTTTTTACTGTTGATTTCCCTGGTATCGAAACAAATATTGCCTGCATCAAGCAAAAATCCATGCAGTCTCCCATAACTTACAAAGCAGCAATGAAGTGTGTCAAAACTGTTCTGATTTCCAAATGTGGGCAACTTTCTGAGCTATCTGATTCGATAATGGAGGAACTTTAATTTTGGTTCCAGGGCCTATCATTTGTCCCAGTCTGATCATGTTAGCACTCACCAATACATCTAACATAGCGTGAAATGGCTAGATTATATTAGCAGAGATACAACCCATACAACCCACAACTCTTTTTGCCTACACTGAACATCCTCATATCACACCTTCAGCTGTATGTCGGAATATCAACCACAAAGTATTGCGATACAAAAATATCAAAGTAAGAACATCAACAGAAAAAATATTGAGATGGTATGTAAATACAAATACGTATTGATTAACGATCCTTGGCACCATGTCTACATACCTTGACTATATATATATATATATATATATATATATATATATATATATATATATATATATATATATATTATCTACTGGCGGTCGCCAGTAGATAGTTATAGTTAGGACCTATTTTCCATAGGAAATCCGCGACATTCTATTTGAAATAACTCTTGCGTCGGTTGACGAATCTTCGCGAAATTTTCAAACTTTATGGCCTGCTCCGGTCCGCTCCTACCCTGAAAGTCTCAGGGTGATTCGTCAAGCGGGGGCCGAGAAAAAGGGGGTCCCAAAACGTGTTTTCCCCATTCATTTTCCCATAGGAAACTTTAGACACGGCTACAGCCCGAACTGCTGAACGGAATTACACCAAATTTGGCAAAGAGGTAGTTCTTGGTTCAGAAAGAACCCTTTTGTTAAATGGTGTAAATCTGTTCAGTAGTTGCGGAGAAATTAAAAAAATAAGAGTCAAAAAATCAATTTCCCATAGGAAACTTTATGCAAGGCTACAGCCCGAACTGCTGAACGGAATTACACCAAATTTGGCAAAGAGGTAGTTCTTGGTTCAAAAAGAACCCTTTTGTTAAATGGTGTAAATCCGTTCAGTAGTTGCTGAGAAAATCAAAAGTAAAAACACATATATATCTGGGCGGAGCCTAACCACACATGTCATCGTGAGATCTGATTGGCTGTCAGCACTTCATCCTGGAATTGCTGGCAGCCATCTTGGGACCAATATAAATGATAGTACCCCTTTGAAATGCATTGTAGTGAATCGAAGATTTTGAGGGTTACCAAAAGGAGAACTATAAAGGGTGATAACAGACTTTAGTTACATTAGAATTCATTTGTTGATGGTACCATACTAATTTCAGGAATTGTGGTGTGTTCTAAGGTGATTTTACCCTGTGAAAAACCTTCTGCTGGGATATCATGAATCATGTTTGAGAGAAAACTATTTTCACATGCTTGTCCCTTACAGTTTTGGAAGGTGCCCCAGAAGCTAAAATGAGAGCATATTTTCTGTAAATTCACATTATCTTTCTCAGTCATGTGAGAATGAAGTCTGACATTCTCAGTAAAACATGTACATCCAACAAGGGCAGAGACTGTCAGTTGATTCCTTTGTGTTCTACTGCAGCTTCCCAGAGTGTTCTAAAGAACAACTAGAGTGCTAACAGCCTTACTTATGACAAAAGTATGGCACACCTGAAGCCATCTTGATTGGAATAAACTGGTAACACTTAAAACATTTAATTTAAAAAGGAACAAAATGATGGGGTTCATCTTGTCATAGAAATTATGGTTAGTGCTCTGGAAAGAAAAATTAGGACATGTTTCAAGTGTGATCTCAAATATCTTCCTGTTATATTTCAACAGGAGCAGCCTGTCAGTTGATGCCTTTGTGTTCTACTGCAGCTTCCCAGAGTGTTCTAAAGAACAACTAGAGCGCTAACAGTCTTACTTATGACAAAAGTATGGCACACCTGAAGCCATCTTGATTGGAATAAACTGATAACACTTAAAACATTTAATTTAAAAAGAAACAAAATGAGGGGGTTCATTTTGCCATATAAATTATGGTTAGTGCTGTAGAAAGAAAAATTAGGACATGTTTTAAGTGAGATCTCAAATATCTTCCTGTTATATTTCAACAGGAGCAGCCTGTCAGTTGATGCCTTTGTGTGCTACTGCAGCTTCCCAGAGTGTTCTAAAGAACAACTAGAGTGCTAACAGCCTTACTTATGACAAAAGTATGGCACACCTGAAGCCATCTTGATTGGAATAAACTGGTAACACTTAAAACATTTAATTTAAAAAGGAACAAAATGAGGGGGTTCATTTTGCCATAGAAATTATGGTTAGTGCTGCAAAAAGAAAATTTAGTGCATGTTTTAAGTGAGATCTCAAATCCTCTTCTATTTCATTAGAAAATTCTGACATGCAGACTGAAACAATCACTTTCAATACCAGCAGTAGACTTCCAGTTAACTCCTTGGTGAGCAGTAGCTTTACTACAGTGATCTAATGAACAACTAGAGTAATAACATTCTGAATTTATGGCAAATGTGTGACACATCTGAATGCCTTCTTGATGGAATCAAAGTAAAAACTGAAAGCATTTCCTACTGAGGAGACTGCAGTAAATGAGGAAATTAGGAAACTTCATAACAAAGAAGTCTTCCAAGATGGCCACCAGTGAAAAAAGAGCCCAAATGTAGCACAAATATTAACCAGATGTAGCCCACATATAGCCCAATGACAAAAGTGTGCAAAACACTTTTTATTTTTAGTTTTTTGCAGTTTTATGTAGTGCAGACTGGTCAGGTATTGGAGCGTTGCATCTTAAAACATGACCCCCTACACTACAAAAACACCACTGCACTACCCTAAAACACTACCCCAGCACAACCCCCTACACTACACAAGCACCACTGCACTATCCTAAACCCTAAAACACTACCCCCAGCATGACCCCCTACACTACACAAACACCACTGCACTACCCTAAACCCTAAAACACTACCCCAACACCACTGCACTAACCTAAATCATAAAACACTACCCCCAGCACGACCCCCTACACTACCCAAACACCACTGCACTACCCTAAAACATGACCCCTACACTACACAAACACCACTGCACTACCCTAAACCCTAAAACACTACCCCCAGCACGACCCCCTACACTACACAAACACCACTGCACTACCCTAAACCCTAAAACACTACCCCCAGGACGACCCCCTACACTACCCAAACACCACTGCACTAACCTAAATCCTAAAACACTACCCCAGCATGACCCCCTACATTACCCAAACACCACTGCACTACCCTAAACCCTAAAACACTACCCCCAGCACGACCCCTACACTACACAAGCACCACTGCACTACCCTAAACCCTAAAACACTACCCCCAGCACGACCCCCTACACTGCCCGAACACCACTGCACTGCCCTAAACCCTGAAACACCAGCCCCTGCACGACCCCTACACTGCCCGAACACCACTGCACTGCCCTAAACCCTGAAACACATACCCTAGCACGACCCCCTACACTGCCCGAACACCACTGCACTGCCCTAAACCCTGAAACACCACCCCCAGCATGACCCCCTACACTGCCCGAACACCACTGCACTGCCCTAAACCCTGAAACACCACCCCCAGCATGACCCCTACACTGCCCGAACACCACTGCACTGTCCTAAACCCTGAAACACTACCCCCAGCAAGACCTCCTACACTGCCCGAACACCACTGCACTGCCCTAAACCCTGAAACATCACCCCCAGCAAGACCCCCTACACTGCCCGAACACCACTGCCCTAAACCCTGAAACACCACCCCCAGCACGACCCCCTACACTGCCCGAACACCACTGCACTACCCTAAACCCTGAAACACCACCCCCAGCACGACCCCCTACACTGCCCGAACACTACTGCACTGCCCTAAACCCTGAAACACCATCCCCAGCACGACCCCTACACTGCACGAACACCACTGCACTGCCCTAAACCCTGAAACACTACCCCCAGCAAGACCCCCTACACGGCCCGAACACCACTGCACTGCCCTAAACCCTGAAACACCACCCCCAGCAAGACCCCCTACACTGCCCGAACACCACTGCCCTAAACCCTGAAACACCACCCCCAGCAAGACCCCCTACACTGCCTGAACATCACTGCACTGCCCTAAACCCTGAAACACCAGCCCCAGCACGACCCCTACACTGCCCGAACACCACTGCACTGCCCTAAACCCTGAAACACCACCCCCTGCACGACCCCCTACACTGCCCGAACACCACTGCACTGCCCTAAACCCTGAAACACCACCCCCAGCACGACCCCCTACACTGCCCGAACACCACAGCACTGCCCTAAACCCTGAAACACCACCCCCAGCACAACCCCCTACACTGCCCGAACACCACTGCACTGCCCTAAACCCTGAAACACCACCTCAGCACGACCCCCTACACTGCCCGAACACCACTGCACTGCCCTAAACCCTGAAACACCAGCCCCAGCACGACCGCCTACACTGCCCGAAAACCACTGCACTGCCCTAAACCCTGAAACACCAGCCCCAGCACGACCCCCTACACTGCCCGAACACCACTGCACTACCCTAAACCCTGAAACACCAGCCCCAGCACGACCCCCTACACTGCCCGAACACCACTGCACTGCCCTAAACCCTGAAACACCAGCCCCAGCAAGACCCCCTACACTGCCCGAACACCACTGCACTGCCCTAAACCCTGAAACACCACCCCCAGCAAGACCCCCTACACTGCCCGAACACCACTGCACTAAAGCCTGAAACACCACCCCCAGCAAGACCACCTACACTGGCCGAACACCACTGCACTGCCCTAAACCCTGAAACACCACCCCTGCACGACCCCCTACACTGCCCAAACACCACTGCACTGCCCTAAACCCTGAAACACCACCCCCTGCACGACCCCCTACACTGCCCGAACACCACTGCACTGCCCTAAACCCTGAAACACCACCCCTCAGCACGACACCCTACACTGCCCGAACACCACTGCACTGCCCTAAATCCTGAAACACCACCCCCAGCACGACCCCCTACACTGCCCGAACACCACTGCACTGCCCTAAACCCTGAAACACCACCCCCTGCACGACCTCCTACACTGCCGGAACACCACTGCACTGCCCTAAACCCTGAAACACCACCCCCAGCACGACCCCCTACACTGCCCGAACACCACTGCACTGCCCTAAACCCTGAATGATCAACCCCAGCAAGACCCCCTACACTGCCTGAACACCACTGCCCTAAACCCTGAAACACCACCCCCTACACTGCACGAACACTACTGCACTGCCCTAAACCCTGAAACACCACCTCCAGCAAAACCCCCTACACTGCCTGAACACCATTGCTCTGCCCTAAATCCTGAAACACTAGCCCCAGCATGACCCCCTACACTGCCCAAACACCACTGCACTGCCCTAAACCCTGAAACACCACCCCCAGCACGACCCCCTACACTGCCCGAACACCACTGCACTGCCCTAAACCCTGAAACACCAGCCCCAGCAAGACCCCCTACACTGCCCGAACACCACTGCACTGCCCTAGACTCTGAAACACCAGCCCCAGCAAGACCCCCTACACTGCCCGAACACCACTGCACTGCCCTAAACCCTGAAACACCAGCCCCAGCATGACCCCCTACACTGCCCGAACACCACTGCACTGCCCTAAACCCTGAAACACCAGCCCCAGCACGACCACCTACACTGCCCGAACACCACTGCACTGCCCTAAACCCTGAAACACCAGCCCCAGCACGACCCCCTACACTGCCCGAACACCACTGCCCTAAACCCTGAAACACCACCCCCTGCACGACCCCTACACTGCCCGAACACCACTGCACTGCCCTAAACCCTGAAACACCACCCCTACACTGCCTGAACACCACTACACTGCCCTAAACCCTGAAACACCACCCCCAGTACGACCCCCTACACTGCCCGAACACCACTACACTGCCCTAAACCCTAAAACACCACCCCCAGCATTACCCCCTACACTGCCCAAACACCACTGCACTGCCCTAAACCCTAGAACACTACCCCCAGCACGACCCCCTACACTACCCGAACACCACGGCACTACCCTAAACCCTAAAATACTACCCCCAGCACAACCCCCTACACTACCCGAACACGACTGCACTGCCCTAAACCCTCAAACACTCCCCCAGCACGACCCCCTACACTACCCGAACACCACTGCACTGCCCTAAACCCTAAAACACTCCCCCAGCATGACCCCCTACACTACCCGAACACCACTGCACTGCCCTAAACCGTAAAACACTCCCCCAGCACGACCCCCTACACTACCCAAACACCGCTGCACTGCCCTAAACCCTAAAACACTACCCCCCGCATGACCCCCTACACTACCCAAACACCAATGCACTACCCTAATCCCTAAAACACTACCCCCGCATGACCCCCTACACGACCCAAAACCCTAAAACACTACCCCCGCATGACTCCCTACACTACCCAAAGACCACTGCACTACCCTAAACCCTAAAACACGACCTCCTACACTACACAAACACCACTGCACTACCCTAAACCCTAAAACACTACCCCCAGCAGTACCCCTAACCTACCCAAACACCACTGCACTAACCTAAACCCTAAAACACTACCCCCAGCAGTACCCCCTACACTACCCAAACACCACTGCACTACCCTAAATCACTACCCCCAGCACGACCCCCTACACTACCCAAACACCACTGCACTACCCTAAACCCTAAAACACTACCCCCAGCACGACCCCCTACACTACCCAAACACCACTGCACTACCCTAAACCCTAAAACACTCCCCCAGCACGACTCCCTACACTACCCAAACACCACTGCACTACCCTAAACCCTAAATCTACCCCCAGCATGACCCCCTACACTACACAAACACCACTGCACTACCCTAAACCCTAAAACACTACCCCCAGCACGACCCCTACACTACACCAGCACCACTGCACTACCCTAAACCCTAAAACACTACCCCCAGCACGACCCCTACACTACACAAACACAACTGCACTACCCTAAACCCTAAAACACTACCCCCAGCACGACCCCCTACACTACCCAAACACCACTGCACTAACCTAAATCCTAAAACACTACCCCCAGCACGACCCCCTACACTAACCAAACACCACTGCACTACCCTAAACCCTAAAACACTACCCCCAGCACGACCCCCTACACTACACAAGCACCACTGCACTACCCTAAACCCTAAAACACTACCCCCAGCACGACCCCTACACTGCCCGAACACCACTGCACTGCCCTAAACCCTGAAACACCAGCCCCTGCACGACCCCCTACACTGCCTGAACACCACTGCACTGCCCTAAACCCTGAAACACATACCCTAGCATGACCCCCTACACTGCCCGAACACCACTGCACTGCCCTAAACCCTGAAACACCACCCCCAGCACGACCCCCTACACTGCCCGAACACCACTGCACTGCCCTAAACCTAAAACACCACCCCCAGCATTACCCCCTACACTGCCCAAACACCACTGCACTGCCCTAAACCCTAGAACACTACCCCCAGCACGACCCCCTACACTACCCGAACACCACGGCTGTACCCTAAACCCTAAAATACTACCCCCAGCACGACCCCCTACACTACCCGAACACCACTGCACTACCCTAAACCCTAAAGCACTCCCCCAGCACGACCCCCTACACTACCCGAACACCACTGCACTGCCCTAAACCCTAAAACACACCCCCAGCACGACCCCTACACTACCCAAACACCACTGCACTGCCCTAAACCCTAAAACACTACCCCCACATGACCCCCTACACTACCCAAACACCAATGCACTACCCTAATCCCTAAAACACTACCCCCACATGACCCCCTACACTACCCTAAACCCTAAAACACTACCCCCGCATGACTCCCTACACTACCCAAAGACCACTGCACTACCCTAAACCCTAAAACACGACCTCCTACACTACACAAACACCACTGCACTACCCTAAACCCTAAAACACTACCCCTACACTACACAAACACCACTGCACTACCCTAAACCCTAAAACACTACCCCCAGCAGTACCCCTACACTACCCAAACACCATTGCACTAACCTAAACCCTAAAACACTACCCCCAGCAGTACCACCTACACTACCCAAACACCACTGCACTACCCTAAATCACTACCCCCAGCACGACCCCCTACACTACCCAAACACCACTGCACTGCCCTAAACCCTGAAACACCACCCCCAGCACGACCCCCTACACTGCCCGAACACCACTGCACTGCCCTAAACCCTGAAACACCACCCCCAGCACAACCCCCTACACTGCCCGAACACCACTGCACTGCCCTAAACCCTGAAACACCACCTCAGCACGACCCCCTACACTGCCCGAACACCACTGCACTGCCCTAAACCCTGAAACACCAGCCCCAGCACGACCGCCTACACTGCCCGAAAACCACTGCACTGCCCTAAACCCTGAAACACCAGCCCCAGCACGACCCCCTACACTGCCCGAACACCACTGCACTACCCTAAACCCTGAAACACCAGCCCCAGCACGACCCCTACACTGCCCGAACACCACTGCACTGCCCTAAACCCTGAAACACCAGCCCCAGCAAGACCCCTACACTGCCCGAACACCACTGCACTGCCCTAAACCCTGAAACACCACCCCCAGCAAGACCCCCTACACTGCCCGAACACCACTGCACTAAAGCCTGAAACACCACCCCCAGCAAGACCACCTACACTGGCCGAACACCACTGCACTGCCCTAAACCCTGAAACACCACCCCCTGCACGACCCCCTACACTGCCCAAACACCACTGCACTGCCCTAAACCCTGAAACACCACCCCCTGCACGATCCCCTACACTGCCCGAACACCACTGCACTGCCCTAAACCCTGAAACACCACCCCCCAGCATGACACCCTACACTGCCCGAACACCACTGCACTGCCCTAAATCCTGAAACACCACCCCCAGCACGACCCCCTACACTGCCCGAACACCACTGCACTGCCCTAAACCCTGTAACACCACCCCTGCACGACCTCCTACACTGCCGGAACACCACTGCACTGCCCTAAACCCTGAAACACCACCCCCAGCACGACCCCCTACACTGCCCGAACACCACTGCACTGCCCTAAACCCTGAAACATCAACCCCAGCAAGACCCCCTACACTGCCTGAACACCACTGCCCTAAACCCTGAAACACCACCCCCTACACTGCACGAACACCACGGCACTGCCCTAAACCCTGAAACACCACCTCCAGCAAAACCCCTACACTGCCTGAACAACATTGCTCTGCCCTAAATCCTGAAACACTAGCCCCAGCATGACCCCCTACACTGCCCAAACACCACTGCACTGCCCTAAACCCTGAAACACCACCCCCAGCACGACCCCTACACTGCCCGAACACCACTGCACTGCCCTAAACCCTGAAACACCAGCCCCAGCAAGACCCCCTACACTGCCCGAACACCACTGCACTGCCCTAGACTCTGAAACACCAGCCCCAGCAAGACCCCTACACTGCCCGAACACCACTGCACTGCCCTAAACCCTGAAACACCAGCCCCAGCATGACCCCCTACACTGCCCGAACACCACTGCACTGCCCTAAACCCTGAAACACCAGCCCCAGCATGACCCCCTACACTGCCCGAACACCACTGCACTGCCCTAAACCCTGAAACACCAGCCCCAGCAAGACCCCCTACACTGCCCGAACACCACTGCACTGCCCTAAACCCTGAAACACCACCCCCAGCAAGACCCCCTACACTGCCCGAACACCACTGCACTAAAGCCTGAAACACCACCCCCAGCAAGACCACCTACACTGGCCGAACACCACTGCACTGCCCTAAACCCTGAAACACCACCCCCTGCACGACCCCCTACACTGCCCAAACACCACTGCACTGCCCTAAACCCTGAAACACCACCCCCTGCACGACCCCCTACACTGCCCGAACACCACTGCACTGCCCTAAACCCTGAAACACCACCCCTCAGCACGACACCCTACACTGCCCGAACACCACTGCACTGCCCTAAATCCTGAAACACCACCCCCAGCACGACCCCTACACTGCCCGAACACCACTGCACTGCCCTAAACCCTGAAACACCACCCCCTGCACGACCTCCTACACTGCCGGAACACCACTGCACTGCCCTAAACCCTGAAACACCACCCCCAGCACGACCCCTACACTGCCCGAACACCACTGCACTGCCCTAAACCCTGAAACATCAACCCCAGCAAGACCCCCTACACTGCCTGAACACCACTGCCCTAAACCCTGAAACACCACCCCCTACACTGCACGAACACTACGGCACTGCCCTAAACCCTGAAACACCACCTCCAGCAAAACCCCCTACACTGCCTGAACAACATTGCTCTGCCCTAAATCCTGAAACACTAGCCCCAGCATGACCCCCTACACTGCCCAAACACCACTGCACTGCCCTAAACCCTGAAACACCACCCCCAGCACGACCCCCTACACTGCCCGAACACCACTGCACTGCCCTAAACCCTGAAACACCAGCCCCAGCAAGACCCCCTACACTGCCCGAACACCACTGCACTGCCCTAGACTCTGAAACACCAGCCCCAGCAAGACCCCCTACACTGCCCGAACACCACTGCACTGCCCTAAACCCTGAAACACCAGCCCCAGCATGACCCCCTACACTGCCCGAACACCACTGCACTGCCCTAAACCCTGAAACACCAGCCCCAGCACGGCCACCTACACTGCCCGAACACCACTGCACTGCCCTAAACCCTGAAACACCAGCCCCAGCACGACCCCCTACACTGCCCGAACACCACTGCCCTAAACCCTGAAACACCACCCCCTGCACGACCCCCTACACTGCCCGAACACCACTGCACTGCCCTAAACCCTGAAACACCACCCCCTACACTGCCTGAACACCACTACACTGCCCTAAACCCTGAAACACCACCCCCAGCACGACCCCCTACACTGCCCGAACACCACTACACTGCCCTAAACCCTAAAACACCACCCCCAGCATTACCCCCTACACTGCCCAAACACCACTGCACTGCCCTAAACCCTAGAACACTACCCCCAGCACGACCCCCTACACTACCCGAACACCACGGCACTACCCTAAACCCTAAAATACTACCCCCAGCACAACCCCCTACACTACCCGAACACGACTGCACTGCCCTAAACCCTCAAACACTCCCCCAGCACGACCCCCTACACTACCCGAACACCACTGCACTGCCCTAAACCCTAAAACACTCCCCCAGCATGACCCCTACACTACCCGAACACCACTGCACTGCCCTAAACCGTAAAACACTCCCCCAGCACGACCCCCTACACTACCCAAACACCGCTGCACTGCCCTAAACCCTAAAACACTACCCCCGCATGACCCCCTACACTACCCAAACACCAATGCACTACCCTAATCCCTAAAACACTACCCCCGCATGACCCCCTACACTACCCTAAACCCTAAAACACTACCCCCGCATGACTCCCTACACTACCCAAAGACCACTGCACTACCCTAAACCCTAAAACACGACCTCCTACACTACACAAACACCACTGCACTACCCTAAACCCTAAAACACTACCCCCAGCAGTACCCCTAACCTGCCCAAACACCACTGCACTAACCTAAACCCTAAAACACTACCCCCAGCAGTACCCCCTACACTACCCAAACACCACTGCACTACCCTAAATCACTACCCCCAGCACGACCCCCTACACTACCCAAACACCACTGCACTACCCTAAACCCTAAAACACTACCCCCAGCACGACCCCCTACACTGCCCAAACACCACTGCACTACCCTAAACCCTAAAACACTCCCCCAGCACGACTCCCTACACTACCCAAACACCACTGCACCACCCTAAACCCTAAATCTACCCCCAGCATGACCCCCTACACTACACAAACACCACTGCACTACCCTAAACCCTAAAACACTACCCCCAGCACGACCCCCTACACTACACAAGCACCACTGCACTACCCTAAACCCAAAACACTACCCCCAGCACGACCCCTACACTACACAAACACAACTGCACTACCCTAAACCCTAAAACACTACCCCCAGCACGACCCCCTACACTACCCAAACACCACTGCACTAACCTAAATCCTAAAACACTACCCCCAGCACGACCCCTACACTAACCAAACACCACTGCACTACCCTAAACCCTAAAACACTACCCCCAGCACGACCCCCTACACTACACAAGCACCACTGCACTACCCTAAACCCTAAAACACTACCCCCAGCACGACCCCCTACACTGCCCGAACACCACTGCACTGCCCTAAACCCTGAAACACCAGCCCCTGCACGACCCCCTACACTGCCTGAACACCACTGCACTGCCCTAAACCCTGAAACACATACCCTAGCATGACCCCCTACACTGCCCGAACACCACTGCACTGCCCTAAACCCTGAAACACCACCCCCAGCACGACCCCCTACACTGCCCGAACACCACTGCACTGCCCTAAACCTAAAACACCACCCCCAGCATTACCCCCTACACTGCCCAAACACCACTGCACTGCCCTAAACCCTAGAACAATACCCCCAGCACGACCCCCTACACTACCCGAACACCACGGCACTACCCTAAACCCTAAAATACTACCCCCAGCACGACCCCTACACTACCCGAACACCACTGCACTACCCTAAACCCTAAAGCACTCCCCCAGCACGACCCCCTACACTACCCGAACACCACTGCACTGCCCTAAACCCTAAAACACTCCCCCAGCACGACCCCCTACACTACCCAAACACCACTGCACTGCCCTAAACCCTAAAACACTACCCCCACATGACCCCTACACTACCCAAACACCAATGCACTACCCTAATCCCTAAAACACTACCCCCACATGACCCCCTACACTACCCTAAACCCTAAAACACTACCCCCGCATGACTCCCTACACTACCCAAAGACCACTGCACTACCCTAAACCCTAAAACACGACCTCCTACACTACACAAACACCACTGCACTACCCTAAACCCTAAAACACTACCCCTACACTACACAAACACCACTGCACTACCCTAAACCCTAAAACACTACCCCCAGCAGTACCCCTACACTACCCAAACACCACTGCACTAACCTAAACCCTAAAACACTACCCCCAGCAGTACCCCCTACACTACCCAAACACCACTGCACTACCCTAAATCACTACCCCCAGCACGACCCCCTACACTACCCAAACACCACTGCACTACCCTAAACCCTAAAACACTACCCCCAGCACGACCCCCTACACTACCCAAACACCACTGCACTACCCTAAACCCTAAAACACTCCCCCAGCACGACTCCCTACACTACCCAAACACCACTGCACTACCCTAAACCCTAAATCTACCCCCAGCATGACCCCCTACACTACACAAACACCACTGCACTACCCTAAACCCTAAAACACTACCCCCAGCACGACCCTCTTCACTACCTAAACACAACTGCACAATTTGTTACAGGCGTTGCAACGCAGGCCTGTGGTGCTTACTGGAAGTACCTAGTGGGCTAGTTGGGCCCCAGGGACCCTCAGGATTCAAGGGGACTTAATCCCGCAACTTAAAACGCGCCCTGTAGCGCGTTTTAAGAGGTAGTTTTAATCCCCCTGCCCTATTATATACTAGGGACTTGCAGAGGAGGTCATGCTAATCACAGGGGTACCCCAACGCATAGTGTTCCCTAGTGTATGTAGGTGTTTTCACTGTATTCTAAGTGTCTTTTAGCATAGCACTGGCTCTGGTTAGTCAGAGTCAGTTACCACCAGTACCCGTCTGAAAAAGTTGTGGGCACAGGATGATTTTGCAACAAGGCCTCTTTCTGCTCCTCTGTTGGTTCTTTCTGCACATCTTTTGCTTCTTTCTGTGCGTTTTTTCTTCTTTCTTCACATGTCCTACCTCTGTAGGCATAGTTAGAAACTAGCATTTAAAAAAACCTTTGAAATTCACTTAAAAATCATAGGTTTCAGGCACGTTATAGTTAGAAATTAGCATTTAAAAAACCTTTGAAATTCACTGAAAAAACCATAGGTTTCAGACACGTTATAGTTAGAAATTAGCATTTAAAAAACCTTTGAAATTCACTGAAAAAACCATAGGTTTTAGGGACAGTTATAGTTAGTTGGACATTTCACTCGTACAAAACCATAGAAATTCCCCGTTATAGTTAGTTCAGCTAACTATAACTCGCGCTCCACAATGCACTGCTGATGACATCACATATTACATCACTCATGACATGGTCAGTGACATCACTGATGACATCACTGATGACATCTCAAATGACATCACTGATGACATCATCCATGTGATAATTTCATGCATCTTCTCACACCCTAATATAACTTTTGATACACCCACTCTAAATTACAGACTGCCATTCTTAAAACCATAGACACTCCAACACCAAAAACTACATACCCACTCACTGATTCTTAGGTCTACACACACATCCACTCACTCACCCGTACAGTCACTCATACTTAGTCACTCAGTACAGGACTATCATATGCACTCATACACCTATATAAACACTCACACACCGCCACTCATCCATAGAGGTACTCACACACCTAGTCAGTCATGCAAAAAACTTAATCACACACCCATTTACTCACCTATACAGTTATACACACACCAGCTCACTTACTCATACAAATACTAGCACATTCTTACGCTCTTATACAATCACTGATACAAGTACACACTCATCCATACAGCCACTCTCACAATCACACACTCTCACTTATAGCCATTTATATACTCCAACACACATATATACTGGCTTTCACATATGTAGTTAATCACACATGTACCACTGAGATATACATTCAATCACTAACACACCCATACACACACTCACCCACCCATACAGTCCATCACAGATGCACTCTTGAAACCATGCACCCAGTGAATCACCAACTCACACATCTATGCACAGAGTCACACACACCCCACCCACACAAACACTCAGGCACCCATACAGATACTCAGACAATCAATCAATAACCCATGTAGACACTCATGTAGCTATTCAGAAAGCCATGCAGCCGCTTACAAACCAACAGACAGACGGATACAGACATTCACACAGTTTAGTCACTAACCCATGCATTCAGTAAGATACATTTAATCACTCACTTGTAGAGTCAGTCACTCACGTACTAAATCATCCATTCAGACACTTATACACCCACTCATTCTTCAATACGCCTTTCCCTATATATATTAAACATATTTAAACTTTACAGAAACACACAGTCACTGGATGATGTCATCAGTGATTTCATCAGTGATGTCATTTGAGATGTCATCAGTGATGTCATCAGTGATGTCACTGACCATGTCATGAGTGATGTAATATGTGACGTCATCAGCAGTGCATTGCGGGGCGCGAGTTATAGTTAGCTGAACTAACTATAACGGGGGAATTTCTATGGTTTTGTACGAGTGAAATGTCCAACTAACTATAACTGTCCCTAAAACCTATGGTTTTTTCAGTGAATATATATATATATATATATTTGAAAAGGTTTGCCATCTTGTGAGATGCACTCCCAGGAAGTAAGCAGACACAGGAACTGGGATATTAAAACACACTGACCAGCAGTTTAATGCGACGCGTTTCAGGCTTACGCCCTTCTTCAAAGCCAACTGCTCTCCAGGACGGCCAAACATTTCTGCCAGCATTTTCCCTCCATTTATTCAAGACACGCCCCAAGTGGGCTTCAAGTCCCGCCCCAAGTGGGCCGGCAAATCACATTGCCTGCAAAGCATGATGGGGCTGGTAGTTCCTTACCCATGTGGGTCTGTTTGTAGCCATCACTGGTTTTCAAAGTTCTTTAAATGGTGCTTTAAAACAAAGAAACACAACTCTCTTTACAGGCCGCTCCTCCTGTTCCACCCGCAGTCAATATAAAACAGCAGGCGGCCCCGCTTGGGATCTTGCGGTGGTGCTTCTCTCGACCTAGGCGGGCCGAATTATTTATTTGAAAAGGTTTGCCATCTTGTGAGATGCACTCCCAGGAAGTAAGCAGACACAGGAACTCAGGGAGCGCGGATCCTGCCGAAAAAAAAAAAAATCGAAGCGCGTCCCGGGGTCATGCTGGGGGGGGGTTAATTTTATGTGTGGGGGCCTCTAAGGGCCCCCAAGCCCCGGGGACCACCACCCCCGGGGCTTATGTATAATGGTGCGGGAGGGCTCTGAGCCCTCCCGCAGCCCCGAGGACCACCACCTCCCGGGGCTTCTTTTTTTAAATTAAAAACCTGTGTGGGGGGCTCCAGCCCCCAACACGCCCGGGGACCACCACCTCCCGGGGCACTAAGAAAATTAAAATGGGGGTCCGTTTTGGACCCCCAAGCCCGGGGACCACCACCTCCCGGGGCTTTCAAAATGTAGGAGGGGGGCCGCGCGGCCCCCCTCCTGGAGCCTGTGGTGGCCCTGGGGACCGCCACCCCCAGAGGCCGGCTCTTGCAGTGTCCCGGGGTGCCTACCCCGGGACACTGCTGTTTACAATGACAGGACGGGAGCCTCGCGGCTCCGTCCTGTCATTACAAACTTGCTTTGGATATTGGAAGAGAGAGCAGAAACCTGCTCTCTCTTCCAATATCCAAAGCCGATTGTCTTTCCACATGGGGAGCTGCATCTTAGCAGCTCCCCATGTGTAAAAGCAATGCCGGCTCCCGTAGGACACGGGGAGCCGGCGGGGCAAAACAATTTTTTTTTTTTTTAAATCGGCAGGATGCGCTCAGGGAGCGCGGATCCTGCCGAAAAAAAGAAAAAAATCGAAGCGCGGTCTCCCGCGCTCGATGTTAATTGGCCCCCGGGTGGGCCAAGTCCCGGGGGCATGCTGGGGGGGGTTAATTTTATGTGTAGGGGCCTCTAAGGCCCCCAAGCCCCGGGGACCACCACCCCCTGGGGCTTTATGTATAATGGTGCGGGAGGGCTCTGAGCCCTCCCGCAGCCCCGGGGACCACCACCTCCCGGGGCTTCTTTTTAAATTAAAAACCTGTGTGGGGGGCTCCAGCCCCCACACGCCCGAGACCACCACCTCCCGGGGCACTAAGAAAAATTAAAATGGGGGTCCGTTTTGACCCCAAGCCCGAGGACCACCACCTCCCCGGGCTTTCAAAATGAGGAGGAGGGCCGTGCGGCCCCCTCCTGGAGCCTGTGGTGGCCCTGGGGACCGCCACCCCCAGAGCCGGCTCCTGCAGTGTCCCGGGGTGCCTACCCCCGGGACACTGCTGTTTGCAATGCCCGAACACCACTGCACTGCCCTAAACCCTGTAACACCACCCCCTGCACGACCTCCTACACTGCCGGAACACCACTGCACTGCCCTAAACCCTGAAACACCACCCCCAGCACGACCCCCTACACTGCCCGAACACCACTGCACTGCCCTAAACCCTGAAACATCAACCCCAGCAAGACCCCCTACACTGCCTGAACACCACTGCCCTAAACCCTGAAACACCACCCCTACACTGCACGAACACTACGGCACTGCCCTAAACCCTGAAACACCACCTCCAGCAAAACCCCCTACACTGCCTGAACAACATTGCTCTGCCCTAAATCCTGAAACACTAGCCCCAGCATGACCCCTCGCGGCTCCCGTCCTGTCATTGCAAACTTGCTCTCTCTTCCAATATCCAAAGCCGATTGCTTTTCCACATGGGGAGCTGCATCTTAGCAGCTCCCCATGTGTAAAAGCAATGCCGGCTCCCGTAGGACACGGAGAGCCGGCGGGACTGTGGGGGCTTGGGGCCCCCCACAGTCCCCAACGAGAGGCCAGGACCCGGGGGATGGGGTCCCTGGGGCCATAAGTGGCCACGGAGGGGGCCACGCAGCCCCCTCCCCAAAGTAAAAAAATGGAAAAAAATTAAAAAAAAGTGCAAGGCCGGCCCGGGGATGGGGTCCCGGGGCCTTAAATGGCCTGAGGAGGGGGGCCAGGCAGCCCCCTCCAAATAAAAAAAAGAGGCCATGCCCGGGGGATGGGGTCCCGGGGCCAATACAGGCCCAGGGAAGGGGGCCACGCGGCCCCCTTCCCGTTTTTTATTTTTATTTTAATTTTTAAAAAAAGGGGTAAGGCCCTGGGGGATGGGGTCCCCAGGGACTAAAAATAGGAAAAAGGAAGGGGGGCCACACAGCCCCCCTTCAGGGGGGAAAAAAAAACAAACAAAAAAAAAAAACGATTGGGCCCGTAGGCCCCGCCCCCTTCCTTCACCACTCTGCAAACGCGCCCCTGGCGCGTTTGCAGAGGGAACGATTCCCCTTGAATACTGGGGGTCCCTGAGGCCAACTAGCCCACCAGGAACCTCCAGTATGCATCAGAGGCTGCCTTGCAGAGAGGTGTACAGAGGCCACGCCCCTTTTACACCTCTCTGCAACGCAGCTCTATGGCGCTTTTGGAGGTATATGGTGGGCTAGTTGCACCCCAGGGACCCTCAGGATTCAAGGGGAGTTAATCCCCCGACTTAAAACGCGCCACGGGGCGCGTTTGCACAGTGGTGAAGGGAGGGGCGGGCTTCAGGTGACATGTGTGCAAACAGGCCCCGTGGCGCGTTTTAAGATGGGGAATTAAATCCTCTTCAATCCTGAGGGTCCCTGGGGGCCAACTAGCCCAACAGGTACGTCCAGAAGCGCCACAGAGCTGCGTTGCAGAGAGGTGTAAAAGGGGTGTGGCCTCTGTACATGTCTCTGCAACGCAGCCCCTGGCGCATACTGGAGGTTCCTGGTGGGCTAGTTGGCCCGTAGGGACCCTCATGATTCAAGGGGACTTAATCCCCCAACTTAAAACGCGCCACGGGGCGCGTTTGCACAGATGTCACCTCAGGCCCCGCCCCTCCCTTCACCATTGTGCAAATATTCCTCTAAAATCAGCCGAAATACGAATTCCGATTTACTCACCTGTTATCAGGAGAGACCTCAGTGCTGCATCTTTCAGCCCAGTACTGATCCTCAAAAGTAATTTTAACCGTACTTACCGGTAACTTGAATTTCCTTCATAGGCTAACATTGACTGGTTTCACTTGGAAATTCTTCTAAGTGTGGAGTTTTGGAACTTTAAAATATTCCTCTAAAATCAGCCGAAATACGAATTCCGATTTACTCACCTGTTATCAGGAGAGACCTCAGTGCTGCATCTTTCAGCCCAGTACTGATCCTCAAAAGTAATTTTAACCGTGCTTACCAGTAACTTGAATTTCCTTCCATAGGATATCATTGCCTGCTTTTTGCTGAAAAAGTTTCTAAGTGTTGATTTTTGAAACATACAAATATTCCTCTAAAATCAGCCGAAATCCGAATTCTGATTTACTCACCTGTTATCAGGAGAGACCTCAGTGCTGCATCTTTCAGCCCAGTACTGGTCCTGAAAAGTAATTTTAACCGTACTTACCAGTAACTTGAATTTCCTTACCTAGGCTAACATTGACTGGTTTCACTTGGAAATTCTTCTAAGTGTGGAGTTTTGGAACGTTAAAATATTCCTCTAAAATCAGCCGAAATACGAATTCCGATTTACTCACCTGTTATCAGGAGAGACCTCAGTGCTGTATCTTTCAGCCCAGTACTCATCCTGAAAAGTAATTTTAACCGTACTTACCGGTAACTTGAATTTCCTTCATAGGCTAACATTGACTGGTTTCACTTGGAAATTCTTCTAAGTGTGGAGTTTTGGAACTTTAAAATATTCCTCTAAAATCAGCCGAAATACGAATTCCGATTTACTCACCTGCTATCAGGAGAGACCTCAGTGCTGCATCTTTCAGCCCAGTACTGATCCTGAAAAGTAATTTCAACCGTACTTACCGGTAACTTGAATTTCCTTCATAGGCTAACATTGACTGGTTTCACTTGGAAATTCTTCTAAGTGTGGAGTTTTGGAACTTTAAAATATTCCTCTAAAATCAGCTGAAATACGAATTCCGATTTACTCACCTGTTATCAGGGAGAGACCTCAGTGCTGCATCTTTCAGCCCAGTACTGATCCTCAAAAGTAATTTTAACCGTACTTACCAGTAACTTGAATTTCCTTCCATAGGATATCATTGCCTGCTTTTTGCTGAAAAAGTTTCTAAGTGTTGATTTTTGAAACATACAAATATTCCTCTAAAATCAGCCGAAATCCGAATTCTGATTTACTCACCTGTTATCAGGAGAGACCTCAGTGCTGCATCTTTCAGCCCAGTACTGATCCTCAAAAGTAATTTTAACCGTACTTACCGAGTAACTTGAATTTCCTTCCATAGGCTAACATTGACTGGTTTCACTTGGAAATTCTTCTGTGTGTGGAGTTTTGGAACTTTAAAATATTCATCTAAAATCAGCCGAAATACGAATTCCGATTTACTCATCTGTTATCAGGAGAGACCTCAGTGCTGCATCTTTCAGCCCAGTACTGATCCTCAAAAGTAATTTTAACCGTACTTACCAGTAACTTGAATTTTCTTCCATAGAAATTCTTCATTGGAAATTCTTCTAAGTGTTGATTTTTGAAACATACAAATATTCCTCTAAAATCAGCCGAAATACGAATTCCGATTTACTCACCTGTTATAAGGAGAGACCTCAGTGCTGTATCTTTCAGCACAGTACTGGTCCTGAAAAGTAATTTTAACCGTACTTACCAGTAACTTATATTTTCTTCCATAGGAATCCATTGTCTGGTTTTCAGCAGAAAAGTTTCAAAGTGTCGATTTTCACAAACTACAAATATTCCTTAAAAATCGCCTGTATGACTTAAACGCATTCTTTCAACTGTTTACAGGAGATGCACCAGTGCTGGATCCAGGATCCAACACTGAGTAAGAAAAAGTAACGATAACAGTTTTTACCTGCTAAGTGAATTTCCTTCCATAGGATAACATTGGTGATTCTATGAGAAAAAGTTTCTAAGTGTCAACTTTTAAAATACAATAATATTCCTTAAAAATCACGACTGTAACCAAAACGCTTTTACTCAACTGTTTACAGGAGATGTACCAGGACTGAATCTAGGATCCAGTCCTGTGGTTAGAAAAGTAATCCATAAAGTAACTAATTGCATTTAACTAGAAATTCACATTGAGCTGAATGTTGCATTGTGTTTGAAAATGTGTTGCCCATTGCAACAACTGTAACTACTGTACTTAAAAGTCTATTGCCTATGTGCAAAGTATTTAAACTAAAGTAATTCATTCTGAGAAAGTATTTTTTGTAATGTAATGTATAATGTAATTACAATGTAATTTAAAAAATAAAATATGTAAAAGAAATTGTTTCTAAAAATGTAGTAAATCAGTATGAAAAAAATTAATATAAAAATTAATACATTTAAAAATTGTCATTTAAAAAACCTTTGAAATTCACTGAAAAAACCGTAGGTTTCAGGCACGTTATAGTTACAAATTAGCATTTTAAAAACCTTTGAAATTCACTGAAAAAACCATAGGTTTCAGACACGTTATAGTTAGAAATTAGCATTTTAAAAACCTTTGAAATTCACTGAAAAAACCATAGGTTTCAGACACGTTATAGTTAGAAATTAGCATTTAAAAAACCTTTGAAATTCACTGAAAAAACCATAGGTTTTAGGGACAGTTATAGTTAGTTGGACATTGCACTCGTACAAAACCTGTAGAAATTCCCCGTTATAGTTAGTTCAGCTAACTATAACTCGCGCCTCGCAATGCACTGCTGATGACGTCACATATTGCATCACTCATGACATGGTCAGTGACATCACTGATGACATCACTGATGACATCTCAAATGACATCACTGATGACATCATCCACGTGATAATCTGATGCAGCTCCTCACACCCTAATATAACCTTTGATACACCCAATCTAAATTACAGAGTGCCATTCGCAAAACCATAGACACTCCAACACCAATAACTACATACCCACTCACTGATTCTTAGGTCTACACACACATCCACTCACTCACCCGTACAGTCACTCATACTTATGGTCACTCAGTACAGGACTATCATATGCACTCTTACTCCTATATAGACACTCAAACACCGCCACTCATCCATAGAGGTACTCACACACCTAGTCAGTCATGCAAATAATTAAACACACTGCCATTTACTCACCTATACAGTTATACACACACCAGCTCACTTAATCATACAAATACTAGCACATTGTTACGCTCTTATACAATCACTGATACAAGCACACACTCATCCATACAGCCACTATCACAATCACTCACTCTCGCTTATAGCTATTTATATACTCCAATACACATATATACTGCCTTTCACATATGTAGTTACTCACACATGTACCACTGGGACATACATTCACTCACTAACACACTCTTACACACACTTACCCACCCATACAGTCTATCACAGATGCACTCTTGAAACCATCCACCCAGTGAATCACCCACTCACACATCTATGCACAGTCGCACACACCCCATCCACACAAACACTCAGGCACCCATACAGATACTCATAGAACCAATCAATAACCCATATAGACACTCATGTAGCTATTCGCAAATCCATACATCCACTTACACACCAACAGACGGATACAGACATTCACACAGTTTAGTCACTAACCCATGCATTCAGTAAGATACGTTTAATCACTCACTTGTAGAGTCAGTCACGCACGTACTAAATCATCCATTCAGACACTTATACACCCACTCATTCTTCAATACGCCTTTCCCTATATATATTAAACATATTTAAACTTTACAGAAACACACAGTCACTGGATGATGTCATCAGTGATGTCATTTGAGATGTCATCAGTGATGTCATCAGTGATGTCACTGACCATGTCATGAGTGATGTAATATGTGACGTCATCAGCAGTGCATTGCGGGGCGTGAGTTATAGTTAGCTGAACTAACTATAACGGGGGAATTTCACGGGTTTTGTACGAGTGCAATGTCCAACTAACTATAACTGTCCCTAAAACCTATGGTTTTTTCAGTGAATATATATATATATATATCTTCAAGGCATGTAGACGTGGAGTTTAGTATACTAAATCTATATTTGCTTATACATACTTACCTTCATGATATTTTTGTTGAGTTTTGTGGCAACAGTATTTTTGTAGGACAATATTTAGGACTCAATATTCCGGCAGTATTCCCATCCTTGCAGGGACCAGTCCAACAATACTGACCATGACCATAAGCTTAAGCTTTATCTAGGCCAGTTGGCTTTCCAAACCTTCAGTGCTACACATAACATGCATTTGTAAAGCACATGTTCACCCAAGGGTATCTTGGCGCTGAATAACAGATGTTTAATGTTACCCAACTCAATGTTACTCATTTTATCGACTTCAGAAGGATGAAAGGCTGAGTGGACCCTCTGGGATTTGAACCTGTGTCCGAGAGGTCGAACACAGGCCCCTACAGTGGATACATTAGTCCACTAAGCCACCAGACCCAGCAATACACAAGACCAAAGGTGGGCTGATGGTCAAAAGAAATCCCTGGAACTGCTTCTGCACTTCCTTATAAGAACTAGCCTGGTTATCTGTCAACAGTAAAGTCACTTTCATGACCCTATACTCATACAGAAATCAAATGCTTCTACCAAACGACCCAAAAGGACAGCAAGCGAAATAGAGCCTTACATTCCTGAAAAAAATCCTGCACTCCTTGAATGGAAATGTTCTATAGATGCACCAAACAAAATGCAGTTCAAAAGAGGCATGCACGTTGTAGTCCAATGCTTCTGAAGACCATATACACAGAGACTAACTGCATATATTTAAGAAAATCTGGAAAAAACATCTTTTCTGATTCCTATTGCACTTTGACCCCAACCAGAAAACATATAGAACTTTTTTTTTCATAAATGAGTTAATTTATTAATCATAAATGAATAATAAAATAAGTCCAATATGTAGAAGGCAGGCTATAGCCAGGTATAATACTGTGTGAGGTGGCACTTCCCCTCCGATAACATTAGTAGCATTTTGCCAGCTAAGGACATTTATCCAACGTTATTGGCTACATCATCAGGGTGCCAGTAAACTTTCCTCATGAAGTGTTGAAATGCAGCACAATAATGTTCACTGTTCCCAGCAAAGCCCTTGAAAACATCCGGTTTCCTTTCTCTTTTCCCAGAAATGTGGACCACTTAAAAAGGCAGATTTGTAAAAAAGATATTTCATATTTACACTAATTGATAACTTGGCAAACTATCAAAATATAGTGCCAGTGATTAATCAAAGTTAGTCTAAGTTAGGGCCCCAGCAACTAAAAGCCCCCTGCTTACGTCTTTGCCTTGCTGCTGCTACCTTGTGCAATGTGACATAAATTGTACTCTCCCCAATGAAAAAACAACAAGCCTTGCACATTTGTCTGCAATCCCTTTATCTACAGTGCACAAATGAAATGATACAAGAAAGACTGTCCCCAGCAGCTACAAATACCTTGTTTCTGACAGGAAGATACGTGCCACAGACAGAAAGTCTAAATATATTGCAGCTTCTGCTTCTTCTTGGCCACACCTACCTGTGCCCATCCCATTTGTCTTGTGAGTCACTAGGAACATTGTTGCTTTTATTTATTTATTTATTTATTTATTTATTTATAAAGCGCAACATTTATCCCATAGGGATATCACGGCGCTAATGTAGCGGGAGGGTGGTGGTTAGGGCTGGGGATGTTAATGTAGGTGACATCAGTCCTTGGGGAATAAGTGGGTTTTAAGTTTCTTCCTGAACGCCATGTAGTCCTCGATCAGCCGTAGTTCCAGTGGAAGCTTGTTCCAGTGCAAAGCTGCAAGGTATGAAAAGGTGCGTCCACCTTGCAGCTTGTGGAGTAGACTCATCCAGTCATGTCCTTGGTCCAACTCTCTAAACCCCTTTTACAGTGGGTCCATGCCCCGTCTCGTAGTGGGGTTTGAGAAAATTCAACAATTCCTGCTGAAGGAGACGTGACTGGCATAAAAAACGAAACTGGAAAGTGTGAGGCACATATATAGTCACCCTATCAAAATAAAATCACCAGCCATCTCGGCACTTAGATGGCAGCAAATTACCTTCTTTCTAATATACTTAAAACATTATTCTACAGATACTATGATTAATTTTCACAATATGGCCTTTTTCATTCAACTTTACTCACCAAGGAAATGCATATTTACTGTCATATCTAAAGCACACTGGAGAGAGCAATGTGTGTCATAGTTAAAATAGTGGAGCACAACAGTAGTCTTGCTGAGGGATGAATACTGTATGAGATATCTGCTGACTGCCACCTTTTCTACTCACTACAAACATTGTCGGTCACAGTCCTAATGAACCTTTAATGCTATTGTTAAGGAGCTTTAGCAATGCCAATAGGTCTGGGTTTTGACTGCACTGTCAAACCAGACCTAAAAATCCATATACGTTAATGACTGCGCTCCAAACATCTGTCTGCTGCCAGAGAAAAATGGCATACATTATCTAGTTATCTAAGATACTTTAATGGCACTTTAATGGCACTGCAATGGCATTGTGTTTGCTCTTGAAAGTTCAATCTCAGGTAGCGGTATAAACAAAATCATCCCAGTTGTGTAGAGGACAAGTACTTTTTTTGTGGAAGCACACAACTTCTGCCCAATCAAAACATGTAGTCCTTGCTCCCAGCATACGGGCGGGGCCAAAGCCCCTTTCCTGGTAATAATGACATAATTGTCTGGCGACAGCCAAACTGAACCATGAAAAAGAAACTTCTGACCTCTTCTGCGACTACTGGGTGAAAATAAACAATACCTTTCAGGAAAACAAAGGAAACATGAGTGAATTCAGAGGTAGCTGCTTGATGCTACCTGATTGCCTGCTCAAATCTTGTGCTTTGCACCACATGAAGGTTGAGAGACATTACATACATTGTACAAATGGTTTGAAGAAGCTACATCAAAAGTCAATGTGTTCAGAGGTTCTTTTTTATCCTGCCACATTCATTATTGAAAGTCTACATCATACTACTGGTAACACAAATTTACCACATAAAATACTTCAAAATAATATTATTATTTTTTTTTTCTTTAATGACTTCTGCTTCCGAGATTGGGATCTCCAGCATCTCTTTCTCCTCCAACGATAACCCTGGGTGCTGCATGCCCTCTAAGTATTCTTCAAATTCTAGAGCTTTTTGAGCCTCATCCTCCTTATACAATTGCTGATAGTACTTTTGGAAGGAAGTACGTATACAGTCTGGATCAGAGGTCACTCCACTTACAGGGTTTCGAATCTCCCTTATCTGGCAAAGAGCTATCTTCTGCCTCATACACACAGCTAACAAGTGTTCCACCCTTTCATTAAATTCATGTGTCTTATTCTTCCAGGCCAAGTATTTGTCAGCAGCTTTTTTTGCAGAGACACCAACTATTGCTGTTTTGGCTACTGCTACTTTCAGCTGGGCCTGTTCTATTCCTTCTTCACCCCTAGCTACTGCCAGAATTAGTTGTTCTTCTGCCACCGCAAACTTCTCATACAATTCTTGCAGTAGTTTTTTCCCTTTTTTCTGATTGGCCCAACTGAATCTCGAAGTCTCCCCCCGCACCCCGGCCTTGAAAGTATCCCAGACAGTTTCTAGCCGGGCACTCCCTACATTCTCCACAATAAACCTCGGTATCCATTCATTCATATGCTTAATATATTCTGCATCATATAGCAAGGCCCTCTCGAAAGACCAGTTGGAGTCCGAGGGGGAGTTGCCCCCATCTCCAGCTCCACCACCAAAGGATTATGGTCTGACATGACCCTAGGATATTTATATATTTTACCCTTCAAAAGAAACTCATAAGACATGAAAAGGTAATCAAGCCTAGCATGTACCCAATAGGGGGGGCAGAAAATAATGTATAACCCGGATCGAGAGGCTCCTTTTTAGCCCAAATGTCGGATAGCCCATGAGTCTGGCATAAATACCACAAGGATCTAAACACCCTAGGTTTCTGCCCCTGAAATTGAGCTTCCCCAGTCTCAAAATTATCACGCATACCATTGAGATTAATGTTAAAATCCCCACAGATTATAAGAGGAAGGGGCCAATCAACCAATTTATTGCTGAGTCAATCAAACATAGTCGGGTCATCAATCACTGATCCATATACCAAGCAGAGTGTAAACATCTTATTGCCAACACAGCATTGTGCTATAGCCCATCTGCCCATCGGCCATATTTATCCACCCCGGTCTGTGGAAACCTAGCCCTCCTCTTCCGGGCCATGATTGCCACCCCCGTGTACCTGCGCACTAATTGAAACCCTGCTAGCTCTGCCACTTCACATCTGTTTGCCTCGACGTGTGTCTCCTGGAGGCAGAGAATATCTGCCTTCAGGAATTGCATGTCCACGTTGAACCTTCGCTTTTTCAGGGAATTATTTAATCCACATATGTTTACCGACGCTATCCTTAACTTACTCATCTATAGTTGATAGTAGTCTGCCAACATAAATCAGTTAACATGTCCAAGACCTTTCTTGAAATAAAACATGCTTGGAGCCCCCCCAACCCCCGCACCCAACCTCCTCCTACCCGTTCCCACCCTTTACTCCCCACATTTGAAATCTCTTTCAGGAAGTCCTGGGCTTGAATTTCGGATGAAAAAAGACCCTGGTAAATCCCGTTAAAAATAACCTTGAGGCGAGCAAGACTCAACAAGTAGGCTTCACAGCCAAGTTTTTGAAAGGGCCCGATCATTTGCCGAAGTCGCCTCCTTCGCTCCACTGTCATGTGCCAAAAATCTGGTCTGACAAAAAAAGTATGATCCTCAAAAGATCAATTGGCCTTTGGCTTGGCTTTCTCAAAAATTGTCTGGCGAAGAAGAAAGTTCCCAAAAGAAATCAGAATAGCTCTAGGCTTAGCATCGGGTTGCCTCTCTTTTTAAGCATGAGAGGGAACCGATGTACCCTCTGCACCTCCGCATCCCAATCGTAGTGTGCCAACTCAGTAAAGTAGCCCTTCAATACCCTCAGCATGAAAGCTCGAATGTCCCCCCCTCATAATTCTCCGCAATACCGAGTATTCTGAGGTTGTTTCGACGCTGGCAATTCTCGAAGTCTTCGAGCTTCCACAGCATATCAGACATCCAGGCCTCCTGGGAGGCTAGTTGGCTTGCCATTGACTCGGCTCCAGCCCCAAGAGCTACTGTTCGTTCCTCCACAGCCGTCGTGCACTGAGAAATTTCAGTACAGGTCTTATTAATCTTGCGCATAGCTCCTTGAAGTTTTTTAGTGGCCAAGTGTGCCCTCTTGTTCTCCAACTGGGCTTCGACCTTCATTTGTTTCAATGTGGAGTAGATTAACCCCATTGAGGCGGGAGATTCAGGTTCCAGATCCAAAGCTGATACTGCCTGCGGGGTTTTTCCAGCTGCAGAGCCCCCCTCCCACAGGGCCAAATTTGCGTCAGAGTAATCCCATTTCATCTGGTTGGTAGAGCTACGATCTGACTCAAAACAAAATTTGCTACTCGTGTTTTTCCATTACGTTTCTTCATTTTTTGAGAGACCACCCGCCTTTGCGTTGATGGCTTAGCCAAAGAACTGCCATGACTGTCCCCAGAGGTGCCTGGTGCTGAATCCACATCAGATTGAGGATCGCTGCCCCCAGAAAGGTCCGAATCATCGGTGAAAGAAAAACATTTCTCACCCCCAATATGGTGTGCCCCCTGCTTTTTGCTTCTTTTCCCCAGCACTGGGACCTAGATTGCTATCAGCCCCCGGTAGTTGAGTCGCCGAGTCAGCCCTGCCTATGGCTGGCGTATCTAGATTTTTTGGCAAAATGCTATCTACCAAACCAGTGCCTGCCCCTCTCACATCTGACGACAAAGTTAAGCAGGCCGTATCTTCCACAATATTATCAAGAGATGCCGAGTGAGTTAAAACATGGAGAGCAGTACTCACAGTCTTCTCCCCCAGTGCTGGATGTCTGCCAATCCTCTTGCTTACAGCGTTGCAGCCAGAGTCTCCATGGAGCTGGCTTTCTTACTGCCAGCCCCACCGCTTCCCATGAAGATACTTGGGATTACTGTCGATCTCACCCTTGGCGGGTCTGCGCTAGACCACGATCCCTTCAGTTTCACTTTGTTGCTACTTTCCTCTGCGTCGCATTTCTCAGTGGGGTGTCATCCAGTCTTGGTCCGGCCAGCGACTTCCGGCTAACGGGGGCTCCCCGAGGCCCCATGAACCCTCTGGCATAGCCGCGGTCCTTCGTCCTCTTCACACCCTTGGGAGGCATCACGCACGACCAGCTCCGCCAAGCTCGTAAGCTCAGTCCGCCAAACACCTCCGCAGTGGCTTGCCACAAACACAGGGTGAGCTGCTTAACTTCAGCGATCTCCCAAAAACTTTCTTTTTTCAGGTACCCTGCAGCCTTCTGGCCACCTGGAATAAAACCATCTGTAGTCCTCAAAATCACCAAAACATAAGTATTATCAGCAGATTTGGGTGGGCGGCTTGTGCAGCGTTTCAAGCAGCCGCCATCTTGCTCAGAATCGGGACCACTTCAAAATATTTCTAACGTTTCATTAGACAAAAGGGATGACAATTCAGCATCAGCTGAGGAAAGATCAAAACTCTTCACCCTTCCCAAACACCTTATACCATTTTGGACTCTTGAATATCCACAAACACTCTTGAATGCCAGATCTCATATAACCCTGTCCAAGTCAGACAAGTTCTCTTCAGCCTTAGCCTGTAACCGATGTAGTTTAGAGAAATAAAAGCTCTGACAGGCATGCAAGGAGAACCAGCCATTCCAAGCCACCTTGAGCATTTGATCATCCTCAAATAAATATCAACTATGAAAGGTTTGTTTCTCACCTAGAGTTTTATCTCATTCGGAACCCTCTTTAAAACAGTCCCAAATCAGCGTATCTGACCACAAGGAGTCCTCAAAAGGCACCACCTTGAGCTGACCAAGCCTAGAATGAATTTAGCTCCTTAACATTTCTACTCCATAGGCAAGACTCCAGGTCCAATGCGAATTCTTGTTCTGCTGGATCAACCTAATATTTGCCTCTGTCCTGTTAAAAGACAGACATTTCATTTTCCAGATACTTAAATTGGACAGTCCATATTGCTTAAACCCAACCCTACCCTACCCTGAACTGACAGAAAATTTCTAGCCTACAAGTAGAGATAACTCATCTTAACTTTTTCTTTCTTTTTCCCCTCTGGACTATATTGATTCAAGTAAAGAAATGTATTTCTTACACACGTGGAAAAATAAAGGTTCCTAGGTAAATAACATCAAATGAAATTTACACATGCATACTCAGTCACTTTGGCAGAAGATTCATGTGCACAATGTGTTTGAGAAAACCATTGGGGGTGTTGTTGTTGTTGTTGAATAACTCAAAACAGGGACTGTGTTTTAAACACTTCTAAACATCTAATCCTCTACCTTGACCTGGGAATGTCATGTTTCTAGCCCTAAACTCACAAATAATACTGTGGATGATATATCACACATGCAGAGGTCATGGGTTTCATCTGCCAGTATATATTTGCACAGATCATGATTTTAGAGTCAGCATCTGTCCTTTGCACGAGACCGCTTGTTTTTTGCATGTACAGAACATGCTCCATGACCTGTGTGAGATGTGGGGACAAATGAGCGCATTGTAGTTATCGTTTATTTTAAAGGACAATAGCCATATATCTCTTTTCCCCTCTACTGGAATGGATACTCTTCAGCCAAACCTTTGTCAGGTTATTTACAGTAGAACATTTAGGAAGGTCACTGTTTTTCATCTTTTCATCCACTCTCGATTCTGCAAATGTCTGGTGAAAATTGCGAAAACTGTGCCATATTTTATAACTTTCTGACGTGCCTTGTGGGGGAAACGTCTAGGGCTTATTCCAAAAATAATGTATTTTTGCTCCCTGCACCAAAGGCTCGTATGATATACATCGAGAGTGTTTTGGGGCATGAATTGAAGCTCCCTGTTATTTTTCCCTGTTATCTAAGTTTGTTGTAGCATGTTCTTGCAAGTCTTAATTAAAATGTGCTTTAAATGTAGACTTATTGCTAGAACACCTTTCAGATGTGATTTGTTCAGCACAGTTTACTTTAAGTGAGCCCTAGAGAGTACACTGCATTTGGAGTTCAACAAAGAATCTAGACTGAACAAAAAGAAGGGAACCCTTGTCTTATTGTCATTAAATGTGGTGCACTAATTTTTCAATAGATTTTGATGGCTGTCGAGAAACATTATAACCATCAGGTGTACTACGTGCCTGCTGCAAACCACTACACTAGCCCTACAGCTCTATATTTGGGTTACACCATGCATGATTTGTTGTGCTTGTCCAATGTTTTTTAATACGTTTGTTAATATATTGCTGCATGAATCCTACTGGTTAAGGTGTTTATGGTTTCAGCATCCTTTTTGGAAGAACATTCTTTTGTTATTCACAAATTCCAACGGTTTGCTTCAATATATATAGATTTTATGTTTTTTTTAATAGTAATAATGACCCTTTGGTGTGTTAGTGCTTCCTTCCCCATCTCACATATCCCTCTTCCTTCCATACCGTAAACTATTAAGTTGTTTATCTCTTGTCACAATTTCATTTGCAGGCAGTGAAATCTATCTCTATTTATTCTTCAGACTGTTTAGCCATTTAGCCTACTAGTCAGTCACAATACTTTATTCAGTTATAAACGTATATTCATAAAAGCAGCAATCTATCGAATACATCAATTAATATTAAAAATATGTTAGAATTGCATGTGAGCACAGCCGATTTTAAAAAGGGCAATCCAGCAACATAGACATCATAATCAGACAGCATGAAAAGAAATCAAAGTGTGCATAGTGCAGGTCAACAACAACATGGTACCTTTTCCGAAATAAAATCAAACATTTCTTACTAAGATAAAATTTACAAAAAAACCCGAAAATGAATTAAAGTTTGATCTGAAAATTCATTATATGGGCAAGAACATACAGAGTCATTCCTAAAATAGCCCAATAAAAAACACAGTAAATGGCATATGGTTTCAGGTGTAAAACGCAACTCCAAAAAACATAACAAGGTAGGGTTCAATAGACAGTACCCTCGATCAAGATGTAACTCCTAATGGAGGTTTCTAAAATCGTTTCCTCTCAAAAAACATGACATGTATTCATAAAATATTTTTTTGATCCAGAATGTATTTACTTTTTGAAACACTGTGGAGTTTAGGAATAAGTGGGGTCTGTCAAGCCCCTAGTGAAGTTTTACAATGAGAAAGCCAAGGTATTTTCTAACCGTTATCACATATCAAACAATTGGTAATAAAATCTTTGTTTAATGAGGTGCATGGGTTATTCCAGATGGAAATCCAAAGGCGTAAGGGAGCCAGTTTGATAGTGTCTTCAACATACCTAAGCCCCAACTCCTCATGGCAGAAATAATGTGGAGCACTGGGCAGGAGGGAGAGGAGTTGAGGTGCGGACAAAACAATTCCCCTCAACCTGCAAGCACTTAATATTGCTGTACCCATCTATTTTTATATATAAAATAAAACAATTTGACACCAAGACACATCTTTGCCTTACCCTCCATTCTAAATTCAAAGATATAGTACAATCTCCGTTGGCCCTAATTCTAACCATATCTCTGAGATAAGAATGAAGTGTGGCTAAGAATCTACTAGCACTTTATCCAGACTAATATTTCTTAGATGAAGCCACAGTTTGGATCTATTTACAAGATCAAAGGCACTGGATAAATCCACGAAGATCAGGTACAATGGGCAAACCTTAGCAATGGTATACTTATTAATGTTCAGACATCTTAGCCTTTCAGCCTACCATTGAAGGGTGACAATGTTAGCAGGATGCGGATTTGTAGCTGAGGTTTCATAAACAAAACAAGATAGTGTAAATAATCTTTTCATTTTTTCTTGGGGAACATTACCATATACACTCTTTACTTGCAATTAATCTAGGTACCGATAAAGTCAAAACCCCCAGTTTGGGTGATTATGTCACTCATCCTTTTCTCATCTGGCACTTTCTTGATACCATATACATTGTTTTCCACCTGGCTGCTCTGATTCTGGCACATTCTCTGTAGTAAGTTTATGTACCTGAAGTGTCACCATTTTGGGCCTTTCAACAACATTTATTTCTTTGGGCTTGTACTCTCCCCATTTAAGTTGTAACAATTTGAAACTAAGTTTCACATTTGAAATATTTGAAGTTCATGATAAAGTGTACACAAACTGTGCTGGGCACAAAACTTCAAAACCCACTGGGGGCAGCAACAAGTTTTTCACCATCACCGGGTGGTATCTAAACCGGGTACATGGGCTGAGTAACAACCATGTCACTTTATGACTTAAGCCTCTGTGCTCTGTGAAATGTCAAAACAACCCATTTTCGATATTTGATTATTAAAGACTTATTTAGAGGTCGCTACAAATGAAACATCTGTTCTAAATTGGTGCATGTACCATTCTGCTCATCGTGTATTTCCCCCACCTAATTTGTATTCGTGGAAATTCTGGGTTTTCAATGGCTTAAAGCGGTATGGTTGAGTTGTATAGAGGTTAGATGTAAAACATGCATGGTGTGCCTAATTACAGGTTAAGCAGAAAAACAAGAGCAAAAATGCCATATTCCTACCAGACTTGTCAGCAATTACTTCAAAACTATACAGTTTCAGACTGCCACTTTTCTTCAAATTTGTCTGGGAAACAGTTAAACACGTAACTCTCACAATATATTCCTAATTAAAGAAAATACAATTCTTTGGCAAATAAATCTTTAGCACAAATGTCACAAGACTGTATTATAGAAATCAAAATATTGTTACATAGATTGTGGTGACTTTTAAACCAGCCCTTAAACAAGTTGGGTGACTATCACTGCTGGCTGGGCTGCCTCACTATATATTTATATTTTTCTGGCTTAGGAATTTAGGAGGAGATGTAGGAAGTGTGGCTGTCCAAGGCACAGCAGAATCCTGACTTAAAGGTCTCCCTTTGTGTGACAGAGTAAAGAGCAGAGAACAAAAAAGACTGACAAGCCATTCCTACTTCTGGCTAATAAGCATCTGGCAAGGGAAGAAGGGTACTCATCATAGGTCAGCCACGCAAAGCAGAGTTCTACCTTTTCTGATATCATCCATGTGTGAGAAAGGAAAAACTCAAGGATTCTCTTTGAAGGAAGGGAATTCCATAGACATATAGACATTTAACTCCATTTGAGTGATGACAGGATGTTGGCTTGGAGATCTAAATTTGACTGTGATCAGGTCTGTCCTGAATGAGTGTTGCATGGATGAATCTAGGGCAGCACCAAAGGGAAAGGAATGACACCTTTTAGTTCTGTATGTGGGAATCCTGGAAAAGAAATGCTCATTGAATAAAATTCATTACTGCATTGAAAAGGAGTGTGAATCGTTTGACTTCACTTACCACCGAATATCATATTTTAATGGATAACTGTAGGACTAGAGAAGTGTGTCTCATGTCAACCCCACAACTCTCATCGAGAAAAGGTTACTGCTGTGGGAAAATCATTCTGAATGCTAGAGGAAGAGGGGTGCAAACAAATACAGTTGCCTACTGTGTTTTAGAGAACTAACAGAGGTTTAGTAGTGGTCCAAAGGAAATGGAAAGAAGGCCTATATCCTGGTCTGGTGTCTAAAGACGTGGTGTCAGCATGATGGGACATTTGGAACATAAGAACATAAGTCATAGAACTCTTACTGAAAGTTCTAAAGATCTTTTTTTCGATAATATTTTTTAAAGAGAAAACATTTTTAGTTAATAGTATCTATTTCAAACCAATCCTGATGGTATTGATTATTTTCAGTGTCAAAATTTAAAACATGTGTCAGCTAAGTTTTCTTCTGGCATGTTAGTTTGAGGGAATTACCAACTAGACTACAAAGTGCAAATTGCTGTAAAGATGGCAACACAAATTATGTCAAAAAAATGATACATATTTTGTGGCACTAATGCCAATTAAAAACAAAAAAAGCTTTGTGTTACCCCTAAAATTGTTCATGCTTTTTGCATTCATTATTTGGCAGACCACTCAAGTTGAGATAAACCCTAGTCACTAAAGTTCAGTATTTCAAAGTCAATAATAGAACACAAATGGTGTAATTTATGAAGGTCGTTTGTATTTGATTTATTATCTTCTCATTGTATGTAAACTATTGATAGGGTAATGAACCTTTTTATAGTGTTCCCTACCGTCCTGCCCCCCTGGACATTCGGTGTTTGGAATTATATTGTGGCTGAGGCCTACTGAACAGGCTTCACCATTAGAGTAGTGCTTAAAATGATATGTGGTTAAGTATGATAAGCAAGACTGAATGATATATTTCTCCTACCTGCCTCACTACATTCATATTTACCAATTAACTGTTGCTAAAGGATACATTTTACCCTTCATAAACATTAGGGAAAAAAACAGTTGAACTGGGCTGAAAATACCAGAGGCTACATTATGATCCTTTTATATAGTCTATATAGCAGTCTTGAAATATGAGATGTAACCTGCTGAAATAAGCCAAAGTATTTTCCAAAATATCTATACATGCCTTTTTGGGAATATACCCATTCACCAATAGTTGGCCCTGTAATCTGCAGCCACTTTAAGTTGCTGTCCACATATTGCTTTAAATGACAAGAAGAAACCCCTAGGACATGCCAAGTAAAAACAATGGAGTTTGATCAGACCTGTAGCACGTTGTCTTGAATACCTCCACCATTCAGAAAAAGTAGGGGTGGACATAACTAGCGTAATTTTGTGCAGCATAATCAAGAAGAATTACCTAAAAATACCATGAGATGACACTTGATTATGCTAGAAGAGTAATTCTGTATTTAGCACCATTTCTTAGCACAAAAGTGCCCCTTGCATCCAAAATTGACTTGAGGATGCATTTCGTGCTAAGAAATAGCTTTCAATGCAACAGAACATGTGCTCTTGGGGTAGGATTTTCTTCCAATCTACTACCTGCATTAAGCTCTATTTTCTTAGCGCAAAACGCACCCTTGCATCCAAAATAGATGCAAGGATGTATTTAGTGCTCAGAAACAGCACTAAATGCAGCAGAACATGGATAGTGAGCGTGAGCAACTGAACAGGCTTGCTAAATGTGCTCTCACTGTAGGATTTTTCCCCCAAATTACTATTCGTTACATAAGCAGGGGTAATTATTAGTAATTCCGCATCAAAGAGTTACATGAAATCACCGAAACTACTCCGATTGCTCCGGCGTAACCCAATTCTGCCCAGGCCAAGAAAAAAGGCTCATCAGATAAAATACCTGACAGGAGATCTAGGGAAATAGGTCTCCATTGACATCATCAGCCTGAAATGGAAGGGCCAGGGTTAGAGTTGAAAAGTGCTGAATAGCTGAGACCAGTGTTCCGATTTTGAATTTTGAGGACGTGGAACTCTGGTATAGTATTAATGCCTTGAACAACATACAAATAAATACATTTTTTCACTTTGAAGAAAACTGGGATTTGGGAGCCTCTGTATTTTAATAGGTTTTATTGTCAATGTTCTTTAAAGACTAGTTCAGCCTTTAAAATCCCTTGCTTAGTCTTGATCTGAAGAGATGACAACTCTTGTTGTCTTGTTGAATTCCTGCCTACTGTGGTATTGGAGAGAGTCACTTCCAACTGTGACTTCAATATTTGCTTTTAACTTTTTCTCCAAGACTTATAGCAACAGTCTGTCAGGTCCCAAGACAGGTTTGGGCATAGGCGTCTGGTGACTTGGGAGAGATGGCACATAGAACAATGGAAAATATGCTCTTGCAAGGAGAGACTACATTTTCCGGACTCAAATGCACAGTCCCAGTGACTAAAGAATTAACACAGTAAGGTGCACTTTCACATCAATAGTGGAAGTTCAGGGATCTCAACCCCACATATACAAAGGTTCCTTGTCTGGAAACAACAGTTGTTGTAACAATTCTCTTTTCCCTGCAGTTTGCACTGAGTTTGTTTCATTCATTCACCTTTGTCATTGCTCCCTAGTTGTTCCCCTTTGTCCTAGCTTCCTTGCCCTCTGTTTATATTTTCTACTGTGTTACTCTTGTCAGTTTGTCTCCTTGTCCAGGCCTCCTCTCTTCTATTGCAGCATGGGCATTCCATCTTCAGCTCCTATGCGGGGTTTGCAATACATCGGGGGCCAGTTACAGTGTCTCTCTGCTTGCACCAGGTAATTTACACTTAGGTATAATTCCTATTAACTTTTGTCGACCCTTTAATAATTGTGTTCTCTCACCTTTAGGTGGAGGCCTTGATGCTCCTTATTTGGCCCTAAGATGCTGTTTCTCCAAATTCCATTCCGTGTTTTCTTGAAAAACTGTGTTCATGACATAATCTTCTACTGACTCATAAAGTAAGAGTAATGAAGGCCATTTCAGTGAAGCCAGCTTGCTCCTTCAGAACTTTCCTCTGGAGGCTAAGGTGCAGAACGTCTTAAGAAAGGGAAAGCAGTCTCCTGCTTGCTTTAAAGAGATGTCCTGATGATCTCAGGTCTTCACAAGATAGCAGTATTTCCAGAAATTGAACTTCCAAAAAATGCTCATGGAGATCTGAACTGAACAAACTTCCAACTCTTTGCAACTTGGGTGGCTTGAACTACACGTGTATTAAACTCAGAACGTTTAACTCCAAGCAAATAATATTAAGGGTGGGACTGTGGATATATAGTGATCTTAAAAAGCAAACACACATGGTTGTAACTCCTTTGATTGTTCAGAAATAGCAATGAACAAATAGCCATATCTGGACAGAGTTAGCAGCAAATTATGGCTGGGAAGATGATTATGAAAAATGAATGAAACAATACCTGCTTGGTTTAAATACATTTTGTATAATGAATGAACAACATGATCTTTGGCACCCAGTGTATGAACTTGAAATATCACATATGCGATACATGGTTGGATGAATTGAATCCCGACAAGGGTGGAGGGACTGGGGCTATTGCAAAGTCCAGCACACGGGCCCCTACAGCTATGAGAACAAAGAGTGTGCTATTCCTGTGTGGGTATCTAGAGCAGGACAGTGGTCAATGGAGGGGAGTGCTCCTTTTAGGACCAAGGGCCCACACACACCCGAGGGGTGTCATGCTTAATCATCGGGCAGCTCATCGTTGGGCCAGCGCTGCAATGCCCAACCGGCCCCTTGAGGAGGCTTGTTGCAGAAGATCTTTTCTTTTCTGCTGATGTGAGATGCATGAGTAAGTGGCAAAAAATATGAGTAGAATATATATATATATTTATCACACCACTGCCCAATACGTCAGTGAACATATGAGTTTGGATATGTCCCAAAGCTCCATGGTTTTGCAGTGAATTAAGTTATATCACCTGGAGTTGTAAATGGCCAGGGAAGCTTTGGTATACATAAAAGCAGTTTGCAGTGGATCTCAATTTTACTATGAAAAGGTGTGCCTGTGCCGTCTTGAAGGTAGAGAAGTAGCAGAAGTTAATGAGTCTTAGATTTCCCGATCTTAGATTCAAAAGAGGTGCATAATGTGTGACCACTGCATTAGGTCCGCATTGCTCCTACTCAGGTTTAGGCTGGGCTCTTTGTTTTGGATCCTCTAGGCCAATTGGCATTTATTTTGTGGTTATTGTTGAATACAATGTTACAGTATTCCTGGAGGTACAGCTTCATTTCTCTTATGATTTAGCTCAATTATTAATTATTAATATTGTGATTTCTTTCTGAGAACCAGGAGTTGATGGTTGCTGTTATGTACATTGTTCATGGCCTGTTGGGTGTAAAAAAAGATTACTGTCAAACCAAACCTTGAGATTATTCATTTTATGTGTGGGGAGTTACTTTGCTCCTAGCTCTTTTGGCTAGTCACAGCATGCTGAAATCGATTGCACTTCCTAACATGAACCCTCAGCTTGTTTCTGCTGCACTTCATGGTATAGACCCTATTGCAAAAGGGAATAATATTTGGCATTATTTTACTTATCATAAAACTGTAATATATGCTGCGGTGCTGTATGTGACTGATGTTGTCTTTCCACAGCAGAATAATGTTTCTACGTAAATAGAGGGTAAAACCATGGTTAGTTAGTGTTCTCCCTGTTGTGTTATCCTTTTTTATTGGTAGCCTGCAAGGGGACCTTTCAAAGTTTTGCTGAAGAAGTGCAGTATCTACAATTCAATAAACACTAAGCTAACAAAATATATTAAATACAACAAGAAAGGAATGAAGGGATTGAAACTGAATGAAAAATGAAAAATCAAAGTGGTAGTCAGCAGAAACAAAGCAACTAGAAAGTTGTTTTTATGTTGGACATACTTTAGGGAGAATGAGGGATTTGAAATATTCCAGAAGGGCCATATTTAACAGACCAAAGGGTGTTTGGCAGAATTTTCTAATCTGATGCACACTGTTTCTTTAATGGGGACGTTGCAGAAAAGTTTCTAATAATTTTAAAAGATGCAGCAAAATCCAGGCTCTTTAGTTTATGTTCCACTGTACTTCACCCGCTCTGAAAAATGGTGTGCTGCACCCCAAGGCCAAACAAATCGGGTTTGACCACTCAGCATTTCACAGGTTAATACTGTGTTCTTTGAAGACAGCAATTTCAAAATCATACCCCTTCAGCACTGTTATTTCACTTACTTCAGTATTTCCTGTGGGCAGCTGTTCCTGTTTGAACAGGTCCATTGCAGCTTTCTAGGTACAGGTCATGAAATGGGCAAACAAGGGTTTATAAAGCAGAGTGTAGCATAGTATTGACGGGTTACGCAAAATTAGTTGACAGATATTTCCACTTACCCCACACCCTTTTATACTCCACACTTTCTGCATCTGTGGAATTCCAGAATTCTTCCACTGTGAATTGTGTTTTAAAATCCAAAATGGCAGAAGACTTCTCTTGTGCTAAAGTGTTGATCTGCCTACTCGAACTCCCCTCATCAGTATGACTCAATCTACTTCAGAGGTATTTCCGCAGCACGTCAGAATGCTATCAGAAATGTTTAACGCAAAAAGGTTTTGAATACGTCCATGCCCAACCATCATGAATTAGAAATAGTGCCTGTTTTCAATGGAGGCCCTTTACCCTGCTAATAAATGTAACTGACAGGTAAAGGGGAAACAGGTATCAAGAAATGACCGCATTAACCGTAAGTAAAGTTGATTGTTACACTGTTCAGTTGTCAGGCTTTGGATTTATCATATAATGATGAATCCAAAACCTTGACAAAGCCTTGAGCATACAGCACTAGGGGACGAAACATGTCAGCAGCAAATCATTGATGTGGCAACAAATCAGTGATGTTTTGTACTTCCCTTTGAATTGCGCAATCAACAGTACATACCAATAGCTTACTAATAATATACAAGCTGCACTATCTTGTATTTAATTAGCTTGAACAGTGTAGCAATCAACTTTACTTAAGCTTAATGCAGTAACTTTTTATACCTGCTTCCATTTTATCTATGACAATCTCAGAAGTAGTTGCAAGCCAATGAGGTTTCTTGGTCTCCGAAGGAATGGAAATGTATTTCTTATGACAGTAACAAGTTCAATGTGCCCTACACAAACACATATGTGCACAGAGTGCTCCCAGTCCATCACCTCATCCCTCTTCTTGACTTTTGTGTGAGTCCCCTTGAAGCCTGTCGCACACAACTTTCAGCAGGACTGTAAATAGGTAAGAGATGTATTTGGCTCTCCCAGCATATGATTAGAAAAGAATGAAATGGCCTTAGATAAAGTACTTATCATATAAAGCGACTCCTGGTGCTTCAGGCCAAATTACGTTGGTGGTATGTTAGTAGAGTACATTTATCAAACTTGATTTCCAATTTAGTTGCAAACTACTATTTTTGTTTAGCAGAAACAAGCAGTATGTTGTAAGAATAACTGCCACAACTCATTGCACCACTCAAATAACTGAAATGAACAAGCTGATTTGCGGACGTTTCCTGCGCTCAATTTTTCATAGATTTTAGTGGCATAGTAGAACTGGACATCCTAGGCTAGTATTGCTGATATATAGAGGGTAGGTTACCAAAAAATGGCAGGTCTCAATGTCCTCCTTCTGGGAAGGCCAATTTCATAGCAGTTTAAATGGGTTTGTTGCATATTGTCAAGCTTCAGCCTCAGCATTGGCCAAGAATCCAGAGTACAAACTGAATAAAACCAGATGAAACACACAAACTAGCTGTGTTTTCTCAATGTGACAATTTGCAATCTTCAATTGATATGTACCAAACATAAATATAGCTTGAGAAAGCATCTTTACTGTAGGATGTTAAAACACAGAATGATATATCCAAAGGCATAACTTATTTTAACTGAGCACCCACGGAGTGAGTTCTTTGAATATTAGCATTTTTGGGTACTTAGAGAAGTAACTTGCTCAGGCTGCATACTTCCAAAACTCAATAAACACTGTTTCAAAACAAACAAAATATTAGCCTTCTGAGTTGTTCTTTTGATATTCAGTTCCATCTGTTCCATGACTTCTTTCCAGCAACAGATATATGTCTTAAACAGTAAATCATATGCTTTTATCTGAAAACTGTGAAAATGTGAAGATGTGCCAAATGATTCATGTTCAGTGTAATACACATGTTCAGACTGATAAAGTTTATTTCAGAAAATTGATACCTTAAAACTTACAGACAATACAACATCCATTAGAATACAATATTTCAAAATTGTTAAGACTATTTAAAATCTCTTAAAACCTATCATAAAAAATACTTAAAAAATATAAAACAATTCTCTTAACACACTAAGGAGTAAAAATGTGTACATGTGCAAAGGAAGAGATCAGGGCAATGAGCTTATTTCTCCTGGTCTAGAATTTGAGGCCTTTAGCTTTTCTTATAAACCCTGCCATGAATAGAAACTTACTTACAGCAAAAACAGTGTAAGAGGATATGTTACACCTCAAGATTCGCATTGCCTCCAGGTATCTCCGAAAGTAATAATATTCGCACAGTGGGGGAATCCATTTCCTTCTAGGCTTTTCATATGCTGGACAGAAAAATAGCCATTTGAACAACAAGAGAGAGAGGGAAAGGAGCGGGTATAAAACACTCTTAGCCCCCCTAAGTCAGTAATCTAAACAACAAAAGAGTGTATCCCTTGAACAAGAGAGCAGAAAAAAAGGGGAATCAGAATTTGATTCTTTAAAAAGCCCTCACTCACCAACCTGGTTGGTGACATGCTTCATCATAGGGCCCCACCCGGTAGGTCAAATACCTCCCAGGTGTGCTTCGACGCCAGAATTACTGCGGAGCTGGTAAAAGTTTGTTGTGACGTGATAGTGAAAAGTGAATGTTAAAAAATGCCTTGGTTGTAACCAATAACTTTATTTGCCGGCCAACCAGGCACGGGTAAAAACAAAGTAAGTGATGAAAAGCTGAAGTAGTATAATCAGCTAAATCTCACTACTAGTGAATGGTCAACATGTTTCTGCCACTGTCAAGCAAATAGCTGGGCATTCATCAGGACCAAGGTGCGTAGACCCCGGTGGTATGAGCGCGCTAAGGCTCACCCAACCGTGAGTCAGATGTGAAAACAAAGGAACAGGGTGTATGGTTACGACCTGCTGTCAAAGAGGGAACCATGTCATGAATGATGTAATATGTGACGTCATCAGCAGTGCATTGTGGGGGCGCGAGTTATAGTTAGCTCAACTAACTATAATGGCCGAATTTCTCTGGTTTTGTACGAGTAAAATGCCCAACTAACTATAACGTCCCTGAAACCTGTGGTTTTTTCAGTGAATTTCTAAGGTTATTAAACGCTAATTTCTAACTATAAAGTCCCTGAAACCTATGGTTTTTTTCAGTGAATTTCAAAGGTTTTTTAAATGCTAATTTCTAACTATAACATCCCTGAAACCTATGTTTTTTCAGTGAATTTCAAAGGTTTTTTAAATGCTAATTTCTAACTGTAATGTCCCTCAAACCTATGGTTTTTTCAGTGAATTTCTAAGGTTTTTTAAATGCTAATTCCTAACTATAATGTCCCTGAAACCTATGGTTTTTTTCAGTGAATTTCAAAGTTTTTTTAAATGCTAATTTCTAACTATGCCTACAGAGGTAGGACATGTGCAGAAAGAGGAAGAAAAGCTCAGAAAGAAGCAAGTGAAATGCAGAAAGAGGCAACAGAAGTCCAGAAAGACGAAGAAAGGTGCAGAAAGAAGCAAGAGATATGCAGAAAGAACCAACAGAGGTACAGAAAGAGGCCTTGTTGCAAAGTCATCCTGTGCCCCCAACTTTTTGCTGACTGGTACTGGTGCTAACTGACTCTGACTAGCCATGCCCGGAGCCAGTGCTATGCTGAAAGACATTTAGAATACAGTGAAAACACCTACATACACTAGGGTACACTATGGGTTGAGGTACCCCTGTGATTGGCATGACCTCCCCTGTAAGGCCCTAGTACATAATAGGGCAGGGGGATTAAAACTACCTCTAAGTCAGAGGTGCAGAACGAGGCAAGAGAAGTGCAGAAAGAAGCAACATAGGTGCCAAAACAGGAAGATAGGTGCAGAAAGAAGCAAGTGAAGTGCAGGAAGAGGCAAGAGAGGTGCACAAAGAGGCAAGAGAGGTGCAGAAAGAGGCAGGAGGGGTGCAGAAAGAAGGAAGAGAAGTGCAGAAAGAAGCAAGAGAATTGCTGAAAGAAACAACAGAGGTGTAGAAAGAAGCAAGAGAAGTGCAAAAAGAGGCATGTGAGGTGCAGAAAGAAGCAAAAGCAATGCAAAAAGAACCAACAGAGGTGCAAAAAGAGGCAAGAGGGGTGCAGAAAGAGGTAGGAGAGGTGCACAAAGAGGCAAGAGAGATACAGAAAGAGGCAGGGGGTGCAGAAAGAAGGAAAAGAAATGCAGAAGGAGTCAAGAGAATTGCTGAAAGAAGCAACAGAGGTATAGAAAGAAGCAAGAGAAGTGCAGAAAGAGGCAAGTGAGGTACAGAAAGAAGCAAGAGCAGTGCAGAAAGAACCAACAGAGGTGCAAAAAGAGGCGCAAAGGGTGCAGAAAGAGCAAGAGAAGTGCAGAAAGAACCTACAGAGGTACAGAAAGAGGCAAGAGAGGTGCATAAACAGGCAGGAAAGGTGCAGAAAGAGGGAACAGGGGTGCAGAAAGAGGCAAGAGAGGTGCAGAAAGAGAAAAAAGGGATGCAGAAAGAGGCAAGAAGGGTGCAGAAAGAAGCAAGAGCAGTGCAGAATGAACCAACAGAGGTGCCAAAATAGGCAAGAGGACTGCAGAAAGAGGTAGGAGAGGTGTACAAAGAGGCAAGAGAGGTACAGAAAGATGCAGGAGGGGTGCAGAAAGAAGGTAGAGAAGTGCAGAAAGAGACAAAAGAATTGCTGCAAGAATCAACAGAGGTGTAGAAAGAAGCAAGAGAAGTGCAGAAAGAAGCAAGTGAGGTGCAGAACGAAGCAAGAGCAGTGCAGAAAGAACTGACATAGGTGCAAAAAGAGGCAAGAGGGGTGCAGGAAAAGGTAGGAGAGGTGCACAAAGAGGCAAGAGAAGTACAGAAAGAGGCAGGAGGGGTGCAGAAAGAAGGAAGAGAAGTGCAGAAAGAAGCAACAGAGGTGCTGAAAGAGGCGAGAAGGGTGCAGAAATAGCAAGAGAAGTGCAGAAAAAAGCAACAGAGGTACAGAAAGAGGCAAGAGAGGCGCAGAAACAGGCAGGAAAGGTGCAGAAAGAGGGAACAGGGGTGCAGAAAGAGGCAAGAGAGGTGCTGAAAGAGGGGTGCAGAAAGAGGCAAGAGGGGTGCAGAAAGAAGCAAGTGTGGTGCAGAAAGACAGAAGAGAGGTGCAGAAACAAGCAAGAGAAGTGCAGAAAGAGGCAAGAGAATTGCTGAAAGAAGCAACAGAGGTATAGAAAGAAGCAAGAGTAGTGCAGAAATAGGCAAGTGAGGTGCAGAAAGAAGCAAGAGCAGTGCAGAAAGAACCAACAGAGGTGCTGAAAGAGGCGAGAAGGGTGCAGAAATAGCAAGAGAAGTGCAGAAAAAAGCAACAGAGGTACAGAAAGAGGCAAGAGAGGCGCAGAAACAGGCAGGAAAGGTGCAGAAAGAGGGAACAGGGGTGCAGAAAGAGGCAAGAGAGGTGCAGAAAGAGGGGTGCAGAAAGAGGCAAGAGGGGTGCAGAAAGAAGCAAGTGTGGTGCAGAAAGACAGAAGAGAGGTGCAGAAACAAGCAAGAGAAGTGCAGAAAGAGGCAAGAGAATTGCTGAAAGAAGCAACAGAGGTATAGAAAGAAGCAAGAGTAGTGCAGAAATAGGCAAGTGAGGTGCAAAAACAAGCAAGAGCGGTACAGAAAAAGGTAGAAGAGGTGCACAAAGAGGCAAGAGAGGTACAGAAAGAGGAAGGAGGGGTGCAGAAAGAAGCAACAGAGGTGCTGAAAGAGACGCGAAGGGTACAGAAAGAGCAAGGGAAGTGCAGAAAGAACAACAGAGGTACAGAAAGAGGCAAGAGAGGTGCAGAAACAGGCAGGAAAGGTACAGAAAGAGGGAACAGGGGTGCAGAAAGAGGCAAGAGGGATGCAGAAAGAGAAAAAAGGGATGCAGAAAGAGACAACAGGGGTGCAGAAAGAAGCAAGAGCAGTGCAGAATGAACCAACAGAGGTGCCAAAATAGGCAAGAGGACTGCAGAAAGAGGTAGGAGAGGTGTAAAAAGAGGCATGAGAGGTACAGAAAGATGCAGGAGCGGTGCAGAAAGAAGGTAGAGAAGTGCAGAAAGAGGCAAGAGAATTGCTGAAAGAAGCAACAGAGGTATAGAAAGAAGCAAGAGAAGTGCAGAAATAGGCAAGTGAGGTGCAGAAAGAAGCAAGAGCAGTGCAGAAAGAACCAACAGAGGTGCAAAAACAAGCAAGAGCGGTACAGAAAAAGGTAGAAGAGGTGCACAAAGAGGCAAGAGAGGTACAGAAAGAGGCAGGAGGGGTGCAGAAAGAAGCAACAGAGGTGCTGAAAGAGACGCGAAGGGTACAGAAAGAGCAAGGGAAGTGCAGAAAGAACAACAGAGGTACAGAAAGAGGCAAGAGAGGTGCAGAAACAGGCAGGAAAGGTGCAGAAAGAGGGAACAGGGGTGCAGAAAGAGGCAAGAGAGGTGCAGAAAGAGAAAAGAAGGGTGCTGAAAAAGGCAAGAGCAGTGCAGAAGGAACCAACAGAGGTGTAAAAAGAGGCAAGAGGAGTCCAGAACGAGGTAGGAGAGGTGCACAAAGAGGCAAGAGAGGTACAAAAAGAGGCAGGAGGGGTGCATAAAGAAGGAAGAGAAGTGCAGAAAGAGGCAAGAGAATTGCTGAAAGAAGCAACAGAGGTGTAGAAAGAAGCAAGAGAAGTGCAGAAAGAGGCAAGTGAGGTGCAGAAAGAAGCAAGAGCAGTGCAGAAAGAACCAACAGAGGTGCAAAAAGAGGCAAGAGGGGTGCAGAAAAAGGTAGGAGAGGTGCACAAAGAGGCAAGAGAGGTACAGAAAGAGGCAGGAGGGGTGCAGAAAGAAGGAAGAGAAGTGCAGAAAGAAGCAACAGAGGTGCTGAAAGAGGCGCGAAGGGTGCAGAAAGACCAAGAGAGGTGCAGAAAGAACCAACAGAGGTACAGAAAGAGGCAAGAGAGGTACAGAAACAGTCAGGAAAGATGCAGAAAGAGGGAACAGGGGTGCAGAAAGAGGCAAGAGAGGTGCAGAAAGAGAAAAAAGGGGTGCAGAAAGAGGCAAGAGGGGTGCAGAAAGAAGCAAGATCAGTGCAGAATGAACCAACAGAGGTGCAAAAAGAGGCAAGAGGTACAGAAAGAGGCAGGAGGGGGCAGAAAGAAGGAAGAGAAGTGCAGAAAGATGCAAAAGAATTGCTGAAAGGAGCAACAGAGGTGTAGAAAGAAGCAAGAGAAGTGCAGAAAGAGGCAAGTGAGGTGCAGAAATTACCAACAGAGGAGCAAAAAGAAGCAAGAGCGGTACAGAAAAAGGTCGAAGAGGTGCACAAAGAGGCAAGAGAGGTACAGAAAGAGGCAGGAGGGGTACAGAAAGAAGGAAGAGAAGTGCAGAAAGAAGCAACAGAGGTGCTGAAAGAGGCGCGAAGGGTGCAGAAAGAGCAAGGGAAGTGCAGAAAGAACCAACCAGGTACAGAAAGATGCAACAGAGGTGCATAAAGATGCAACAGAGGTGCAGAAACAAGTAAGAGAAGTGCATAGAGAAGCAACAGAGATGTAGTAAGGGGAAGTGGGGTGGAGAAGGAGGCAAGAGGGATACAGAAAGAAACAAGAGAGGTGCAGAAAGAGGGAAGAGGGGTGCAGAAAGAGGGAAGAGTGGTATGAAAGAGGCATGAGGGTTGCAGAAAGAAGCAACAGAAATGCAGAAAGAGGCAAGAGAGGCGCAGAAAGAAGCAAGAGTGATTTACACACCATTAGTACCAATTTAGTACCCACATTTAGCAATAAGTAACAGGTGATCATTCTAGGTTTGCACAGGGCCTTCCACCATGCTGTAACACTTGTCGCTGCATTTTTGATAACGTTTGAGCCGTTTGAGCTAGAAACAATGTTTTTTTTGTTCAAATCTGCAGAATATGCAGCAGATGATGGATTATGTGGGTAATGCGGTAAATGTATAATTGTGCAAAAGTTGGTGCAGCCAAACAGTCACATAATTCCAGTGGCCCTGCTCATACCTCTGACTAGGCCCAGAAGTGCTCCTCATTGGTTCCTTCTTTTTTGTCTCATTGAGTTCATAGTTTAGCTTCTATGGAAACGAGGAAGACTAAACCTGAGGTTACAACTCCACAACACAGACTATCATACCACACAATTACTCTCCATAACACATAATCCCACTCTACATAATTCCTACACACTAAATACCACATATTTTCTAACCACATAATTTCACTGCACAACATACCACATAATTCCACTACACACAACCTACATCCACTCCACTCCAAGAAACATTATTAAAACACTTTTACATTTACAACGCCAATAGCTCTAACTCTTGCAAATGCGAAACCTATTACATTGCAAATGCTTCTTTAACTAGTAGTCGCGTTTGCAGAGTGGTAGAGAAAGGGTGCTGGGCCTCCGACCAGCGCTCAGGAATTCCGCTGCGTAGGACTTACAGGAGGTACCAGGAGGGCTTCTTAGCCCCCAAAGTCCCTCAGGAGTAAAGTGAACTTCATCCCCCATCCGGTAGTCTGCCAGGAGGCGCGTTTGCAGAGTGGTGGATAAAGGGGGTGTGGCCTACGAAGACGTCTTAGCAATCCCACTGTGTGGGACTTACTGGAGGTAACAAGAGGGGTAGTTGGCCCCCAAGGACATCCTTGGGGGCCAACTACCCCTCCTATTACCTCCAGTAAGTCCCACACAGCAGGATTGCTAAGTTCTCATAGCAGGCCAAGCCCCTTTGCCCACCACTCTGCAAACGCGCTCCCTGGCGCGCTCTTGGATGGGGATTGAAGTCCCCTTCGCCGCTGGGGGTGGTTAGGGGCCAACTAGCCTACCTCTTACCTCCAGTAAGCCCCACACATTGGAATTGCTGAGACGTGGACACAGGCCATGCCCCCTTTCTCCACCACTCTGCAAGCGCACCTCCTGGTGCACTCTTGGTTGGGGGATGAAGTCCCCTTTTCTCCTGAGGGTCCCTGGGGGCCAACTAGTCCTCCTGTTACCTCCAGTAAGTCCCATACAGCTGGTTTGCTAAGAGTGCTCAAAGGCCACACCCCCTTTTTACACCACTCTACAAACGCGGCTCCTGGCGCACTGCTGCTCGGGGAATGAAGTCCACTTTAGTCCTGAGGTCCTCAGGACACTAGAGGACCTCATCACCCCACCAGCAATGCGCCAAGAGGCTCGTTTGCAGAGTGGTGTAAAAAGGGGCGTGGCCTCAGACCACCTCTCAGCAATCCCACTGTGTGGGGCTTACTGGATGTACCTGGTGGCTAGTTGGCCCCTAAGGACCAATAAGACTCTAGGGGACTTCATCCCCCAACCCAAAACGCGCCAGGAGGTGTGTTTGCAGAGTGGTGCAGGGAGGGGGCGGGGTCTCCGGCGAGATGCCGGCTTCTGTTTTGTTTTTCTTTTTTAGAAGTGGGGCTGTGTGGCCCCCTTTCTCATAATATTTTTTGGGGCCTGGGGACCCCTTCCCCCAGGGCTTGAGCCTTATTTCTTTTTTTTAATTAAAAAGCGGGAAGGGGGCCGCGCGGCCCTCCCTAGGCCGATTACGGCCCCGGGGACCCCATCCCCCAGGGCCTGTCAAGCCTGTTTTTTTGGTGAGGGGGCCGCTTGGCCCCCTCCTGAGGCCAATTATGGCCCCGGAGACCCCATCCCCCGGGGCTCAGCCTTATTTATTTATTTTAAAAAATAATTCCAAAAGGAAGGGTGGCCACGTGGCCCCTCTTCCCTGGGCTACTTCTGGCCCCAGGGACCCCATCCCCTGGGCCTGGACTGCCTGTTTTTTTTGGTGAGGGGGACTGCGTGGCCCCCCTCCTGAGGCCAATTATGGCCCCGGGGACCCCATCCCCCGGGGCCCGGGCCTTATATATTTATTTTTAAAAATAATTCCAAAAGGGAGGAGGGCCGCATGGCCCCCCCTTCCCTGAGCCACTTCTGGCCCCGGGGACCCCGTTGCCCGGGGCCTGGCCTCTTTGATGGGGACTGTGGGGGGAGCCCCAATGCCCCCACGGTCCCAGCCGGCTCCCCGCCTCCTGCGGGAGCTGGCATTGCTTTTGGTCAAGGGGAGCTGCTAACATGCAGCTCCCCTTGCCCAAAACCAATTCTGCTTTGCTTCTTGGAAGCGAGAGCAGGTTTCCTGCCATCCGGTGGCCAATCGACACATGGCGTCCAGGAAGAGGAACAGGCAAGCTCAAGTAATTCAAACATGGACCTTTCTTTGACATCAAGAACATCAGAAAGCTCTACTTCGGATAGCTACATTACTAGACCCAAAACGTTTTTAGACAAATACCGGCTCCTGCACAGGGGCTGGCAGTCCCCGAGGACAACTCCCAAACCAAAGAACAGAAACACAACTGAGAAAACAAGAGGACGTGGAAGAGACCGGGGTACCAGGTCAAGAGGAGGAAGAAAATCAAACAGAGGAGAAGGAAGAGGGAAGGATACGGAGCACATGGGAAACAGAACAACTCGCTTTAAGAAGACAGCATAATGGATGACACCATGGTAAATCGCACCATCATCAACCTTTCTGGGAGACACCTGAACGACCTAGAAAAAAGAACATTATGTCTTGGTCTTTCTTTCTGCCCAGCTGAACCCATCAACTATGTAGATACCCTTATTGATCTCTTCAAGTTCTATAGGAAACTCAAACTTAAGAATTGGCATCAGACCTGTCAAGAACAAGGAATCCAATGTTGCCAGCATGGCCATTGCCAGCAGTGAATTGAACATTGACACACTGGTCACGTTACACAAACTAGAAGGGGGAGGTGGATGGACGGGTGACAATGTGTATGAAATTTTAGACAACCTGGACATTTTTTATGACAACACTGGTTTCAAACCCAAATCCACTTTTCTAAGCAACATGCCACATGACCATATCGATACTTTTCAGGACATGGTCAGCACACACCTACTTGAATTCGGAAAAAAGAACTGTGTCAAAAAGATGAGCAGTTTTAGACATAATCTTACACTCTCCCAAAAGAATGCCATCAAAGATTTGGCCAGCGACAGTAGCATCATCATTAGAGCAGCAGACAAGGGTGGCAATATTGTCACCCTGTCCAGAGCTATGTACATCAACGAAGCCCTGCGCCAGCTCAATGACACCTGTTCGTACATGATCACGACCAAGGTCGCATATAACAACAGTATCATTGACATATGGGGCAGACTGGTTGATTGGAAAGATAGAGGCCTGTTAGTATGGGAGGAATATTGCTTCCTCAAGAAAGACTACCCCAAACTTCCAATTCTATATCTCTTACCCAAGGTCCACAAGAACAAGACCAATCCTCCGGGGCGACCCATTGTGTCTTCCAGAGGTAGTGCTCTCAAAAACCTCTCGAGATACGTTGATCACTTCCTTTGGGATCACGTCTTGACCTTACCCTCCTATGCCAGGAACACTAAAGACTTTCTCATGAAGATCAACAATCTTAGATGGCAGGAGAATTACCTCCTTATAACCATGGACGTGAACTCCTTATACATGATCATAGAACACGAACAGGGGCTGACTGCTTGCACCAAGTATCTCAGTAAGAGACCAATCTGGCACATGGAGCATACTCATATGCTCCTGCACATGATCAAGTTCTGCCTACACAATAACTACTTCCTGGTCAATGACAACATACACAGACAGATCCTGGGCACCGCGATGGGAACATGCTTTGCACCGAGTTTTGCAAACCTGTTCCTGGGTGCCTGGGAGGAGGAAATCAGGAGGGACAGTACCTTTGCGAGTGACTTCGCAAAGGTAGTTATTTGGCTCAGATACATTGACGACCTGTTTGTTGTCTGGGAGGGCAGTGAATGGGACGCCCATGATTTTGTGCAGAGACTCCACTACAACTCACACAACCTGAAACTCACCAGCATTGTGAGCAACAAGGAGGTGGAGTATTTGGACACCAGGATAGAAATCATCGAGAACAAAATCCACACTAGTCTCTTCAGTAAGAGCACTGCAGGCAATACACTGCTACACGCCATGAGTAGCCACCCTGATAATCTAAAGTGGAGTATCCCTTATGGGGAACTCCTCAGAGTCAAACGTAACTGCATCTCTGACACTGCCTTCATGGTAGAACAAACCACGATGATTGCCAGGTTTAGAGAAAGAGGGTACCCCAACTGGGTCTTGAAAAGAGCAGTCAACAAGGCCAGTGGAGTCAGCAGAAGTGAGACATTGGAGAATGACACCAACATGACAAAACCCATGAGTGACGACAATGAAACCAGAATGATATTGACCTACAACGGGAACTCCAAGGACATCCGCAGAATCATATCCAAGAATTGGGGTATGCTTACCATGGATCCCATTATAGACAGTACCATCGCAGACAGGCCCAAAATCACCTACAGAAGGGGCAGCAATTTCTGGGACCTACTAGTACACAGCAACATTAACACTACAGACGAGAGCAGTGGCATCAATATACAGAGCTTCTTTCCCTGCGGACACTGCAAGGCATGTGTCAGTAGCCGCATGAGGAAAGAGTACCATAACACCAGTAGCAACATGACGGTTACTATCAAACAATTCCTCACCTGCAGCACCACATTTGTGGTATATGTATTAGAATGCCCATGCAAACTCAGGTATGTAGGCAGCACTACACATATGGCCCAGAAGAGAATCTTGGAGTACATGAGGGCCATCGCAAACAAGGATCAGCATTACTATTGCGAGGCACTTCGAAACCCATCATTTCTCTGACAGCACCAAATTGAGCTATTACGCAATTGAACAAGTGCTCCAACTTAGGAAAAGGGAGTCCAGATACATCATCAGCCTAGGTACCCGATATCCAGCAGGGCACAACATGGACAAGGAGATGGCAATACACCTACAATAGGACATAGGTATGACCGCGTTTCTTGAATCCCGAACTTCTCTGTTTCCCTTCACTTCACTTACACCCCTCCCCCTTCCTGTTCCCCTCACCCCCCTTCCCCAACCCCCCACCCCCCTTTCCCCCCCTTCCCACCTTCATGTTCCCCCTTCTTTCTTTCTTTTCTTTTCTATCCCACATATCCAACATGCTTTTTCATGATTTTTTCATGGTTGGTTGTAACAACTTTTGCTCTATTCTTGGGAATTGAATGCAGTCAGTAACTTCCCTGTCTTATCTGTCTCTTGCAGGAGGAAAGGAAGGGACCCAGGATTGGATCCCGTGGTGACATTGGGTTCCCTACCCTTTTCTTCATGACATCCACACAATGCTTCGTATCTTTTCAGATAAGATGATCTCACACTTTTTTCAATTTTTACAATTTTCATTGTTATTACACTGAGCAATGTGTGTGGGCTTGTGGGGGGACCAGTACAGATTTTTGCTGTCACATAGTCGTCTTTTGTTTTTTCCTGCTGCTGATTCAGGTCTGGGCCATCATTACATCCATTAGGCAGCCGCCTTTCACGTATGAGCCTCCTTCAGGTTCCTTTAGGCCGAGACAGTATTACACATGGTGCCACCAGACACCTGCACACATGACTCCTGACATTGACACAGTGAGGATGCCCCCTTTTCCTTTGAGGCCACCACGTTCTTTTATGACACTTTATGTCGCAGAAATTCAACACTGACCAGTTGTCCTACTCCCAGCCGGGGAACTGACCAGCACCGCAACAAGGCAAGGTGCCCGTATTCATGGTCAGCTGCCCCAACACGACATCAGTATGAGGACTGTTCCTATTGGATTACAATTATTATTCATTTATGGTGGTGTGTAGGAATGTACATCCGCGATCGTGTGCATACCCAACATTGAGGTACACAGCGCCAGGGTACACATTTTCTGATCTCGCTCTATCACTAAGCAGGCTTTCCAGCATGGCCACCGCCTTTACTAGCAGTTCTCCAGCTTCCTCAGCAGCAGTCCTTTGTCTATTTTCACATTTTCTCTCTGATCACATGAATGTATGTAAAGACATGAGAACTTGCACTCCGTTGTGTGAACAAGACCGTTGTATGGCTGAAACGTGTCACAGAGGTTTATGCCAACAATAAACCCTCCTAACTGTTGAACTGTCTCCCGTTTTCTTGGCCTGAGTGCGCGTTACACTGGCTTTTTCATGGGATTTACAGCCGGTTGTCTCCGCCGTCAAAATGCGCCACCTTTCACGTGCACGAGTTTCCATCAAGGAGTCTTTTTGGTGTGGAGATATATATATATATATATTATCTACTGGCGGTCGCCAGTAGATAGTTATAGTTACAACCTATTATCCATAGGAAATCCGCGACATTCTATTTGCAATAACGTTGTCGCCGGTTGACGAATCTTCGCAAGCTTCCAACTTGTTGGGGCGCTCCGGTCCGCTCCTACCCTGAAAGTCTCGGGGTGATACGTCAAGCGGGGGCCGAGAAAAAGGGGGTCCCAAAACGCGTTTTCCCCATTCATTTTTCCATAGGAACCTTTAGTCGCAGCTACAGCCCGAACTGCTGAACGGAATTACCCCAAATTTGGCAAAGAGGTAGCCCTTGGTTCAGACTGGTGCCTTTTGCTAAAATGGTGTAAATCCGTTCAGTAGTTCCTGAGAAATTCACAATTAAAATCACATATATATCTATGGGCGCGTCGGATCCGCGTACCCTCAGCGCACCCTGCGCGCACCGTCCCGATCACAGCTGCATGTTAATTGGATGTCAGCTGGCTGTCAACATTCCGATTCAGGAAATGTTGGCAGCCATTTTGTCCCTCGGTAGAACCGAGGGACAGAAACAAGTGCGCAAAGCGCAAAAAGGGGGCAGGGTAGAAACACCCTGACCCCCTAGGTCTGCTCAGGGGGTCCCACAAGGACCCCCTGGGCAGAAAAAGATTTTTTTTTTTTTAAATCAGAGGGATGCGCTTAGGGTGCGCGTATCCCGCCGAGAAAAAAAGAAACAAGTGCGCAAAACGCACAAAGGGGGCAGGGTAGAAACACCCTAACCCCTAGGCCTGCTCAGGGGGTCCCACAAGGACCCCTGGGCAAAAAAAGCATTTAAAAAAAAAAAATCGGCAGGATGCGCTCAGGGTGCGCGAATCCTGCCGAAAAAAATCGAGCGCGGTCTCCCGCGCTTCGATGCAGTGGCCCCGGGTGGGCCAAGTCCCGAGGGCATGCTGGGGGGTTAATTTTATGTGTGGGGGCCTCTAAGGGCCCTCAAGCCCGGGGACCACCACCCCCGGGGCTTTATGTATAATGGTGCGGGAGGGCTCTGAGCCCTCCCGCAGCCCCGGGACCACCACCTCCCCGGGGCTTTTTTTTAGTTGAAAATTAAACCCGTGTGGGGGGCTCCAGCCCCCCACACGCCCGGAGACCGCCACCTCCCGGGGCACTAAACATTTTAATATGGGGGTCCGTTACGGACCCCAGAGCCCCGGGGACCACCACCTCCCCGGGGCTGTGTACTGAATGGGAGGGGGCCGCGCGGCCCCCTCCTGGAGCCCTTGATGGCCCTGGGGACCACCACCCCCCAGGGCCGGCTCCTGCAGTGTCCCGGGGTGCCTACCCCCGGGACACTGTAGTTTGCTATGGCAGGACGGGAGCCTCGCGGCTCCCGTCCTGCCATAGCAAACTGCTTTGGATATTGGAAGAGAGAGCAGGAAACCTGCTCTCTCTTCCAATATCCAAAGCGATTGCTTTTCCACATGGGGAGCAGCATGTCAGCTGCTCCCCATGTGGAACAGCAATGCCGGCTCCCAAGGGACGTGGGGAGCCGGCGGGACTGTGGGGGATTGGGGACCCCCACAGTCCCCAACGGAGAGGGCCAGCCCCGGGAGATGGGGTCCCCGGGGCAAGTAGTGGCCCGGGAGGGGGCCACGTGGCCCGCCTCCTCTACAAATTAAATTTTAAAAAAAGAAAAAAACAACGTAAAGGCCGGCCCCGGGAGATGGGGTCCCCGGGGCCTTAAATGGCCAGAGGAGGGGGCCACGCTGCCCCCTCAAAATAATAAATATAGAGGCCATGCCCCGGGGGATGGGGTCCCCGGGGCCAATACAGGCCCAGGGAAGGGGGCGCCCCTTCCCGTTTTTTTTTTATTAAAAATTAAAAAAAGGGGTAAGGCCCTGGGGGATGGGGTCCCCAGGGCATAAAAACAGGAAAAAGGAAGGGGGCCACACAGCCCCCCTTCAGGGGACAAAAATTATTTTTTTTTTTTTAAAACGATCGGGCCCGCAGGCCCCGCCTCCTTCCTTCACCACTCTGCAAACGCGCCCCTGGCGCGTTTGCAGAGGGGAACGAATTCCCCTTGAATACTGGGGGTCCCTGAGGGCCAACTAGCCCACCAGGAACCTCCAATATGCGCCAGGGGCTGCGTTGCAGAGACGTGTAGAGAGGCCACACCCCTTTTACACCTCTCTGCAACGCAGCTCTGTGGCGCTTTTTGGAGGTATATGGTGGGCTAGTTGGACTCCGGGGACCCTCAGGATTCAAGGGGACTTAATCCCCCAACTTAAAACGCGCCACAGGGCGCGTTTGCACAGTGGTGAAGGGAGGGGCGGGGCTTCAGGTGACATGTGTGCAAACAGGCCCCGTGGCGCGTTTTAAGATGGGGAATTAAATCCCCTTCAATCCTGAGGGTCCCTGGGGGCCAACTAGCCCAACAGGTACATCCAGAAAGCGCCACAGAGCTGCGTTGCAGAGAGGTGTAAAAAGGGGTGTGGCCTCTCTACACGTCTCTGCATCGCAGCCCCCTGGCGCATATTGGAGGTTCCTGGTGGGCTAGTTGGCCCCTAGGGACCCTCAAGATTCAAGGGGACTTAATCCCCCAACTTAAAACGCGCCACGGGGCGCGTTTGCACAGATGTAACCTCTGGCCCCGCCCCTCCCTTCACCATTGTGCAAATATTCCTCTAAAATCAGCCGAAATACGAATTCCGATTTACTCACCTGTTATCAGGAGAGACCTCAGTGCTGTATCTTTCAGCCCAGTACTGGTCCTGAAAAGTAATTCTAACCATACTTACCAGTAACTTGAATTTCCTTCCATAGGCTAACATTGACTGGTTTCACTTGGAAATTCTTCTAAGTGTGGAGTTTTGGAACTTTAAAATATTCCTCTAAAATCAGCCGAAATACGAATTCCGATTTACTCACCTGTTATCAGGAGAGACCTCAGTGCTGCAACTTTCAGCCCAGTACTGGTCCTGAAAAGTAATTTTAGCCGTACTTACCGGTAACTTGAATTTGCTTCATAGGCTAACATTGACTGGTTTCACTTGGAAATTCTTCTAAGTGTGGAGTTTTGGAACTTTAAAATATTCCTCTAAAATCAGCCGAAATACGAATTCCGATTTACTCACCTGTTATCAGGAGAGACCTCAGTGCTGCATCTTTCAGCCCAGTACTGATCCTCAAAAGTAATTTTAACCGTACTTACCAGTAACTTGAATTTCCTTCCATAGGATATCATTGCCTGCTTTTTGCTGAAAAAGTTTCTAAGTGTTGATTTTTGAAACATACAAATATTCCTCTAAAATCAGCCGAAATACGAATTCCGATTTAGTCACCTGTTATCAGGAGAGACCTTAGTGCTGCATCTTTCAGCCCAGTACTGGTCCTGAAAAGTAATTTTAACCGTACTTACCGGTAACTTGAATTTCCTTCATAGGCTAACATTGACTGGTTTCACTTGGAAATTCTTCTAAGTGTGGAGTTTTGGAACTTTACAATATTCCTCTAAAATCAGCCAAAATACGAATTCCGATTTACTCACCTGTTATCAGGAGAGACCTCAGTGCTGCATCTTTCAGCCCAGTACTGATCCTGAAAAGTAATTTTAACCGTACTTACCGGTAACTTGAATTTCCTTCATAGGCTAACATTGACTGGTTTCACTTGGAAATTCTTCTAAGTGTGGAGTTTTGGAACTTTAAAATATTCCTCTAAAATCAGCCGAAATACGAATTCCGATTTACTCACCTGTTATCAGGAGAGACCTCAGTGCTGCATCTTTCAGCCCAGTACTGATCCTCAAAAGTAATTTTAACCGTACTTACCGGTAACTTGAATTTCCTTCATAGGCTAAGATTGACTTGTTTTCAGCAAAAAAGTTTCAAAGTGTTGATTTTCACAAACTACAAATATTCCTTAAAAATCGCCTGTATGACTTAAACGCATTTTTTCAACTGTTTACAGGAGATGCACCAGTGCTGGATCCAGGATCCAACACTGAGTAAGAAAAAGTAACGATAACAGTTTTTACCTGCTAAGTGAATTTCCTTCCATAGGATAACATTGGTGATTCTATGAGAAAAAGTTTCTAAGTGTCAACTTTTAAAATACAATAATATTCCTTAAAAATCACGACTGTAACCAAAACGCTTTTACTCAACTGTTTACAGGAGATGTACCAGGACTGAATCTAGGATCCAGTCCTGTGGTTACAAAAGTAATCCATAAAGTAACTAATTGCATTTAACTAGAAATTCACATTGAGCTGAATGTTGCATTGTGTTTGAAAATGTGTTGCCCATTGCAACAACTGTAACTACTGTACTTAAAAGTCTATTGCCTATCTGCAAAGTATTTAAACTAAAGTAATTCATTCTGAGAAAGTATTTTTTGTAATGTAATGTATAATGTAATTACAATGTCATTTAAAAAATAAAATATGTAAAAGAAATTGTTTCTAAAAATGTAGTAAATCAGTATGAAAAAATTAATATAACAATTAATACATTTAAAAATTGTCATTTACAAAACCTTTGAAATTCACTGAAAAAACGGTAGGTTTCAGGCACGTTATAGTTAGAAATTAGCATTTAAAAAACCTTTGAAATTCACTGAAAAAACCATAGGTTTCAGACACGTTATAGTTACAAATTAGCATTTAAAAAACCTTTGAAATTCACTGAAAAAACCATAGGTTTCAGACACGTTATAGTTACAAATTAGCATTTAAAAAACCTTTGAAATTCACTGAAAAAACCATAGGTTTTAGGGACAGTTATAGTTACTTGGACATTGCACTCGTATAAAACCCGTGAAATTCCCCCGTTATAGTTAGTTCAGCTAACTATAACTCGCGCCCCGCAATGCACTGCTGATGACGTCACATATTACATCACTCATGACATGGTCAGTGACATCACTGATGACATCACTGATGACATCTCAAATGACATCACTGATGACATCACTGATGACATCATCCATGTGATAATTTCATGCATCTTCTCACACCCTAATATAACCTTTCATACACCCACTCTAAATTACAGACTGTCATTCGTAAAATCATAGACACTCCAACACCAATAACTACATACCCACTCACTGATTCTTAGGTCTACGCACACATCCACTCACTCACCCGTACAGTCACTCATACTTACGGTCACTCAGTACAGGACTATCATATGCACTCATACTCCTATATAGACACTCAAGCACCGCCACTCATCCATAGAGGTACTCACACACCTAGTCAGTCATGCAAATAATTAAACACACTACCATTTACTCACCTATACAGTTATACACACACCACATCACTTATTCAAACAGAAACAAACACAACCTTACTCTTATACAATCACTGATACAAGCACACACGCATCCATACAGCCGCTCTCACAATCACACACTCACTTATAGCCATTTAAATACTCTAACACACATATATACTGCCTTTTACATATGTTGTTACTCGCACATGTACCACTGAGATATACATTCACTCACTAACACACCCATACACACACTCACCCACCCAAGCAGTCCATCACAGATGCACTCTTGTAATCATGCACCCAGTGAATGACTCACTCTCACATCTATCTACAGAGACTCACACACCCCACCCACACAAACACTCAGGCAGCCATACAGACATTCTCCCAGTTTTGTCACTAACCCATGCATTCAGTAAGATACGTTAAATCACTCACTTATACAGTCAGTCACGCACCTACTAAATCAACAATACAGACACTTACACACCCACTCATTCTTCAATACGTCTTTTCCTATATATATAAAAAATATTTAAACTTTACAGAAACACACAGTCACTGGATGATGTCATCAGTGATGTCATCAGTGATGTCATTTGAGATGTCATCAGTGATGTCATCAGTGATGTCACTGACCATGTCATGAGTGATGTAATATGTGACGTCATCAGCAGTGCATTGCGGGCGCGAGTTATAGTTAGCTGAACTAACTATAACGGGGGAATTTCACGGGTTTTGTACGAGTGCAATGTCCAAGTAACTATAACTGTCCCTAAAACCTATGGTTTTTTCAGTGAATATATATATATATCATGGAGAACATTGCTGTTTGCCCATTGGTCAGGGCCCCACCAATAGGATCAACTGATGGGGGCCTTAAGCGAACCAACGCTGTGCTTACTGTTTGACGATGTGACTGCACGGAAGAAGGCATAAACGCCGAAACGCGTCTGCGAACACAGTCATTAAAATCACCCCGTGAGTTCACCAACAGTTGTGAGTTGTTGTATAACAAAAACGGGTCTCATCCCCGTTCATGGATGCACCCGTCCAGGTTCGGCAGCCTGGTGGGATCGTGTTGTTGAATTTATTTTGGCTCGCCTGAACCGCCGCAGCCAGACTTCGTTGGCCAATGAAGGCCATGGATTATACAAATCCAGGATGCCCAGTAATTCTACGGGCACCCGCGAAACTTCTGAGGATTACAACCTGCGGCAGACGAGGGGTGTGAGCAGAGTGATTGGTTCCTAACGGTATAAAGTAAAAAGACAATTCTGTTAAAATCATGGAGAACATTGCCGTTTGCCCATTGGTCAGGGCCCCACCAATAGGATCAACTGATGGGGGCCTGAAGCGAACCAACGCTGTGCTTACTGTTTGACGATGTGACTGCACGGAAGAAGGCATAAACGCCAAAACGCGTCTACGAACATAGTCATTAAAATCACCCCGTGAGTGCACCAACAGTTGTGAGTTGTTGTATAACAAAAATGGGTCTCACCCCCGTTCATGGATGCACCCTTCGAGGTTCGGCAGCCTGGTGGGATCATGTTGTTGAATTGTATATATATATATATATATATCGCGCATATCAGGAGAATGAGAGACATCCAAGATAAATTGATTCAAAGAGATAAACTTTTATACACACAGTAAATATAGCCCATTATTGTTTGTATTCTATTTATTTATCTACACCATGAAGGTACTCTGCCTAAATGTACATGTTTATAGACTACTCTGAACTGTATGGATTAGTGAAAGATTGTCTATTTGCTACATGCCAGGTACAAAGAACAGCTTTAAACTCAAATAATGGTAAGTTAGACTGAAGGACGTTCCAATATATGGTTCAAGTAATAAGAAATCCCATAAATCGACAATGGTGAAGTGTGGCTTCTGAGCAGCTAGTTTCACATTTAATGTGGAGCAAAGGAACAGGATACATCAGTAAAGTTTAACATGTTTCACATGAAGTGCCCCCAACTGCCTTAAATACCAGATTGAATGGTTTACATATTGATTGGACTATAGCTTATAATGAACTAGCCCATAAGCGTTAAGGGCAAAAAGGGGGTAAAGCTTATACCAAACTAGCCCATAGGTGTTACTAGCAAGTAAGGTATGTTTGGGCAAGATGCCAAAATTAGGGGAAGCAAAGTTTATAACTTTGTCCATGGGGTCAAAAAAGTGCTGAGGGATTTTGACAATTGCTGTTGATATATTTCAATTTACACATGGTTAGGTCATGGACGAGTAGTTTGGCTCTACGGAAGATGAGATCATCTAGTGGATGTTTCAAATACAAACTGTGCAGCAGTTCCAGTGTTGATAATAATGATTACATCTTCTTATTACAGATCATCATTGCCAGATTTATTTCGGTAAATGGTGCCAGCATGAGGAACGATGTGTAGGAGTCTGCTATAGGATGTTATGGAAATACTTATCCCTGTTCTTGAGAGTTTCAATACAAGGAAATTAGAGAGGTTGCAAAATGGATAGGAGCGAGTTCACAATGCACGCCTGAAGAGGGGAAGTAAATTTTGGAAATGAGAGAACATTTTGAAAACTACTGGCATAGAGAAGATAAGGAAGCTCATAGATGATACAATGGGTATAAAGGAATACATGAAGGACTGAAAATAAGGGCACCCCTTCCAGTAACTGCAAGCTAACTGAGATACTGAGAAAATGAAGATAGTGATTTGGGAGGAGAAACATTTGAGCATTGCGCTGGCAATGCCTGAAAAGTCATAGGTAACAATCATGGCACAGTGATCCATTGTGCACATTACTGCAGAGAGATTGAGCAGGATAACTAGAGACTATGAAGACTTTGTTATAAGCAGATGTAATAAGTTGGCAGAAGGAGTCAGTGAGCTTTCACTAGAAGAAGAGTCAGGAAACATTGAAGGTGGCAAAAGACCTACTAAGAGGATAGATTTATAGTGAACAAGAGTATTAGATACAAGGAAGAGTAAATAGAGTGTGAAATATCAGGCTGTGTGTAAGTGAATCGAATTAGATTCCTTTAGCAAGTAGACTAAGTATGTTGTGTAGAATCTATACCACAATGGACATTTAATTTGTTTCCTGAATTACACTTTTGTTTTCCCAAGTTAACATATCCCTTTTTCGAGTACACTTAGGGCCTGATTCACAGAACTAACTTACGTCAAAAACGTAAACGTAAACGTAAAGTTAGTACTATTCTGTGAATACCAAAATGACTAAAAAGTACTAACTTTACGTTTACGTTTACGTTTACGTTTACGTTTTTGACGTAAGTTAGTTCTGTGAATCAGGCCCTTAGAACTTAGGTTCCAATAGCTTACTAAAAGCCTCTGTGAAATGGGGGTAAACTCAAAGTTTACCTCATTCCAAAGCAAAGGGTGGAGACTGCCCAATTTCCAAGTTAAAGGTATTCCACTCTCTCACAGGAAATACTTTAGCCTCCCATACAAATGGTCTTTCACTCCATTTGACTATATATATATTGTGCTCTTTGTGAGATGATGCGTGTGCATAGCAGGGATGTGGTTGCATGTTACATGGTTTTGTGTCCACATGTATGTATGCTGTATGAATCATGCACTTTGCAAGGACGTGGATATTGCAGCACTAGAAAGAGGTTCACCTCCTTAACCACCTTGGGAACATTCAACCTTCCATATTAATTTCCTTTAAAACTCCAAGCAATGTCATCTGGGAGGGTACACAGTGCTACATTTGCATCCTGCCAGGCCAGAACTCTGCTGTAAAACAAAGACCTCCCTTAACATCTGGATACCTGAGCAGTTCTGATCTCAAATCAGCCTGGCAACAAACTACTGTTGCTTGGGCTGTCAATAGTGTACCTCCTGAAATTAGCTTTCTTTAAGCTATCTGGGAGCAGACTACACAGGTGGGGGAAGCCTGCCAGGAAATATATATTTCTTTATAGGGTTTGTTCCTGGATCCAAAAATGAGTATACTGGTGGGTGCATATTTAAGTGTCAACTCCCTTTTGGGTGAAGCATGGATATCTGCAGTGTTTCAACCAAACTTTCTTACCGTAAAATTCTGCTTATTCCACCAAAATGTAATCAGCTATTGTAGAAGCATTAACCATATCTTCCTTGGATTTTTGCTTGCAGTAGCATTTACTCTTATCCCCCGTGTACTAAGCTAACATTTCAGAAATGTTCACAAAACAATGCAGGATGACTAGTGATCGATTAAAATAATGCAGTCAGTATCTCTTATGTTTGTGTACCTTACATTGGTTATCAATATGTTCAAGGTTAGTTTAAAGGCAAGGAGAAAGATAAATTATTATGTGGGATCTCTTTAATTGCATACTCCTGGAAGCAATCAACATTTAAAGCTCAATGCTGTCACTGCATCCATCTCACAGTTACAGCTCCATCCTAATCATTTTCTAATACACAACAGTAAACCTTTTCAGTACTGTATTCTTTATGTTTTTCAGCCTTTTATGTAAGATCTTGTAGGAATCGGCATGCTGTTGTTTATCTACCATGTTTATTGTGTCATTTGCCACTGTTGAATAAATCACTTGGGCTTTCTTTTTCTAGGCACTAACTAACTAACTTTTTTTCTCAAACCACAAAGTAACCTTGGGCTGAATATTTTGCTTGCATCTCCGGAGATTTCCATAGTTCACATGTCCACAGCTTAGTACTTCTCACTGCAGGACACTCTAGCTCTCTGAACTACCCATCCCTTTACAGTCTCTGACATTCCCTCACAACCATAGACTCTCTGCCTGTTGTCGTGCACTGGGTGTGGGACATCTTCCCGTATGTCACATACTAGTGTTATAATTAATGGCAAGAAAGCATCAAAAAAGAGCAAAGATGCATCGTAGGCCCAATGCTGCCAAATGTACTCTGGGGTGCTTTCTGATATTGGTCCTATGTGCCATGTTACATTTTGATCTGCTCCCCACAGCCCATTAAGACCTGTGATGCTAAGGGATCTTTTAGAAAGTCTTTAAATGATAACAAGGTCATAGCTTTCTCTTTCCTGCAACACAAGAGGAAGTGGATGTAACAAGGATATGGCTAGCGACCTTGACTGCTATCCTGTTCTCCCCCTACCATGTCAGGCACTAATATCTGACAGAGTTCCCTTACTTTGAAAAGACTAATCCTAGATTTACATGGCAAACCTTCACTATCTAAAGATATGGGATTGACTTCCGGTTCAGCACATAGCTCAATTTGCCAGATGCTAGCTTAACAAGCCTCTTGTTAATACTAACAAATTTGCATGATAGGTGAAATGTCATAGACCCACCCTGGGTGCCAATATCATGCACCACTACTGAGGTCGTCCCCAACCTTGACTCCTTTTTGTCTCCTTCTGGGGATAATATTAGGAAGATTGACAACCCCCTCAATTGCTGCCATGATAATGTCCTTGATGTGGCCTCCAGCCCTCTAATCAGGTTACTAGATATGTTTTAACAAGGTGTTTCCTCCCCAGATCTAGTCAGCCACAACGCTTAGAGGTTGGGCTCAGAACACAGTATACCTCCTTGAGGATGCTAATGACCTCTACTGAATGTAGACAATCCGTCCTTATGTGCATTGACCATAAGATTGCCAATGGGCACTGCCAAAGACTATGACACCTTTGTGGCTTTCTATGCGGTAGGTTTCCCCTCAAAGGCATCTCCAACTTTGTTTCCTCCTTCAAATTTGCCCAGTTCACCATCCATCAGGCCACTGAGGCCATCCACTCTGCAGCTTCTTCCCTTGTGACTGTGCTGGCCAAAGAGCCCAATTCTTTGGAGGAAGGTTCTATGGGAGAAGAAGGGGATCCTGCAGCAACAGATGCTGCAGCAGGGGTGGCGTTTATCCTTCCCAATCACCATCCTGTTCCACCTCAGATAAGCACTCACTCTTCTTTCTTTCTGCTCTCTCTCTATTCCCTGGCAGATGAAGGGGCACATTTGTTGTTTCCTCCTCAAATGGAAAGAAAATACAGCAGGCCCCTAGGTTCTCCAGAGTGTTTAGGTATACCTGATAGATTTTCTCGAACACCACTTCTATGCCTTCCGTATACACCTCACTCCTTCTTGTCAGAAGAGCATACCCTGGTAGTATGCTTAAAAAGTAAGCCATTGCTCTTGCCTCTTCCCAGGAAAGCTTTGTGAGTTCCCTTTTCTTGGTCCACAATGCTCAAAAGCTTAATCTATTATATTCACTTCAAGATGGAAGTTATTGACCTTATTCAGGGTTCCTTCCTGTAGGATGAGTGGGCGGTCTAACTGGACTTGAGTGACACATATTTCTCTATTTCTGATTCATCAACATCATCCCTAATTACTTAAGTTCCAGTGGAACCATAATACATGGCATTTCCGTTGCCTCCCCTTCAGACTGCCTCATTTGCCTCATGGTTTTTCATCAATCATGGTGTCCTTCCGGATGACTCAGGGTATTCGCCTAATAATATATGCATATGTTATAAATGGGGTTTCTGGTTGACTAGGATATGTTCATAAGCCAGGCAGAACCCACCACTCTAGTCAGGGCAAGTAAGTGAGACATCAAAGATAACCTGTGCTCACCCTCTGGCAGCTTGGTGCAGAGCTGGCAGGCTTATCATCAGAGGCAATGTGTAAAGCATTTTTGCAACACACTCACAAAGAAACACAATGAATACAACACAAAAGAGGCTCCACAAACGATTTTATAAAAATATAGATTGTATAGTGTACATAAAACATAGCCCAAAGTGGCATGAATCTTTAATACTGTGCATATTAGGTAAATACTGAACTAGTGCTTGTTTTTCTGGACAATGCAAGAATAAAAACTGTAATATTACCATAAGTGGGTTATGGAATACCTAGCCTCAATGAATAGATACCAAACAGTACTTTCCAAGATAATCATGTTGCCCACAATATGGTCAAAGCATTAGACAAGTAATCAGTCCTTGGAAAAATATGCACTATTTGAGCATTGGGCCCAGAAGAGACTGTTTTTCTATTAGATCCATTACTGTATATCTTTTACACACCACTTACACACAGGACTCAGAAGTATCTGTGCTTCTGTTAGGTTTGGTGCGGTAATCCAGACAAGGATCCGAGTTGGCAATAAGTAACCGGACTTCCTTAGCATGCAAGCAGGGGAAAGCAAAGTGCCGGGAAGTCCTGGTGAAGTTCACTGGTTTGTGCAAAAGTAATGGTCACAGCATAGTGCGGCATGGGAGGGGGGCATCCATTGGTCCTTCCTGGCTGCTCAGGGTTCTGCCAGTCTCCTGCTGGGAACTGGTCCATTTCCAATGGTTCCCCTTCCCCACTCACCCTTAGTGCCTTTTAGGGGCGGGGAAAGCTCTGCACACAAGACTCTGATAAATGGTGCAACCAGCATCGACGGGCCTCGGGAGTGGGGCCTGGGGCGGCTCAAAGCCAAGCATGGAGTCCAGGAACCAGGTGTTACCTTGGGCGGGTCATAACAGCCCCGATATCAGGAGTCCCCTCGGGGATGCTGGTGAGCCCACAGCAAGATGGCCGCACTGTAGTGCAGCTTCTCCGGCCGAGAGGTCATCATCCGTTAAATGTCCTGCAATCCACAGTTATTGTACGATGCAAATGACACAGAGCTGCTGATGTAAGGAAATTGCAGCCGACAGGCACGCACTTTGCTGAAAACAGCTACATTAAGCCATGTCGCGAGGGAAAGTATCACGCTGAGAGGCTGTGGCGGCTAAAATGGCGGATGCCTGGGCCGTCTAGTGGGAGGCCCAGGCGTGGAAAGTGGAGTGCTGCAGCTGGGTGCTTGGAGGAGAACTGGCAGTGCCAACACGACAGCGATTGAGAGGGGGAGAACAACAGAAGAGGTGAGCGATCAACATACCCCTGAAAAGCAAGACAAAAATAGGGAGTGCCAGTGGAGTGGGGCCGATCTCTGTGGGCCGGCAGGTGCACCACGAGGGCTGGGCGGAGGTAGGTCGTGGCTGGCAGCGAAGGTGTGTAGATGCCTTCGTGGGTGTGTGGTGGGGATCCCCGGCGGCTGGAGGGGTGCTGCCCGACCGACGTGTTGAGAGGCTGGCGACACCTCCCTAGATCATCAAGACTGACCATGGCTGGTGAGGCATGGGATCAGGGGCTAGCAGCTGAACGACATGAACTGGCTGTGCCCTGCGGTCCCGGGTGGGAGTGGCCGCAGTTATTGCGGATTGGAGAGCAAGCTAGAGGAGCCTCACGCTGGGCTCTCTAGCCCATGGAGGGGATGAAAAAAGGACCCCAATGAGTTGCAGACTGCATGTGCAAGACAGCGGGGGCAAACACAAAGACAAAGCAGTACCAGAATAACGCATGAACTCCACAGAAAAAGACAGTCAATACAGGGACCAATGTAGAGTATGTGAGTAAGAGCAATCTCAGTATAACATGTGGCACAGAGCTGGAAATAGACTATAATTGGAAACTGTCCATCAGTATCAGAGGTGACATGAGGCCTGAGGTGTGGGCCTACTGCTTGTGGCCTGGTGGGCGGGCGATGTGATACCCCCCAATGTGTTGTGAACATGCGTGAAGTGCTGCATCTTCTACCATAAGAAAAAACGGAGGCACCCAAAGCCCCCCATGGGGAAAACAGACAAAGCCCAGTCAAAGCTCCCCTTCGAACCTCGAAAGTGCATGAGACATCCCCCGGAGGCAGACCCGAAACAGGCGACACAGGCCAGGGTGCGGGTACAATGGAAAGTACCCTTCTATCAATGCAGCAGAGTCTGCAATCCATAAATGGGAAAATAGTCCAACTAAATCAGTGCATGGATCACCTCTAATAAGCTGGAGCAGCATGGGACCAGAATCACAGAAACAGAGCAAAGAATCTCCAAAGCCAAGGACACGGTCCAGACGCTGCAGGGCAAAAGTTTGAATATGGAAAAAGTGCTTGAGCTCATAAAGGCAATAAACAAAGATTTAGGAGCCAGATTGAGGAGGAACAACCTGCGTATATCAGGAAATACCGGAAACAACCAATAATGGGGAACATGAAACTGTTCGTCGAGAACTTGCTCACCGAGATCTTTGGCGCTGAAGCAATGTCCCGCATCCTGTTGGTTGAGAAGGCACACCGGTCCTTGGCTCTGCACCCTCTGCCAGGGGCAAAACCAAGGTCGATCATTGCCTGGCTACTTAATTACAGAGTCTGGGACACAGTCTTGAGACTAGCATGAGAAAAGGGGGAAATAAACTACAGAGGGAGCCAGATGTCGTTTTTCCTGGACTTCACGGCAACGGTGCAGGCAGCGTGAAAGGAATATCTGCTGGTTAAAAAGAAGTCGCAAAATGTGAAAATAGCATATGCAATGCTGTACCCAACAAGGCTCCGAATAGAACATCAATGGAAAACCAAAATTCTCCAGACCACTCAAGCAGCGATGGATTATGTCAACAAGATGTCCCCCCGAAAAAATGGTCGGCGAGGATCAGAAGCAACCAACTCGGAGGACTAGAATTGACCTAGGTGAGTGCTGAGAGCTGCGCTCTACCCTCCAAGCCTGGGGAGGGACAAGATGACAGGAACTGGACTGAATGACATAACCTTCGTGATTGAGTGGCGTACAATGGTGAGAGGCCTACGGGCTAATAACTTTATTGATCAAACGTGAAATCAAGAACCATATTTGGTAATGACAAGCAGAACTGTGCCGCTCCACAATGGACTGGGGAGGGGCCCCAGCTGGAGGACCCCTCCTGCTCAGTAGTATTACATGTCGTGTTTTTAGCAGGGCGGCACAACTACTCTCGACCACCTTTGTACAACAGGGAGAAGTGGGCACTCAACAGCCCCAATGTGGGTGCACCCCATTAGGTTATGAGACACATACTAGTTATATTGCTGTTTATTAATAAAGGTGTTGCTGGGAGGTCTTTAGCATGGTTGGGATGCTGAAGTTGGTGGAGGGTGGGAAGTTGCGCTGGTTGAATATTTTCCTTTTGCAGCTCTACAGCATGTCCCAGGAGGGAATGGCTCAGAGACAGGTTATACACAGCAGTACAGTCCTTAACCATGGATGGAGAGGATGAGGAGGTCTCAGACGACTGGCACTATCACACTGCTAACCTGAAATGTGCGGGGACTGAATAATCCCCGTAAGACATGCCAGGTATTAGCATATTTAGACAGGCATAATGTGCAAAAAGCCTTGCTTCAGGAGGCACACTTAACAAAGACCACAGAAAGATCAATAGGTATAAAATGGGTGGGGGTCTGACTGGCATCATCTTATTCTACCTATTCGAGGTCGGTTTGCTATACTGCAGGGCTCACTAGCGGGAACGTCTGTCACCTTGGTGAACATATATGGCCCAATCATTGATAACCCATCCTTCTACACTAACATTTGGAACATGCGCCTAGAACTACCCCGCTCGGAAATAATCTGGGATGGAGACTTAAACACGACATTAGATGCGATGGTTGACAGATCGGCACAGTCCCCGGGATCGAGAAAACAAGCGTCAAAAGCACTAAGGGAGGTGATGGATGACTTTAACATAGTGGACACATGGAGGGTGCACAACCCAGAGGGCAGGGAGGGCACGTTCATCTCATCTGTGCATACCATGTGGTCCCGCCTTGATTACTTGCTGACAACCAGGACAACCTGTAACTGGGTGATAGACATACAGCATCTTGCAAGGACGTTGTTGGACCACAAATCAGTCAAAAGGGTCATTGGGGCTCCTACATACACCCCCCAGTTTACATGGAGGTTTAGAGTCACCCCTCTGCTTGATCCGATTTATAAAGAGACAATCCAGCAAGCCATCCGCGAATACTTTGCAATAAATTGGAACTCTTTGTCTGAAGAGGGCACTTTATGGGATGCCTTGAAGGCCACAATAAGGGGGGTCTGTATAAGCACCCATGCGGGGCTATTAAAGATATTCGAACACAGATTACCAGATTAGAACTCACAATCCGACAATTGGAACAAGAGTATGAAACCATACCCTGCTATGCTACTCTAGCGACTGTAAGAGACCATATGTCTAGCTACCAGGATTTAGCAGAAAGGGAATTGAAATACCTCTCGTGTAGATATGTGGCACGGGTCTATGGGAAGTGATGAAGGCCAGGGTGGGTATTAGCGGCTAAATTGCAACCTTGCGGAGGCCCGATGCAGGTGATCAAAATAGTGGATGACAAAGGGGTGGGGCACTATGACACCCTGGAAATTCTGAAGGAATTTGTGGATCTTTATGGTACTTCATACACCTTGTGGGCATCAGCTAAGCTGCTGACATAAATGCGTATTTAGAAGATATTGCCCTGGCCTGGCTTTCACCTGGGCAATGAGAATACTTATCTCGGGCTATTAAATTGGAGGACGTGTGCGAAGCCATAGGAGCTTTGCCCAATGGGAAGATGTGCTAACGTGAATTTTATAAAGAGTATGCAGTGCTGATTGTCTCTCACCTCTATGCAATGTATGTGGAGGCATATGGCCAGCGAGTTCTCCCCCGACGCTTCGTGAGGCCTAGATAGCCACCTTCCTCAAGCCAGATAAAAAGCCGGAGCGATGTGACTCCTACGTCGATGCAAAAATCTTAGCCAAGATCCTTGCTAATAGATTGCAACCACTAATGCCACATGTAGTGCTGCTGGCCCAGTCCGGATTTATCCCAACACAATCAACCACTCTGAACCTCTGTACGATATTTGCTCTTCAACATCAGCTCAACCCAGAGCTGGAAGCAGTGGTGGTGTTGCTAGATGCCGTCAAATACTTTGATTTGATAGAGTGGGAATACATCTTCACAATACTTGAGCTCAAGAATATCCCAGATGTGTTCGTGGGGTGGGTTAAACTACTATACACAGACCAGGGGCGAGGGTCCAAGTCAATGGGTATACGTCACCAGCACTGCCTATCTATCGAGGCACCAGACAATATTGCCCCCTTTTGCCACTCCTTTTCACAATAGCGCTAGAACGGCTGGCCTGCGTTGTGCGTCAGTGACATGCGGAGGTAGCACTTTGATTCAGGCAGAGACCAATAGGAGTGCCATTATATGCAGAGGACAAGGTCCTTTACGTGAGGAAACCATCCACACACCTGTCTAAACTACTAAGGGAGTATGTCCGATTCGAGCGACATTCGGGTCTCAGTTTCAACTGGGATAAGTCATACGTCATCCCGCTGACGTCGAGCACACAACCACAACAGTCGCACTATCCATTACAGTGGTTACAGACCCAGTGAAGTATTTGGGAGTGTGGCTACATCACAAGCCCGAGAGAGTGATCAGGGAGAACTATGGCCCGGCCATAAAAAAGTTGGAGGAACAAGTTGGTAGATGGATTAGAATGCCACTATCTTTAGCAGATAGAATGGCTATAATGAAAATGATAATACTACAGCGGTTCTTCTATCTCTTTAGTAATATCCCTATCAGGCTACCGCTGACCCTCTTTAAAACCTTGCAGACGCAGTTAATATGGTTGATGTGGGCAGGAAAGCAGCCCCAAATCGCATGGCAAGTGATGGTATGGCCGTATGAGCGGGGAGGCTTCGGCACACCGGATCTCTATCTGTATTATTTATGCGCACAAGCACAATACAGGCACTACTGGTTCCAGCCCCCAGCTTTCACACCTCATCTAGCAGTTGAGGATGAGAGGGCATACTCGCATATCGCTTTGAAATGTTTTACCCCACTGCCGCAGAGAGACCTTGCGAGCTGATATAGACACAATACACTGCACCACAGCAGCATGGCACGCACTGGACACGAAGACAAACAAGCTGCCATTACATGCACCTGCACTCCCCTTGTGACATCACCTGGCCCTTTTGGTGGCACAAGAAGAGGTGAGCCTGTTGCTCCTCAAACAGGTTGGCATCAGAACATTGGGGGACATGTATCTGAATGGACGATTTATAGAAATGGCAGACATGGCCTTTATCAGTAGTAAATCGCTGCTAATTCTCTTTGTGTATCATCGCCTCTGAGCGGGAGTTAGGCACCTTCATCCATTGGTCCCTGGTGAGGCCCCTGTGCTCGATGCGCTACAAATACTAACTACTAGCCCAACACTCAAAAATGTGGTTACTAAACTGTACAATGCTATACAAGCGGACAGCTCACTGTGCGCAGACACAGCACTGAGAAGATGGAAAGTACTGCTGGACATTCCCCTGACATGGGAGGAATGGGTATCTTGTTGTACACTAACAGGAATGCTGACCCACAGCTGCAATTTATCACTTATACACTTCAAATACCTGCAGAAAATGTACCATACATCTGCTAGATTGTGCAGATATGGGCTGCATGTAGATGTGCGATGTTAGAGGTGTGGGGAACAAGATGCAGATTTCATACATCTTGCATGGAGATGTGCAGGCATCCACAGGTTCTGGCGGAGAGTGGTGCGGGATCTGGTCATGATGGTGAGGGATTTGGTGGACTGTGAGATCAAAGTATATTTGCTGGGCTTGATCACGAAGTTAAAACCTCAAGAACGATGGTTTGTGGCAGTTGCGCTCCTACTGGCCTAAAGGCTGGTGGCAGTGCACTGGGGCCAGTATAATGTACAAAAATATAAGAGATGGCTGCAAGGCACGAAATAGTATAGAGATACACTACCAACGTATTTTTTGGAACTGCCTGTGACATCACAGCCGAAGAACAAATGGACCTCCCCTAACAACATATCTGCTGGGTCACCCTGGGGCTCTACCTGATGAGCTGCTGGTCACTTGGACGTTGGGGTGGATGGTGCTGTATTGTATCCTGCTCTGCTATTATTGTCATGAATGTGATGCTGGGGATCTGATGGTGGACATGTTGTGAGCTGTATGGTTGCCTGTTTTGTACTGTATTGTTTAGTGCCACAAAAAAAACAAAAGGAGTCTCCTTGTTGCCTCGGCAACCAAGCAGCTCGGCGTGCATGGCTGACTCAGTGCAGTGCACTCGCTCTGTTCCAATAAGAAGCACCTGTGGCTGTATTTAAAGAAAAATAAATTTCTCCTCTATGGGGGCAGCCCAAAGGCACTGGAGGTACTCCCTGTGTTGTGAGAAAAGTGCTCAGCACGCGCTAAGGTTAGAGAAGCCAGGAGCAGTACCCAGTGCTCCCCATGCGTTGGGCTCCTGGGAGAACACTTGGGGGCAAGAAGAGGTGGGCAGGTGGCAGGCCAGCACATACAGCAGTCAAGTGACAGTCCCTCCTGCTGCCCAGCAGTTATCAGGCAGCAGGACAACAGAACAAGGCAGGCAGCCCAAATGGTGGTTCCTCCTGGCAGCACAACAGTCCTCTTGGTGATGGGCGAATTATAGAACCAGCAGCATCTGGTTACAGGTCCACTCAGTGTCTGGTTGGACCAGAGTTAAGGAACAGCAGGCAGCAGGGCAACAAACAGAAAAGCAGCCCAGATGAGTCCTTTAAGCAGCGAAGCAGTCCTTCTGACAGAGGTTCATTTTCAGATCCCAAAGTGCTTCTAAAAACATTGGGTACTTATACTTATATATGTCTTTGATGCAGGGGGTGACTTCACAAGAAACCTTAGAAGTGCACAACAACCCCTTTCAACTCAGCACTGGCTCCAAACATCAGTAGAGGTAAATCCACCCTTTGTGTGAGGGCAAGACACAACCTATACAAATGTAAAGTGTGAACACCCTCTCCCTCTCCCAGCCCAGGAAGACCATCAGTATGCAAATGAATGCAGATGCAAACCTGTCACACCCAGTCTTCCCTGTGTTGTGCCTGTCCAGGAAGGTATGCACAAATTGTAGCCATCACCCAGGCCCAGACGTGGATTGGAGTCAAGCTGCAAAGCTCACAGAGTCATAAGCAAAGAGAAATGCCCTCTTTCTAAAAGTGGCATTTCTAAAACAGTAATGTAAAATAAAACTACACCAGTGAGCAGGATTTATTACTATCATTCTAAACATACCAAACTTGGCAATGCCACTCATTTCAGTACAGGCATTACCACTTAAATATATAAAAGGGAATTCCCAATACTAGCCTATGACAGGAGTAGGCCTCACAGCAGAGAGAAACAAAAATAGACTGTTTGTCACTACCAGGACATGCCACACATAAAGGCACATGTCCTAACTTTTACTTACACAGCTCCCTGACCATAGGACTACCTAGGGCCTAACTTAGGGGTGACCTTTGTGCAATAAAAGGAGAGTTTAAGGCTTGGCAAACAGTTTTAAATGCCAAGTCAATTTGGCAGTAAACTGTGCATGCAGGCACTGCGGTGGCAGCCCTAAGACAGGTTTGAAAGACTATGTCAATGGGTGGCACAAGCAGTGCTTCAGGCCTACTAGCAGCATTTAATTTACAAGCCCTGGTTATATGGGATACCACTTTACAAAGGACTTACATGTAAATCAAATATGCCAGACAGGTGTAAACCAATTATACTATGTTTAGAGGAGAGAGCACATGCACTTTAGCACTGGTTAGTAGTGGTAAAGTGCCCAGTACCCTAAAGCCATCAAAAAGAAGGTCAGAAAAATAAGTAGAGGAAGGCAAAAAAATAGGGGATAACCCTGCAAAAAATAGCCAGGTCCAACAGCGTATGACAACTTTCTGATTGTACAGTGCAGAGACTCTTTGCCTCCATCTAAATATCAACATCAACGTTCTCCACTGCCTGGGATTAATACTAAACTTCAAAAAGTCCACCTTCTCTCTGACTCAGATGATAGACTTTCCGGGATGTGTTTCTGCCTCCTGTGGCTCATCCGGGCCAAACATTGCCATATCCTGAGGGAACTCCACTTGATCTTACTTGCTTCTACCTCTCCCTGAGGGAGCTACTCAGATTCATGGGACACTGCTCCTACAACATCCAGGTGATATTTTCAGTTCCCTAGGCACTATGAGGCCCTTCAGAGGTAGAAGGATTTACACTTTTGCTTGAAGAACATAGAGTCATTGAATGGGGAAGCCATTTTTGATTTTGCACTGGTACCTGAGTTGGTTATCTCCTAAAATGGGCAATGGATCTCCTTGACTTTGTACCATTCCTCCACAGCCTTCACCTAGATCCTTGAGGGAATCCTTATCCCCTATTTCTCTGCAGTCACCTAGCACTTTTGGCTTGGTGGTGTCGGCTATAGTACAGCAGAGAGTCAACTTTTGCTTTTGGCTTCCAGCCGCATGAAAGATTATAGGACCTCTGGGACCAGGAAGGTTTATCATTTGAACTGGGCTCCTAGTTTTTGTTTGGAAGGGAACATTGATCCTTAATGCCTTTACTCCTTCCCTAAACTATTTCCTTGATTCCCTATTCATGAAGTGTCTCTCCTATAAAACAAGCAACATTTCTGAACCAGAAGTTTCCTTTCTCCACCCTCCCTTGTGTTTCTTTCACATATCTGTGGCTTAATGACAAGCCTTCATCTTTTGTCAGCCTCTTGTCATTGGCATTCCTCACTGTGGGACATTCACACAGTCATTGTGGGTCTGTCTGATTGTCCCTCTAACTCGGACTTATCTTTTAAACAACTTTCTATTGAATGAATGACTGATGTCAAGACCCTGTATATTTTCAAACGGTCTTTCAACCTTAATGGGGCTGTCTTCTTTATTTTCAGTTGCCAAAATGGGCCGCTCTTTCTTTCCCGACCATCCTCAACTTTGCATTGCTGGCTACCTTGCAGAATAATAAGGACATAATATATATCTCAGGCCTGTTTCTCAGCCCTTCATCTGTTTCAGGAACCATCAGTTTGGAGTGAGCACTCCCACCCTAGCCAGATGTGTTTACCCGTTGATGTCCAAAGTAGCATCAATATTTTTAGATTCTGTGGTCACTCAACTTGCCGAGCTATGATCTTTAAGACCTCCATCATTAGCTGTGGTTTAGATATCATTTCAAAAGCCTCAGTGAACTCTGATGCCTCCACCTTTAGGATCTCTTGCAGAACAATTTTCCAAAGGCTGCACTTGTCACCCTTCGAACTTCCTGTATGATGGTTCCTCCTTGTGTTTTCCCTACAATAAACATTCCCCTAGTATACACCAATGAAATGTAAATTATAGTAAAGACATCGTGCTAGAAACAATATGCCCGTCCTTCCTCGTTTTGGTCTCATCTCTGAATGGTGGTATATGTTTAGTTCATTCATTTGACGGTTATCTTATGTTAAATATATCAATGTAGTGTTTCTGGTTGCTTACATGAATGCACTGTGGAGTATTGGGCTTCCTCACCCTTACCGAGGATTCCGTTTATCCTTCATTTTCTTCTAGCCCTGACTCAGCTCATCAGCTCATCTACTCATCAGCTATGTTTGTTTCCTGGCCCATGGCCTGTGTTATCCACATATGGACTTTGATCTTTGTCTTTTGCCTGCATCTGTTGCAAGACAGTTCTTCACCTGTTGCATGAGTTTGAGTTCCTTCTGCATGAGTTTGAGCTCCTACTGCTGTCTGCAATTCACAGCACATATTAGACTGCCTTGCTGCCCATTCTTGCTTTGCTTCATTCAAAGGAGGAAGAGGATGGGTCTGTAACTGTGAGATGCTGATTGCTGTAAGAAGTATACAGTTGAAAATATGTGACATCTGCCTAGTTCCTCAAGGAAACTTCCCTCTAATGATTCAATATTGCTGGAGGTTTCTCAATCATGCCATAGCACCCAGATTTTGAATTTTTAGTTATAATGACAAGAACAGCTGTTTTCTTTGAAGGTGTTTAGTTTTACATATATGAAAGCATTGCCCATTGAAAATGAAAGATAAAGGATGGCGTTATTTGGAAAAAGGTAAGCATTTTTATAGGTATGCCTTCTTTTAAGTGATTTTCATTGGACTGTGATTCAGGGACATAATTAGCCCCAGATTTACTATTTTGCCATGCAATGCAGAATAGCTTACAAAATGTCTGCATTGAATTGAGCAAGAGGTAAAATGCAATGCTGAGCCATATGCACTATGAGTGGCCTGCTGTTGGTGTTATCCCCTGTATTGTCACTTAAACAGGGCTGCCTTACACACACTCGCACCATGTTGTAGAAGTGACTGGGCATTGTCTAGCATAGGATCCGTACTGGAGTAACACCCCTACATTACAAACTACAAATAGTTTTTGACGCAAAGTAGGGCCTGGCTATCTTAGTACATCAGGCTTTGAAAAGTATACATTTCTGGTACAAAACAGCTGTTTTCATCAGATTGTAAATAGTACATGCTGTTTTACATTGCTTTACATCTCCCCAGTGCTGGTGCAAAGGTTTAGTAAATCTGGGCCTAAGTATAATAATAAGTACAATTAATTTTTATTTTTTTACCATGTATATCTGGATTGAAACAGGACGTATGTATTTTGCAAAGAAGAGGAAAATGTATAGTCATTTCCAAGTGTTTAAGTGCAGTTGGTATGATGGAGACCAGCATGCCAATCTTAAGATGCAGCCAGCATTGGAAATATTAGGTGAGCATATCCCAGAAAAAGTGAAATCGTAAGTAATAGGGGAGGAGCTAACAAGATCATTTCCATACATAACGAATCCGACTAGTCAGTGGTCCATGACATAGCCCTCAGTGACAAAGCAGTCGGTCATAAGATTATGAAAATTAGCAGGTGTCCAATTCAGAAGTATTCCCATGTACAATACATTAAATTGCTTTATTGCATTAAGGTATAGAAATACAAGTAAAAGGATGAATTTGAAAAATATAACCTATCATTTAAAGTCATAATCTTTGAAGTGATTAGCAGAACTTTTGCATGTCTGTGGAATAGTATGCATTATTATCCAGGTCAGATTACATTCCTAGCTTAAACATGGTAGCATATAAAACCTTTCCATTTCAACCTATCTGATTATATTTTTGTGTCCTATTATATTTTCAAATTACAATGCAAATGCAGTATTTCAATCCATTTACAACAAGGTACTATGCTGCCACCCGACAAGCAATTTTGAGAATGTGTATTTACTCATGAAACATGATTATTACCAGCCCAGACTAGGCAAAATGGCAATATCAGACATTCATTTTGAAAAGTATTGGTATGTAAAATTATAAGTGGAATGTATTTGCACTCATTTTCTAAAGAAAGAAATAGAAAGAGAACAATAATTTACAGACAGAAATGGATTGGCCTGTAATTTACAAGAAAGTTTAATAGCAGTGATTATTGGATGTCTTTTGGCTTTAGCTCTCTTTCTGCACAGATTACACACACCAATTAAATGGATATCTCTGTATGGGTGCTGTACATTTTTTATACATACACCGGAAAATACATTGAACACTAACTAATGAATAACACAATGACAACAATTCCGGCAATAGAAAGATGTCAGTAATAATAGTGAAACTGAAAAAATCACCAGTAAATGACTCCACAGATAATAATGCACCTACTTTATATAAGCCAGGGATCAGTACACATGCAGACGGGGAATGAGGTCAATAAATTACTACATATTTCCTATTTTGAAGACAGGCAATGGTATCTCCTTCAAATTAGGGTTAAAATGCAAACAATGATACATTTAGGACCTGATTTAGCGTTTCGTGGACCAGGTACCTGCCCTCCAAACCCTTGGTCTGTCTGCCTCAGTGGGAGATGGATGGACTTTAAGTATTTGTTTGACAGAGCTCCCTTTGGTTCACTCGATGAAACACTCCATTCGACTGCCCAGTGGAGGGGCCGCCTGGGGATGCACATTACACTATCCAGCACGTTACCGTGGAAGATGTGCTGACATTTTTTCCCCAGTCCATAATTCACAGCTGGTGAGGAACAGGAAAAAATTATGAACCTCTCACTAATGTGGGGGTCATCAATTTTTTGTTTTACAGAAATAAACTCCCGCTTTAGGTATTTGTTTCTGAACAACAACAAAAATGTCAAAAGTCCGGTTGACGGCTATCAGCACTGAGGGGCCATCCATAAACATTTTAGTACATTGAAAAGAACCATGTGAATGATGATCCCTTCAATGTACAGACATAACCGCCAGGCCAGTGGTCATCTTTCTATTAGGCATGTGGAGTATCATCAAGATGGCAGAGGTAATGTCCTCCTCCATCCTGGTACACACTGGTCCGTCCGTCAAACTCTAAATCAGGCCTTTAGGGATTTCCGATAAAAAAACCTATTGGAGAAAAGTAGTTTCTCCCAATGAAGGGTTTTTAGTAGTGGATAGCAGTGTAGACAATTTAAATGTTTTAATGTTATCAAATATTGCAATTTTAAGTTCCAGTCTAAGAATAATTTAAATAAAGAAAATACATAAGGCACAGAATAAATACACACACACTAAAGGAGACAATCTACAGCTACAGCAAATATGTAAAATCATGACTAATCTATATAAATGCCCATTTCAAAATTATTTAATTAAAAAACAGCTTTTGCTGACAGGAACTGTCATACGAAGTGCCATTGTATCAATAGTATTTAGATTTTGTAATCTGTGAGCAAGAGCAGTCAAATAATTTTTTTTGTTTTAATTCATTGCTACACTTCCTGTAAACTTGTTTTCCCAAATCATAACTTGCTATATCTTCCTTTGATCTCCGATATAAGGTGCTCAATTTGATTAAAAACATTTAAGGAATTCTAATTGTGCATTTGCAGTAAGAAAGAAGTAGTTAATATATTGATATTTAACTATTACAGCATTTCCTGTGTGTATATGTTAATTATTTGAATTAAGACAGTTGTCATGCCACCATCATCAAATAAGTCAGGCAGAAAGTTAAAACACTTTAATATTTGTGACAGACCATAATATAACCAACTTCTCAATTCACTTTTGAGAAAGCCTTTTTTTCATCAGAGACAAGTGACTCCTTAACTGGATATCACAAGAGAAACAGAAGAAGTAACACTTCCACTTCCTCAGACTATAACAAGTTTAATTCTACTAAAAATAACTATTCTGTGTAATACTCGGATATTTTTTTCATAAGAGTGCCTTTTAGTTTGAAACCAAACTTAAATACCCTTAATTTTTAATGTTTTTAAATTGATCTTGTAGACTGATACAAATCATGCCCCCACTAGAACACACACAAGTAGTTAATGTTCTTTTTTTTTTTTTTCCAGGAAGCGATAATTTGTTTAATTCCAAAAGAAAGTAGGGATCATAGCTACTGTAAGAATTGTCCCATATTTTTAGTAAATACTGATTATATGATTTTTGTGAAATTGATAGCTCTCCTTATTGATCCTATATTTTCTGACCTCATTGGCTCAGAACAATCTGGTTTTGTCAAAGGTCACTTGATCTCTGAGAGTGCCCATCTCTTCTTTGACTTACTGGGTAATTTATCTATGTTAGATCATCCTTTAGCTGCTATTGATTTGGATGCTGGAAAAGCTTTTGATGTAATTGGATGGGACTGTATGTTTGCAGCACTAAAATCCATTGGTTTACCTCCTAAAATAAGTAATTTAATATCTTTATTATATTTTGATCCTAGAGAGGCCATATTTATTAATGGTATTCTATCAGATTTTTTTCCTTATCTAGATGAGTAGATCAAGGTTGTCCTTTATTCCCTCTTTTATTTATCTTTTTTTTTTTTTAATCCACAGTGACAAAAACCAACGAAAACACAAATTTTTTTTAAAATATTTAATTTTAATATTTCATTTCATTCCATTAATACATAACTAAACTCTAGATAAAATACTAGTATCAATCAATCGTGTAATCAATCATGGCCCTCCATACATAAAGACCAAGTTTCCGTCTTCTGTGCCCTTTAACAGAGTACAAACTAAACTCCAAATTAAAAATATTATGAAACTTAGCACGCCACGTCTCAAAAGATGGCGTCTCCGACTGAAGCCAAGAGGACGCTATACATAGCCGTGCAACGGCTGTGGCAATGAAAATTAAATAACGGAATTTATACATTGGCATACCATGTCGTAAATCCTCCCCAATACCTAACAGCATCATGGACGCCGTCAGTTTTACTGATACTCCGGTGACCACTGACAAAAACCGTTCCATATGACTTAACAGAAAAGCTAAATTCGGACATAAAAAAAATACATGCAGAATATCAGCATTATCTGTGCCGCACCGAAAACATTTCCCATCATTTTCACCCCCCCATTTCAACATCACTGCAGGGGTGCGATACAGATTAAATACCGTTTTATAGTGTTGTGACTTTAAATTTGCCGCAAGGAGGATTTTTTCTGCAATCTCTATCGACCTCTCTACAGAGACCGAGTTATCCCCAAGCCAGTTCCCCCATTTGGAGTTAAATTTATCCAAATCATCCGTCCTAACTGATAACAAAAGTTTATAAAGAGACCCGATTTTTTCTTCGCGGTGAATAGCTTCTACAATCTTATAAGGTGTTATAGCAGCTGCATGTCTACCTAAGAAATCCCGTATTTGTAAAAACTTAAAGAATTGAGTTTTCGGTAAGTGATATTTATCCGCCAAGCATGAAAAAGAGGAGCAGATCCCCCCTGACTGATAAAAATCCCCGATTTGAGCGGTACCTTTCAATCTCCAATTAGCTGCAACATGGTCCCAGAATATCGAGGGGAGTATCTGATCTGCAGAAGTAGGTGTATAATAGGATACCCGTGGCATCTGAAAAGTTCTTCGAACTGTGTTCCAGACTTTAAAAACTGATCCCAAGATTTTAAAGCGGGTTCTCTTATAATAACTGCCATCAATTCTTTTAAACAGACAATTATTGGCCTCAGAGCCAAGAACCATCTGATATATAGAGGGGCCTCGGCTGGATTGCTAACTTCCTCTCCTGTCAGTAAAATGCGCATATTTGCCAACATACATGCTAAATAATAATTAAAAAAATCCGGAACCGACCATCCACCTCTATCCCGAGGGAGAGTCATAAAACGAACAGCTCTACGTGGCTTCCCTGGAGCCCACAGATATTGGGCACAGAGCGCTTGCAGATATTGAAGTTGGGCTTGAGGTATTTCCAGGGGGACTGCTCTAAAAAAGTACATGACCCTGGGTAATATATTCATTTTAAGAAGGCTAGATCTCCAGACCAAAGAAAGCTCTCCCATTTCTCTAATGATAATTTCACCTTTTCGATGATGGTGCCCCAATTGACCTCAACTAGCTCTTTTAAACAAGATCGAATTTTGATACCCAAATACAAAACTTCTTTGACTACTCTATGATCATTAACCGAAGTTTTGTTCGTACACAAAATTTGTGTTTTAGATGTGTTCAACTTATAACCAGATACGAGACCAAACTGAAATGCTAAATGTTCAATTTCAGGTAGAGCAGTGTCAGGGTCAGAAGTTACTATCGCAATATCATCGGCATAAGCCAATACAGAATATTGATCCTGATGAACAATAAAAGGTGGAATTTGATCGCTCTGTTCTAACATGTTTAAAAAAGGATTAATATAAAGTGCGAACAAGAGCGGCGAGCAAGGACAGCCCTGCTGTGTACCTCTGGAAATCTGTACAGTCTCGGAGCTACTACCCATTGAACAGTTCTTAGCAGTGGGAGATCGATATAAAACCCTTAGAGCCCGAATAAAACCCTGGCCAAACCCCATTCACTGCAGGACCCCCCAAAGGAAGTCCCAGGCTACGTGATCAAATGCCTTTTCGGCATCGAGCAGGACCAGTCCCAAAGCCCTAGACTCAACCTGCGCGATGTCGAAAAGGGTCACGACTCTGTTAATGTGATTCACTGTCCCCCTTCCCGGAATAAAACTGTGTTGTCGTAATGAGACCAAGGGAGAGATAACTTTCGCCAACCGATTCGCAAGAATCTTAGAATAAATTTTGCCGTCACAGTTGACGAGTGAAATCGGGCGATAGGACCCTGGGAGGTCAGAAGGTTTATCCTTCTTTTTAAATATTATGATGTTAGCCTCATCCCAGGATCGTGGAGCATCCCCCAATCGAGCTACTTGTAAAGTCTCAAACATATCGACCTTAAGATCTTGAAAAAAGGTCTTATACACCTCGACAGGGAGTTTATCCGGACCAGCGGCCTTCCCCCCTGCCATACTAAATGTAGCCAACTCCAATTCCTCAAGAGTAATAGGGCTGTCCAACATCTCAACTTCCTCCCGACCCAACCGTTCCCAAAATGAAAAGGGAAGCCCTAAATCTAAAGAATGGTCCCCCGCGTCCTGTTCAGTATAAAGGTCTGTATAAAAATCATAGAATACTTTAAGGATCTCTTGAGGATCGTATACTGTAATACCCACAGTATTTTTCATGCCCTGAATTCTCTGCAGAGCCTCCTTCGTTCTCAGCTTCTGAGCAAGGCAGCGACCCGTAGACTCCCCATATTCATAACACTCTTTTCTATAGATTTGATATTTTTTCGCAATTTCTTTACTCCAGACTAGATTAATATTGGCTTTACATCTAGCCAGCGTTGCTTGAAGATCAGATAAATTATTCCCAGAGGTTATACCACCTGCTAGACCTTCTTCCGCTGTCTTAAGTTTGCTGTATAGCTCCTGAATTAACACCTTGGCCTGCCTTTGTTTATAAAACCCATAACTCATGACTTCACCTCTGAAGCACGCTTTGAATGTGTCCCAGACTACACCACACTGGGTTGAATGCCGATTAGTTTGAAAAAAGTCTTTAATCCAGCCCCTCATGTGCTCAATGAAAGTAGTATCCAAAAGGTGTTTCCTATCAAAAGTGAAAACTTTTGAAGATTTAGATGTCACCAACATGGGAATGTCAATTACAACTGGCGCATGATCCGAAGTAATCCTTGGGTAAACTTGTATTTTGGTGTCAGCAAACAATAGGGGATACAAAAAAATAGTCGAGCCGTACCAGCTTACTATGCGGATAAGAATAGAACGTATGCCCCGGGTCTTGCGGATGTAAGCTACCCCACACATCCACTAAACCATGATCAATGAGCAGATGGTACAGAGCCTTAAAAACCTTAGGTTTCCTACCATTATAGTTCTGGATCCCGGTATGTAGCTCATTTCCACTCAGATTGATATTAAAATCACCGCATAAGACCAGTGGGGTTGGCCATAATGCGAGTTCTCCATTTAATTGCTCCAGAACGAGGGCCTCGTCAGTATTAGAGCCATAAACTGTGCATAATGTGAACCTCATCCCCCCAGAATACATTCCTGGATCGCCCAACGACCCTGGTTATCAACAGACTCGCGTCCTGCGATTAATACTGATGGCCTAGCTAGAATCGCAACCCCCCTGGTCATATTTGATTGTTTGGAGGCTGCTAAAACAGAGTAGCCTAAGTCTGACAAAATCTGACGCTTTCCCCAGGGCGTATGCGTTTCCTGCAAACACACAAGATCGGGCTGAATCACCCTGAGCTCTGCTGCCACTCTTTGCCTTTTATTATAATTATTAAGCCCACGGACGTTTAATGTGCAAATTCGGAGACCTAACTTGGCCATAAATTAAGTAAATATACCAACATTTGAACTATTCCAAAGTCCAACATCCTAGCGATTCTTGAAACTACAATGACACTGTGGATTGTTTTTCTTTTTAACCCCACCTCCCCCCCAATCCCCGCCCTCATCACCACCCCCTGCCCTCCCCACCCACCCCACCCTCCAAAAGTGTCCCCCCCTCAACGAGGCTTTAGAACAAATAGTCCTAGAGATGACGAGCTCCCACCACCCGGATACCCCCCGCTCCACGATCCCACCCTATGTGCTCACACAACACATCTCTTGCACCTGAGTAGAAAAAGATGAAAACATACCGCATTTCTCATAACAACAACTATAACACAGGTGCAGCGGGATGGTGTTCCAAACTACTGAACTCAATTAGAATTGTACATAGAGTGTAAAAAAAAAAAGAAAAAAAAAGGGACCCAAGGGAGAGGGTGCGCCCACAAAGCAGGTTAAGCATTTTTCAACAAAATTACAATCGGTTTATACCCAATACGCTACAGAATAGCCCAATGTCAGCAACTAAATGTAGCAACAATATATTCATAAAGACTGTAGAAAATCTTTAGCTACACCCTCAGAAGTAAAAAATGTAGTATGTTCTTTATGGAGGACTTTTAGCTTTGCTGGATTCAGTAAGAAAGCTTGGGCCCCCTTGGCCTGAAAAGGTGCAATTAACTGGCGCAACTGCCAACGCTTCTCGACCATTTGATGGCAGAAGTCCGGTCGTACGAAGAACTCTGTTCCTTTCCTAGTTCTTTTTTTATCCGGTCGAGCTAAATCATATAGGGCCTCGCGAGCAAGGAAGTTGTTGAGGGAGATCAGAATAGCTCTAGGTCATGTAGGTGCTTGCCCAGATTGAGAACGTACATGGAACGGAAACCGATGCGCTCTCTGAATCTCTCTCTGCCAATCCCACTGGGCAAGTTCGGGGAAAGCTTCTGTAAACAGCTCAATAATGAACTTACGCGGATCCTGTCCTTCCATACCTTCTGGAATTTGGAGAACTCTTAGATTGTTACGACGCGCCCTATTTTCTAGGTCAGCCAACTTCCATTGAGTATCATCTTTTGTAGCCCGAAGAGTCTCAGTCAAGGCCTTCTGTGCTGCAAGTTCATCCTCTAATCCTGAAATACGTGCTTCTGCTTCACTAAATCGTGAGGTAAATTCCGTGCAAGTCTTGGCTATGCGACGTACTGAATTCTGGAGCTTACGGTATGAGCTTTGGGCCCTCTGACTCTCAACCCATGTCTCCTCCCTATGAGTCATGATGGATTGGTAGATCAGATCCAGTGAGACCTCTTCCAATGGTGTCTCAGCTGTTTTCGTTTTGACCCTGTCCATGTCGTTGCTAGGACCAGAGATCTTATCAGTTCCGGTTGAGAAGGAGTAGTCCCATTGTAGAGTATTAGCGCCATTGTTGCCATCTAGCTGATCAGATCCTTCCCTATCTTCAGGGCTTTTATTCATTGTCTGGGAACAGTCATCCGATGTGTCCCCTCCCGTGTCTTCCGGAAGCGTACTATTGTGGTCACTCAGATCCCCACTAGATCTGGCTTGCCTCTTAACACTTGACTCTAGTTCATCGCTAGAGGGGTCTGAGTGATCTGAAAGGGAAAAAAAATAATCCCCAGAATCTATCTCCTTCACAGGAAATAGTGCTGTCTGATCAACTAGCTCTTTTTCAAGACGTGACTTTGTTAAAGTTTCAACATTTGGGGCAACAAATGTCTCCGAACCATGACTACTAACCATCCCATCAGCAATAGAAGTACTGCCAGACAAAATTAATAATGAGCTTGCAAATGCGGTTCCATCAATTGGTTGAGACTCATTCAAAATAACTGGTGGGCCAAGAACAGTATCACCCAAACCAGTAGGCAGAATACTGGCATCTTTCTCCCCCAAATCCAGTTGCCTCAAAGATCCTGCTCCCTTCTTACCCTCAGCCGCAGATAAAGACACATCTACTTTTAAAGGATGCAGCAGTTTTTTTTTATCTTTTCCCAGCCGAAAAGAGCAGGGGAATAGTGCGCTTACCCAAGCTGTCCTTCCGGGATCTGTCACTGTTTGCTACAGACGAGGTTGCAACAGAATCTTTCCCCGCCACTGTATTGTTACTGTTAGCTACATTCTTACTGTTTGTAGCCGTAGCTCCAACTCCAGCGGGTTCCCCCGCGGGACGCAGCTTTCGCTTGCCGGCCTTCGGAGGCATCGACTGCAGCCCGTCAGCTTCCCCGCTCAAGCTTGCGTGAAGCACGTCTTCCGTAAGGGAGGAACCACGCCGACTCCTCACCAGGCTCCAATGAACACCACGGAGCCGCCAAAGTTTCGCCGATAGATTAGCAAAGACGGAGTCCAGCATACCAGCATACTAGCAGGACAGAAATTCCAATTAATCACCCAGCCAGCCTTTCAGTCGGTGAGCGCTTTCCCCTTCCCTCAGCACATTAGATCATCATGCGGGTGGGGGAATCCGGGAGTAGCCAGCTCACTTGTCCGAGGTAGCGGACGCCATCTTGCCTCTCCCACAAGTAGTTAATGTTCAACGTAGTTCAACGTACATATTTTTTTATCCTTCTAATCATTTTTGTCTTACATTCACTACTGAAAATTGTTGGGTAGCGAAATTCGGAGCGAAGCATGCTCCCATGGAGACCCCCTTGACCTGTATCTTTATACAGGAAATAGTTGTTACTTAGCGCAATCCAAAGGAGGTTCATGATAAATTCAGAGGGAATGCGAGTGAGTCTAGGGCGTGTGTCTAGGAGATGTTCAATGACAGCTAGGCCTTCAGTGTGGGGAATGTTTGAATATAACGATTCGATGTCCAGACCGAACATCAAATCTGTTTGGTCATTGTAGGGTCTGTCTTCGATGATATTGAGCAAGTGTGTACTGTCCCGGATAAAGGTATCAGTCATTGGGACAAATTCTTTCAGGATGGCATCAATGTATTTGCCGAGGGGTTCCAGGATGGAGCCACACCCTGAGACTATGAATCGCCCAGGTGGTTCAGTGGAATTGGTGACATCTATTATCTACCCACTCTCCAGTATTCGTAGACAGATAATAGATGTCACCTATCGGGCTCTACTGTCTGATATTATCACCCAAAAAGAACACACCTTCCTTAACAACCCACACCCTAGAACGCCTGTAATTTACGTACTTCCCAAAGTCCATAAAAATTCCACTGAACCACCTGGGTGACCCATAGTCTCAGGGTGTGGCTCCATCCTGGAACCCCTCGGCAAATACATTGATGCCATCCTGAAAGGATTTGTCTTAATGACTGATACCTTTATCCGGGACAGTACACACTTGATCAATATCATTGAAGACAGACCCTACAATGACCAAACAGATTTGATGGTCGGTCTGGACATCGAATCATTATATACGAACATCCCCCACACTAAAGGCCTAGCTGTCATTGAACATCTCCTAGACACACGCCCTAGACCCACTCGCATTCCCTCTGAATTTATCATGGACCTACTTCGGATTGCGCTAAGTAACAACTATTTCCTGTATAAAGATACTTTCTATCTTCAGGTCAAAGGGGTCTCCATGGGAGCATGCTTCGCTCCGAATTTCGCTATCCTTTATGTACATAGTCTTGAAACCACACACATCCTATCACTCCAAAATCCCTTTTTGACACAAATCAGCCTATGGGGTCGTTATATAGACAACATTCTCCTACTCTGGCATGGCACCACTGAAAATCTGTCGTCCTTCATTACTTGGCTAAACAACTGCCAACCACACCTCATATTCACCTCCGATGTCAGATCTAATGACCTCCCATTCCTTGATTTAACCCTTCATGCGGAAAATGGCGCCATGGGCACGGCTTTATTCCGTAAACCTACCGAGCGCAACTCACTCTTGCTGTACTCCAGTTACCACCCATGGGGCTTACGTGACGGCTTGCCGTACAACAGTTCCTTCGTATCCGGAGGAATTGTAAATGGTGCAAAGACTACTTCCGAGAGGCCGCAGGTTCTCTCTGAAAAATTTACTAATCGTGGTTATCCCAAACATTTGGTCTCTCGCGCATGTAAACGTGCTTGGTATAGCCACAGAGAAGTCCTCCTTTCACATTCCCCCAAGTGCACAAACTCGTGCATCCCCTTTGTGTCGACCTACAGCCCTTCTAGCAACAAGGTCAGCAAGGTGATAAAAAAAAACTGGTCCATACTCCGGACTCAGGCCCTATTCCAGGAACCTCCCCTCTTTTCATACAAAAGAGGTAACAACCTTTCTGACAAATTGGTACATGCCATTACTTGGCCAGATAAAAAAAGAAAAACCCAATCTGCTCCCACTCTTTGGGGCCTACCACCCACCGTAGGCCACTATAAATGCCAATCCTACTCAGTCTGTGACCTTACCCTTAACACAAAGGTATTCGTCACTGGTGACCGCACATATCAACTCCAAATTGTTTACAACTGCCGCACATCCAACGTGATCTATGCCATACGTTGTCCCTGCAACTTACTGTATATTGGCCAAACCATCCAAATGATCAAGCAACGTATCTCTCAACATAAAAGCCGCATTAGATGCAACATCGAGACAGCCCCACTAGTCTCACACTACAGAGAGAACAACCATTCAGAAACTGACATGGTGTGGCAAGTTATCGACCAACCGGTACTTCCCCTCCGTGTCAGTAATCTGCAATTTCTTCTAAATAATGCGAATGCCGTTGGATCGCACGTTGCGACTCTGTCAACAATGGACTTAACACGCTTGATGAATGGAACACAACCATTGATGGACACTGACAATACTCTTGAACCTCTGTTTGGTTTTCCTTCCAACCTTTAACGCTACTTTTGCAACTGTGTGTGTCTATTATTAATTATTTGTATTACATGTACTTTGTCCTGATACCTGCATTTTAATATATCCACAGAAGCAACTTTTAACATGTATCTTCAGCACCTATGTTTGATCAAGTCACATGATCTTATATATGCCTACCCCCTTTTTCCTCCCTCCTCCCTTTTTTTCCCTGTCTCCGTTCCCCCGCCCCCACCAAACACCCCTTCCCCTCCCCAAACCCCCCCTCACTGACACCCTCCTCACTCCAGACTTTGGTGTAAACATGCGTCTTGTAATGAAACTATGTCGTGAAATTACATGAGACTTCATGAACAGCTCTTTCAGTGGGCATTCATGGATGCATTCACACATTCTGTCATTACTGTTAATTAATCGATGTTTTTTTAACTTGTTATGCTGATACTACCAATGCAGGAATGATGTAACACACTAATTCGGGTGCTTTCTTCAAACTCACGTCTCCTGCCATCTTATTACTGGCACTTTACACTCCTTTATTCCCCCGGGGCACCTCACGCGGTAGCCCTTCCTTCACTAGTTGTACAGAGGCACACGTGACCCCGATCAAGGGCTCTTTTCCCAGCAGTCTCACGCCGGCCGACATCAGCACTTCTGGCTGGTTTACATGGTGCTTCACTCGCCCGTTTACACCACATGCCTCTGCTAACTTCTGCTGCATGCCAAACCCGGATTCCTTCTCCGATCTCCACGAGGACGCTGGCCTCGTCGCTTTAAGGTATGCTCTAGCACCTCTCTCTTTTCTCGCTGTTTGTGAAACTTCTTCCATACTCCGGCTAACCCCGTTTCCCCTCCCACCCTTTTTTCCATCTTGTTCGAGTCAAGGTCTGATTGCACAGGACCGAGGTACATTGATACCACGCCCTCCAAAATTCCTCCCACATGGACCATCATTTCCAGATTCCTCTGTGCAGGTAATTATTCCGCTGCCTCCCCTGTCTCCCATCACTTACTGCTTCAACCATTCCAGCATTTTCCAACCACCCTAGTCCGGTTTGCCAACTCACAGCACTTTCCTTTCCTCCCCTAGAGATCCAATTTGGATCCTCCCCAGCGTAACTGCCATCGGGCTGAACATCTTTCTTCCCCACACCTCTTCTGGATTGATTCACTACCACCAGAACAAGTAGTTTTCCTCTCCCCTCTGTTACCGCTTCTTTAATTAATTTACTTGTATTCTGGGCCTCATTCTCTTTTTCTTTTAACTTTATAAAGCACTATACTGAATTATGTAACCTTGTCCTGATGATGGGGGCGGAGCTAGCCACGCCAGGAGATGGCCGCAATGTAAGCATGCTCCTCCGGCTATAACCCGATCCTGCAATAATCCTGGTCGCTGGACCGACCAACCCTCCCAACTTTGAAGTAAAACTGCAGCGGGAGACAGCGGCGCTCTGCGGACTCGTTCCTAGCTGGCTGAGTCCAAGCAACACGCAGTAAGACCGAAGCGGGAGCTGAGCCGGGCCGCGGCCTGCGCGCTGGAGTGGGCGTACACTGGCGCCAAACTACGCGATCACTGGGGCCTGTGCCTGGGAGTGCTGGGCCTGCTGCTTCTGTGCTGCGGTCGGCGCTGCTCGCGCCAGTCACCGGAGCTGACTGCCCATCGATCGCCCGCTGCCTGCTGCGGCTCGGGGCCGGGATGGCTCCATTGGGACGCTCTGCTGGACCTGCACGACCGAGGTGAGAGCGGATCGGGCCTGGGGGCGAGATCGCTGCCTTGGGCTGACCTGCTGCTTGGGCCACTGGGCCGCGCCTGGCTGCCGCGGTGGTGCGGTTGCCGGCGGCGCGTCTCTGGTGCCCCCACTGACCTTGCCTCGTGATTCCCACTGCTGCAGGGCTGATTGCAGGGCTGGACGCAGCACGCGATTCTCACCGCCTCAATCCAGGCGATGTGACGCAGAGGGCTGCTGCGAACTCGGCATCCCCCCCTCTCCTGCTGCTGTCTGTGGTCCTCATCTGCCCCGAGCAAAGAAGGCCCCACCACTATAACAACAAAAAACAGACAGTGAGTGTGGCTCTTCACAGGCTGTTGTGACCTTGAATATCGTCGCTGGGGTGGAGGGGCCCTCTCTGAGCCATAGCCTGCTCCACACACCACCCTGCCAGGGAGTTCTCAGATTGCGGGCGCCACCTGTATCTCCCCATCGTCGGCGGTGGTGATTGGGTACTCTACGGGAGCTGGTTGCTCAGTACCGCAGCTGCAGAGGTCGGCCCTGTGGCGCTGATGCGCCCCTAGCTGCAAGACTTGGGGCAGACTCTCCACCACACTCAGCGACCGTCGATGCCAGACGTAGCAGTGTACATCCCGGCAGTGGGGCCCAGTTGAGGAGTGTTGACAAGCAACAGGTCCTGTAGTGGTAAACACACAAGAACTCTGATTCTCTCCTCGGAGTCGCTCACGGCTTACAAGAGACACTCATTACAATTTGAGACGAGCACTTTTGGTGGCATTTCAAACCCTTCAAGGCGGCTCAAATATGGGGAAACCCGACAGAAACCAACCAAAATTGCATTTCGAGCAGGCGAAAAAAGCTGCGGAGCACACCACGGACGATCCCCCAAGCAGCCAAGCGAACACATCGGCGTTGAGCACCGACACCTCAGTGGACTTTCACACTATGTTCGCGACGATCCAATCGACACTGACCAACATCGATGGGAAAATTGATTCCCTGACCTACCGAGTGGACCGCATGTCTGAACGCCTGGACAGGCATACAGAGAGAATTGACATGGCGGAGCGCCGAATATCTGACTCTGAGGACGCACAATGCCAAATGGAAACGAAACAGGAGAGAATTGTTAAGGCCATGACGGCCATGATGGCAAAGACTGAGGACCTGGAGGTGCGTTCACGCCGGAACAATCTATGCTTTATGGGTGTGGCGGAGTCAACCAACACTGGCAATATGGAGCGATACATCGAGACACTACTGATCGCACTTCTTGGCAGAGACACCTTCTCTGAGGTGTTCATAGTGGAGCGAGCACACAGGTCACTTGCTCCTCGGCCTGCACCGGGAGCGAGACCACGCCCTATAATAGCGAAGCTCCTAAATTATAGAGACCGGGATGCGGCGCTCCGTAGGGCCCGAGAGCTAGGCCGCCTTAATCATGAATGGATGGACATATCCATATATCCAGACTTCACTTCACAAGTGCAGGAGGCACGGAAGAAATTTGTGGAAGTGAAAAAGAAGCTCCGTGAATGCAACATCCCCTACGCGATGCTCTACCCGGCTCGGCTGCGGGTAACGGATGGTGGCAAGAGCAGGATCTTCAACGAGCCGAAAGAGGTGACAAAATTCCTTCAATCGAAAAACACTCAACCTCCACGTTGGAAATCTCCTAGAGGCGCGCAGGATGAACAGGGCGGCACATCGGACGTTGAGTAACAATAGCCTTTCCTACATGTCGCTGGCTGTACGCGGTATGACACTACAAGAAGACCTCTGAGACACTGTGACTGGTTTCAGATAAGTACAGTGATTAACAGACTGATGTTTGACGCCACTGCTTATGCAAGAGACAATGATGCATGTTCACAGCATTTGGAACTCTGATTCATAGTTGGGACTATCCTGGTATGGGGTTTCATACCCCTCATTACCCTTTCAGGTCAAGCTAGACTAGTTATCAATAGTCGTAATCTAGAAAGGATGGGTTAGACGTCCACCCGAGTGACTAGCTCACTCGGGGAACCGGCTGGCAGCTATCCCCCCGAGTGTATTCCACAGTTTTTTCGTTCTTAAGTATGGGAATGAGAGTGGGTGGGGGGTATTGTTTCATGTTTTATGGGTCTGTCCTCGCTGTGTTTGGGATGGCGATGTGGGTGGAGGGGGTAAACGGGGTAAATTTAGTAAAAAGGTCAGATCAGATGTAACAACCGTTGCATTTCACACGAGTCATGCATGCATGCCCTGCCGCCTTGTGGTTCCCAGCTCATGTACTGACAATGGCTGCGCGTGTTAGAGAAACGAGGCAATTGACACTCTTGACCTGGAATGTGCGTGGGCTGAACAATCCACAGAAGATAAGGAAAGTCTTTGCGTATCTAGACAAGCATGTTGTAGATGTGGCCTGCCTTCAAGAAACCCACCTCACCCGAGATACTGACTGTAGAATTGGAGGTAGATGGGCCACATATAGATTAGCATCCTCCTACTCCACCTATGCCAGGGGGGTAATTCTCCTGGTTAAACGAGGTATACCGTTCACTTTGCTACACTCACATTCAGATGAACAGGGCAGGTATCTCATAGTACAAGGGGATTTTGGCGGTACGATCATAACCATTATCACCCCTACGGCCCGAACACCGATGATCCCTCCTTTTTTACAAATATATGGAGCAAGTTGAGATCGCTCCCACCCTCTGCAATAATCTGGGGAGGCGACTTTAATACATGCCTGGATCCACTGATAGATAGGTCCACAGGGAATGACAGATATGGGAAGAACTCCGCCAAAACGCTCAGGGAGGGGATGGAAGACTATACCATGCTGGATATATGGAGGACACGACACCCACACCGCCGGGAGGACACGTGCATATCATCTACTCACAATACATGGTCCAGGATAGATTTCTGGATAACCACTGCCGACGTAAGCGCCTGGACTACTGACATCACGCACTTGCCCAAAACCCTCTCTGACCACGCACCAGTTCGACTGGAACTCAACATTCCCTCGCATACACCACGACAATACGCATGGCGCCTTCCGCCAAGTACATTGCGAGACCAGGTATTTAACTCTGACCTGAAGCTTGCTATCACCGAGTACTTCGGACATAATGTGGGGTCGGTGGAAAGCGCAAAAGTATTATGGGAGGCGTTCAAGGTTACTATTCGCGGATTCTGCATCGGTAAATGTGCTGGTATTCTTAACGATATCCGTAGACAGCTATCCATGGTCGAGGCGGACATCAAACACTTAGAGTCCACATATACCACCACTCTTGATCCCACAATCCTGGCGGACATCAGAGGGAAAATAGACACCTACCATGAATTTGCTGATAGTGAACTTAAGTACATTTCACAGAAATACATGGCGCGGGCCTACGGTGAGGGTGGCAGACCAGGGCGGGCTCTCTCTAGCAAGATCCGTCCTCCGCCCACAGCATCATACATAACTAAGATAACGAACTCTCAAGACGCAGCCTGTTATGATACCCCCTCAATCTTGCAATGTTTTCTGGATTATTACCCCCAACTGTACAGGGCGGGGACCATACCTGATCCCACTGAATTGAATCAGTACTTTGACGACATAGCATTGGCATGGCTGTCTGATACGCACCGTGAGTACTTTAGTCATCACATAACTGAAGATGAGCTCCGCGAAGCCATCAACTCCCTTCCCAACAACAAGGCGCCGGGCATAGACGGACTACCTGCCGAGTTTTATAAGGAATACAAAGATCTGCTGATACCACATCTAGCGTCTAAGTATGAAGAGGCCTATGAGGATGGCATGCTGCCCCCGTCAATAAGCGAGGCGTTATTGATTACCCTCCTTAAACCTGATAAGGACCCGACTCATTGTGAGTCATACCGCCCCCTATCACTAATCACCATGGACGCTAAGATCCTAGCCAAAGTCGTAACCCTCAGATTACAACCCCTGATGCAGAAACTGGTCCTGCCAGACCAGGCGGGATTCATCCCGACCCGCTCAACCACGCAAAACTTACGAACCATATTTGCCATGTTCCACCACATAAATCCAGAATTGCCGGCAGCGGCGGCCTTATTAGATGCCGCGAAGGCGTTTGATTCTGTTGAATGGCCGTACATGTTCTACGTCCTGAGGCGAATGGGTTTCCCGGAACCTTATCTGAAATGGATAGCATTACTATATACAGCGCCCTGCGCAAGACTAAAGATCAATGGCATAGTACCTGCTCATTTTCCCATTTATAGAGGGACGAGACAAGGATGCCCTTTGTCGCCCTTACTTTTCACGCTGGCACTGGAGCCGCTCGCCTGCAAGATACGCCAGAGACATGCCACTACGGCTTTGCAGTTCCAGCTACGCTCTGTTAGCATATCACTCTATGCGGATGACATGGTCTTGTACACCAGATACCCGGACACTAATCTAAATGCGCTTATTCGCGAATACATTAGGTTCGCATACTTTTCGGGCCTTTAAATTAACTGGGACAAATCAGTGGTCATCCCGCTTACCCCTGTGACGACCAAACCGTCCCTCGACTACCCATTGCAATGGCAGACTGACCCGGTCAAATACCTGGGTGTCTGGATACATCGTGATCCGTTAACAATGATATGGGAAAATTATGGTAGAGCAATAAGCAAACTGGAAGACCAAGTGAACAGGTGGATCCGACTGTCTCTATTGTTAGCGGATAGGATTGCATTGCAGAAAATGGTAGTGCTGCCCCGGTTTCTATATCTCTTTATGAATATACCGATTTGGTTACCACAGGTCCTGTTCACCAGACTACGTACAGCGCAACTTCGCTTGACATGGGCAGGGAAACACGCGCGGGTTGGGTGGAAGGAACTGACGAGACCCTACATCCAAGGCGGCTTCAGTGCCCCCGATCTGCAACTATACTATTATTGCGCTCAGGCGCAACATGCACACTATTGGCTACAGCCACACGGTCACGTGCCGCATATTGCGGTGGAGCACGAAAGTATGCACCCCACCCCCCTTCTTTCACTTATATCTTCGCCCAGACAGTATGCCTCCAATATGGAGATACACCCAGCGGTTTGCACCTCGAGGGCCTGGTACACACTAGCGAAGCGTGCACACAAACTTCCGTTATATGCGCCGGCACTTCCCCTCCGACACCACCCACACCTCACGGTGACACAGGAGCGGAAAATGGTGCAGGAACTAGAGGAGGTGGGTCTCCATACCATGGGAGATGTTTTCCCGAACAAGGAATACATACCGCAGGATGCTGCGGCCTTAAGCACATGTCATACCCCCTTAAAGGTTTTCGCATATCTGCGCTTATGCATGGCGATCAAAACCTTGTATCCCTCCTTCCCAGCTGAACCACCGTCGCTTAACGCGCTGCAGACTCTCCTGACATCTATCACACGACATAGCCTAGTTACTAAATTATACAACGCGTCACAACATGAACAGTTCCGACAAGCGGATAGACCGCTAGTCAGGTGGGAGACAACACTGGGTACGACTATTGCTAAAGAAGACTGGGATTTTGGATGTATGCAATTACAGCTGCTAACTTCTAATTGCAATCTGAAAATTATTCACTTTAAGTTTATACATCAGGTATACTACACACCCTCGCAATTGCATAAATACGGACTAAGAGTTGATGATCGATGCCATCGATGCCATGCCTCCAACGCAGACTTTTTACATATGGCTTGGGCGTGTACGGAACTCCAACCCTATTGGCAGGATGTCACCGACACTCTCACATAAATGCTGGGGGAGTGCATTCCGAATGCACCCCTGGTGTGCCTCCTTGGTATCTATAAGATTAAACTGGCGCATAGACGCAGGTTCCTGGCAGTGGCACTATTGTTGTCAAAGAGAAGAATAGAAATGAAATATGGCAGTAAACAGACTCCAAAGCATGCAGATTGGATCAGGGATATGTCATATTGTAAAACACAATTAGACATGTATGCAGAAGACATACCCCAATCCTCTAGACCACGGGATTTCTGGGAACCACTAGTGCAATATCTTCTCTCTAAGCAGGCAGAGGGCTGATTAAGCAAGCTGGTTGGCTCATAGGCACGATATGATATGGGAGATGCATGCCTCACCTAGTCCTATTGCCGGCTGGCAGTAGGACCTACTTATATGTATATGTACCAGGTGCTGTACCGATGTTTCCTGATCATTTGATTTATGACGTTATCGATGTGCAATTTCCTTACCTTTTTTCCAATATGTCATTGATTAGACCTGTAAAGCCAGGGACACCAGGGGCGGTAACGTGATGCATGTAAGTGATAAAAGCCACTGTATCTATTGCTTTCGTAATGTTGTTGTATGCACGCCGTGTAAAATTGTACTATTTGACTGACCACAAAAAAACAAACAAAAAAAAACCTTGTCCTGATGATGACCTGGAATCGAACAGGTCGAAACGCCGTCGACTACTCAGCAGAAACTTTGGCGTCATTGTGGTCTACCTAAACAGCCCAAACCAAAATACTTACTTTGTATATATTTCTTATTGTATCGATGACCACCCAAATAATTTTTATATATTGCCTTGCGCCGCTCACGCTGTTTTTCACTCCCTTGTGTCACTGCGCCGTTCACCATCACAAGCACGTTCAGTGCACACTTGTGTGTCTTGGTTACCTTTGCATAAACTGTATTGTAGTGCTGATATAACTACTTACAAATAAGAGTTTTCCTTCTACCAAATCCTCTTGTGGTCTCCCTTTCTTCCCCTCTCCGAGTGATTTATACTCGCCTCTGCCCTCCTAAATGATTACCGGTTGAGACATTGTTTTTTGGTAACCTACTCCTAACATGGGCATTAGATTCTTTCCTCTCTAATTTATAAAATAATTTAAACGGTTGCTTTTATCGACTGTGTGCATTCACAAAGATGAGTGTTTTCTTCTGAACGTACAACGAATTAAGAGGAAAAATTGCAAGAATGAGGTTGGTGGTTAAAGTAGCACTCATGGCACAGAGATATTCCTATCATCCAACATGTAAACTCTACATTAATTGAATAATTATACGTAAATGCACAAATTATGCAGTCAGACTACTTAAATGGAGCTGGTAACAAATAAATCCGACCTTGGAGGAGAATATTTAAGCATTTCCAGATTCTGCTTCTATAAGCAAAAATCCAGCAATATGAGTACTCCATCTTCTGCTACTTTATTCCCAGCTGCCATGCAGCTAGTAATATTTTATACACATCAAGAAATATTCAAAGTACTTCAAAAATTCAGAAATAATTATACTACTTTTATAATAATACAAGGAACATTGGAAATGTTTTTGCAATTTGTGTGAACAATTCTGAAACATTAGATGAAACAATGTATGTGGGTTTGACTTTCACAGTCACATTAGTTCAAGATGAGTTTGAGGAAAGGATCTGCTGGTAGTGGCGGCTCGCCGAGGGAGTGCTGCGGGGTGGTGGGGCGGGGAGGGGCAGGGTGGGGGGGTAGTGGAGTCCGACATACGACGGACAGGAGTAAGGTAAGTAATTAAATAAATAAAACAATTTACCTTGCACGCGCTGCATCACCAACTCAGCGATGCAGCGCACGCAAGGTAAATTGTTTTATTTATTTCATTACTTACCTTACTCCTGTCCGTTATATGTCGGACTCCACTACCCCCCCACCCTGCCCCTCCCCCGCCCTGCCCCACCGCCCCGCAGCACTCCCTCGGTGAGCCGCCACTGTCTGCTGGCCTGCACTCTCTTTTTAAAATTTTGTTTTTGGCAATGGAACGACATTGAGTGACTGTTTGTTTTTGGATTGCCTGTTTTAATACTATAGACGTGTCACAAAGTGTTAAATGAATTAATGCAAAATGTAACCTTGACATTCCCTGAAGGGTTTCCATTTGTGACCCTGAGTAAGAAATCTATACAAAATTGAACTGCTCATTGAAGAAAGTTGTGTTCATCAAAAAGGAGCACTGGATGTAGTGGTGTTAATCACATTTTAAGTCTATGAACTCAAATAATGATGCTCATTTCAAACTCTAGATGCACCATGGGGTAGGGAGAAAGTATTTCACAAAAGTGAAAGACTAGACATATAGATAAAAGAGGCAAAGCATCCACTGTCACCTAATGATGAGCATTATTTTCTAACAAAGGCTCAATTAGAGGAAAATGTGGAGGGTACCCAAATAGGGAGGCAGCGCAGACTAGAAAGTAGCAGGGAATGACAAACAATTACAGTTGTTCTTTGACCATTTTCATTGTTAACCAATGTACTTGTGGCACTAATGAGTCAATATGGAAGGAGAGCGGTACTCTGGGTCCCATCATTATGTTAGATCACATCTACATTAAGTGGCTACTTAGAATGCACAGCAGTGTAATTGTCAGAAGCTGATTAAAGCCCCACTGGAAGTTGCAGCAATCCTTAAGTAGGAGGTGAGAAGACAGGTTGCATCCTCCTTATCATCAGTCCTCCTAGTCCAAATATGACATGAATCTCGCAAAACAATCTTGTGATGGTAAAAATGCGAAAAACAACATAACTTACTTCTCACTCCACATATCATTGTGTGAGATCCACTTGGTACTCCTATTAGCCATGAACACTAAATTAAAATCCATAAAGCTGAAAACTTACCTATGTTTCACTACAAAAAGGTGAAAAAAATAGGATACATTACTAAAGAATGTTGTGCACATAGAATTCCTGTCCTTTTTATTCAAGGCTGTAGCTTAGGTACGATAATAAATAGTCTTTTTGTCAAAAGCCAAATCATCAAAGCATACAAAGCCTTTTTTTAATCATAATGCCATATCTGTGAATTATTCTTTTGGCTCTGAAATTTGTGAGAGGGTAACCAAGCTACAAATAATGCAATTGTAAATTAGGGCTTTATAAGTATTCTCCTCCTTTTGTTGTCTAAAAATTCTGAACTTCATCCTACAACGTAAGTGTCCTTCTCATGCATGCCAACGTTTTGGAAGCAATATGTCCACTTTTTTATGAGATACTACTCTCTTAACCTGTGTCAAAATGAGGGAGAGAATCCTGAAGGAAATATACAATCTGATAGCAATCAATAATCTATTTCTGTGATTCTGCTACCTCAAAGTGTCTCAACACTACCATCACTTGTACTGGCACAACAGTCTCTTATATTGGACACACATTGCTAACATCCCTCCAGCCAGTTGTATAGCAAGGATGTAAAAGACCCCAATGCAAGCAAGGAAAATGGGCTTCCCTTTCTTAGTAATAGTAAACTGTTATATTCCCAAGTAAAACCCATGTGGTGAAGCAGCTTATTTCTTACGTTGTCTTCACAAATAACATTTTCAGCTGTGACCTTTTGCACATGTTTGTGTGCACGACAATGTTGAATTAGTTTCTCTGAAACTAAACTTGTTTACACTTCTAGCATCGCACAGCATTATCACAAAGCCCTGAATATCATGTATAAAGTCTTGTTCCACACTATGTACAAATGTCATCGCTATCTTCATCCACGGGGCAACAGGGCTATCTACAAATCCATAGCATCACTAATCTATACGCACACTGCAAGGCTGCTTTCTATTATAAAAGAGGAGCATCTCGATAGATTAGCAGAGGAGGCACTTCTGCTGACACCGAGGTCCTTTCTTGCTGAGAAATCACCACACAACGGTCTGACATCTCGTGAGGGGTGTCCGGTTCCTGACCAAGATGGGGTCCTTCTCTCTATCCCATCAGGTAATGGGGTTGGTTTGTCCCTTGGGGGGATTCTTGGCTTTACACCTACACACACTCTAGGTACATTTAGAGTGGAGTTTGCATCATGGGAGTATGCTAAATTACTGCCTTGTTTATATACCAGCATATATACCTTGTTTCAGCACCATGGTAGAACTATGTCTACTATTTAAGCTTTTGGTAGTTGTAATCATGTTTGTCAGCTTCTGTCTACTAATCATTGCAGCACACGTATTTTATGCAAGAATAACGTTGGTTCAATAAATATTGTTGAAAACGTCCCACTGTGTATTTTCTGTATATTTCTCTGAGAATAAGTGAGCACGAGTGACTGAGCGAAAGGTTCTGTACTGTTACCACGATCCCTGAGGGGTCAGGGTTGTCATGTTCAGTGGTTGCGGGGGTGCCCGGCATCAGTCTAGAGACCAAGCCCTTAGTTTATGTTGTCCAAACAATGAGCAGATCCTATGGATTGGTAAGAACTACATGACAAAACAAAATATATATTAAGGTGCAATTGGCATTTTTTACTCATGGGCCCCAGTGTCATTGTACCTGCTGTCATATTGATAGCTATGTGCCTGCCTTCAACACAGTCAAGCAAGACTCCAAGATGACTACGGGTCTTCCACTGAATGAAAGAGTCCTTGCTGGAACATGAGCAGGAATAGGTCCAAATATATACTCATTCAACCACACAATGTTCCACAACATCTTCTTGACTGTGATATTCATCCTTCTTGTGCCACACCCACACTCATGTTTTATGAATTTCAACTTTCGCTTAAGCCTTCATGTCAAAGATCACAAAATGTCTTGTACTAAAACAAGTGACATATAAATCCGAAACTTGAATCTTTTACATAATTGTATGGCACTTACATTAATTGCCTGGGAAGGGTGAGCAAGAGCTCCTCTTTCAAACCTTACATTGATTTATTGAGTAGTTCCATTAAAACACTGCACTCATTAAAGAAATGGAGCAGTAAAAGTAATCTTGACTCCTGTGTGGTTTTGCCATGCTTGCTGGCCCAACATTGACCTTTTGACCCACTTGTTCAAAATTCCACTGAATGGACTTGCTGGATTTCTAAAACTGACTACCGAAGTGTATGTTGTGCAAGGTGGTACATGCACGGTGTGTGAGTAAACCAGAGGATGATGAAAATGTATAGTTTAACATTTCAATAAAACCACATACAATTGAAGCTGGAGAGAGGAGATCTAGACATTGAAGCGAAGTAAGAGGAAACAAGGCTCCTTTCGAAATTAATTACCCCTTTTGCTGAGGCAGAGGTTGCTGACTAGTCTCCCTGAAGCACTGCCATTTGGTGGATGGTAGGGATGAAGGACTGGGCAGCAAACTCTGCTCTGCAAGGTGAACATGACCCCTTAAGTGAGGCTCAATCTTTTAACCTTGATGATGTCACCCAGGTGCAGAAAGTGCACTCCTCATTGTGTCTTTGTTGTGGGTGCTACAGGGTGGAACTACCCTGCTATGAATCATCATTCTACACAAAGGTAGCGTCTGGAGAGCAGCTTGGAGAGAGTACTTGAAAGGATAACAACCTCAAACTAGTTCTGAAAGTGCTGACAGTGGATACACATTGCATCAGCTGCAAGTGTACAACATTAGGGTCGCACTACTCCACTTGTAGTTCCACTTCCATGTTCTCTATGACCAAGATATAGAGTGCTCCACAGTGTACCAAAAGGATTGTTGTGCAACAAGAGCTGGTGTCTGCCTAACAGCCAGCTTTCCAGAGGTGAAAGGACATTGCCTGAGTCTACTCCTTGCTGGAAAAGCTGAATACCTGTATGCCTAGAAACTGGCCTGCTTTCAGGGAAGAGAGAATGTGCCTGCTAACAATGTAGAAGTGCCCAGGAGCAAGGTACGCCATGACCCTGGAGAAGATGGAACTTCAAGAAGAGGAATGTGGCGAGTGAACTGTTTGCCCCGGTGTTGGACAGTCATAGTCTCTCCAACAGACTGTGCCCACTGACCTGAGGATTGTCAAAGCCCAGTTGAAGCTGTGCGTCACATGCAGCATGGAAATTCAAAGCCACAGAGCTCAGAAGAAGAGCAGATTGTACTAAGCCATAATTCCCAGAAGAAGCATCGCCTGTATTAATCCATTGGCCAGGAAAGAAGCTCAACCTGAATTAAGCAGAAGAAGTTCATGAGTGACTTTGTTGCCCAGCGGATTGGCTTGTGCATAGCCACACTGCCAGTCAAAGATTGGCCTGGGCACGGTGGCACCACCAGTTGGAGAGTTGCCTGTGCAGGACTTCATTATTCTCGGAGTACCTGTCCACCAGTTCTGTGTGTGATCCAATCTTCTGATAGGACCGCCATCTTTGCCTGCTAGACTGCCACCCACAGTCATGAGAAGTATGCAGCATCACCAATGACATGTCTGTGGGGCAGGTGCCTGAATTCAATGAGGAGATCCAAACGGAGTTGCCGGTTGGAAGCTTTCTCTCCCAGAAGCAGGAAGAAGCAGGCACTCATAGGCAAACCCAGATGAATGCCCGAAGAGAATGATCCAGCTAGGGTGGCAGGAACTGAGCAAGTTAACTAAAGAGCAACTGAATAATGGAACTGTGAGAGACACAACTTAAAACAGAATGTGTGATCTAGATCTGAGCCCTAATCAGAGAACTGCCTTATTCCCAGGAGAGAACAGGCAAAACCCTAGAAAGGGAGGAACTGGGGAGAGAAAGCACATAGAGTCACAACCCAACCTGAGTGCCCAGGACACTTAATTGCACCTTGCCTACCATCTGCATGTAGCTTTTTATTCTAGTTTGCAAAGTAATTTTTGTCAAGAAAGTAAAGCCCTGGGTTGGAGAGTAACTGTGCTGTTTTCATATTGTTTAATTCTGAACTCAAACATGCCCACACTACCTCCCTGAGAAGCCTGTGACTGCTCTCCGTTGTTACCTCTGAGAGGCAAGTGCTGAAGGGGCTGTACTTGGCCCATTATGCCAAGCCATAATAGGACAGATCCGGCACGAGAAGCCAGCAAACTTCAACATGCACTGTTGAGGTCCAGTAGCACCTGATCTGGCCCATGGCCACATGAAGGGGGTCTAACAACAGCAACTAGCTTAATGTCAAGGCAGCCACAAACTTTAAACCATTCTTTGCAATCAATTAACCATTTGGGAAAGACATGGATTTGAGTTATGTTGACGATTTAGCTGAAAAAGCATAAAAATATTACAAATATTTAAATAATACAGAATCCAAAAAGCCAATAAAAAGGTCACTTACAAAATTAACTTCTTCAACATAAAAATATTCTGTATCAGGGGATAGGCAAAAATGTTTGCCCTTTTATCAGCCCTAGTTATCAGGACCAAAGCCAGTCTACCAACAACCACTATGAAAGTAAGTATATAGATGCAATGTGTTAAGGATTTCTAGGCTATTAGGACTAGATACAAAGTCTATGGAAGTAAAACATAGACTAGAATGTTTTAATCAAATTAGTTTCCATACTGTATTTATTTCCTTAGGAATCTTTTGAAAGAATAATTTTTCTGCTGTACAGTGTGCCTGCTTAAAGTAGCATAGCGGTATTCATTAGTGACTACACACTGAGTTGGTGTAAAACATTTTTCAACTATGGACATGGAGTATTCCATCAACCAACACAGAAATACAACATCAAGTTAGTGTTGGTCCTCGGCAAGTGCTGTAATCCATCACAGGCTTCTCAATAGAGTAAGAAACCCTATTATTATCTAATCCTGCATCTTTTCTAGGAAGGAACAGAGCAGCAAGTTTCCTCGAAACATTATCTGGGCATTTTTCAAAATGTTTTGGAACTGGAACAATAGTTTTACAAATGAAATTGCTTTGTTTGCAACAATGCAGCATTAACCCATTAGAAGCAATAAAAAGAACAAATGTTTAAGCAGCAAACCCAGTTCTTCCATTCTGACACAGGTACAGAATGGCTAGGTAGCGTTTTTTCTATCAAGGTAAATTTTGCTCTATTCCACATTACTGGAACAGCCATATGGATAAAGAATATTTGCTCTCCATTTTAGTAACATTTCAAATTTATGTTAATTGGTTCACCTTTTGTTGCACGGATATTCTGTTAATATTTTACATGTCAAGTATGTGCATAATTGCGTGTGTGTGTGTGTGTGTGCATGTGTAAATTACTGTTTCTATGTAGGATGTTTTGTTTCTTTAAAGGCATGTCATGATTCGCCCATCAAAGTCACAACTACAAATTAAGGTGCGTATGTACAAGCCCCTTGGCCTATGGTGCGTCACTTTTAATATGGGGAAAATGACACACCGGCGGCGCAAGGGGCTTGTAAATAAGCCCCTAAGTTTTGATCAAGGTGGTATTTTCTCAACCGAATAACAGTGCATGCATGCAACGTAAACAGAAAATTTCAAACGAAGAAAACTACAATATGATATGATTATATGAAATGCATGGGTATACATACCAATGTCATCTTGTTATCTACTGTAAGCACAGTTCTTTTTAATATGCACTTCCTAGACAATATTTACAATTTCTCAAATACAATAAAGCGTTTATTTTGCCACTGAGTGAAACTACTTCTGTCTGCAGATGCGTTTCACAGACTAGGTCTAGGATCTTTCCAATCGAAAACTCACAACCTTTGCTTCTTTGACAAGAGGGTCTTCTCATTTTATGCGTTCACTTTACATTCGTCCAAGCATGAGACAAGACATGACTCTGAACAAGCTTACCGTCATCGCTCTGCCCAAAACAGCAAGGGAAGATGGACCCCAGAGCTATTCCTGCCAGAAACCACGTCCAGCGATGAGGTTGCTGTAGCATTTTCTGTCAAACTTCACTCAACATAGATCTAAAATGGACGAAAATAAAGCCAGGGGTTATTGTGAGCATGTGTCAATCAGTGATTCATGTCGTGGTGGTTATCACACAGGGACTCCTAATGACTTCACAGTTAATCACCAGTGCCATGTGGCCATAATGAAATGGCTATTCATTAACAGAATCAATGTGGCTCTCCACAGCGTTTTATGGATATTTCGCAGCCAGATGATACTGGTATAAAAGAAATTTAAAGACATTGAAAACGACTCCACAGAAGAATCTTCCCGAACTTTTCATTCTGGATCAAAAGTCAGGAAATTAGAAACATATTAAAGTGTCTTAGAGCAGAACAAAAATAACCAAGTCCCAACTGAGTCCAGCAAAACAGGATCTTCTTGACTGTGGCAGAGTGGCTGTTTTGTCATGTAAATGCCTCTTTTTTTGTATAATTTGATAGAAGCATTCAAACCTTCCAACATTAGCATTGTTTAGCAGAAATACATTGATTCTATTTTGACCCTTTGCTGTAGAAAGCCAATTTATTAGCTATGAACTAAACTATGTTTATTTTGTTTGCAATTCTAACTATATAAAATCACACAATACATGACTTTACACCTTTATTTGAGCGTGGATCAAGTCCGTTTTAACTGTTAAAATACTACACTGTGCTGTCAATAGGCAAATGTGTGGAAGTAGAAATATAGGGGTTTATTTACAAGCCCATTGCGTAGCCTGTGCGTAATTGTTTTTGACACACCGGCGGCGCAGAGTGCAGACCCATATCTATGAGGCCACGCAAAGCCACTTTGTGTGGCTTTCATGGCCTCGTAGACATGGTGTAAGGCCAAGCAGCGCAAGTCGCTGCGTTGCCTAACTCTGAGTCAAAGAGGACTTCCATGGGCATTGTGGTGGGTGTTTCCACGCAACACCCATGGATTTTGACGCATTCCCAGATTTTCAAGGACTTGTAAACCTGGGAACATGTCAAAAGCCTCCCCAGGGGAGGCGTAGCAAGGAGAGAATCTTTATTTCTCCTCATTTTCCCCTCTTTCTATGTGTGCTGCATTCTGTAGTACACATGGAAGGAGGAAAACACCTCCATTGATTGTTTTTTGCAGGAAAGTGTCCCTTCCTGCACAAAAACAATAATTCCCACAAAGGTTCCTGCAGTACAACCGCCATGAAAAGCCTGGTGGAGAGGAAACTCGAAATATGCTTGGCAGGACTGTGGCGGTCCCACCAAGCATATTGTGGCCTCTGACCGCCGCTCTTACGCCAGGGAACAGCGGTTCCCTGGCAGAGCCGACAGTCCCAGGGGGGTCCGACTGCCTGAGTCCTAATCGGGCGGTCGGACCTCCGGTGCGGCAGTGGCTGGATCCGCCGCGTCACCACGAGTCTGGGTGTCCGAGGACCGCCAGACTCATAACAGGGCCGTAAGAGGTCATGTAGAAATTGAAGGGCCAGCCACCATAAGGCTGGGGCAGCAAGGCACAACATCTACCACTTCAGCAGAATTTAGAATACTCTACTGTTATGTAAGGCATTTCTCCTGCATCATTGGTAGGAGCCATTTCAACTGATGGCCTGATTAATTTACCTGATATTACTTAAATGATTTTCTAAAGAGAGACCTCCCAAAGCAGGGTATCCATGGAGGATATTTGAAGGCTCTTCTGTCTGGTGCTGCCAAAGTGGATGTAATGCACCTAAATAGAATGGATGTCAGTGGGAATGGTGAGAGAGTGGCTTCTAATAGTAGGGCAGCCACATCAATGTCATTCCCACCAGTGCCAGTTCCACATCAAGGGTTTTCCTGATGATGGTAAACAGTGGATCTATTCGTAGTAATATCAAATTCATGTAACCTCTAAGCAAGACAGGTGAGCTGTGAGGATGTCAGATGGAACAACTCTCAATTTTTTATGAATATCTTGTTACATCCTTCCTCTAATTGAGGACGTAAGAATTAAGGCAGATTAGGACTTGTAGGTTTATAATTCATTGGTCATTTTTGAAAATAAAATGATTTAGAGACACAGAAAAATGTCTCCTTGAGACATATGGCTGGTATACGTCTTATTTAATCTTAACTCATTTAATATGGGTCATCAGATTTTCGCATGTAGCATTTAGTGCGATTCCAACAATTGCAAGGCCAAAAGAAAGATGTGCTTAATACTTATTAGACACTTATTATTTCATGATTTGCATCCATAGTTTTTATGAGATTTTATTTAGATCCTTGCTACGTGGGTGGGATACCCTATGCAACAGAAAATCTGCCAAATGATAATTCTGTTGATATTGTTTCATCAGTTGTGATAATTCTTAGACTTAGTTCTTCACCATGTTGTCAAGATGCCAGGTAAAGAGGTATTAGGACTCAGAATCTCACTTTCAGTCAGTCAATACCTGGTTGAATTTAAAACCATTTTCTGGCAAATTGTCCCTCACTTTGACATAGTATTCTAGAATGACATGCAAAGGAAGCTGCGAAAGGTAAAGATATTTTCCTTTATCTGGAAACGTCCAGGCAATTTATTTTTAGGCCTTTGATGCGTAAAGCTTAAAAAGAACTGAACTATCAAAACGCATGTTCACATTCACGCAAGCAGAACTTTTTCAACATTTCACTTAAAGGAAGCAAATAAAAGTGTAACAAGAAAAGAGATAATACAAAGATTTGAACGCAGAAAAAGACTGCAGATAATAGTTACCTGCCTGACTGAAATACTCAAACTGCCCTCTCCTTTCTTTTTTACAGTGCTGTTTTCTTGCAAAATGGAACACACATTCATCTCATGCTCGTTTGTAGTTGCAATTTCACTTTTATTTAAGTTTCTGACAATCTTTAACCTGGCAGCTATGGTGCGAGGGTTTGTTCTGATTCATTTTGGAAGTGCGCTCAACTGGAACTGGTGTGGAAATTGTAAATCGCTTTGTTTTCAAGAGAATATTTTAACTCTCCCCACCATGTCTAAGTGTAGGTACACTGGAGAACGCCACAACTCTTAATATTGAAGCTGTTCCACCAAAAGGGCAGAAAGAAAACACTTGCGCTAAAAAAAATTCCAGTACTGTGTATGTATATTTGGAAATTAACATATATGTCTGTCTTTAGCAGGTCTTAATGTATTATATTGCAAAATAAAAGTCACTATGAATATTGGATAGTATGATGGTGTGTACATCACTTCATATAATATACGTTTATTGGAACAGTTTTATGGTAAACTGTTTAGCACCTTATAGAAGGAATATTCCTCCTAAGGCTAAAACCTGGGGCAATTTATAATTAAAGAATGACAAAGATGCTTTTATTTTAGTTTTTTACAAATGTGTTTTACATTACGGGCAGATTTACAAGCCCCTTGCGCCACTTTTGCGTCACTTTTCCCATGTTAAAAATGACGCAAAAGTGGCGCAAGGGCCTTGTAAATAAGCCCCTACAAATGTACTCCTTAGGAAAAAAAATATTTAAAGATAATGAAAAAGATCCTATATGTTACCAGTCTAGAGCAATATTGTACAAAATGGTATACAATTGAGTCAACCCTACTATAAGAACAAGAATCATAAATCGAAAAAAGAAAGGTTTTTCAAATAGGAATTTATCCTTTTTACTCCCAACCCTCTTTAATCCATAATATCGCTACCTGGCATCTGCCAACATCAGACAGTACAAAAAAACATGAATCTTCAAAAACATTTAGACCAGCTCAGAAAAACACGACTTATGGAACCGCGTGCCACCTTGCTTGCCATGTTGCAAAGGACATTGTCTAAGTATCACCATCCATTGGTCAGTACAGTATTCATGGAAAGAACTTTCTGTCGTTAGATTCAAATCACTGAAAACAGTTTCATTAGAAACCATGGCACAATTAGAATAATTAAATTAGGTCTCACACACAAACGCTATTATATGTTACTAGGCAACTTTCTGCATTTTCCTTTGGTTTGAGACAGAAAGTACCCATTCACTCAAAATCGTGGTTGTTAGGTTAATTTGGTACTCTGACAGCCATTTACTGTCACACTAATATCTTCTAAAGTGGTGGTAAGTTGTTCCTAATTATTTCTTTCAGCTGCAATTGTAACTGTTGCTGGAGAATGTAACAATTTCAGGCATGAGGACTTTGATAGCCATTCACCTGCCTAGCTAATCTTAGTCCTCTATTTAGGCACACTCTCCAAAAGAGAGCTGCTCTGTCCAGCAGTATGTTAGGTTGTGGCCACAAAGAAAAATCTGGGGACACCAGGCATCATGCCTAAACATCACTGAGGCCTCCATTCACACTTACAGTGTAAGAATGTTAGATTTCTTTCCAACACATCCTTTTATATGCTACACTATCGGTTTTTGATGAAAGCAGTGTAATAATATCTTTCACTTTCAAACCTTTGACTTTGGGGCCTACTTTACAGTTCCTATTCGCCATCCAGGGATGTGCATTTTTTACACCGACTGGTTTGTAAATGGGAATGGAATTTGTGATGTAACCTATGTACTAATAGGCCACATGCATAATGTTAATTCACTTGTGGTTGAAAATTGACCTGGCTAAGGAATATTAATTAGGCAGGTCGTAGTTTGTAACTTACTGTATTCAAAGGGATGGGAGACAGCAGTCCTCTGTCCCTGCATTTGCATTCACCAAAGGCAGGCATTCTTTTAAAAGCAGCCGCTGTTCTTTAGAAGGACTTGTGCTGTTTCTAAAGAAGAACGGCGAAGGCCACTGTCAAGATTCCAAAGGGAGAGGATGTCCCACTGGAACAGTTTTCCCTTCTGAATGAGATACCATTCCCTTTCAGGTGTTGGTATCTGAGCAATAGATACATATCATAGAGAGTTGCAGTTAAGAGGGGACAGTCCTTTCACCCAATGTCCTAGTTGCGATTCGGTATTGGTCAGTAAACCCGTTTTGTGAGTTGGAAGTGATTTTCTGAAAATCGGAAAATAGGTTTAATACGTATCTAAAGACCATTTTGTCATCACAAAATCTATGGTCTTTTGAGTCACAATGCTTTTGACCACAAAATAGCTTGGTACAGAAGACTCTTGGCTCTTTTGTATTAGTAGGTGAAGGACAAGCGCATTTCAATGGATATTCTGCAGTGAAGCTGTGGAAGATATAGCTTTCCTCCCCTTTAAAGAGACCAGTAGCACAAAATGCACTATATACATTCATGGGTAAGACACCCACATTTACTCTTTGAGAACATAACCAATATCAAGTGTTGAACATCACCAGGAGAACAAGCCAACATATTTTACAGACTTTTCTATTTGGGAATCATCATTTAAAACATCCCTTTTCTCTTTTCACCATGGATTGCCCCTGGAGCATGACAGTCATTGAAAAATTAAGGTTTGTCTTCAACATCAAAATAAAGATGAGCAGTTGCCTTGAGCTATACCTAGACATTCAGAATGTTACTTTAAAGTCATTAATCAGTCAGAAATGCTTAAAGTTGGAGCCTTTGAAGTGTGACCAAACCCTTATAGTCTATTAAACACATTGTGTATATACTGAGAGTAACTCAGATAAAGTATTCAAGTAAGAACTGTTGCAGGGCTTCTGCACATATACAGAACTATGCGCAGGAAAACGGGACCTCAGTGAATAGGGGTGTACCAACCTACCACATTAGTACCCAAAATCCCAAACCGACTAGCTATAGTGTCTCATTTGTTCTCCGACTAACAGCGAAGCTACCAATGATTAGACAACACAGAACACGACACTCCCAACTCTCTCAGGAATCGCGAGAGCCAGACAACTCTTTCGCTCACTCACTCATACTTGTCCAGAATGCGAGTATTCAGAGTCACGGTATAGTTTAAAATGTTTATTTTAACTAACGCGCTCTATGGTACAGTACACGTGCCATTACTAGCAGCAAAATGCATAAACACAATATAGTCAGCATTGTCACAATTACATAGAATATAAACGGGGATATCATTTTGTAAAGACAGTGGAAAAGGGCTACAATACCTAACCACCCTCCCCGTGGTAAGAAATAGTTTATTATAAAAAAGAAGACCTCTGGGCTTTGTCAGCAGACCCCATACCTCAAGGCCTAGATGAAAGGTTTACATCTCAGGACAAGCACAGCTCGTCTCTCCGGAAAGGAATCTCTCCAAGTGCCTGCACCACATGTTTAGCTTGCAATATTAAACCATACGATTTTCAGTAGTGCAGCTGTGTGTCATGTTATGTCTAGGTGCGAGGGACTGACCAGAACAGAATAACAAAGGGCATTGTTGATCGACCTTGTACATCGTGTGCAGACTAAACCTCAGAGCACAGCAGAGAACGCGAAAAGCAAACAGTTCTCATATGAAAGGGCACAAACAGAGTCTTGCGAAATCTATGCATGCAGTGTCGTGCGCAAAAGCAGCCTCATGGCAGCGAAGCTCATGCTAACTTAGCAGATGTCAACAATGGACCCACAATCCATACTACAGACCGAAGCATAACAGAAACTGCCATGATTTGCCCATAGGCCCCTATTAGCAGTGTCCCAGGGTTTGGTGTATTTACTGCATCTGTTAAATGATGATACCCTGTGGATAGGTATTTTAGTGTGATAAACATCTTCCATTACAGGTCTCTTCTTAATAATGGGGAATAAATCGGGTGACTCAGTAATATGCAGGCATTTTTCTCCAGCTGTATTATGACAGATTTTACATGATTAAATTAACTCTGAAAATAATTCTGAGTGTGATGATCCATTAGTTTTTTTCTGCAGTGACACCTATCACACACATATTAGATTGCACCAAACTACTTGTACTGAGGTCCTAAGAATTGCACCAACATTATAATTCAAGCTCTACATAGATGTGAGAAGGAGTTTGGTAAATCATGTTTTAGTCCAGCAGAACTTGTGGCCCACGTGTTCAAAAATGATGTCTTTACATGGCTTGCCTAGCAGGAAAACACCATCTATATACTGAGAACCAGTGAAAGTGGAGATATTTATAGTACTGATTCCACAAAAGAAATTAGGTTACCAGTTCGGGTAAAATGTTTTTGTTTACATATCTTGTGCATATGCCATGTTGGAATTTCCAAAGAATTCAGGTCGATTTAGCTTCAGCCAAATTACAAATTCCCTAGACAAACTTGCATTTTGATATATTTTTCTGCCTTTCTCCTAGATAATGAAAGTGTCTGGCTTTGTGGAGCCCTACTGAGATACAGCACTCAGGGGGATATTCACAAGAACGTGCGCTAAACATCTCCAAAAAATCTTAGCGCAACTTTACACAGCGCAACCTATCTCGAGAAAATAACCGTGTTAACGTGGAATTCACAACACAGCAGTACCATGCGATAGTCTGCCGAAAACACAGCCAATGTCGGCGATACAACCACCTCGACGGAGATAAAAACACAAACCACAACACCCAAAAATGTGCGATGAGCCCATTCGCGATGAGGAAAGCAGCGATAAGCAGCGCCAGGCCCGCGACACACACACGGCAGGCGGGAATAAGCACAACAAAAGCAGGTAAAAGAAAGACAAACCAAACAGAAAACAACAGCGAAGCACAATGGAGGCAACCGGAGCCAGTACACAACCCCACAAGCCCCATTGGCAACAAAACATTGTACATGGCAGGCCATCGTGGACAAGGTGAATGCAGCCGGAGAGCGGAGGAGGACAATGGAAGAAAACCAGAACAGCCGGAATGATGCTAAACGCACAAACAAGCAGAAACACGCCAACAACCAGAAGGCAGCAATGCACACCGGAGGTGGGAGTCCAGCGCCACAACAGGAGCTGGATGAAATGGAGGAAATGGTGTCCACCACATCAGTCTGGAGATGGTGGCAGGACTCGGGGACCGGAAACTGCCCAAAATCAACAGACACAACAGCAACAGGGAGAGGAACGACCAGGGACTGGGGGGACGGGGGGAGATGGGCACAATGGCACACATGCACAATGAAGCACAGCACAACTGCAGATAAACCATGCCCAAGAGTAACAACACCAACCAAGAGCACAAGTCACACAACCCAGCAATATCACACCACTGAACAAGCACAGAAGTGAAAACCACACTGCCTGAAAGGGAGAAGGGTGAGCCAAATCAGAGCTGAAGGGACATCTCACACACAATGCCACACATACACATAGGAAGCAGAGCACACCAACATCGAACACAATGTGGTACAAACACCAACATTTGCACAACCGAACACAGGACACAAGTGCACCCGCTTGTGGCCTGTAAATGGCCATACGCATCTGGCAAAGCACGAAACAGGGACATGATAATGCACAAGTACAAACCCACAGCCCTGATGGGGTAGCAATGCACATATGGCAGGGAGCCAGATAGGCCGTGACACACACATTGGCATACAAATCAAGACTCAACACAGTTGGAGACAAGTGAAAGTGCGGAAACTTTATCAACAAGTGCGTGTCAGTACGGCCAAGAGAAGTGCCACGACATGCAGACCAATGCAGCAGCATGTCTGAATGAGGAACGTTTAAAAGCGCCCATGTCCACCCCGGGGGAGTCCATCACCAACACAAGTCAGTGCCAACTCGCGTTGGTTGTCCGCGCATGGATCAGTAGTCCAGGCCAATGCAGCCATGTCCACTGTCGTCTTGGGACATGTGATCAGATCCCCAACATGCAACCAGGCTTCGGGACACGTGCAATGGGTCACATCCAGTTGTGGCTGCAGGTACCTTGTAACTCGTCCATGAATGCGAGCGCAGCAGCGTAGGCCAACACTTCCAATGAGAGATGGTTGTCCACCACATCTGACATGTCAGCGACGTAATCCATCAGCTGTCCCGAACAGATATGTTGACTCCAACCCCTGGCCCCAATTTACGCCAAAGCCCAATCAGGGAGCGGCTCAATGTGGTCACTGCACACGACGACTCGTGCAATCTCCCAGGTCCAGTTGCCAGCATGCATGCCAAACATCCAGGCATGCCACAAACGGGCATCACGGTGATACTCCTGGTCGTGGGCCAACAGGGGGCGCACACACACGTCGAAATCCAGGTCAGCTACCGGTACGTTGGAGAGGCAGACATCCATGGTCCACTCGAATATGCACGAGCGACAATGCAACACAGGCTGAACGCAGGTGACGTTCGCAAGGCGGAAGCTCAGCCGGTAACTGATCCGCAGCACTGCCAACGGCAGTGCCCCCAGTACATGCAGCAGACGTGCACGGTACAGGACCACGTGACTGAAGTTGAGCCTGTGTCCGGGATGGTCTGCCATTGTGTCAGTGTCTCTGCTTGAAGCGGCACTGGCTTGCCCTGCACCAGTCCTGTGGATGAAATGGCACAGCTCGGAGCAATAAGCAGTGTTTGTGTGCAACGGGTGCAGGCCTGGGGTGGGGTGGGAGTACGTGTGAAGGCCATTTCACGCACGCTAACTACGACCAAGGACTTCTGCGTGTGGGATGTGTACACGTTGGTCTCACGTCGGGCAGTGCGTAGTGTGGGAGTCCCAAGCAAATACTATCGTATCTGTCAGGGGGTGCTGGCCACATGCAAGTCCCAGCTCGGAGCTGCAGATGTGCTACCACCTGATAGTTCAGACAAAGGACCTTTCATCCCTACAGTAACTTCACCATCTGCATGCATACAGGAGATGTACAGAGGCCTGTCGTGAGTGTGGTGGGATGTTTGCAACCCTGGGAATCATGGATGATATGCCCAGCACATGGCACATGAGCGGCCTCACTGTGTGTTACGTTGCCTCACAGCTGCTCCTCCCTCCCACGAGCCCCCACACTTGTGTGCGCTGCGCGGTTGTATCCCGTGCACTCCTACGGCACACCATTGTAATGCCTGTCCGCGCATGTCCAGCAGCATGTCAAACAACACCGTGAAGCTGGCCTTTGAGGATGTGCGGCCACGTGAGTGTAGGCCAATGGTCCGGACAGGGCGGACACAGGTGTACAGTCCATGGCAGGCTGTGATCGCGCTGCGATTGAGGCTAGGCAACTGACTCATGCAGCCGCAGGACTGATACACATAACACTTGGCATGCATGTGCCAAGACCCCGAGCGGTCTTGCGCTCCTACATTTCCCCGTACGTGCGGGCCCTCCCTCCTGGTGCATGCTACATTGCAACATCGACTACTGTGGCCCTGGTGGAGACAACACCCCAACACAGACACACACTTAACGCACTTCCTGCTCAAGGCCAGGCCTGAGCCACGCCCTGATCCCCCTGCCGAATCAGCACACCCCTGCGCTGACTTGACGTACGCCAGACCAGCACACGCCGCTTTTGCATGCAGCGGTGGGCGGGCGAAGCTACATGTCCAAGGTCTCAGCCAACGCTGAGGTGACATGGTATCGTCCGCTGAAGACAGCACACTGTGATGTTTCAGGGCTCGGGCCCATCATGCTGACATAATGACCACACGTACACACTTGCTTAGATGGTGGAAATGGCTACGGGCACGTGCGCCCGGCCACTTTTATTAGCAAGCTCACATGTCGAGTGACACCTGTGTTAGATGTGTGTGGGGTGTGTGCACACCAGCCGTCATGGAGTGCCTGGTGCAGTCAAAGAACGACAACAGTGTACATCGTTAAGGACACACCCATTCAACCATAAAGGCCCCATGACTTGAGCTGCACAGAGTTAGTGGCCCCGGATGCACAGCGTCCTGCACGGGCCTACAGCCACGGGCCGCCGACTTGCGGTGCACTGGGGCAGGGTCACGAGAGCAGAGCAGGTTTTCGTAGATGATAAAGGGGCTTGTCGCGGAGTGTCTCGGTGGACAGTGGAAGATGTACCCCCAGGGCATGATGCAGAGGGCAGAACCACGCTGAAACAGTCACTATGGTGGAGATGAATGGAACTGACACATGTCGGACACCAAGTCCGGTCCAGCCAGATGATGATGCAGACAACCCCCAGGCCATGGACTCAGACGCCACCAAAGTCCAACCAGAAAGTGCCCATGACTCATTGCGCACAGAGTTAGTGGCACCAGTGCTGTTAGGGGATGCCGCCTGCGATGAGGCGTGTACAATGGTGTGGACTCCTCCACATCTTACCCAAGACACATTTCCACATGTGTGACCTACTGGTTGCAGTGTAGGCCTGAGGCAGCGGTCAGCAGGGGCCATTCACCGAGTGTCGCCGGCTTAGGTTGGATGGTCCCACCGGCCTGCGTAGTTCAGGTTCAGTGGCACCACGGGACGCGGTCTTGCGGTGAACAGGGTTGATGGCACCAGGTCAGTTGTTGCTAGTGTTCGGTCACCTCCGTGACTAGGATCCGGCTTTCATCCGGACTGAGCCGCATCTTCCTCTTACTCCTCTCCGTGCTTTCACTGGTGTGGACTCTGCCATTCATGAATCATGACTAAGTGATGGATGTGGGACCTACTGGTCCGCAGTGTAGGCCGGGGGCAGCGGTCAGCACGGGCCCACAGACACGTGTCGCAGGCTTGCAATGCAGACTTTTGCTTCACTGATCCGAGGGAGTTCAGTGATGTGGATGCTGCCACGGACTTGGGGTCACTGCCATTCAAGACTCAGGACACAGTTCCACATGTGGGACCTACTGGGCCGCAGTGTAGGCCTGAGCCCTCATCCACGTGTCGCTGGCTTGCGTCGAACAAGGTTAGTGGCACCACGTGTCGCAGGCTTGCGATGCAGACTTTGGCTTCACTGATCGGAGGGAGTATAGGGATGTGGACGCTGCCACAGACTTGGGGTCACTGCCATTCAAGACTCAGGACACAGTTCCACATGTGGGACCTACTGGGCCGCAGTGTAGGCCTGAGCCCTCATTCACGTGTCGCTGGCTTGCGTCGAACAAGGTTAGTGGCACCACGTGTTGCAGGCTTGCGATGCAGACTTTGGCTTCACTGATCGGAGGGAGTATAGGGATGTGGACGCTGCCACAGACTTGGGGTCACTGCCATTCAAGACTCAGGACACAGTTCCACATGTGGGACCTACTGGAGCTCTGGGTAGGCCAGAGCCAGTAGTTTGCAGGGGCCCACAAACACGTGTCGCTGGCTTGAGTTGAGCAGGGTTAGTGGCACCACGTGTCGCCGGCTTGCGTTGAACAGGGTTAGTGGCACCACGTGTCGCCGGCTTGCGTTGAACAGGGTTAGTGGCACCACGTGTCGCCGGCTTGCGTTGAACAGGGTTAGTGGCACCACGTGTCACAGGCTTGAGATGCAGACTTTGGCTTCACTGATCGGAGGGAGTATAGTGATGTGGACGCTGCCACAGACCTTTGGCCATTGCCATTCAGAACTCACGACTCAGTTCAACATGTGCCCACAACTGGGCCGAAGAGGATGCCGGTGGAGTATGTCAATGAAAAAGGAGTACTGTGGGCCAGCTTCGTGGAGGCCAGCGATGGTCTGCGGAGGCTGCAAAGGTCACGGGACTGGGGCTTGGAGCTTGCACCTGCACGTGGTGGGCCCTCTTTGACACACGCCAGTGTCGGCAGGTGAGCTGAGCCTCCTTGGTGCACTGGGGCAGGCATGACGGGTCTGGGGACCAGCGGCCCGGGGTGCAGCAGGCGCACAGGGACGCAGGCCTCAGTGCCGGACTCGTGGCGGGCTGAGAGGCGCAGCCCTTGCAGACGCGTTGGCCATTCCGAATGAGAACCACGCCCAGTGCGACTGGCTTTTTATTCACACCCCTATGCAGGCCTGGCGTACGCAGGGCCAACCCACTCCGCCCGCGCATGCAGGGGGGGACGTAACGTGCAACATTCCCGCGTTCTGCCCCACAGCCTGTGGGGACATGGTAGCGTCCACTGGCCACTACACTCCATGCACCAGCAGTTAATCTCCACATGGCCATTTCCGTGGTTTGCACACTGAAGTCTGTCCGGCACCTCCACGCCACACCTGGCATTGGGTAGGTTCACATTCATTAGTCACTTGCCGCTCTCGCACATGCCTGCTCCATGCCTCTCCTCACATCCTGCTTTTGTGTGGCTGTGGTGCCATGCCGTGGCTGGGTTGTGGGCATGGCAAGCCCAGGTTCCCAATGGAGTCGTGTTGTAGTGTCTGGTCGGTTGGCATGTTGTGTGGCATGTTGAATGTAGTTGTGCTGTGTGCCCATTGCCAGTGTCGTGAGTTGCATGACTGTGGGCTGGAGGTGTGTGGTGTGTTCATTTTGGACTTACCAACGGGCACTGCATTTCTATAGGTGCCATCCTGGGAGCGCTGGTTGATGATGGACTGTCGGGAGATATAGGAATCATGCACTCTGCCTGGGTAGTTGGCCACGACATTGTTGAGGAGTCCTGGGCGGTCCACTATTGCCTGCACATTCATGGGATGCGTGTGCTTTCTGTTGAGGTAGTTGTGTGCAGTGTCGGCCGGGGGCACGAGGGGTACATGTGTGCAGTTGATTGCCCCCGACACGTGAGGGAATCCAGCTATGGAGTGGGGGCCTTGCTTGTTCAGCACCTGCTCCTGCGCAGTGTGGCTGATGTGGAGGTGCTGGGGTACCAGGCTGATGATGGCATCCAGGACAGGTGTGATGAACTTGGATGGGGCTGGCTGTAAGACTCCTCCGACTCTGGCAGCTGTGGGTTGGATGGTACCAGAGGCCAACATGTGCAGCACAGCCGGCAGCTTTGTCTGCGGAGGGTTGTTGGTTGTCTGCTGTGTTGATACCGTCAGCAGGTGGGCGATGTGGGTCAGGATGCGGGGGATGGTTGTCCTTTTGGGCCTGTAGTTGGCAATGACCTCCTCTGGTGTTGGGTCTGGACGGCAGGTGCGTTAAAGGTGGGTCCGCTGTCTTTGTGTACGCTGCCTCTGTAGTGTTCCTTGGGGGGGGGGGCGTGACGGGTCCTGGGGGTGGGGGGCGGGCCTGGAGTGGGTGGCGGTGGGTGTTGTGGCCCTCATGGGTCTCCGAGCTGCATGATCATTGTCTCGATGGCATCTGTGGGTCTTCAGATGTGGCTCTTGGCTGGGCTCCCTTTCATGCAGCAGGTAGTCGTCCTGCTTAACACCAGCAAAAGGCAGGTGTTAATTCCCTGCTGCTACCGCGGCTTATCGCCTGTTTTTGGTTCACATCGCAGATCTGGCAGTTCGTTGTGAAAGTGGTGTAGTGGTGTTTTCGTGTGTTTTTGCACGGGAACGCCTACTCTGCATCTCATTAGGGTTAGTTGGTGGTGTCACCCGTGGAGATAAATTTTTGGGGCAGCTATCGCGGGAATACTAGCGATGTCTACAGTTTGCACCCGCTTGTGAATGGGGAGTTAAATCTATCTCCACTTTTGTTGCGTTGAGGTGGTGATAAATGGGAGATAAGTCCTTGTGAATATGCCCCTCAGTCTTATCCCATGAGAGAATTCCTAGCTCCAAAAAGAGGCTAAAGGTAAAACTTGAGACAGGGACAAACTGTTAAGTTAGCACAATGGAGACGTGATCTCAGAGGTTACAGATTTCAGCCTGTTGCAAAGTGAAAGTATTATGTGGTATGGCAGGAGTGCCTTACCATGTAATACTAGCATACTACATAAAAATGGACCCTTCTCTCTGTCCTGGTAGAGGGGCAAAGAGCAGACAGGCTTCTTGGAGGAACATGTTTTAAGCAGTTCACATCACCAACATGGACAAGAAGTAATTAACACGACTCAAGAGAAATACAACACCAATTTATAAAGTTAGCTCTGATTTTTATATATGTTTAGACAACAAAATGAAATCAATACATACAGTATAACTGGAGGTATCAATTTCAAAGCAGTAAATAAATTAGTACTTTGCAATGTGAAAATATTAACATTGAGGTCAATGGGAAAAACACATATATGCAATCGGTTACTTAGAGAGTGAATTCAGTGGAACCAACTTGGAGTTAAGATCTCATGGGTCCCTAGACCAGTTTACAACTGCTAGAAGAATTTCACCTGGCTCAGGGGAGCGGGGTGCAGAGGTGCACTTTAGCTGTCAAACTGAGCTGTCAATCAGACTCGCTGTGTTGAAATGGTTACCTTAGCAAAAAGGGACTTGCAGGGTGAGTTGAGCAAATCGCTTTGGAACTGGTGTATCCAGGCAGATCTGATCTAGCTGGCTCAGGGGACTCGGGAGCAGAGGTGCTCTTGGCTATCCATGGTGCTGAACTGGATCTCAGGGTGAGAAAACCTTTGTCTTGTTGAGGTGGACACCGATTGCATAGCTAATTTCCGTCCTGCCTGTGAAAAAAGTGCCTGGGTCAGGGGGAGGCCTTGTCCTCGAGTGGAGGACAAGTTCCCTTGTCCAGTGGCACCAGTGAAGCCTTTGAGGCTCACCGCCCAACAAGTCTAATCACTAGCCATCCTGTGTGGACGGGGGTGTCACCTCCTGCTCACACAGGTCTTTGTCTCTGGTCTCTGGGAGTTGCACACACTCCCCAGCATGAGCTTAGAGTTCTGTCTTGGTTGCAAACCTTTGAAAAAGCCCAGCAAGGCACGAGAACGCTGGGTTAACTAGTTTGACACTGTCTAAAGTGCCACCTATGCACATGCTGTTTAAACCTTGACACCACCGTCGTGTCGGGGGTTAAAAAGCACGGTGTTTGACACCAAACATGAAAGAAATCAGCTGGGCCATCATGTAGCTACGCATATAGTTAATGCCCAGATGCCAACCGATGCTATCTGATTGACCGCCGGTCACTTGCAGTAGAATTACATTTAGAATGGTATCACAGGGCAATATATGCTTGCACATACATTACCACACATGTGTTATAATGCACCCTGCCTCCTGTGCTATAGGAGGCCTGCCTTAGGGATGAGTGACATATATTAGACGCATTGAGGTGACCCTGCCACACATGGTGTGTGCAGGATCGAACTAGAGCAAGCGAGCTGCTCATGCAGGGCTGACATAGCAGATCTGCTGAATTTGGTTTTACTCGGCTCACTCAGGGTGGCACAATAAGTGCTGCAGCCCTGGTACCCCTTGTACATCCCTGCCCTGGGTACCTCTGGTTCCATATACTAGGGCCTTACAGGGGTGCAAAAGTACTTGCCAATTGGATGTACCAATTCACATTTACAATTTAAGAGAAATAGCACTGTTGCTGGGGCCTGGTTAGCTGGACCCAGCACACTTTCAGATCAACTACCACAGCATCTAACAGCAAAAAGTGTGGGGGGTGACCATCCAAAAAGGGCACTTTTCAATACTGCCTTTGGTATCAAAACAGAAGGCTTCAGTGTAAGCCTAATCTGAATGTATGTGACTTTAAGAATCCCTCACTGACTACAGCATCCTACCTTGGAAGACTTGAGGAGGTTGACTTCCAAAAAACAATTAAGCTCCAAAATAAAACTTATTACCAGTGTGTCTTGCTAGGTTTACCCAACTCCCTCTCCATTGCGGTTGGCCAGATAATATGCCCAAGTCCTACAAAACACAACCATTGACTTGCATTGGCACTTTCAAGTTCTTCTTAGAGTTTCTTGACTCAGAAATATTACTGGTTGCCCTAATCTATTTTTCTTCTAATTCTTCTAATTCAAGTCATTTTTTACACAAGCTGGATCGATAATTTTATTGAATTGTCTCTTGACTCATATAATTTTAGTCTTGTTAAAATATTTAACATGTGTGTGCCTGTGGAAGAACTGGCTGGTTTAGGCTGTAGCTGCCACGGACCAAGACCAGGTGTGGTCAATAAAAATATAGTGTTTATTTTATTTAGAGTTTGGTAGACAAGGTACTCTACCACAAATGTAGTGGAGTACCCTGTTGCCAAACTCATGGTCCACATGGTCTAATTAGAGTTGGCGGATCTGTCATGTTTCTGCTGGCAGAGTAGCCACTGACTTTACCAGTCAAAACCTTTGAATGATGGCCTGAGTGACATTGGGTGGTTGGTCAAACTACCTCAAACCCTCCGCCCTATTTAGGACAGATATTTTGATGTCCTTTTTACCTGGTTGGGACTGCCAGGGAAAGCCTGGCAATTCTGAACAGTAAAACAAAACAATAACCCACACACTCTGGAAAAGGCATGTCATAGACATTTATTTTTTGATTTTCAAAAACAAACTTCCACTTTGGGAGTTTGTATTTCAAAATCACAACATTTTGTCATGCAGTCACATTGAATATGGCTCCCCCTCAATGAGGCCTAAGTGCCTTCAGAGTAGCCGCTATGTCAGCAACTCCTCTGAAGGAACAGAGATCCACATTAAACAGATGGAAATGTATAAATACATTGCTCTGTAGGCCACCAAAGCAATAGAATACATTCCTCCTCTGACCTGGCAGAAAAAGGTTATCGCCCGGCAAAGTCAAAATAAGTCTATATGTGTTTACCTAGCACGTTACTTGTATATGAATTTGGCAAAACTCTTCTCCCAATTTATTAATATAGAACTTCACAATACGCAGTATGCCTAATGCTATGATTCTACTTATACATGTTTGCTCTTATTTGAGGTTTAGCTGAGCAGAGCTGAAACTATCTTTCTCACACGCTAATTATGTACAAACATTCCACTATATGCAAATGAATATGCAGTTGACTCTAAGATTTCGGTATTTTAGGGTTCTGAGGGGATTTCGGGGCATATTATCAAGCAGCAGCGATAATTATCGCTGGGCGCTCTTAGCGTGAGGATTTTTATCGCCGGCTATCGCTGGAAATGTTCGCCATGCTAGCGCTGTATTAACAACGCATAGCGCAATGGCGATAATTATTCCAGCGATAGCGGTGTTTTCCACGGAACATCGCTGGTTTTCCAGCGATGTTCCATGGAAAACGGCGATATCCTTGATTATAGGGCCTATGGTCTTAGCCGCACAATCCACCCCCATGTTAGGTATGCCTTAGTCAGGAATTTAACAGAAGTTAAATTCAGGGCCGGACTGGCTACCGGGTGTTTTGGCATGCTGCCGAGCTGCGGGCTGATTTCGTTGATGGGGACCTGCGTGTGCTGAACGAAATTCGTTTTGCTTTGTTTATTTCGTAGCACACGCAGGTCTCTATCAACGAAATTAGCCCCCACCGCAGTGACATCAGCCCCCAGCTCGGCAGCATGCCAAAACGCCCGGTAGCCAGTCCGGCCCTTGTTAAATTCCTGCGTTAAGGCATACTTAACGCCATTTCAAATATCGCTACCCCTCCTTGATAATATCGCGAAGCTGCCTTCGCGATATTATCCCATGTTGATTTCACAGCCACGCCTCCTTTGCATCTCATTATCGATGCGAGGCGAGGCGTGTGAAAAACAGGCCCTAACTCAAGGAATCACGCGCTAGCATGCCCTTGATGATAATGCGATAAAATTATCGCCGCTTTTCGCCCGAAAACGGACGCTAAAGCAGCGATAATTTTATCGCGGGGCCTTGTAGATATGCCCCTTCCTTCGTGGCTTGCAGATATATTATCTAACATAGATTGAATGCTCCATTATGAGAATATGTGTTCCCAGTATTAAATTGGAGCTACGTTATGTTCATTTACATCGTTTTTGATGGACGTGTGGTGTCCGGGAACCAGTGTATGTGTTGTCGGCATCACTGAAGCACTAATACAGCACGTGAAACTGTATTGTATGGATTCTAACCCATCGCACTGCAATTCATCCAAGGTGCACTAACCTATCACACTAAAGTGCAGCATGAAGCATTGACCAACCATATCACATTGCACCTTCAGGACACTGACCATCAGTGCTGTGCTGCATTGCATTCTGGGGACAGTCATCAACTGTATTCAGGCAATTGTTTTTGAAGATTGGATGCACAACTTTCACTGCGGACATTAGCAGCTCACCACGCCCCAAAAGGGGACTATAACTTGTTCCATATGGCTTACATACAACTGGAGGTAGCTCGACGCTATGCAAGCATCCAGACCCTGACGTATCTGTTGTCCAGATATATCTTTTACTGCACTGGCCGTGTGAAAAGATCACGTTTATCTACTGCTGTGATTCTGGCCTCCTAAGGATTCCATCCATAGGAAGGGCCAATCTTGCTTTGAGAATATCTCAGGCTGAGGTTTACCATCATCATCATCGCCATCATCTTTGCATTGTCTGACTCCAAGATTTACTTTTTAGGCTCCTGAAAACACAGATACTGCTTATGAAATAGATTTAAGGACAACAAACCCATTTGTGCAGGGGAGTCGGAAAGTTCAAGAATCAGAAATAATTATTGCAAAAGATGGGACGTGCATAGGAGAAACTTTTTTCGACGAGTAGACATTGTCTTAAAGAAACAAGACATCTACAAACTTTCTGAGCAACCATTAAAATTATGATGAATTGTGTGCAGTATAAGCACAATAAACATAAATGCCAATTCCTTGGAGTGAGTCAGCCAGGATGTGATTCAGATGGCAGCCACGCAATGTAAACCTTTATTTACAGATGTCAGCGCTGGAGTGATAATTTTACCACTGAGAGCCTTACAGTAAAAAAATCAAACATAGATAATGGACTGACGAACCTCGAGAAAATTGTTTTCCTTTGTTACTAAAATGAAAGGGTAGTAATCGATCAATAAATTATAGTGTATTTTTTCATAATTCTCTTGCAGAATCACCATGAAATTGCTTTGTCGTATTTCTGCGGTTCTAACATACATTTAAGGGAACTGGTTTTCTGTAGCTCCGCTGCAGTCGAAATCATTGCCACAACTACAGATCGACCCCAAACTATTTTATTTTATCAATATTTCATCAGGAGCATGACCTCAAAATGTTGACATACATTGTCTGTCTCGTCTGAAAAACAAGTGTAGCATATTGCGAAACTTGAAACCGGGAGGCATATTAGCACTTCATGTAACATCCTTAACTAGGAAACAACTCAAATCTATCTGCAGCCAAACCCTTAACGATGAAAAGAGGCGACTCCTTTTTTCTCTAATTACTCCCTGGCAGAATCGTTTTATTCCTGTAATAATTGCTTGCATTACATTCCATAGTTACCACTGCATTCTTAAGAGACCACTCATTGTGGTTCACTTTAAGGTATTCTAATATTTATATGCATTGGCAGCAAGTGTTGATTTTCTCCACACATATCTTACTGCCTCCAGCTAATGAGAAAGATTTCCTAGCATTTTTTGTGAAATAATAGTGTCAAATGACACCAAGATTCTGTGCACGATATCTTTTTTCTGCATGGGGAGCAAAGATAATCTTCTGGACCTGACTGCTCCCATCACATGGGAGACCAAAAGGAAAGTCCTATATCCCATGTGTGCTAACTACACCCTTGTGGATTGCATTAAATGCTATACAAAGCACAAGACGCTTTTAGGAACATACTGTTATTCAGTTAACAGTTAATAGGAAATCATTGTCCTGCTGGAATGTCGGTGACCCAGTGCCTCAAACTGATATCATTCTGACCACATTTGTCCTCTGACATCAGGCTGTTCCTCAGACACATTCCTGACTAAGGGCCTGATTTAGAATTTGGTGAAGGGTTACTCTATCACAGTGCTTAATTTGTAAAAATATTAAGTGCCAGGGCTCTGACCAGGAGGCCACTGCAGCTTGCACCACCCATCGCCCTTGTCATCGCTGCCAAAACAACTACTAACCATCTCTCTCGCATGTAAATGCGACTGTTCACATTATTCCAGGTCCCCAAAGCTAAAGCAATGGCTGGGGAGGCAGGTATTAGCAATTTTAATGTATATTGGATTCATAAACAACCATTGTTCTGCTCGTCTCTAAATTAGATGAGCAGCGCCACCATGTGGTAGACTGTTCTAAGTATGATGTTGACAATTAGCTGCTGGTGCTGAGCACTGGAAACCAATTAAGTGCCGGTGCTGAGCACCGGAAAGCACCGGCTCAAATTAAGCACTGCTCTATCACAAACATGCCAGATATTTCTTCCACCTTATCAATAGTGCTGTAGGATACAGTAAACTTGTAATAAGGTGAGGGGATATTTATCACTTATAGATAGAATAATACATCCACCAAACTCTAAATTAGGCCCCAAATCTGATCACCACATCTACTTGACCAATTTAGTAAAAGTCTCTTTGTCCCAGCATAGAGTATTTATCTGACTAAACATTGGCCAGGACCCCCTCTGCCTGAAAAAGGCACTGTGCACCCATGTAAACTTAATAATTACGAACCTATAACTGGTCTCATTTTTATAAATTAACTTAGTGTGGAAACATGAATGGGATTTATTTCATTCTAATTTAAGAAACACATTACTGAAAATAATCCAAATCACTTTCACGTCGGGCTTCAGATAAGGCTGCAGTGCATAGGCAGCCATGTTATATATTGCTGATGATGCACTCTGCTTCTTGGAAAACGAGAAATAATTCCTCAACCTCCTTAATTTGTTTGTATCTTTCAATATGCTAGATCATGGAATCCCCTTTAACTCTATTCAGAGTCATCTGAGGCACGAGTGGTTAAGGGGTTCTCTTCTTCACAGATAATCTTTCCTAACAGCTGTGCATGACCAACTTGGTGAACCTCTGAATTCTAGTGGAATAGCCCACCGACTCAGAATAAGATTCCAGACCTTTGAACCCCCCCACACCAGGCCAAGTTAATTATTCTGCTATTCACCAGAAGGATCAAAGACCTCCCCTCACAATAGAAAAATTAACATTGTTTGACCCAGTTTCTCAGAAAAGAAATCTGCATCTGAAAATTAACTTGGGCCACTGCACCTGGGCTGGGACAGCCCAGGCCCACTGGAATAAAGAAGGATGGACAGACCCCTTGAGCTAACACGGGAAGGGCTCACCATTAAAGTGTTGGTAGGAAGAGATTAGACAGGTGTGTCAGTTAGGGGCAGAGCTCGGGCTCTCAGGGAAGCTCTTTCCACAGACAACTTGAAGTTGTCATACTGGATTGTCCCAGAATGCTGTGTAGGAGAGTTGGGACATGGTGGAGTGCTGACCTGGTAACCTAAGACTGGGCAGGGGGGCCTGCAATTTACAACTTTCTGCCTCCATTTAAAAATCCATGCAGAAGGGAGAGAGAGAGGGGGGAAGACAGTAGACCTGGGAGAGACAACAGCAAGATAATGCACAGCTGAAAGGAGAAGCCACCTGATTCTACTGCAAGGATGGACTGAAGGATTTTAATTCCAGCTGACCACCAGGACTAGATTGGGTCTCATCGGGGCCAGTGGTGCTAGTCCCCTTTACACCCTGAGGAACAGTTGAGCGAAGGGACTTGTAGGGAGACCCTGGAGCCGCCCCCCCCCCTCCCTAAGCAATTCTTGCCCCAAAGAAAGGGGGAGCACCACCAACTACTTTTCAAAAATGTTCGGAGAGGCAAAATAATGTGCAGAAGCCCCCCTCCAATTGCATTTTTTTTAATACTAACCTAAGTCTTCTGGGACTTATAATTATGACCTCAGAAGAGGTTTCTGAGCCTGTGCTTGTATACATAGGCTTGGGAGGATATGGACCTCTTTTGGGTTTCCTATAACTACAGTAGCCGTCTGCTAAAAGTAAAATAAAAGACACTGAGACACAATTATTAAAGGCAATGATCTTTTTACATGGGTGATGCTGACAATATAAGATTTAGCAGTATAATGAATTCTATTAACTGTTGGTACTACTCCCATTGATTTCAATGTTGGGTCATCACATGTATTGTGTATTAGTACTGTTCCCATTGGCTTCAATGTTGTTTTGTTTGTGGACATTTGAATGTGCTGCTGCTACTAATGTGGTGACATTCTAACAATGCCAGTAGGTCTACTTCATTGATAATAATGCCCCCTTATATTGTGATGTGATCTATTGTAAGTTAGGGTATTGTGGGTATAGGGTGCAGTAAATACTAGGAGTTTAACATGATGTGAGGATGTCACCAAAAGTATTTCCATCTATCTGAATGTATACATTTCCAATTTCATGTATAGTAGTGCATGAAATAAAAGTGCAAATGGCACTGACCGGACAGTGATTTGGTGTGTGTTGTTGCTGCATGCCAGCATGCTGTGGAGTAGGGCTGTCAGAATGTACCTCACAGTCAGAATGTATTGATGAACAGTTTTGGAAATATTACCTATGAGACTGACTTCAAGATGACAGTTTACTACTGGATCTTGTCCCGACTGAGGTACAAACGTGCCACTCTTATCAGATAAGCAAGGGTCCAACTAGCTCCCTTAAAGTCAGACTTTCATGTAGCTGTCCACATGGACTCTAGCATATGAGTCTTATAGAACATTACCTTGATCCTAATATCTTTACAACTGCTTCATATTGATATTAAATCCATCTTTAAAACTGCCTAGCTGGTATGTAAAGTTCTGAGTCTCCAAAATATCATGCTGAACCATAACAAACTCTTGTGGACATTAATTACTGAGTAGCATGGAAAGGCGAAGGCTGGATACACAGTACGCCATTAACAAAAGCATTAACGAGGATGGGAAGAAGAGCTCCAAGTGTACTCTCCTTCAGCACTCTTACATGCCTTTGCGATGTCCACTTCCCTATCAGTAAAAGTGCAAGGAGGTCACTAGTTCTTTCCATTAGTCCTAATTGTATATGAATTCACCTCACACCTCTTACTCACACAGAGTCATACAGAGTCACCTCCTACTCACACATTATTTATTTATGTATTTATATGCGGTTTTCAAAGAATAACCCAGACCCACACAGGTGTCAGAGCACTTTACAGCATGAAATCGAAATTACATACCCCTGTGGTATATAAAGAATTGGTTGCAGCTCAGTGCCATTGTGACTGAGATAACTGAACAAGAGCCGGTAGTGGTATTTTTGCCACCATAGATGAAAAGTCAATTGCCCATTCCCACTCTCCTATCCTTCCTAATTAGGCTACATTTTCTGCTTCTCCTGACATTTTGTCTCGCCATGCTGGTGGTAACCTTGACAACCATATCGTGTTTCTTTCCCTGTCAGCACTCTCTACTCCACCACATAAACATGTTGTGTAAAGATTTCAGGATTGATAATACCAGGCAAAGGTTTACTTTGCATCTGCAGTATCAGTCCTGTTGCTGTTTCAGGACCACATGGTTATGTGAGACTAATGGTTTATCAGGTAAACATAGAGCGCATTGTTGCAGTCAAGTCAGGAGTTGTGTTTAGTTTCTGCTGCTACTGACCCGTCATTGATCCAATGTAACACAGGGAGGATGTCATCGAATGTGCTGCCCAAGGTGAATGACTGATAAATGAAAGTTGCCAGAATTTGGATGGATGTGATGTCATGAGTAACTTCAAATTCTACATCGTCACTGAAGATATCAAGAAGTGCTTGAGAATTATCATTGTAAATCGAAGATGGCCACAAGTAGGAGTTTCCTAAGGGTTTTTCTGTTTCTTAATCATAAAATTCAACCTTTATAATTAGGTAGGTGCAGGCGATCCAAACCTTTTTTATTTGGTGCTATGTGGCATGGATCTCTTGCATCTTTTCATCAGGCAGTTGAATTAAAGCTCCGATTAAAGAGAGGAAAACATCATCTGTCCAAGTTAAAAGGAGTGTTGTCCACTGTGTAATAAGAAAGCCTGGAGAACTAAACTGTGAATGTAAGCCTTACCGAAGAAACTTCTAGGGATGCCTTGTACTTAAATCTATCTGCTTTTGGTATTTGCCATGTATCTCATTACTAACTGGTGGGACCAGCCTATTGTGCTCCTATAGCAAATGCAAGTGAGCCACTACAGTGGAATGTTGGAAGATATCATTCTCATGCCGAGGCCCAGATTTACTAAACTTTGACGCAAAGCAGCACGGTAAGTTGCTCCGCTGCAGTGCCTCACGGAGAGAGGGCAGAAATGCACCATAACTTTTAAGATACGGCGCAGTTCTGCTCTCTCATAGTGATGGTGCACTTCTAGCTGTCTAGCTCTATTGCAGGCACCCTTGCGCCATGATGCAAGAGTGCCTGCACGGTGGTCAGAATAGGTTTTGAGCAGCAAGGGATACTTTCAGACCCAAAAATTATTCTTAGAGGTTTATTCCTGTATGTCTGTGTACTTCAGAAATTCAGCATACATGTAAACAGAAAGAAACACGGAGGAATAAATATATTTCTCCTCGTTAAGCCAGCCTCAAGTAGGCGTACTATTTTGGTACAAATCCTTCTTTACTGACTTAAGTAAATTAAGGCTTGCATTGAAATACATGGGTGAATGCAATGGAATGTCCTTGCTCACCTGTGTAACACTACAACACAAGGTATTGCAAGGCAGTGCTATGTGCAGTATTGTATTCCTTCCAGGTCCGGACTGGGAACAGAAACCGGCCCTGGCAAACTCTCAGCCGGCCCCCTGGGGTGAGGGGGAGTGCAGCCGGGCAGTTTGCGAGGGCCGGTTTCGGCCGATTTTGTTACTGGGGGCCGATATTACCGACCCCGGTAACAAAGCGGCCCCCAGGGGCCCAAAACCGGCCCCCACCCTAGCGGCCTACCGGGAAACGCCCGGTGCCCGCTATGGCCAGTCCGGCCCTGATTCCTTCTGGGATACAATCCCATGCGAAGCAACACAAATCTTGATTTGGGTGGCTTGGTATATCCCAAAATGGATTTTGCGTCGGAGATGTGCCAAAAAAGTGGCACAATTGCAAAGCAAAATCTTAGTATATCTGGGCCTGAGTTCTTAGAAAGCTTGTTCCTGGAGGTCCCACGTTATTTTGCACTTCCTCATCAACAGTCTTTGATCTCAGAGGAAGGGGGAATGCTTTGTAGAACCAGGAATGTTGAAGCATCTTTTGCATTTTTACGTATCTTCCTGGTCATTACATAAATGGGATATTTTAATCTGGGCCGGCCTTAGCGCTGGTGGCACCTGGTGTGACATTCTTTTTTGCTCCCCCCTTCCCAAGACCTCCTACACGGATTCTGTCACTACCACCTGGCAAAAGTGCCCCTAATCTCTCCATAACCACTCTTTCACATACATTTAATTTGTTTCAAAGCACTGGCAAAGACTGGCTGTACTAATTCACTCAGCTATTCACATAGAAAACAGATCTGTTCTTTGCAGCAGCAGGCATATTAACCCTCTGCGCTACTAGACCACTAGACAAAACTCCGATCTCTCTCTCTCTCGCGGGAACATTAATCACAAGAGTTATCTTGACATTTTTATTGCTGCCTGAAAGCTGAACACACAAGGAACTCTGGAGCATATTCTTTTAAATAGTATGTTACTGCTAAACAGAGTGCCCCCCCCCCCCCGAGGTCAGTGCCCCATCTCCAGATCAGTGCCCAGTGCAACTGTACGGGTCGCACTGCCCTAAAGCCAGCACTGATTCTAATTTAGAAAGACCGTGCATGAGTACATGGCAGACACTCAAGTAACAAAGTCATAATCACCCTATACAATTTTCAGATATGGGCAATTTATATTGGAATGTTGTGTGAGCATGAAGCACCCTTTGCCAAACAAGAGCCATACATGCAAAGGGTGCACCCGCAGGGCTGGGAATATTGTCATCATTGGCATCATTGTTTCTAGCACTGGAACTGATATTTTTGCTAGAAACCAAGTGCCCAGTAGTCCTAAGAAGCAGTCCTGTAGAACTATGGTCCCCATTGTTACATTAGCTGAGAGACTGTGTGGATTTCTTGGCCAATGGTATGATGTCTAGGAGGTCAACATGGTGCAGCACTTCCCTAAGTCAAAACCCATTGGTTCAAGGTGCTGCCCAGGAGATAATCTTAAATTATCCCAATTTAAGACAGGGTGACACTGCTGCTCTTGAACTTTTACATTGCATCTCAGTCCCTTTGTGAGCCTTCAGCATATTTTTAATTTCCGGAAGTCCCTGGCAGAGGTGCCTTCCATAGAGACAATGGGTGATATGGCACAGGACACCCGACTCACTAGTTAGGTCACATTGTGCTTTCCATTTAATCTTTCTGAGGAAAGGATTTCCAATTTTTCTCAACTAATACCTTGTTGGTATTTTTGTTCTGGCATAAGCAACATATGTTCTTCTTTCATTTGGGCTTAATTTTGTATGAGAAGTAGTGTTTTCTTTAATGGCCAGTGAAAAGATGGTTCATGAGGAGTTTATGGCAGGAATTTTTTGTTTCCAATTGGAGCTTATTTAGTCAATAAAGTATTCATAAAATATCAGCTTTAGTGCATTATTTTCATACACTTGAGTTCATCCATGGGTCCCCTTGTTATTTACAAGTATGTGTTTATTATTGATCATTTACAGCACACCCTTGCAGGACTACCACTAAGCAAGAGTTCATGAGGTCACAGAGACCTCTGTCTCCATACTGAGAATGTGGACTGAGACGGTTCACTTATAAATCACTATAAGAGGAGCACAAGCAGAAGAAATATACCCTACAAACATGGGGGCATATTTATGAGGCGCTTGCGCCACCGTGGCGTACATTTTTGTGATGCTCCGGCGGGGCAAACCACCAAATCATATTTATGAGGCCACGCAAAGCCACTTTGCATGACTTTGTATAGCCTCATAGATATGGAGTAGGGCAAGGCAGCAGAAATCGCTGCGTCACCTTACTCTGCCCAGGGAGGCGTTCCATGGGCTTAGTGGTGGGCTTTCCCATGCAACACCCAGGGATTTTGACGCATCCCCAGATTTACAAGTTCATGTGAATCTGGGGATGTGCCAAAACCTTACGCCTCCCAAGGTGAGGCATAGTGAGGAGAAATAACTTTATTTCTCCTCATTTATTCCTCTTTCTATGTGTGCTGCATTTTGCAGCACTCATAGAAGGGGAGCTCGCCTCAATGGACTATTACGTGCAAGAAGGTGTCCCTTCAGAAACGGCACCAGCGCAGGGGAAAGAACAGGAACGCACCGCATTGAATATATACGGTGCATTCCTGCCCTTTCACTTTGATTTAGGACAGAGAAGCAAGCCAGCCTCAAGTAGGCGTACTATTTTGGTACAAATCCTTCTTTACTGACTTAAGTAAATTAAGGCTTGCATTGAAATACATGGGTGAATGCAATGGAATGTCCTTGCTCACCTGTGTAACACTACAACACAAGGTATTGCAAGGCAGTGCTATGTGCAGTATTGTATTCCTTCCAGGTCCGGACTGGGAACAGAAACCGGCCCTGGCAAACTTCTCAGCCGGCCCCCCTGGGGTGAGGGGGAGTGCAGCCGGGCAGTTTGCGAGGGCCGGTTTCGGCCGATTTTGTTACTGGGGGCCGATATTACCGACCCCCGGTAACAAAAGCGGCCCCCCAGGGGCCCAAAACCGGCCCCCACCCTAGCGGCCTACCGGGGAAACGCCCGGTGCCCGCTATGGCCAGTCCGGCCCTGATTCCTTCTGGGATACAATCCCATGCGAAGCAACACAAATCTTGATTTGGGTGGCTTGGTATATCCCAAAATGGATTTTGCGTCGGAGATGTGCCAAAAAAGTGGCACAATTGCAAAGCAAAATCTTAGTATATCTGGGCCTGAGTTCTTAGAAAGCTTGTTCCTGGAGGTCCCACGTTATTTTGCACTTCCTCATCAACAGTCTTTGATCTCAGAGGAAGGGGAATGCTTTGTAGAACCAGGAATGTTGAAGCATCTTTTGCATTTTTACGTATCTTCCTGGTCATTACATAAATGGGATATTTTAATCTGGGCCGGCCTTAGCGCTGGTGGCACCTGGTGTGACATTCTTTTGCTCCCCCTTCCCAAGACCTCCTACACGGATTCTGTCACTACCACCTGGCAAAAGTGCCCCTAATCTCTCCATAACCACTCTTTCACATACATTTAATTTGTTTCAAAGCACTGGCAAAGACTGGCTGTACTAATTCACTCAGCTATTCACATAGAAAACAGATCTGTTCTTTGCAGCAGCAGGCATATTAACCCTCTGCGCTACTAGACCACTAGACAAAACTCCGATCTCTCTCTCTCACGGGAACATTAATCACAAGAGTTATCTTGACATTTTTATTGCTGCCTGAAAGCTGAACACACAAGGAACTCTGGAGCATATTCTTTTAAATAGTATGTTACTGCTAAACAGAGTGCCCCCCCGAGGTCAGTGCCCCATCTCCAGATCAGTGCCCAGTGCAACTGCTACGGGTCGCACTGCCCTAAAGCCAGCACTGATTCTAATTTAGAAAGACCGTGCATGAGTACATGGCAGACACTCAAGTAACAAAGTCATAATCACCCTATACAATTTTCAGATATGGGCAATTTATATTGGAATGTTGTGTGAGCATGAAGCACCCTTTGCCAAACAAGAGCCATACATGCAAAGGGTGCACCCGCAGGGCTGGGAATATTGTCATCATTGGCATCATTGTTTCTAGCACTGGAACTGATATTTTTGCTAGAAACCAAGTGCCCAGTAGTCCTAAGAAGCAGTCCTGTAGAACTATGGTCCCCATTGTTACATTAGCTGAGAGACTGTGTGGATTTCTTGGCCAATGGTATGATGTCTAGGAGGTCAACATGGTGCAGCACTTCCTAAGTCAAAACCCATTGGTTCAAGGTGCTGCCCAGGAGATAATCTTAAATTATCCCAATTTAAGACAGGGTGACACTGCTGCTCTTGAACTTTTACATTGCATCTCAGTCCCTTTGTGAGCCTTCAGCATATTTTTAATTTCCGGAAGTCCCTGGCAGAGGTGCCTTCCATAGAGACAATGGGTGATATGGCACAGGACACCCGACTCACTAGTTAGGTCACATTGTGCTTTCCATTTCATCTTTCTGAGGAAAGGATTTCCAATTTTCTCAACTAATACCTTGTTGGTATTTTTGTTCTGGCATAAGCAACATATGTTCTTCTTTCATTTGGGCTTAATTTTGTATGAGAAGTAGTGTTTTCTTTAATGGCCAGTGAAAAGATGGTTCATGAGGAGTTTATGGCAGGAATTTTTTTTGTTTCCAATTGGAGCTTATTTAGTCAATAAAGTATTCATAAAATATCAGCTTTAGTGCATTATTTTCATACACTTGAGTTCATCCATGGGTCCCCTTGTTATTTACAAGTATGTGTTTATTATTGATCATTTACAGCACACCCTTGCAGGACTACCACTAAGCAAGAGTTCATGAGGTCACAGAGACCTCTGTCTCCATACTGAGAATGTGGACTGAGACGGTTCACTTATAAATCACTATAAGAGGAGCACAAGCAGAAGAAATATACCCTACAAACATGGGGGCATATTTATGAGGCGCTTGCGCCGCCGTAGCGTACATTTTTGTGATGCTCCGGCGGGGCAAACCACCAAATCATATTTATGAGGCCACGCAAAGCCACTTTGCATGACTTTGTATAGCCTCATAGATATGGAGTAGGGCAAGGCAGCAGAAATCGCTGCGTCACCTTACTCTGCCCAGGGAGGCGTTCCATGGGCTTAGTGGTGGGCTTTCCCATGCAACACCCAGGGATTTTGACGCATCCCCAGATTTACAAGTTCATGTGAATCTGGGGATGTGCTGAAACCTTACGCCTCCCAAGGTGAGGCATAGTGAGGAGAAATAACTTTATTTCTCCTCATTTATTCCTCTTTCTATGTGTGCTGCATTTTGCAGCACTCATAGAAGGGAGCTCGCCTCAATGGACTATTACGTGCAAGAAGGTGTCCCTTCAGAAACGGCACCAGCGCAGGGGAAAGAACAGGAACGCACCGCATTGAATATATACGGTGCATTCCTGCCCTTTCACTTTGATTTAGGACAGAGAAGCAAGGTGACTCGCTGCACTGCCCTACGCCAAACCCCCAGATGTTCACCCATTACTTTGAAAAACAAGTGCAACAAGATGACAGTCTTTTGTTAAAAAAGAAACAGGCCAGACCTACATTCATGCTTTTGCTAACATTAAACATCTTTATCGCTCGAAGAGAATTTGGCTGAAATAACTTTGCTTCAGGAAAATATTGTTACTCTACTTTCAGTAAAGCAAGACCCAACATCTCGAATACCATTTTCCACTCAACAGGTGCTAATAGAAGGAAAGAGCAGCAGTCTCGGCCTTTATGCAAAGAATTAAATGGGAGGTTTTTCCAAGAACCAGAAGTCAGGAGCCTAAGAAACACAAGACCTGAAGTTGCATGTATTTAGCTCCAAAGCACCTTTTGAAATAGCTTGATGTTTAGCAGAATGATTTTTTGATTGATAACATTTTGATCTGTACTTAACCTTTTCTTACTCTGCTCGGAATTATTTCTCATAAACAAAGGACACCTAAAAGGCACATCACCAAAAAGTGAATAGTGGGGGCTTTTTTAAAAGAAATAATGGTTTCAATATTTCCTCACCTCTTTCTGTAACACAAACACACTCGAACACTTTTATGCATGCACACAGGCAAACACACACACTGCTCCAGTAGAATTGAATGCTGATTTCACAAGAAATCATTCTTTTTTAGAGGTGGGCGAGCCACTGAAACCTTGAGCTACGTTCAAGCCTGAAGCCTGGCTCATCTTGAGGTCCTGTTGGAACCTCAAGCCCATAACGAGCCGGGCTTTCATATGACGTCTGCCTTCCTTCTACTTCCCAGAATCTGGCCTTACGGTCAGAGCCACTCTGATGACTGGGGAACTGGGGAACCGGGTTCTAGTCTAGGAGTTGGCTCAACAGCAAATCAGCTATGGCCATATTTCTCATAGGGTTGCGTCCCTTTTGCACCACGCAATAGGGTACAAAAGCAGTAGCGGTCGGTGGTGGGAGTGCCGCCGGGCGCTGACGTGGGACGGGGGAGGGGCAGGGTGGGGGGTAGTAAACTACGGATTACGGCAGATTACAGGTAAGTACACATATGAATAAATAAAACGAATTTCGTTTCTCGCGCAACGAAATTCGTTTTATTTATTCATATGTGTACTTACCTGTAATGCAAATTGCTGCATTACTCTGCCCCAGGGAGGCATTCCATGGGTGGTGCATTGGTGTTCCCATGCAAAACCCATAAGTTGTAGACCTGGGAATGTGCCAAAACTGCTATGCCTCCCCAGGCAAGGCGCAACAAGGAAAAATATCCTTATTTCTCCTTGTTTTTTTCCTCTACATAGAAAAAGGAAAATACTCCCCGAGGATTGTTTTTATGCAGGAAGGTGTCCTGTCCTGCACAAAAACAATCCTGCATGCAACGCAGGCGCCATTGCACCATGGAGCAAGAGTGCCTGCGTTGGCGCTAGGCAGCACATTGTGCGTCAGAGCTACGAATAGGCAGGAATGTGCTGTAATATGTTAAATACGGCACATTCCTGCTAGTGGTGGCCAGCACAGATCAGGGGTGGCGGGGGGAGAAAGGGAAATTTAAAAATAAAAAAATAAAAACACTTACCTTATTGCAGCGTCCCGTGTCCCTGCTCCGTCTCTCCTCTTTTGGACTCAGGCCGGAACAGAAACCAGGAAGCACACCCAGGCTCTCCTGACCAATCACTACGCTGCAATGCAGCACTGTGACTGGTCTGAGTGCCATGGTTTGGTGCTCAGGCGGAGACTGGGGACCTGGGCATGTTCTCCACGCAGGCTGTAATGCAACCTGCATGGAGAACATGCAAAGTGCGCATGACTGTTTGGCCAGCCTCAGAGGGCCGGCCAAGCATTCATGTGCACTTGGAGTGGGCAAATCACTCCTCCCCTGCCTTGCTCTGAGAGCAGAGCAGAGCAGCCTCCCCCGCCCGAAAAGCAGCTGTAAACAATAAAATGATAATAACAACAAGTTATTATCATTTTATTTTTCCGTTCGTCACACTGCTTAAAAGCAGTGGAGTGACACTCCTCCGTAGGCGGAGGAGCAGCAGCTGATTTCTGTCTTTCCGTGCCACGCAGCATAGCAAGGAGAATTGCTGTGCTCTGCTGCGTGACTTCTTAATAAATATGCTGATTAATCTCTCCATGCCTATAAACAATGCGTGTGACCTTGTGTAATGTAACTGGTGCTCATGTGAGGCGCTCCAATAACCTTTGGGTCGAGACTGTGCTATATTTTGAAAAGTCCACTGAGGTAAAAACAAAGCCCTAGTAAAAGGAAAAACAAATACATACCCATTTATTGCCTGATTTGTACAAAGTGAAACCCGAAAACCAGGGCGCATCACGGCTTCCCCACTTACATTATATCAAGCAAATACTTTAATTCACTAGAACTCTATTTTCTTCATTATTGTGTATTAAAGGACTTTCGAATATGTGAGTTCAGACTTCCAGGTGTACAAAAATAACACTGTTAATAAGTACTTTTCAGTGAAGTACTATAATGTGTCCTATTAGTGTCTGAGCTTCCACGTGTAAATTTTTTAATTTTGAAGAGACTTTATCATATTTTACATCAACTTTTTGTACGATTTACATAGCAGATATATTCAGGGCTCGACTCATGCATGGGCTCTAAAATCCGGCCAGACCATTGGTTCAGCTCTCCCTGTTAGTTTGTTGACTTGCCCACTTCTAGTCTTTATGCAGCCTCTTCCACCGAACCAGTTTGCCACTGTTATTTCACTAAATGAAAAAATAAACTAGTGATCAAAATAGGAAAGAAAACATTGCTTCTGTTTGACCGCTTAAAGAGCTGAAAATACATTTGTCAACTTCAATCGAGAGACAAACCAGTATCAATGGGATATGAATACAATTATAGGCAATTAGATGATTTATATGTTTTGCATTGCTACTTTAAATGTGTTTAGCATTTTCTTTTTTCTTCTCATGCAGAGCAAAGTCCGTAAGATCAGGTGCATGCTTTGGAATACTGTGCATGCTGGAAGATCCTACCTCTCATCCCGGAACATACTCGGAGAACTGTGGTTCAGGCCTTGGTGGTGTCACGGCTGGACAACGGTAACTCCCTTTACCTTGGCGCACCCAAATATGTTATAAACAGATTGCAGGTGGTCCAGAATGCCGCAGCCAGGATACTGCTGGGCATCCCCAGACAACAGTCAGCGAAAGCAGCAATGAATACACTGCACTGGCTTCCGATCCAAGCCAGGATCAAATTTAAGTCACTCTGTATTGCCCATAGAGCCATGAATGACAAAGGCCCGGCCTTAATTAAAAAGCTTGTCGCACCCTATGTCCCGGGTAGATCTCTAAGATCCTCTGCAGATCTGCTCATGAAAAGGACAAGAATAAAGAGATCCAGAGGGGGAGGTAGATCCTTCTCACATCTGGCTCCTAGTCTTTGGAACTCCCTACCTAAAGAAATGCATCTGCTGACAGATGAACTGGCATTTAGGAAAAAAATTAAAACTTGGCTCTTCCCATAACATTTTCTGCGCCCTGACTGCATCTTCTCCTCAGCGCTGGGAAGCCTCCGGGCAGCCATGCGCTCTTATAAATCCATAAACATAAGATATGTTCAATGAATATTTAAGTTTAAGCCTCTCCGCCACCACATATCTGTTCATTTCACATACATTTCTGTTTGTTCTTCGACCATTTTCCATCGTTGCAATTTTTTGATGCTAGAGCTGATGCATTCAAGGTAGATGGAGTGAGTGTAAAATGTGCTGCACCTGGTGTGTATGTAGTTAACAGTCATAACGACAGTCATGGAAAGGAGCATTACAAAAGGCTGGAGCAATGTTTTAATTAGTCTTCCATCTTTTGAGTTGCCCTCACTATCTCCTCTAAAACCAACTCCACTATAAAAAGACAGTAAAAGCTGAACCAGCCAATCAGTATCTCTTTAATATAGATATCCTTCCTGTACCTAACAGGATGCCAGCAATGGCCCTATATTCATCTGACACTTGATTTCCACCTTAAGACGAGAATTTCCACTGGTGATGTACCGCCACATTATGACCCATCATTTTAGTTATCGGTATGAATAGACTTCAGCACGCCTTCGTGTTTAGTTAAAGCATCCTTTCCTGGAGATTTTTCTTAATTAACAGACAACTTGGTGGTTGATAATAGAAATAGTCAGGCTATGTGTACTATATTTGAACATATAAATATTAAATACGAACTTAACTAATACTGAGTTAAACAATGTCAGCTAACTTCACCTTTTGTGAAATCTACTTTTCTCTCATAAGACATTACATTCTTTTAAATCTACAGTATGGCTGTCAATTCTGCCACATAAATCTATTGGTGATACAACAATGAAACATATCTATACAGAGACATTTTAAAAAAATGAAATTGCAGTAACCTTGAATATTTTTACCCAAATGAGTGTTCCAATTTTGCTGAAAAATATCACTGGACAGGATAATTTGATAGCCTTTTGCTATACTCTCATTCGGCATCAGAATTAAAGAATTAGATCCTATTCAGATATTAGAGTCTTCGTATCCCATTGGATGCACTAGTTTAGTCGGGCATAGTGACAAAGGTTTTACCTGCAAATACACCTCCTGAGTAGTAGATTTAAAACAATTCAATAGTGGACTATAATCATTCAAAAAGACAGTCTCTGGCTTTTAAACATTAGTCTATCATATCCTCGTCATTTATCAAACAAATGTTTAGAATTAAATGAAGAAACAATCCATCAGAATGTGAAGGCAATTCTAATGCCAGTTTTAGGTAGCAGCGTCCTTTAGAAGTTCATCAATCAATCAATTAAATAATCAATCACTCAACAATTTACTCTGTACTTCCTAACATTTATGTTCTACACTATTGACATAATGTTGAAGTTTTGATTGTGTGGTCAGGTATATTATTCATTTAAGGCTCCTCCAGAATGTTTGAGGCTCCTGCTCCAGTCCCACCCTTCAAAGGTTGCAAGTGTCATTAATGTTCACACTACCTGCATACCTGCTAATCACTCTGACATGCTCTAGACTTTCACTCCATGCCATCACTGTGCTTAGGCTCTAGCCTCCAGTCTTACAGTACTCCGAGTTTTCTCTCACAGCACTTGATTTCTCAGAAATCCAATTTGCAAAATAGCAGTGTTTGTAGGTCAGCCTCTTCAGCTATCAGTTTTTAGATATCAGACTGTTCCCATGTCTGGAGTTCGTTCGAGGGTCTGTCTTCACCCAATTCTGGTTTCTATAGGATTTTCTGAGTTCTTGAAATATGTCAGGCTCTCATGGTATGAAGGGCATTCAGAATCGTACCCAATAGCTTGAGGGCACTGATTTCAGGATGCTGTTTAATTTTCTATAAAGTAAGAGGGTGGCTCAGTTGGACAGAGCATTTCCTACCATGTGGGAATGTGGAACACAAGAGACCACCATATTGAGTAGGAAGGTGTAGCTTCCTTCCGAGCCCGGCAGCATGTAAACGAATCAGCCACACACGGAGCTCGGTATTACGCGTCTTGATTCTCTAGAGTGTAACCGTTAACTGAAACATGCTGTGTCCTGAACTTTTTTAACCACACCCAATCACTTACTAGACGACAGAGTCCGTTAGGGACTATAGGGGTCCCTGGCTCTATAGTACACAAGACACTACATCTCCCCCCTTTGTTAAATAAAAAGATGCAAACAAAATACTTATACATCATAGTTCCTCAATGAGTCATCGAGGTGCTCAAATCACTCGTCCAGATCTTGTTGTGTGAGGCTGAGGAGACACAGGAGAGATAGCCACAGCAGGCACCAGTGAGCTAGCCACTGAGTCAGTCCTGGGGCTCTCCTGGCCCTTTGATGACAGGGTATCATTCCGGATGTCTGGAACTGACAGACTGTGAGGCAAGTGTTTGATATTTGTGAGAAATCTCTTGCAATTCACTTTCCAGGATGGTGAGCAGTCCCCATGTGTCCCTTACTAGTCACAACTTGCAATAGATCAGCACAGATGACGCATCAGATTTGCGTATTCACCTCTGCTTGACATGGACACAGTTCCCTTTCTGAAACATAATGTCCCGAGCACATCGACATTTGTCTGCATAAGTATTCATTCCGGACTTGTGAGATGAATCAGTGAGTCAAACTTTCTGATCACCAATTGTTCTTTCAGTGGTCCACTGGGGCAACTTAGTATCCATGACTCTCCTGAACATCATGGTGGCCAGTCTTTTGCTGGTTGTAGAATCGGGGGTAGTTCTGTTGGCAGGAAGAGTAGAATGAAGAACTGACTTGAGGCCAAGTCTTTCCAGCGAAGCGCGCTGGAAGCCTTCTTAAGAGTGCTCACAAAATGTTTAAAAATGCTATTAGCTTGTGGCCATAGGTGTGTGCTTTTCATATGCTTGATATTCAAATGGGTAAGAAAGTCTTTGAATTCCTGACCATTGAATTGTAGGCCATTGTCAGATTTTCGAATGGACAGAACACCCCAGGTTGCAAAAATGCTTTCTAGCTTTTCAATTACTCGATCCTGAATGATTGATGAAAGTTCTTCCACCAGAAGAAACTGGGAGTATCCAGCTATGATACCTTTGAGATAATGGCCATTTTCAAGGGGTCCGAAGAAGTCAATTGCAATTTTCTCCCCAACGTATTTTGGAAGATCCAACATGTTCAAAGGATGCTGTGTTGTTCTGGGAGAGAAACAGTTACACAAATTAAAAGCCTGAAGCTCTCTCTCAACTCGCTCATCAAGATGAGAGAACCAAACACGGTCCCGGAGGGCTCGCTTTGTGGTGGCAATTCCACGATGTCCCTCATGTGCCGCTTCAATGACTTGCTGTCATAGAGTTTCAGGAATGACAATTCTCCACCCTCGCAAGATAATCCCTTCTTGTGTAATGGACAGTTCATCACGCACATTTTTGAATTTCTGATATTCACTGTCGTTATCAAAATGTTGATCAAGTATTCGCCAGGATTGATGCATAATAATGCCTTTGAGGATGAGCATGTTCCTATCTGCATTGGTAGCAGCACTTATTTCCACCACGGAGACAGCTGCAGGAGAGCTAGATTTCACAATTAAGTTAACAAATGCCTAGGCCACTTTGGAAAGTGTACCCTGACGATGTATGGTTACTAGAGAGAAGCAGGTGTCAGAGCTTTGATCTTTTCCCGGCCTGTGGACAATGGTTCTCATACTCTTGCAGTCACAACGCCCACCTCTCAATGCAAGAGGGCATCTTGGCCTTTGGATTGCCAAAAATAGTGAGCAGTGCTTGATGATCAGTAAGAAGCATAAAATGTTTCCCATATAGAAAGACATGAAAGTGTTTGCAAGCCCACACAACAGCTAGGCTTTCTTTCTCAGGTTGTGAGTAAACTCTTTCAATCTGTGACAAACTTCGGCTTGCATAAGCTATAATACGCCTTCACACATGTGCATTTCCACTATGATGGGCAAGAATTGCACCCAATCCCACTGGGACGGCATCTACAACAATCTCTGTATGCAATTTCAGATCAAAGTAAGCCATTTCAGTAGCATTTTCAATTGCATGTTTAATCGTTTTGAAACTTTAATCACATTCCTGTGACCCCTGAAATGAAACATTCTGTTTTGTTACTTTCTCAATGGGGAACTTACAGTGGCAAAGTCACAAATGTACATGGAACAGTAGCTGGCCATACCAAGAAAAAATGCAGCATGGTTACATTTTGTGGAGGGGAGGTAAACTACAAAGCCTTAACCTTGACTGGATCTGGAATCATTCCCCTTTCAGAGAAAATGTGGCCAACTAATTTTAGTTTTGTTCTGTGAAATTCACTCTTTTCAGCATTCAACGTAAGACCGGCATCAGCAAGTACACAGCACACTTGTGTAAGGGCTCTATTATGCTCCTTTTGTGTGGCCTCAAATGCGAGTATATCATTGAAAACATTTGTTACAGGATGTATAATGCTACTAATGACATCTTGGAAAAGTTTGGCAGCTGAAGATACTCCGAAACTCAATTGTTTGTATCTGAACAAACCAACATGAGTTCAAAAGATAGATATGTACCTGCAATTTTCTTCCAATTCAACTGATGATATGCTTTGTTCAGATCAAGGTGCGAAAAGACTTTGACACCATTCAACTGTGTTATTATATCAGCAATGTGTGGACCTAGGTGTTGTTCTCTTTCGATTGCCTTGTTTGCTTGACACATGACAAAACAGATTCGCACAGGTCCTCCACTGTCCTTTTTAGGTACCACCACTATCAGTGACACCCATGATGTTGGACCAGTAGAGCTCTCAATGATATCATGTTTTAGCAAAGTCTCACTTTCTTTTTCAACAGCCTCTTGTAGATGAAAGGCAATTCGATGATGTAATTGAAGAACAGGATGAATGTCTTCATTAATGTGGAGCTGCACTGTCATTGTCTTAAGTTTTCCTAATTCATGAAACAATGACGGAATCTGATTTACTATGCCATGATGAGCACTGACATTCTAATTCACAGAAATTAGTCCTAGGTCAGCTGCAGTGCTGAAGCTGAGCAAACATGCACTTGGCAAAGTGCCCTGAAGGATATTGAGTTGGGGCTTGTACCTTTTCGTCCTTTTGTGTTTCATGGTTGCCATGAATGAACCTTGACTTTGTAATCATATTGAGGCTGCCTATGTCTATACTTTGGTTTTTGATGGTGTGAGACAAGGCACCGGAGACAGTCCATGCTCCTTTTCGGCTGGCATGATGCTTGTTGACACACCACTGTCTATAATGAACAGTGTGTAGCAACCATTTACCTTCAGTTTGATATTGGAACAGTGTCCAAATGAATTTAGTGATTTCACTTGTTGATCCTTTTACAACCTATATTCTTCCTTGCAGGAAGCCAAATGCACATGTGCACGTCATTCAATGGCCAGCATTGACATTGCATACCCATCTTCTTCGCTGTCTCTCAACAGTGACGTCGAAAAACCTCTTGATGAAGAATTAGATGACAATCGGCCTCTTTCAGTTTCTACTTGCCTCAGCTGATCTTACCGTTTATTTAGGTGGGCATAACTGAAAGGCTTCTTGAACTTTCTGGTGGCCATTTTGTCTTCACGACGTGACGCACCCCCCTTTTTTCTCTCGCTTTTCATACTGTTATCAAATGGTTTTCCTTCTGGCAGCCTATATATATCTGGCCAATGGTGGGACATTTACCTTCATGTGAAAAGCAAAATCCACATCGAAAACACAGCTTCTTTCACTTTGCACCCTTCTACCTTGTGTTTTTCCCAGCTTTTCATACTCAACACTGACTCACTCTGGGCTCCTCCGTCCTCCATGTCAGCAGCTTGTTTGTCAGCATGTTCTTCTGCTATGGCCACCATGAGCATATGTTCCAAATTGAGCGTTTCTCTCAGCATTCTGTGTCTGATGGAATTGGACTGGCAACCATCTATGACTCTGAGATGAATGGCTTCTTCGTCATTGAATTAGTTGAACTTAAAGTGTTAGATGAGCTTTTCAAGTCTTTCAAGAAATTCATGAATCGTTTCACCATCTCTCTGTCTCTCTTGACTGAAAATGTACCTTTCATAGTCAACGCTCTACATTGAATTGAATTTGGTGTTCAGCACTTCTTTAAGTTGACGGTATGAAGTTTCTTAGTCTCTTGGTAGTTTCTTTATCACTTCCTTTACTCCATCACCTGCCACGTTTGTGAGATATTTGATGATCTTTTTGTCATCTGATACTTCGAACGCATCAATGAAGTCATCAAAAGCTTCGATCCAGACAAGTCATCTAGCACCAATATCGTGCTTCTTGGCACATCGAAAGCGGACGGTGGTTTTAAGAAGGCGACAGCTATATAGCCAAGTATGGGACTTACTGACATTGAGAGTGGAGCTCTCTTCAATACTGTTTGCTGTCCTTTAGGTCCTGTCTCATTCATAACATCTCTAAGGCCTTGTGACATGCTGGTCTCTTTTTCATCCTCAACACATTTTGATACCTTGACCTCTTTCTTCTCAGCCATTACAGATTTCAATCTTTGAAGATCTTTGGAGTTGTACTGAGCCCCACCCGGATGCTCCAGTGGGGTGCCTCTTCAGGTATCAACAGCTCTGTAAACACAATCCCGGTATTTTCACTTGGGCCTCTGCATCTGCATCTATGATCAGATGGCTCTTTTTACTCCGGTTCTGGTGAGTGAAATTGCATTTTATGTTTTTAAGGCTTTGTTTTGAAACAACTAGTTGGTCTCTGCCTTTTAGTGCTTCTTTGCCTTTATAGACTTTTGATCACAGCGTTTTCTAGCACTTTGCCATTGCTGTTTGTTGCACTTTCTGTACCTGGCTATCACTGCCCTTAATGTTATCACAGTCTATGAATGATGGCTCTGTGCTAAGTTGTGGCATCGCACTTCTTATCTCAGTCGTATTAGCAATTTCTGACCGATGAAAAATGAAACTTTTTGTGGGGCCTACACTTTCTTTGAAGGTCTCGTACTGGCTGGAGTTGCGCTTTGACTCCAAATCAGTCAACCGTCAATTCGTCTCTTCAACTGAGGCGTACATGGCATGCACAAGCAGTTTGCTGCACCTCAGCAAACTCTCTGGAAGACCACTCTCAACTCTTCAGTTCACAAGGTTTATGTATGCCTTATCTCATCGTGCGTTTTAGGGCCCTCCCTAGCCCGGTAGCATATAAATGAATCACACCACACATGGAGCTCAGTATTATAAGTCATTATTCTCCAGAGTGTAACCATTAACTGAAATAAACTGCATCATGAATTTAATTAACCACACCCAATCATTTATGTCACTAGACTACGGAGTCCATTAGGGACCATAGGGGTTTCTCTCTCTATAGTACACAAGACACTACAGGATGGTAATTTAAAGATGCTATGAGAAAGTCTAAGGATGTGTCACATTTCCTACCAAAGGAAAGCAGAGTGCAAGAAGAAATGAAGAGAAAAATGTCCCCCCTAAACACTATCTTGATGACAGGGCTAAGCGAGGTAAGAAGGGAAATATGTTTGTTCACTGCTTTCTTTTATGACTGGAATATGAAAATAAGGCAGTTGAATTCATGTAGGCTTTCTAAGGTTCCTGCATCGAGATCCAGAAATGTGCCTCAAAGTTTTCCAAAAGAAGGCAGCATGGAAGCATTTGGACAAAAGGATTGAACAAGAGCAAAAACATAAGAACCAGCCACCTTTATCAAAAACAATAGTGAGATTAATGAAGAGAGTCTTGAAGAGGAGCGATAAAAAATGAGACCAGTTAACAATGTCTGCATGGGTTTGTGGGAAACTGGGACTTTATGTGGTTTGAAATAAACTTAATTAGCAATGCTACTGCTACATAGATATCACTGGCTCAGAAACCAGTCGAGTTTCACTAATATTTCCTATTCAGGGCTAGGCTTCATTAATAATATCGTGGAAAGATATTTCTGTATGGATAGTGAAATCCCTTCACATAAGTCATAAGTCATGAAACAAGAACCTTAACAGCTGTAGCAGCTAATGCCTATGGGTACCAAGAAATCCAAGTCAGAAATAACCCTACATAACTATGCATGAATTATCCCTCAATTATCAGCTTTAAATATAAATCTCAAATTCAATAATTTTGTCATCAGCTGAAAATACAAACATTTCAGAAATACAAGAGCTGCAGTTTGGATATATGAGCTGAATTCTAGTCTTGATTTTTATTTTGTTATTAAATATATGCTTTGCTCCCCAAGCAACAACTAGTAATTGTGAACAACTACTAACATGCTGTAGTACTGCTGTCACAAATGGACATATTTTCCCCACGATTTTAGAAAAGACAGCCAGAATACCTAATTATTAAAGGATATGCAATTGTTATACCAAATGTAACTGGAACATTGAGAAAAGTTTCCATTGTGCTAAAGATGTGCCACGATTATGCCAGGAATAGCCAGAATGTTGCTGACCATGTCAAGATGTGTTATCAGTGTGCATGGGATAATAGGAATATTGGCAAGAATGCTGAGCATTTACTGTTTTGACTAGCATAATATTATGCCGAAAGTAGCCACTATGATGCATAGAATGCCTCCTACATCTGGGTTGAGCCACCATTTTGCGAGTGGTAACCAAAATGATGTTCATAATGGAGACTCTTTAAAGACTGGCCCACCAGTGTGCCCTGGAGAGCAAACATGCTACCAAAAAAGCCTACTATGTCAAAGTTGCCCAACATTGTGCCAGGTGTAGCCAGAAAAATGTCCTGAACATCCACTTATCTAGATTGTGCCATTATTCTGTCACAGAGGGACACAACGTTGGCAATAATTTTGAAGCTGGGCTACCATGGTGCCTGGCAGAGCAGACTAGCTTCCAATGCATGCACCTAAGGGTTCAAAAACAGCTCCTTTCCACCGAATTGCAAATGTACATATGTTCAGTGGTTAACATCTCCTTTGTATACACAACAGTCATGTCTGGTACTAACTAGAAAAAAATGTTGAACAATTTGCCACGTATTCTTGTATCCTGGCATTCATTTGTTTTTCACATACAATTCTTATCTGTTGGATATGTGTACATTGGTTTTTATTTTTCAATATTTATGCCTGATAGATTGTCAATTTTTTGATCTAAACTTGTTCATTCTGAAAATTAAAGAACTAATTGTTCCCCTTTGTTTGCGGCTGAAACTAATCAGATTTTATAGGAGTTCTGGCCATGGTGTACCAAGTGTTTAACCTAATGGAGGGTAAAAATGCTCATTAAATACTTCTAATAAATTTGGCAAAAAGGGAGTGATGCTGCTGTTTGATCCTCAAAACGGAATAGAGAGCTAAAGCAATAGATGCACAAAAGTTCCTGTGGTGAAGAGACAATAGGTAGACAGATGTTGGGCTAAGAAAAAAAAAAGAACATACCTGAGAACTTGATAACTTCGAAAACGGGGATTGTTAAATCAGAGGAGTCAGAGTAGACAGACGAAAGACCAAGACAAGAACAAATTCTTTGGAAAAAAGATTTGTCAGGGAGGATGTTGCTAAGGGTCAGTAGGCCTAAACATTTAGCAAATAATTGAGTATCAGAAGTCCTTGTGACGAGATGTGGTATGTGGTGTGGAAGCGATCCAAGGGAAAGGAGACTGATAGGAGGTGCTAAGACCAAGGGAACTATACAGAGGCATGCTGAAGGTGGATAGTAAAACACACACAATAAGAAGTTTTGCCTTGATATATCTACAACATTAATGATATAATTTCTGATCTTTGTACATAAAATTAGGAGTGTTTATTAACTTGGTATCGCCACAGACATTTGAGAGTCTGAGTCATTATAATGAATGTGAAACCTAATGGATATTCAAAATATATAAAATTCACATCAACTTGAGTGTATGCAGAAAGTTGTATTACGTAAAGTGCACAGACTAAGGTGGGCTGTAGAAACAATTTCTCATTTGCTAGTGTCTCTGAACAGTGCATTGTGCATAGCGCTGTGGCAGAGTTGCTTTCATGCTGCCCAGCACCTCTTATTTACTATTCACTATTACCTTTAGAAGTGTATTTTCACACCTTGTCCACATTAAAATTGAAACAGGAATCTCTTTTTCAATGTTTGCATTCTTCATGAGGTTTGTGTATTCAGAATAATGGTTATGTGTTCAACCTCAAAATGTTCTCAGCTGGAACACCCCACAGTTTCTATTAATTTTCAAATGGATTCCCATAATTAATTTTAAGACACATTTAATCTTGCACTAAAATTCAAAATGTATTATCCTGGATTATGAATTGGGGCGGGTGTTAGTCCACCACAAATAATACTGCCACTATTCTTTGTTAGGTCCAGTAAGGTTTTCAGTAATTTAAACCTGATCGCAACCCCTGGTAGGTATGGCGGGGAGAGACAGGCTTAGCTTAAGAAAATGTGTACAGCACTTCTGAGGTAGATTCCCTTCCCACTGCATTAGGAGACATGGTGGCTAGTAATGCAAAACTGCGGCAGGACTAGGTGTGAGCTACATCTGCCGGAGACAGGGTGGCCATCTTTTGGAGCACAGGAAGGGGCTAGGGACTGCCCTCATGCCACCCTGCTCAGAGATGAAAAACTGCTTCCCATATCCAAACCTTTTGACCACTGTCTGGGTGCTATCCACATCTCATCACAGGGGAGCCATCAACATCAGATAACACTGAGCACTGGCACAAAGGCATATTTTGGCTTACATCTTTCTGAAAGAGCATTATTCATAATAGCAATAAAAACTCCAACTTGACCATTATGTTCTTTTTTACATTACTAATAAAATGAGCTCAAGAATAATTTTTTCTAGCTACTGCCAAACTGAAGTTAAGCATTATAAGGTGTGATAATGTAGCCCAGTGCTTTCCTAATCGAGAGCCAGCCTTGTCAAAGTGAAAAATTGATTTGGGGGTTTTTAATTGCCAGGACATGGAAATACAAATATAAAAATACATGTCCTACTTGTAAAATACCTTGCACCCAAACCTATGGCCATTTGATGCGTATGCTAAGGGTGACCTACATTTAAAAAAATTAAGCTTTTTGCCTGGATAAAGATTTTTGGGCCAGGTCAAATTAGACGTTTTAAAAACTGCACACTTATGCTGCAGGGGCAGGCCTGGAGACATGCCTTGTACTGTTAGTTTAGTGGTCGCATAATAGGTGCTACTGTCCACTGGTGACATTTATGGCCCTGGGTACACTTTGTTTACCATATACAGGAGAATTCTTGTTACAATTAATAGTCAAGTAGTATTTTGTAAATATAATTCACTACATCTCCCACAAATCTCAATTATCTAATGTTGTTGTATCAATATTTATGCTGCCATTGCTCCCTGGCTAATAAAGTAATTTAAATGCTTAAGTTCAGTTCATAATCTTTATTTCAATCACCAAGATCATAAAAGACATTCACAATGGTACATAAAACATTTTATTGAGGAGGTATATACCCATTTTAACCATAACACTTGGCATATGTACAAAAATTCATAATTGGTGTTCGACAACTTCAAGACCCTATAAGGATTAAAAAATTGATTGTAAGAAGAGAAACCATAAAACCATTATATTCACATATATTTAAAAAAATTGTGTTTGTTTTTAAAATTGGAGGTGTCTCTATTTCATAAAAAGTATCATAAAAATAAACAGTTGATTGGATAATATAAAAATTTACTAGGACCACTGAAACAGGAGGGGGACTACATGATATGATTCTTTGTTATCCTTAACTATCAGGTACACAGATGCATATACAAAGCTAGGTGACTGTGGGCATCGATTGCTACAACTATGCTTATACAAAAGCTGGAATGGTCATTGTTCATTGCTCGGCCAAATAATAGCAGTAGCCTAACAAATTAAGCACCAGCTTAGTCTTTTTGTTGGGTACTAGTTTGGGTGGCCACAAACATCTTTAGCATTTTGTCACGAATTGACCACATCCAACTTAAAAATTTAGCAGTTGATATTATGCACAGTTCGTTTGTGTTTGTCTGCAATATTCTTAATGCAGTGGAACTAGACCTGGTGCCCATATTTTTACATAATGGTTTTAACCATTTTTCCCGGGGGGCCTTATAAGCAGGACAGACAAATAGAATGTGTGAGTAGGTCTCCTAATGTTCTACACATAGATGGCATCTGCTGTCATTTGTATTATACAATTGGTGGGTGAAAGATTTTAATGGTAGTGTACCCACCAGGAATTGAAAATAAAGTCTTCTGTCTCTAGGCTTGGATATGACATCCCAGTATGGTTCGTACAGGGGACAAGGCTTAAACTCTATGAATTTGCCTGACAGAGTTGCACTCTAAATGCTTAAGGCTTTCTTCTAAGTTGTAGCTACAATGATAATATATCAATTTCAATACAATAAAGAAATTTAATTTCTCATTGGCTTTTTATCCAATCAGGCATTTCCCTGGGGTTCTGGTGCCACTGGGGGTTGGTTTTTAAAGGTCCAGGACCAATGACAATGCCTTTTTCACTTTCTTCAGCTCCCAGAAATTAAATGCACCAGGCACAATTAGGGTGAGAGAGAGAGTGATGGAAAGTGAAAGGGAGAGATGTCAGAGACGAGAGAAGAGAGAGAGAGAAGAGACAGTAGAGAGGGACTGGACGAATGGAAGATAAGAGAGAGAACTAGAGGGAGGGTTGGAAGGTAGTGGAGGCTGCTTTCATTCCCAGTCTGGCCCTAGGAAACACCATGAACTATGTATTACGTACTAACATAGCATCACAGAATCAAATGTAAAAAAAAAATGCTTATTACTGGATCAAACTTATTTCAAATCCCATCACAATACTGTGTGAATGCCCTGAGGGTCATGTGTCATGAGAGGTGTAGACTGGAATGGATCATAATGCCGCTCCTCTTCCACAGCAACTGTAAAAATGATCATATTCTGCTCCGAGGCGCTCCACACAGGCTACGCCATGCTGTCTTTGCTATAGCATTTATAAATAAAGGTATCAATAAGAATCAGGACACACAAGGTTAAACCCATGCAGTAAGATAAAATCATGTTAAATAGGCCTTATAAGTCCTCTCTAAAGGCATTGAAATACACAATCTCTGAGGCAGCAAACAGTGATCTGTCACTTTAGACTGTTCTATGGTAATAATAAGGAATGGCACACACATACCGACACACACTGTAACAAATACCATACATTGATGACTACTGTATCTCTCCCATTGAAAATATATTTATTTCACAGGCAGCTGCGAACAAATCCACTTTCACTGGCCTTGAAATTCTTAAAACATGTACTAGACAATGAAATCCTCTCCCAAATTGGGACATGGGCTACTCTGTGGGCTTTTTAAATAGGCAAATATTTCATCATTTTTCACACATTTTCTGCTTTAGAAAGAGCCCCATAAACCTCTAGAAAGAGGAAATACTTTATCCTGTCTCCACTCAGATAAGATGCTCAACAACTCTTTTTATTCAGAAAGTCAAATGCCTTCAGCTTTCAACTGTGAACTCACAGAACATTTTACATTATTATTGTTGTTACTTAGTCCTTTTCTGACTATGCTTTGCAGATGCACTCAGTTACAATAAATGAAAACAGGGACTCTGGTTGTAGGCTAGATACTACTTTTCTTCTTGTATGCTACTCCTATTTGCATGCAACTACAAATAAGATATCTCTCACAAGCCTCTGCTTTTACCTGAAAGGATTAGTTTGGGAACATTATGTTTTTTACTTCAAAGGATAGAAAGTAAGAATATTCTTTTGGCATCATCCTTCAGACACATCTGTCCGCCAATCCTGGCTTTTAGCAGAGAGCCAAATCCAGTAATGCATTATATTTCGTACTGTAAAATACCTTTCTTTAATACGGAGTTTTATAGAATTAAGACAATCTTAAAACAGGGTTAAGTCAGGTATAGAGAGCCTGAATTCTAGGAAGGATTTAACCTGGCTTAGGAAAGTCTTACGTCTGTCGTATGTAAGTGAAAACCCATTACAAATCAGACACAACAGTATTAGGAATGCTTTAAGCCAAGGAAGACAGTGTTAAGACTACCTTAAGCCTGGGGATATACCTTGGTAAATCAGGCCATTTTACCTGGCTTGAGACACTCTTTAGAATGACTTAAGTCTCGCAAAATACTCACCAATATTTTGATTCAATCAGTTGTTCTCACACAGTACTGAGTAGTAAGCAAAGCATTGGTAACCAGAATGTTTACATTTCTTCATACTGAACTTAGATGTTTCTGCCGCTAGTCATCTCATCTAACATTGGCATAAATTCTGAACTTTTCAAAGGGCAAATCACACTTACTAAATGTGAATTGGACCCACTGATAGGCTCTTATGCTCTATTACTTAAATCTTCATTACTCCGGGTCCCGTTGTCCTCGTCCCATTCATTACTAAGTGAAGATAACCATCTCCCGACAGAAAAAAGATCAGAAGAATGCTGGGATACTAACCCCGCCCCTCCCACCGGGAGTACATAAGGGGTACTTACCCAGCATTCCGCCTGAACAACCAAGCCCACAACAGGAAGGCCGCCCGTCCGGGAGGGAGGGCGGGGCGTATGAATGGGACGAGGACAACGGGACCCGGAGTAATGAAGATTACCGGTAAGTAATAGAGCATTACCCCCAGGTCCCTTATGTCCTCGTCCCATTCATTACTAAGTGGAGAATACCAAAGCAGAAAAGCCGGCCTTCCCAAACAAAACAGAAGCCAACCTAGGAAACCACACCAAGGCAGCCATCGCAGGAAAGCAAAAAGGCAGAACCGCCGAAAACCCCAGGCAGAGCACCCAGACATGAGGGAGCCCCACCAAGCAGGGACGCGCCCAACAAAACAACGGGAGAACAGCCAGACGACCAGCCCAACAACCACAGCAGGAGCACCCCACAGGCAACCAGAGAAGGGGAGAGCACGGACACACAAGCCAACCGAGGCCAGAAAGAACAAAAACAGTGAGGAGGCCACCCAAAGAAGAAATCTAAGGGCCACCAGGCAAGCAAGCCAGACCAGGGCACCAGGAGCCAGACCAAGGAACAGAGAACCCACACCAGCCGAACGCAGGCAGCGGAAAGAAAGACAACACCCAATTGTCAAAGGGCCCAGAGAAAAACGAAGCCCCAACAAGAGACGATCAAAGGAGTCCAAGGTACAAAAAGGCCGAGAAGCCCACCAAGGGCAGGACCAAACCAGAAGAGAAGCGAAGCAAACGACCCGGCCCCAGAGAGACCAGAGGACAAGCCCCCCGGAACCCACAGAAGAGCACCAGGCCCCAGGAAAAAAAGGGCCAGCACCAAAGACCAGCCGACCAGCCCCCAGCCCGGAAGGTGAGAGAGAGCCCCGGAACAGGGAAACAGGGAAAGACAAACCACCGGGGAAGAGGAACAACACCCGGAAGCCAACCCACCAGGCCCCGAGATCCAGAAGGGAGCAGACCCATCAGGGACCAGAGTTCCACAGAGCGAAACACAGAACAGGAAACCAGAGAAAGGGAACAGGAGGGAGCACAGGACCCCAACACAAAGCCACAGCAGAACAGCCCAACCGCAAACCGGGGAAAACCGGAGCAGAGAGACAGGCCAGGCAGAGACGTCCCCAAACAGACCAGGCAGAAGGCAGGACCAACAACACACAGGGCAGCCCAGACCGAGGAGCAACAACCCACAGAGGCTCGAAGGAGATCGTCAGGCCCAAACACCACCACCAGGAAACCCCAACCCATCAGGGGAGAGGAAACACACAAAAAACAACCCGACCACAGAAGCAACAGAACCCAGGGTGGAATGCCCAGGCAAACTAAACCCCACGGGTCCACACGACCCCAGGTAGAGCATGATCAGGGGATAAACCCCCAGGGCAGAAAAGGTGACCAGAAGGACCCGAGCGCCCAACCCATACCCGGGGCACGGCCAACGAGGGGAAGGCCCCAGCCGAGCAGAGGCCAAGAAAGGCCGGAAGGGCGAAAAGACCCCTGGCACCGAAAAACGGCAGACCGGGCAGGACCGAAACCAAAACAAGGCAACAGCACAAAGGCCCGGACCATCAAGGGCCGAGAAAGACAGAGCAAGCAGCCCCGGCGCCGCCAAACCGACAACAGAGCCCACAGAACCTGGCACTCCCAGGCAGTCTCCCATGCAGGTAGTAACCAGGCCTAACCCTGCGTAACCTCTGAGACCAGACGAGAACAGGTGCTCTCAGGGAGGCACGGCCATAGGCCCCAGAGAAGGCAAGCAGGGAAGAAAGGAGTGGGTGACAGTCCAAAACAGGGCCAGGCAGAGCCAAGAGGCCACAACAGCAGGAACACACCACAACCGCAAGGACCAGCACCAGACAGCAGAGGGACCAGCCACCCTACAGGCAGAAAATACACCAGCAAAATCAAAGGGGCAGGCCAGTCAGCGAACCCCCAAAACAGCCCCATCAGGCAGCCCAGGCTCGCCGCAAGAGCGCAACCAAGCAACCCCGAGCAGATCGTACCACCGGCAACCAGGAGACCAGCCAAGAACAGGAGCCAACAGAGAGGAAGGCCGAAGGCATCCAACAAGCACAAGGAGGCACCGCCAAAGGCCAAGCAGAAGCAGCCGCAAGCCTGCAGACCAGGAGACCGGAACACGGACCCCGGACCACAGGGAAAGCCGAGGCACAACCCTGGCCAAAGAACCACCAGGAACAAGCAGGGACAAGCACCCCCCCACCCCAGCAAAACAAGCCGGAGAAGAACACCGCAGGCCAGAGGAGACACAGTGGAGGCCAACAGCATCCAGGAAACCCAACCTGACACCAAAAAAGAAAAAAACCAACCCTGCAGCACCACTGAAACGAGACAAGATCAGAGGAAGCAGGGAGGAAAAGGCTGAAGAAAAGAAGCATAGCCCACAGCCAAGAGGAGAAACACCAGACACCCCAGGGGATCCAGAAGCCACCGAGGCACCCGGTCAGACGAGGCGCCCAGAACACCATGCAGCAGCAAGGACCAGAGAGGACTGACCAGGGAACCCCTAAGCACACCGGCAAGGGAGACAGTCCCGAAAGGAGGCAACACCAGCACCACAGCGCCCGCCAAGAACCAGCAGCCCGGGGAAGCAGAAAAAGAGGAAACCAACCTCAACCGGAAACCCAAGCGGGCGACCCCACCCAGGAGAGAGCCATCCCCAGGGAGGAAAGGCCACAGGCAAAACCCAGGAAGCCAGGACTGCAACATCGAGGCCCAGGACACAGCCAAGGAGCTCCAGCACCATGCCCGAAGGCAAGGGCTAACAGACAACCAGGGCAAAACGCAGCACAAACAAGCGCGCCAGGAAGAACCACGCAGAAGCGTAGGCAAAGGCAACATGGAAGGGAACCAGGTGAGCCAGAACAGCAGCAGGAGGACAAAGACGACAACCAGGCACTGCCGCGACAAGCCCACCCACCAGGAGAAGCAATGGACAGAGACCACAGAAGCCACCAAGAGGCACCGGTGCCACGAATGCCGTGTCCAGGCCAGGGCCGAGAAGCCCCCAAAGAAAAGGACCCCAAAAGGAATGTATGACAGAATATCGACGGACAGAAAATCGACCTACAAAAATATCGACTCAGAAATATAGAAGTCAAAAATATCGAAGTCCAATCTACATAAAGGTAAGTACAAAAATATCGAAAAAATATATAGTTGTCAAGAATATCGAAGTTAAAAATATCGTTTTTTTAAATGTTTTAATAATAATGTAAAATTAAGTAAATAATACATATAATTAAAAGAAATATAGTTAAAAATATTAAAGGATATTTAAAAATAATAACTAATACATTAAATGTTAAAATAAATTAAACATATACATATAAATTAATATATATACTTACTCCACATAGTGCAACAGTAGAGAAAGCGTTGGATAGCGTAGGGGTAAAAATTACTATTCCCACTCCAGAGAGTGCAACAGTAGGGAAACCGCTGGATAGCGTAGGGGTAAAAATTACTATTCCCACTCCAGTGAGTGCAACAGTAGGGAAAGCGTTGGATAGCGTAGGGGTAAAAATTACTATTCCCACTCCAGAGAGTGCAACAGTAGGGAAAGCGCTGGATAGCGTAGGGGTAAAAATTACTATTCCCACTCCAGTGAGTGCAACAGTAGGGAAAGCGCTGGATAGCGTAGGGGTAAAAATTACTATTCCCACTCCAGAGAGTGCAACAGTAGGGAAAGCGCTGGATAGCGTAGGGGTAAAAATTACTATTCCCACTCCAGTGAGTGCAACAGTAAGGAAAGCGCTGGATAGCGTAGGGGTAAAAATTACTATTCCCACTCCAGAGAGTGCAACAGTAGGGAAAGCGTTGGATAGCGTAGGGGTAAAATTAATAGTCCCACTCCAGAGAGTGCAACAGTAGGGAAAGCGCTGGATAGCATAGGGGTAAAAATTACTATTCCCACTCCAGTGAGTGCAACAGTAGGGAAAGCGTTGGACAACGTAGATGTTAAAAATAACATACATATAAATGAAATAAATATTGTAATTAAATAATGATTTATTAATAAATTTAGAAAAAAAAAAACTACAAATATATCAAAAATAATAATTACTTTAATAATATTAAATACTTCCCATCCTATTCCCCAATAAACACACAACACACTCCACATAAAATTTCACACAATTAAATTAATTTTAAATTAATCAATTAATAAAAATTAATTTGCAATTAATAATTAAATAGAAAAAAATGGCAATAACAATAAATAATATGTAATAAAAATTAAGAACCAATTATTAATTAATTAACAAAAGAATAATTATCAATACCAATAAATAATATTTAATAAAAATTAAGAACCAATTAATAATTAATTAACAAAAAAATAATTATCAATACCAATAAATAATATTTAATAAAAATGAATAACCAATTATTAATTAGCAAAAAAAATATCAATACCAATAAATAATCTTTAATAAAAATTAATAACCAACTAAAAATTAATTAACAAAAAAATTAATTATCAATACTCAATTTGTCTTAATTAATTACTTAATTACAAATAATTTACTTACCACCCTATTCCCCTAAAAACACACAACCCACTCCGATAATAAATTAATACAAATAAAATAATTATCAATTAATAATAATTAATTACCAATTAATAATTAATTAACAATAAATTAATTATTAATAATAATAATTAAAAATTAATAATTACTTAATTAAAATTAAATTACTTCCCACCCTATTCCCCTATAAACCCACAACCCGCTACAGAAATAAAACACAAAATTGAACTAAAATAAATTAATAATTTCTAAAAATTATTATTTAATTCACTATAATTAAAATACTTCCCACCCTATTCCCCTATAAACCCACAACCCGCTACGGTACTAAAACGCAAAATTTACTTTTAAAAAAATTACTAATTTCTAAAAAATGTATACATATATTTAAAAAAACAGTACAATACTTAACAAAAAATATAGAACACATACATATTAAATACATACTAAAATACATAACACTCATATAAATATCGATACTATTAACATCGATAATTTAACTATCGATATTACTAACATCGATATTTGCAACATCGATATTTCTTACCTTAACTTCGATATTCTGGTTGTAGATATTCTTGACTTCGATATTTTGTCCCTACGATATTTAAAACTCGATATAACTGTGCTTCGATATTTAAAAATCGATATTTTGACTGTCTACCCCCCAAAAGAGCCCCCACACCAGGAAGACCCAGGATGACCAACCGGGCACAAAACAGGCCGACCCAGCACAACCACCGAGAGCCGAGGAGACCAGGTGCACACAGACCGGCAGAACCGTGGGCCCAGAGGAAAGAACACCGGACCCACCGGCTAAGAAAAGCCCTCCCGGACCCAGTACAAAGACGGCACGCCAACCAACAGACAGCCGCCAAAGGAACAGCGCATAGTGGAGGAGGACCGAGGCATACAAGAGGGGAGCCACCCACAAACAAGCCCCCCCCAAACCTGCAACGGAGACAGAAGCAGAGCACACACAGGAACACATGCAATGCCAAGGAAGCCCGTACACATCGTAGCCCAACAAAACAACGGGAGCACCACAACCGCGTGCAAAGAAGAACCACGGAAAACAGCAAAGTCCAGTGACAGACTGCAACGAGCCAAAGCACGCAAACACAGGCATGCACAGCCGAACGTGTACATGTGTATTTGTAAAGCACACGTTCACCCCGTCGGGGTCGTGAGGCGCTGAGAAACAGAAGCTTATTGTGACCCAACTCAATGGCACCCATACATCGACCACAGATGGATGAAAGGCTGAGGGGACCTGTCAGGATCTGAACCGGTTCCCATGAGGTTGAACACAGGACCATGCAGTAGACGCATCAGCCCACTGAGCCACCAGACCTGACAGAGCAACCGAGCAGTGAACTCCGCGCAGCCCCGAACTCAGGGCTGCCGCCGGCACCCAGCCACTCCACCAGACAACCGAGAGGAACAGCACCAGGCACACAGAAATGCACCAGGGCAAGAAAAACGGCATTCAAAAATCGGTGAGGCAGAGAGACAAGCCACGGGACGCCACTAGACCCAGAGGCCAGCCACAGGAGCCCCGTCTGCAGGACAGCGTGTGTGACCACAGCACAAACACACAGCAGCAGCCAGCGACAAACAGAATGCGAGCACGGAGACAGAGACTGTAAAATCCAAATGCCAAAATACAGTCCCGGCCAACTCCGCGTGAGGAACCAGAAACAGAATACCGGTGCACGTCTCCATGTGCCATTCATACAGAATGCAGGAAGACGTGTCGGTGGACAGGCCACGAGTGCCTCGCGCATCCCAGAATACCCACAGCGCTCGTACCACAGAAAACAAAAGTGCATACATCTGTGAAATGAGGGCTTCAGTTGCTAACGAAGAGCAAACAAAACCGCTATGCGGGACTCACCCGGGGGGGGGCGCAAACAGCCACAAGCCCCCCCCTGCATCCACCGGACTCCAGGAAGCCGCCGCCAGTCATCAAAGGCAGCAGAGAGACACCGCCGAAGAAGCTGGAAACAAGGACGCTCTCGATGCAGCAGGCACTCCTCACAGCCTGCCATCACACCGCAGCGCTCACCAAAGAAGCCACAGAAGTGAGAGCGAAGACGACAGGAAGGCAGGGGAACCAGGAAACTGGCTCGTATTCCACCCGGCCAAGCCCCAGGAAGACGAGCCTTCAGCAACCCGGAAGGACCCGGGAGGCCAGCTCACCAGCCGCAAAAGACCGCCAGAAACTCCACACATGGGAATCAAAGAGCCGGCCGAGAAGCCAAGCCTCCCAGCAAGCCCAGCAGGCCGGGAGGCAAGGAACCAGATACCCCAACCGCACAGCCAGGCAGCCGGACGGGGTAGAACAGGAACAGAAGCCACTCAAGCCCATCAGGAGCAGCACCAGCAACCACAATCAAGTCTGTTGGTAGACAGAAAAAAGAACAGGCGGAATGCTGGGTAGTACCCTTATGTACTCCCGGTGGGAGGGGCGGGGTTAGTATCCCAGCATTCTTCTGATCTTTTTTCTGTCGGGAGATGGTTATCTCCACTTAGTAATGAATGGGACGAGGACATAAGGGACCTGGGGGTAATTCATGTTACCTACTTTATAATAATGTTGTAAACTAGATTCCAATAAATCTTGATGAGCTAAAGTGACCATGGACAATTATTTTGCACGCCATGATCATTAATCTGATTAAGCCTTACTTAATAAAGACTATATGAGGTCAGTATGTAATTACATTTTCTGCTTTGTAACATTATCATTGCTTGATGGCATGACAAATCAAAATTGCATTAACAGATATTATTGACTCTTAAAAATAGGTATATTTTGTATGTAATAACGGTATACTGCGAAGGCAAAGGAAGCAATGTAATGATTACATTATTTACTGCTACCATGATTATAGGGTGTGATTGGGAACACCTACAGACAATAAATCTGTGACAGTGTGACTTGGTGTAACTTATTCGATCTTCCTTTTTTTAAGCCCAAAAGTGTTGCTTTTTCTGCATTCTGATTTGATGTTTCACTGGGGACTGAGGACTAAGCATCAGGGCCCAGATTTTCCTAGTGGTCACGCAACGCAGGGCAGCAAGTAAAGTTGGTATGCTGCGTTGTGTAAAATGGAGAGAGCAGAACAGTGCCATATCTACTAAGATGTGGCACTGTTTGGCTCTGTCCCTGTGCATGCACACTTTTGACTTACATACTCCAATGCAGATATCCTTGTGCCTTTTGCAAGGGTGACTGCACCTAGGATTTGTACTGGAAGGGGTCCTTTCCAGTACGAAAACTATGCTTTAAGTCTTTTCCCACTTTGTATTGGTGTTGTACACAGCAGGACACATGCAACGTAGGAAAAATGAGGAGAAAGTGATACATTACTCTCCCTTACGCCTGACTCGAAGAAGCACAGGATTTTTGTGCAAATCCCTGTCTACAATTCTTTGTAGATGGTGATTTGTATTGAAACCCATGGGTGGTAGCATAGAAATGTCTAGGCACTACCCACGGAATGCCCCTTGATGCAAAGTAATGCAAGGCAGCACATTGGGGAGCTTTGTGTTACTTTGGGTTTCACTCCAACGCAAATCACGGTTTTGTTTGATTAGAAATCTCACCACACAGTATGAGTCGGTTTGCGTTAAAAAAGTGTTTGTACATCTAGCCCAAAATGCATCCCCCTTGTACTTCTGATGAGAGAGGGATAGATTGATTATTTTTGCACAGTGAGCAGGGGACGCAAGTCTGAGCATAGCTATTTCACTTAAGGCATCTCACAGAAGAAAACAAAAAGGTAATAATTGGAATGATTGAATTCATCTCAACGACTGGCAATTTCTAGGTGCCACCCTCCATTCCATCAATCTTGTCCATTATGTCACTCTAGGCAGAGACTAGCTCTATGCTAATTACCCTTGCTCACTTTGTTGTTTGTTGGTAATAAGCACGATGAATTCCACAACTTACATCTTCAGGTGTACAGAGGAACTTAATTTCAGTTCACCTATTTAACATATTTACTGCTGAAGTGTTTGCACACACATTTCGCAGACATATTTTAGGATTGTGCTGTTAGGTTTTGCCAGCATGTATATGTTTTATTTGTTTGTATATGTTTTATGGATGTTTGTTGGTGATTCTTTACATCAGTCTCTAAATCCTTGCTGAAGGCAAAATGGAAATGTGGAGATGGGTACTTTTTTACAACATTGTTAAATACTTTATCGCATTTTTAAAACTAACAAACATATATCCCATAACACTACCAAAAGTAATATATATGACCCTAATTGTACAGATTTTATAGAGATTAGGGTAAGTGCTGGCAATTATGCAATATGAGCAAGTATCATTTAAAGGCAGTTGAATGACTGACTACTGTACAATTTTCATTCATTGACCCCCAGGACAATAAGGAAGCAAGAAAGATTCTGAGCCCAATACTCAAAACTATTGCATGTGCAGATTTAGATAACATGTGCAAATAGCTTTTTGTTCAGTGTAAGACCAATTGTGACATTCACTAAAAGTGATTTTACACTTGTAAAAAACGTTGTGTGAACAAATTTCACTCAGTCTGTCGAATGCTCCAGTGCAGGAATAGTCTTTCTGTTTTTGAGTACCCACAAACCTTTCTCTTGGTCCATTCCCTGCAGGAAAACGTATTATTTACTCTTCTTAGGGGTAGCAATAAATCCATTTGCAGCATTGAAATGGGTAGAAATTGTCCCAACATGGGAGATGTGGTGGAAGGTGGCTCTCCACAGAAAGATTACCATCCCCATGGAGAAAAATAAAAAGTTGTTGGCAAGATCACTGGAAGGAACAACTATAATATATATACGGCTTCTTCAAAAAGTAATTCACTGCAGGATTCCAGAACAAAACTTGTGAGGGAGGAGGAAACAGAAGAGAGTAGAAGTTCAGGTTTTTGTGAGAATTTAGCTGTTTATTTTCTTAAACCTCTGCTTCTTATAGCTCTAATTCATGCCAAACCTTGCCTGAATTATCAAGTTTCTGAAAAATTAATATCATCCTACTTTATTTTTTGAATTTCTGAAACATGCATAGTGTAAGAAAATGCTTATTTTTGCATGATCGCCCACTTTTTTTTAAACTGATGCTCTTGGTTTTTGGACTCTGTACACTGGAACCAGCTAACCAGGATCCACTGCATGTGCTGTGACCCCATCCTCTTCAACTAATAATTCACTTTCTCACAGATATTATTTTATTTAATTATGCAAAGTTGTAAAAATGTTAATCATATTTTACATTATTTCACGAAGTTGTAAAACGAAGTTCCAATTCTCTTCTCTATCTCCCTCACAGACATATTTGCCACTAAGGCATGTGGCCCATTATGTAGATTTCCATGTGTTAGACCTTCCCCCAAACATTTCGCCTTCCTTCTCCATTTTTGCTGATCTTGTTTTTGCTCGCTTTAGGACTTTGCACACTTTACCACTACTAACCAGTGCTAAAGTAAATGCACTCCCTCCTTATAGCACGGTAACATTGGTTCATCCCCAATTGGCATATTTAATGTACTTATAGGACCCTAGTAAAGGGGCACTATGTGTACCCAGGGACTGTAAATTAAACGCTACAAGTGGGTGTGCAACACTAATTGTGCCACCCACTTTAGTAACCGTTTAAACATGTCTCAGGCCAGTCATTGGAGCCTGTGAGTGCAGTTTTAAACTGCAGTTTCGACCAGGTAAATATACATTTTTTGCCAGGCCCAAACCTTCTTTTTGAATACATTTAAGTGAACCCTAGTGTTGGCCCTAAAAAGCCGTCAGAGCAGGGTGCAATGTATTTAAAAAGTGGGACATGTCATTTTAGGTTTTACATGTCCTGGTAGTGAAAACTCTGAAATGTGTGTTTCCCTACTGCAAGGCCTACCTATCCCACAGGCTAATATTGAAGTTACCTTATTACAATTAAAAAGCTGTAATTTCCAAATGGGAGCAGGTAACCAGTTAATGTAGAGTGTCTTTGGAATTGTAATGAAAAATCCTAACTGATAGTAGGAATTTAAGTTACATTTATGAAAATGCTACTTTCAGAAAGTTGGCATTTTCCTGCCTTATTCATATAGGGGCATATGTATCACCAAACAGATTTGTGAGTCCTTAATAGCGATTTTTTGCGAATCGCTATTAAGGATTCGCAAACTGCTATGTTTGTAGGAATCGCAATGATAATTGTGATTCCTACGCATTCCTTAATTGCGACTCGCAAATTGCGAGTCGCAATTAAGGAATCCCTTCCCATTCATTCCTATGGGCCAAGACTTGAGGTTGGTGGTAATTTGCGATTCCTTAAGGCAATATCACAATTTGCGATGCCTACTAGCATAGCATTTAGGGAATCGCAAATTGTGATTCTCTAAATGCATGCGCAAAATAGGTAATCACAATTTTTGCGATTCCTTATTTTGCGAGTAGGTTTTTGCCTACCTACATAGCACACAGCAAAATTGCGATCGCAAACGCTGAAATTCTGCGAATTTTACCGTTTGCGAACGCAATTTAGCTTGATACATCTGGCCCATAGTGTCTGTAGTCTGTCTCTGGTCACATGACTAGGTGTAGCTGACAGTTAATCTTTGTGTATTCCTCCTAGACAGCCACACACAATAGAGAGCTTAGGTGTTTATGGAAGGACCATCACTGGTAGGATGAGAGGGCGGAACTGGACCCAGCCCTACTTAAACTTGAATAGGATATGTCCAGCCTCCTTACAAAGGGCTGTATACCCCCAGTATTTAGTCTAGAGCCAGGGAAGGGACGGGAGGATGACTGGGGACTTCAAAGGAAACCTTTAGAAGCTTCACCCCCACTTCAAAGGACAAGTGGATATAGATTCTGGACCCCAGACACCGACTCTTCAGTACACTTCAGGACCTGTGGATACTCTGCTAGGAAGAAGGACTGCTGTGCTGCTGAAGGACTTCCACTCTGCTAGACTGCTGCCCTGCTGGACTGCTGCCTTGCTGTGCTAACCTGCTGCCCTCTTGCTTGGTGGACATGCATCTCTTGAACCCAGAACCCCAGAGTGACTCCAATGGCTAGTTGGCTGGCCTCCTGATCTGAAGCCTCAGGGGCACAACAAGCTTCCAACAGCCTTGCCTCTGCACTTCGATTCTGCCATTTGTAAGTCTACCCTGCCAAGTGGAGCCACCCCAGTCCTAGATCCTTGGAAGTGGGCGTAAGGAAATTGCCTTGCTCTGTGGATCCAGCAGAATTGACGCATCTCCTCTGCTGTGTGGCGCAATCCCGAACAGTACCAACTCATCGCCGCTGCTGCGTGGATTGGAACAGTTGCAAATACCTGCATATCATTGCAGCATGTCGCCTAATCCAAACCGCCGCTGAGTGATGTATCCTCACTACAGGACCTCACATCTCTTGTCGTCAGCAGCCTCGAAGACAACGGACTCCGCATCACAGCCTCGCAGCTATTTGGAACCAATGCACCACCCTGACTGTGCAACGCATCCTCAATGCCGGACTTTGCATCACAAGCCCTCGATCATGGATTCTTAGACGATGATGCAGGACCTCACCCTGCAGCCTCGTCGCATCTCAGAACCAACACATCGCTTTGGCTACATGATGCATCTTCAACATGTATCATCACAATGCTCCACAAACCAGGAGTTAAGGTACTCTGTTCATCTTGGCTAACTGGGTCCCTGTAGCCAGCCTGCCCTCCATCACGGTTGGCTTGAACTTGTGACTATGTCCCAGTCCAACATGACCAGATATCCACAGTTGGTGCTTTCTGCTTTTTGGCACTATTTTTACTAAAATCTTACAGAAGTAATATCTCTGGTTCTACTGTTTTTGTTGTTTTGGCCTTGTTTTATTTATTAAAAATACTATATTCATCTAACTCTGGGGGAACACACAAAGTTTTTTTGATATTGGCCACTGTCACTGGGGAATGACTGTGTCAAATACCAAATCTGCCTACTTTAGATTCCACCTAATTTCCCTATCTTCTTCCATGCCGGGCTCCCTGTCTCTTTATGTATGTACTTGTATGTATATAAGTATATGGTATTTCTACAGTGCAAACCTAGCCAAAATACAGTGGAGAACTGAATATGGCCAAAGACAAGCATAATGTCAATGACTACTAGCAGATGAAGCTGGTTCTTTGTCTCACTCCTTTAAGTTCTTATTCGTCCATGTTTTCTCCTAACTGTTCTCCTATCTTTCCCATTTAGTGCCTTTCTCCTTCTTACTCCTAATCTGATGAGGAAAAAACACAAGACAGGTCTCCAAAAATGAATGCCTGTGCCCACCACCTGCAGCCGCTTAAATAAACCAAGCACTGAATGGGTTTTCTGGTGCAATGATTTAATACATAAGAACCGGGACGGGTCAGAACTTTAAAGAAAATAATATTCATCTATTGCAGAAGTGGGTCATCCTCATAATTCTCCCTGCTTCAAAAACTTAAGAAGAAACACTTGTTTCCAACAAACCAGGCTTTCTACCTTATTCCTTTATGACCGTAATTTAAATGATGTTTGTGTATTACGGTCCTCCAATTAATTTTCTTTTTCCTAAAAAAATTATATTTCAAAATAGTAAGCATCATCATAATCCTCTGCTATTACAAGGGGTAGTATTATTAAAACAAGGAGATAAGTAAAAAATGCACATTTAAACAGAAACGTGCCTTGCACCATGAAGTAAACTAATGGCTGGTAGAAAAGACCCTGCTTCTGAATAGATGAGTGTTGTGCTTCAGAGCCTTAATATGCGATTCAACAAATATACACATCTTGGTTATGAGATTGTTTTCTATAGAATTATAATATAAAAACAACATTTCTCCACAACAAATATATACATCTTGGTTATGAGATTGTTTTCTATAGAGTTATAATATAAAAACAACATTTCTCCACAACAAATATATACATCTTGGTTATGAGATTGTTTTCTATAGAGTTATAATATAAAAACAACATTTCTGCACATATGAGATTCTAGAAAAGGGATTTTCTCTGGAGCTGGTGCTAAAATAATGTAAAAGTTAAGGGCTATCATTTATTAAGGCACACGAAGGCACAACTCACGTTTGACACACATTCCCACAGCAGCCAAGAGACAATAGGACTGAAATATAACATTATTATGATAGAGGGAAGCACAGACAGCTATCAAAGTCCACACACTGTATTGCTTATGCTGTTGGGGGACATAAACCACTAATGCAGCTAGAGAGTGCTTCAAGTGCAGCTGCCTACTGAATATTTACATGGCATATAATATTACAAAAGCTGCGTGCAGGTATGCGCGCATCTTTTATGTCTTCTTTCATCGCACATTTGCAATTCTTCTTTATCCTCGCTTTACATGGGGCGTTACATTATTTAAAACAGTGAGCTCCGCAGCTTCGTATGAAGCATATTATCTGTAACAAAATCAGACGTGCGCAACCAAGAACAGTACACGGAGTCAAAGCAATTCTCTATAAGAAATGAATATCCCGAGCAGTATGCGCTTTATGTATGCAATTTGATGAAGCTGCCGCGTCTCATACATCAGACACCAAGTATCACACTAAGAGGTCAGGGATCAAGGCACACTCGTCAGAACCAGAGGCACGCACAGATAACAATCACTGGTCTGTCATGGCAGCCTCCAAACCAGGCAGGGCAAGCCCCGGGGCTACTCGAGCACGGGCACCATGCAAATGAGGGAATCTCTTTACCGCTGCACCAGTGTCGTATTATGGACGTGAGCGCAAAGTCAAAGAATCTGTCAGGAGGCGCACTGAGAGTTCGCCACACTACCAGTGCGCCCTCTGATGGCAGCCCTCTGGAGGGGGCCAAGGGGTCCTATGGACCCCCCCTAGAAATCTCCTTGCAGGTGGATGCAGTCACTCACTGCACCGGCCTGCAAGGTGATCTCCCCTCTTAAAAGTACAGACGGGTTGCCGCCTGCACAGTGAAACACAGAGTGGCTTTGAAGCAGCAGCTAAGTATTTCACCTGAATGCGCTGTCTCCAGGGCAGCATAAGCTCATGGCTGCCCTGAGGGCAGCACCTTTACTATATTAGGGCGCACCTATCCTGTTTGTGCACAGCTCACCTGTTTGGCGGTGCCCCATGACACAAACAGGGAAAGTGCACCCTGTGTGCAATAGGGCACCATGGGACAAATTATAGAAAGTTCCCTGGGGTGCAATGGGCAAGTGCGCCCACTTTCTGTTTGCCCAGGGCTCTTTGGCAGTACAGAAGGAGACACAGATGCCTCTGGGGTCCCTTCTGTAATACAGTAGCACCTTTTTGAAGGTGTGCCGTGGCACAACACAAACAGGGGAAGTGCGCCCTATATGTAACAGGGCCCCAGGTGTTCTTCATGCAATGAGGCATTAACTGCCATTGATGGTGCAGCAGTTCATAAAGTATTTTATATAATATTCACAAAACAGTAGAATGCCTTCTGTTATTTACATGTTAGGCTGCGGAATAGATCCAAACGAGAGTTTTCATTTAACATTTAGCAGCGTTTACATATGCTTCATCACAGCTTAAACTAATACAAATTTCCATCCCAAAACATGTTGGTTTGACGTGTTAACCCCTGAATACAACTCACACAATAGGCCTGTCACCCATTTTATCATGTTTACAATGCCAAATTTGCTGGCAAAATAGGGCACATTTGGGGATTTGAATTTTATGACACTTCTGTAACTATTGCACAATTCTGCGACTACTGACGTATAAAAGCAAAAAAACATTTTGCTATTTAGGACTGCTGAATCATTAGCCATGTTTTAGGGTAGAGAACACGCAGTGAGAGATGTTCAGCGCCATTTGACTGGCCAGAAATCAAACACTACCAGCTATCTAGGTCCATTAAAATTAAAGCACCTGGGGGAACCCACAAAATCGCAGATTTTCTTAAGAGTGTTTTCACAGCAAATTAGATGTTAAAGAGAGTCTGGAAATGGGAACGACATCTTGTAAACACACCCTGGAATTATACTTTATCTTTAGCATATGTTATGAAAAAAATGTCAGTTTTGGAAATAGGTAAGGGCAAAGTCACCGAGAGGTACATTATGAAGAATAATAAAGAAACGTGGTCGTTTTGTGCACTAAACAGGTGGACCGGTTTCTTCACTTTTTAGACCTCTGCTTTTATGAAGATAAACGCAAGAATACGGCTAAATAAATGGAAATAATAACAAAAAATGGCAACAAACTTAAAGTAACTACTGAATTGCATTTTTTCAATTACTGTATAATCTCGTAAAAAAAAAAAAAACCTTTAATCATCAACAGATTATCCCGATGTGTAGAAGCCCCTCTGCTCACATTCTCCTTATGTATGTGTATCCAACCCGAAGTTCATTACTGGCACAGGGATTACAGAGCAAACAAGCATAATGAAGCCATTATCACATTCATCAGGCTGTGAAACAGTGGCTGTCTGAAAGCTTTACGTGGCTTCATTTAGGTGCAATGATGCGTTCTCGCACAGAAGGTGGTAACGTGTTGTACGTGAAACCTACCTCACTAATTAAGTTAATAGGTGAAGACAAGTTATTTAGGCTTGCAGGGGCTAAAATCAAATGAAATAAGGAGCATTTATCTTGTGCAGGCAGAGGAGCTGAATATTGGCTTTTTCCAATTAAAATAGCATTAGTGTCTGCTGGGCATAGAGGATACTCTGTGGTATTCGTATTGGTAATAGGATCACAGTGACAAAGTGTGCATTCCAAGAAGCAATGTTGCAAAATAAATGGGTTTCCTTATTTAGGGCCAGATGTACTAAGCATTTTAATCCCCGCACATGCTCCATTTCGGCGTTTTTGGGCATTAAAATGACTTTTTCTATGAGCAAATTCTTTTTTGGGAGTCAGAAAATTTTTCACAACACTTAAAACCGGATTCTGAAAGGATGCTGAATTGTAACCTGGAAGAGATGTGGTGTAGACATACCTTCAAACTAATGAATCAAAATCTGGTCGCAAATGAGGCTGCTAGATTTTGACCTCTAAGCACTGTGTTCTTTTGTGCAGTCCACACTGTATGTGCCCTGACCTCTAAAACACAGTGAAATTGTCTAATGCCCAACTGGCATATTTAACGTTGCAATAAGGCCACAGAATGTGGTGTAAGAAAAGACACCAATTGCATAGAAAGTTAAATGTCACATGTGGACTGAAGCACCTATTTTCAGATCTCATAAAGTGATGCTTGGAGAAAACAGGTTGGGTTTTTTAAATATATTTAAAACTGATATTTTAGTGATAAATCATGAGGAGTTGGGGAGAAATATTACTCATGTTATTACCTTGATGCCAGGTATGGCTGTTATGTATTACCCCTGAAGGCACATTCCACATTGACAAATCTTTTTTTACTTTGCTGCTGGCAACCTTGGTTGATGAACTGCGATGAGCACTGCTAGTAATCTTGCATATGGTGGCCACTAATGGAATCATGTCAAATGTGGTCACAATTGCAACTCCAGCAAAATTATTAGCTCAGGTTGCTTTTCAATGACCATACGTGGCTCTTATTAGAGAAAAGGTTGGAGACCCCTGGCGTGGCTTGACTTCTGCAGCTTTTAAACCTGCAGGCAGACCTGTTAAATATACCTCTTGACTGCAGGAAACCCTACTTTTTATTATTAAGTAAGTTACTCCTAAGTAGATATCAAAGACCAAAAGCTAGATTGCTTGGTATTTAAAGTGAAACATGTAAGAATTTAATGCTTGCATGTTCCTACAGTGACTACCTTCCTACATGTATTTTCACTGTTAGGGCTGTAGCTGTTTCTATAAAGAAACCACTAAAATACAGGTACTATGTTAATTCCATATACTGGGTTTAGAATACGCTACATAAATGGTTAAACCACTGTTTTCAATATTGAGTATAAATCCAATTTAATGGTGAAGTCGGATTTTCCTGCCTGCAGCCCCTTAGCATTGCCCTGCCTGCAGCGGCCTGGCAGTCCTGCTTTGATGAGGTGTGAAATACTGCTCTCGGAGCCGAGACGTTAGTTAGTACCTGAAAGGATTGCTCAGGCAAGCAATATGATCCAACCTAGCCCATAGGGTACTGAGAAGTATTACTTCGGTAGGATTCACCCCCTCCCCAACTAATAACCCGTTTTCTTACCAGGTGTTGCAAAAGGGATGGAGCCCCTTTGCAACCCCTTCCCCTTTGTGAATGCAAACAAAAAGAAATGTTAGAGAGTAGGCAGCGGTCCAGCAGACCAGTGACAACACAAACTAATTTATAAAAAGATTTAAAAAATGTAAACACAGCCCTGTTTCATTTTAGGAGATTGGGATGCATTTTAAAAAGTTTGTCTTATTAAAAAGCAAGCACAGCCTCCAATCGTAGCGAGTCACAGTAAGCAACTTACCTTCTAATATTCATTATGTATGTCAGATTGTCACTCACTACAATACAGAATTTTAAGAAGTTATATATTAGTAGGTATGTTCCTAAAATTCTTTACCGGTCGCAAAAATACTGATTAAATTGTTAGCAGTATTTTGCAACAAGTCAATTGTACATTGGGACGTTAGTGTGATGCACGTCCAACAAATGATATTTATTTTGGATAACCATACTGTATTTAATAATTAAAATAATCAACTGGTCAAAGTATTTATGTTAACAGACTATTTAAGGGGCAGAAGGGAGCGGTTGTCATGGAGTTTCAGATCCCAGTGTGCAGCATTTAGCTCTAGAAATCCTATTGCAAACAAGCAGTGCAAGGACTGTGGAGAAACAGCTCTGATGTCCCCCTGAAATAGGCTGGTGTGCTAGAGGGTTGAAAAGAAAGAAGTGAACAGACGCATCCATGGTGATGTTGGTGCATTCTCTGTCCTGCAGCACATACAGTGACAGGCTACTGCATTAATCTTCAGCTGCATTTCTTGCAGCCAAGCTTTGATTTGCTATTTACTTTCTCCAAGATGTATATATGTATGTGGTATTTGTATAGCATAAACCTAGCCAAAAGTCAGCGGAACACTTTACAGGGTCAATGGCAAGCATAAGGACAATGAATAATAGGAGAAGTAGATGGGTTCGGTGAGCAGAAGTGCAGTGTTACGCATTGTGTTGTAGAGTTCTTTAAAGAGGTCCATCTTCAACTCTTTCTCGAATTGGAGCAGCATTCGGGTGGTCCTGATGAATATTGGCATGTTTTTTCAGAGCCTGGGTGCATAGATAGAAACAGCCGTTGTCTTGTTATTTCCGTTTTGCATTTTTAGACTGCAGGATAATCTTTCTTGCTATTGACACAGTGATGTGTTTATATTTTTGGGGGTCCTCGCTGTGAAATCAAAGAGAGACAAAGACCATCCTTTGCTAGGAATGGAGGTAGTGCAAGCACTTCTTGGCAGAGGAAGTTCCATATTTGTAATCATGTCCACAATCAGAGATAGTTCTACATGTATGTGCACATTACTAAATACATGATATAGGGGAAGGTATAAGAGATGCACTAGAGAGAAAAAAGGGAGTGCGGCTCGTTGGACTGTGGTGAAGAAGGAGAGTTGTACTGGTACCAGTTGCATGCATGGGATATTGCTATATTACATTTTGTGCGATAGGAAGACCGATCAAAGAGTATTTGCACACATTTTACACTCAACTTATGTACTCACCCTTATTTGTACGACCATTATATTGCGTCCCTGCACATCCGATCCCTCTCTAACCACCAATCCCTCAACCAAATCTCACAACTGTCACCACCTCTCTTGACCCAGTCCACTATTGCACTCAATCTGGCCCTCTTCAAGTGAACATCTTCATTACTCTCACTTCTTCCCAACTCTTTGAGCTCTGGGGCTCTAACCTTTCCTCTCGGACGGTTCAAAAATGTCTGATCAATCTTGTAAATCACCTTCTTTTCACTTTCCCCCATCGTCGCACTCAGTAATTTCCCTTCGATCTAGGAGTGCCAAAAAAGTCACCCGCCCACTTTCCATATAATATCCTCAACACCCTCTCCATATTCAGTGATGAAGACCTTTTGTGCAGGCCATAAACAACCACATTCCCTTCCAACTCTGCTCAGCCTGAAGCTATCTGCTTCCAGTCCTGCCATTGCTACCATCTGACTGCTTTGAGCCTCAGCCTTCATGCGTTACTGACCTGCAAGCACCATCAGAGGGCACAACTGCTTCATATTCTACAAAGATAAGTGTATGAAATATGTCAGAGATGTTCTTTGATCCTTCCTGCACCATCCGGTCACCCTCCTAGTATACCGCAACCTTCATCCAGCCCTCCTCCACAAGGCATCCGCCTGCAGCACATCAAAATAATGCATAATCACATAAATGACCACATCCCCCTTCTGTTTGCTGAGTTCCTAGATCCTTTTTTTTCCGTTGCAGGTGGTGCAGTCAGACCTGACACCCTCACATCCTAAACCTGCTGTCCTGTCAAAACTCTTTTACAATTTCCCTTCTAGGAGGAGGAGGACAGTCCAGGGATATGGGTAAAACTTGCACTGATGTTTCCCATGCTTGACCTTCCGCATGGTTTCTCCCAGCAGGCACTGCACTGAGCAGTGTTACATTTGGAGAGGTTTGGAATTGTCTGCTGACATATCCACTTTCTTAGGTCTCAGCCTGAGCTCTGGGAAACTGTCAGTTCCTCATATAATCCCTCTGCGGAGCAGTGTCCCTGTGGGCATCTGTCTATCTCCTCAGTGGGGCTTGCAAATAAAAATACTGCATCGGTCTCCAGAATCCTTGTCTCACCTCGAGGGCTTACAAATAAACTTTGGGTGAACTACATTTGTTTTTTGACATATTGCTCCATATGCACTCAAGCGTACCTGGCCTATTATTCAGGTTTGATTAAATGGATCCATATAACTTGACCAATCAGCTTAGTAGAATGACATGTAAGAAAGCCACATTTTGTTTACTGAAATAGCAACGTTAGTAGAAATTTAACTGAAGAATAACACTTATAAAACGAAAGTAATAAAAGAATCATATATGTGTCACAGTTTTGCAACTGGAGACAGGATACCGTGAATAAAAAGTAAAGCAAGTGGCTGAAGTAGTGTAAGAGGTAAAGACCAATAGGAAATGAAGTGTGGAAAGAACATCCTACACCTTATAAAGAGTTGGAATCTAGAAAGCTGAAGCATGTGATAAAAGAAATCACAAGCTACACACCATAAGCAGCGCACCTGAAAACACCCTCTCACCCTCTCACTCCCCAAGCAGCAGTCAAAATAAATTATTATGCAGAAGAAAAAATCTCAGCGAAAGCTGTGGATTATCTGTGCAGAATATGTTAGTAGCAAGGGACATTTCATTAGTAGAAACCAAACTTTAGCTGAGAGAAATACAAGAGTGACAGACGAAATCTTGTCTTCTTGCCTTTCAATAAGTGAGGCAAGGTTCATAATCAAGACAGCTCCTGATACATGCAGTGCCTATGCACTGCCACTAGAATTATTTATCTTCTGCCAACATCAGACAAGGCAAGAAAACCTGGATCAATAATTCATGCTTACCTAGTCGTTGCTTAAACTAATCAAAACAGTAAAACCTACAGGACTACAGTTACATTTCTCTTTTTCATGTATGTTGTGTGGTGTATGCAATGCAGGATTGATTGTTCTGAAGTGTTTTAATGTACGCTGTTTCCATAGCAACTCGAGAAGGTCGATAATTTATTTGATCGCATGGTAATTAATGGTAACCAGAGAATTCTCTCATATAAATGTAAAAGGGGCGAATTGTTGTGACTTGAAATGGCTCTTTGCACCTCTCAGACCAAAAGTAAAAACGGGAAAAGTGAAGAGCTTCTTGTTTTGTGATCATTTGCGATAATCATTTGTGCTCAGTATCATAATTGCCAAAGCCTTTGGGGCCTATTAGCAATAACCGGCGATAATTATCGCTAAGCGCAGTTAGCGCTTGGATAATTATCGCCGGCTATCGCAGGTTTCTATCGCGGAGATAGCGTGCTATCAGCAACGCTTATCTCCTAAGCGATAGAAACCCTGGAGAACAGTGTGAATATCGCTTGAAAACAAGCGATATTCACACTGTGACCAGTGTTAGCTAGGTGATAGTGCGAGGGGGACTTAGCCATGTAATCCACCTCTCATTGGATTACATGGCTAAGTCAGGTCTGGACCAGGCGTTAACAAACCAGCGCTAAACGTGTTTAGCGCTGGTTCGTTAATCACCTCCCCTGCCTCGCTAATAGGCGATAGCGAGCTTAGCGACTGTTTCCAGTCGCTTTTAGGTTGGGAACGCCTACTTTGCATGCCATTAGCGATAAATATCAAATATCACTGGCATGCAAAGCGGCACCCAACCCGATCGCTATCGCCTAGAAGCTGTCGCTAACACCAGTTAGCGACAGCTTGCTAATAGGGCGTTAGAATTATCGCCGCTTTAGCGGGAAAGAGTCCCGCTAAAGCGGCGATAGGGCCCTTGATAATATGCCCCTTTGTTTTTTGTTATTGATGATTATTGGCTAATTTACAAGATGATTTTGAGGGCTTTGACAATCAGAAGCCTAACAGAACTACAACTTAGCATGATTATGACAAATATGAGCACTGTTTGCACCCCAGCCTCTGAATACACCTCATCTATTGGAGTGCTTACAAAAGTAGAGTAGTGAATCAAAGGGAACCTCTGCCTGCTAGAGCAGGAGTCGGTGTACCATGACTTGAAGAGAAACAATAAACTACAGATCAGTTTAAGTTAATGGCAGTTTAAATAAAACTATAAAAAGAGTAATAGAACGCCAGATTAAAAAAAGAAACATTATAATTGTAAATTAATAAATTAATATCTATTGAGCCAATAATAATAATAATAATAATGATGGAGCCTGTAAAGTGCATAGCCACTTCGGAATGAAATGTCCCAGCGCTGCTGTCCAAGATCCCATGTGCTCCACACTCGCAGAAAGTAACAGAACAAGTCTATCTGAACAAAGAAGGGGCTTACTCATGAGAACCATGCATCACTTTTGCACCACATAAAGTGGTACATGTGTGACGCAGGGCTCTCATAAAGATTTATGAAACCACACAAAGCAACCCTACATGGCTTTGAGTGGCCTCATAAATCACGAGAAAGGTGACGCAGTACAAATCATTGCGTCACCGTACTCTGCCCCTGGGAGGTGTTCTATGGGCGTTGCACTGGGTTTTCCCACCGAACATCCATGAAATTTGACGTTGCCCCAGATTTACAAAGTGATGTAAACTCGGGGAAGTGCCAAATCTTTACACCTCCCAAGGTGAGGTGTAACAAGGAGAAATAGGTTTATTTCTCCTAGTTTTTTCCTCTTTCCATGTGTACTGCATTCTGTAGCACACACAAAATGAGGAAAACACCTCGTAGGATTGTTTTTGTGCAGGAAGGTGCCCCTTCCTGCACAAAAACAATCCTGCCTGCAATGGGGACACTCATGCACTATGGTGCAAGTATGCCTACGTTGGTGCTAGGCTGCCGAAACGGCGCCAGCACATGCAGAAAGGACAGGAATACACTATATTGCTAAAATATGGTGAATTCCTGACTTTTCACTTTGGCATAGGTCAGAGCAGCAAAGTGCCTTGCTGCACTGCCTTATGTCAAAAAGGAGTTCCTAACAGGCCTGTCAGACAGAAAGAGGCAGCACATTCCACAATTTTGAAGCTAGAAAGCTGAAAGAGCTGCCAACAAGGCACACTCTTCTCAATCAATCAAAAAGAAAAATAAGCTTTGTTCAAATTCACACATGAATCATAAAAGCGGCATAATGACATCCATATAAATTAATTAAAAGGCAGTATAGAAATTTAAAAACACATTGATAAGTAAAAAACTACAGTGCATAGATACTAGTGCAAATACAATGATCAAATGCACACTCAATTGCATTTCCTGGTTTCAATCTATAACTGCTTTCTGCCATTGATGACGGCCCATAGAAATCGAGACATTACAACACATATATAGATATTAGGTAACATTTGCAGATATAGGAAGGGTGGTCGACATTGCACAAAACCCAACTGCCGTAACAGAGGTTTAACATGTTTCTTCCTCAACTCAGATAAATGTTTACAAAACAGGACAGTGTGCAGAGTGCTCTGCAGAGAAATATCATCACAGGTACATTTCCCCAGGTCAGATGCCCAGTTATTAATAGTGGGGAAGCTGATTAAATGGTGGAAAATATCCAGACGGAATCGAGTCAGCTAAAACCTGTGGCGTGCATTGAACACATTGGCTAGATAAAATTGCATATTAAAGCTGGCCAGTATCATCTGATTCCTCAGGAAAGATGGTTTCAAGATTTCAGATGCTTGTCTAGTTTCCTCTAGCAGTGATAAACATTTAATTTTGAGTACTTTTATTTGAACGAGAGCCAAGCTCTCGGGGTGGTCGAAGTACTCATGATGACCAATGTCTGCCAGAAAATTGTACACAAATTTGAGCCAAGGGATTTTGAGGGCTGACGAGGATCTAAGACAATCAGTTGTAAATGCTCAATTAAGTGTAGTATGTTCAGATGACCACATTTTGTGCCATAATAGCACTGGCTGTATGCTGATCAGGTCTGCAACAAAAGGGGCTTCTAATTCTGAGTGACAGACATAAATTGCACTACTTTTCGGAATTGCGTGGATGTTTCTCAAAAAAGCATTTTCTTCTAGTTGAAGACTGTCAATCTGCCTGTGTCCCCATAGTTTGGACCCATACATAGCAGTCGGCCTACATTTAGCCTTATAAATGGTCAGTATTTCCCTTCGGTGTTTAATTCCTTGAGTGCTAGCAAACTGGAGCAGGGCCCTTGTGGTTCTTGCAAATTGAAGTTGCCTAGATTTTATAGCCCGTTGCCACTTCCCATTATGGCTGAATACTATCCCCAAATAAGAGGAAGTAGTTGTGTGCTGAATTTTTGTACCCTCAATAAAAATATCACGAGATCGGGAGGCCGTACGCCCAACAGTCATGGCGAAAGTTTTACCGATATTCATTTGCAAGCCATGGTCCTGCCAAAAAATAGCAAATTCATTGACTAGGCGCTGGAGTCCGAGGGCTGTACGAGGCATTAAAATGGCGTCATCGGCGTAAAAGAGTGCTGGGATTGGGCGATGACCTACTTGGGGTAAGTCAGCGCACTTGCTTTCCAAAGTGTCCCCTACACTGTTAAGATAGAGATTAAACAGAAAGGGGGCAAGTACGCATCCTTGTCGTACCCCTGTACTTATATTTAATGGTTCTGTACAATTGCCATTAATGCCGTAGCGTACTCTGCCACAGCCTAGTGCGAACAAGTCTCTCAGAAAATTTACAATAGTACAATCGATTCCCAGGCTAGTCATAGTGGACCATAGTTTTTCGTGCACCACAAAATCAAAAGCGGAAGATAAATCCACAAAAACTAAGAACAAATTCCCTTCCTTAATGTGCGTTTATTTGTCAATTAAAAAATCTAGACTAATGGCCTGTTATGTGGTCCCCAGCCCAGGCCTAAAACCATACTGCAGGTCCGAGAGAATTGTATTAGATTCTGCCCAGTCCTCCAGTCGATCTAAAAGAAAACGTCCGGCCACCTTCACTAGGGAGTCTAAAAGGGAAATTGGCCTATATTGTGCTGGACTGTTTCGATCGCCCTATTTGTATATTGCGACAATGAGAGACTCGAGCCAGGTTTGCAAGAAACCCTTTTCATGACATGCTCTAAAAAACAAAGTAATGACGGGGCCCCACAGGTCAATGTTGGACTTAGACAAGTCAATGGGGATCCCATCAGGGCCCGGGGCTTTACCGCCCTTGCTAGATTTCAATGCTTCAACCACTTCATCCAAAGTGAAGACCGGGTAATTCCTTTGATTAGGGAGTGAGGTGGATACAGACACGCTGGAAGAAAGTACAGTGATCTGGGGAGTAACAATGTCATTCGTGGTGGAATATAAGTCTGTAAAGTGGGCTAGCCAAGTAGCCTCAGAAATGGCTATCTCAGCACGGGGGCAGCCCGCAGGGTCATAAAAAGGGGAGTTGATGATGCGCCAGAACTTAATGTTGTTGTTGGGCAAACTGGCTTCAAATAAGCAATTCCAGGTATCCTCCTTTGAAAAAGAATTCCGTTGCTTGATGGCCAATTATATGTGGATCTACATTCCCGTACCTCCATAACCTGATGCGGCTTTCTAGCTAGTGCGTGTTTTAAAGTTTTATGTGTTTTAGATCATGCCGAATCAAACCAGCCAGGATGGAATGCCCTAGTTTTGCTCTGATTAACATAAAGCCCCTCGCCAATGCCCTTTTTTATATGGTCAAGCGCTTGAATGAACTCATGTGGCTCTGTGTTCTCGTCAAGGCACTGTTCGAAGGCCTCCCTCATTTCCCAAATTAATTTTGCTAAAAAGTTGGGCGGATCCACCAGGGACCATCTTAAAGCGTACCCGTTACGACGGGAGATATCAATATTCTCCAGACTAGTGGCTCTATGTGGGTCCCCCCTCTGAGTCAGAAGATTAATATACAGGGTAACACTTTGGGGGAAGTGATCGCTAATTGTGATATCATATATAGAAAACCCTAGGACCAGCTCGGCATGACACTGGGAAAAAACTAGAAAGTCTATCACGCTGTTCTCGCTTCTACCATTATAGGTACTGCTCACTGTGACCGGGGTGCTGCTAAACTCATTACAAAAGGACAAGTTATGTTTAAAAAACAAGTCGTTTAGGGACTCCCCATAAGTTGAATGGGAGAAGTGAGTAATATCACTATTGTCAGGAGGCGTCATGCCACAAATCTTGTTAGATGGGTGTGGGCATGCACGGATATTAAAATCACCACCCCAAAGGGTTATTGGGTTCTTACAGACAACTGGGAAGGCTGTCTCTAAATCATGATCTAAGCATTTAAGAGCTGCATGCATTGTTATAAAAGTTAACAATAGCAATGGAAGAGTGTGCAGACAATTGTAAAATGACAATTTGATAAAAAACACTAGTGGCAATTACAGTTGTATCCAAAGGAGACAGCAAGTTTGACACATAGACACACAAGCCCCCTTTGGAACGTCCACTGTTTGATGAAATCACTGGACAATGATATGTTTTAAAACCAGTTAAATGTATTGGGTCCACTGACCACATTTCCTGTCAACATAAAATGTGAAGTTCGGTAGTAAAATCCAACCACTCACTCGTAGTACTTTTATTATGTAAGCCAGCAACGTTCCAGTACAAGACCTTAATGGCTTCCACAGGAGACTTAGTAACACAAGGGGAAGGTCTCGATAATATAGGATCAACAACAGTGCAAGGGTTAGGTAACCTAACAGAACAGGGCTTATTGGACTTACAAGCATCATCAGTGTCTGGGCAGGGGACCCATGCGCGTTCTAAAGGTATAACATGTCTACACAATTTGCCATTACTAGGATGGTTACAGTCCCTCAGTCAATCCACGCCGCAGAGAGTGGGGAGAGGATCGAACCTGTTAGAAATTTCGATTGGTGTGAATTGCAGGGCAGGAAAATGTGCCTGATGTTGTAGACGGGATCCTGGTAGGGACAGGGCAGGCGGCTGATAGAAAAAACCAAGGGGTAGGACAGCAATCTGCTTAGTCGTGAGGGATGGTAGACTAACTCTCTCTAGTATTAGCTTCACTAAATTAGGAGATGTGAACGAGAGCACCACACAATCACCCTCCAGGGTTTTTCTACCTGGACCCACCCATTTAACTCTCCTGATCATTTTTAGATCTGCAAAGAGTATCCCGCCAAGGCCTACCCTTGCTTTTAGCCAATTTAAAAATGTATTCCAGAGGGACTCTCATGATTCAGATGTTGAACTAGGAGCTTTGGGAATTTTGGCTTAAATTACTACATATGGTGTGGCTGCTGGTGGAAGCTTCAGATGGTCCATTTTGGAGGTAGGGAATACACGTGGCAACTCTAAATTATCATGAGTAGGAAGGGTAGAGCATTGAGATTTAGTGGGTAGTGTAAAAGGAAAATTACTAAGGTCAGGTTGGGATGACATAGACAGTGGGACGGGATTAAGACTACTCACCAAAGATTTGTTTATGGCTCCTACCCTCTCTGAGGGAGTAAACAAGGGGTATTGATTGCCTTGTAGGGTAGGCAGGGAGGCGCTGTTCGTGTTGCCGACCCTTGCTAAAACTGTAGCAGGAGGGTAGTAAGTACCATGAGGAGTTTGCGCAGATGCCAACATAGGGGGATGTTGTATCGGGGCTGGGAGATCCCTGGGGTGCGGGGGACAGACTGATGTTGTCTGAGTCATACCCAACTTATCTAATCGAGATAACACGCTCCTCTCAAACCCTTTTAATTGCTCAGCAAGAGAGCTAAGTGCAGTCGTAAGTGTATCAGAAAGGGTCTGTACAAGAACAATCAGGGCAACATGTTCAGGATGCTGATGGTTAACTAAGTTTTTGGCGGATTTGGTAGCCAAAGTTTCCTTTATAGACTGTATTTTTTTGGTGCGTTTGCCTCCCCCTCCCGCACCCCCAGGTAAAGAAGAAGAAATCTGAGGGATAGTATTTAAAGGTGTTTTAAAGCGTTTTCTAGGCGGTTGGGTATCTGGGTGGGGGTTGTGATTGATGTTTATCAAGCTCCTTGACTTCCAGCTGGCCATTTACAGAGAGGCTGCCAAGGGTATCAGTAGGAGTTACAGCAGGGGCAGTTGGTGTCAGGCCAGAGCTACCAATACTACCAGTGCTTTCAGAGATGTTATTTGCGCAGTTAGTTAAAAATTCTTCAACACATGTGATCTGCTTTTCCAATGCCCCCAATTGCGCCCGTAATATAGTTCAAGATGTAAGAGGATGGCAGGGTATCCCTTGGTGATTTTGCGCCCCCCCCGGATGCTTCCTTTATACCATGTCCAATGTAATCAGGAAGGTCCCAACAGATGACGTTAATGGAAAGTCTTTTAAAAACAGTGCACAGGTTGCTATGCGAGTAGCAATTGATGAAATTAGAACAATAGACAATTGAAAAAGGTCACACTCCCAGTCCCCCAGAATTTCAAAAACAAAAGTCAACTTCTGTGACAATCATAAGACACGGGTCAATGTCAGGCAATGAAATAAAGTCAAAAACAGACAAAACAGACCTTGGCTGCAGGGTCAGTACACACAGGATGCTTCAAGTCCTCGAGACACTGGTTCAAATCAAAAAGCCAAGGGGAGAGGCCCTGCCCTGACTCTTCCTGTCGCTGATGGGCGCAGATCGGACCGCCCTTGGCCCGGGCACGTCTGCACGCGTTCGCGCTGCGGGAGTTCCTAGGACCTTAAGAGCGCCTCAACAGCGTGTGGTCAAGCGGCGTCGGTGGCGGCACGCTGCCCGCGAAGGATCCTGGGGATTGTAGTCCCCCCCAACGACAACTGGTGTATGGAATGGGCTCCCGCACTACAGGAGTCCCCTGGGCCTTAAGAGCGCCTCAGCAGCGTGCGGACAAGAGGCGTCGGTGGCAGCACGCCGGCCACAAAGGATCCTGGGGATCGTAGTCTTCCCCAATGGCAACTGGTGTATGGAACGGGCTCCCTCTTCTCATTTTCATGATATAGACCCCACTAGTCCCTGAGGACCTGAGATTCCTCAGAGGACTAAAGGGTTGGATAAACGGCTGTTTGTACTGAGGGCCACTATTTTTCAAGGCTTTCATAGTAATGCCAATAGCACAACACCTTGAACGAGATCCTCTGCTTCACAGGAAGCAAGTGTAACTTAGCAAGTGAAGATCCCATTGAGATGTGCTTTGGGAGACTGAATAACAGACGAGCCGCCATGTTCTGCACTCATTGGAGTTGTATCATGTGAGACTGGGACACCCCTAGGTACAACATGTTAGAGTAGTCCAGCCTCGAGATACCCACAGCTTTCCTCACAGGTTCTGGGAGCAAATCCAGGATATTTTTCCGGGTCTTGATGATTGTGAAACATTTCCCAGCCAACGCTGTGATTTGGCTGTCAAAAGACAGCTTCTGGTCAATCCAAATGCCCAGGTTTTTAACCTTGGGCTTGGGGTTGGGTAAAGGGCCAAGGGTTTCAGGCCCCCAAGAGATCGACCAGATGTTGGGCTGTTCGCCCAGGATCAGGACCTCTGTCTTCTCTGCATTCAACTTTAAACAATTTGGCTCCATTCACCGGCAACCTCCTCCAGACATGACCTTAGTGAAGTAGACATGGTTGCAGCATCTTGGTAGAGGGTGATAATCAGCTGAGTACCATCAGCATAGGTGATTACTGTGAACCCATGACGTTCAATGATCTTAGACAGCGGGAACATATATATGTTAAATAAGGTTGGACTCAGGAAGGAGCCCTGAGCTACTCCCAGATTAAACACTTTAGAGCAGTGTGGTTTTTGAAACCCCTGGAAGGTGCTTCCCTGTAGAAAGGAGGCAAACCACCATATGGCCATATGGCCGACACCGCATACCCAAAAATGCTCTGTGAGCAGATTGTGTGATATGGTGTTGAACGCTGCACTGAGATTTTGCATCAAGACAGTGGCAGTGTCTCTTGTGTCCAAGATTAGGTGAAGGGATTCCGAAGCTAACAGTATGGCGACTCTGTATTATAGGATGGGCAAACCCCTGGATGTGTCCTATGACGAAAATCATTAGTCTTGATAAACTGAGGGAGCTGTTGGTTTCCATGCTTCTCAGTAACTTTAGCCAAATGTGGCAGCATTGAAACAGGTCAGTAGTTTTCCGGATTAGTAGGATCCAACAGTGGCTTTTTAAGCAGAGTAACTTTCATTGCATGCTTCCACTTCTTCGGGACCTGGCCTACCACCAGGAAATTATTATGTAGCTCATGAACCTAAGGCAGCACAGCTTCCACTCCTCGTTCCAAGATAGAGGGCGAGACTGGATCGAGTGGGGAACCTGACATTGCAGACATGAGCAAAGCAGACAACTCCTTAAATTCAAGAGTTTTGAAATGCTGAAGCCCTGAGCTGTATTCCATAGGTTCAAACCATGCATACAGGAAATTCTCTATCTACTGGAAAAGAGTAATAGATTTTTGCTACCTTGTCTAAAAAAACTGAGCAAGGGTATTACAATCCTTCTCTGAAGGTACGGTAGATGCTGAGACTCGGGACAAAGAAGTAAGAGACTTTACAATAGCAAACACCTCTCATGAGGAATTCTGCTGTGTGAGAATTTTATTGTAGTAATCCCGGCGAACATTGATGTGCCTGTGATACTGTTTGAGCTCAGCCAAATAGTTTATTTGGCTTTTAGGATATTATACCCTACACCATGGGTACTCACAAACTTTTTCTCGGGGGCCAAAAGTAGAGTCTGGTTTGTGGCTGAGGGCCGCATTGATGGACCTGGGGGTGGGGGCGGGGTCAGGTCGGTTGGGGGCGGGGCTACTAGAGTAAAAAAAAAAACCTTTTCAAAACATTACTAGACAATACTGTATTTCAATAGCAGGTGTAACAACAATGCGACAAACTGCACAGTTCTCAATTGAGCCCTGTTATAAACACCTGCACACAACCTGAACGTACACAGATATGGAGGCAGCTCTTTTCACAGTATTGCACACAAGAGTAATATATTGCATGAAAATAACTACAGAAACACAACATCCTAGAAAAAAAATAAACCACAGAGAATTCAAGAGTAAATAAAATGTGAAAATGAACAACAACATGACTGTTCCCAGGCTGGGAGGCCAATGTCCTTTTTTATTTTCACTGCTGGTGAGGAGGTGGGGGATATGGGTCAAGGCAATTACTGGTAGTGCTCCACAGGACTTGCCCCTTCCCAGGGTGACACCACAGGTTTTAAGGCTCTGCAGAGGCCCAAACACTGTAATTAAGACACCCTCGTTATTACCAGCAATCCCTTTTTATTAGCAGCGTCAGAATGGGACAGAAAATAGGCCTGGCACCAAAATAAAAGTGGACCCTATTTGTGAATTACATAGGTAAAAAAAAAAAGGGAAATCAACAGTAAACACTGGCCCAGGAGACTGTAAAAAAAAGTGGGCCATGTTTATAAGATAAAAACAGTCGTAATTTGCAACGACATGCTGTATAGGTTTTTGCAAGGTATGGAAACCTGCATGGATCTGAGCTTGCTGCAGGCAATGAATGGGCCCGATTCACAAAGGGCCTCCACAGTCGCGGCGGAGGCCTGCAGTCGTGGGACGTCCCCCACTCATGGCGGAACCGCCCTACTGCAGTTTCCCATTGCAGAGGTTCCACCACAACTGCAGGACCCCCGCCACGACTGCAGGGCCTTCATCATGACTGTGGAGGCCCTTTGTGAATCAGGACCAATGTTAGTTTTGATATCAGGGAAATCAACAGTAAAAACTGGCCCAGGAGACTGTAAAAGAAGTAGGCCACGTTTACAGATAAAATGTATAGAAGACTGCATGGATTTGAGCTTGCTGCAGGCAATGTAAGTTTTGATATCAGGCAAATTAACAGTAAAGACTGATCCAGCAGACTGTAAAACAGGCCCACAAACAGCCCTAAAAATTTCAGCATACTCACTTGAATGCCACCTGGCGAGGAGGGCAGGCTAGCTGGCAGCGAGCAGGAAGGAAACAAGCTGGTCGGCGGGCGGCAAAGAGGGAAGCAGGCTGGCTCGATCCGCACGAGGCCCCTGCTGCATGTGCAGTCCTCTTGGCAGGAGAGAAGTGCTCGAGAGTGCAGGCTGTGAGCGGTGTCAACACAGCAGGCTGCGGGCACCGTCGACCGAGCAGACTGCAGGCGATGACGTCCTTGACAGAGGTAGCTGGAAGATTGCAAAAAGGCTCCTTAAAAGTCAGCTGTGAATGTGCAACAGCTGACTTTTAAAGGGCCTTTTCGCTTTCTGCCACTGCCGTGCATATGATGTCACCGATACTGGGCTCCAATGCCCGATGATTTCAGTAAAAACAAAAGAGGGCCACCCGAGCATGTGACGTTTGTATCACACATGCTCCTGCGGCCCTCTTTGTTGTTTACTGAAGGCATCAGCCATTGGGAAGCCTGCTATGGACCAAGAAACGGGCCATATAAAAAGGTTTGCGGGCCATCAAGCAAGGTCTGCCGGGCCGCTGGAGGCCCGCGGGCCGTACTTTGAGTACCACGGCCCTACACGAAAGGCATTCAAGGCAATTGCAATTATTTTTCAGCCTTATGAGTTAATCATTGAAACATTCAGCAGATGGTTTCTGTCTTTGAAAATACTGGTGGGTCCAAGGGGGTATTTGAACTAGTGCACTAGAGATCCAGTTTTCCAGTAAGAGATTATCTCCTTCAACACAGACAGCCAAGCTGGGCCTGCTATTATACAATGCTTTAGTAAATCTAAAAGTGTTCACTTTAGCCCACTGGTGAACTCCGCTGTCTTGGCAAGAGGATGCTTCGTAGTTGGTTTCAGAAAAGGAACCGAGAATAGAAAAGCCAGGTGGTCTGAACTGAAAAGTGAAATAGGAGGGCCGGGCACTAACTGGGACAGTATTGGAAAAGATGGGATCTAGAATATGGACCAGTCTGTGAGTAGGAGCAGAGAAAAACTTGGTGAGATGTAAGCCCTCTAGATCAGCAAGCAATGCTTATGCTACCATGCACCCTGAATCATCGAAATGCATGTTGAACTCCCCATGACCAAAAAGCTGGCGTAGCAGAGAACCATGGGGGGCATAGCATCTGCAAGAGAGGTGATGAAATTGGCTACCAGCCCAGGTGGGTGTTAGAGCAGAATCCCTGAAACTGCAAAATTCTTAGTAGGAGCATGGGAAAACAGCGTCACTTTTCTCAATAGAACACTTCCAGAAAGAGTATTGCAAAGATTGTTTAAAGAAAATAGCAATTCCTTCCCCTCTGTGAGAGTGCTTATGCTGTCTTACTATGGTGAAGCCTTGTGGGATGGCTTCCAGAATATCAGATGAGGAATTCTCTTTTAGCCAGGTCTCCATCGGTTTTTCCACATCTGGTGAGTGTTCCTCCAGGAATTCCTTGATCTGTAGATCACGTTTAGCTAGAGAGCTACAGTTCAATGAGATGAATTTGTCGAGTCGAGACTTAGGTGTGACACTTACCTCACTGCTCGAAGCCAGAGTAGTCAGGGTACGAAACCCGCACTTCTCACAGCGAATCTGCACCTTCGAGAGGTCTTAAACATGATGACACACATTAGATGCTGAGTGCGCCAAGTTCCATAGTTTAGCCGGGGAGTACTTGAGGAGGGCTGACCTAAAACGCTCCTCAAGTGCCATCCAGGCACGGACAGGTGCAGATGGGCCTTCCTTAGGTGCAACTCCGGTGTGATAGCGGTACCCCCGCTGCAAGTCCATGCTGGCATGCACCTTAAAAAGGTGCTGAGAGAAGCTAAGTGCTTTAAATAACTATACCACTAACCATCAAAATGGCGGTGCGATATTGAACAGCAGGAAGTAGGAAATCAAGACTTCGCCCACAAAAGGTCCCTCCGACTGACAACCTCCCTCTCGAACGACGCCTCGCTCCCCATGGAACACATCCATTTCCAGATCCAGCCCAACCCCAGAACGACTCTACTTGGGACTCTCGCATACAGACCTCCCGGACCTCGCTCACCGTTCACAAACACCATCGCAGACTACATCACGCCCCACGCCCTCACCTCCACAGACTACGTACTGCTCGAAGACCTGAATTTCCACCTTGGCAACCTCAGCAACCCCAACTCCACCGCACTCCTAGAGAACCTCGCCAACCCCCACCCACACGGCGGGACACACTCTTGACCCCATCTTCGCCGGAGGAAACAACAGTCGCTTCAGTGACACCATGCAACCTCTCTGGATGGACCAGCACTGCGTCCACTTCTCCTTCTTGAAACCCACAACACACAAGCCAACGCCACGCCTCCTGCACAGAAACTGGAGCAAGATCATCGAAAAGCACCTCACCTCCACCCTCAGCCACACTCCTCCCCCACCACGACCGACGCCAACTCTGCAGCCAACGACCTCCACCAATGGATCGCCGACTGCGCCAACACACTCGCCCCCCTCCAGAGCTACGACAGGCGACACAACACGAATGCCACCTGGTTCACCACGGACCTCCAAGGATCCAATCGCTCGTGCTGAAGGCTGGAAAAAGCATGGAGGAACAGCAAAACCCCGGAAGCACGCACCGCCTACAGGGCCACCATGGCGGCACACCACCAACTCATCAGATATACGAAGAGAAACTTAATTGAGGACAGAATCCTCTCCAACTCCCACAACTCCAAGGAACTCTTCAACATCGTACAAGAATTCACCAGACCCCACAGCGAAACCTCAGACGTCCCTCCCTTCCAGGACCTCTGCAACAAACTCAGCTCCTTCTCCCACCACAAGATCAAGACACTCTACGACAATTTCGACTACCAAGGCACTGACCCTACACCTTCCACCAGCAGCGCCACCCAGCCGACCCTCCTCACCTGGACCCCTGTTACCACAGAAGATACCGCAAAGAATATGAGGAGCATCCACTCCAGAGCACCCACTGACCAATGCCCACCACACATCTTCCACAGAGCCACCTCTGCCATCGCACCAGAACTATGACGACAATCAACTGCGCCCTCAAAACAGGCACATTCCATGATGACTGGAAATGCACCAAAGTCAAACCCCTCCTCAAGAAGCCCTCCGCAGACCCGACGGACCTCAAGAACTACAGGCCCATCTCTCTTTTCCCCTTCGCTGCCAAAGTCACAGAGAAAATAATCAACACCCAGCTAACGCACTTCATAGAATCCAACAACATCCTCGACTCCTCTCAATCTGGATCCCACAGCAACCACAGCACCGAGACTGCCCTCCTAGCCACCGCTGATGACATCCGTACACTTCTCGATCAGGGCCACACTGCAGCCCTCATCCTACTGGACCTATCAGAAGCCTTCGACAGTGTCTCCCACCACACACTAGCCACCAGACTCCACGATGCAGGCATACAGGGAACTGCCTTAGACTGGATCCGCTCTTTCCTCTCCGGCAGAACACAAAAAATAAGACTCCTGCCCTTCCTCTCCAAACCCACTGAGATCAGATGCAGAGTACCCCAGAAAACATGGACTCTGTATAGTACCCTACTCCGATGACACCCATCTCATCCTCTCCCTCACCAAGGAACCCGACATCACTAGGCATAGTTTCCAGGAAGGAATGAAGGACGTCGCATCCTGAATAAGCAGCAGCTGCCTGAAGCTCAACTCAGAGAAAACGGAAGTCCTCATCCTTGTTTTCACCCCTACTGCGTGGGACGACACCTGGTTTCCCCCCACCCTCGGAAACCCTCCCACCCCCACGGACCACGCCCGCAACCTTGGCATCATACTCAACTCCTCTCTCACCATGAACCGAAAGATCAACGCCATATCCTCCACATGCTTCAACACCCTCCGCATACTCTGCAAGACCTTCAAATGGATCCCCTCCAAATCCAGGAAGACCGTCACCCACGCACTCATTACCAGCAGGCTTAACTACAGGAATGGTCTCTACACCGGAATCAACAAATCTCTCCTTCACAAACTCTAGACTGTCCAGAACGCCGCAGCCTTAACTGCTGCTGCTGCTGCTCCCCATTCTGCTCCCCCCACCAAAAGTGCTGAGCTATTTTTTATTTCTATGGCACTTCTTGCTTAAGCCTTCATAGCTTTTTTTCTACAGAGAGCAGCCAGAACAAATGTACATCCTTTTTTTCCCCACATTTTGAAGATTCTAAAGTAACCAAGGGTTTGATCGTTTTTCTTAGGGAGTACTGAAAAAAATGCCAAAATGTAGGAAACGTTTATGTTTGTGGAAAATCATAAAAAGTGCTCTGCAAGAAAGTGTATCTTTTTTTCTAAAATTCTTAAGTAGTCATTGATTTTCCCTATTGTTGTGGTTTCTACTCACTTGCAATTTGTGGTAGACACCACATTTGTGCTGACACCTTAGCCTCGCGCTGCTGGAGCGCTGGGGAGCGTTGTTTTAAAAAGCGAACTTGCACTTTACTTTTAAATTTAAAATTGAAATTGATTCCTGCACTTTGATTTTGGCTCTTCTTCATTCAACTGTGTATGTCCTTGATTTTATTGTGTTTCGCGTGACCGCGGTGCCCGTCAGTAAGAGCGGGCCCGCTTCTAAGGTCAGCGCTCTAGTTGTTTCCACAATTTGCCCATATAGCACGCGATGCTGCGACCGCGCAGCTGGTGATGTGCTGGCACCTTAGCCTCGCCGCGCTGGAGCACTGGGGAGCGTTGTTTTAAAAAGTGCACTTTACTTTTAAATTTAAAATTGAAATTGATTCCTGCACTTTGAATTTGGCTCTACTTCATTTAACTGTGTATGTCCTTGATTTTATTGTGTTACGCGTGACCGCGGTGCCCGTCAGTAAGAGCGGGCCTGCTTCTAAGGTCAGCGCTCTAGTTGTTTCCACAATTTGCCCATATAGCACGCAATGCTGCGACCGCGCAGCGGGCGCGCGCCGCGGGCGCGCCACTGGCGCGCCAAAGGCAAGCCCGTCTGCGCCCGCTGGCGCCCGGAGAGCGACCAGCGCCAGGACCCCTGCCCATTTTTCCCCGCTAACATATACACGTAGCGAACTCCTTAATTTGAATAACGGTGAGTGCCTTAATCCCACATTACTGCTAGACCGAGTTAATTATAGCCCGAGAAGATGCAACTCATGTGGCCTGATGTCCCTGCATCAGCCCATTAAGAACAGATCTGGCATTTCATGCAGGGGCACAGCAAGCCTATTATTAACCAAGGAAAATAACGATGATACTCAAAGGATGAGTGGCTCTCAAGTACATGCAACAGACCGAGAAACATGCCCTGAGGGTTTCCCAACTGAGTTTGATAATTCCCAGGGTCAGAGATCAGATGTAATTAGCTGTATTCTGTTGAACACAAAGATCAATGAGCAAACACAAATATGATTTAGAATGTCTGATTCAAACCGCAAATCCGGATCTTGTGTTCCTAACAGAAACATCGGCTAACTGTGCATCGGAGCCGGACTGGAACGTAGCAGTACCAACAGGCTATCTTGTAGCACATGCAAACAGGTCAGGGATAAAAGGGGGGGGGAATAGCTATTATCCACCGATCCCACTTTATGGTTAGGATCCAGCCAGCACCATCACTGGAAGCGGAGGCGATGACATTCAGCATCAAAGCTAATAACTCCGAACTCTTCCCAGGGCTACTTATTTATAGGCCTCCAGGGACGAGGGCCTCATTCACCAGCTCACTTCAGGTTTTTCTGGAATCCTGCTTAGATAGCCCCACCTTTACATTATTAGGGGATTTTAATTTCCATCTGGAAGCGAACAATGACTCTGACCTGCTAAGTTGAATGATAACCTCTCAGGTTATGGGTTGAGACAGATTGTAGCTGAACCAACTCATTTAGCAGGTCATACATTGGACGGCATATTGACCAACAATAAACAGATTTAAATAGTCAGTGTGTTGCCCGTACCTTGGTCTGACCATAGTGCCATCCATTTTAATGTAATAATCCCGAAAATTAGCAAGTGCCACCGGATTAGACCTCTTATGGTCAAATCGCGCCCATGGAAATTAGTTCAAAAAAACGACTTGGTAACAGCCCTGGCGAGGTATCCTCCGAGGATGGTTTCAGACTCCAACGGTGCAGCCAGAAACTTTGAAGACTGGCTCAGAACATCAGTAAATGGGCTTGCCCCTGAAGTTACTAAGCTCTCCCAGAGAAAACAAGTGTCTTCACCTTGGTATTCAGCTGACCTCAAACAGATCAAAGCCAAATGCAGACGCAAGGAGCGCATTTGGAGAACGGACTACGGTGTCGAACATAAAAAGGACTACAACCGAACCTTAGAGGAATACAAGGCAGCAATAAAAAATGCTAAAACTGTATATTTTACTACTAAAATCCAGGCAGCTAAGAACTCCTCTAAGAAGCTTTTTAAAACTGTGACAGCCTTAGCAAAGTGTCCACGTGACACTCAATTTTCACCTGAACAAAATGTTGTGGATAAAATTGCCCTCTTTTTTCAAAACAAAGTTCAGACAGTTTATAATGAACTCCAAAAGACAGCATCTGATCCTGTGGGGAACAGTGAAGATCTGTTGGAGGACATATCTACACATTGCAGTCTGTCACGTTTCTCTGTTTTAGCGGCAGAGCGAGTGGCAGAGTTGCTATCACAGACTAAGTCCGGCTCGCCCCTGGACCCATGTCCCCCTTTTATTTTGCATCTGGCCCCCATGGAGGTCAGTGCTTATTTGACTCCCCTGCTAAATGAGCTCACTAGTTCCGGGGTCTTTCCACACTCTTGGAAAAAGGCCTGCATTAGGCCTATTTTGAAAAAAGCCACGAAGGATCCTACGGAGGCGAAACATTATCGCCCAATTTCCTGTCTTCCACTACCTTCAAAAATCTTGGAGAAAGCTATGAACCTGGAATTGACAGATTACCTAGATTGCAATAACATTCTTGACCCCACCCAACACGGCTTCAGATATCGGCACTCCACCGAGTCAGCCTTGATCATGGCTACAGAAGAGATCCGCAAAGTGATGGATGGAGGTGGAAGAGCCGTTCTCATCCTGCTCGACCTGTCCGCGGCATTTGATACCGTAAACCATGCGGTACTGTTACGGTGGTTAAAGGCAGCAGGCATCAGAGATAAGGCTCTAACCTTATTAATATCCTTCTTGGCATCTCGGGAACTGCTGATCCATTGGGATGGCCTTAAGTCAGGAAATCTCTGCCTCCCGTGTGGAGTCCCTCAGGGCTCTGCCCTGTCCCCGACATTGTTTAATTTATATGTCACACCTCTGGCAAGACTAATTAAAGAGCACGGTCTCAGGCTGGTGTCGTATGCAGACGACACCCAGTTAGTGGTATCAGTTACGCAAAGTGTGGAGATTACAGCTGTCAGGTTCCGTTAACTGTCTAAATGCGGTGATGTCATGGATTAACTCAAACTTTTTAAAGCTCAACACTGAAAAGACTGAGGTTATTGAATTTGGTCAGAAGCCCTCTGTATGGAGCCAAATATGGTGGCCTCCTGAGGCCGGGAATTGTCCTGTCCCCGTGACCAAGGCTAGGAACCTTGGATTTATGTTTGACAGTGATCTAAAACTCGCTCAACAAATTAATCAAGTATCTTCTGTTGCTTCTTCATGCTGAAAGTTCTGCGCAAGATTCTGCCATTTATACCACTTACCCTTAGGAAAACGGTAGTTGGAGCTCTGTTTCTCTCCAGAGTCGATTTCTGCAACGCCTTATACCTGGGAGCAGATAAAGGTCAGATCACCAAACTTCAATCATTGCAGAATGCGGCTGCTCGTGTACTACTTGATCTCCCCAAACATCACCCCACGTCTGCCAGCATCAAACAGCTTCATTGGCTTTGGGTGCGGCACAGAGTGGATTTTAAGGCCCTCTGTCTTGTACACAAGGCTCTGTATGGAGGAGGAGCTGCGGATATTCAGCATCTTTTCCCCCGGTATTCGCCACAACGTTGCCTCATGTCAGCCAATACAGGACTGATCCTGGTCCCTAAGATAAAAAGAGCCAGATGGGGAGGAAAACGGTTCTCGTACCAAGCGGCCAAACTGTGGAACTCCCTCCCCACTCTGATCAGACTACAATCGAACAGAGCTCTTTTTATAAAACTGATAAAGACGTGGCTCTTTTCCTAGCTCGAGAATTATTAGCGTAGGCTTCGGTATCCACTTACCTCAGCGCCAAGACGCCTCGGCAATAGTGCACTTTATAAGATCTCAGCCAGTCAGTCAGTCAGGTATGAAACTAATAGGTTAACTCAGAAGACTATACATTTCTGAAAAGCAGACATGATTTGGTATTCAGCAAGGCATCATTGTGTAGATCGTTCATGGTTTTCCTAAATAAACAAATTGTTGGCTTGAAAAAATAATGAAAATATGTAGGACAAAATAGAAATAGATGTAAAACATTTTTATCTGTCATTTTGTTAGATGATAATTGATTTACAAAAGTTAATTACTATTACATTGCAGGGATAGACAGTATTTGTTGGCTGTCCAAAAACCCCCAATCAGCAGAGCCAAAGGGTGAGCTGCAGTTTATAATGATTTTTCAGAGTAACTCATAATATCGTGATTCAAAGGGCATTTTCAAAATGTGTTCCTTCTTGCACACTGTCTTACATTTGAAACCGGAGAGAAAATCAGTAGATGAAAACAAATGTTTTACTCTTCTGTGTTACAAGCTTCTCCTGAGAAAAACGTTAACAGACCTTTTGGGGTGGGCCTTTTGCATCAGACAGGAAAGGCCCCAAAAGACAATGTGAAGACATCAAAATTTCACCTTGCAAAATGACTGATACTGGTGATCTGGATAGTGGTGGTATTTGGACCTGGACTCAGCCACCATCCAGGAAAACCTATCGAAAGAAGACATTTATGAGACTAGATACCAAGGGGACTCCAGCAGGATGTGATCTGTATGGATCCCACTACATTTTCATTCCAAGAATGTCCTACAAACATCAAACCTTTGCAAACATCTCACATTTTCTCCATATTCCCTAGGGAAAGTTCTAGAATTTGGAAGGATCCACAAACTTCCTATCATATAGTCTTTCCTCATCCCTCACAATACAAATGGCACCCCACTTGTGTGGTGGGGCATATTGCCTGTGACAGGAACAGCCAAAACTTGGACCAGTGAAGTCAATGTAGTCAGATCTTCACAAGTTACGCCACCCAGGTTTTTCCTGGGATTTTCTAGTTGCTAGCTGATTCAGAGCCAAAAATCTTCAGTCATTCACCATGGCATGTGAGTTGAAATTGGTATGTACCCCCCCCCTCTGCTGGCCCATATGTCAAGACTACTCAGAAAGTATTCAAAATTCCTCTTGCTTGCCAAATGGTAAGACTCTGTGCCGAGGAGGCAGACAAAACTGCGGGGCTTAAAGAGTTTGGGGTGAGCCTGATGCTGGAGGGTAGATTGTGGGTAAGGTCCGCAATATACTCTCCGAGGGGGCAGAAAAATAGTTGGGGCTTTAGAGATGAGGCTGAGACCTGCTGCCCTGTCGCGCACAAACTCTAGTTGTGTAAACATTCTAATCTACTCCAAGTACAGCAGAAAGACTGTAGGGCCCTTTTAGCATTGCGGACACAGTCCGATGTCAGGGTTGGCCACCTAACCCCATATTTGTTTTGTAAAAAAATTATCTTTGCTGTTTAGTGGGCTTTCTGCTTTGCCTGTGGCAGATTGGGAAAACCCAAATCTGCCCCTCGGGAAGTTAAAAACAAAGTTGGGCCTTTTAGGAGTGGAGGTAAGGCCCAATGCCATGGCTGGGTACCCCACCCCATAATGTTTGTTTAAAAATAATAATCACTGGTGTGTGGTGGGTTTCCTTGCTCCCCCGGGGGTAGATTGGGTGTAAACTCCCTAATCTTCCCCCAGGGGGGTCTTTAGGGGTTGAAGGAGCCTCATGATTCCAGAGTGGGCCACCCCACCCTATATTTCAACAAAATAATTCCTTGGTGTTTAGTGGACTTTTCGCTCCTCTGGAAAGGGCAGATTGATAGTAAGTGCCTAAAAAAGGCTGTGGGGCACTTTATGTTGAGATCTCATGGCTTGATTTTAGAGCAAGCCTTCCCACACCTTTGTTTCATTTTCAAAGACATATTCCTGGCCCTCGGTCGCTCCAACAAGGGGGCTGAAAGATTATGTTTTAAGGGAGGCTCCCCCCAAACAAAATCCTTGGTGTCTAGTGTGAGGAACAGTGCTTGGGGATTGACATTATGTGGCGAACCCCAAGTAAGGATATCTTAATGAGAGGAACATTCCCGTTCCAGCATTACCTATCCTGCTTTTCTCATTGCTTGGGAGTCTGAGATATGCACAAGTGCAACAATAAAGTGAAAGCAGACAGCCATTAATGGCGATGACTTTCATCTTTACTGTGTACTTTCTATAGACTGTAAACGCTTATCATCACACACTTAAAAAAGAATACTTCAGGATGTGAGGAAAGCCTTTCTCTTCTGCCCTGAAGTTATTTTTGAAAAAGAAAATCTTGCTGGTGCCTTCACCAGAAGGATTTCCCTCCACTGGTGTTTAGATGGCATTTTCACATCTTCCACAACAGGGAGGCAGTGCGATGGTTTGAACGCTTCATCCACTGCACTAAAGCGATTCAATATCTGTCCAATGAATCAGCTATTGTATCTGTTATGTTTACAGCTATACATGGAAGGTGACTCACGGAATAACAGTAACAGTTTCTGTCAATGGTCTGTCCTTTTTAATGCCATGTTTGTGGCCCTCTTTTGGTGAACCACTGCAGTTGAGGTTCATTGAATATAATATATTATGGTATTTAATATTCTCGTCTAGTTTATTGTCAGTGATCACTTTTGGGGTTGCAACCAAAATAAGACGATATAATTTGCATTACATGCTTGGTATTCACTAATTATAAGTCTTATTTTATTGTACTTTTGAATTTATACAGAGCTTTATACAGAGTCGAGACATAGAAAAACACAATGAGCATGATTACGGTGTCGGATGGACCGGAGTCCATCCAACATCATTTGGGAACTGGAACCGAACGACCTCCTGTCGTCGTTTCCAGCCCAGCAAGTAGGATGAGACAGAAACCCTGATTGGTCGCAATCCTATACTTTACAATGGGAGCATGCATTCCGAATGGAATGCATGCTCTCATTGTAAAGAGCAGAGGTGCAGTTCATACCTGCACCCGGTGGCAAGCACCTCAAAGTGCCTGCCACCGGGTGCAGGGATCAAAAAGGGGGCACCCTAGGTGCCCCCTAGGCTGCCATGCACCCATGGGGGCCCTGCTGGGGGCCCCCAAAGACAGATTCCCAAAGCCTTACTGTGTCGGAAAGGACGGAACAGAAAGGCTGTGGGAATCTGCCATCGTAATCCCTCGCCGGAAAGAGCCGGCGGAGGGATTAATGGCTGTCAGAGGCCATTCGGAAATCCGATTCGGATTCTCTTCCGACCGACCCCATCAAAATGGGTCGGTCAGAAAGGAATCCGACCAGCCAATTACGATGCGGTCTGAAGTGCTCCGACCGATGGTCGGAGCGTTTCAGTCCGCATCATAATCGGGCCCTAAGATGGAAGACATAGAAAGCTGCACTTTGGGCTGCACTTGTCAAGAATGGAATGTGTGAGAAGTATTTTGGTGTACTGGATGATGACCAGAGTACTGCTTTTATACTGTAATTAGTAGCCACTCTTGAGCGTGTGTTGGGTGAAAAGAAGTGCAGAATAATGCAATTAGGCAGGAGGCTTTTGTGCTTGGTTAGAAGGTTGTGTTCTGTGTGTGTGGCCCAAGTGAGACAATTTGCTGTCATGTATAGTGTCTAGCGGCACATGGCAGCACTGAAACATGGGCACTGTAAAGTGAAAGATAGTGCACTTCTATTCAGGACTACCATCTTAATTGTAAGGATTTAGTTAAGTCAGTACAATCCTGAGATATATGTTGCTTCTACCATGATATCTTCTATTGTGAAAGAGCCAGGTCTTCACAGACCTTCTGACTTTCATAATGGTGACTATCCTTTTTGAATTTTTCAAGAATTACTTAAATATAACTTTAGATCATCACACATTTCATAAAGTTCTAGGATAGACAGAATTGTCGTATGTGAGTCCTAATTTGCATTTATCAATTTTATCACTAATAATTCTTCGAGGTGAGCTAGGTCAAGTGGAAAGATCTTAAACTATCAATAAAGAACATGCTGATTTTTAGTAACATTGACTGAAGATGCCATTTTACTGGATATAATCTTGAATTTACAAGGCCCATAATATTTCCCCATTCTTACTTAACCTTCCATCAATTCATTTTTCCACTGGTTTAAAGAGAACTGAAGCTCCAGCCATTATATCTATCAATATTTTACTTGAAAAGGCATCAACACTTGGTCCTGGGTCTGTCTTCTTTATTATCACTGAACTGTGTGAGTGTTTTCATTGATAGTTGGTGACCTCTATGCTTTTTGCACCTTCAAGGAAGGCAAGGACAAACATCTGTGCACTACAGTTCGTAAAATATAAATAAATATTTGACGGCTGAAAGAGCTATACTCCCAGGCGTCAGTTCTTAAACCTTTTATACCTTCCAAAACCTTCACATTCATTATATTGTAAAGCGGAGAACAGAGATGATCAAAGTGGCAGTTTGTATCTCCTCGAAGAGAAAATGCATAGCATAATATAAGCAGAAGTTATTGCAAGAATTATTCGATGTGAATCCTTGATGGTTTTAACTTTTTAATTTTCAATGAATGAGGATTTAGACAATATAGTGAATAAACAACAGTAGAACATGATTCCCATTAATGCATTTAAATGCAAATGCACCTTAATTGGCTACTCTGGTAAACATACCTGCAGCGATATGTGAAACAAAAAGGGTTCCAGAAGTGGGCCTTTTATTCATCGTCGAATAGTCTTACATCACACAGAGAGGAACGTTTTTGCAAAAGTTATTCCGTGAAGATTACAAGAGTGGGTATCTAAGCTCCAGTTATTAGGTGCCCGATTCACAAAGTAATCTGAGACAAAATCCTGACTTTGCCACTTTCGGTATTCACAAAAGGCATTTAGGAGTAGTAAAGTTAGGATTTTGTCTTACGTTTGTCTTAAGTTTTGGTCTTAAGACAAAATCCTAACTTAAGTTTAACTTAAGTTTAATTTAAGTTTAACTTAGGATTTTGTCTTAAGTTTGTCTTAAGTTTTGGTCTTAAATTAAACTTAAGTTAAACTTAAGTTAAACTTAAGTTAGGATTTTGTCTTAAGACCAAAATTTAAGACAAAATCCTAACTTTACTACTCCTAAATGCTTTTTGTGAATACCGAAAGAAGTAAAGTTAGGATTTTGTCTCAGATTACTTTTGTGAATCGGGCCCTAGATCTTTAAAAGACAGGGTTATGCATAAAGTCTTCTATGCTTGATAACATCATGGCACTAACACTAATGAACATTAGTAGCAAATGAAAGAATCAAAGTGTATCTGCCTTCTATATACCTGTCTTATTGATTATAGTCAAGCTTTTAACCAAAATGATCTGTGGAAGAAACGTCTAAGCTGGAGAATGGATGCTAAAAAAAAAAAAAAATGCTATTAAATAACATTATCAAACTACATATTAACCATATTAACAGACAGGACAAAAGATTAAATTGCCTTATGGTACTGACCTTTTCCCTAAAATAAACACATGGAATAGTTTCATATAGAGTAGTATACTCACCCCTATTTTATTCTGCTTTTATATGATGGATTGTTATACCAAAATGGAATCTAGTCAACTCTCATCCACTTATTCTGGGAAATTAAATATAGAATCTTGATCACTTCTTGTTAGTTGTTACTCACTTGGTCTTCTGAAGCTGATAAATTATCTGAACATAATGACGGAATTTGTTAATGATTAATTGGAGCAAAAAATATATATCATATTTGGGAAGCATCACAGGAATATTTAATGGCAGCTAAATAAAATTGATATTGAGCAGATTTCCTATTACCTCTATTTTGGCCTTAGGCTCCACCAAAATTTAAACTGGAAAACTCATTTAAAGAAACTGGAACTAAGATAATTTGATGAAGTAAGTGCCTTTATGTGATTCAAGATTAGTTATGATGGGAGAACGAACTATGATAGAAATAAAAGCTAAAGTCAACATTGATTCGATGTTAATTTATGGAGGGCCAGCCTTTTATTTGTAAAGGCAAATCATAGGCTAAATATAATTGCATCAAATACAGTAAGAAACCTTTTAATCCTATATAAATTATCACCACAAGCTCAAGTTATTTCTGGAAGTAGATTCAACCAGACGATCAATGAGAATTGATTGACAGCTATTGTGTTATTTGAAGCAATATCTTTTGGGATAGTTCCATACTCAAAAGCACATCGTCTGGTAAGTAATAGGTCTTAATGAGAAATTCCCTGAAATATTAAAGGATTTTTATGTGTGAAAACCTGTTAATCAGTATGGTTTGCGAGACGGCCCTTTATTTTTTTTCTCTGTCTCATCCTCAGTTTTGTTTTCATTGTTTCTGTAGCACGAAGTGCAGATCTCATGCTGCCTGTTGTCACTGGCGGTCGTTGTAGTGCGAAGAATTGGGATAACTGGATGCTCGCATTGGCAGTCCTCGTGGGCAGCATGGTTTTGGTTTTGAACGGGCCCATTCATGATCGCAAAGAATTCAAAACTTCAGGATTTATCCTTTTGTCACTGGAGGAGCACCACTGATGCCAGGCAAGGGTCCAGGACCTGGTAAGGCACCGCTTGTATATCAGCAACTCACTCCAGCAGATGCCAGTGGGTACAGTTGCAGGTCCAGTCGCAGCAGGTCAGCTTGGCAGTTGCAGGGAGGTCTATAGAGCTTGTTATGTCTCTAAGGCTAGGAACAGGATGTCAGCCAACTGACACTTGGAGTCACTATGATAGCCTGGGATTAAGGAAGCAGGTCCAGTCTTCCTTCTCACAGAGCAGGACAGGCCTCAAGCAGCAGGGCAGTCCTCTGCAGGGGTGACTTGTCTAAGGGGTGCCTGGGGTGTTGACCTGCAATGTGTGAGCGAGCTGTCACATACAGATCAAGTAGTGTTCTCTGTCTGTTATGTTTTGCACATAACTTTACCCGGGGTGGAGAAGTGGGCTGCTCCCCAGGCATGATGCTTGGCAGCCAACCTGCCCGTCACTGTGAGATGAAGTGCACTTGTCAGTTTAGCTGTTTCTTTAACCACGGCCAACCCGACATGCGTACTTCAGCTCTTGTAACTTGCAATGTGTCAATGAGCCCAGGGAACATAAACGCAGCCTACAGGTCTCCCTCTGAGTGCTGTCTCTAACCAATCCTAGTGCTGCTTCATACTGTTCACTCATACAAACAGTATGAAAGCAGGATCAAGATTGGTTTAGATGATAGGCTACGTATGAGTGCGGCATACAAACTTGATTTTGAAGCCATCCGAGGATGGCGCAGGGAGCACAGGTTGTAGAGCAGACCAGCTTCGGTACAGTTTATTTAAGCTGAACACTGGCAGTAACCTGGAATCTATCTCTTAAATTATATAAAATGATGTAGTTAATAGTTAGTCCAGTCTGTGCTGCTAGTTGTGATTGAGCATGGAGCGTGAAATGCCCACCACTTTCAAAAGTCACCAGCCACCACTGGTCCTCTGGTAGCAGCAGGGCTGTACTCTGAGGAACAAGGTAGGCCTCAGGCAACATGCCAGTCTTCTGTAATATCCACAGGTCCAGGAGTGTACTGAAACAGTAGATTAGAAGGTGCAATATTTATACCTGGTGCCACCCTATTAAGTGGGGTGACAACCTGGTTACCCCCACATCTGGTTCTGGAAATTTCTTCCCCTCCCCTCTCAAAGCACCTAGTAGTCAGGGGTGACAAAAGAGTTGTTTCAGGTTCCTTTGTGTGTTTGTTTCAGAGGTAGCCCTTTGAATTCTAAGTGAGGCAGGGAACAACTCTGCACCAACCCTTCTGGCAGGATGGCGCATCCTTTGCCTCACTCTCTGTGAGGAATGCACAAAGAACAACAGCTAAGCTATTCAAAGTCAATTGACATAGAACACCCAGCACCAAATAGTTAGGACAAAACAATGCAACTTTCTTCAAGTGCCATTTTCAGAATTGTGACTTAGAATCTGACTTTACTATTTAAGAATATTTTAAAATACTATTTATTTGAGCCCAAACTTGACATCCCAATTTCTTCCCAATCAAAAGTTAGCAATAATTAAGTGTAATAAGGTTGCCCCATACAATGGGAGAGATAGGCCTTAAAAAAGTGAAAAATAATTTTAGGGGAGTCTGTCACTACCAGGACACGTAAAACTTTAAAACATGTCTTACTTTTGAAAAACACAGTGCACCCTGCCCTATGGGCTTTCAGGGCTTGCACTGCAGGCTTAATATTAGCATTTAATTTACAGGCCCTGGATACAAGGTATACTATATACTAGGGTCTTATAAGTAAAGTAAATATGCCTATCAGGTAATTGTACCATGTTTTAGGGACGGAGCGCAAACACTTTAGCACTGGGTAGCAGTGATAAAGTGCACAGAGTCCTAATGACAATAAAAATGAATTCAGAGGGACATGAGGAGTGAAGGCAAAAGCTTTGGGGGTGACCTTGCAGAGAGGGCCAAGTTCAACAGCTGCAAAATGCTGCATCTGCCCAAGGCTGGTGTAAGGAGAACAAATGTTACCTCGTTACTGCCTCTTTACATGTGTGCTGCATTCTCCAGCACACATAAAAAAAGAATAAGCCTCTAAGTTAGTTTTATGAAGGAAGGCATCCTTTCCTACATATAAACTATTCTGATCACAATGGCTCAAGGGTGTCTGTGCTGGCACTAGGCTGCCACAAGTGCGTCAGCGCATTAAAAGAGTACAAGTGAGCCATATCTTTGTAAAAATGGCACATTTCTGCTCTCTCCCTTTCTCACAACAATATTTGTGGCATAGCTTAATAGAGCTCACATATTTGTCATTTCTTTTACTTCAGTATCTCAATCTGTGAAACGTATCGAATATGACTTGAAAAGCAAAGTGAAAAATTAGTCAGATTGTTTGATGTATGGATCAACAGATGCAGCATCATTTACTAGTACAGCCCACCAGATTTTGGAAACGTGCATAAATTGCATATGGGTCTGGGAAATCAACAGAACAATTATATTATTGGAAATGCATTATTTGAACAGGGGCCATTTAATGCGAATGCAGCAACGATTTTCAAAAAGATTGCATACATTTTTACCATGGATGTATTGCTAAACAAGAATGAGACACCGATTGTTATACAATACTTTAAAAAAATTGTATTTCAAACTGCCAGAACAATGTCCCATACTCTGAAATATTGCAAATAAAGTACGCATTACAGTTAATGATTAAATCTATGAGTACAAAACAGTGAAGATAGTGTGATATCAACAACAAAATGGCTGAGATTGATAATAATTAAGGGGTTAACCATCTGATATATTTAAATAACGTTTCGCGTGATAACGAACTTTTCATTCTTGTTGGCGCGCTTAGGAGTGGAAGGAAACTGTCCCTTTCCTTTAGCATTGTGTTGTTTTATAGTAGGCGCGTTGCAGTAGCGGCATGATGTCCTATTATCTGCTTTATTGTGATCTCGCTGCTGGGCAGATGTTTGGTGTTGAGCTAGTAATACGCATCTGCACAGTTCTAAATCATAAACACATGAATCATTTTAAAGACGTTTCATACAAATGATGTTTTGTTCTTTCTGAACACAAGTACAAAACAGGCCTGATGCGAAGCCGCCCTAATTTCTGTCTTTGCGACCTTGAACCATAATTGCACCTTCAAGAAAAGAGAACAATGGAGAGATGGCCATAGACCTATGTCTAGAGAATCTTGTGCTGAAGAATCACTGGGGCTGATTCACAAAGACATTTTCTGAATATGTGAAGCACTACTCCTGCAGTACTACTTCGCATCTAAAGTGGGATTACAATTAGAATAGTCAGGAAATATTCAAATACAATGAATACAATTACAAAAGACAGTGCCCTCTTTGCACTTTTACCGATAGGGAGTTTAATACCCTGGCCAAGTTTACAAAGGCATTGACGAGCACTTGGAGTAGTCCTCATACAGCAGTTCTACTTCACCAACTCATGAATGTCATTGTGATTCGCCCCACTATTCTACGAGGAGCTCTAGGTCTTTTTTTAATTTAAATTGAGGACTTTTTTTTATAGAGATTAGTTATTCATATTTTTGCTTCTTTTGTGGAAGTGGATAGCCAGAGAAGGTTTGATCACTGCTTGGTGCTCTTTTGACGATCACAAGCCAAGAGGAGAATTGTTGGCTGTGATAAGAATTCCTCCTGGGTATGTTACATACATCATTTTATATAGAATATTTTAGTACAATGGACTATAAAGTGGTTTCTCCATGTTGAAGCACCAACTAAAGAAGCTATGTCTGTGTTAATTAATGTAGAATTAACCGTCGCTGGTAAAACCATGCCTCCTGCCTCATTTCTCTCTAAATTTACTGACATGGGGATCACCCATTTAACGTGTGTCAGCCCATCTAAAAGTTTCACAGGAAGCATGATCCTCATGATACAGGGAGGTTGGGGAGATTGGCCATGAGGAGGAGAAATCCCTATAATAGGGAGCAAGAAAGAAAAAGACTGCAAGTGCAGTTCATCAATAAAGTATATGTACGTGTCCAGAAACGTTTCTGGACGATCATAAATGGAATTCACACAAAATAATTCAAGTAGTACTACTGAAAACCCATGACAGTCGTATTCCAAAAACTATTTATTAAATATTTACAGCAAATACAGGAGGAAGCTTGAGTACAAATGTCTGACTTTTTTCAATGAGATCAAAAAGTTTGGGGAATCAACACAAGTTCCTACTTTCCTAAAACAGTTAAAGCATTAAATGTAAAAGTACCCATAGAGTATACAGACAGCTGCAAGGTTGGAAAAATTGATGGAATCAGTGTCATTGAACGGCTTATTTTTCCTAAATAGTGTTTTTAATATTTGTTCATGTATTTCAGCATATACAGCATATCTTCCCATACAAAGTGATGTCCTTTATTTCTGTTTGAAATGATCTGGAAATCTGTGCTCATCATAACATGATAGCACACTAAAGGCAGGATCACAATGTCTGTTACATGGTGTTTGACTTAAACAGGGTCAATCAAGTTATGTGAATCTGTGGCCGCTGCAATTTCTTTACAGTGGTGGTGTGACTGCACTTATCACATAACTCACCATCTCCTGCATAATTTAGACCTTCCTAAAAAATGATTTCTTTACTTCGAACGGGCCCAGTTATTGAAGCAAACATGGCACATCTGGTGCAGCACAGTTGCAAACCCACTGCAAAAGTCAGCGGGTTATCTTTTAGCTGTCGATTGCCGCATTTGGTCCTGATGAAGGTACTCCAACAGTGAATATGTCACTCAGTTGATATGTATGTCCCTAGCTGAAGGACTAAGGAAGGGCTAAGAGACTACAACATGAGAATAATCTTATCATATAAAATGGCATTTCAAACAGCATGAAAAAATGAGTCATTCTTTATCATGAAAATGTTTTACTTCAGGTTTCATGCTAATTCGTGCTACATCACAGACACTGTTCATGAAGAAGCAGATATATCAAGAGGGCAAATCCCAAACGCTCTTGGGGAGTGTTTGGAAAAAAAACTAATTGTGTCAAATTGCTACCCACGGTGTCCAAAAAACTATATAAAAAACCTATAAAATGTACTTTGTGACACTCCCCTGCCACTGCTATGACTCCCTGGTAGCTGGCAGAAACTAAAAGGAGGAGATAACACAATATTTGCACATGTGTTGGAATTGCATTGCTTCTGATTGTAGGATTGTAGCTGTGGATGTAACTTCTCAATTAAATCAAAAATTACCTCACTACTCAGTCTTTACTTCTCATAAATCTCTTCTGCAGTCTGTTCAAACAGGGTGACCCTCACCCTAAATATCCTCTCCTGTCTCCTTCTGTGCCTACCTGCCAAAATCCTCATCCACCTCGCCAAGATATACAGGGCAGCCAATCTGAAAGAGCCAGGTGCAATTTAGGTGACTTTTTATAGTTTGCACCTGATTACCACCTGCACAAAAACTATCCTGCATCCACTGAGGCACCCTTGGACCCTGGTGCAAGGGTGCCTGTGTAGGCGCTAGGTAGCCCACTTTGCGCATGCACTGAGGAAAGGACAGGAACGCACCATATTGGAATAAATACAGCACATTCCTGTCCTTTTAATGTAACACAGCACAGCGCAGCCAGGTAAGTTGCTGTGCTGCGTTACTTTGTCATAAATATGCCCCCTCCCCTAGGTATCTTTACGATTCCCAATGTATGAGAAACAGAATGCAAATTTTGCCTGGATACCTTTGGGAATATTTTCGACTGGGATTCCTTTTGTCTTGCACCAGGAAACGTGGTGCATGCAAGACATAAGCCGAAAATGCGATTATGAAGCCACGCAAGGCCACATTGTGTGCCCCTGAGTGGCTTCATTAACCCATAGTAACGCAACGCAGCACAAATCACTGCATTGCGTTACTCTGCCCTGGGAAGCCATTACATGGGCATTGCATAGGTGTTCCTAGGTAACTATCATATCATATATCACAAGATTTGTAAAGCGCACTACTTACCCGCGAGGGTCTCAAGGCGCTGAGGGAGAGGAGGGGGGGTGTTGCCGCTACTGGTCGAATAGCCAGGTCTTGAGTCGTCTCCTGAAGGTCAGCAGGTCTTGGGTCTGTCGTAGGTTGAGGGGAAGGGTGTTCCAGATCTTGGCGGCGCGGTGAGAGAAGGATCTGCCTCCGGTGGTGGTTCTCCGGATGCGCGGGACGGTGGCCAGGGAGAGGTCGGCGGAGCGGAGCTGACGGTTGGGGATGTAGAAGGAGAGTCGACTGTTGAGGTAGGCTGGGCCGGTTTTGTGGAGTGCCTTGTGTGCGTGGATCAGGAGTTTGAAGGAGATTCTCTTGTCGACGGGGAGCCAGTGCAGGTTTTTCAGGTGGGGGGTGATGTGGCTGTGGCGTGGAATGTCGAGGATCAGGTGTGCAGAGGCGTTTTGGATTCTTTGCAGTCGTTTGATGAGCTTGGTCGGGGCTCCTGCGTAGAGGGCGTTTCCGAGTCTGCTGCTGACGAGGGCCTGGGTGACTGTTCTTCTCGTGTCTGTCGGGATCCACCTGTAGATCTTGCAGAGCATGCGGAGGGTGTTGAAGCAGGAGGAGGAGACTGCGTTGACTTGCTTGGTCATGGTGAGCGTTGAGTCGAGGATGACTCCCAGGTTGCGTGCGTGGTCGGTTGGTGTCGGGGGTGCCCCTAGTGACGAGGGCCACCAGGAGTCGTCCCAGGCTGATGGGTTGGAGCCGAGGATGAGGATCTCCGTCTTGTCTGTGTTCAGCTTAAGTCGGCTGCACTTCATCCAGTCGGCGACGGCTTTCATTCCTTCGTGGAGGTTGGATTTGGCGGTGAGGGGGTCCTTGGTGAGGGAGAGGATCAATTGAGTGTCGGCGTAGGAGATTATGTTGAGGTCGTGCTGTCGGGCGATGCGTGCGAGTGGAGCCATGTAGATGTTGAACAGTGTCGGGCTGAGGGAAGATCCCTGGGGTACGCCGCAGATGATCTCGGAGGCTTCGGATCGGAATGGGGGGAGGCGGACGCTCTGGGTTCTGCCGGAAAGGAAGGAGGTGGTCCAATCCAGGGCCTTGTCTCGGATCCCTGCGTCGTGGAGGCGTGTGCGTAGTGTGCGGCGGCAGACAGTGTCGAAGGCGGCGGAGAGGTCCAGGAGGATGAGGGCCGCCGTCTCACCGTTGTCCAGCAGGATCCTGATGTCGTCTGTGGCGGCGATGAGGGCGGTCTCGGTGCTGTGGTTGCTGCGGAATCCTGACTGGGAGGGGTCCAGGATGCTGTTATCTTCGAGGTAGCGGGTGAGCTGTCTGTTGACGATCTTCTCGATGACCTTAGCTGGGAATGGAAGCAGGGAGATGGGCCGGAAGTTCTTGAGGTTGCTCGGGTCCGCCTTGGGTTTTTTGAGTAGGGCGTTGATTTCGGTGTGTTTCCAGCTCTCTGGGAAGGTCGCGGTCTCGAAGGAGAGGTTGATGACGTTGCGCAGGTGGGGTGCGATGGAGCTGCCGGCTTTGTTGAAGATGTGGAGTGGAAAAGGGTCTGATGGGGAGCCGGAGTGGATTGTGCCCATGGTCTTGATTGTGTCCTTGGTGTTCACGTTGACCCAGGCTGTCAGGGGGTCGTGGTCGATGGGGTGCGGCGGGTCTGATGTGTCGGGGCCTGTTGGGGTCGTCCGGGAGTCGAAGCTGTCGTGGATGTCGGCGATCTTGCGGTGGAAGAAGGTGGCGAGGGAATCGCACAGGGCTTGCGACGGCGGGATGTCGTTGGCGTTGGAGCTGGCGTTGGAGAGTTCCTTCACGATGCTGAAGAGCTCCTTGCTGTTGTGTGCGTTGTTGTCGAGGCGGTCTTTGAAGGAGGTCCTCTTGGCGGACCTGATGAGGTGATGGTGGTTGCGGATGGCGTCTTTGTGGGCTCCGCGGCTGTCCGGCGTCTTCTCGCTGTGCCATTTGTTCTCCAGTTTCCGGCAGGTGCGCTTGGATGCTAGGAGTTCTGGGGTGAACCAGCTGGCTCTCTTGCTGGTGTCTTTGTAGGTTGTTTTTTTTAGCGGGGCTAAGGTGTTGGCACAGTCGTCCATCCATCGTCTGAGATTGCGGGCGGCGGCGTCGGGGTTGGAGGGGTCGTTGGGTGGGCTGAGTACGAGGTTTGTCTGGAGTTGGTCTTCGGTGACTTTGCTCCAGCATCTGCGGGGGATCTGTAGGGTGCGGTGGTGTGCGGCGGGTTTCCGGAAGGTGAAGTGGATGCAGTGGTGGTCGGTCCAGGTGAGTTCGGAGGTGTGGCTGAAGGAGACGTGGGAGCTTGAGGAGAAGATGGCGTTGAGCGTGTGTCCGGCGATGTGGGTCGGCGTCGTGACGAGCTGTTTCAGTCCGAGGTTGGCGAGGTTGTCGATCAGAGTGGAGGAGTTGCTGTCGTTGTTGTTCTCCAGGTGAAAGTTCAGGTCTCCGAGGAGGATGTAGTCGGTGGAGGTCAGGGCGTGCGTGCTGATGAAGTCGGCGATGGAGTCGCTGAACTTGGGTCGGGGTCCGGGGGTCTGTAGATGAGGGTGCCTCTTACGGTGATGTTGGGATCCGTGTGGATCTGGAAGTGCATGTGTTCGGCGGTGCTGAGAGTGTCGTCGGTGCTGTTCGAGACCCTGATGGTGTCTTTGTGGACGATGGCGATTCCTCCTCCGATTCCGTTGGTGCGGTCTCTGCGGGTGATCTTGTAGCCGTCGGGGATGGCTATGGCGATGTCGGATGCGGAGGATTCGTTCATCCAGGTCTCTGTCAGGAAGGCGACGTCCGGTGATGAGGTGTCGAGTAGGTCCCAGAGCTCGACGGCGTGTTTGCGTGCGGAGCGGGTGTTTAGTAGGATGCACCGGAGATGGTTGAGGTCCTTCTTGGCGGGAGTCTCGGGCTCTCCGAGGCAGGTGGAGCTGCAGTTCCGGCAGGTGAAGGGACCATGGGTGCGTTTTGGGGCGGCCTTGAAGCAGGTGGAGGTCCGTCCTGGGTTGAGAGCGATGAGGGTGCTGGCGTCGTATCGGAGGTGGTCTTCATGGCGGATGCGGGGGCCAGGGGTTCTGGCGCTGGGCGCGGTCCAGGCGCGGACGGGCGCAGACGGGCTTGCCTTAGGCGGACTCCCATGCATTTTGACAAATTCCCAAATTTACGATTGCTGGTAGACCTTGGAAAGCACCAAAAAGGTACTCCATCCCAGGTGAGGCTTAACGAGGAGAAATATCTTTATTTCTCCTCATTACTTCCTCTTTTTATGCATGCTGCATTCTGCAGCATGCATAGAAAGAAGACAATGCCTCAGGGGAATGTTTTTGTGGAGGAAGGTACCCATTCCTGCACAAAAACAATCCTCCTTACAACGCAGTCACCCTTGCTCTATGGTGCAAGGGTGCCTGCATTGGCACTAGGCAGCCAAAATGGTGAGTGTGCAGGGACAAACGCCGTATTCTTTTAAATACAGCACATTCCTGCCCTTTCCCTGTCACGCAGTGCAGCAAGGTGACTTGCTGCACTGCGCTGCGTGACTTTCTTATAAATATGCCCCCTTATGTGAAAAAAGTGCCAAGTGCCCAAAACATCCAAAAAATGGCTCAGCACTGGGAAGGAAAAAACCTCAGCAGCTAGAGGGTTAAAATAGAATGCATGCATACCTTTTATTTTCACGGTAGTGAGTTGGGTGTTTTAGGACCCAAACTGAAGTAATATCAGTATTGGGTACTGTGAGACAGCATTACATGCCATAGTTATGAACCTTATATAAGAGATACTCAATTCCAAAACTGCCATACTCATTGCTTAGAGAAGAGTTTAAAAAACCATGCATTTCATAATATGATATATCAATATCGATCAAGTTACTCTTCTAAAGATTCATCAGAGGACATGCAAATGGTAGCATTTACAAGTAGGGCATTTGGATGCTGACAGACATCAAACAGCTCTCATTTTATTAAACACTGTCTACAATTTAACAACTCCTCTGTTTTCACTGGGAACATTTTTGAAAATGTTGGCAATCTAGCTAGGATGCAAATATATAAAAAAAAAAGAATTAGGCGGGCACATTAGTGTAATAGAACCCTATATCATTAGCTGATACTTGAATAACCTGATGGCTAACCATTCATGTTACGATTATCCTCACTATGACCATAGCAACCTATTTTGTAGCTTTGTGTATTTATATCCAGTTTTTGTAATTATAATATCTATCGGAATGCTTTCACAAATTAGAAGGCTGAATTTAATTTCCCGAATCCTAAAGGCTACAAAAGCAACATTTTAATTTCTCAAATTTGCATTCTCCTATGAGGATGTTTTCTGACTGCTGTTTGTCTGAAAGACATGAGACAACAATAGAGCTGAAAAGACATTACTGCCGCTTAGAACACTTGAGAAGCTTTCATGCTGATATGTAAAAAAGAAAAGAGGAGGAGCCTGCTCAGGGAAAATACTTTAACTAGGAAAGCTCATTGTCAATTTTCTTTTGAGAAGACAGACATTGCTGATCAACATTGATTCTCTTAACACAGGTCAACATGTCAAATGTGGAGATGTTAGGAAATTACGCAGATACCATTTCAACATGTAGTCATGGAAATGGCAGGAAAATTGCAATCCATATTAATTATTTAGCATTATGTGTATTGATAAAAAACATCCTGCATCCGATGTGCTGAAATTTAACAGATTACATTGTGATAGAAAGTGAACTTCTTTATATGCATGCACACATCTATCTATCTATCTATCTATCTATCTATCTATCTATCTATCTATCTATCTATCTATCTATCTATCTCCAGCTAATTATCGATCTATCTATATAAAGATTATTCTTTTCAATTGGTAAAACATGCTTTCAATTGGAGTTCAGGCGAGACTGGGTATCCACCAGCCGCGGCCGCTGCAGGTGAGAGCGGTGGGGCCAGATGAGGGGGGATTTCAAGAGACGACCACGAGGGAACATTAATTATTTATTTAATTTTCCCTCGTGGTCGTCTCTCGAAATCCCCCCCACCCGGCCCCACCCGGCCCCACCCAGCCCCACCCGGCCCCACCGCCCCACCGCTGTTACCTGCAGCGGCCGCTGCTGGTATCCACATTAATAGAAAAGAGTTTAACTTAATAAAAAGTATGAGTATAGTGGATCAGGTTCTCAGGTTTCTTTTGCTGGTGTAAACATAGTTACATTTCAAGAAAGGTGCATGTAAGTGATTTATAACATAGCACTACATCTCATATGGAAGGTACTTAGTGCAATCTGAGTTTCTTTTTATCTTTGTGATACTTTCATTCACCTCTGAGTGAATTGGCTAGAGTGAGGGGGGGGACAAAAAGGGAAAACCCTAACCCTTTCCCATTTTGTCCAGAGCTATGCTGGGGGCGTGTGCTGGGACAATATTATTTACACCATACATCAATCAAGTTGTGGCTTGCCTCGAAGATTATTTGAACTAAACACCCAGCCTGTGAGGCCAGAAAACTGTCAAATATATATAAAGTTGAAATTATGTTATTCAATATTATTTCCTAAGAGGTGTTCTCTTAAGTCCCTGCCTCCATTACTTTTTATGTGAATGTGTTGTAGTAACTGTGAGGTGCCTTGTGTGGTGCTGGATTACTCCAAGGCTTAGCTGGACTTTGTTTTGACTGCTTTGGATCCTATCTGGCTGTAATAGCTTTAGAAGTGCAGATTATGATTAGCAATGGACTTACATTTATGTGTGTGGTTGTTTATAATTGCATATCTCTCCTTACTACTCCCTAAGCTCCAATATACATCTACCTACACCTCTTACATTTAGTAGTAAGTATTCCTCACTTTCAAACCAGTCCTCCAGGTTCCACCACCATTTAATACTGAAACATTCAGAAGTGTGTGGAGACATCCACAGCTGGGGTGGAGAAATCAACATAGAGAAGATAGGAGATGAAGAGGTCAATGCACATAGGTTTGTGAATAGTATTTTGTACTATTTGAGTATTATTATTGTAGTATTACTAATACAATTACAAAGTATAGTTTGTGAATAACCCAGATTAGTAATGTGGCTGAGATTCGAAGCAGACAATGTGTATTTTTTTTTAATGTGCGGTTTAGGTTAGGGGTGTTGGTGTGTATGTTATACTGTATATATGCCATTTGACATTAACATCGCATATGTACTGTTCTTCTTGTTATCCCTTTTAATCATTCCGGTCTCATCTCAGCCTCCTAGTTCAGTGGCTGATGCAATCTGCTGGTGAAATCACTTAATGTCCCCGTGCCTAACAAAAATTAATGTGTCCTCATGTAAAGCAACTGGTGCTCGTGTAAAGCGCTCTGATACCCGATACCTCCGGGTCAAGTTGGCGCTATATAAAACTCTGTAAAAAAACAAAAAACAAAAAAAATCTGCAGAGGCAGACAACTGCAGTTTATTCATTGAGCAGATTACTAAACTGTTGCTTGAAGCAACTCACAAAATACATATTTATTATTATTATTAGTAGTAAAATAGTAGTAGTAATAGTAGAAACATTAATTATGAAGTTGAAGATGGTGATGATGATGAGGAGGATGATGATGATATTTTGGGTTAGAGATTATAGAAACATTTCAAGCTCTGCAGACAGTTGCTGATGTGTCTGAGTACTGAAATGCAGTTGAGACATTCCTGAACAAGGTGCTTTGACTGTCGTTAATGGATTATTCAATTGAAAAATCATTTGTCATTTGGGTTCTCTTATTCAAACATACATTGAATTAGTGCAAAACCAGCATGTCCCAGGCAAAAAAATAAAATGAGCAGATGTCCAATAAAGTAGTGTATTCAAGCTTCAAATAAGAAAAAAGAAGAATTATGAAACATGTGAAATTACATTTAATTAATTTATGCAGTAGAACAGAAGAGACATCTGGCACCTTTGTAGATGTTAACTCAAAGACAATTCTACAACAAGCAACTATTTCATGGTACATGCTTTACCTTCTGACAGTAATTTGATTGCATACTACAGCATCATGTTTTTTCACTTTTTACTCTTCACAGCGATGAATCAACACATCATTACATTTTTCTGTGCACTCATTTTAGGAGTCAGTAAACTTTTACAGGCTCCTAAAATTAGATTGTGAATAGATACTCATTTGCAATTTGGAAGGCCCAAGTTGTAGACACCCCTTCCAAATTGTAAATCAGGGAGAAATAAATGTTTTACGACCATAATCCTGTCACAAAACACTGAAAAATATTGACTTTGAGTTGGGGTGGTAATGCATTGGCAAAAGGGTTGGGGTCCCACCGGGGACCCCTTTCCTTTTTTGAATTAAAAATAATGTTTTTGGGGAGTAGGCAGTGGTCCAAAGGACCACTGGCAAGTCTCAAACTTTTTTTTTTTTTTAAAAGGTAAGCTTTTTTTTTAGCACAGCCTATTTGTTTTTAAGGGAAACAGGTTGCATTTAAAGACCACAAATGTTTGCTTTATATAAATTTAATCACAGACATGGTGATCTGCTGACCACAGCAGACAAAAATCCCTGTAATGGCTAGGAGTGGGCGAAATGGTTCATAAAACCCACAGAATTGGTGGAATTTGACAACTAGCTTTGGCCAAACTCTGCCAATCGCCACCTGAAATGTAAGCTGGCAAGCGAATGTGAGATTTGGCATCCCCTAGGGAGATTTTTTAATGCAAGCGGTTGCAAGTGGTCAGTGTCCGAGGACTGCTTATTGAGTAGATTTGCTTCCGCTTGAGTAGATTTTCTACTCAAGTGGCAGCAAAATTCACTTGAATGGCCACGCACTCTTGTGCACTGCATGGTGACGTTCGCTTTGAATTTTCGGCACTGCTTGCACTACAGGCGCTAAATTGCAGCGAGAGCTGCATATGCTCTGCTCATTGGCGGAACTCCGTGGAAGCTTATGAAGCCATGGAGAAACACTGCAAGTTCCGCCCACCCCTGGTAATGGCATCCCAGCAAAGTTAGTCACAATTTAAAATACTTCCGACGTACTTCATTAATATTCGTACAGTAGGTCAGATTGTGCCCCACTCTGAATGGGAGTTTTGCAAACCAACCTATTTGTACATAAGTAGGTACGCAAAATTCAACACTGGTCGCAATTTGCACATTTGCACATTGGGTCCCTTGTTGTTAAACCATTTTGATGTGTTGTGTCGAGATCTGATATTAAAAACAGGCCTTGTAACGATAATTAGCATCCTATAAGCTGCCATTCCAAAAATCTTCCCAGGACCTCTCCATGACAGGGCATGTAAAAAAGCACAGATGCATTATATCCACATGCTATTTGGAAGAAGGAATAATTATGATCAAGTCAATGGATGCAAAGGACAAGTCAGATGTCTTCACAGTGAGCATCTCAAAACAAGATTGTTGAGTATTTGCTGGGTTGTGCCAGAAGGGATGGTCTGGCAGTTCAGTGTTTTGGCCAGAGTGTTGGTTGCTTATGAGCCTGTTCTATGGTCTCATGGGCCAGTTGCTACTGTGAATGGCCATGATATTATCCCAAAAATCCTGCAGCAAGCACAAATCTGTGCAATGTCCCCCACCATGAAAAAGATGTATACAGGGTATCTTCACAAGTTTGAAGCTACCAAAATTTGCAGACTGTGGGCTACTTTTCTTTTTGGCTATCTAATTCACTAACAAAGGCCACTTTCGTTTTGGTGCCTGGGGCCTGAGCCTATTGTCTGTCTCAGTCTGACCCTGACTGTATGAATACATCTGTCATTTGTATTAATACATTTTTCATTCTCATGAGTCTTTGTGTTTGAACATTTCTCCAGACCACGTTACTACAAGATGAACTGCTGTATGCTAAAGAAGGTGGGAAAGCAATCATACTGTGGAATGTATGGTGACTTAATATCTGTCTTCTACATTGGCATAACAAGTGGTTTGTGTACATCCCTTGTCCAAGCTGAACTGTGCCAGAGATCTGTTTAATGGTCCAGTCGAGCGGGCAGGGTGAAGAAGAGACTTCCTCATGAGTACCTCATACTTCAGTTTGAGGTAAAACCTAATTATTCACACAAAATATTTTTTGGATCAGTCCTAGGATTTCAAGTGCTATTCACAACTCTGGAAGAGGGTAAGACACAATTATTTATGTAAAATGCTTTGTTAATCAGGACAACCTTTTCTATTGGTACTCTTAAATAAACAGCATTTTAAAATGCAAAAAGTGAAAAATTTGAAAAATATTGATACAACATTTCAAAAATAAAAACGAGATACTATTTTGTGTATGATACAGCACTCTCGTAGCTTACTAGTGATGTAGAGAACCAGTGCTACAGTTAAACAACGAAAAGTTACTTCAAGTGAAACTTCTTACACAAACTGATGTCCTCTACTGGACATTTTACTTGCATTGAAGTACAAAAGAAATTGATGGAGGGGATGCTTGAATTAATCGCAGCCACTGGTAATTACTCGGGCTGCGTCCCAGTCCATCGTTATTTTGCACACCATGCTCCCTCAGTTTGGACCCAGCTGTATGCAAATATTTCATGATCCTGCTTCAATTGGAACTGTCCAGTCCGAATTGCCAAGCCAGATCCTCCCTGAAATAGAACACAAACAACAAAGGAACGTTTTCACCCTATTTATGGGCTCATCAGTCGGGTACAGCTTGGTTCTAGGGACCGTCTATTCATATTGTCAGCCTTTAAAACTTTCAAAAGTATTATCCTGCCACTTGTTATTTGGAATGCTGCAACACAGGTGGGAAGATTCCATTCCACTGGTACTGGCGACATAAAATTGAGGGAAAACAGTAGTTAACTTAGCATAGCATTTCCTCTATAGTGGGGGCTGCTTACAGATTGACAATGATTATTTGTGGTAAACAACTAAGTAGACACAAGAATCAGATTTACTACAAGTTCAAGCAATGCAACTCAGCAAGGTAAGTTGCTGCACTGCATTGTGTGAATTGGGGAGAGCTAAACAGCACCATATTTACAAAGATATTGCACTGTTCAGCTCTCTCCCTGCACTGGCACACTTGTGACTGCCTAGAGCCAACTCAGGTACCCTTATATCATATTGCAAGGGTGCCTGCATTGTGTTCAGGGTTGTTTTTGTGCAGGAAAGGATACCTTCCTCCACAAAAGCAATCCTCAGAGGCATATTACTCTTTCTATATGTACTGCATAGGGCACTGCTGCTTTCTTCCCAAGTGCTTGAGAACAATTAGGCTGCCTACCACCATGCACACACCTTTACACAATAGCTCAAAAGTGTGTGGGAGATGTTTAGCATTGAATTTGTACTGAAAGGGAGCTCTTTCAGTACACAATACTATGCTCAGACATACTTTTAACCTTTTCCCATTTTGTGGGTTGCACAATTTAGCACACATTCAAAGTTTGAAAAGTGTGGAGAAAAAAACCTTTTCTCATACTTAGCATCCACCTCAAGGAGTCATATTTTTGATGCAAATCCCTGTCTATAAATATTAGTTGTATAATGTTAGATAGGGGGTAGTGTCAACAACCAATGATTGCAGTGTGGGAATGCTATTATACCACCCAAGGGATGCCCCCTTGAAGTGAAATAACATGACCACGCATATCACTACGTTGTGTTACATTTAAGTTACTTCCCAGTGAAAATAACGTTTTGCGCTGGAAAGTAAATAACAATAAAACATGTTGCGCCACTTTGTTTCACTGTTAATAACTTTGAACTGGCACGAAGTGTCAATAAATCTGCCCTTAATTCATAAACGTGGAAGCACACATAGAATCAAGATTGTAGGCAGAATTCCAAATAATAGAGCAACCATAAAAAAACATATAAATGTCATTAATGTTTGGAATGACACTGGTAATTTGATACAACAATATACAACACATCGCATGACCCATGCAGCTGACCAGGTAAAAACAGGGCCCCCAAAACTGTAAACATGTTTTCTTTTTACTCCACAGTATAATAATATAAAATTATATTGCATTTGCAAATAAGCGCTCTGGTGCTTGGCAATTACAATGGGAACCATTTTGCATTTAGTTGTCACTTTAGATTAACGGACATGGACAACTACTAACATGTGTTTCATTCACATTAACATTGAGCTGCCCTGGGCGAAAGCACAGATAGACACAGGGGCTAATTCCTTCCCATATCAAAAATTGTCGCCCCATAAAACCACCTGGAAGTGACAGTTCAAATGACTTGTAGATGGTTGAACGTTTATAGCTGCCAGAGACTCCCAGCCTATTAACTTCCACCTGCATATAGCACTAAAAGCAATCTTTGGTTTCGCTGTCAGTAGTGTGAAATTGTTACTCTCAAGCAGGCTAATTTCAGCAGGCATTCCTGTTAAGAGCGTTTCTGTTTCTTGGCCATTAAATGCGCTTCGTGTGCCCTCCTGACATTTGGGGTTTTGTTGCAGCAAATGTTTTGTTCTGTGATGATCTAAGTACTGACAGAGCAAGCTATTTCTGCATGTGCTAATATTCATTTCGATACGTGTGAGTGAACAAAGTAACTCCATCTCCCTGTTTGAGCTTACTTGTACAAACTATCATATAATTAAAAACAAATTTAAATGGGTCCTTAACATGCCTGAAATACGAATCTATTGGTGATTTTGTGTGGTTTTATTGAATACTTTTAAGTTATTTATTTGAAACGTCATGGACAAGGTTGTGGATGCTTCACTGCTATTTAAAAAATGAAAGCCGGAGAACCAAGGGCATGGGCTTTTGCATGGGTATGGAATGTCCAATATATAAGGCAAGAGGATGTCCCAAGGAATCTTTTAAGCTATGGAAAGACAGGGCGGAACTTAGGGGCATTCACCTAGAACCTTGCTGAGACAGGCCATGGACCCATAGGGGCAAAACAGGCCAACACAGCAGGGATGCATGCAGTGTGCAGGTGGGGAGGGCGGAACCGACCGTGATGTGACACCTATTGCTGCTCCATCTCATCACTGGATAATGCAGCTATAATGATACTCTGCAATACTGCTTACGATCCTGTGTACTTTGCATATGATACATGGAGAGCGTCGATTTCCACCTTGGTTGTAAAATCAATCAAATGTTTTTCACAGGCCTGGAAACATGCAGAAGTCAACTCCCTACTAAAGAAACCATAGGCAGATCCCAGCAAACTCAACAACTGCTGACCAATCTCCCTGCTCCTCTAACCAGCCAAAGTAATAAAAGCCATCAACCTACAACTCTCCTCACTTCTGGAACCTCCTTCTCGACTCCTCCCAATCCAGAATCCCCAGCAACCACAGCACCGATACAGCCCTCATCATGGCTACCAACGACATCCGAACATCACTCTACTGAGGACAGACTGCAGCTCTAATCCTCCTAGACCTCCCGGCAGCCTTCAATATGGTCTCCCACCTCACACTTATCACAAAACTGCACAACATAGGCATCCAAGGACCCGCTCTCAGATGGATCGCCTCTTTCCTCCTTCACCTTCAAACCCAAGGAAGTCATCTGTTTTGCACCCCAAGCATCCTCGCTCAGCCCCACACTATTAAACACTTATATGACACCTCTGGCCAGCATCGCCAAAACCCACAGTCTCAACATCATATCCTACGCCAATGACACACAACTCATCCTCTCCCTCCCTGAAGTCACCAAAAAAGACCAACTTCCACAACTGCATGACAACTGGATGAAGGACAACTGCCTGGCTGAGGTACTAATGTTCAGAAACAAAGGCTCCCCATGGGACGAATCCTGGTGGCCCTCAGAACTCGGACTTACTACTACTCCCACTGACCATGCTTGGAACCTAGGCATCAGTCTGGACAACAAGCTAACCATGACAATTCAGATCAATTCTGTCTCCTCCTCCTGATTCTTCATCCTTTGCATGATTCGTGAGATATTCAAATCGCTACCCTAAAGATCAAGATGCACCATCACCCTGCCCTCATCTCCAGCCGATGGGACCACGGCAACTTTCTCTATGCAGTGTTCACAGCTTACCTCCTCCTCCGACTACAGATCATCACAGCCAGACTCATCCTGGATCTCCCTAGTAGAATCCTCATCACCCCCTACCCCAGGAAACTCCATGGATCCCTGTACAGAAAGGATGTCAGTTCAAACTCCTGACCCATGCATACAAGACCCTAAACAACTGTGGAGCTGCTTACGTGAACCACCACCTGAACTTCCATCAGACCACCAGACACCTCCGCATCCCTTTCTCTAACCCTCACCTCCCACATTCGACGTAGCAGATGTGGAGGTCTCTCCTTCTTCTACCTAGGAATGAAGATATGGAAAGAGCTACCCTTTCATCTACGGACCTCCCTTTCTCTTCCAGAGTTCCGAAAGTCCCCCAAGACCTGGCTATTTGGCTAACCAACTGGACCCTGCCAGCACCTGGATACCCTCATGGGTGACAGGAAGTGCTCTACAATTCTATTGATTGATTGATTGATTGAAAGTAGCATGGCAATAAAATATTACAGACATAGTATGTTGCATTTCACAGACAGAGTATGTGGTCGAGATAAAATGTTCTTTCTGGACATGAACCTGGCAGTATATTTTTAGCCTATCCAGAGGATATGGGCAATTATTTTACTCAACAAGCAAAGTGTGTTAAAATCTAGCAGTGGTTCTGGGAGCATTGCATGTTTAGACCAGGGCAAACGGAGCCAGAAAATACTTAGGGCCTAATTATGAGTCAGCCACCGCCACACCAGTGGTCTGACCCCATTACAAGTAGAGCAGTAAGACCGCCATTGCACCACCACAACTGCCAGGGAACCAGGGAACCACCATTCTTGGAGGTGGTACAGTGGTCTTGAGGCTGCAATATGCTTGGGGGGACAGCTGTGGTCCCACCAAGCAAATTACGAGTTTCCTCTTCGCCACAGTTTTCATGGCGGTTCCTCCTCCATGAAAACTGTGGTGGACAGGAAACAACGGGAGCCCTACAGGGCCCCCTTGTGCCTCTGGGCCCTAGGGTGCATGCACAACATTTGCCTCCATGTGCATCACAGTTCCTGCACAGCATGAACTTTACAGTCCATGCCATGCAGGAACTGTTTTTGGCGTTCCCATTGCAGTGCACATTTTCAAAGGCACTGCCGTGGGAACTCCAAAAAACGCCCACTAGACACGAGGAAACTCATAATCAGACAGGTAGCCCGACCATGGGTTTGGCAGCGCAGGAGCAGACCGCTGGCATGGCAATCTGCTCCTGCACCTCCATCTTGCAATCTGGCTCAGAATGTCTTTCATGAGTTATAAAACTTATCAAAAGAATGTATGATTCCTTTGAGTGGTCCTTTGGATACAGACCACTGGGACTTTACTACAGAATGAATACTGTCCTTCTGTCTTTAAAAGGACCGTACGAGACTTGTCCGCATCCACCTTCAGAAAACAAATTAGGTGGATTAGACAACCATAAGACTAATAACTCTTCAAAAAGCCTCATTTGTCAAACAAACAGAGCAAAACACATGTAGACTGTTTTAGGAATAAACAGGTTTGTCAAGATACTGACAATAATGACTAACTATTTATATAGATCACACTGGAACTCACTAGGATTGTTGTCACCAATAAAATCTCCAAAAAACCCACAGCAAGCTTTATCATGATTAACGTGCAATTTACTTTATTCTCTAAACTGTTACTAAAAATGATGGAACAAGTGTGGTGAGAAATATGAGGTACTGTTGAACAAACAGAGGTCATAACTAACAATCTCAACTAAAAAGTTACATGAGAGCCTCTCTTTATCTTTCTCTTCCAATGTCCAGTCTACCGGCAACCCATTCAGACACAGTAATTGGTAGTCATTAAAAGCTCTAAAAAATGGAATTTAGAAACGTAATCCCGTCAATTACAGAAACTTGAAGATAATGTGTTGGACAGGAGTTGATATCTGAGGTCTGCAGGTGCATAGCAGGTGCCACAAAGAATGAGAGAGCTGCAGGTCAGAAATAGATACATGATGAGTGTTTTCCGTGAGACGTGCACACATAAAAATTGTGCGTCTCTGCTCCATTTGACACCAGCATGCCCAGTTCTGTATTAGCCTATCCATGGCTTCAGTAAACATTTATGTTTCCTTACATTGTAAAATTAAAATGCCATGTGTACAATGAAAATAATAAGCCATTTTACTGGAAACTACCATCTGTAGTACAATGTGGGTGATATGATTGGCTTAAGTGCCTTGACACTGTATTGTCAAATGTATTACATTTTTATATTTAGAAACTAAAGTTATACTTAGGGATTTAAGGGCATAACATTATTATGAACAAGGTTGTTCTCATATAGAGTTATAGCTTGTTGAAACTAAAGATTTTATTTCCTTCATATCATTTGCCTCAAACCACATGAATGAGATTCAATTCACATGCTTAAGACTTCTTCGCTAATCTGTCTTCTTTCAGTTTACATAGTCTAACCTGTGAACAAATTTTATGTAGGATATTGCAATGCTGGAAAAAGTTATATTACTATTCACATTAAACTGCACAATAACATCGTATTTACCTCCAACATTACATTAAAATATAGCCAGTGAGGACCCACAATGGCATCCAATGCTTAGGGTGACCTGAACAAATCACTTACCCTCAAACTCAAATTAACATGATGCATTAGCGGGTAGTCGTGTACACTAAAAGTAGCTTTAAATCTGCTTAATGAGTTTGTTGCTGACTGTGTTTCTTCTAGCATTCATAATATAGCTACTATACTACGAGTTAGCCTCTTAGCTGTGAAACCTAATCTATTCAGCATGAATAGGATGATCCCGAATAGATATGCCCTGTTAACATTTATTTTGCTTTAGGTTATGCACGGTGACCATTATAATTTAGCTATCTTATTTCATGTAATAACATTTGGATGTGTAATGTAAATACATGTAAATAGACCATGTTCTGAATTAACATTCAATATTAGCCTAGCATTAGTTAACTCATTCATGTAACTTTTCTGTCTGTACATTGTTGTTTATACTTTACTTCATTTTGATTATGCCTTGTATGTGCCTATTTATGCCCTTTAAAGTGGGTGTTTGGACAAAATATTAAGTCCAAAATATTGTGTGGACAAAATATTGTGTCAAGAATATTGAGGACCAGAATATTGCAAAGGTAAATTTCTATGGGAAGCAGTTTTTTTTATTATACTTCACTCCATATATATATACCATGACAATGTATATATCTTCAAGGTACGTAGATGTGGAAATAAGAATGCTACATCTATGCTTAATTATTTGCATTTACCTTCTCGATATTTTGAACATCCATATTTTTGAGACAATATTTCGTCCACACAATATTTTTGTCTTTGATATTCTGTCAGTGATCCTTTGAAGTGACCATGTAAAACACTCTGCTGCTCTGGGAGCCTGAGACACACTACAAAAAAATACTCAATGAATAAATAGATTGTATTACACTGTTACTGTAGTTGAACATTTCTTGTGTGGAGACATTTATATGATCAGAAACTTCACTCAACACCTGTTTAATGTGAAGATTTCCATATTTTTTAGAAACATGTCTCAGTTACTAATTGAGAGCATTGTTTTTGGTCATTATATGGCATATTTATGATTGTTGTTGCGTTGTCTTTGTGCCACGCAAGGGGGCACAAAGATGACATAACAACAAGGTCAGATTTATTAAGACGCACAAGGCCAACTTGTGTGATACAGGATGGCTTGATAAATCTAGAGTAACATAATGCAGTGCAAATCACTGCGTTGCATTACTCTGCCCCAGGGTTCGTTCCATGGGTGGAGCATGAGTGTTCCCACACATCCACCCATGGATTTTGGTGCATTCCCAGATTTACCACTATTGGTAGATCTTGGAATGCGTCAAAATGCTACTCCTCCCCAGGTGAGGTGTTTAAGGAGAAATATCTTTATTTCTCCACTTTTTTTCCTCTTTCTATGTGTGCTGCATTCTGCAGCACACATAGAAAGAGGAAAATGCCTCTGAGGATTGTGGGTGTCCCTTCCTGCACAAAAACAATCCTGCCTGCAATGCAGTCACCTTTGCACCATGACGCAAGGGTGCCTGTGTTGGTGCTAGGCAGCTCATTGTGTGCCAGTGCAAGGAAAAGACAGGAATGTGCCGTATAATGTTAAATACAATGCATTTCTGGCCTTTCCCTTTCACGCAGTGCAGTTTCAACAGTTTCCTTCAGCTCAGACACTTGAAGTAAGCAGACGCGGCTTGACGCAGTCCACATCCAATTGATTTGGAACAGACGCCAAGGTTTACTTGACACACCAGGAGAAGGGAACATTGTTGGAACTGAGTGAGACTTCCACAAAGGGAAGATATACACAATTTAGAGGTGCTTTGTTAGATGGATTTTCTGTCCTGAGGAGACCCACTATAATTAATATGTGGGTTGAAATATCGACACTCATGTGGGAATCATTCACGGTCATTCTGTATTCTGAATACCCAAGTTGTACATATGTATCATATTTTGACTGTTGCGCTACTGCACTTATGAGCACTATGTCAGCAGCACTTTATTGATATATTGTCTAGCACCTTATGTTAGGAACAATAAAATTGTGATTTTGTAGATGATCAAACACTGGCATGTACTTTTACCACAAAGGGAAACTTGTGTGAGTCCCACGGAACCACTTTTTTTTTTTGATTAAGTACATGTCTGAGGTTTTTTCCAAACTGCTTTGATGATAGTTCAAACCAGGAACCTCTCGGTATGTGATATTTTGTTAAACTCTGGCTAAATCATAATTCTTGACTCAGGATTATATTCCATGAATGCTACAGCAGTAGTTAAGTTGTTAATCAATGAAAGTACAACTACAGTTACAATGAGCTGTTTGAGAGGCCCAGCACCCATGTTCATAGGAACATGTATACACAAAAGAGGGGTGCTGTTCCCAAGGGGAGGGCGGAAAACCCAACCCCACAAGGGTGGATCCTGGGAACTAAACAGAAGGACTCAGCGGGAATCCCAATGATCAGATCTGAATGCCCTCAAACACCCAAGGGGGTCATGCTTCATCGTAGGGCGCTCCTCGTCAAGCCTGCACTGCAATGCTGGATTTGCCCCTTAATGGGGGCTCTTTAGTGGAGATCTTTTGATCTAGCCATATGGTGAGTGCAAGTGAGGGGGTATGGGTGTAGGATGGCGCTCAAGTGAATTGAAAGAGTCCAATGGGAACCCATGAAGAATTTAATGTAATGGTTCCCTTGACGCAGTAAAAACAGTGGGGCAATATGTAGTAATAATGTACTGAGATAGCTTGAAAGGTAAACATGTTTCCCGCCTCAACTGCCAGGAAGGTCAATGGCATTCCCTACCCTATCATGGATTGGGACCAAGGGATACTTCCAGGTAACCAATCCAAATTAATTCACCTACACCTGCTGTGATGCAAGAAGGAAGATTCAACCTGTGAAGGGGAAGATGGTAAAGGCCATCACAACTTATTCCAAGAGTGGCAGCCTCTGACAAACAATGCATCAGCACTATGCTGCCCATAGGTGCAATGAGTGCTTAAAGTGGGTAGTCGTTTCAAGTTTTAACACACCCATTCATATAAAACATACATATGTACTACATTACACATGTAAAACAGAGGTTAAAACCAAACAGTTGGCATTAATATGTAGTGAGCATGCCAGCACTGCAATTAGTGAAGCGCCCTGCATAGTAGCATGCTTATAAAACAGGATAACTTTGAGTTTCTGGTACCAGAGATTTGTCAGCAGAGAATTACAGAAGATAGACGACTGAGTGAGCAAAGGTTTCCTATATATTGTTAAAGGAAGGTCCTGGTACAGGTTAATTGTGGAATGATGGGAGGGAAGATGTATGTACCTGGAAAATTCTTTCAAATTATTTTTTGTGAAAGTCTAGAATTTCTAGAGCAAGGCTTTTATGTTATTGGCCAGTGGAGTGAGATAGGTGTTGCACAGAGCAGGTGTAGTGTAGAGCCTCACTGCAAATAGTGAGTTACATGGTTTAAAATGAGTGAAAAAAACAGCATTATTGGTGGCATTTTATCAGTGAGGAAGGACTGTAGTCATACCAGGGCTGATCCTGTCATGTTATGTGGACAGCAAATACACTGAGCTGCCCCTTATGGTTTCCTCTGTATACATTACAAACAAAATACTTAAGATGGGAACATATTTTTTGTGAAATGTTAATTAATGTATTTTCCTAGAGAGGGATTATTTTATCTAGATGCTTTTGCCTCATGTACTGCTTATACATATTCAAAATGTTTCCTTGATTTTGCACCAGAAAACCAAAACATAGCCCGATTGACTCAGTTAAATTACAGACTTAAGACTGGAAACAACAGAGATATTCTTATAAATAAAGATGTCGTTTGACTGTTCTAAAATACTATTGCTCTCAACTGAAATTGTTTTGGTCATTTTTGTTTGTGCGGGCATATAGAGGAATAATGCCAGATCCCCTTCGATCATTTGGTGAATCTCTCCTTGTATTGCATTTAAAAATCTTAGGTTGAGACAGTCATGACATATCTTAAAATAGATCAAAAATAAAAAAGCTTCAATTCACCAAAAGCAATAAACAAATACAATTTTGGCATAATCTACATCATACATTTTAGACACAGAAACATGACATTTGCCAGCTGAAAATTGAGCATGGAAAATCAGTTTTTTGTTACAATAGAAAGAGCATTCCAGGAACATATTATTTATGTTTATAGGAGTGGAGTTATCTTATTATAGATACACTCATGACTCTTGCAAGTTTTCCCTGTGAGGGAGCACAATGTAGAATACCTCAATAGTGTGCTCCGTAGGGCATAAGTGACAAAGTGAGGCATCTGGTTGAAAATGTCCCTGTAAATTAAGTAACTATCCATTTTGAGTATGTCTGAAAAGAAAGTCAGCCAATAAACTTACACTTATGGAATGGTTCTGGAGTGCAGCACCGGAGTCAAACTATTATAGCATAGGCTATGTGTAAGAAATTGGAATTATTAGCTTAGAGGGGTGGAAGCAACACCCAAGCAACAACCACAATCCTTGACAGGATGAACTATAAAAATGTCACTGTATTGCCCATCGCTTAAACCTCCGGTAGCTAGGCACACAAGTAGTTAGGCTTAACTTAGAGGCAATGTGAAAAGTATTTATGCATCAGTAGAACCGGAGAAATTTAATTTTACATTTTTTAGTGAAAATAGCACCAAGCAGCAGAGAGTAGAACTCATGGTTATATGGTCACACTAGACCAGAAGAAAGTCACAAGTTTAGGACAACTACAATAAAGGGCAGATCAAATACAGGGACAAGGTTGGCCCTGCTTAAGAGTTACCTTCTCAAGTCCGGCCTCGAAGAGTTCTGGTCATGTTGGGGGAGGCTGCGAGGAGGAGGCTTGTGCACAGAGAGTAGCTTGAGCATCATGGACAGTCGTCGGTATGGCGCGAAGAGCCAGATGTCGCTCGAGCTGTGTGTTTGGGGATTGTCATGAACAATCGCTGTTGGCGGTAAGGGCAGGTCTCGCAGTGCAGGTCATCATGGATGGCAGAGTTTTAGTGCGAACAGGCTATTCATGGTCGCAAAGAGCTCAAATTTCTGAATTTTTTACCTTTTACTCGAGGAGCTTTCACTGATGCCAGCCAAAGGTCCAGGACCTGGGGGCTAATCTTGGGAATCATGACTCACTGCAGGAGAGGAAATCAGCAAGGCTTAGGCAGGTCCAGAAAGGTTCAGTTGGCGCTGGTCAGCTGAGCAGTTGCAGGGAGGCAATTGAAAGCTTGTTGTGTCCATGTAGCTCACACAGGAGATCAGCCAACTGATGCTTAGAGTAATTCTGGGTAGCTTGGGATCAAGGCAAGAAAGTCCATCTTCCTTCTTTAGACAGCTAGACAGTCTTTCAAGCAGCGAAGTAGCCCTGGCAGCTAGGAAGTCCTTTTTTTAATATTCCAAGGGTCCAGGAGTGTTCTGATGAGAGTTTCTAAAGGTCCCACTTTTATACCTGGTGTCAGCCTTTGTGTAGAGAAATTCCCTGAACTAACCTTCAAACTGGTACTGGTCAGTACTTTACCTGGATTGGCGACAAACTGTCTAGGGTGCCAAAAGGCAGGGCAGGCCTGGTATCAGGTTTGTTTGTGTGTGCTGTGAGTAAGATCCTTTGAAATGTAATCAGATCAAGATACAGCTCCTCCCTAGCCATCCTACCAGGAAGACCCTCTCTCAGATACACACAGGCCGCATTGTTTACAGACTGGGCCCAATTCACATTCTTGATGGGTGAACCAATAACAGAACCAGGAAGCTCAAAACTCCCAGAAAGGCTTTAGGACCCTTTGGCAGGAAAATTCCAACTTTTCAAAAGTGGCATTTTCAAAATTGTACTCTAAAATCCAACTTTGCCATTAAAGAGCATTTTAAATTAGAATTCAATTGACTGTAAAAAGTATACCTCTATCTGCTCCTAATATGAAGGTAGCACTTATTATATGTAATAAGATAACCCACTGTTACTCTATGTCAGGGACAGGCCTTACGACAGTAAAAACAGACTTTAGGAGTGTTTCAGACATGGTTTGGAGTGCTACTGTAGAGGGTGGGAGGCACAATGAGTGCTGCTGCCCACTAGTAGCATTTAATTTCACAGGCCCTGGCTATAGGTAGTACCATTTACTAGGGACTTCCAAGTAAATTTAACAACCTAATCAGGTGTAGGCCAATGTTAGCATTTTCTAAGGAGAGTACAAGCACTTTACTACTGATTAGCAGGGAAAAAGTCCTAAACGCTAACAAAAACGGGTGTGGCAAAGGGAGGCAGAAAATCTGGGGTAACCCTGCAGAAAGGGCCAGGTCCAACACTATGGTTTTAGAAATTTAGGATCAAATTTAGAAAGTAGCTATTTGATTCACTCAAACATTTTAAAAATATTTTCAAATCCATGTATATCGCATTAGCAAATTAATTAATCGATTCTTATCTGTAGTGTTAAGTCATTATAGAAATAATATATTTGTTTACGGGTCTTCCACAGCCACTATCTTGCTCACTCTTTTTAGCACGCTAGATGTTGCCAATGTTATACAGCAGAAGATGTAAGTAGTGCAAATGGCTTTAAGGTAGTATTCCCAAAAATGCAAATATATTTCACAATGCATCTTAAGCGAATTTGTTTCACATCTCACATTTGTAAAATAAATATATGCAGCTGTCCCCATTGAAGAAAGTACCTCTTGTTACCAATTGCATTTGTTCTGCATTATGCTGCAAATTGATTAGTAAATGAGTGCATGGTGCCAATATCAGGCACTATTATGCTCTCCTTATTACAAATCATATCCAATGTCCAGTTAACTTATGCCTCATTAAAATCATTCATCTTTCAGTTCTACAGGTCTGCAGTTCAACATGGAAAACAACATGTATATTGTAACCAGTGTGACTTCTAAGGTATGAACAATGTTCACTATTATATGTGTGGATCAAGGGAAGAACAAACTATCCTTATTCATCTAATCAGTAGAAACATTCTTGGTACAGGTTATAAAGAATCTGTATTCGGAATGATAAATATTCTGCTGCACTACAAAAATATAGTTATGAAGAGCCTCCCTTTTGTCATACCTAGATTCTGGATTCCTTAATAAATGTCCCTTCTGAGCCCAGATACCAGTGGGTATCAGTACATTTAATTAATTTCTTCAGATAGGGATAGTATACTAATACAGAAACAGAACTTACACTTACAACAAAAATATATAAATAATGACATAAATGAAATATCTACATTCCAAATGGAAACACGAAGCTTCACTAACAGGATTTTATATAAACTAACAATGAGATATATGTCTAGAGAATATTACATTCTAAACAATAGATTTAAGAGGTTTTATATTCTGAAAGAACTTTGTAAGTTATTGGACATTCAGATAGCACTATTACTTGATGCAAAGAATGATGCATAGTAGGCGTTCACACTCATCTTGAGGTGGAATCTTGCATAGAATATTATACATTCAATATCTGAAAATGCATATAGGATTCATTCCACACACTGTTCACCCAAAAGTCAAATTTAATTATAGCATGTTTTACAGGAATACGTTGTAACCTCATTTACTGTACACTACTAATATTTGCAATCAGATCAACTGCTTTACATAGCTCTCTTGGACAATATGTCATACAATCTCTACCTATAACGTAAAAATGCCATTAATAGGTATTTTCCCTTAGGCTGTCTGGTTAGACAAACATTTCTATGATGTTGGGATGTCCAGAAACAATATCTTCTGACAAGGTAAACCTGTTGATTCCACAATTTATATGTTTTAGTTAAGGTGAACTCTGAAACCCCCACACTTAACCGATTTGGGAACCTGTTGTGTCTAATTATTACCTCTGTATTCTTTTGTCTTTAGAATGCCCAAGTCTCTATATAACCCAAGGTAACTTGCTTATAAAACATATGAAATTTGACTCATGCCAAACATCATGTTTATGTGCAGATTACACGCTAGACGAAATTCCTTCATGATAACTCCATAGAAGATGCAGCATGTTCTTGTATGGTTCTTAACAATGCTGGCATATAGATAAACTGCTGTTCCTATTAGAAATTATTTTATGAACTTTTCTTTGCTACATAAGTACAGAGAGGGTGCAGCATCGAACTGGGGGCCAGATGTACAACCCTTCCAATTTGCTAGTCTTAAATTGCATCATTTTGCGACTCGCAATTTGCAAATCGCAAATTGGAATTTACAACAGTGTCTCAGACACTGTTGGTGATTCCTAATGGGGTCGCAAATTGCCTGCCTCATTAATATTCATGAGGCAGGTGCAATTTACGACCCCATTGGGAATGGCTAGCACTCCCAGGGATGGTGACCTGCTGGGGTCAGCAGACCACCATGTCTGTGACTGCTTTTTAAATCAAGCTGTTTTATTTTTACATGCAGCCCGTTTTCCTTAAGGAAAATGGGAAGCATGTAAAAAAGCATGTTAAAAACTAAAATGAAACGTTACTGTTTCATTTAAAAATGGTCGTACATCTGGCCCTGAATCTCTTCTGTTCTGCAAGGCAAGGATTACCTCTGAAGATTCTCATCTGTAATGCTGACAGCAACAGTACCACTAAAAATGCATTCCCACATCCTGGCTGATCTCAATTTTGAAAAGAGGTCTTATCAACACTTTAACAACTGCTTTTTATGTTATCCATAGAAAGAATTTTCTAAAATGATCAAATAGCATGTTAACATCATTAATTTGGGAAGGGAAATCCCCTTACTCTCTAGGAAACAAATGTTTTGCCCACTTAGGAAAAGGTGGTTGGCCTCAACCTGATTTTGAACTTGAATATTTTATAGTATTATAACATATTTTCCATAACCCTTTAATAGCTGAAATTAAACAGCAGTTTAGAATTATACTCCAGAATAAGTTAGCTAGCAATTTTACCCTTAGATGGTTTGTAGGTGATTTACACAACGCTATGCTTAAAAAATATAGAACATTACATACTCTCATTCAGGCTCACTCTCCTGATAAGAAGGAGCAAGTTCTCAAGTAAAGAGACATGCTTTCATCTATGGAGGATTTACATAATCTGTGAGGAAATCAGAAATACCATTCCTAAATGGCAAGAGAAATGTGTGTGACAATTGGATGAATTTATAGAGGGGTGTGTTTCCTTCTTCCTCTGACACCCAAAACAAATTTAGAATCAATTTAAAAGGAAGTCACTTTAATTTGGCTCAAATCGGAAGCTACAGTTTTGGATTTTCAAAAAGGTGAGTGGTCCAATAAAATTATCAACATCTTTTCCTACCCACAAAGCAGAAAATCTACTACAAGGTTGTGAGAAAATGCCCTTTTTAGGTCTCGCCTAGCGATGCAGCACGAATGTGCTGCCATCGCTTTGCGAGGCATGCAGTATACACTGTAGTGTGGAAGCTTCGTGGAAGCTCCGCCCACTGGCTTTTGTCTTAAATGCTGCCTTCCAATTGGTTTGAGGCTTGTTAGTCCCTCCTCAGTCATCATTTGTATCCTTCCACGGCTACTGGCCCCTTTACTCCTAACACTATTTTCTTCCCTGTCTCCCCCCCAAACCCCCTCCCCGCCCCCTCCCTCAGTCTGTGACTTCTCGCCCCCCGACCCCTACTCCCGTTCGTGTCTTTTTGTGTCTTCAATGCAATAGGACTCGTGCAAATCACGACCTGCTTTGTTTACGTTTAGCGCGCCGTGCGCGCTTTCACTTTCTAAGCAGCCGGACAATCGAGCCGATGCTGTTTGTGTCTTCAATGCAATAGGACTCGTGTAAATCATGACGTGCTTTGTTTACGTTTAGCGCGCCGTGCCACTGGTCCGACTCCCTGTCGCTGTCTCAAGCCGTGGGGGAGGCTGGCCAGTTATCGTCGATAAAGAAGGAGCCGGGAGGGCAACCCATTGTTTAGCACCTTTGCCACCGCGCCCCGCCATTGCAGTCAAAGGACGCCTCTGCTGAGAGACCGGAGGCGAAAGAGTCGACCTCCGAACAATCAGCCAGTGCCGCTGGTCCGCTGAGGCAGCGGTGACCCAAAACGCCTGCTCCGAAAATCCTCACATGTTTAGTAACTCGAGGACTGGCTGCGGGAGAGGTTAGAGCAGTGGATTCACTTGGACGCAATCTTGCCCCGCATATTATGCCTCAGAGTAAAGTTGATTGATTGATTGAAACATAGACTAGGAATATGATGGAATTGAGAAATATGAAAGATAAAATACCAGTAACAACATCCATTGGTGCGCTGCGAATTGACTTTTCAATAGCACATCGGCAGCATTTTTGCTCACTGTTATCTTTGATATGCTTATGATGCTATGTCTGTGCCCTGGGATCACTCCATATCACCAATCATTTTTACTTCTGGAACCCAAATTTTGCGAATCAACAACATCTGAAATGTTTTTTCATACGCGGTGATGTCTCCCTGCCTACCGAACACGTTGGCTTCCTTGCAAGGGCAAGGTGTTTGAAAACAGCGCGAGGCCAGATGATTGTAGGGGGCCCCCTTACAGTCCATGGGGGGGAGGGGTGGAGGTTAAGATTTTGTTACCCCACTGACGCATTGGAGTAACTTGGAACAGCATGCATGCTGTGTTCATCGCACATTATTCCTCTGTGGTGTCACCCAATACAGAATTGACGGCAGAAGATTTACGCTGTCTGTCTGTGACTTAATAACACACTCAGCAAAGACCTCCATGTGCGATATTTAGCGGTATAAGCTCGCTATTACCGCGTCACTGATTACAAGCTGTTTAGATTTCAGAATGCTTGGGGTGCTGTACTGTACAGAGCTACCAGTGCAAGTTTTAATTCTGATTTTTGTAGAATGGGTTCCATGACCCCACTGTGCAAAATGTAAGAGCGTTTACAGGTTAGAACATTATTTAAACTGCGCAATTTCTCGTATGGCTTGGAGTTCAAGCCGCTCATGCATATAGATGACTTAAATCTATACAAACAGAAAACTCTGCAGGTGTTAAAGCCAGACCTAATGTCGTTGCCAGTGCTTGTTCAACCTTGACATTCCAGCGAAGGTTAGCCCGATCTCAAACCATAACAAGTTTCGCAGATCATATTTCAAGTTCGGCTTGTGTCTTTCTCGAGTACAGAACACGCTTCTGTTTCAGTCTAGCTATTGCTCATGATCAGTTTCAGTTTCATACCACACTGTTCTTTACCTCCACATTCCTCTGCTGCTCCACGTCCCTGACAAAGCAACACAAGCATTTGCAAAGCTAGCTGGTCCGACTTATGCTGCCAGCCTTTTGACTTTGTCAATGCATTAGCTTTGTCAATGCATGTTGGTTTTTGTAAAACTTTATTGTTTGGGACTAACAGTTACCTTAACCCCTTTCCATGGCGCCCCACTGAGAACAAATGCTCTTTTCATCCGGTTATAGCAGTTGTGTAAGGCTAAATGAGAAGAGTTGATATAACACCCAGGATAATGTGCTGCATGGCTAAATACTTTTAAGATCCTAAAGCCGAGACCGTGGCATTGCAAATGCTTGTTTGTGTGGTTACCGCCCATATCTTTGCTGGATTTTATTGCTGGCTTTTAGACTCTGCACACTTGGGCACATCTGTCCAGCGCCCAGTGTTTGTAATTTGACCCCTAAAACGTGTTGAACTTGGATAATCCCAAATTAGCATACCTGTGGCAGCACATATAATGTATCTAATTGACCAATATCCTATTATTTACCAAAACTTGGAGATCTAAGCAGTTTATAACTCACTTACAGTTGGTGATCAAAATGAAAACACGTATCTTAATTGAGAATCTGGTTTACTTTAGAATCAAAAGTGTGTATACATTTACACAGTGGTGAGTTCTACTTAAGGACTGAAACAATGAACTTTAAACACCTTAGCCAAGTGGGATATTTTTTAGAAGAAAAATGTGGACTAAAAACAGGATAGTTTTATGGTGTGTTTTTCACTCACAAGAGAGGGATTTAATGGATAACATTATTCCTAGCATGACAAATGATGACCTATAAGGCAGGGCAGAGTGCCCGACTAATAATGACATTGTACTTCACAGCATGCTTTATTAAGGCTTTCTTCTAGGTATAAGCCTAAAGGATGTAACAAAGATTGCGACGTAAACATAAAGACTATGGGGCATATTCACAAGGAGCTATCGCCGAATTAACGGCACTTTATCGCAGCCAAAGTCGTGATAAATTTACCTCCCCATTCACAAGCCGGTGTTAACAGCCCACAGCATCAGTTTATCAGCGATAGCAGCCGCAAAAAACATCGCCACAGAGGACCCCCGCAAATATCGCTAATGAGATGCAGAGTAGGCGTTCCCGTGCCAAAAGTCGAGACAACATCACACCTCAACATTCACAACGACCAGCCACATCGGCGATAAGAACACAAAACAGGCGATAAGGCGCGTTAGCACAAGGAAATTTACACCTGCTCTGACCTGGTGTAAAGTCGGACAGCAGCCAGCACCACAAAAGGGAGCACAGCCCAGGGCCACAACCGAAGGGCAACAGATGCCATGGAGCCACTCATCATGCGGCCCGGACACCCAAGAGGGCCACAACACTCACCGCCACCCCCCCAAAACCCCAACCCACACCCGGAACACCCCCCCGGACCACCACAGACGCAGCGCAGACAAAGACAGTGGACCCCCAGGAAGCTTACCAGCCTCACAGACCCAACATCTGACAATGTCACCGTCCACTACAGGCTGAAAGTGACAAACATCCTACGCATCCCGACCATCATCTCCTAACAGGCCTACGGCACCAACACAGCGGACAACCAACATCCCTCCCCACACAAAGCTGCTGGCTTGGCTGCACCTGTTGGCCCCTGGTACCCCTCAACCAACACCCACCAGAGTCGAAGGAGTCTCACAGCCAGCCACATCCAAGTCCCCCACACTTGTCCTGGACATCACCATCACCCTGGCACCCCAGTCCCCATACGTACAACACAATGCGCAGGATCCGCTGGAGACCAAGCAAGGACCATATGCCCAAGCAGGATGCACGCACGTTTTGGGGGCAATACACAGCACACATGTGCTACCTGTGCCCCCTGGTGACACATCACACAATCACCGCAACAGGAAGCACACGTCTCACATCAATGTGCAGGCAACAACAGAACACCGTGGAACCCCCAACAATGTCGCCTTCAAATACACAGCCAGTGTGCATGATACCTTCATCCTCCTACAGTCCATCATCAACCAGCGTTCCCAGGATGGCAACAAGGGAAATGCACAGCCCCTTGGCAATATCCAAATGAACACCCCACACACCTCAACTCCACAACCATGCAACTCACAACTCTGGCAATGCACACGTCACAAAATCACATACAACAGGCACAACAACATGCCCACCCACCAAACATGACAGAACAACGTACAATGTTCACATGGGTAAGCCCTGAACATGAGCCAGCAACGGCATGGCACCACAGCCACATAATAGCCGAATGTGTGGAGAGGTGGAAACCAAGCATGTGTGAAGGATGCAGTAGAACCATGATTGGGAAAGTACACAATGCCATGAGTGGCAGAGATGTGCTGGACACACCGCATTATGCAGAACACACCGCTATCCATGGCGACATACACCGCTGGTGAATGGAGTGTAGTGGATAGTGGACGCCACCATGTCACCGCAGCCAGTGGGGTACCTCGCGGAAATGTTGCCTGTTACGCCCCCCCCTAAGCGTCACCTGAGTGGGATGGCCCGGCGTACGCCACGCCAGCATAGGGGTGTGAATAAAAAGCACGTAGGCCTGGGCGTGGTCCTCTTCCGGAAAGACCCACGTCCCTGCCAGGGCGGCGCCTCCCACCCCGCCATGAGGCCGACGCCGTCCTCATGAGCGGAGTTGCCTGCGATGCTGTGCGCCTGCCGGACCCCGGCACGCTGGACCACGAACCCGTCAGTCCCGCCCCTGCGCAGCCAGGCCACACTGATCACCTGCCGATACCGGCGTGTGTCAAGGAGGGCCCACCACGTGCCGGCGCAAGCTCCAAGCCCGAGTCCCGCGACCTTGGCAGCCACCTCAGACCTTCACGGCCTCCACGACACAGGCCCGCTTTATTCTTTTCTCGTTGACTTACTCCACTGCCGCCTTAGGCCTACTCTTTGGACCAGTAGGTCCCATATGTGAAACTGTGTCCTGAGTCATGAATGGCAGTGACCCCAAATCCGGGCAGGCGGCCACAGCACCAGACCCCCCCGATCAGTGAAGCATAGTTCCATATGGGCATCTTGTGACACGTGGTGCCACTAACCCTGTTCAACACCAGCCGGCGACACGTGGTGCCACTAATCCTGTTCAACGCCAGCCGGCTACACGTGGTGCCACTAACCTTGTTCAACGCCAGCTGGCAACACGTGGTGCCACTAACCCTGTTCAACGCCAGCCGGCGACACGTGGATGAGGGACCAGGACTACCCTGCGGACCAGTAGGTCACACATCCAGCACCTAGTCGCAAAGCACGAATGGCAGAGTCCACACCAGTGGTCGCACGGAGAGGAGTAAGAGGAAGATGTGGCTCAGTCCGGACGAATGCCGGGTTACATACACGGAGGTGACCGAACACGTGGTGCCACTGAACCTGAACTACGCAGGCCGGTGGGGCCATCCAACCTATGCCGGCGACACTCGGTGAATGGGCCGTGCTGACCGATGCCTCAGGCCTACACCACGGTCAGGTAGGTCACACATTTGGAACTGAGTCTTGATTACACCATGGCAGTGAATATTATTTAAGGCAGAGAACAATTCACTATAGACCCTTCGATGTGGTGGCAACAAGTCTGTGCATGGCATCACAACCACACGTGTCTGTGGGCCTACGCGGACTACTGCCCTCAGCCTACGCTGTGCACGAGTGGGATCACAGATTTGGAACTGAACATCGGTAATTCAAAAGGCAGAATACATTTCATCGCACGCACGGGAAGGCGTAAGAGGATGACGCGTTGCAGTCCGGAGGGAACAGGATCATCGTTTCGGAGGTGATTGAACACTACCGACAACTGCCACTGTGTCACTAACTCTGTGCCTCGCAAGCCAACGACACGTGGCTGTCGGCCACTGCTGACCGCTGACTCCGGCCTGCATTGCGGTCCAGTAGGTCACAGAGTCTTGATATAGCAATGTTGGAGTTCACATCTGTGTACCGGCATCATCGCACACTGCATCCACTCTCAGCACCTGTGCCACTAAGTGTGTTCCCCGACATTCATGGACACTCACTGGTCGTACATTGGTGGCGTTTGAGTCTATGGACTAGGGGCTAGTTTTCATCCTCATTGTAGCTGATACAGAATTGTTGGTGAAAACGAGGGTTGAGCTTTCCACTCCTCCATTTGCTGCTTCCAGATAACATCAGACCTTCCGCATCGTGCCCTGGAGGACACCTTCCACTGTCCCCCGCAACCCTCCGCAACTTACACCTCGGACATTGATGGGGACCCGCTCAGGTCGCATGGCCCATCTGACTGCACCGCAAGTCACCGTCCCGTGGCTGGGTGCCTGAGCCGGCCGCAGTGCATCCCGGGCCACTAACTCTGTGCTGCTCAGGCCTGGGACCCCTTCTTCTGAGACATTGAATGGCCTCTGTAGCGATGGTCTTGGGGTCATCAACTCCATGTGTCTGTGGCCCTGCACTGTCCGCATCCTCATGCCTCAGCTGCGGGCCACCAGGGCCCAGACATAGCATCAAGTCTTGACCGGCCCGGACGTCGCATCACCGCAGGAGGCACACACCACCACCGCAAGGACCACCTCCAACCGCCATCTGCCAGAGTCGAAACGGTGGTCCTGACAGACCTACGGAATTGCTCAGACCTGTCGTGGATGCCATCATCTGCCTGATACCCTGCTCAGCACTCCGGGTGCCAGTGACTCAGTGCACCGCAAGCCATTGTCCATTACTGATTGAGTTTTGTGCTGTTGTGAGGTTGCGCAGCAATGTCACCTCATGCAGTGGGGAAGACCTGGGACTACGATGAGGAAGATGTGTCAAGTGTGTGGACGGGAGAAGGCACAGACAATGGGGGGGCAGGAGGCAACAGCCCCAGGGCAGGAATGCGGACTGGTGGTGGTAGTCAAGCTACACACCCAGATCTAATACTGGGTATTGCGCTGTGGACTGCGGTGTGGGAGACCTGTGTGGGAGACCTGGGATGTTGATGAGGAAGTTGATGCAGGTGTAACACAACCCACTCAATCTGCATCAAGACTAACCCGAAGGGACACAATCCTAGCAATTTCTTCACATGAGCGCGCTCTTCTCTACTGCCCCTACCTCAGTGCACTGCAACTCATGGAACATCCTGACTGAATATTGGGTGACCTCTGTCCTTACTCCAGATCCCTCCATGCTGCTGTGCAGTTGACTCTGTTATGCTGGTGTTTTCTGTTTCCATTACACTGGTGTCCACTGTTCAGGTAGTTGCCAGCACCAAGCACTCCGTGCGGGCTGGCTTATACTCACCCCACACACATCCAGCACAGGCGTCACTGTACATGTGGCCCTGCCAATAAAGGGGCCGGGCGTGCGTGCCCGTAGCCAGTTTAACATGATATGTGCATGTGTCCCTGTGGTCTTGTTGTATGCATGGGGGCCCTGGGCCCTACGACATTACATTGTGGTGTGTACAGCGGACGCAGACATGTCACCGCAGGCAGCGGGCTAGAACCTGGACATGTAGCTTTGTCATCACCCACTCAATTCGTAAGGGGAGTGGACTGTGCCATCGTACGCAGAGCCAACGTGGGTGTGTGATATGTGCGTGCCCCTGGGCGTGGTTCTGTACTGGGTATGTGCATCTGCATGTGTCTCTATGGAAGTGTGGGTCTCCTTTGTGGGGTGTAGGTGGTCCCTGAAGGGTATTGGACACCCACGTATGTGTTCTAGTTCGCATTCCATGGGTTCGGCAACACCCGCACCTGTTGGGCCACCTCCTTTTGGCGTTCTGACACCTGGCATTGGGGTGCCATGTGTAGGTCGGTGAAGTGTTGTGACCCAGCCGTGATTGTGGGTGCTTCATGCTGTGTGGTCTGTTGCAGGGGCTGGGTTCTCCTCTGAGTAGCTTGTCTGCCCTGGTCCTGGTGGTGGGTTGTGTGGGATGTCCATGGGCTGTTGTAGGGCATCGGTGTCGAAGGTGTGGTGTTCGTCTCAGGCATCACTGATGGGTTGTCTGTTCTGACCTGCTGGAGGTGTTGTTTGTCCCTCTGCATTGTGAAGGGGAGGTGCATGTTGGCATTGTGTTGGCGCCTTGTTCTTGTCGACATGCAGACTGTGTGACAATGTACATTGTGACTGTTTGGGCGGTGGTGGCTATTTGAGTTGGGACAGTGTACATTTGGCCTACATGGCTGATGTGGGGTTGTAGCCGTAGATATGCATCTCACTGTTCCCTGCTCTGTCCAATGTGATTGTTCTGTTTCTGCGCCTGGGCGGACCAAGTTGTGTCCCCTGTTCTGCAGTGTGGGTGTTGCACTTTGTGCCACATTGTCATGGTATGTGCTGTGATTGCTATGTGTGTGTGCTGCAGTGTGCCACGGGGATGGGGGACATGTCCCTTGGTAATTGTGGGTGTGCAGTGTGCTACACCTCATTGTGCATGTGTGCCATTGTGCCCATCACACCCCGTCCCCCCAGTCGCTGTTGGATCCTCACCCTGTTGTTGTTGTGTCAGGTCCTCTCGAGCTGTGTCCGTAATCCCTACTCCTTGCACCGTCTACACACTGATGACTGTGGCCTGGGTTTCCTCCAGCTCCTCCTGTGGTGCTGGACTGCCACCTCCTGTCGCCGTTGCTGCCTTCCTGTTGGCAGCGGGTTTGTACCTGGTTTAGGTTGCCACGTCCTGCCGCCGCCTCTTGGCCTCCTGGATTGGCCTCCTGGGCACTCCGACTGCATTCCAGGTGGTCTGCTTGTGGGTCAGTTGCTGGTAGTGTTCTGTCACCTCCGTGACGCTGGTCTTGTTTTCCTGCGGTCTGCACCCCGTCTTCCTCTCCCTTTTCTCCTTGGCCTTCCCCGACCCAGTTGTTCCTTGCTGGTGGTCTGTGGGGGTTGTGGGGTTTGCGTTGACCTCTGCGCTGGGTCAGGGTGCATCCATGTTGCTACGTGCTTTGGCTTGTTTCTGGTGTGTTGTTTCTGTGGTTTTTATGGTGCAATTTCCCGCCAGACACGTGGGATTTGCAGGCCTGTGGCTGCTTTTTGCTACTTTTCGTACCACGATTGGCCTCATCGCATGACTTCTCGCGTTCGCGTTTCGCATTTTTTCGGCGTCGCGTTGATTTTCACACTGACATTTGACGCGTTATCTGGTGACTATCGCATGCTACCGCCTTGTTGTGAATTCCACCTTGACACAGGGTTATTTTCCCGAGATAGGCTGCGATATTGAAAGTTGCGTTACGCTACTCTTGCGGTAGTTATCACACGTTCTTGTGAATATACCCCTATGAGCATTATCGCCAAGCGATTAATCAACAGCTTTTACACTCTGCTTTTGTGTGAACTCTATAACAATGCGTGGTTGCTGTGCCATCCTGCTCAGCCAAAGCTCTCTAGAAGACCATGCCCAGTAATGTGCTGCTAGATACACTCACCCCGCATAAGGCTGCAATGCAACAGCACATAGCAAAGGGTTGATAAATCATCACTGCTAGGCAGCCAGAGCAACCATGCATTGTGTTGTTCAAGCACATTTTTCATCTAAGGGAAGGATTACTATTTTGGTGTTTCTGTTAACTGTGTGCATCTCAAAGATGTTTATCCACCAATCAGTGGTCCAGTCTCATCTACTGTACTAATGGTGGAGGGAAGGTTTTACATAGCAAGGCAGGTCTGAGAATGAATGTTGAATAGGATTTTTCTAGCTAGCGATAATGTTTGGTATTTTTATGTTATTTTCACTAATTGTATACGTTTTGGCAGTATTGCTGCTATGAGAATGACAGTTCTGATGCGTATGATAAATATTAGTGTGGCATAAAATTATGGCTCAGTGATCTCAGTTCATTTAGATTTTTACACATAAATAACGATGGCTAATTATCTGCTTCTTTGTAGTGTGTATGCAGAGAACAGAAAAATAGTGATAGTACAGCAAAACAAGTGAAGGTTTTTTCTAATTGGCGTTGTCTGCAAAGACCCGCCTACTCCCCCTTGTTCTATAAATAGCAATATCTGGATGAGGACACAAGAATCAAAGGGAAGAAGAGTACTCATCAGACATGTCAGGGCTTCTGCAAGATAAGCAAATGCAGGCATTTATGTTAAAAGTGGAAAATGGATTCCATTTGAACTACTTTCTCTTGGATCCAGTGCCCCTTGCCTGTTTATTCATAGCCTAAATGACAAAGGCTGCGAGAAAGGTTGGAATGCAGGGGCCTGAGGTATTCTAGTTTCATGGGAAGGGCACCATGAAAATTCTTACTTTGGTATGCTCTGTACACAGGCCCATCCAGCACTTCTGCAGCCTTACTGTTATCAGCAATGCTAATCAGATTTGCTAATAATGTAGATGGCTTCAGTGAGGCCAGGAAACTGACTCAGAAACTGCCATGTTTGTCAAACTTACAATGCAGCTACGAGGTTAACAATAAGATCTATCTACTTACTGTTACGTAATTCCCAAAGCACACCAAATGGACAAAAGGACACCAAAACTATATATGACCTGGATTCTAAAATAATAAGTGCCTGGTCTCCTGATCCAAAAGGTGACAGAGCCCACAGCCTTTGCCACCATCGCAGAGGACCGGCCAATGTATTTAAAACGCCTGTTGTCTTGGCTGGGGTCTCTGTGCTGTGTGGGGAGCCTTCGTTGTCCCTGTGAATGGCTACCATGCATCGCATGGCAGACACAGGCAAGGAAAATCAGTAACAGTTTCCTAAACCTCAATATGGTGAGAAAGATATCACTGTAGCCTGATGGCCCTTTAGCCTGTGACCTCCAGGACAGAGTCTTACATAGACAATGCCAGAGAAGGCTACACCTATGTAAACATAGCACTTTTTCACAGACTAAATTGAGTGGTGTGGAGAGGAGGGCCACCAATTTCAGGGAGTTATCCTGCTTCACAAACCTCTAAATATTACCTACAGATTTTGCATACTTTTAAACGTTCAATGTGACACTAATGTGACCTCAGTTAAAACAATGGCCTTCATTTTATTAACCTTAGCATGATAAAAAACATAGGGGCATATTATCAAGGGCTTTATCGCCGCTTTAGCTGCACTTTTTGCCGCTAAAGCGGCGATAATTTTATCGCCCTATTAGCAAGCTGTCGCTAACAGGCGTTAGCGACAGCTTTCAGGCGTTAGAGGCCGCGTATTCCATCACCTTGCATGTCAGCGATAATTATCGCTAATGACATGCAAGGAAGGCGTTCCCTACTAAAAGCGACTGAAAACAGTCGCTAATCCCACTACCCCCTATTAGCAAGGCAGGCGAAGCGTTATAATAATTCGCACTAAGCGCGTTTATCGCTAGATTCTAACACCTGCTAGTGAGGACGACTTACCTGTTTAAAGTATAGGAGGTGGATTCTAATGCTGAATCCACCTTAGCGTTAATGCGAGAATATCGCTGGTTTTCCAGCGATATTCTCGCTTTTTGCCGCTATTGCTGGAAATGTTATTGCTATGGAGATAAACCTTACTAATAGGGTGTTATCTCAGCGATAATTTCCAGCGATAGGCGGCGTTAACAAAAAACGCGCTAAGCGCGGTTAGCGATAAATATCGCTAATCCTTGATAATATGCCCCATAGTCAACTCTGCTAGGATTTACACATACAGGCGGCTCTACAGACATGATTGAGTTAGTGGGATGACATTGAGGATCTGATCGGAAGTGTAGCCAGATATGAGCACATTTCAATTTGGAGGTAATTGTGACATTTAAGAATATGACCAATAAAATTGAACCATGGATATATGGGTGTTTCTAAATGGACTCAAGAGTAATAATGAAGGAAATTTTGATTCTTGGTTGTGAGAAACTGATGCAGTTAGTGATGACAAAACACATGATGGCTAGAGAAAATCAACGATTAACTGAATGAAAAACAAATGGAACATCAACAGTGAGTGACATTTTTATTCTTGGGTTGCTTATGTGAAGAGTGCTTAAGGGTGTTTGCTTCATTTTGAGGATTTCTCCTTTCAAAGAGTGCCTGTTAGCCACTCCTCCGCTTTTTGAGCACCGAGGCTCTGGATAAATCCTTTTTAATTGTATACATTAATATTGTGTGGCTGCAGTTCCCTAGCTACCGAACTTTTGGAACACATGATTTAAATCTATTACTTGCACGAGTCCATGGGTCTGTTCTAACAAGTTCAGAGTCGACTCTCCTTAGAGACTTCCAATGGAGCTTCAACAAGAGATGAGTGAGTTAATCACTTGTTCTTAAGGCTTTTGTGGAACATACAATTTTATGGTCAATCTGTCAGGTAAAGTTTTCATCCTGCTGAGGTGAAGGTGTGGTAATTTGTAACATCATACAGTGTCAAAGTTGCTGTTTAATCCACTTTATAAAAATCTAGCTGTTATTGTTTGTTCAACTGTTTTCAAAGTAAAGTAGTAGAATTGGAACTTCCTTCGCAAGTAGGGGGAGCATTTTTAGAAAATTAACTGTTGGAAATATGTTCATTGTTGATGTGTTTTTCCCATGGAATGTTTTGTTTCTGTAGGCAAAAGCAAACTAATGTATGTGTACAATGTTTTCTAAGTGTAGCAAACATGTAATTATTGGACAAAATCACTAGCTTCAATCAGATAACTCATATTTGCTGTCCAGAACTTTGTGACATCTTCAGCAGCTTTGCTTAAAATGAAGGGAAAAATGTATACTTGGAAGGGGTAAATAAGCAATGCAGGGCACAGATCTATGGGGAGTGCACTGCCAGTCCCACACTTTGCAGGCTATTCATCATGCATAAAGTCATTTGGCACTCCCACAGGCAGAATGGTGAAGATGTGTGTTACTCATGGCCACACTTATATAGGGATTACTTGTCAAGAAAAGGTACTAGGTGATTGGTGATTATCAGAGAAGTAAAAACTCAGAATTGCACTGAAGAGGTGTTTTACACTGGTTTTTGGTGCTTATCCATGACACATGCAAGACATTTAAGAAGTATTGCAGTATATCAATGTTCATCGGGCTTTAGACAGTGACAAGTCATCATAATGCAGGCCATTTAACTCCCACCTTCATTTAGTTTTTTGCTTATCAGTCAGTTGTGAAATGGAAATCCTGATTCAGGGCTTCCATTGTCTATTTTGGTTACACTAATTGGATCAGAAAAGAAAAGTGCATTTGTTTTTGATTTTGATTTGATCATCTACATATTGCTAAAGGAAAGTGTTAGAAATTGGGTTTCTGGTTGGCAGAGGTATGCACCCTGTCCAAGCAGGAACCACAGACCTACTCGGGGTAAGTCGGATACACACCATCAATTAAACTGTGCTCACCCTCTGGTAACTTGGCACAAGCAGGCATGCTTAACTTGGGAGGCAATGTGTAAAGTATTTGTGCAACACTCCAAACAGTAACACAGTTAAACCACCACTAAAAGAATCCAAACCAGTCTAGAAACATAGATCATGATTTTATAAATAAAGCAACACCAAAATGACAAAAATCCAAGAGTAGAAGTCAAGATATGAAGTTTAAAGAATAAACATAAGAATAGTGCTTAGAAGCAATAAGCGCCTATGGGGGTTATCAGGTCTTGCTGGACTGGGGAAAACTCAAGAGTTCAGGTTGACCGCAATGGAGCATGGGCTGGGTACAGGAGCCACGCAAGTCCCTCTGAACAAAAGAACCTTGATCCTGTTCGCAATCAGAAAGATGCGGGGTGCAGCCGAGTGATGCATCAGTGTCGATACCGCATTCGAGGTGATGCGTTGATTTTTTCCACGCAATGATTGTGGTACGTCTTTTCCAAAGACAAAGCATCTGGTTCCAGATGCGTTGGTTATGAAGCTGATGCCCTGGCTTTCTCTACGCAGTTGAGGGGATGTGTTGACCGTCTCTCACTGCAGTGGCAGTGATGTCGTGGTTCCAACGTGTCGGTTCTGATGGGGACGCGCTGGTTCCAACTGTGATACGCCGGTTCTGTTCCTGTAACAGCTGTATGGTGTTGGTTTCTACTTCGCACTGCAGAGGACATATTGGTTCCACTGGAGCACCCGGATCTACCTCCAAAGGACATGGCACAGGAGCAGGGTGTAAGACTTTGATATAACTGAGTCTTAAAACAGGAGGCAAGCCAGCATGCTGTTGGAGAACACTATGGGCTCAAACAGGAGTCCAGTTCTTCCTCAGCAGGGCAGAGGGTAGCAGGCAGCACAGCAGAAAAGCAGTTCTTCCAGAGCAGCGGTCCAGAGCAATGGCAGCACAACAGTCCTTCCTCCCTGCAGAGTTTCTTCACAGGTCCTGTAGTGTCTGATTGGTGGGGTCAGAGACCATGTACTTATACCCAGTTGTGCCTTTGAAGTGGAGGTGACTTCAAAGAGGGACTTTGAAGTACACACAGGTCTTTTCTCTCAGCTCTGGCTCAGCTCTGGCTCCACACTCACTACAGGGGGTTATGCAGCCCTTTGTGTGAGGACAGGACTCTTACTAATCAGGTGTTAAGTGCCAGCTCCTTCCTCCCATCCGGCCCAGGATGACCCATCAGGATGTGATGTGGATAATAAAAGGGAAGTTTAAGGCTTGGCAAGGGGTTTACATCCCAAGTTGACATGGCAGTAAAACTGCACACACAGGCTCTGCAGTGACAGGCATGAGACATGTGTAAAGTGCTACTTATGTGGGAGGCACAATCATTGCTGCAGGCCCACTAGTAGCATTTAATTTACAGGCCCTGGGCACAAGAAGTGCACTCTACCAGGGAATTATAGATAAATTAAATATGTCAACTATTTGATTAGTCAATCAACCCATATTTGTGGGGAGAAGCACATGCACTTTAGCACTTGGCAGTGGTAAAATATGCAGAATTCCAAGGACAACAAAAAGAAATCATCAAAAAGGTGAGGCACACAGGTAAAATGTTTGGGGAAGACCAACTTAAGGCTGTCAGGTCTAACAGAAAGGCAGACAAGGTACAAAATTAGATAACCTGGAAACATTGTGGAGATTTTTAAATGATTGTCTCCTTCTGATGTTCTAAATGATCATATTGGTGAATTCAGCTAAAGGGCCCTTAGGTCACCAGTCCGTAAGCCCTACTCCACATGAGTACAAACTACCATTGTTTGGTGAAGATTTGAGTTTTAGAGATGATACTGAATGGAGCGTTGCAGACATGCTCATGCCACAGTGGATTAAGAATGTCTAGATTAAAGACAGTACAGGGCATCAACCATCTGGTCTTAATTCAGTGACATTGGATGGATAAGCATGGGTGAATATGTGACTTGCAGGTCTCTGCAAGGTTGTGGGAATACGTCATTTACAATGAAACAAATGATGCCTCTTTCTTGTTTTTCTGCATTAAGGAGACTCCTATTTGACTTGTCATGTAACACCAAACACAGATTTACATCATGTAGTGGAGCACATCCAAGCTGTATGTTCCTGCACCTACAGAATCAGACTTAGGGGCCAATTACGATGTCGTTCAGAAAACCTCCGACCGACAATTGGATTTCCCTAAACCATTTTGGAACCTATGTTTCCGACCGAATCGGAGAAGTTTCCGACCGACCGATTACGATGCAGGGAAAACGTTTGGGATGTCCAACATGGTTCCGATCGGCAATCGGAGTCCCCGAGCCATTTGGAACCGAATCGTACAGCTCTATGGACACCATTTCTGACCGACCGATTACGATGTCAGATTCTGACAGCCTTTCCGAATCGGTCTGTCTGACACGAAAAGGCTGTCGGAGACTGACTTTGGGGTCCAGTAGCAGGCCCCCCTTCACAAGGAGGCCCTCGGTTGGGGCCCGTAGGGATACCCATGGGACCCCTCTTTACAACCATGTCCAGTGTGGCAGGCATCATGGTGCCTGCCACAGGGTGCAAGGTTTTCTACAACCACCCCTCTTTTCAATGGGAGCCGTGAATACAGTCTCCCATTGAAGTCGATGGGAGTCTGACCGAACGGTGTTCAGACACATCGTAATCGATCGGTAGGACTCGCCTAACCTGAGTCGGTCAGAACCGATTTCGAAACCGAGTTGGTCGGAAGAGTTTCCGACCAACATCGTAATCGGCCCCATAGAGTCACAGTAAGATAACCATACTACTATTCATGTGTGGGAAATTGTAGAAAGTAAAATGAGCAAGAACCATTTATATATTTGAATTACTTTTGGTAATGATTCAGCATATCTCTACTCCATGCCACAGTGCTGATGATATGAGAATGTTTCCGCTTGATCCAGATGTAGCATGTTTAGTATCAACACAATGGCTGCTTAATTGAATCAAAAATAAAGACACAGATGATTATCTGCCGGGTTATTCAGAATTTGAAGCTGTTTCACTTTAAAGGTCAGAGGAAGATCACCTGCAATTCATGTTAATCATCTGGGGACACAGATGAAAGAGCAGCAGAAAATATCAACGCTCATCTGAATAGCAAAACTGATGAAAGACTGCCTGTTCCACCTGTAAAGCAGGCCCACATGGAGGACATGACTATGGAGTAATGAACAACTCGTGTACAGCAAGATAATGAAAAGGCTGCAGATGCAAATTTTTGAAACTCCTCTGTGAAGGAGGCATGGCACTTCAAAGCACTGATGTTTCACTTACAGAACTAATTATACTGCTATGCTTTATTCAAATGAAAACATGTAAGTCCAGCAACTTTATTAATTGAACAGTTGATGAAACTTCAAGTGGGTGGAGACCCAGCCACTACAGCATTGGTCACATAATACACTGATGGCGAAGAAAAAGGTGGTCACTCAGCACTAGTCAACACCACTTTATCTGGAAAGTGTAATTACGGCAAAAAACATTTAAACATAAACAATGTGCTTCAGACATTTAGGCAATCATGCCCTGATGTTGTTGCTATACATTCTTATTCAGTGTCGTGCACAGTAAAGCCAGCAAAATAAGTGCATGTTGCCCAATTAATTTCATTAATGTAAAAGACCCATGCCGTCTTCTCAATAGAGCAGGTTTCTTATGCTTTTTCTCAGCCTGAGAATCAGTATATGGATCATTTTGTACTAAACGTTGGAGCAGTGCTTAAGAATGTACAAATCGTTGGGAAAAGTAGATAGGTAGATAAACTATCCAGAACCCATTGTTCTGATCTAGTGCTTTTGCTGGTATCAGGAATCAGTAAGGCGTTTGTAAATATGATGCTACTTTCTCAGTTTTAAACGTGATGACGAAGCCTCTGTATCCAAAATGGATCGCCAAAGAATCTAACTTTGTTCAAATAATGCAAATCACTAGTTTTTATAGGTGAAGTTGCATTTCATTATTACATTACTGGGTGGGACTGTACCAAAGATATTCAGCTATAAATTTTGAAACAATGTTGGCATTGTTGGAGGACTGTAGAAAAGATGTGTTGGTCATCTTCCTATTGTAGATGCTATCAGAAAACCATGCTGCTGAAAAGAGATGATTACTTTCAAAGAAAAAAAATCATGTGGGATGCTGTCTTAGTGAAGAACATAACAGGGCAACTAAGTTACATGTCTTAAAAATGTTTCATTGTCCTTGTTCCATAAAAGGAAGTTCAATACATTGAAGGTTTAGTATTCATGCATATTGGAGCTTCTGATTAAATCATGAATGGTGTGGAAGAAAAATTCAACAAATACTTAATGCACACTATTTTATATATAGAGATTAGTAATATGACACTACATCGTTCTTAGAAGAAAGAATAGACAACACAGCATAATTTTCCCATGAAACATACAGCCATATCAGTATCATCTACAAATAAACAGCTGTTCAGAGGTCTCATTTTATTAACATACCAGAAACAGATTCCTTCAAACAGATGTCTTCAAAGTCTTTCTAAGTGGACATGGCAAGGTTTTCATAACAGTGTTTTGCTTTTCTTGCTTTGTGTGTGTATATGACTACATCAAGCCCCCTAAACAACTTCTTGCTCGTGTGTGCTGTCTGTTTAAATAAATGTGGAACAATTCTAGCTGCAGCAGGGAACATGCCTTGTCCTGGAGAAGTAGAAAGTGACCACAATTGAAAAGACCAGACTAAAAAAGGAGTCCTGAATAGTAGCATAAAGTCACATTATTGTATACAGAAAAAAGACACAAATATCTATACAAAAATATTGTGTTAAGTATCATGTCAAAAATAACATCACTACAAAAACAGCAAATATATAAGGTAAGACTATTTCTTTAATGTATAAATTATCGGTTTCAATATCATTGTTGCATATAATGTTGTTTACTTTTATATAGTTTTATTTTATATTGCTTTAAATAATTTCACATATATATATTATTTGTGTTAATTTAGGTGTTATTATCATTATTATAATTGTTTTACATTTTTTAGTATAGTTTGCCATTTTCAATGTGCAAATCTTTTTTTACATTTAATTAGTAATCTATAATTTAGCAGGAGTTTGTTGAGATTGTAGGGAAATAGGATGGGAAGTTATTTACATATTAAATATTTGTTTTTATTTTCAATTTATTCTTCCTTTTAATTAAATATTTGATTGGTTATTGAAAGTGTAAATTGTTTAATTGCTTGGTTATTATTTTATTTACTTAAGTGTAGTGGCTTTTTATATTTGTTATATTTTGTCTAGTTTAATTATTAACTTATAGTTTAGTTATTGGTTGTTAAGTGCAGAAGAGTAAGGTGGGGAGTTATTTAAATTATAATATTGTTTGTATTTTACATATTTAATTTCGAACTCATTATTCATTTTTCAGTGATTTTTTGTGAAGTAAATTATGTGTTACTTCTTGGTTTTAATATTATTTGTTATATTTAATTAGAATTTTAACATTATTTATTTATTTACAATTTCTTTGTATTGTTAGTGGATTTCATTTGTTAGTAAGGAGGGAAGGGCATTTATTTAAAAAAAAAAAATATTTTAAATTTGTTTTCTTTGCTTTAAAAATTATTTTTATTTACCTTTCATTTTATTTATTTAGAATATATTTTTCATTTTGAATATGTTTAATAATTTTATGTTTTAACTATTTAAATGTTTGTTTAATACTTTAAGAGTGGGAATAGTAAACTTAACCTCCCTAATGTTCAACCCTGTCCCTGGCTTTGACTATACTGGAGCTGGAGTAGTACAGTGAACTCCTATAAAGTCCATCACTTTCTGTACTGTTGCTAATATTGGCGGGTGAATAATAAATCTAACTCCTCAAAAGTCTAACACTTTCCTTATTGTTGCTAAGATTGGAGTGGGAATAGTAAATCTAACACCTTCAAAGTCTAATATGTCCCCTGCTTTTGCTTATGGTGGAGTAGAAATAGTAAATCAAGCACCTCCATACTCCAACACATTTCCTACTGCTGTTTAGATTGGGTGAGAATAGTAAATCTAGCCCCTCCAAAGTCCAACACTTTCCCTGCTTTTGCTTATGTTTGAGTGGGAATATTAAATCTAACCCCTCGGAAGACAAACACTTTCCCTAATTTTGGTTAGGATGGGGTGGGAATAGTAAATATATTACCACAAAAGTCCAATTCTTTCCTTGCTTTTGCTTATGATGGAGTAGAAATAATAAATCTAACCCCTCCAAGGCCCAACACTGTTCCAACCTTTGTTTAGGGGCTGATTACGATGGCGGAACAATCGCCACCGCCGGGCCGGCGGTGAGGTCCGCCGGCCCTGCGGACCGCGATTCTCCGACCGCCATATTAAGATGGCGGTGGGATCCAGACCGTGACCGCAGCGGAGGCAAAGCCCATCCGCCGCGGAACCGCCACAGGCAATCGTTACGATTGCCTGGCGGAGCGGTCAGCATGCCATTGAAAGACTGGCGAGGATTGGTTTCGGGGGCCCATTGCGGGACCCCCTTGTGTTGGGGGGAGGTGTGGGCGCACTGGGGGGGTACCACATTTCACTGTACCATGTGGCAGGCACAGTGTAGTGCCTGCCACGTAGTGCAGTGAAATGCACAACATGCTCTTTTCGACATCGCGGCGGTGCTGCTGTCAGCAGCCACCGCCGCAATGTTAACGGTGCGGAATCTGACCGCAGCGGTGGTGGTCCCATCCTAATCGGGTAGGCGGGACCGCCGCATGCATGGCGGACGGTCCCAAACACTGCTACGATGGCGGGCGGATCAAGTCCGCCCGCCATCGTAATCAGCCCCTTAAATTGGAGTTAGAATATTTAATCTAACTCATGTATTAGTTATTATTAGTTATTATTATTAATATTTTTAGTTAAATGTTTTTTAAAAATGGTTTCATTATTGGTTTTATGTTTTTGAAAGTATATATATGTATATATATATATATATATCTCGTAAGTCGTCTCTCATACACTCATCTAGATATATATATATATTCACTGAGAAAACCATAGGTTTCAGGGACGTTATAGTTAGTTGGACATTTCTCTCATACAAAACCATAGAAATTGCCCCGTTATAGTTAGTTCAGCTAACTATAACTTCCGCACTCGAAATGCACTTCTGATGACGTCACATATTACATCATTCATGACATGGTCAGTGACATCACTGATGACATCTCAAATGACATCACTGATGACATCTCAAATGACATCACTGATGACATCACTGATGACATCATCCAGTGACTGTGTGTTTCTGTAAAGTTTAAATATGTTTTATATACATATGCCAAGGTTCTTTCTAAGGTTTTTTAAATGCTAATTTCTAACTATCACGTGCCTGAAACCTATGGTTTTTTCAGTGAATTTCAATGGTTTTTTAAATGCTAATTTCTAACTATAACGTCCCTGAAACCTATGGTTTTTTCAGTGAATTTCAAAGGTTTTTAAATGCTAATTTCTAACTATAACATACCAGTCGCGTTTCCAGAGTGGTGGAGAAAGGTGAGCGTGGCCTCCGAAACACCTCTTAGCAATCCCACTGTGTGGTATTTACTGGAGGTAACAGGAGGAGTAGGTAGCCCCCAACGTCAACCTTGGGGGCCAACTATCCCTTTATTACCACCAGTAAGTCCCACACAGCAGGATTGCTAACTTTTATATCAGGCCCCGCCCCCTCCCTGCACCACTGTGCAAATGTGCCCCCTAGAACGTTGTAAGTTGGGGGATTAAGTCCCCTTGAATCCTGAGGGTCCCTGGGGGCCAACTAGCCCACCAGGTACCTCCAGGAAGTGGCACAGAGCTGCGTTGAAGAGAGGTGTTCCAAGGCCACGCCCCTTTTACACCTCTCTGCAACGCAGCTCATGGGCGCTTACTGGAGGTACCTGGTGGGTTAGTTGGACCCAAGGGACCCTCAGGATTCAAGGGACTAATTCCCAACTTAGCAACGCCAGAGGCCCGTTTGCACAGTGGTGCAGGGAGGGGCAGGGCCTGATGTGACAAGTGTGCAAACGTGCCGTGTGGCGCGTTTTAAGTTGGGGGATTAAGTCCCCTTGAATCCTGAGGGTCACTGGGGGCCAACTAGCCCACCAGGAACCTCCAGTAAGCGCCAAAGGGCTGTGTTGTAGAGAGGTAGTCCGAGGCCATGCCCCTTTTTACACCTCTCTGCAACGCAACTCTGTGGCGCTTACTGGAGGTACCTGGTGGGCTGGTTGGCCCCCAGAGACCCTCAGGATTCAAGGAGACTTAATCCTCAACTTAAAACACGCCACAGAGACGTGTTTGCACACATGTCACATTAGGCCCCGCCCCCTCCCTTCACCACTGTTCAAACGCGCCCCATGGTGCATTTTAAGTTGGGGGATTAAGTCCCTTTGAATCCTGAGGGCCCCTGGGGTCCAACTAGCCCACCAGGTACCTCCAGTTAGCGCCACACAGCTGCGTTGCAGAGAGGTGTAAAAAAGGGCGTGGCCTCGGACCACCTCTCTGCAACGCAGCCCTGTGGTGCGTAATGGAGGTACCTGGTGGGCTAGATAGCCCCCAGGGACTCTCAGGATTCAAGGGGAACTAATTCCCCACCTTAAAACACGCCACGGGGCGCGTTTGCACAGTGGTGCAGGGAGGGGGAGGGGCCTCCGGCGGTTTGCTGGTTCCTTTTTTTTCTTTTCTTTTTTGGGAGGGGGTCTGCGTGGCCCCCCTCCAAAGGTCAATTATGGCCCCGGGGACCCCATCCCCTGGGGCCTGGCCATCCGTTTTATTTTATTTTAATTTTTCGGAGGTGGGCAGCATGGCCCCCCTCCTCAGGCCAATTATGGCCCCGGGGACCCCATCCCCCGGGGCCAGCCTGCCTTTTTTTAGAATTATTATTTTTTTTTTTAAAGGGGAGGGGGCCGCGTGGCCCCCCTTCCAGGCCACTCCTGGCCCCGGGGACCCCATCCCCGGGGCCTGGCCTATCCGTTGGGGACCGTGGGGGAGCCCCAATTCCCCCACAGTCCCGCCGGCTCCCCCGCCTCCTGCGGGAGCCAGCATTGCTTTTCCACAAGGGGAGCTGCTGACATGCAGCTCCCCTTGTGGAAAAGCAATCTGCTTTGGATTTTGGAAGCGAGAGCAGGAAACCTGCTCTCGCTTCCAAAATCCAAAGCAGAGTTTGCTATGACAGGGCGGGAGCCGTCCATCATCCCCTTTGGTATCGCTTTGTTCGCCCTAAGTTGACAGGGTATGCCCAGACGTGGGTCCCTTGCTCACTTTGCCACTGGATTCAAGCTAGCCTGGCTGATGGCGGCTGAAGAGCCAGAAACCGGGCCCAGGATGCTTGTTTCCGGTCCAGGGAAGACATGGCTTGGCAGTTCGGGCTGGACTGTTCCCATGAGGCACAGGGTCAGACTGATTTCCATATGGCCATGTCTGAACTGGGGTGGTGGAGTGAGCTAAAGAATGATGATGGATTAAACCCAGATCAGTGGACTGGGGGTGAGTGTTTGATTTGCTCAAGCGCTCCGTCCATTATCCCCTTTGGTATCGCTTTGTTCGCCCTAAGTTGGCAGGGTATGCCCAGACGTGGGTCCCTTGCTCACTTTGCCACTGGATTCAAGCTAGCCTGGCTGATGACGGCTGAATAGCCAGAAACCGGTCCCAAGATGCTTGTTTCCGGTCCAGGGAAGACATGGCTTGGCAGTTCGGGCTGGACTGTTCCCATGAGGCACAGGGTCAGACTGATTTGCATATGGCCATGTCTGAACTGGGGTGGTGGAGTGAGCTAAAGAATGATGATGGATTAAACCCAGATCAGTTGACTGGGGGTGAGTGTTTGATTTGCTCAAGCGCTCCGTCCATCATCCCCTTTGGTATCGCTTTGTTCGCCCTAAGTTGGCAGGGTATGTCCAGACGTGGGTCCCTTGCTCACTTTGCCACTGGATTCAAGCTAGCCTGGCTGATGACGGCTGAATAACCAGAAACCGGTCCCAGGATGCTTGTTTCCGGTCCAGGGAAGACATGGCTTGGCAGTTCGGCCTGGACTGTTCCCATGAGGCACAGGGTCAGACTGATTTGCATATGGCCATGTCTGAACTGGGGTGGTGGTGTGAGCTAAAGAATGATGATGGATTAAACCCAGATCAGTTGACTGGGGGTGAGTGTTTGATTTGCTCAAGCGCTCCGTCCATCATCCCCTTTCATATCGCTCTGCCATAGCAAACAGCAGTGTCCCGGGGGTGGGCACCCCGGGACACTGCAGGAGCCGGCCCTGGGGGGTGGCAGTCCCCAGGGCCATGGAGGGCTCCAGGAGGGGGGCCGCGCGGCCCCCCCTCCCAACCATTGCAAAGCCCCAGGGAGGTGGTGGTACCCGGGGCTCGGGGGTCCGTAACGGACCCCCGCATTTACTTTCAGTGCCCCAGGAGGTGGTGGTACCCGGGGCTCGGGGGTCCGTAACGGACCCCGCATTTATTTTTAGTGCCCCGGGGAGGTGGTGGTCCCCGGGGCATGTGGGGGGGCTCAAGCCCCCCCACACAGGTTATTTTATAAAAAATAGAGCCCCGGGGAGGTGGCGGTCCCCGGGGCAGCATGGGGGGGATTGGGACCCCCCCATGCTTTTTTTAACAGCCCCGGGGAGAAGGCGGTCCCCGGGGCTGCGGGGGGGGCGCTTGCCCCCCGCATTTATTTGTAAAAGCCCCGGGGAGGTGGCAGTCCCCGGGGCAGCATGGGGGAATTGGAACCCCCCATGCATTTTTTTAACAGCCCTGGGGATGTGGTGGTCCCTGGGGCTGCAGGGGCCCCCGTGGGCCCCAGCTAATGAATATACAGTGCCCCCGGGACCTGGCCCACCCGAGGGCTTTTTTAAAACGAAGCGCGGGACCCCGTGCTTCGTTTTTTTACAATAATTTCGGCGGGATTCGCGACCCCATCGCGATTTCTGCCGAAATTATTTAAAAAAATGCTTTTTTGGGACCCCCTGAGCAGGCCTAGGGGGTCAGGGTGTTTCTACCCTGCCCCCTTTTCTTCTTTTTTAATGTTTTTTCTACTGTTTTCTTGTGACTCGGTTCTACCGAGTAACAAGATGGCTGCCAACACTTCCTCGTTTGGAGTGTTCGCAGCCAATTAGAATGAAGCTCGTGGTCGGGAGGGTTCGCGAACACAACGCTGCCCCAGATATCAACACTTTTTCTTTTTCTAATTTCTCAGGAACTACTGAACGAATTTACACCATTTAACAAAAAGGACTCTTTCTGAACCAAGACCTACCTTTTTGCCAAATTTGGTGTAATTCCGTTCAGCATTTCGGGCTGTAGCTTTGTCTAAAGTTTCCTATGGAAAATAACATGGGGAAAACGTGTTTTGGGACCCCCTTTTTCTCGGCCCCCACTTGGCGAATCACCCCGAAACTTTCAAGACCGGAGCTGACCAGAGATGATCACTAGTTTTGAAACTTTCAAGAAAGATTCGTCAACCGGCGCCAAAGTTATTGGGAAAACAAAAAACGCTTTTCCTATGGAAACTAGGTCCTAACTATAACTACCTACTGGCGACCGCCAGTAGATAATATATATATAATGGAGCTACAGGCCTTTAAAGTGCATCCACTCGTTGATGGTGAGGAGACACCAAGAAAAACAGCCACATTACCATTGGAGGACAGATAAATCCTATATAAAAGCTAAGGGGTCGATTCCGATTCGGGCCGGAAATTTCTCCGACCGAGCCGGACCCGGAGAGATTTCCGACCGAATCGGACCCGTGCAGTCCGACCGAACGAGTACGATGCGTCCGTATGTTATCGGACTCGAGTCGGTCGGACTCCCATTGAAGTCAATGGGAGCCGGTCGTCACAACGCGTACGCGGGCTCCCATTGACTCAATGGGTGCGGAGTCGGACAAGTGCGCCCCCTACAGCGAGGTGCGTGGCGAGCGGTTCGCGCCGTACACGCACAGGTAGGGGGACCCATGGGTCCCCCTGTGTGCGACTCGCGCGGCTACGAGTACAGGGGGTCCGACACGGACCCCCAAAGTACGGCTCCGACAGCTCTTTCGAGCCGGAGTGCGCGGCTCGGTCGGACTGCTCGCGGCGCGCATCGTACTTACCCGGCCGGGGAACGTCTCCATTGCGCGGTGCGAGTCGAGTCCGAGCGAGTCGGTCGGAGCGGTTCGAGCCGGGAGCGAAGTCGGTCGGAGCGGTCGGGACGCCCGGACGAGTCGGTCGGCGAGTCGCATCGTACTCGCTCGGCCGGACCCGCGTACGGTTCGGTCGGGAAACAGGGCTCCGAATCGGATCCGGTAAAGCCGAATCCGATTCGGAGCCCTACCGGCCGAGATCGGAATCGGCCCCTAAGTATCATCAGTGTCATCAATGTAGTTTAAAAATAGTACACCAGAATAAGTGAATATAAATGAAACCATATCCACTAAATCTAGAGGATGAGCAGAATGGAGGAAAGTATGCTGCATATGATCCCTTTTGTAAAAAGAACCTGGCCAATTCCAGTCTGGATCCAACTACTCTAATGTTTTCCAAAACTGCTCAGAAGAATCACATATAGCCATTCTAAAACTGATAGACTTAGAAGAAGAAGAATTTGAACCAGAACAGTTTCATAGGAACAAATAATCTCTAGCGGTCAGAAGAAGTATATAAGCAATGCGAGAATTATTTTTAAATTGCTTTGTATACAGGAGATTGTTCACTGTAGAAGAGTCATAGGTCAGGAAACCATGACCATTATAACACATTCAGACCTTTGTGATAGGTAATTCCATGAAATAAATAAGAAAATACTGCAATTATGTGCTAGAGACACAGTTGGATTAAAAAAGGTAAATACATTAGCAGGTATGTGTATCTGTATTTATTTTATTTACAAGAGGCCACAAGTCCAGATGAAATAAAACGTCATGTAAAAGGTGGAGAGAAAAATAAAAGCAAAGAAGGATTATCTGGAAGGCCAACAGACATTAGAATAAAAATTCAGATTTTGAGGTCCAGAGACCTAAACAAATTTTTAGAAATGCCAGTGAAAAGAGTAACCACATGCAGGAGAGGGATACCTAGGCTGAATGCAGAAGTTATAAACTCTATAGAAGAAGGTCTGAATAAAACAAAGTGTTGGAATGGCTAGCATGCATTTAATTATCTGGTGTAAGAAAAAAAGAAGAGGTTGATTGCATAACTCAGTTTAGCAAAAAAAAAGTCTTACTGAAGCTTTCAAACATTTAGACTGATAAACAAGTCACTTCTAACACTTTGAAGCTAACAGAGTTTAAAATCACTAACAGAATGGTAAAATATTGATGATGTTAAAGATGGTTGGGAAGAGATAATTGGACATGATAGAAGTATAGCTTATTTTCCTGTAGAAATAAACAAAAGAAGGCAACATTACCCAAATGAATGGGTAGGTGGAAAAACATAAATGGAAACTATATCAAATATAGAAGAAGCTTCATGAGCAGAATAGATTCACAAAGGGGAGACGGTCAACCTGATAAATCAAGGATACACCTTTTAGCTATATTGCAAAATATATGCCCTGGGCCTGTAGTGAACGTTATAGAGGAGAGGAGGGCTGGAAAGGAGTATTAGTTACAACCAATGATCAATACTATAATTTAAAAGGAAATATTACGGAGGATCAAGTAAATTGCCTATGATTGAATGGCAGTGAAGTAGGTAGTGTCGCACCTACATTTTACAGAATTTACACTTTTTCCTTTGTTTGGCCCAAAGAGTGGGCCTAGATCACAGGGCTTTTTATTTGAGTTTGAGTGTGTTATTGCACTCTTGCGTGTGAAATGATAACAAGTTTTTACATTTGATTTGTAAAGCATTTTTGTGAGTAACTGAATCATACATCAGTTTTAGAAGCAACTAACTTGTGAATTTTCAGACGTAAACCCAAATTAATTACTGGCCTCTTTCTCAAAAAGAGGTGGATCTAGTATTCCTTTTCTGAGAATATATACTACACTGTATATAAAATACACACCTGTTACACAGAGTCTGGATAGGAGGAGATTTTGGAATGTGCATTTATTAATGAAGAAAATCACAATTGCTGCATTTACAAGCTTAAGGTTGTAGCATGAATTGTGGTTTATTGGGTGTGGCAGAAGTTCTGCTGTTTGCAGAAAACCCCAATACACCTGAAAGTTTGTGGCTATTTCCAATCAATGTATTTGCTGTTTCTAATTTGCAAAAATTCTTCTTTTCAAAGGTGAGAGTAAATACACCATGTAATACTGCTATTGCTGTACTGAACAAGAATCACCACTCACTCATTATACAGCAGCTTTCTAAACACATTTATACTTAACATTTATCAAGCATAACATTAGACCGATCCCTGATACCATGATGCAAACACCCCAGTATAAAAGTCATAAAATACTGTTCAGGCAGAAGACATAATATAAATGTATTTCCAAAGTGGGATATGGGAGGAATACTCTAATGCTGAAAAGAAATATATAGAAAAAGGTTCCTTCACAGTGAAATTTGTTTCCCTTATGCAAAAAAGTAATGCATGTTTCCCGAGCAAAATTTGCTAACTGATGGAAAAACGGTGTGTGTACTTTATTCCCATTGGTGTGATCTAGAAAATCTACAACTGACCCACATATCCAGGAGTACTCTAGGATTCATTGTGAATCATAGAAAATAAAGAAATCCACGGCAGACAATGGAGTAAACAAACCGAAGTGGATTTACCACTTTTGCACCTTTGACTTTGTCAATCGAACTCTATTTTTGTGATTTTACAGACGCATTCTTATTTAATAAAAAATCAACATCTCCAATAGAATTACTTTACTATAAATGTTATTGTTGACAGCACATAAATACATTTTTGAAGCAATGAATGAATTCTCGGTTTGATGCCTTTCTTTATGCTCAAGGCCGCTATTTTGATAGAACAAAAAAGTCACTATAGCAAGTCTCATAAACGTGAGCTGCTGATGAAAAATGCAGTCACCAAAGAGAACAAGAGGGAACAACTGACCGAGTGGGAACAAAGCAAAGCTGGCATGATCAAAGTTCCACACCACGGAAGTGATTTTCTCATCATCAGTGAATGAAAGTGAAAACCTTTCCAAGAAATTCATCAAATGAGTTGGTGGAGAAAACTTATCATGCTTACTGTACTTTAAGGACATAAGCCAATTTCATGTTAGCATTCAGGTGCAAAACCGTTGCTTTAAGTGTGATATTTGCTCTTTTAACGCTATTGTGATACCGTATGTTTATTGGTATGATCATGCTTTAATAACTGGTTTCATACAATGGTGTAATAAAAGCATAACATAGAAGTTATTCAGGAAAGAAATAGAATAAATGAATGAATGCATGAATGAACAGTTGAAACAGAAAGATAGACGACCAAATGGGTGCATTGGTGGTTCGATGAAGGACTAGATGTATGGATTTATGTTCACTTATGGATGTGTGACTATGTATGTGGTTTGATAAAAGTTTCTCTACTTTGTAATAGAGGTGTTTCTCCTATAGCACACAAAATTCTCGCAAAAACTATGGGTTTTACTATTAGTCAGGGGCGTAGCTACCATTGGTGAAGCAAGTGATGTGGCCTTGGGCCTGTTCAAATTCGATAAATGCTGGATTTGTATGCCTCAACAGCAGCCAAAGGGACCATTTACCTGTCTTGCACCACAGCCCATGGCTCGTGCCTGCATAAAAACCACAAGATTATCATTTTTGCCATCCTTTCTGTAAATGATTTTGCATATCTTTCACTACTCGTTGTCCACTATCAAGTTTTGGTAAGCCACAACTATTTCATCACATATCTGCTTAAACCAGATCAAGTATGACAGGCGCAGGGTGATGGTCTGTTTACCTTTGTTGTAAATAATATATTGGTATGAATTACCCACATTAAGCGACAGGAGACGTAAACTGGAAATTTCTGCTATACAAAATACATTTTAAAAGGACAAATACATTTGCAGCATTTGTACTGCAACTAAGAAATGAAACAAAAGATATTTGCTCCAAAATAACCTTGCCCAGGAGAACAAACAATCTTGCCTATTCAAATTTTAATAATGTGACTAAGTTTAAAATAAATGACTTAGGGCAAGATGTATCGAAAAAGCATTCTGCGATTCCCAAATAGCGATTTTTACCAAATCGCTATTTGGTAATCGCAAAATGCTATGTAGGTAGGAATTGCCAAAGATTTTGTGATTCCTTAATATTACTTAATAGCGATTACTCCTTCGTTGCTATAGGCCCATAGGTGCAAATGGTTATGCATTAGTTAATTTTTAATTGCAAATTAGCTAAGGCAAAGCCAAGGGTGCCCGGGGGACGAAGGCCTCCTTGAAGCACCCCAAAAAAAGAAAGTGTGCACATGTAAAGCAACACAGCACTTTGAAAATGTCTTTTTGTGCCTTTTTCAAAGTTTTCACATGGTCAACTTGAAGTTGATGGTCAAGGGCATGGGCGTAGTTCGTGGAGTTTTGCTAAGTGGAACTCCGAGAAGTGACAAAAAAACTCTGTGGAGTTCTGCAAGTGGCGGAGTGTAATGCGAACTGCCGTTCGGGCTGATCTTCCTGCCGCTCGAGTAGAAATCCTATCCGAGTGGCAGCTCACGCTCGCCAACTTACCATTATCGAGCGTGAGTGGGGAAAAAACTCTACTGCACTGCGCTGAGCGGAGTTTTCTGCACTCTGTGAGCTCTGCTGAGCACGGAGTGCAGAAAACTCAGCAAACTCCACAAACAGAGCAGAGTTCACCGCCCAGCGTTTCCTAAATGCACAGTTCACATTTAGGAAAGGCTTCTTACATTTGCATTAGGGATTCGCAAAATGCGATTCCCTATTTGCATTCGCAATTTATGTAATCGCTAAAAATTGCGATTACCTAAAATGCAAATACAAAGATATTCATACATTAGGAAAGGCCATTTTACATTCACAAACAGCTGAATTTTGTGATTCGCACCGTTTGTGAATGCAAAATAGTTTCATATATCTGGCCCTTAGATCCGTTATTTGAAAACAATACAAAACCCAGTCTACTATTTTTGTTTGTTTCCCAATTTTGTTCAAATATTCTATTACAATATATTATAAATATAGAAAGATATATCATAGATATATTCATCAACAGTTTTTCTCTCAGTTTTCTCCATTTCATGTATACAGCAAAACTGTGATTGTGAGATGTCTCTCATATGAACTGGAGCTAAATCTGTTCACCACATTTCATATCATATAAATATTTAAAATATTTTTGTAAAACGAGAAAGACGAATATATGATATATGTTAAAGACCTCTTCAGCTTCCTTTCTCTTTTCTTTTTCTCAATTGCATCTCCATAGCCCAAGTATGTCTGTGTATAGACTGGACCAAAATCTGTTTGCAATGTTTCATATCATACAAGCAGCAAAAAAACGCAAATGGATTTGATTTTTTGCAGCAGGAGAAGGAGAGTAGTATGAATCAAACATATTTGCACTTTTGAAAACAAAAAATCTAAACCAATCATGTTCTCTTTTTACCCAAGAGATCTCATCCACCAGCATTTTCAAAGATTGATAGTATCCATGTTGATCAGAAATTGCATTAAGCACACGGCTTATGTGCAAATAAACCACATCACAAGCACTCCTCATACAAGCCTCTACATTCTGAAAGAGAATATGTTTAAAATGCAGATTATTCTGTCACAACCATCTTCATTGTGATCAAACTGCATGTGCCCTATCAACAAAAAAAAACTTTATACGAGGACAAATTAGCTATAAATATTGAGGTTAATTCAAAAGCACCACCAACAAAAAAGAATCTCATTCCATGCCATAAAGCGTTCAGATATAAATCCATCACAAAGGACGTCTTCTCAATATCAATGTAAGTGTATGTGTCAAGGTAATGAGGCCAATCAGTCTGTGATTGTAGTTTGTGCTATCTTTTTCTTATAAAAGATGAAGGTTGCCATAGTTTTCATTAATGTTTCAGAAGAAGGAGAAAAATATGAACTAGGTTTGAAATCAAGTCAACTTTGACATGTAACAAAAACACTTTTGACATTTGACCCACAGATGAGCATTACATTCTATGAACACACTGTGATAATCTAATACCTCACTTATTCTAGGGATTATATTTCATAATGATCTGCTGAGTTATTACAATACTGTCCAGAATTACCATTAGGCTGCAACATGGGATGGCATAATGTGTATAGGAGACACAATTTTCTTCAGCCAGCATTACAGGCCATCAACTTCACTGCTCATTACCGAATCCATGAGTAGTCAGGCACACAATTGCATTTCATGGATCAGGCTCTAATTGTTTTCATTTAAAATCACTTGTAAGTTCAATATTGAAAAAGAAAACTGATCACATTTGCATTAAAGCAAGAAGAAAGGGTAATAACAACTCCACTAAAGATGTATACATAACTTAATAGAAAAAAACTGCAAACACATCTGCAAAACCAGCGTCATGAGTACATGTTAAAGGTAAATGTTTACATACCGATTATTATGCATATTTAAGAGTTTCTATGGAAATACATTGCTTGTAGTTAATATTAACCACTTTTTGTCTTAAATTTAGACTTACTATTTTCTAAACTATAAAAACTACAGCACAAATATTTGATATCAAATGCAACATTAAAGGTGAGGTAGTTTTAAAGTCCTTTCTCTTTTTGTACGCTAAACAAGTAGTCATCATTTTACGAAAGAGGGGAGGTTATAGAATGCAATGCAGTAAGAACAAGAATAAGAAATGGATTAAGAATAAGAGAAAGAATAAGAAAAAAGACCATCAAAACCGTTTTACATACAGTGAGTGCTATGGGAGCCATTCATGTTTCTGTAAACAATGGACTTCCTTGCTTTGTGCAAACAGATTGCAGTTGCCTCGGCAACAAATCACCTTAAACAGCACTTGTGGACATGAAGCTAGTAGAATCTATTAGTAATAGAGCTGTAGGACTCAGCTTACTAATGCATGAAGGAAGTTTGACTTCTGAACAAAGAAACCTTTGAAATGCAATGCATTTTCAAAGGGTGGTTTATTTCATCTAGTCGCATTGCAGAAATGCGTTATTTTTCATTTTAACATTCTGATTTTAACAAGTAAGGCTACTGTGCTTTTGTACCATTTTGTTTTGACTACAACAACATGCATTAAAAGCTTAATTGGCTTTAAAAGGGCAGAATGTTGCCATTGTTCTTAGACCTGACCAAAGTTGAAAGAACCACAGCTCTACAAGCATTAATACAGTAGAATGTTATAGATATGAAATAAGATCAAACTATAATGAATAATCTTCACATGCGCTCATAGGCACATCTTTGTATTGACTTCTTCAGGTACTTATTAATGTTATAGAGTGCTAAAATTACAATGACTTCAATATGTTAGGCTTATTTCAGCAACAACAAAAAGCTCTACTTTGGAAATTAAATACTTACTTTCCCTAATTTGAGAGTAGAAATAGCAGTAATTGTGTAGGGAATCCATCTTTAGTGCATGGGCTGTCATTTTATTTCACCCTTTTCTGGGCCCTATTTTCGCTGGCATTGGGACAGTGTCTACTATGACATTGGTATTCAGTGCAACAGCTCATTCATTTTGGACTGTAAAATAGATTCTTGGAATTGGTTCACCTGGTTGGTTTATTTAACTTTCCTGCAAAGGCCCTTGTAAATTGCACAAAAAATGCACCAGCAGCATGGAAGTTAAATGTTAGATGTGGGCTGCTGTGTGTATTTACATCACCCTCACACATGACAAATAGATATGCTTGTCAAGAGCACCCATGTGTTCCAGTTGGGCTGCACTTTAAAAACACTGAAGAGATAGATGGAAAGACAAAGTGCCTTATGAAAGAGGAAAATCTATTTTTAGGAAACCAAAGTGTTCCACTAAAGTATGCCTTATAAACCCCACAGGACAGGGTGGTTAATGTAGAAAAAAGTGAAACACTGCATGTTTGAAATAGTGTGCCTTGATAGTGACTGAATGCCCAATAGCTGCTTTCACTAAAGGTGTAAGCTATTTTCTCGAGGAGCATGTCTAGGAATAATTAGTATCCTTCATTGATATCCACACCTGGGAAATTGATAGCAAAATGAATCAAAGTTAATTTCTATTCAATTTTCAAAATCGAATTTCAATAGCAAAATCAACTTTTAGCTACTTTTACATGGAAACATGACCTCATAAAATATACGTTGTGGTGTCTGAGCAAAAACTGACTTAAATCCACTTTTGCCACTCATATCTCCTCCAGAGGCAAATACACATTCTGTGCTGGAGTTAACAGGTTTTCTTACCAGAATACGATAGATCGGCCTCTAGGCCCACAAATGCAAGTATGTTGTCAACTATGGACCAGTTAATAGGGATTAGATATCTGGAGAGGGAACTGAGGCAGCTGTCATAATAAAGGGAGCCTTAGCACTCTCTCTTGAAAATCCCAAATGGAGCTGGCAGGAACTGCTCCCATTTCTCCTGAAGGCCCATCTAGACTTTCAGTCTCCAACCCCAGCATGAAGGAGAACATGTTTTGACCGTGACAGGGAGAAGATACCTTGATCTAAATAGTAGAATGGTTTAGGGAGAGTCATAGGCCTCTCTGGCAGAACAAGAGCTAGCTATCATAGAATTTTAGGAGCTATTACAGTAAGGAGAAGAGAAAGTGCTGCAGCATTGGTTAGTAAAAATAATTTCCTAATGCACAAACTAAGACTGGCACATCACAATTGCCTCAACAGCATAACGAGAATGAGTACACATAAATAAGAAAGCTCTGCTGGTAGAAAGAGGACACCTGTCTCCGTCTGTCACCAAGATAATGGAACTGCTCTACAAGGGTTCGGTGACTGAGCTCCAGTTTTCTGCTCCAGACATACAAAAGCAGAAGGACTCTAAACTCCAAGAGGGCCCAGCTGATCACAGAGAACTGTTCCCCACAAGAACTACTTGATTGAAGGTAGATTTTTTTAATGTAACTTAGATTCAAACTTATGATGCATTTCACTAAATTGACCCTTCATCTTAACTTAGAAATGCTTTATATTCAAAACCATTTTGGACCTTTATTCACATGCCAACAGGGGATGAAGAGTGTTAAATTGAGACTCCATCACATCTCTCTACAAGTCTCCTCATGTCTCTATTCATATTTCTGTCTCCATCCTCAATGGAACTTCATTCAGAGCCATATGGAATTTCCCATTTCTTTCCTTCCTTTCAGTTACCTAGATGTACCTTTAATTTGATTGGACTTTATTTGTGAGATATGAGGATTACTCATTTGAATAAATTATTAAATTAGCTGTTCCTGCTATGACATGAGCCTAATTTCATTTAGAAACTGTCCTTTTGCTGATGGTATTATTGATGTGGACATTAACAGATATTTTTGAAACTACAACTAATCCAACTTTTCATTGTAATTTTTACTCTCCCTTACTCCTCAGCCTATATCAAGAAATGTGAGGCTACTTTAATAAAGAAGAAATAAGGTGTGTCAGACCCTGTTAGGGAGGCACAGAGAAATACTGGGCTCCAACTGTTGGGTTGGGGTCATATTTGCTTCTGATGTCGGCGGGTCTATCCTACTATGGCTCTACAAACTGCACCTAGTACAACCCCTTCTTTAATTGACTCTCAGTGGTAGCAATGGCGAGTAGTCACAGGCTTGTCAGGGAAGTATTGGGGGGGTGCTTGAGTTCAGGACTTAAAAATCACACATTAGAGTAAACAATTATTGACCACGCAGTGCTTTACTTTCAAGCACAAAAGTATTTTAATGCTCACTGGAACTAAATACTACACACATTACATAAATAAGATAAACATAGTGTCCTCTTTGCTCGAGGTTGTTAGCATCCTTTCTGATATTTTCCCTGTCCCCTCATTATAGTCTAGGCTGTTCCCTCTCAGAGTCAATGAAATCATTAGGCTCAGGAGCAGCTTAACCCATAATTTCTCAATGTGCACAGTCTCTCTCTCACTGTTCACTTTGTTTCACCATGTGAGGTTTCCTAGTCTTATATTAGATTGGCCACACAGGTGGCTGACCTTCTCCTCCTCTGATTGCCCCCACCTCAGCTTCTGTGAGAGGATAAGAAGGTAGTTCTTGTCAGCACCTCTTCTGGCAGTTGTGTCCCCAATGAGGCAGCTGCTTTAATTCCAACCATGACTTGGGAAGCTCAACACAGGCAGGGCCGATTGTTCCTAGAGATCTTGGACTGCACACAGGTTGAAAAAGCAAGTGTTCAGAGATTGGTGTAGTCCCTCTGAGGGTGCTCGGTCCAGGATGGTATGGCCACACAGATGCTGGTCTCATAATATGGCAAAGCCCAGCATAGGCCTCACTTTCTAGCATATGTGGCTCAGGTGACATCAAAGTTTCATCTTTAGATGTAATGGCCCACATCATGCCAGAATTCTCTGGTGGCCCACCGGCTCAGATGATGCACCAACCTCTCTTCTGGTGCAGTGGCTCAGGTTACACTGCAATGTCTGTTATGGCACAGCTGCTCAAGTCACCACACTCAGGATCATTGCCCAGGCTCAGTAGTAGGAATATTTGGTCATGCAGCAAGGTTTCTGTGAGGAGACTGCTTGTCACTGACAGCGAGAAGTGCAGATTGCGATCTGCATTCTTCCTCTTCCAATATACCCCACCATGCCAGGGCCATGCTGCACCTTGATACTTCTGAACAGTAACTTCTCCTACAATGGTGTCACAGTCCTTCTCTGAACATGCAGGCTGACATTTAGGCTCTTTGGAACAGATGAGCAGCTCATACAGCACGGGATAGACCCAGGCAATATTCACTCACCTCTGGGAAGCTGGCAATGAAATACACACACCAGCTCCCTTTCTTGGTCATAGAACACTTGGAATTAGAAAAACAAGTGGGTTAATAGGACCCACTCTTATTCAATATAAGTAGACAGGAAATGTGGATCCACTGTCTGCACTTTCAGTATCAGTTGAAAGTGGATCTGTTTCCAAGTGTCCCTTCACGACTGCTCTTCAGACAGAACCTTATTGTATTGGGATGCTTTGTGCAGCAGGGTTGTCTCCAGCCTGGAGCACCACTTATAAAAATGCAAGGAGGTATGAGGTTTCTGCATTCAGCTGTCACCAGCCAAACTGAAGAGTGTTATAAGGGACAGACAAAATGCTAGGCCTGACTCAAGAGGTCCCCTTCAACTTGCAAAACAGTGTTTGTAGTCTCAACCTTCACCCCTACCATCTATCAAATGGAAGTGGTTCTGGAATGGATTTATATGTGTGTATATATATGTGTATATGTTGTTGAATCATGTTTTCTACACGGCTGCCCTGCCGTGGGAAGGAGCACCATCTCTTTAATGTGCAAGAGAGGCTGTGGTCGGAACAGATTCCAGAACCGTACAGCGCAGGAAGTCTCGGAGAAAAGTGACTCTATTCATCCTTACGAATCCTACAAAGGAAAGAAAAATGCTTTTTAAAAAGAACAGCCAACAGACACCCACTTAGGAAAGATATTTGCTCAAAGAGGGACCACGTTTCCCAGCATGCAGTATGTCGAACTTTGCATTGTGCAGAGCCCACTCAGGGATGTAAACCAATTAAAATTTCCATGCGGAAATAAAAGAGAGCTCCGCCCGTTGTGCTGTTAGTAACAAGCCTCTGATGATGATGTGCCAAATATCGAAACGCGTCAGGCAGCGGAATTTCAATCGTAATGGTAAAAGGAGTCAGCAAGTGAAAGCTGGATGGCTGGCTTCCTGCTGAGTGACCTTCCAAGCTTTCGGGCATTTGTTGAATCATGTTTTCCACACGGCTGCCCTGCCGTGGGAAGGAGCACCATCTCTTTAATGTGCAAGAGAGGCTGTGGTCGGACAGATTCCAGAACCGTACAGCGCAGGAAGTCTCGGAGAAAAGTGACTCTATTCATCCTTACGAATCCTACAAAGGAAAGAAAAATGCTTTTTAAAAAGAACAGCCAACAGACACCCACTTAGGGAAGATATTTGCTCAAAGAGGGACCACGTTTACCAGCATGCAGTCTGTCGAACTTTGCATTGTGCAGAGCCCACTCAGGGATGTAAACCAATTAAAATTTGCATGCGGAAATAAAGGAGAGCTACGCCCGTTGTGCTGTTAGTAACAAGCCTCTGATGATAATGTGCCAAACATCGAAACCCGTCAGGCAACGGAATTTCAATCATAATGGTGAAAGGAGTCAGCAAGTGAAAGCTGGATGGCTGGCTTCCTGCTGAGTGACCTTCCAAGCTTTCGGGCATTTGTTGAATCATGTTTTCCACACGGCTGCCCTGCCGTGGGAAGGAGCACCATCTCTTTAATGTGCAAGAGAGGCTGTGGTCGGAACAGATTCCAGAACCGTACAGCGCAGGAAGTCTCGGAGAAAAGTGACTCTATTCATCCTTACGAATCCTACAAAGGAAAGAAAAATGCTTTTTAAAAAGAACAGCCAACAGACACCCACTTAGGGAAGATATTTGCTCAAAGAGGGACCACGTTTCCCAGCATGCAGTATGTCGAACTTTTCATTGTGCAGAGCCCACTCAGGGATGTAAACCAATTAAAATTTGCATGCGGAAATAAAAGAGAGCTCCGCCCGTTGTGCTGTTTGTAACAAGCCTCTGATGATGATGTGCCAAACATCGAAACGCGTCAGGCAACGGAATTTCAATCGTAATGGTGAAAGGAGTCAGCAAGTGAAAGCTGGATGGCTGGCTGCCTGCTGAGTGACCTTCCAAGCTTTCGGGCATTTGTTGAATCATGTTTTCCACATGGCTGCCCTGCCGTGGGAAGGAGCACCATCTCTTTAATGTGCAAGAGAGGCTGTGGTCGGAACAGATTCCAGAACCGTACAGCGCAGGAAGTCTCGGAGAAAAGTGACTCTATTCATCCTTACGAATCCTACAAAGGAAAGAAAAATGCTTTTTAAAAAGAACAGCCAACAGACACCCACTTAGGGAAGATATTTGCTCAAAGAGGGAACATGTTTCCCAGCATGCAGTATGTCGAACTTTGCATTGTGCAGAGCCCACTCAGGGATGTAAACCAATAAAAATTTGCATGCGGAAATAAAAGAGAGCTCCGCCCGTTGTGCTGTTAGTAACAAGCCTCTGATGATGATGTGCCAAACATCAAAACATGTCAGGCAACGGAATTTCAATCGTAATGGTGAAAGGAGTCAGCAAGTGAAAGCTGGATGGCTGGCTGCCTGCTGAGTGACCTTCCAAGCTTTCGGGCATTTGTTGAATCATGTTTTCCACACGGCTGCCCTGCCGTGGGAAGGAGCACCATCTCTTTAATGTGCAAGAGAGGCTGTGGTCGGAACAGATTCCAGAACCGGACAGCGCAGGAAGTCTCGGAGAAAAGTGACTCTATTCATCCTTACGAATCCTACAAAGGAAAGAAAAATGCTTTTTAAAAAGAACAGCCAACAGACACCCACTTAGGGAAGATATTTGCTCAAAGAGGGACCACGTTTCCCAGCATGCAGTATGTCGAACTTTGCATTGTGCAGAGCCCACTCAGGGATGTAAACCAATTAAAATTTGCATGCGGAAATAAAAGAGAGCTCCGCCCGTTGTGCTGTTAGTAACAAGCCTCTGATGATGATGTGCCAAACATCGAAACGCGTCAGGCAACGGAATTGCAATCGTAATGGTGAAAGGAGTCAGCAAGTGAAAGCTGGATGGCTGGCTTCCTGCTGAGTGACCTTCCAAGCTTTCGGGCATTTGTTGAATCATGTTTTCCACACGGCTGCCCTGCCGTGGGAAGGAGCACCATCTCTTTAATGTGCAAGAGAGGCTGTGGTCGGAACAGATTCCAGAACCGTACAGCGCTGGAAGTCTCGGAGAAAAGTGACTCTATTCATCCTTATGAATCCTACAAAGGAAAGAAAAATGCTTTTTAAAAAGAACAGCCAACAGACACCCACTTAGGGAAGATATTTGCTCAAAGAGGGACCACGTTTCACAGCATGCAGTATGTCGAACTTTGCATTGTGCAGATCCCACTCAGGGATGTAAACCAATTAAAATTTGCATGCGGAAATAAAAGAGAGCTCCGCCCGTTGTGCTGTTAGTAACAAGCCTCTGATGATGATGTGCCAAGCATCGAAACGCGTCAGGCAACGGAATTTCAATCGTAATGGTGAAAGGAGTCAGCAAGTGAAAGCTGGATGGCTGGCTTCCTGCAGAGTGACCTTCCAAGCTTTCGGGCATTTGTTGAATCATGTTTTCCACACGGCTGCCCTGCCATGGGAAGGAGCACCATCTCTTTAATGTGCAAGAGAGGCTGTGGTCGGAACAGATTCCAGAACCGTACAGCGCAGGAAGTCTCGGAGAAAAGTGTCTCTATTCATCCTTACGAATCCTACAAAGGAAAGAAAAATGCTTTTTAAAAAGAACAGCCAACAGACACCCACTTAGGGAAGATATTTGCTCAAAGAGGGACCACGTTTCCCAGCATGCAGTATGTCGAACTTTGCATTGTGCAGAGCCCACTCAGGGATGTAAACCAATTAAAATTTGCATGCAGAAATAAAAGAGAGCTCTGCCCGTTGTGCTGTTAGTAACAAGCCTCTGATGATGATGTGCCAAACATCGAAACGCGTCAGGCAACGGAATTTCAATCGTAATGGTGAAAGGAGTCAGCAAGTGAAAGCTGGATGGCTGGCTTCCTGCTGAGTGACCTTCCAAGCTTTCGGGCATTTGTTAAATCATGTTTTCCACACGGCTGCCCTGCGAAGGAGCACCATCTCTTTAATGTGCAAGAGAGGCTGTGGTCGGAACAGATTCCAGAACCGTACAGCGCAGGAAGTCTCGGAGAAAAGTGACTCTATTCATCCTTACGAATCCTACAAAGGAAAGAAAAATGCTTTTTAAAAGAACAGCCAACAGACACCCACTTAGGGAAGATATTTGCTCAAAGAGGGACCACGTTTCCCAGCATGCAGTATGTCGAACTTTGCATTGTGCAGAGCCCACTCAGGGATGTAAACCAATTAAAATTTGCATGCGGAAATAAAAGAGAGCTCCGCCCGTTGTGCTGTTAGTAACAAGCCTCTGATGATGATGTGCCAAACATCGAAACGCGTCAGGCAACGGAATTTCAATCGTAATGGTGAAAGGAGTCAGCAAGTGAAAGCTGGATGGCTGGCTTCCTGCTGAGTGACCTTCCAAGCTTTCGGGCATTTGTTGAATCATGTTTTCCACACGGCTGCCCTGCCGTGGGAAGGAGCACCATCTCTTTAATGTGCAAGAGAGGCTGTGGTCGGAACAGATTCCAGAACCGTACAGCGCAGGAAGTCTCGGAGAAAAGTGACTCTATTCATCCTTACGAATCCTACAAAGGAAAGAAAAATGCTTTTTAAAAAGAACAGCCAACAGACACCCACTTAGGGAAGATATTTGCTCAAAGAGGGACCACGTTTCCCAGCATGCAGTATGTCGAACTTTGCATTGTGCAGAGCCCACTCAGGGATGTAAACCAATAAAAATTTGCATGCGGAAATAAAAGAGAGCTCCGCCCGTTGTGCTGTTAGTAACAAGCCTCTGATGATGATGTGCCAAACATCGAAACGCGTCAGGCAACGGAATTTCAATCGTAATGGTGAAAGGAGTCAGCAAGTGAAAGCTGGATGGCTGGCTTCCTGCTGAGTGACCTTCCAAGCTTTTGAGCATTTGTTGAATCATGTTTTCCACACGGCTGCCCTGCCGTGGGAAGGAGCACCATCTCTTTAATGTGCAAGAGAAGCTGTTGTCGGAACAGATTCCAGAACCATACAGCGCAGGAAGTCTCGGAGAAAAGTGACTCTATTCATCCTTACGAATCCTACAAAGGAAAGAGAAATGCTTTTTAAAAAGAACAGCCAACAGACACCCACTTAGGGAAGATATTTGCTCAAAGAGGGACCAGGTTTCCCAGCTTGCAGTATGTCGAACTTTGCATTGTGCAGAGCCCACTCAGGGATGTAAACCAATTAAAATGTTCATGCGGAAAAAAAAGAGAACTCCGCCCGTTGTGCTGTTAGTAACAAGCCTCTGATGATGATGTGCCAAACATCGAAACGCGTCAGGCAACGGAATTTCAATCGTAATGGTGAAAGGAGTCAGCAAGTGAAAGCTGGATGGCTGGCTTCCTGCTGAGTGACCTTCCAAGCTTTCGGGCATTTGTTGAATCATGTTTTCCACACGGCTGCCCTGCCGTGGGAAGGAACACCATCTCTTTAATGTGCAAGAGAGGCTGTGGTCGGAACAGATTCCAGAACCGTACAGCGCAGGAAGTCTCGAAGAAAAGTGACTCTATTCATCCTTACGAATCCTACAAAGGAAAGAAAAATGCTTTTTAAAAGAACAGCCAACAGACACCCACTTAGGGAAGATATTTGCTCAAAGAGGGACCACATTTCCCAGCATGCAGTATGTCGAACTTTGCATTGTGCAGAGCCCACTCAGGGATGTAAACCAATAAAAATTTGCATGCGGAAATAAAGAGAAGCTCCGCCCGTTGTGCTGTTAGTAACAAGCCTCTGATGATGATGTGCCAAACATCAAAACGCGTCAGGCAACGGAATTTCAATCGTAATGGTGAAAGGAGTCAGCAAGTGAAAGCTGGATGGCTGGCTTCCTGCTGAGTGACCTTCCAAGCTTTCGGGCATTTGTTGAATCATATATATGTGATCAAGGGCTGTCTGAGCCCGAAACGCGTCATCGTTTTGTGAGGAGAAGGTCGCAATAAAAACATCTTGCCTGATACCTTGTGGTCCGTCTCTCCCTCATCGCCATTTGGAGGTTGCGGGAGGTTTTGAATCTTTTGGATATATATATATATATTTATATATATTCACTGAAAAAACCATAGGTTTTAGGGACAGTTATAGTTAGTTGGACATTGCACTCGTACAAAACCCGTGAAATTCCCCGTTATAGTTAGTCCAGCTAACTATAACTCGCGCCCCCGCAATGCACTGCTGATGACGTCACATATCACATCACTCATGACATGGTCAGTGACATCACTGATGACATCACTGATGACATCTCAAATGACATCACTGATGACATCATCCAGTGACTGTGTGTTTCTGTAAAGTTTAAATATTTTTAATATATATAGGAAAAGACGTATTGAAGAATGAGTGGGTGTGTAAGTGTCTGTATGGATGATTTAGTAGGTGCGTGACTGACTGTATAAGTGAGTGATTTAACGTATCTTACTGAATGCATGGGTTAGTGACTAAACTGGGTGAATGTCTGTATCCGTCTGTCTGTTGCTGTGTAAATGGCTGCATGTGTTTGTGAATAGCTACATGAGTGTCTATATGAGTTATTGAAAGCTTGTCTGAGTATCTGTATGGGTGCCTGAGTGTTTGTGTGGGAGGGGTGTGTGCGACTCTGTGCATAGATGTGTGAGTGGGTGATTCACTGGGTGGATGGTTTCAAGAGTGCATCTGTGATAGACTGTATGGGTGGGTAAGTGTGTGTAAGAGTGTGTTAGTGAGTGAATGTATGTCCCAGTGGTACATGTGTGAGTAACTACATATGTGAAAGGCAGAATATATGTGTGTTGGAGTATATAAATAGCTATAAGCGAGTGAGTGATTGTGATAGTGGCTGTATGGATGAGTGTGTGCTTGTATCAGTGATTGTATAAGAGCGTAAGAATGTGCTAGTATTTGTATGAGTAAGTGAGCTGGTGTGTGTATAACTGTATAGGTGAGTAAATGGTAGTGTGTTTAATTATTTGCATGACTGACTAGGTGTGTGAGTACCTCTATGGATGAGTGGCGGTGTTTGAGTGTCTATAAAGGAGTATGAGTGCATATGATAGTCCTGTACTGAGTGACCGTAAGTATGAGTGACTGTACGGGTGAGTGAGTGGATGTGTGCGTAGACCTAAGAATCAGTGAGTGGGTATGTAGTTATTGGTGTTGGAGTGTCTATGGTTTTGCGAATGGCAGTCTGTAATTTAGAGTGGGTGTATCAAAGGTTATATTAGGGTGTGAGGAGGTGCATGAGATTATCACGTGGATGATGTCATCAGTGATGTCATTTGAGATGTCATCAGTGATGTCATCAGTGATGTCACTGACCATGTCATGAGTGATGTAATATGTGACGTCATCAGCAGTGCATTGCTGGGCGCGAGTTATAGTTAGCTGGACTAACTATAGCGGGGGAATTTCACGGGTTTTGTACGAGTGCAATGTCCAACTAACTATAACTGTCCCTAAAACCTATGGTTTTTTCAGTGAATTTCAAAGGTTTTTTAAATGCTAATTTGTAACTATAACGTCCCTGAAACCTATGGTTTTTCAGTGAATTTCAAAGGTTTTTTAAATGCTATTTGTAGCTATAACATGTCTGAAACCTACGGTTTTTCAGTGAATTTCAAAGGTTTTGTAAATGACAATTTTTAAATGTATTAATTGTTATATAAATTTTTTTCATACTGATTTACTACATTTTTAGAAACAATTTTTTTTTACATATTTTATTTTTAAATTACATTGTAATTACATTATACATTACATTACAAAAAATACTTTCTCAGAATGAATTACTTTAGTTTAAATACTTTGCACATAGGCAATACACTTTTAAGTACAGTAGTTACAGTTGTTGCAATGGGCAACACATTTTCAAACACAATGCAACATTCAGCTCAATGTGAATTTCTAGTTAAATGCAATTAGTTACTTTATGGATTACTTTTCTAACCACAGGACTGGATCCTAGATTCAGTCCTGGGACATCTCCTGTAAACAGTTGAGTAAAAGCGTTTTGGTTACAGTCGTGATTTTTAAGGAATATTATTGTACTTTAAAAGTTGACACAGAAACTTTTTCTCATAGAATCACCAATGTTATCCTATGGAAGGAAATTCACTTAGAAGGTAAAAACTGTTATCGTTACTTTTTCTTACTCAGTGTTGGCTCCTGGATCCAGCACTGGTGCATCTCCTGTAAACAGTTGAAAGAATGCGTTTAAGTCATACAGGCGATTTTTAGGAATATTTGTAGTTTGTGAAAATCGACACTTTGAAACTTTTCTGCTGAAAACCAGACAATGGATTCCTATGGAAGAAAATATAAGTTACTGGTAAGTACGGTTAAAATTACTTTTCAGGGTCAGTGCTGGGCTAAAGATGCAGCACTGGGTTCTCTCCTGATAACAGGTGACTAAATTGGAATTCGTACTTTGGTTGATTTTAGAGGAATATTATAAAGTTCCAAAACTCCACACTTAGAAGAATTTCCAAGTGAAACCAGTCAATGTTAGCCTATGAATGAAATTCAAGTTACCGGTAAGTACGGTTAAAATTACTTTTCAGGACCAGTACTGGGCTGAAAGATGCAGCACTGAGGTCTCTCCTGATAACAGGTGAGTAAATCAGAATTCGGATTTCGGCTGATTTTAGAGGAATATTTGTATGTTTCAAAAATCAACACTTAGAAACTTTTTCAGCAAAAAGCAGGAAATGATATCCTATGGAAGGAAATTCAAGTTACTGGTAAGTACGGTTAAAATTACTTTTGAGGATCAGTACTGGGCTGAAAGATGCAGCACTGAGGTCTCTCCTGATAACAGGTGAGTAAATTGGAATTCGTACTTTGGTTGATTTTAGAGGAATATTATAAAGTTCCAAAACTCCACACTTAGAAGAATTTCCAAGTGAAACCAGTCAATGTTAGCCTATAGAAGGAAATTCAAGTTACTGGTAAGTACGGTTAAAATTACTTTTGAGGATCAGTACTGGGCTGAAAGATGCAGCACTGAGGTCTCTCCTGATAACAGGTGAGTAAATCGGAATTCGTATTTTGGCTGATTTTAGAGGAATATTTTAAAGTTCCAAAACTCCACACTTAGAAGAATTTCCAAGTGAAACCAGTCAATGTTAGCCTATGGAAGGAAATTCAAGTTACTGGTAAGTACGGTTAAAATTACTTTTCAGGACCAGTACTGGGCTGAAAGATACAGCACTGAGGTCTCTCCTGATAACAGGTGAGTAAATCGGAATTCGTATTTCGGCTGATTTTAGAGGAATATTTGTATGTTTCAAAAATCAACACTTAGAAACTTTTCAACAAAAAGCAGGCAATGATATCCTATGGAAGGAAATTCAAGTTACTGGTAAGTACGGTTAAAATTACTTTTCAGGATTAGTACTGGGCTGAAAGATGCAGCACTGAGGTCTCTCCTGATAACAGGTGAGTAAATCGGAATTCGTATTTCGGCTGATTTTAGAGGAATATTTTAAAGTTCCAAAACTCCACACTTAGAAGAATTTCCAGGTGAAACCAGTCAATGTTAGCCTATGGAAGGAAATTCAAGTTACTGGTAAGTACGGTTAAAATTACTTTTCAGGACCAGTACTGGGCTGAAAGATACAGCACTGAGGTCTCTCCTTATAACAGGTGAGTAAATCGGAATTCGTATTTCGGCTGATTTTAGAGGAATATTTGTATGTTTCAAAAATCAACACTTAGAAACTTTTTCAGCAAAAAGCAGGCAATGATATCCTATGGAAGGAAATTCAAGTTACTGGTAAGTACGGTTAAAATTACTTTTCAGGACCAGTACTGGGCTGAAAGATGCAGCACTGAGGTCTCTCCTTATAACAGGTGAGTAAATCGGAATTCGTATTTCGGATGATTTTAGAAGAATATTTGCACAATGGTGAAGGGAGGGGCGGGGCCTGAGGTGACATGTGTGCAAACGCGCCCCGTGGCGCGTTTTAAGTTGGGGATTAAGTCCCCTTGAATCCTGAGGGTCCCTAGGGGCCAACTAGCCCACCAGGAACCTCCAATATGCGCCAGGGGCTGCGTTGCAGAGACGTGTAGAGAGGCCACACCCCTTTTACACCTCTCTGCAACGCAGCTCTGTGGCGCTTTCTGGATGTACCTGTTGGGCTAGTTGGCCCCCAGGGACCCTCAGGATTGAAGGATTTAATTCCCCATCTTAAAACGCGCCACAGGGCCTGTTTGCACACATGTCACCTGAAGCCCCGCCCTCCCTTCACCACTGTGCAAACGCGCCCGTGGCGCGTTTTAAGTTGGGGGATTAAGTCCCCTTGAATCCTGAGGGTCCCCGGAGTCCAACTAGCCCACCATATACCTCCAAAAGCGCCACAGAGCTGCGTTGCAGAGAGGTGTAAAAGGGGCGTGGCCTCTGTACACCTCTCTGCAAGGCAGCCCCTGGCGATACTGGAGGTTCCTGGTGGGCTAGTTGGCCCCAGGGACCCCCAGTATTCAAGGGGAATCGTTCCCCTCTGCAAACGCGCCAGGGCGCGTTTGCAGAGTGGTGAAGGAAGGGGCGGGGCCTGCGGGTCCGATCATTTAAAAAAAAAAAAAATGTTGTCCCCTGAAGGGGAGCTGTGTAGCCCCCTTCCTTTTTCCTGTTTTTGGGCCCTGGGGACCCCATCCCCCAGGGCCTTACCCCTTTTTTAATTAAAAATTAAAATAAAAACGGGAAGGGGGCCGCGTGGCCCCCTTCCCTGGGCCTGTATTGGCCCCGGGACCCCATCCCCGGGGCATGGCCTCTATTTTTATTTTTATTCTTTGGAGGGGGCTGCGTGGCCCCCTCCTCTGGCCATTAAGGCCCCGGGGACCCCATCCCCGGGGCCGGCCATACCCTTTTTTATTTTATTAAACTTTGGGGAGGGGGCGCGTGGCCTCCTCCCGAGCCACTACTTGCCCGAGGGACCCCATCCCCGGGGCTGGCCCTCTCCGTTGGGGACTGTGGGGGTCCCCAATACCCCCACAGTCCCGCCGGCTCCTCGCGTCCCTTGCATTGCTTTTCCACATGGGAGCTGCTAAGATGCAGCTCCCCATGTGGAAAGCTAATGTGCTGGATATTGGAAGAGAGCAGGTTTCCCTGCTCTCTCTTCCAATATCCAAAGCAGTTTGCTATGGCAGGACGGGAGCCGCGAGGCTCCTGTCCTGCCATAGCAAACTACAGTGTCCCGGGGTAGGCCCCCGGGACACTGCAGGAGCCGGCCCTGGGGGTGGTGGTCCCCAGGGCCATCAAGGGCTCCAGGAGGGGGCGCGCGGCCCCCTCCCATTCAGGTCACAGCCCCGGGAGGTGGTGGTCCCCGGGGCTCTGGGGTCGTAACGGACCCCCATATTTAAATGTTTAGTGCCCCGGGGAGGTGGCGGTCCCGGGCGTGTGGGGGCTGGAGCCCCCACACAGGTTTTTCAATTATTAAAAAAAGCCCGGGGAGGTGGTGGTCCCGGGGCTGCGGGAGGCTCAGAGTCCTCCCGCACCATTTTCAAAGAAAGCCCCGGGGGTGGCGGTCCCGGGGCTTGGGAGGCCCTTGAGGCCCCCACACATAAATTTAACCCCCCTCACCATGCCCCCGGGACTTGGGCCACCCGGGGGCAAATGCATGTCAGCGCGGGAGACCGCGCTCGATTTTTTTGGCAGGATTCGCGCACCCTGAGCGCATCCTGCCAATTTTTAAAAATGGTTTTTGTTTTTGCCCAGGGGGTCCTTGTGGGACCCCTGAGCAAACCTAGGAGGTCAGGGTGTTTCTACCCTGCCCCCTTTGTGCGCTTTGCGCACTTGTTTCTGTCCCTCGGTTCTACCGAGGGACAAAATAGCTGCCAACATTTCCTGAATCGGAATGTTGACAGCCAGCTGACAGCCAATTAGCATGCAGCTCGTGATCGGGAGGGTATGCGGACCCTACTCGGCCATAGATATCACTATCTTTTTACTTTTGATTTTCTCAGGAACTACTGAACGGATTTACACCATTTAACAAAAGGGTTCTTTCTGAACCAAGAACTACCTCTTTGCCAAATTTGGTGTAATTCCGTTCAGCAGTTCGAGCTGTAGCCGTGTCTAAAGTTTCCTATGGAAAATTGCATGGGGAAAACGCGTTTTGGGACCCCCTTTTTCTCGGCCCCGCTTGGCGAATCCCCGAGACTTTCAGGGTAGGAGCGGACCGGAGCGGGCCACAAAGTTTAAAAATTTTGCGAAGATACGTCAACCGGCAAGAGAGTTATTTCAAATAGAATGTCGCGGATTTCCTATGGATAATAGGTTGTAACTATAACTATCTACTGGCGACCGCCAGTAGATAATATATATATATATATATATAATATATATATATTCACTGAAAAAACCACAGGTTTCAGGGACGTTATAGTTAGTTGGACATTTCACTCGAACAAAACCAGAGAAATTCGGCCATTATAGTTAGTTGAGCTAACTATAACTTGCGCCCCCGCAATGCACTGCTGATGACATCACATATTACATCATTCATGACATGGTCAGTGACATCACTGATGACATCTCAAATGACATCACTGATGACATCATCCAGTGACTGTGTGTTTCTGTAAAGTTTAAATATGTTTTATATATATATATATATATATGCCAAGGTGTATTGAAGAATGAGTGGGTATATAAGTGTGTGAATGGATGATTTAGTAGGTGCGTGACTGACTGTATAAGTGAGTTATTAAACGTGTCTTACTGAATGCAACTCTCTCAGTTGGTGTGTAAGCGGCTGCATGGGTTGGTGAGTAGCTACATGAGTGTCTATATGGGTTATTGATTGGTGGTCAGAGTATCTATATGGGTGCCTGAGTGTCTGTGTGGGTGGATGGGGGGTGTGTGACTCTGTGCATACATGTGTGAGTGGGTAATTCACTGGGTGTATGGGTTCAAGAGTGCATCTGTGAAGGGCTGTATGGGTGGGTGAGTGTGTGTATGGGTGTGTTGGTGAGTGAATGGATGTCTCAGTGGTACATGTGTGAGTAACTACATATGTGAAAGGCAGTATATGTGAGTGTTGGAGTATATAAATCACTATATGGGAGAGTGAGTGATTGTGAGAGTGGCTGTATGGATGGGTGTGTGCTTGTATCAGTGATTGTATAGCAGAGTAAGTATGTGTTAGTATCTGTATGAATAAGTGAGGTGGTGTATGTATAACTGTATAGGTGAGTAAATGGGAGTGTGTATGATTCTTTGCATGACTGACTAGGTTTGTGAGTAACACTATGGATGAGTGGCGATGTGTGAGTGTCTGTATAGGTGTAGGAGTGCATATGATAGTGCTGTATTGATGAGTGACTGCATGAATGAGTGACTGTATGGGTGAATGAGTGGATGTGTGTAGACCTAGGAATCAGTGAGTGGGTATGTAGTAACTGGTATTGGTGTGTCTATGGTTTCGAAAATGGTAGTCTGTATTTTAGAGTGGGTGTATCAAAGGTTATATTAGGGTGTAAGGAGGTGCATCAGAATATCACGTGAATGATGTGATCAGTGATGTCATTTGAGATGTCATCAGTGATGTCATCAGTGATGTCGCTGACCATGTCATGAATGATGTAATATGTGACGTCATCAGCAGTGCATTGCGGGTGCATGAGTTATAGTTAGCTCACCATACTATAACGGCCGAATTTCTCTGGTTTTGTACGAGTGAAATGTTCAACTAACTAACACGTCCCTGAAACCTGTGGTTTTTTCAGTGAATTTTTAAGGTTTTTTAAATGCTAATTTCTAACTATAACGTCCCTGAAACCTGTGGTTTTTTCAGTGAATTTCAAAGGTTTTTTAAATGCTAATTTCTAACTATGCCTACAGAAGTAGGACATGTGCAGAAAGAAGAAGAAAGGCGCAGAAAGAAGCAAGAGAAATGCAGAAAGAGGCAACAAAAGTCCAAAAAGACGAAGAAAGGTGCAGAAAGAAGCAAGAAATGTGCACAAAGAACCAACAGAGGAGCAGAAAGAGGCCTTGTTGCAAAGTCATCCTGTGCCCCCAACTTTTTGCTGACGGGTACTGGTGGTAACTGACTCTGACTAACCAGGCCTAGAGCCACTGCTATGCTAAAAGACACTTAGAATACAGTAAAAACACCTACATACACTAGGGAACACTATGCATTGGGGTACTCCTGTAATTGGCATGACCTCCTCTGTAAGGCCCTAGTACATAATAGGGCAGGGGGATTAAAACTACCTCTAAGTCAGAGGTGCAGAAAGATGCTTCTTGAAGTAGTAGTCACGTTTGCAGAGTGGTGGAGAAAGGGTGCTGGGCCTCCTACCAGCGCTCAGCAATTCTGCTGCATAGGACTTAGAGGAGGTACCAAGAGGGCTTCTTGGCCCCCAAAGTCCCTCAGGAGTAAATTGGACTTCATCCCCCATCCCGTAGTCTGCCAGGAGGCGTGTTTGCAGAGTGGTGGAGAAAGGGGGGCATTTCCTCCGTAGACGTCTTAGCAATCCTACTGTGTGGGACTTACTACAGGTAACAAAAGGGGTAGTTGGCCCCCAACGACAACCTTGGAGGCCAACTACCCCACCTATTACCTCCAGTAGGTCCCACACAGCAGGATTGCTAAGTTCCCATAACAGGCCATGCCCCCTTTGCCCACCACTCTGCAAATGCGCTCTCTGGCACGCTCTTGGATGGGGATTGAAGTCCCCTTCACTCCTGGGGGTCCTTTAGGAACCAACTAGCCTACCTCTTACCTCCAGTAAGCCGCACACAGTGGGATTGCTGAGAGGTGGACACAGGCCATGCCCCTTTCTCCACCACTCTGCAAACGCACCCCCTGTCATGTTCTAAGTTGGGGGATTAAGTCTCCTTGAATACTGAGGGTCCCTGGGGGCTAACGAGCCCACCAGGCACCTCCAGTAAGCACCACACAGTTGGATTGCAGAGAGGTGGTCGAGGCCATGCCCCCTTTTTACACCACTGTGCAAACGCACCTCTTGGTGCACTGCTGGTGGGGCGATGAGGTCCTCTTGTGACCCCCGCTATATAATTTATCATTGTCCCCGGGACCTGGCCCACCCGGGGGCTTACAGATAACGAAGCGCGGGAGGCCGCGCTTCGTTTTTTTTTTTATTTCCTCGGCAGGATTCGTGCACCCAGCGCAAATTCTGCCAATTTTGTTTTTTTTTAAAATGCTTTTTTTGTGCCTGGGGTCCCTGTGGGACCCCCTGAGCAGGCCAGGGGGTCAGGGTGTTTCTACCCTGCCCCCTTTTCATCTTTTTCAACCGTTTTTTCACTCTTTTTCTTGTGACTCGGTTACCTAGTCACAAGATGGCTGCCAACACTTCCTGGTTTGTAGTGTTGGCAGCCAATCAGAGTGAAGCTCGTGCTCGGGAGGAGTCGCTACTCCTCCTAAGTGCTCAGATATCGAAAGTTTTCTATTTTTAATTTCTCAGGAACTACTAAACGGATTTACACCATTTAAAAAAAGGTCGCTTTCTGAACCAAGGGCTACCTTTTTGACAAATTTGGTGTAATTCCGTTTAGCAGTTCGGGCTGTAGCCTGTTCCAATTTTTCCTATGGAAATTAACATGAGGAAAACGTGTTTTGGGACCCCCCTTTTTTCTCGGACCCCGCTTGACGAATCACCCCGAAACTTTCAAGACAGGAGCTGACCGGAGCACCCCATTAGTTTTGAAAATTTCGCGAAGATTCGTCAAACAACGCCAAAGTTATTGGCAAAACAAAAATCGCTTTTGAATAGAAACAAGATCCTAACTATAACTACCTACTGGCGACCACAAGTAGGTAATAATATATATATATATATATATATATATATATATGTGTGTGTGTTTTTGTCATGAGTGATGTAATATGTGAGGTCAAGAGCAGTGCATTGTGGGGGCGCGAGTTATAGTTAGCTCAGCTAACTATCACTGCTGAATTTCTCTGTTTTTGTATGAGTGAAATATCAGCCTTACTATAACATCACTGTAACCTTTATTTTTTTCACTGAATTTCTAAGCTTTTTAAATTCTATTTCCTACCTATAACAGCCCTGTAACCTTTAGTTTTTTCAGTGAATTTCTAAGGTTTTTTAAATGCTAAGGGGCAGATTTACAAGCCCCTTACGCCACTTTTGCGCCGCTGTTGCGTCACTTTTGTGACGCAGTGGCGGCGCAAATCATGCGCCATGCTGCGGGGATTTACAACGTGACGCATCTAGGAGATGCGTCACGTTGTAAGCCCTGCGCCACATGAAACCTGCGTCAGGTTTCATGTGGGCGTGTCGGCGCATGGGGGCGTTCCTGCGCAAGGAAGCCCCGTAAAAGTGACGCAGTGAAATCTACAAGATTTCACGGAGTCACTACGTCCCTGCTGCGTCAAATCCTTACGCCTGCTTCAAGCAGGCGTAAGGAGTGACGCAGCATGTTAGGTATAGGGCACCCCTGAGCAGTACTGGAGTTACGTCGCACTTGCGACACGGCTCCAGTACTGCGCCACCCTTCGCCGACAGATGCGTCACGCATCTGTTTATCACTGCGCCATGATGTGCCGCATTGTAAATGCGGCGCATCTGTGGTGGCGCAAGGGTAAACTTGCGTCACGCATCTTCCTGGCGCATCCCTGCTGATTTGCAGGGATGCGCCAGGGAACGTAAATCTGCCCCAGTATCTTCATTATAACGTCCCTGTAACCTTTAGTTTTTCCAGTGAATTTCTAAGGTTTTTAAATTCTATTTCCCAACTATAATGTCCATGTCACCTATGATTGTTTTATTGAATTTTAAAGGTTTTTAAATTGTATTTTCTATCTAAAATAGCTCTATAAGGGGTATTTTTTATAAGCTTAGTATTTTCTTCAGTGGATTAATAAGCAGTGTTTTTTTCTTTATATTTTTATATTCAGGACGATGTCGCCATCCACGCAGGCACATAGCAAAAACAGAAAACAAAAGCAGACATTCAATGACCATCAACACATCCAAAAATAATATGTTAAAAAATCCATTCTGAACATTGCCTTACACATATTCTTCTTTCAAAGCATGTTTAAAGTCATATTTTTCTACTAAGTTTCTTTAAAAACCATCTTTCAGACCTATTTTTCATTTTTGTGGTTATTCGGGACATCGCGATGGCGTCGTTAACCGTGACAATCGTGCCTTTTCCATAAAGTGAAAACAAATATATGCACATGTATTACAGTATTTTACACACTAGGGGTTTATTACTGTACACTTCAAACTCATGTTTTTCTAGTGGATTTCTAGACCAACCATCTCTAAAACCTATTTCCATTTTTGCGGTGACTCCAGAGACCGTGATGACGTTGGTAATCGCGATTACTCCAGACACATCGCAAAAGCGTAAAACAAAAGCAGACATTCAATGGCCACTAACAGATCCACAAATAATATGTCAAAAAAATCCATTCTGAGCATTGCATTATTTTCCGTTTTTGCAGTTATTCGAGATGTCGCAGTGATGTTGTTAATCGTGATGATCGAGCCTTTTCCATAAAGTCTAAAATACATATATACACACATACTACAGTATTTTACACACTAGGGGTTTCTTACAGTATTCTCTAAACTCATGATTTTCTAGTGAGTTTCTATAAAAACCATCTCTAAAACTTATTTTATATTTTCACAGTGACTCCGGAGATCACGATGATGTTGGTAATCGCGATCCCCCCGGACAGGTCGCGAAAACGGAAAACAAAAACAGGATTTCAATAGCCACTACCACATTAAAAAATTATAACTATATAATTAATTCTAACCATCACAGTAGATAACTCACTATCTAAATTTCTGTATCAAAACATTTATCAAAATCTCAATATAACAATGCATATTAATGATTCACTGATATATTTTTTTATATATCCACCAATATTCGCAACGACGTTGATAGTCGCGATGTCTCCACGACTGTACATGGGGGGCCACGCTAGCAGTTGTGTCGTCATCGCGAATATCACGTGCAATTAAATAAAACAATTTTGGACGCATAAGTTGTATAACTAACACCCCCATTTCTCAACCATGGGTTCAGAGTACCTCTACTATGACCGCTAATGTGGGCTTTCACACAAATGTTCAGCCCCGGGAACCATTCCCAATAGATAAAATGGCAGCCACAACTTTCTGTACAGGTTACATCCATCCAATCAGAGCATTCCCGTTGGCACATGCATCCACGATTCATCGCAAAACATGTGCAAAATATCCGTGACCAGAGAAATCACTATAAATTTTGGCTTAAATTTCTCAAAAACTACCGAACAGATTTACATCAAATAGGCAAAAGGCACTTACCTGAACCAACATCTACCTCCCTGTCAAATTTGGTGGTTTGGGCTGTAGGTGTGGCTAAATGTTCCTATGGGAATTTACATTACAAACGCACACTTATTTCACGCCCCCAATTCTCGGTCCCCACTGCACGGATCATCGCCAAACTTTCCATATCAATTGAAACCACCTTGAGACTTTTTGGGGAAAATTTCATGAAGATTGGTCAAACTACACTAAAGTTATAGCCAAGTCAAAAAATGATTTTCCTATGGAAACATCACTCTAACTATAACTACCTGCTGGCAACTGCCAAAAAATGCTTTTCCTATGGAAACATGGCTCTAACTATAACTACCTACTGGCGACCGCCATATATATATATATATATTATCTACTGGCGGTCGCCAGTAGATAGTTATAGTTAGGACCTATTTTCCATAGGAAATCCATATATTATTTATTTGAAATAACTCTTGCGTCGGTTGACGAATCTTGCGAAATTTTCAAACTTTATGGCCCGCTCCGGTCCGCTCCTACCCTGAAAGTCTCAGGGTGATTCATCAAGCGGGGCCGAGAAAAAGGGGGTCCCAAAACGTGTTTTCCCCATTCATTTTCCCATAGGAAACTTTAGACACGGCTACAGCCCGAACTGCTGAACGGAATTACACCAAATTTGGCAAAGAGGTAGTTCTTGGTTCAGAAAGAACCCTTTTTGTTAAATGGTGTAAATCCGTTCAGTAGTTGCGGAGAAATTAAAAAAATAAGAGTCAAAAAATCAATTTCCCATAGGAAACTTTCTGCAAGGCTACAGCCCGAACTGCTGAACGGAATTACACCAGGTGGCACGACAATACGTGGC